>OU015542.1:0-1200000 GCA_907165065.1 Caprimulgus europaeus
CTAACCCTAACCCTAACCCTAACCCTAACCCTAACCCTAACCCTAACCCTAACCCTAACCCTAACCCTAACCCTAACCCTAACCCTAACCCTAACCCTAACCCTAACCCTAACCCTAACCCTAACCCTAACCCTAACCCTAACCCTAACCCTAACCCTAACCCTAACCCTAACCCTAACCCTAACCCTAACCCTAACCCTAACCCTAACCCTAACCCTAACCCTAACCCTAACCCTAACCCTAACCCTAACCCTAACCCTAACCCTAACCCTAACCCTAACCCTAACCCTAACCCTAACCCTAACCCTAACCCTAACCCTAACCCTAACCCTAACCCTAACCCTAACCCTAACCCTAACCCTAACCCTAACCCTAACCCTAACCCTAACCCTAACCCTAACCCTAACCCTAACCCTAACCCTAACCCTAACCCTAACCCTAACCCTAACCCTAACCCTAACCCTAACCCTAACCCTAACCCTAACCCTAACCCTAACCCTAACCCTAACCCTAACCCTAACCCTAACCCTAACCCTAACCCTAACCCTAACCCTAACCCTAACCCTAACCCTAACCCTAACCCTAACCCTAACCCTAACCCTAACCCTAACCCTAACCCTAACCCTAACCCTAACCCTAACCCTAACCCTAACCCTAACCCTAACCCTAACCCTAACCCTAACCCTAACCCTAACCCTAACCCTAACCCTAACCCTAACCCTAACCCTAACCCTAACCCTAACCCTAACCCTAACCCTAACCCTAACCCTAACCCTAACCCTAACCCTAACCCTAACCCTAACCCTAACCCTAACCCTAACCCTAACCCTAACCCTAACCCTAACCCTAACCCTAACCCTAACCCTAACCCTAACCCTAACCCTAACCCTAACCCTAACCCTAACCCTAACCCTAACCCTAACCCTAACCCTAACCCTAACCCTAACCCTAACCCTAACCCTAACCCTAACCCTAACCCTAACCCTAACCCTAACCCTAACCCTAACCCTAACCCTAACCCTAACCCTAACCCTAACCCTAACCCTAACCCTAACCCTAACCCTAACCCTAACCCTAACCCTAACCCTAACCCTAACCCTAACCCTAACCCTAACCCTAACCCTAACCCTAACCCTAACCCTAACCCTAACCCTAACCCTAACCCTAACCCTAACCCTAACCCTAACCCTAACCCTAACCCTAACCCTAACCCTAACCCTAACCCTAACCCTAACCCTAACCCTAACCCTAACCCTAACCCTAACCCTAACCCTAACCCTAACCCTAACCCTAACCCTAACCCTAACCCTAACCCTAACCCTAACCCTAACCCTAACCCTAACCCTAACCCTAACCCTAACCCTAACCCTAACCCTAACCCTAACCCTAACCCTAACCCTAACCCTAACCCTAACCCTAACCCTAACCCTAACCCTAACCCTAAACCCTAACCCTAACCCTAACCCTAACCCTAACCCTAACCCTAACCCTAACCCTAACCCTAACCCTAACCCTAACCCTAACCCTAACCCTAACCCTAACCCTAACCCTAACCCTAACCCTAACCCTAACCCTAACCCTAACCCTAGCCCTAACCCTAACCCTAACCCTAACCCTAACCCTAACCCTAACCCTAACCCTAACCCTAACCCTAACCCTAACCCCTAACCCTAACCCTAGCCCTAACCCTAACCCTAACCCTAACACTAAACCTAACCCTATCTTTACCCCTAACCCTAACCCTAACCCTATCCCTAAACCCTAACCCTAACTCTTACCCTAACACTAAACATAACCCTAACACTATAATCTTAAACTAATATGTACACTCACCTGTGCTCAAAGAGCCCAAAATTATTCCCAAGGCACCGGTCTCTGAGCAAGCCAGTGATTTTCTGGCTCTTCCTGTCACCTTCCTCACCATACCCCATGAGTGGAAGTAGAGAGGAGAATACCACTTGTGCTCCTCACTCTTTAACCCTAATGCCCTGTAGTCCCTCTTGATTGCCCTCAGGCTTCTCGTTGTCACTTCATCACTCCACACCTGAAATATCAATAGTGGATCAATAGGAGCACGGCGACCAGGACGGGCAAACAGGGCGTGGCGCGGCAGTTAGCGCGGCAGTTAGCGCGGCAGTTAGCGCAAGGCAGGGCGAGCAGGGAGGCGAGCAGGGCAGCTCACTGTAGCTCTGCGGCTAGCAGTACTCCATCACAACAGCTCAACCACTTGGAGGTGTGTCCCTTGCTGCCTCCGAAGATGGTGTCCACCAGGCGGAGAGGTTATAGTAAGAAGACTGTGGCGACTCAGACAGAGGGCCTGCCCCAGACGGTGGCTGTTCAGGTCTCTGGCTGCAGAGAATGCCAGAGCCTTCTGCTGCCGGGGGAGGGAGGGAAACTCTCCACCTGTGTGAGGTGTGAGCAGGTAGATGATCTCCTCAGCATGGTAGCGAAACTTAAGGAGGAGGTCGAGAGACTGAGGTCCATCAGGGAGCGTGAAAAGGAGATTGACTGGTGGAGTAGCTCCCTGGTGTCAGAAATACCCCAAGAGGATACCCCCCAAAAGGTGAGGGAACCCCCACCCTATCAGGCAGGGAGGGGGGACCTGAGGAGGCAGCTGCCCTGTAGCTGTCAGGCAGAGGCAAGGGGCCGGGGAGATGAGGAGAGTTGGAAGAAAGTCCCAGTTCGACATCATGGGCGGCCTTCTTCCCTACCTGCTTTGCCCCCTCAGGTGCCTCTCTCTAATAGGTTTGAGGCCCTGCCTCTTGAAGGAGACGTTGGTGAAGATGTTGGTGAGGACGAGGTGCAAGGCCCACCTACTAGGCCACAGAGGAAGAGGCGGGTGACCCAACCCCTAAAGACGGCCTCCGACAGGAAAGAAAGAAGGGTCATTGTAGTAGGTGATTCCCTTCTGAGGGGAACAGAGGGCCCGATATGCAGGGCTGACCCTCAACACAGAGAGGTATGTAGTCTTCCAGGAGCCAGGATCAGGGATATCACCAGGGCACTCCCCAACCTGGTGCACCCAACAGACTACTACCCGCTCCTGATCTTCCAGATAGGAGGAGAGGAAGCCGCATTCCGTAGTCTGAGGGCAATGAAGAAGGATTTCAAGACCTTGGGACGACTACTGAAAGGGTCTGGGGCGCAAGTAATATTCTCTTCTGTCCTTCCGCTTTCGGGTGCTGATGTGGGTTGCAATGGCAGAGTTCAGGCCATAAACAACTGGCTACAGGACTGGTGCTATAGGCAGGGCTTTGGGTTCTTTGATAATGGCTGGGTTCATAGGACACCAGTACAGACAGTAATGTGTGAGGAACGTTTATCTCGCAGGGGCAAAAAGAAGCTGGGGCAGGAATTAGCAGCGCTCATTTGGAGAGCTTTAAACTAGATTGGAAGGGGGAAGGGGTCACGGCTGGGCTTGTGCCAGTGGGGCAGCAGTTTGGAATTGATGAAGGCAGGGAGGCCTCCCACCCCCCTAGGCTGAAACTGGTGAACTCGACTCGCTCCCTGAAATGCCTGTACACCAATGCACGCAGCATGGGGAACAAGCAGGAGGAGTTAGAAACCCGTGTTCGGTCAGGGGATTATGATCTGGTAGCAATTACAGAGACATGGTGGGATAGCTCACATGACTGGAATGTGGTCATGGATGGCTATGTCCTTCTCAGGAAAGACAGGCCAGAGAGGCGAGGTGGTGGAGTTGCTCTTTATGTGAGAGAGCAACTGCAGTGCATTCAGATCTATCCAGGGGCGGATGAGGAGCTAGTTGAGAGCCTGTGGGTAAAAATCAAGGGGCAGGCTGGTAGGGTTGATACTGTCGTGGGTGTCTATTACAGGCCACCAGATCAGGGTGAAGAAATTGATGAGGCCTTCTACAGGCAGCTGACAGCAGCCTCGCAATCCCAGGCCCTGGTTGTTGTGGGGGATTTTAACTACCCAGATATTTGCTGGAGAGACCACTCGGCCAGCCACCCCCAATCCAGGAGGTTCCTCCAGTGCATCGATGATAACTTCCTGATGCAAATGGTGGATGAACCAACCAGGAGGGGAGTGACGCTGGATCTGATCCTCACTAACAAGGAGGGTCTGGTTGAGGCTGTGAAGGTTGAGGACTGCCTGGGCTGCAGTGATCATGAGATGGTGAAGTTCCGAATCTCATGTGGCATAAGCAGAATTACAAGTAAGATTGCTACCCTGGACTTCAGGAGGGCCAACTTTGGCCTCTTCAAGCAATTGTTAGGGGAAATTCCATGGGGCAGATTACTTGAAGGTAAAGGGGCCCAAGACAGCTGGTTAACGTTCAGGGACAGCTTCTTCTGGGCTCAAGATCAAAGCATTCCAATATGTAGGAAGTCAGGGAAGGGAGCCAGGAGACCTGCTTGGTTAAGCAGGGAACTGCTGGCCAAACTTAAGTGGAAGAGGAGAGTTTACAAATCGTGGAAGGAGGGGCTGGCTACTTGGGAGGAATATAAGGATATTGTCAGAGGATGTAGGGAGGCAACTAGGAAAGCCAAGGCCTCCTTAGAATTAGATCTTGCCAGAGGGGTCAAGGACAACAGGAAGAGCTTCTTCAAATACATGGCAGATAAAGCCAACGTCAGAGGCAATGTAGGCCCACTGATAAATGAGGGGGGTACCCTGGTGACAGAGGATACAGAGAAGGCAGAGCTATTGAATGCCTTCTTTGCCTCTGTCTACTCTGCCGGAAGTTGTCTTGAGGAGCTCTGTACCCTGGAGACCCCAGATGGAGACAGGACAATGGAGAAGATTGCCTCAGTTGATGAGGATTGGGTCAGGGACCAATTAAGCAACCTGGACATCCATAAATCCATGGGTCCAGATGGGATGCATCCACGAGTGTTGAGGGAGCTGGCTGAGGTCATTGCTAGACCGCTCTCCATCATCTTTGCGAAGTCGTGGGGAACGGGTGAGGTGCCTGAGGACTGGAGGAAGGCAAATGTCACTCCAGTCTTCAAAAAGGGCAAGAAGGAGGACCCGGGTAACTACAGACCGGTCAGCCTCACCTCCATCCCTGGAAAGGTGATGGAACGACTTATCCTAGGTGCCATCTCTAGGCATATCAAGGATAAGAGGGTCATTAGGGGCAGTCAGCACGGCTTCACCAAGGGGAAGTCGTGCTTGACCAACCTTCTAGACTTTTATGAAAACACGACCAGGTGGCTGGATGATGGTAGAGCAGTGGATGTGGTCTATCTTGATTTCAGCAAAGCATTTGACACGGTCTCCCACAGCATCCTCTCTGATAAATTGAGGAAGTGCGGATTAGATGAGCAGGTAGTGAGATGGATTATTAACTGGCTGGTGGGAAGAAGCCAGAGAGTAGTGGTCAATGGGGCGGAGTCGAGTTGGAGACCTGTGTCTAGTGGAGTCCCTCAGGGGTCAGTACTAGGACCAGTATTATTCAATATATTCATAAATGACCTGGATGAGGGAATTGAGTGCACTGTCAGCAAGTTTGCTGATGATACCAAGCTGGGAGGAGTGGCTGACACTCCAGAAGGCTGTGCTGCCATCCAGAGAGACCTGGACAGGCTGGAGAGCTGGGCAGGGAAAAACTTGATGAAATATAATAAGGGCAAGTGTAGGGTGTTGCACCTGGGCAGGAACAATCCCAGGTTCCAGTATAGGTTAGGAAATGATCTCCTAGAGAGCAGTGAAGGGGAAAGGGATCTGGGAGTCCTGGTGGACAGCAGGATGACCATGAGCCAGCACTGTGCCCTTGTGGCCAGGAAGGCCAATGGCATCCTGGGGTGCATTAGAAGGGGTGTAGTCAGTAGGTCAAGAGAGGTTCTTCTTCCCCTTTACTCTGCCCTGGTGAGGCCACATCTGGAATATTGTGTCCAGTTCTGGGCCCCACAGTTCAAGAAGGACAGGGAACTGCTTGAGAGAGTCCAGCGAAGAGCCACCAAAATGATTAAGGGAGTGGAACATCTCCCTTATGAGGAAAGGCTGAGGGAGCTGGGGCTCTTTAGCTTGGAGAAGAGGAGGCTGAGGGGGGACCTGATTAATGTTTATAAATATTTGAATGGTGAGTGTCAGGAGGATGGGGCCAGGCTCTTTGCAGTGATGACCAATGATAGGACAAGGGGCAATGGGTGTAAGCTGGAACACAGGAGGTTCCGCTTAAATTTGAGGAAGAACTTCTTTACAGTAAGGGTGACAGAGCACTGGAACAGGCTGCCCAGGGAGGTTGTGGAGTCTCCTTCTCTGGAGACATTCAAGACCCGCCTGGACGCCTTCCTGTGCGAACTCATCTAGGTGTTCCTGCTCCGGCAGGGGGATTGGACTAGATGATCTTTCGAGGTCCCTTCCAATCCCTAATATTCTGTGATTCTGTGATTCTGTGATAATAATCCAATGGCTTCACCAGGGTAGGGAGCTTTCTTGTGACGTCTTTGACCTGGGCTTCAAGGAGGCAGCAGACTTCCCTAAGAAGTGGGTTTGATCTACATATGGGGCGTTCTGTTCCCTTACGAACAGAGTCTCCTGTAACAACAACCTGTCTCTTTTTTCCTGGTTGCTGAAGTTTTGATGCAGGTTTTTGGCCGATTTACCTTTGACAACATTTCCAATCTAGGTGTATCACTCCCCTCATCCCTTTCTGGCTTCACTTGCAGAGCCTCATACCTGTTCTTCAAGGGCACCTGAGAAGGTGGGGTAGCCACAGGGGTTATGTGCCTGCTTCGTCAAGCAGGAACTTGCTGCCATTGCCCTTTGTCTCAAGTCCCCATGTTCAGACAGGCAGCAAGAGGACAGGGGGTCTTCAGTCTCAGGTGATCTGCTAGCCTGTCTTAGGGAGGTCAGGGTTCGATCCCAGTAATCTATCTCCTTCTCACACTTGCTGATACTCCTCAACCTGCTAACCTCCTCCCAGAGCTCAGTCACTAAGCAGAGGAGTTCCTCTACCTGCTCACACCTCTCGCAGCTCTGCTCACCGCTGCTGTCCCACCCCATCGTGAGAGCAGGGCACACTGGGTAGCCAGACAGCTGGGTGGGTGCATGTTCCCAGTGTTGCTCTGTCTGGGAGGCTGCATCAGTCCTGGTAGTTGTAGCCCTTGGAGCCAGGCAGCAAGTGGACACCACCCTGGCTGAAACCTATAGCATTTACTCAAGTTTGAGACCAGGGGGCAGACTTCTGTGCCATGCCTGCAAGAACTGCCCAAGCAAAGTGCCACGCCACGCTCTGTTTTGCTCGATCTCTTTGCCGGCACTCCCTTGGGCAGCCTCTTATGGGAGCAAGGGTGGCTTGAGGTGCCAGTTCCCCTCACAACTTGTCAGCAGCCTACCCACAAGCTGCTTGTCCCCACACAGGCTAGTCGCTTTCCCAGCTTGAAAAAGCCCCAAAAAGAGCCCTTGCCAGTCCTTTTTTGCCGCGAATCTCCTCCCCAGTGCGGACTCACCTGCACTGGAGCCGGTCTTCTCAGTGAATGAGTACTGTAATCATTGGTGACTGATGTATACTTTGGATAAGCAGGAAAAATGGCCAAAGAATGCAACTATAAACTATAATACTATTCTACAGTTAGGGAGGGGAGGAAAATGAGATAAGATACCATATGTTGATTTATTCTCTGTGAAATAGTTATAGGAGTTTGAAGGATTGTGGATTGATTATTAAGGATGCTAATATTCTGAGTATGGAAATGGATAATGGGAAATCTATCAATTGAAACAATTATGTAGTTTTGAACGTAGTAGTGAAAGATCCAGATGTGGAGGAAGAAGGGGTTCAGTTGTCGGTTGTGCTACAGCATTGGAATAGATAAATAGAGGGCTGAGGGATTGGAAATCGTGAATGAGACAGAGAAAGAGCTTCTGGTAATAAAGGACAGAATTGCGAGCGACGGAGGAAATATGCCAGCCGACTCAATGTGAGTGATAAGGCATAGTTCACTTTATTGCTCTCATTAAGTCATATTTATACAGGCTACGATAATTATTCCTACTAGTCCTTTGCTAATTGGCTTAAGCTCTAAACGTTACATTCACATGGTCCTCCTACTTGCGGTTTAACAGTAAAGCATTGTCTCCATTTTTCACACACTTACTTTCTCAAGGTTGTTTACCAGATTGAGATAAAGTTGCAGTGTCAGTATTCAGTACATTTCCACTGCGGCCTGCTGAGTGTTAGACCAGACTCTGCTTGTACAACTATTCTGCGAATCCATGGCCTTGTTCTCTGAGCCATTCCCCAACACAGAATAGGCAAGTGGAAAATAGGGGGGATAAAGGTCAGGAGAAAAAAGGAGAAAGAGCTTTTAGGAGTGAAACTTATAGTCTGATTGCAGGACGGACTAGATAAGGAGGAGCTATGTTCCAAGCCCCTCTGAGGCAGGCAGTAGGACTGGAGGGAGAGCTGGTGTGAGTAACAGTGACTTTATCCATAGCTGATTTAAAGGCATAGAAATAAATGGCTAGAACACATAAGGAAAAATCCTCATAAATCAGCAGAGACTTTGGAAATCAAAGGCTAGTTTGATCTGGGATTAAAAATGTCATTACCAGGTTATGCAAGGAAAGGATGAAAAACCTTCTGCATTTTATGAGCAGTTATGTGAAACTGTTTGGAAATATTCTGACTTAGATGCAGACAGAGATGTTCTGTCACTGGTAAATATATTTATTGGGCAATCAGATCTGGGTATTAGAAGGAATTTACAAAATTGGAAGGAAGATTGACAATTGGAAAAGTGCATGGAACTCCAGACACCCCTCTTGAAAAGGATCAGTGTGCCATTTGCAAGCAGCGAGGACAACTGGAAAAGGGAATGTCCTCAAAATAAAAGATACAGACAGGGTCTGTTGGGGTCTTAGCTGTACTACTGCATGAGTATGCAGAGTTAGATCCTTAGCTTGACTGCATGAAGTTATGTGAGCTATGTAAAGAATGTCTTTTCGGTTAAAGTCACAGGTTAAAGTCAGGCAAGGGTCCTAGACAAACTCCATCCAGAGGGAAGGAGAGCTCTAGATAGACAGAGTTACTTACTCGGGGACAGGATTCAGTTTGGCAGGGAGTGGGGGCGTGCTCAGAAGTATCCCCAGTAGAGCTCCTGGTCACATTAAAGTTGAGGAATGAAAAAGTAGATACCAGGGCGTCACGCTCTGTTTTGAATACTTGTAAATATAAGTTTGGTGACCAAAGTTTAGCAGCTGTTGGTGCCACAGGGGAAAGGGAAACTAGGTCTTTCTTTTGTCCAGTAAAGTGTGGATTTTGGCTTATGTGTTTTTACACAGAAATTTTTGTATCTACCAGATTGCCCAGTTCCACTATTGAGTGAATTAGAAGCCAAAATATTTTTTAAGGATGGAGACATACAATTGCTAATACCTGAATCAAGGGTCATAGAGGAAAAAAAAAATGTATGTTACAGGATATACCGAAAGGGAATGAGATTCTGCAAGAAGTAGAGGACATTGTCATATCCTTGGTTTGGGCCAGTCAGGTACCAGGTTGGTCTAAAGCAGCAGAACCAGTGTAGATAATGCTTAAATAAAGAGCAATTCTGGTAAGGCAAAACCAATACCCTTTAAAACTGGAAGCAAGATAAGAACTATCTACCTACCATTCTGTGATACTGTGATTCTGTAATTAGAAAGAATAATTGAAAATTTTAAGCAATATGGATTATTAGTAGAATGTGAATCTGAGTACAATACTCCAATCCTACCTGTAAAGAAACCAAGAAGTGGAGAGTACAGGTTGGTATAAGATTTAAGGGCCATAAATTCAATACTGCAAGATATAGACCCAGAGGTGGCCAACCCATACACTTTGCTAACAGCTTTAAAAGGAAAGCACAAATGGTTTACAGCATTAGATCTTAAAGATGTTTTCTTTTGCATACCTCTAGAGAAAAATAGTCAAGCATTATTTGTCTCTGAGTGGGAAAATCCTACAACGGGTCAAAAGATACAGCTCACATGGCAATTAGCTAAAGAGCTAGAAATTTGGAGACAAAGCAACCCTGAGAGGTTGATACTCTAATATGTGGATGACACATTACTGGCAGCAGAATCATGATAAGTATACCTAAAAATTACTATTATCTTCTTGAACTTTTTGGGCCAAGGAGGCAATCTGCCAGATGCCGGAACCCAGGAATGCCAGAGAACAGAGAACTTTCCTCAGAATGGCTCATTAGTGTCAACTGTGAATTCTCAGCCTTTCAAAACATCAAGAAGGCATTAATGTCAGCCCCAGCATTGGGCCTGTCAGACCTATCAAAAACATTTGAACTATTTGTGCACAAGAGGCAGCATCCAGCACTGGGAGGGGGATAGAAAAGACCTATGGGATGTGAGTAAAGGATGGCCAGGATGCCCACTAGCTGTGGCTGCAACAGTTCTCTTGATATAAGAGGCCCAAAACCTCACGATGGGACAACAAATGACTGTTTATATCAGTATTGGAGCAATACCCTAGCAGAATGCTTAAGTACCAGGTTGTCCTCCTGGATGGCTGGATATGCTGTTGCCACCATCAATGAGGTAATTGAAGCTGAAGCATTGCTTGTAAGTACATCAGCACAAAATGCAGAATTAATTGTCCTTCAGAGAGCTCTTGAAATATCTGAAGGAAAGAAGGTAAACATATAGACTGATTTTAAATATTTCTTTTGGATGGTGCATGCTCCTGGACAATTTGGACAAGTGGTGCAAAAATGTGAGAAAATGGTGATAATGCATTGCAAGGCTCACCAGTTTGCAAATGCTGCAGCACATGTAGGTAACAGATTGGCAGACAAAACCACAGAGGAGGTGGCAGAGAAGGGCATCTTGGCTCGAATACCTTTAAAGGACTTAAAACTGACATCTGAAGCACCAAATCATAGTAAAGCAGATAAAAAAATTGCCCTAGTTACCAGTTGCTTATTAAAGGCAACTGAAAACAGGGGTGAGTGGTTGATAACCCCTGAAGGTCAAATTATCATTCTACCACAACTGATGATAAAAATAGTTGAAGAAAAACACAGAGAAACACACTGGGGAATAGAAGCTAAGATTAACAGTTTGACAACACAGGTACTCAGTATCAGAATTAATAAAATTGTGAAGATGGTGACAGAAAAACGTGTAGTGTGTTTGAAAAACTATCCAGTAAATAGAAAAAGTCCACCACCAGGTAAAACCAAGAGAGGAAGCACTCCTGGTGATTATTGGCAAACGGATTTTTCTGAATATAGTTGGGCTATTTTTGAACCCTTGTGGCAACACTGTCTATGTCTGGCTTTTTCAGTATCACCAGTCCAGAGGAAGGGTGAAGTCAGCTGAGAAGTCTCTGCAGAACAGCGCTCCCCTCTCCCGGAGCTGCAGGCTCCCAGCCCAACCATATACCCAGGTACCAACCCCCACCCCGCTATGGCCATGGGACAGGTCTGCGCCCGGGCGGCTGTGCCACCAGCTGATGGGGGGGCAAGACGGCCCCTCTGGTGCTGCACTTCGCTGCAGGAATCCTGTTGAGGGGGATGTCACAGCAGGAGAGAATATGATGACAGCAGGACGGAGTGACACCATGATGTGGCGTCAGGCAAGAGCGTGCCATGCCGACACGATGCCATGAGCCAACGGGCTCACACAGGGCCGGAGCCCTGTCCAATAACAAAGGGCTGGTGGGTCCAGTCACCAATTGTGGTCATGGGCAAAACAGACTGGACTTGGGGAAAAAGCAATTTAATTTGTTCCCAGTCAAATCAGAGCAGACATAAATCCAAACCTTCAAACACCTTCCCCCCACCCTTCCCCTCTTCCTGGGCTCAGCTGTGCTCCCCATTTCTGTCTTCTCCCTGCCAGCAGCACAGGAGAATCATAGAATCATAGAGGTTGGAAAAGACCTTTAAGATGATCGAGTCCAACCATTAACTTATCACTATCAATCCCATCTCTAAACCACGTCCCTAAGCAACTTGATGGTGAGTTGGGGAATAGGGTGTTGGGGGTTGCAGTCAGTTCATCACACATTGTTTCTGCAACCACTTCCTCCTCAGGGGGAGGACTCCTCACACTCTCCACTGCCTGGTCCCTCCCAAGAGAGACAGTCCTCCACAGTCTTCTCTCACTTGGGTTCTTCCCACATAGATGAGATACACAGTCACCAGTGATGGCAAAACAGCAGCGTCAGCCTGGGTCCTGCGTTGGCCATATCAGCTAGTCAGTTGTCCATGACATCAGAAGTACCTGCCCAAGTCAGGGCAAAGAGACCAAGAGCAAAACTAACAGCCACTTTGAATTTCCATTTGGAAAAGGAGCAGCATTTTTCTTCAAGTTTGAAAACACTGTCATTCTACTGCTAAAATATAAATGAGCGACACAAGGAAATATCTGACTGGTAATGGTCTAGATCTTGATTTGCCACTTGAGTTGCATCCTATGTGTAGCTACATTTTTGAAAATGGTCCTTCTAGTATAAAAATTACTATGTGGTGTTTTTTTCTTTTTCATCTTTATTTGAAATTTAACTGCTTTTTCCTCATTAGAATGGTGTGAGGCATTACAGTAACCCTGGATCATTGGGTCTGATCACTTCATAAGCCGTTAGGATAACTTACTCTAGAAATTCCTGAACTCTGGCTCTGTGTTCTGTGAGGAATACAGCCTCCGATTCTTGTGGAATGCTATACAATCAATTTTAAATTTAAAACTCTTTGTATGTCAATCTGAAAACACTAAATCTAAATCTGATATCCCTAATTCTGTCACTGATTGGTTCAAATTGCTTTTTGGACATTGAATGCCTCTTATTTTGAGCTTGAGTAAGTTGAACTGGCCCAGTCACCCTGGGCATTAATGTAATGTATGTATATAAACTACCTTCATAGTATTTGATCTAATTCCAATGGGGTTTTGTTTCTTGGAAAAAAAGCAACTTTTGTCATTGTTTACTAGAATGTGTATAAACACAAATCACATGTTCATAAATAAGGTTAGCATTCTTTTAGCCTCCTGTGTCCCCTGACATGTTTGTATGACAGCTAAGAAACATCTTACCATAAGTTAACAAAACTGTCTCAAAAAAAAAAAAAAGAAAAATCCTGGAGCAGGAGAGAAGACTTAATGTTAGTTAGAACTCATTAAAGTAAGTGAAAGACAAAGCAAAAGCATCCTCTTCTTGTTTGCTCTGACCGTACCTGGTTTGAGTCATGGGTAGCCACAGGGAGGGGGGTAGCCTTGCCTCTCACTTTACCAGTACATTTTTGGGGCCTTGAAATCCCCACTCCTGATGTAATCTATGCCAAGGATGCATGGAGCCTCCGAACCAGTTCCAATGGGAGCTTTTTATCATTTCTTCCCAGTTAGGCTCATTTCAGCCTCCAGTACAGTCAGCTCTTGTTACCCTCTGTCACTCCAGAAACACAGACAGGTTCTGCCCCTTTAAAGTTTTGATGGCATCAGGGTGCATCGGGCACCAGTGTCCACTAGAGACTCATAGTCCTGGGGGTCACATGTGCCAGGCCAACGAATTCACACAGTCCAGTAAACTCGATTATTCCTCTCCTCCACCTGGCTGGAGGCAGGGCCCCTCTAATGTTGGACATATCCATTATTGATGAATGGGTTCATGTGGTATACATGGGGTCTTAATCCTGTTGTGGTCAGTCACTTCTGAGTATGAATCAAAAGTTCTCATAGGATTAAGAATAAAATCAACCCTTCTACCCTGAGCAGCAGGCCTCAAACTAAAGTTGACCTCTAGATGAATCCCAACCCAATCTCATATAATCAGCTCGTATAATAAATTCATTAGTGAAATATATATGCTTGTTAGTGAAATACACATGCTCATTTGTAGAATATGAAATATAGATTAAATATTACAGGAATATATTTATCTCAGTATGTTGTCAAGGCTGAGAAAGCAGGTGTCCAGCCTTGTTTAGGAGTATGTGTTCACAGCTAGGAAAATAAAGGAACTCCTGGCCAGGCCCTGGTTGGAGTTCCAAGGGAGAATGATATATCGATGAGGCCATGAGACCAGGCATCCAGCCTTGTTCAGAAGTAGGTGGTCAAAATTGGATAGGCAAGAACTTCCTTGGTTCCTCCTTTGACCCTTGGGGAGAAGCCAATGGAAGAAAGTGACCAAAATAGTACCTTCCCAGATGCATCTTGGACATTGGCCAAATCTGAGATGCATCTGAGCAAAGTGCAGCCAACCCACCAGATGTTGTTGTACTTTATTTTTATGCAATTTATTTGTTAAAGTGTATAAAAGCAGGACCCTCTCACAGCAAAGATGGAGACCTCACCTACGAGAGGATGCACTGCATAGGACCTCCCAATTGATGTGAAAGGTTCCCCAGATCCTTCACTGTGACCAAGGCTCCTCAGCTGATGTACAGGTCTGGATGATGGTAAAGTATCTGGGCAGTTGGTGATGTATCTTTCTTAATCACTATACTGCTTTCTTTTACGTAGTAATGATTAGGTGCATTACCCTGTTTATCTTTGTACCCTGTTCATACCTTCCTTTTCCACTTTATTCTAAAGTAAAATAAGTTTCTTTTCATTTTCAAGTTGGTGTCTGTATCCTTTTTGCTAACCCTGTCAATTAACAAACCAATTAGTCTGTAGAGGTGGAGGGCAGAACTTATCCTCAACTTGGGACACTTTCTCAGACAGTTTCTCCACAGCCAAGACAAGGGAGGAAGAGATATTTTCTTCATATTGCTGGAGTAGGACAGCCAATTTATCCATTGTTGGTTCCTCTTGTTCTTTTCAGTCCATTATTGCCAACGAGTCAGCGTACAATGAGGGTCTGCTCCGTACAAACCTCCACCACATGGGTCATATGCATTGGACTTCATTTGGATCTGTGGGTAACTGCATGTTGTCTGGGTCATAATAAACTATCTCCCGTGTGGCTAGTTCCCTTAAGAACCGGATATCTTTCTCCATTGCCTACTGACTGCTTGTGCCATACATCATCACCCTTTCCCTCACTCCTGACAGAAATTGCCTCCAGAGGCTGAGGGCTTATGTCTTTTTTCCAATAGCTTTATCAATGCCCCGTTCCCTGGAGAGGGAGCCCAGATGCCTGGCTTCTCTACCTTCCAGTTCCAAACTACTGGCCCTTGTATCCCGGCATCAGAGCAGACAGGAAACAAGTTGCTCACCTGGATGATGGCTGCAGTCTTTTTTCATATCTCTGCTCATGCAGGGATAAAGATTGGGTGATTACCTCTGATTCTGCCTCCTCTTCTCATGATCAGCCTGTTTCATCTTCATCCATTACTAAGGAAACTAATTTATTTGGATATTTCTTCTTCTGTATAGGGGAGATTGTTACTGGCACTGGTTGATTCTCTGTCTCAGATTAATTTCTCATCACTGGGGTCTGAGTATCTACAGTTCTTGTTGTTGGGATCTGAGTAGCTGCAGTGCCTGTTTTTTTTGTCTGAGTAGCTAGAGTTCCTACCATAGGTCTTGGAGTAGCCAGGGTTTGAGTAGCCGCAATACCTGTTGCAGGGGTTTGAGTAGCCACCGTGCTTATGTTGGGGGTTGGAACAGCCACAGTGCCTGTCACTAGCGTTAGAGTAGCAGCAGCACATGTTGAGGGGGTTGATTTCTGGGTGATATTCTTAAATAGTTGTCTAAGTTTAAACAAGACCTGAATTGCATTCAGGAGACAGGGCAATAGGAGCAAGCTGGTTCGACTATCCCAAGGATATTTTAACTCTCAAACTTTCTTGTAATTGGCAGGGTCAATTAAAAGGGGATTTCCCCAATTAAAAGGGGAAATTGTGGGAACCTGTCCCGCTCGTAAATCGGCTCCCCGAAAAGTAAGACGTGTAATTGCTGATAGTTTCCAGTGGGTGGTACCCGAGCTATGCAGATGTCTTCCTAGTACTTTGGCATCCGGAGAAACAGCTAAAAGTGTAATTTTTAATAGTATCCCAGAGATGGTAGCCGAGATACAGACATGTCTGCTCAATAGGTCGGCTTCCCGGGGAGACAAGGTAACATTGTAATTATTAATAAAACTTAGAAGATAAACCCCGAAGTACAAAGGTGGGGAAATACTATGTACAAAAGCTGGATTATTCAGGACAAAAAAAATCTGAAATCAAAATCATAATCCCATAAGAGAGAAAGAGACAGTATTCCTGTCAACCCTCATTTATATACTGAACCAGTTCTGACTTCTCTCACCAATGAGCTCCTTGGCCTGATCATACTGACTTCAGCAGCCAGGAGCATCTGGGTCCATAGTTCTCAGTGCCAACAATACGGCATCAGGGCTGTGAGCCCAGGTACCTCTGGAAGAGTCTGGCTTTTCCCTGTGTAGACGGGGATGCCAGGGGGAAGAGAGGGAGAGTTCTCCTGAGAAATAGCCCGGCTTGCTTGTTACTGCTTGTTCTTTTTTAAGTATGTTTCCCTTTCCTTTTAGAAGTCAGCCATTTGTTTAAAGAACAAGATGCTTTCTTCAAGTTAAAAAATGCCTATCCCAGTTAAAATTAAAAAATTTTTTTTAGATTTAATTAAACTATTTTCTTTACTGCCTAAAATGATTTTCCAAAATGGATGCGCATCTTGAAAATATTGCTCAGAATTCTGTAATGGCGTTTTCCAGACTGAGAAATCAAAATGTCTTTGAGTGCATGCTGTAGCTTCAGCCAGCAATGACATATGGCCAGCGGCCTGCATGTCTTTCTGCTAAAGATTCATCAAGCATTTTTTCTGTTTCTGATATCTGTCCTATCTTATGTTTGTCTAATTCTTGGCCAGATTTCCTCTACTGATTCTTGTCAGCAATTCAGGTCTATAATCACCTCTCTGTCCATCCTTCTGTGTTCAAGTGTACCTCTCTGTATCTCCTGATCACATGTCCATGTCAGTCTGGTTTATGGGTACAGTTTACAGCCAGATAAAAAAGTTGATTATTTTTATTTTTTTTTTTTTTTTTTTAATACATGCCATAGCTTTTGGTAAACCTAGGTGGTAATTCCTCCTGACGCTGCCTTCAGGAGAGTTTACAGGAAAGGCACTGCTCAGGCTTGAAGCCCTCACAGGATGTTACCAGGCTGGGTTGTGCTGTGTTGTGCTGTTGTGTGGTGGTGTGCTCTGGTAGGGGTCAGTGAGAGGGAAGATCTCACAAGGTTTAACCTTGGTGCCTCAACAGAAAAATGATCAGAAGATGCCTGGCCTCAGAGCTGATGGTGCGCCTTCATTTGGGACAGTGTCAGATTCCCCAGCAGATGCAGACATGAATCCAGATCATTTGAAGTAGACCAATTAAAATTCTTTCCTTCCCTTGCCCAGGCTCAGCTTCACCTCAGACTCCTCTCCTGCCACCCATTACTGCTGCAGGTCACACTCAGTCCCATCAGCCCATCAGGGAACAAGGGGTGCAGGGTCAGGGTCCCTGCACATCAGTGTCTCAGGCATTGCCTGTGCTCCTGCCTGGGTCCTCTGCAGACTGCAGCCCCTTTAGGGGGTGGAGGGTGAGCTGACCCTGGCTGGCAGATGAGCCCCTACCCAGCTGCTCACTCTCCACCTTAGCGGGATGGGGAAGAGAATCAGAAAGGGCAAAAGCGAGAAAAAACCCATGGATTGAGATACAGGCAGTTTAACAAGGGAAGGAAACTCCCTCAGGAAATATTCACAGAATCAAACCGTGGCTGAGGTTGGAAATGACCTCTTAAGGTCATTGGGTCCAAGCCCCTGCTCAAGCAGGGCCACGTACAGCCAGCTGCCCAGGGCCACATCCTGACAGTGTTTGAATAGCTCCAGGGTGGAAGACTCTACAACCTTCCTGGGCAACCTGTGCCAGAGCTTGTTCACCTTCCCAGGGAACAAGTGTTTCCTGGCTTGCAGAGAGAACCTCCTGTCTTCCAGTTTGACCGAACTGGGCACCAGTGAAATAAGCCAGGCTCTGTTGTCTCTGCACTGTCTCTCCAGGAATTGGCACACATTGATAAAATGCCCCCTGAGCCCTCTCTTCTCCTGGATGAACAGTCCTGGCTCTTGCAGAATAAAGATTCTTTTTTAAGCAGCTGCACATAAGATCAGGAAAGTAGGACATCATCTTCCGAGAGAACCAATGCTCAAGATCAGCTCATGGATATCTTCCCTTATTTATGGCTTGTTATCCCTCTGGTCAACTCCTTATCCATTTCCTGGTCCTCACCACTGTCCACCTCACTGCACACTCCCCCAGTAGAAAGGATTGAATCCTGGCACACTCAGCCTTTACCAGTGTTTGTGGGACAGGACTAAGGAGAACCAAATGAATGGAACTAGTTTCTCAACTTCATTTCTTCTTGGAGGGGAAGCATTGGTTGACTGCTGATGGGAGTCCAGGAATGAATATATCAGTATGTAGGGTGGATAATCATGGACCAGGGTGGAAACAAGCCAAACAGACCACGAGTTGCTTTATCTGATGACTCATTTAGAGCAATCATCTCATTCTGACAGACATGTTACCCCTGAGATGCGGTTAAACGGCCGCGTGTTGCTACTGGTAAAGTAACAACCACTCAGTGTTATGTGTTAAGACTCGCATTGTGTGTGTGCGTGCTTACAGTGTCTCAGCTCAGAAGATGGATGAAGAATGATGGCTTACTGTAAATGCACTAGTACGATGGCAAAAAGCTGCCTGAGCACACCCTAGGAATGTCTGAAATCTTAAATCCCAGCCTCATTCCGCTATATATCAAAGGCATAAATAATTACACGAGTTGTAGTGTAGTGGTAAAATGTAATCCAAAATATTTTCACCAATTTTGACCTTTTTAATGCTGTGAAGCATAGTACAGGAGTCTATCTAATACTAGAAACCGCTACTTCTTCTTGGAGAGAGCGTTTTCTGCCAGGGTAAGACTGATTAAAATAACACACAGTTTCAAGTTGATATTTATTTGAATCTTACATAATGATTTTTAAATGTACAGTTCCCGATTTATGACACTTCAGGTTGTGAAGAAAAAGATATTCTAAGACAACATCTTCAGCATGTTAGTTTGAAAATGTAAACAAAGTAGAATTTCATTTAAAGCATTTAATAGCTAAGACAAGCAATGTGAAAAGCTGAATCACAAAAGGAACACCACCACCCAACATTCAGGCTACAAGTTTACCTTTCCACGATTGTTAATACTTCCAGGTCAGTTCTTTCCTCCAAAAAGATGCTGTAGTGGAGAAAAGATTATGCTGCAAAAACAACGAGAACAGCACGTTATACTTAAAACTTCTCTGATAATTTTAATAAAAAAGGTAATTTCTGACCACCAGAAACACACAACCTCAGCACAAAATAAGACAGAGTAAGACTGAAAAAATAAACAGAACTAATAACTTGTGCTGTAACAGTCTAGTCTCAACAGTTCAAGGGACCGGCATTCATTATGATTAACAAGGAGTTTTATTTCTTCCAAAACTAACTCACCTATCAAACAAAGAGTTACTGCCGCTGTTCAACTTGTGCTGTGCAGTGAACAGAGGACTCTTGTGGGATACATCTTAGACAGCAACTGTTTACATGGTTACTTTAATTTCAGTTTAAAATGATGTCTTTGGGAGCCAAAGTTACAAAGGCCACAGGCGCTAAGTGGCCAAATAAAGCTCATACTCGCCTTAATGGAACTAAAGGTCTGTCCCAGGAAGGCCCTGATAGAAGGGGGAGTGTTCAAGTCCTTTAGAAATCAGGCTGGAGATGGCACTCCTCAGCTGAGAAAAGCCACATTGGATGGAGGCTGGGACTGCTCAGTAACCCTTCCCTGAGTTTTTTTCCCAAAGGCAGCTCAGAAGAGGAACATTTATTGGGCAAGTTTCACCTCACCACCAAAAAAAACAAACAAACAAACAAAAAAAACCCAACAACAAACATCTCTGAGTGTTCCTTTGCCTTGGGAGACTTGCGTTTAACTACACAAAAGATGCATCCATCCTTCAAGATAATGTAGAATCACCTGAACTGCCAGAACCAGGCACAGCCTCTGACACAGGCTCAGACATAGACAAGACTGCATCTGCTCATGGCTGCAGTATTAGTACCTTCTCCAGAACTTTGAGAGACCTCTTCCTTCTGATTCCACCTTTCCTTTGTTTACAACTTGGTCCATTTGCTGCAGTAGTTGCATTGCACCCTCAGCCTGACCAGTTGCTGCTCTTTGTTCCAGGTCAGATTCCATGGGTCTCCCTGGAAGAAACAGCAGCAAGGATAAAAACACAACGTTAGTCTCTCCACACGCCCAACAGCAGACCCTGAAACTGAGAGACGTTTTCAGACTCTGACATGACAACAGGCAGCTTGCAAAGCAGATGCAGACCAATTTGGAGGTAGGCTCCCCTCTCTGGGAGCACAGTCTAGCTCTGAAAGAGCTATGTAGCCTAGCACTAAGGGTGGGAACTTGTTACATGAGATGAGAGTCTCCGCCAAAATCATTGGTGACCTACTGCTTTACGGTGGTTGTAATTCCTAATCTCACATGCTGGAAAATACCAAACATTACTTTTAAAAGAAAACCAATACCAATATAATCCTTGCAGCTTTTGATTTAATGACTAATTTGAATGAAAAAAATCCAAGAATTCCTTACTTACAGAAACTCACTTGGTTACAGCCCACGGTAAGGGATGCTGGACAAAACTCACATTCATTTTCTTTGGAGGAATTCTGAAAGTAAAAGGAATCCAGGAACTGTTACACCATGTAAAATTTTGTTGCACAGGACATTTTTTTTGCTTGCTTTAAGAACTAAAAAGCAAGGTCTACTCTCTTGTACTGTGACTTTTTTTTCCCCATGCTACTATGAGGACTTTCTTTACCAAGACATTTCTACTCCTCCTTCCTTAGGGCATTCACAGGCCTAATGTAAAGCTGTAATTCATTCAGTAGACTTTAATATATCAGATAGTGAAAGAATAACAGCAGCTACGGCATGGACAGAGATTTTAAAAAACATGAACAGAGGTGCTGCGGGAAATAACAGCCCTAGACATGGGGCCTGCTAGGACATAGTCATAGGAAACAGTAACAGGGAAGGGAGAAAAGTGGAAAATGCCAGAAGCCAGAGGGGAGGTAGAAATACCACCCTTAGGAAGGCTATCAGCAAAAGAAAGGATCGCAAACAAAATCAGCAGGTGAGCTTCTTTAAAAGAGAGGGAAACAACTTTGTCATAGAGAGAAGATAACGGAAGAGCAGATCCACTCCCCAGTGGTGTTTCTCTTGCACTGAGCTCAAGTTCAAGCAAAATTCCAAACTTCAGATGGCCTCAGATCTTTGCAGTTTAGTCTCAGAGGATTAAATAAATTAGGAAAATCAAATGCAGTGACAGGCTGAGCATCTCTCAGTCTCTTTCTTTCTTTGACTTCTACTGGTGTATTTGGTAAGTGGAAAGATGCACAGGCTCAACTCCAGCCATCATGACCAGTCTACTGTCAAAATCCCAGGCCGAGAAGGTATTTGGACGAGAGCTGAAAATGCACTCTGTTTAACAGCCACATGACTGTGACACTTCCATGCTCCTCCTTCTGAACCCTGTGCCAATGTTGTAAAGTCAATCTCATGTGTACTAAGTAGACAGATTTCCATCATGTTTAACGAGACCCTTCTCTTTTTTGAGATACAGTCTAAAACACTAGGTGGATTTGGATCCAAAGTCATACACTGCTGATAAACTGAACAAGAGCCCAGGAGGAATGATCAGAAGAATCCTGAGAAAGTACAGGAACTACTGATGTGTTTTTTCATAAACCTAATCTTTCTTCTCAGCCTGAATACCAAAAGAAACCAAATGGAAAGCATGTCACAGAAGCACTTGGCTCTGATCTGCTAGAAATGCACATAAGAGAGAGGTCATCTGCCCATGATTTCATGTGGTACCATGATGTCTGATCAAGTATTCATAAAGGCAACAGTTTGTGTCTGGACATCCCTCTCAGTGTAACAGTGCCCTGACTAGTGCAAATTTCAGGTACAAGTCATGGTGGCACAAGCATCTGTTCTGGAGAAGGTTCCTCTCACCTGAACTGTTATTTGCTGAGTTGATGATTCGTTTGTCATAGTTCCAGTTTACCTGTAAAGAGCTTAGGACACATCCTCCCACATTAGTTAACACAATATGAGGTTACAGTGATGTATGCCACCTACCACATTTTTTTCTCAGGGTCCAACATGCTAACCCTGAGCTCCACCTTTCAAGGACTCTAATATTTGGGAAATTCAGCCACTGTACAAGGAACAGAGGCATCCTGGGGATGTCATTATAGCAAAGTAGGGAATAAAAAATCATCTTTCAGAGGATGATCCTTATCCCAACAACAGAGCACCTGAGGAAAGAAGCCAAGAAAGGACATGCGTAGAGAACTGTCACTAATCCTGCAAAGGTAAACTGAGGGGGGGAAAAAAGCGATACTGGTTTTAGAGACAAATAAGCCTGCTTGTTTCAAAGAAGTTCTTCTATACTGAACACTCCTGAGGAGTTACCAGTCTTCTTCCTATCTTGAAAATCCAACAAACCTGTAAAAACCCCTCCCCTTCTGAAATAACATTTTGGGCTTACAACAAAGTGAGGACTGTTTCAATACAGTTTATCTGTGCAGGTTGAAGGCAACCACGGAACTAATAGCACCTGAAATTGCAGGCTATTGTATAAACAGTGAAGCCCTGAAGAGCAATTATGCTGGGATTGGCCTCTTGAAACCAGGTCTACAGGACCAAGTAGGCAGTATGCCCTGTCCATCTGAGATTTCTGGGAATCCCACAGAGGACATCTACATAAAGTCTCCACCTGTTGTGTAGAGATCCAAAAGATTCCTCCTTTTGGCAGCACATCATCATGTAGAAACACACAGAAATCCAGGTATTTGATGCAAGTGTTCACCTCTCAAGGAACGTCAGAAGAAGCTGTTCCTTTTATACCACCAGGCAACTTTGTGAACAATCCCACAAGGAATGAGTCTGCATCCTCGGAAAATACTCTCTCCAGAGTTGGACAAGGAAAAAGGTCAGGAAGGTAATAGTGTGGCAGGGATTTGAACTAAATATAGAATGGGTATCAGTATCCAGAAAATAGATGAAATGCACTGGGACATTTGAGAGGATAGGCAACAGCCAGGAGGAGGAGAACAGGGGTGTTAGGGAAGGCCCTGTTCCTTAAAGGGTAGACCTAGCAGCAAGCTCTGTCAGAGCAGGCTTTTAGGCCTGGAGGCTAAAAGAGAAAGAATCTTCCCATCCTGACAAGGTCTCTGGAGAACAGTGGGTTTAGAAAGCAATTGCCAATCGCTCTAGAACAATCCCATCATAAATCTGCCTTACGATGCCATAGGGAGAAAAAACATGGCACTGTTTCAAGAAGAGGGAGATGCCTGCAAGGCTATCTGCACAGAGAAAGGACTTAGGTGCAGAGTAGAAAGTCCTCACACTGAAGCCAGTGCCAAGGTGCCAGCACCCACTGTTGGCCCTTCATGAAGTTCTGCACGTAAGGGGCATCTGACGTAAAAAAGGACTGAAGTCTTGCAGACAAGGCAGGGCATCCTTCAGGTTCATCTCTGAGAAGCTGAGCTCATACCTAGATTTTGGAGCTTGACAGTTAGAAAAGCCAGTGTCATCTCCTGGTAAAACTTATCCCTTGGCTAATTCTGATGAGCAGGAATCACAAATGTCTCAATGCAGGTGATGCAGGTGAAAAGGGAAAAAAACACCTTAAGGCATTTTTATGCTTGCCACTTTAAGAATCTAAGACTAAACAGATGCTGTTGAATCTTTCTGAATATTCTGTAGCTTACCGTTTCAAATCCATGCTTTGCTTTACTCATATGGTGAACACACTTGGCTCCAGTTCTAAAAATAAGTCAAATAAGTAAGAACTGAGTTTACAGAAAGTCACAAAAAAGAAGCAGTCTTGTAAATGGCTATTCGACGTATTTCATTAGAAATCAGGATTTTAGCACCTCTACCCAACAAGATAGATATCCTTATTCTATATTTGTACTCATGTTTCAAACTCTAATTTAAAGAATGAAAATATGCACTCATTCCAGTATTAGGCTTTCTGCTTTTCTAGTAAAACCAACAACCAGTTAAAAAGTGTTACCTGACATGGAAACAGGGATGAGCAGCAAGTTGAGAAAGCTTGCAAATCCTACAAGGTTACTGACACAAAGATAAGGGAAGGTAGCAAAGAATCATAGAAAGATCTTAACAAGACTTGGTCATAGAGCAATAAAATGACAAAGGAAACTGTACAGAGAGTTACAAAGTGATGCCCATGGCAAAAAACAGTCCTGGCTTCACACAGGAAATAGTGCTCTTTGAGCTGATCAGTATCACTGGGGAGTGACACCTGGAGATTCTGATAGCTCAGCACTCAATAGCACCCCAAGAAAACCCAAATCCAAATCCTCCACAAGGAATTACGAGCAAAATAACTTGTCCAAAAAGAAAAAAAAGATCAAGAGGTGGTCAGATTACAGTAGACAACCTCCTTCCTGGAGGGGGAACGCTCAGACTGAATGAGCTCTTTAGCCTAACAGAGTAATCAGAAAAAAATGACAGAAGACTTGAAATTGATGTCTCACCAATTTAATTTTGAAATCAAGAACACACTTTAAAATTATTTACTGTTTTAATATTTTCTTGAATAGCAGAACTTCTGGGGCAAGACACAAGACTAAGAGAGAACTGCCAGATTGGATCATGAAACAGCCCTTTCTGGCCTTGTACTTTATGAATCAAAAGTCATGTCCTGGCTAAAAGAGATAAGAAATAATTCTGGCTCCTGGTCTCATTCTTCACTCATTTCCAGCAGTTTTATTATCACTAGAAACTGATGGAGGGAGAGGGAAATTAAAGGACATTTGTATGAGCAGGAAAAGATCTGACTTCAGACTTCTGTTATAATCTCTGCATGAAATATATTTGGGAATTGGGTAGAATATAAGGCAACAAGGGAGACTATTTGACACAGTCTGTACATCACCACGTAAGGGAAGAGGTGAGCATAAACACTCCCGATCACAACACTGGATCTGGGACTGTCTGCTCATACTTGTGAATGTTGAGCACAGACACAAATTTTCTTTTTTTGAAAAGCTACACTCCATGGAAGAAAGAAGCCTGCTAGACTACAACTAATAATGGGTCTGCCTCTGAAAAGTAATGAAGAACTAAGCTTGAAGTTAGCCACCACAAGCCAGCATTGCACTCTCATGCTGAAGGTGGCTGACAACATCCTGAGCTGCAGTAGGAAGAGTTTTGCCAGCAGCTCGAGGGAGGTGATCCTGCCCCTCTGATCAGGGCTGCTGAGGCCAGTCTGTGTGTTCTGTCCAGAACAAGACTGGGACTGACTGGGGTGAGCCCAGCAAAGGGTCACCAAGAAGATGAAGGGACTGGAGCACTTTTCACATATGGAGAGCCTGGGAGAGCTGGGACTGTTCAGCCTGGAGAAGGGGCAATCTTATTAATGTACACCTGATGAAAAGGAAGGAAGAAGAGGGAGCTGGGCTCTCAGCAGCACCTTCTGGCAGGACAAGAGGCAAAGGGCACAAATTTCAAAATATGAAATTAAATCTAAATACAAGAACAAACTTTTTGACTGCAATTGTGGTGAAATACTGCAACCAGCTGCCCACAGAAGTTGTGGCATCTTCACCCTTAGAGTTCACTCAAAACCTGAGGGGACACGTCATGGACAACCTGCTCTGGGCGACTCTGCTTGAGCAGAAGCGGTTAGACTCGATGATATCAAAGGTCCTATTCAACCTCAGCGATTATGTGAAACCCACAGATATAGACCTCAGTCTCAAGCTGAGAGGCAGCATTCATCAGCTGACTCAGAGGAACAGGCTGGGATGCAGCTAGAAAACTGTTCTCACTTCTTCCCTTGCCATCAAGGTGTGCAAGCCAGTAGCACACTGCTTCATCTAGTGGCTGAGTTCTCATCCTGTTGTGTTCCTATAGATAATGTTAACAGAGAGGAGAAAGTCAGCAAGATCTCCAGTTAATGGCATGGGAACCTGAAAGCATATGACAACTTTTCTCTAAACATGGGCAATGCTGCTTACGATCTCTCACCTATGGAAGAGAAGGAAGAAGAAAAACAAGGCAAAGGATTACACAGGAATGAAATACGAGGAAGGTACAAGAGACATTAAAAATATTGGTAGGTGCCCTGGAAGACTATTTTGTAGTCAGCTGACCTGTCCATATCTGACTGTGGGCATGAGGTCTCTGCTCCAACTTCCACTCTTCTCCTCTTCACTGTTTCTTCTACTGCAGGACTTTCTGACACTTCATTTATTCTCTTGACCTTCAAAATATTGTAAACTTGGTATTGATTTTAACTTTTCTATTTTAGAACAAAATTCAGAGTTAATATACATAGTTTATATAATGAAAACAAATTATTCAGTAATAAAAGATTAGCTGCCTTATTCAAATAGAAGATAAGCACTGAGAGGTCATTCAGAGAATTATGCTCAACAGTTTTAAACAAGAAATGCTGCTTTCCAGGAATTTGCTCCACTTTAGAGGAGGGCCCAGGAATATAATTAGCAGGAATGTAAGGCTAGCAGAGAGAGTGGGATTTTCTTTTGGTGAATTTGGACAGGCCATCTTCACAAATTCACTCCACCTTCAGACACTTACCCGTATTGGAAACAAACCTACCCTCAGTTCTCATTAAACAAAAAATTTCCAAAGAACCTTAAATTTGTTGTTTATGACACATACAACACCCAGGAAACTACTTTATGATTCAGCAATATTGTCCTCATACAGATTCTCACCATTAAGAAATTATTGGACAGCTCAGCTCAGCTTCATTCAAAGTCCGGTGGAATTGACAGGAAGATTTCTCTCAACTTAGAATGTTCTAGGTGAGAATTCAGTGCCATCTTACATTGTCTGATTAACACCCAGAAAGAGGAGAACTATAGCATTGGCTATATATATATTCTGCTTCTCCAGACTATTTAGCATATAACTTCAAAAAACAAAACAAAACAAAAACACATACACAACTTACAAGCTCATCACTGCCCTTGTTTACTTCTTTACCTGCAACACAGGTATAAAATTTGGTGAGTTTTGGTGACTGGACTTTCTTTAATCAACTTAAAAGTACATTCTTGTATTGCACCTCATCTCCAAGAACAAGATAAACTACTTAGAAACCATGCTGGACTTGCGTATATGCTGAAACCGAAAAACCGCAAATACAGCTCTTTCAGAACTAGAATTCGTCTCTTCTTTTGGTAAGTGGAAAGATGCGCAGGCCCAACTCCAGCCATCCTGACCAGACAGTCTACTGTCAAAATCCCAGGCCCAGAAGACATTTAGACGAGAGCTGAAAATGCAATCTATTTAACAGCCATGTGACTGCAGCACTTCCATGCTCCTCCTTCTGAACCCAGTGCCAATGTTGCAAAATCTGTCCCACCTGTACCAAGTACACAGACTTCCTTCATGTTTAATGACTCTTTTCTTTTTGAGATACAGTCTAAAAAAACAGGTTTTGGTTTTTGTTTTAAACACAAGGACATCTGGAGCATAGCCTCCACAGAATATTAGCCAGCTAACCTCTGATGCATGGGATCCATTTTATAAAGGAGACCAGAACATCTACTAAGCAGTCAAAAGAAGAACCAGCAGCTTTTGCCAGGGATCAATAATCAGAACAGGAAATAGTAAGAATAGACACTCAGTTTTCACAACAGAGGAGTAAATGTAGAGTCCCACAGAGGTCTCAGCTGGAGCCTGAGGTTATTCACGGAATTCAAAGAAAATCTGAAAAATGAGACATTAGTGAGGTGACAACAGTTGCTAATTATATGAAAAAAATTATTATTACTATTAATACTATCATTAATTAGAAAAACAAATGCATTCTTCCCTTAGGAAAATAGAAACAAATACCGTGAAGTTCAGTGTCACCAAATGTAGTCAAGCACAAGGAAGAAAAACATGTGTTCCATATACACATGCTGGCTCCAGCCTAGCTACAGACATTACAAAAGGTAATTTGGGAGCCACAGGGCACTGTTTCATAAAAATACTAGCTGAAGAGTCAGAAGTGGTTGAAAAGGCAAAGAGAAATTCAGGAAATTTTAGAAAAGCAACAGAGGATGAAAGGGAACACACTGTTCTGCTCTATTTCAAATCTGTCGTACGGCCATACAGCACACAGTTTTGCTACCTCTAATTCAAAGACATAGTAGATGAAGAGAAAGCTAGACACAGATCACAGATGTTTCCAGAAATTTTCCAAACATAACCATACAGACTTACCACAAGATACAGTTTGCTGAAATGAGTTGAGTTCTAGATACATAGTGCAAATGTAGGGATAAGGCACAAGATGGACATTCTCATGTTTGAATCTCATCTTCGATACTCTCTCCCATTTACTCAAATCTGAGAACAATGATAAGAACACAGCACTAACATTTCAAACGAGCAGGAATCCTGACAATGTCCTCTGTAACGCTTCAAAAGTCATACCAAACTGCACATGTATATAAGGGAAGAAATACAAGCTGTTGGTTTGAACTTTGTCAAAAACCACTAATAACACATTACAAGAAACATTCAGGAAATACTCTTCCATCAGTCACTCATATTAATAGTGTTGTGTTTCCTTAACTGTATTTGGCTTCACTCCTGATATTCTCCTGCAGGAAACAACATGGCAGGCTCTCCCAATCCTATGAATAAAACCTCATCAGCTTTCCTAACTAAAAAGTAATTCTCTTAAAAATTATTTTTTAAATTGAAAAGGTCTAGGGTTCATAAAAGTAGCATCATTATATTTACTTCACAGTTCAAACTGGGAGGAAAAAAAGACAATTGACATGACAATCACCACAGAGACATTCCTTCCCGTGGGTGCAATTCTGACACCTAGGAAATCATGCATGCAAGAATGGATTACAACAGACAGCAGTCTCCATACATACATCTCATCTCAGGAAGAAACAAGTAAAATGAATATGTTTAGTCCATTTGCTAGCAGAAACTAACATCCTGAAGACTGGAGATGGAGCCCAAGATTTGCCTGACACAAACAGTTCCTTTAAGGAATGAAATTTCTCGTTTGAGTTACAAGTCATCGGATCTTTTTGAGCAGGAAAGAAAGGATACATGGAAAGATAGTGAAGTGGTCTGTAGAAAATGGATGTAAATCATCAAGATTTCCAAGGATTACTCGAATTGCTTCCTGGAGAGGCCAAAAAAATAAATTAAGGGAGAATATTAACAATATAGCCACAATTCCACTGTGAAGTACAGTTTCAAAGCTTGTGAAAAATTCAGAATTACTTTGTATGAATCATGGAAGAGCAGGTTCTAGATATTTTGCTTTTGATCCTCCCCTCCTTCGCCCTGCTCCCTCTCATCACCTTAGAGTGCTCTGCACTAACAGACGCACAGACATTGAAGTTAATTAATATCTTAATCTTCAATAAACACAGAAGCATTACTATGGCGAGTGGAGGTGTGCTTTTAAATTTAAGATGTTTAAAATTTAAGAAGTCTCCTTTTCGCCAGCAAAACACATACAGGATTAACCTGTTTCAAAAATAAACATATTCCTCTTTTTCTGAATATTGACCCAATTCAGTTACAAAGGAATTGTAACTCAGCCCAAACAAACTCCTGCCTTAGAAACAGTAAAGTTTATCTAGTAATATCTTTCAAAAGTGAAAAGAAAAAAATATTAAACAATATTTTTCCATATCAATTAAAATGAGCACATTTTCTTCAATAATATTTATAATGCTACTACTGTACTCTGCAGATTTTCTAAAATTAAGTAATAGGAGCATTTTTAAGCAGGCAGTATATTTGTGTCATTTCCCCAGGAACAGCAAGGACTTTCTTCTGTCTCAGGAAGGTGACAACAGAACTCATCAGTTGGTCAAAAAGTAATGGTACCATTAAAAGAACATCCACTGGTTCTACTAGCTCCACAGTTAGGAGGAAAGCATGTGCAATTGAGCATTAGATTAACCTCTGCCAAGCTAGCTCACCAGCACTGCCACAGCTCCTGAAAAATATAGGAGGGTCTGACAGCTAGTCAAGCCTGAGAAGTTAAAAGCGCTGGTCAGGTCTGGAGCTGAGAGTGAAACCATGGGAAAGTGCTATTGCAGAATGAATCTGACCAGGAATCAGAAAGGAATGGGCTGCAACTAGCTTGACAAATACGAGTTTTCATTTGTCCAATTTTAATAGTCTGTAGCTTCTTTGAAATATTTCAAATAAAAACATTACTCTTCTACATTAATGCTTCCTGTTGATAACATTTTTTGTTTACATCATTTTTTTCACCCTTGTAATCTCCAGGGAAGTTCCCCATTACTCTAACTCAAAATGTTGCATTTGACAAAACATTCTCAGTCCCATAACAAACAAAATATTTGCTCAGTTTAACATTCAGCTAAGCTCATGCTGACCTGCTTCATCTCCTACCTCTAACTCCTTGACAGCACTTCCAGTGTTCTTGAGGTCAGGAGCACTGTGAAACAAACAGAGAGTTAGTCCAATCCCAATCAAAAAGCAATGGAGCTACATTCATTGTAGGAGATCAAACAACAACAAAACATCACTCCCATTGCACAGAGAAAACATGTAGCAGGCAGATGAATTCCTAATTTATTGTGCTTAAAAAACATCTACTATTCCACAAGGACTGATTTTTTTTAATTTTCTGCCCATTGTATCCTGCCTGAGGATACAATATTTGGGAGATCAGATCTTTCCAGTCAATCCTCAGTAACCTTTAGGATTGTTTTTTTGACAGGATGCCCTCAAACCAGCACCTCTGTCTTCCAGCCTATTGTGATGCCATTCAACTCAAGGGACTAAAAGAAGGAACCAGCAGGATGTGTCTCCTAATCCTCTCCATGGTGCAAACCTGCAGAGGAATGGGCCTTCATGGCATTGGAGCTACACCCCGTGACGCTGGGAGCTGTGTACTGCCTGCATCAAATTGTGTTCCCAAATAGCAACTACATCTTTTGCAAGCCAGCTTCTCAGAAGTTGTTTGCTGCTAGGTATAGGCCAACAATAAAATGCACAGAGAGAAGCAAAAGCACTTGCCCACCATCTCTGTGTATCTGACAAGCAGATACAAGCAGACTTCTCCAGGGCAATACCCTCAAGAAAGTCTTTTTTTCACCTCTAAAAGATCATCCTCTGCACTTGTTTGACATCTTTCCCGTCAGACCAGACTGCTCAGCACCCTGTGTTTCAGTTACTTTGCTGGCTACTAACTAGAACTTCCAATTGGAGGCTTACCACACAACTGTTACATCCCACAACCCTCATATTCATCATCCCCTCCACACCCAAAGGCTGTTTTCCTTTCTCTTCCTTGCATGTGTCCTGGTTTCAGCTGCAATAAAGTTGATTTTCTTCCTAGTAGCTGGCACAGTGCTGTGTTTTGGATTTTGGATGAGAAGGAAGTTGATAACACGCTGATGTTTTAGATGTTGCTAAGCAGTGTTCATATTAAGTCAAGGACTTTTCAGCTTCTCATAATGCCCTGCCAAGGGAGACTAGGGGTGCACATGAAACTGGGAAGGGACATAGCCAGGACAGCTGACCCAAATGAGCCAAAGGGGTACTCCAGAACATATGAAGTCATGCCCAGTATATAAACGGGAGGAGTTGGTCTGGGAACACCACAGCTCAGGGAATGGCTGGGCATTGGTCAGTGGGTGGTGAGCAATTGTACTGTGTATCACTTATTGTGTATATTATTTATTATTATTTTCCTTTAATTTTCTGTCCTATTAAACTGTCTTTACCTCAAGCCACAAGTTTTACTTTTTTTCTGGATTCTCTCTCCTATCCCACTGGTAGGAGCAGAAGTGAGTAAGCAGTTGTATGGTGCTTAAACCATGACAGCATACCAGCAGTACCACAGACTAAAATACACTCCCTTCACTCTCATTATCAGGCTTGCCACTACAGTGCCTTCTAGAAATGGAGAGAAGCAGTTATCCTAAAAGTCCTGCTCAGCCTCTCTGTGGGCAGGAGAGGTACGCCATTTTTTCAAAGCAACAGGACAGGTTTGTCACAAAAACATTTGAAAGAGGAGTGGCAGTGGAAAGGGGACCTTGAGAGAAAAAATCCTGAGACCACAAAAAGCACCTACTGCCAGCAGCCAGTGAGAGTTTCCAAAGACTATTTCTACATCCACACTTGAGCGCCAGATTCCAAAGCCAGCAAACGGCACGTTGCTAGCAGCAGACAGCCCAAAGAATAAGTACATACTTTCAGTACAGAGCTCCAAGGCAGTGCTGGTTCTCACTGCAACAGTTAATCTTTCCACAGTAGCTTGGATTGGGTTGTGTTTTGTATTTGTGCTGAAAAGAGTGTTGGTAACACATAGATGTTTTGGTTACTACTGAGCAGCGCTTACACAGTGTCAAGGCCTTTTCTGCTCCTCACCCTACCCCTGAGGCTGTGGTGCACAAGTTGGGAGGGGACAAGACTGGGACAGCTAACTCCAACTGACCAAAACAATATTCCAGACCACAGGGCATCACTCCCAGCAATAAAACCAGGGGAAGAAGAAGGAAGGGGGGACTCTTGGTGTTATGGCATTTGCATTCACAAGTAACCATTAGGCATGATGGAGCCTTGCTTTCCTAAGCACATGCCTGCTGATGGGAAGCAGTGAAGGAATTCCTGATTTTGCTTTACTTATTAAACTAGCTTTATCTGAACCCATGAGTTTTCTTACTTTTACCCTTCCAATTCTCTTCTTCAACCCACTGCAGGCCAGTGAGCAAGTGGCCATGTGGGGCTTAGTGGCCGGCTGGCGTAAAACTACTACAAAAGCTCTCTTCTCAGTTAAACACTTACAAAATTTCAAAATACTGTCAGTAAAACCAGCCTATTTTTCCACTGAAGCACAAAATACATACACACAGTGAAACAGGAGCGCCTTTTACAGCTCAAATTACTCTCTCGGGACAATGCTCAACCCGTGCAAGCGCAGAAGTAACTGTTAAGTGACCACTTTCACAGTCAATGAAAGAAGGCAGGAAATGAGGAACCCCCAAGATCTGAATTTAGGGTCTCATGCTACATGCAGCCACCAAACTGCAGGTTGACATTTCAGTTTTAATATGCTTACCTGTTGAAGTTGCCATATCGAATTTTAAATTTGTACACAAGCCTGCCTGCATGAAGAAACCTTGTTTCAGGCAACGGATAGGTAAATGGTTTCAACGACATCTTTCTTTCTCCCCGAGTGCCAGCCTAGGGAGAGTCAAAGGTCAATTACTAAAACCCTTCACCAGATGTCATTCTGTTGTAGAAGAAAAGGTTACTGGCAGTTTTTCCTCTAGAGGACATCTGCAGGGAGAACAGACTTCCTACCAGTGCCTCCTACAAGTTAGAAAATTGCTGATGGAGTGTCCGTCCCAATAAAGCAGGGTGTGTTTCAGCAGGATGAGGACAGACCTCGAGCCGATGGCTGCCCCGCCTTCAGCTGCGCTGCTCCGGAAATGTCACCACCAACGTTCCCGGAGCTCTACAGGCCTCGTGCCCCAAGGGCTGCCAAGAAAGCCCGAGCAGGACCGTGCCGCAGCCCGCGACCGACACCGGGCTGTGAGGGGCAGCCCCGGCTGCTGCGGGTCCCTGCAGGCCCCGCGGGCACAGCCAGGAGAAACTCGTCTCTCTCTACACCAGCACGTCACTCCGCTACCCCGGACAGCAGCAGCGGGAGGCAGTGCCCTGCTGACCTGCAGCCCCGGGGACGGGAGGGAGGCCCGGGGACGGCCGTGCCTACTGGGGGAAGGCCGGGACCCACGGCTCCGGCCTGCGAGAGAGGAGATGCCGCCGCCTCAGCCCCGCTGCCGGCTTCTGAGGCCCCGGGAAGTCCCGGCGCCTACCGGCCAGTCCAGCGCTCCACCGAGGGGGAGGAGCCGCGGCCAGCAGTCCCGCCGACCGCCCGTGCCTCAGGCGGGGCCGAGCCGAGGCTGCGGCTGGATGGGAGCCGAGCCGAGCGGAGCCGAAGAGAGAGGAGCGGAGCCGAAGGGAGCCAAGCCGATCCGAACGGAGACGAGCTGACCCGAGTGAAGCCGAAGGGAGCCGAGCTGACCCGAGTGAAGCCGAAGGGAGGCGAATCGACCCGAGTGGAGCCGAAGGGATCCGAGCGGAGCCGAGCCGAACAGCACGAGCGGCGCGGGGCCGGGGCCCGCCTGGCCAGGGAGTCCCCCGGCGCTGCCGGGGCAGGGGAGTGCTGCAGGCGGGGCCGAGCCCTCCGAGGGGGCCGGCAGTGCCGAGGGACAGGCGGGCAGGACTGCGCTGCCCAGGGGCGGGTTGGCAGCCCTGCATCCCTGCGTCATGCCCCTGGGCACGGCCCTGCCGCTGGTGGAACCTCGAAGGGCGGGTTCGTGCCTTGAACCGACCGGGGGGGGTCCGAACGCGACCGACCGCGGACTGTGTGCACCGGGACGTGTCCAGGCGCTGAGCACCGAGGCCAGGGAACAGCCTCTGCGGGATCTCTGGGGAAAGCTGCCCTGGGGGGTGCCGGGGGATCTCCTTCTCCAGCCAGAGGTGCCTCAGTGAGGGGACCCCTGCCAGCACAGCTCGGACAGGGACGGAACAGCTCAGTGTCTGATCGAGGGGCACCCTGTTTCAGAGACTGTCTCTCAGCAGCCCATCCATGCGTTGTTCACACAGCAGGACTCTGGGCCAGTCCCTGGGGACACTGACTCCTCCGAGTGCCCAGGTGTCCCAGAAGGCCAACAGCATCCTGGCCTGGATCAGCAACAGTGTGGCCAGTAGGGGCAGGGAAGTTCTCTTCCCCCTGGGCTGGGTACTGGTGAGGTCACAGCTCGAGTGCTGGGTTCAGTTTTGGGCCCCTCACTCCAAGAAGGACATGGAGGTGCTGGAGTGTGTCCAGAGAAGGGCAACAGAGCTGGGGAAGGGTCTGGAGCACAAGTGTGCTGAGTTCCCAGCTGAGGGAACTGGGGTTGTTGAGCCTGGAGAAAAGGAGGCTGAGGGGAGACCTTCTGGCTCTGTCCAACTCCCTGCAAGGGTGGAGAGAGGTGGGGGTGGGTCTATGCGCATATTCAAAATGAACCACTCCATGATCTTCCCCGGTACCAAGGTCAGGCTAACAGGTCTGTAGTTCCCTGGATCCTCCTTCTGGCCCTTCTTGTACTTGGGCGTCACTTTGGAAAGCCTCCAGACTTCTGGGACGTCCCCTGTTAGCCAGGACTGTTGATAAATGATGGAGAGGGGCTTGACAATTTCCTCCGCCAGCTCCCTCAGAACTTTTGGATGGACCCATCAGGCCCCAATAGACTTGTGAGAGTTCAGGTGGTGTAGTGGGTCATAAACAGCTTCCTCCTGAATTATGGGGGGTTGATTCTGTTCTCCATCCTTGTCTTCCAGCTCCGGAGGCTGAATACCCTGAGGATAACTGGTCTGGCTATTAACGACTGAGGCAAATAAGGCATTAAAGTACTTCAGCCTTTTCACCATCCATGGTGGCAATGTTGCCCTCTAAATCCAATAAAGGAATGAGAGCAACATTGGCGGTGCTGTGAGTATCTAAAATAAAAACAAGCCACCAAGCTTGCCCTTTCTTCAGGGATACTCCAATAGCAGGCTTCTGGAAGAGCAGCTGGATTTGCTGGAAAACTCGGTGGTTTTCTAGGCCAGATTCATTCCGCATCCATGGGCTCCCTCTGCTGCTCATGAAACACTGTTGCTACTGCAGAGTCACCATCCCTGACGGTGGCACAAGAACAGGACACTTGTCTTTGGCTGGGGACAAGGAAGGTCCAGAGTCCCAGTCTCCTTGTGTTGGCAACGTCACCTTGTCTCCAGGACCCGGGGCTTGGTGCATGAATTGCTGCTCCATCACTGCTGGCACCCTTTAACACCCTTGGACACAGCTGGCCTCATCCTGCTGCTGGTAAACATCTGCAGCTTCTTCTCTGGAGACTCTGTGGTGCAGCTGTTCCTCAGGCTCTGCAGAAACTGCTGGAGAAATTGCATGCCTGTGTGTCTGTGTGTATCTTCATCCTTTCTAGGTTAGACCTACAAATGGGAACCATACCAACCATTTCACTGGACTGAGCCCAGGTCTGGTTGCACCAGACTCAGCTTTAGGAGGAAAGGAAAATCCCCTGGGGCCCAAAGCCAACTGAATTTCACTACTTCCTTTACCAAAACCAGGGAAACTGGCTTTATTGGGATATGTCTGGGGTTCAAGGAGGACACCTCAAGCTCTTAGGCTTGTTCTGCACTTGCTACTGTTCATTTTGCTGTATGATGATGGCAATGTGATGCAGATGGCTGTGGTCCAGGGCAGACAGGCTACAGCCCTGCTAGCAGCAGGACCCCACGGGGCTGCTGTGCTCCAGGTGGAGCTGGCTGCACCACCAACTCTGGCTCTGCCCACGCTGGGATAATGCAGACAGGCATGCTGTGACGCATTAGCCTCATTCTACAGGTTAATGATTCACCTCGCACAACACAACGCTTCCTGCTGTAGGCACCTCAACCTCCCCATCAACTGTAGAAGGTCCCAGTCAGATCCTGCAAAGCTGAAGCATGCAGGAATTTTTTTCTCTTGTCAAGTTGCTTTGGTCCCTTCATCTCATTTCCAAAGAGATGAAAATACCAGCACAGGGTTTACCTTGGACATCAACAGCAACGTGACTGTGCTTTCCAGAAATATGCCAACTCCTATGACCTTTTCTGCTCTCCACCTTGACAGCCCACATCATTTCTGCCAAGCCTTGACACATACTGACAAGTGGATCCCTGCTTCTGAGCCAATGATCCTCATGCTGTTGGTCAACTCAGGTCTTGCTGACTCATCACTTTATCTGACCTTCACCTGGAAGTGGGGTGCTATGAATCAGCCAGGTACCAGCTGCTGCTTGCAGAGCTGCTTCCTTCTATCTAGTTCCAATAATTTAAAACGAATTGTTCACCAGAATAGTAAAACCAGGCACCTCCCAACTACACAACAGCACTAATCGCCATGAGGCTGAGGGAAAGCAGAAAATTGTGGTGATTTCCTCTTAGCATCAGGATCTGACCTCTTAAAAGGAACCTGTGTGTCTTGGAGAGGTTTTGGGATAGTTTTCATCTTCATTTTTCTTATGTCTTGGGGTTTTCTGTATTTTCTTATAGGCATGCCTGTTTAACAGAGAGTATGGTTGGTTACTGCTGGAAGCCACTCCAGAAGCCCAGCACACCGCCTTGCTGAGGGTAGAGTTAATCTAGTCCCTGGCTCAAGCAGTGTCACCTTGACCAGGCTGTCCAGGACCTTCAGGGTGCCTTAGAAAAGGCCTTGAGGAGGTTGCACTCCCCACTGGTGACCCAGGGCAGGAGGGGACTCCTGTGAGCTGCAGGACTCACAGATGACCATGGAGCCTGATCTGACTCGCCATCATCTCCACAGCCAAGACTTGCACTGAAAACAGCTGATGGAGCCAGTTCAGCTCCTGCACTGCAAAGCTGGCAATTGCCAGAGAAGATAATTCCTCCTTTTTAATCACTTCCTCTCTAAACCTATATTAGAAAATATATTCTAGAGGGATGGCTCTTTCCTGAAGGGACTCTGGGTGCATGTCACATCCCGACCCCAGCGCAGCCTCCTGAGGGCCTGAGACTGGGCACATGGGCCTGGCTGTGCAGGCAGAGCGTGTCCTGCCTGTCGTTGCCCAGGGTGGGCTGAGCATCCATGGACACCAGTGCAACTCTAGCCTGAAACAGTGTTCTCCTAGAGCCAGGGCTGTAGGGCATGGGCAGGTCAAGCACACCACCCTGGCCGCTGGTTCCAGGTGGCAGCCAGGAAGCAGACAGATGCCAAGAAAGCAGAAGAGTCTGACTCCCACCACATCCCAGTGCCACCAGCTGATGGAAAGGCTGAGCTCTGCTCCTGCCAGCCCAGCCACCCTGATCCAGTGGACTGGGACGGAGGTGCTGGGGACACTCCTGGCTGCTGTGTGCTGAGGTGCCCACAGAAGCATGACAGGGTGGCCCTGGCATGGGGTCTTGGTGCTGAAGGAGGGGACCCAGGTGGGACAAAAAAATGTGACACAGAGCCACAGCTCAACCCAGACTCTTCTAGGCAGAGACAGGCAATGGACATGGTGGCACCCAGGCAGAGGCCAAGTTGGCTGCTGGCCAGGGACTGCCAACCCACATGTCACGGCAGGGGATGGAGGGACTTGTGGGTGCATAATGGAGTCCACAGCAGCCCTCACAGTCTCCGTTGGGTCTGCAAGCTGGTTGAGTTTGTAACCTCAACTCAGTTGTGAAATACCTGCATCACCCCTTCGCTCGCTTCAACTTTTTTTCTGGCTTCCAACATTCACAAGAAATTTAGTCACATAAAGAAGTTGTTTCTCTGCTCTGCCTTCCATGTCCAGAGCCATGGATGCCCTGGGACAGACACGTGTCCATCCTTTCTTCTTTTTATCTCCACAAAGTTGTAAGTTCCAGCTCAGAGCAGTGGAAAGCAGAAAGACTCATAGCCAGTACTGCAGCAATTCCTTTTGCCACACCACCGTGGATGCCCCACACAAAGGGCAGTGTCCCATGACAGGTCCTTGAGCCACTCAGTGTTTACATGTAAGACCTGGGTGGGGTTGCCTGGGTCTCTGCAGAGCCAGGTCCCCTCCCTGCTTGCACCACAAAAAGGATCCTCTGGCTCTGCCTTGGGGAGGGTAACAGCCCCTTCTGCAGAGCGGGGAGAGCTGAGCCCCCCATCCACTGGTGCCTCTCCCGTGGGTACAGGAGCAAGAATGGGGTGGGCAGCACGCACAGTACACATGCTCACGTGCCTGCGTGGTCGTGGGGTGCCAGCACTTGCCAGCCAGCTGGGGTGATGGGCAAGGCTGGACGTGGGGGCAATCAGGGATGTGTCAGCTCTGGGACACAGATGAGGCCCCAGGTCCAGCAGTCACCTTCACGGTCTGGCCATCATCCTGCCTGCAGGATGTCTTCATAAGAGGCATCACCCCAATGCACATCCTGGCCTAGGGGTGCAAAAGAAGAAGGAAAAAGCCCTGCTACTCCTCCCCTCCTCCAGCCCAAGGAAGCCCAGTTCCAGCCCTAGCCCAAACCAGCTCAGGAGCCTTGCTCCAGTATTGGATGCCTTTCATGTACTGGGGAGCCCCAAATTGGACATGGCATGCAGAACAGGGTGGGAGAATTGCTTCACCAGCCCATCCCTGCACTCCTGCCAACCCAGCTGGGGTCCACTCTCACTGCACAGGAACACAGCTGCCAGCACCTCTGCCAAAGCCCAGCACTCCCACCACAGGCTAAGATGTGCTCCCAGCGCTGCGGCAGCACAGGCAGCGCAGGCAGCCCAGGCAGGGCGAGCCCTTGGCAGCTCAGCCCCACACCAGCCTTGTCTGCAACCTTGAGCCACGTCAGTGGAGCCGGGTACAGGGCTGCGCAGAGCTGCCCATCGGGGCAGGCAGCCCAGAGCTTGGCCCCACAGCCCTGAGCCTGACCCCAGCCTCACCCTAGCACCAGTGCGGTGCTCAGTGGCATGGGGCCAGCCATGTCCCCTCGCCAGCTGCACAAGGGGTGAAAGCTGGAGCACTGGGTGTCCCTCCTTATCCCGCATTATCTTCCAGACAAATCCAAACAGCGTCCTGCGTCCCTGATGTGCTCACACACTTGGCAGCCAAGGCCACACTGATGTTAGTGTGGGGCTCACCCTGTGGGGCTGCAAGAACAGCCTGGGCATGGGGCAGCCCCTGGGGCACTGGGGGTGCAGGGACACAGCCAGGGCATGGGGCAGCTCTGGGTGCAGTTGGTGTGCAGGAAACAGGAGTGAAGTGCAGTGTGACAGAGCCTGCAGCAGGAAGGCTCTGTGGTTCCCGGTGGGGTGGCTGAAGGCTGGTTCCCCTGCGACCAGGGTATCCCCTGGCAGAGCCCTTCCCCAGCGCCGGTGTGCCAGCCCCCATCCCACTTGGTGAACACAGCCTCCAAGGTCGAAATGTCCTTCCATGGGACAGGGGCCATGTGAGCCTAGAGGTCGCCCACCAGGTGACACAGCAGCTGGGAGAGCTTTGCGACACCTCAGGCGATGTCACTGGTGGCACATGGCAGCCAGATCACAGCTGTGGAGTGGACTCTGCACTGTCTGTGGCGTTGGCCTCTGGCCACGCTGTCAGGGAAATCCTGATAAGGTGAGATAAAGCTCCAATGCTGAACCCCGTCTGCCACCCCCCAGCTGTCCTGCAGCACCCCTGGGTGCATGGGGTTCTGCAAACCATCCCCCCTCCTCGACTCCCTGGCACACAGAACCTCATCAGGGCAGACTGTCATCCTGGGCAAGTAAATAAAACCCCAGGCTGGAGGAATCATGGTGGCTCTTTCTGTTTCCTTTCTTCCCTTTCCAGCCACTTCCTGGCTCCCCCATGGTGGGGAGAGGTGAAGCTGGACCCTGATGGACCCCTTCTCTGTGGCAGGGCCAGCATCCCTCTGGGATGCAGCAGCAATGCAGAGGGATGAGGGTTCCTGGACACACCAGCCACCCTGAGCAATGTTCCTGTGGGGCACCGGGGCCCTAATGTGGTGGTGGGGGGTGAGCACTGCCCCACAGCCCTCCCACGCACCTGGGGCATTGCCAGGGGAGAGGGATCCCACTTCCCAGGTGGGAAATGTACCGGCACGAGCTGGGCTGCCAGCTGGAAAGCAGCTCTGCGGAGATGGACCTTGGGATCCTGCTGGGCACTGGATGAGCAGGAGCCAGGGATGTGTCCTCACAGCAGAGGCCACCAGTGGCCCCAGCAGCACCAGGCAGGGCAGGGGGAGGAGCACCAGGGGCACCATGTCACAGGGTCCTCTCCAGCCTGGGCTCACCCAGGCAAGGCATGGCTTTGCTGGGACAAGTCTAGCAAAGGACCATGATGGTTGTCAAGAGACTGGAGCATCTGTCCTGTGAGGAGAGGCTGGGAGAGCTGGGTCTGCTTGTCCTGGAGCTTTGGAAGTTTAGGGGGATCCTATTAATATATAGAAATACCTGCAGGGAGGGTGCCAGGAGGACAGAGCCTGGCTCTTCCCAATGTTGGCCAGTGCCAGGACCAAAGGCCATGGACACAAACAAACATAGGAGGTTCCTTCTGAACATCAGGAAAGGTCAAGCACCAGTGCAGGGTGCCCAGGGAGACTGTACCTTCCATCCTTGGAGATCTTCAACATAGGACCAGACACAGTCCTGGGCTGTGAGGCAGCTTCAGTGGTGGCTGGACGGGACGGTGGCTCCATCATCTCCACCACCTGCAGCATCCACATGCACGCACGTGTCTACACCCCACGCAGGCGTGTGCACACAGTCAGGCATGCGCGGGACAGGGGCACACATGCACCCCGAGGGGTGCACCCGGGCACAGCGTGGGGGCACAGACACTTGCACACCCCTGCGTGCACAGCCCTGCCCGGGCACATGCGTGTGCCCCGGGGCCCTCCCGAGGGGGCTGGCGCTGCCCCAAGGAGATGTGCCTGGTGCGGGTGTCCGGGCAGGGATGCCCGGGCAGGGATGCCCGGGGAGGGAGTGCGTGGGCAGAGGGTGGGTGGGACGGGGGCTCCACACAGGGGCTGAACAGGCGAGGGTTGCCTGGGCTGCAGGAGGGTGCTCGGGGCGGTGGGTGCAGGCGATGAGGGGTGTCCGGGCGCGCGTGTGTCCGGGCAGTGGCGGGGCGAGCGGGGCACAGGAGAGCGGTGCCCGGGTGGGGCGGGGCGGGGCCAGCGCGGCGCAGCCCAATCAGTGTTGGATCCGCCGCCGGGCGCGGGATTAAAGCCGGGCGCACGGGGGGGGGGGGGCTGGGCGCGCGGCGCGGCGGGATGTGGGAGCGTGCGGTGCTAGCCTGCGCCGCGGTGTGCGCGTGCGCGAGCGCCTGGCCCGGCGGGGCCGTGTGCGCGCGGCGGGTGGCCGGCGCGGGCGGTGCGCGCTACGTGGCCTTCCTTAGCGGGCTCGGGCCTGGCCCGGCCGCGCTGGTCGAGAGCACCTGGGCCGGGCGCGGCCGCCTCCGCGCCTGTTGGGTCCGCCGTGACCCGCGCCTGGCCCGCGCCTTCCGCGCCGCCTGCTCCCACAGCCCGCCCGCCGCCCCCGGGGCCGCACTGCGGCGGGACCTGGCCGCGCTCTGGCGTCACCGCGCCGCCTGCACCGACCCTGCGCCGCCAGGAGGGCGCCGCCGCCGGCGGGGCTGGACGCTGCCCGGCACGCTGTGGTGCGGGGCCGGTGACTCGGCGCGGAACGCCAGCGAACTGGGTACGGGGCCGGGCGGGGCGGGCACGCACACACCCCACTTTCCCGGCGGAGCTGGGCTCATCCGCGCTGTCTGCAGGTCTTTTCCACGGCCCCGACCGGTGCTGCCGGGAGCACGACCGGTGCTCGGCGCAGATCGCGGCGCTGCAGTTCAGCTACGGGATCCGCAACTACCGCCTGCACACCGTGTCCCACTGCGACTGCGACGCCAGGTGCGCGGGGGCCGAGCCGGGAGGATGCAGCGGGGGGTCTGGGGCACTCACCGGACCCGTCCACCTCACAGGTTCCGGCAGTGCCTGCTGGCCCTCAACGACACCATCTCCAACATCATCGGCATCACCTTCTTCAACCTGCTGGAAGTGCCGTGCTTCGTGCTGGAGCAGAGCCGGGAGTGTGTCCAGTGGCACTGGTGGGGAGGGTGAGTGCCCCGCGCGTGCCCTGCCCGGCTGCCCCACCTCCTGAGGGGACACGGACACACACAGCTTGGCTGTGTTAGGGCTGCTGCGTGGGTCCTCATGGCACGTGGTGTCCCCAGGTGTGAGCGTTACAGTGTGGTGGCCCTGGCCAGGATGGTGCAGCAGAGTCAGTACCAGTACAGCCTGCCCGAGGAGGAGACAGGCAGCCCTGCCCGGCAGCCCCGGGGCAGAGGGAGGAAATCCTCGAGAGTGGGGCACGAGCAGCTCCAACAGGGACTGGGGCAAAACCCTGGGCTGCGCCAGGCACGGAGACCTGCAACAGTCCAGCAGCTGCAGGGCCCAGGGACCTTGTCCCCTGTGTTTGCCCAGGACGAGGCTGAGCCCGCAAGCAGGCACCCAGCAGCGCAGCAGGGGCTGGAGCCCGGCCCCCCAACAGCAGTGACCGTGTTGGAACAGGACCTCGCTGGAGGAAGGCGAGCGCTGGGAGGGGCACAGCGAGGGGCTGGGGGTTCAGTGTGCACAGCCTGCGCTGGACATGGCCATGTGGGATCCAGCCCAGTCATGGAGCTATGCAGAGCCACCCCTATGCCTGTGCCTGCCGTGGAGGGGTGCAGGCAGCAGGGTGAGTGGGTGCTGGGGCAGAACATGCACCACAGCTGGGGTGTCCTGACACCTCAGCCCGTTGGGGTTGTGTCCCAGAGATGCCCCTCACTGCCCCACTGTCCTCAGGCCTGGACAGGGTGTGCAGGTGCTACAAGCACCTGGATCAGTGCAAGCACCAGATTGTACCCCACGGGGTGAAGTACCAGCTGCACAACACGGACACCCGGACACTCTTCCATTGCAACTGCACTCGCAGGTGGGTGTCCAGGAGGAAAAGGCAGGGCTTTTCCCACCGTCACAGGACACTGTGTACATGTGGTTTGGGGTCAGACAAGGTGGGACCCAGTGTGATGCCTACCCTGGCCAGCAGCTGCTGACTGCTGCCCTTCCGTGCCCACAGGCTGGCACGGTTCCTGCACAGGGCGAGGGTCCTCAGTGATGCGGAGGTGGCTGTCCTGGCCGACCACATTGCCACGGACTGTTTTGTTCTGAAGCCACCCACTGACTGCAGCCTGGGTGAGGGGCCACAGCACAAGTAAGTGCAAAGGGTCACAGGTACATGGTCTGCATGGAGCTTCCTACCCTGAATGGGCAGGAGGGATGTCCTGGCAGGGCGGGGTGCTGTCCTGCAGGCTTGGCATGAAACTGGCACTGCAAGTGTTGTCCCCTGCTCTGCTGTGCCATGAGCAGGGATGGTGTGGAAAGCAACATATGTCAGTGCTGCAAGTGTTACACTGATGCTCACAGTCTTGCTTCTCCAACAGCTGTATCACAGTGACAAGGGCTGTGCTAGTACCTGCACAGCATCTCAAAAAGTCCCTGAGGCGCTGGGGTCTTCCACAAGTGACCTCCAAGGTTGAACGTCCAGACTGGAAGACACAGGACAGTGGTGGTAGCCTCTATGAGCAGTGCCTGTGGCTGGCCTTGGAGCAGAAGCCGGACACTCAGCACCACACAGTGCCGCGATGATGCCTGGGAAGCACTGCCTTGCATGGGAAGATGTGCTGTGCAGCAGCCATAGAGCAGAGCTGCTTGATTTCTGGTCCTTGAGACAAAGGATAGCACTGAGCATGGCTGCTGGCATGACTGCATAGAGCTGGTGGGGGCTGCAGCTGGATTGGGGCAGGCAGAGGGACTGAGAAGCCCTTCAAGGAGCTGTGGCTGCTGTCTGAGCATCAAAGCAAGGGGAAAGGAATAGGAGGGCTTGGGAAAGGGGAAACCCACCATCCTCCCTCCCTGCTGTGCTCTGAGGCAGAGGGGATAGCTGTGGGCATTGGATTCCCCCAGGCAGGGGGATCCCCCTGAATCTGGGGGCCTGAGCAGCTCCTAGCCCCGTCCCCAGGCAGGGTGGGAGGGGTGCAGGGAGGGGTGGGGTCTGTGCTGGCTCCCAGCCCAGGGCTCTTTCCCAAGGAGGTGTCAGTCCCTGTGTACAGCAGAAAATAAATAAAGGGTGGTCTGAGCATGGTGTGTGGTGCTGGGGCTGAGCCTGCTGCCTCCTGTTCACACTGCAGCCCTCAACCCAGGGGCTGATCCTGCTCTCCTGCAGTAAGCACAGCACAGCCGGGATGGGCAGGATAATTTATTTTGTCACTTGCATTACATCCAAGGCTGAGGCATGCTGGTAGCAGCAGGGAAGGAGCAAGCTTCAGGCTCAGGGATACCCCTGGGTGGTCCTCACTCTATGCCCATCACCATTGCCACCAGAGCCCTCTCCTGGCCTCCTGTCCCACCTCAGGTGCAAGGCCAGCACTCTGCCCATAGGACTGAAGGGTCTTGCACTTTGAATTTCACAAGGGGCTCCCTCCCACCGCACTAGATCAGCCTTGCCCTCCCCTGTGCCACCACACAGCCCTACCAGGGCTGGGAGGAGCAGGGGGAGGCCCCCACCTGCCCAGCACATGACAGTGGTGAGGAGTCACTGCAATAAATAAGGGAGTGGGGTGTCTCAGCAGGGAAGTGGCAGAGGAAAGCACACAGCAAGCACGCTACAGGGAGGACAGAGGGGGCCACTGCATCAGCGGCCCATGGCACAGCTATGGCTGTCCAGCTCCTAGGGGCTGCTCCCCTCCTTTGGGGAGGTGCTGCAGCCTGGGAGGCTGGTGGGGCTCATCCTCTGGCAGGGGTATCCCTGCTCCACGCTCTCCCTCTGCCGGCCCATGGCCTGGTCAATCATCTCCAGGCGGAGCGCAGGCAGCAGACCCAGGTTCCTGGGGTCAGCCCTGGCCAGGGGGTTGTCAGCAGAGACACGCCGGGTTCTGCCCTGCTCCCGCACAGTCTGGTAGAAGGAGTTGCCTTCCTGGCTGTCGGCTGCCCAACCTGGCTCCTTGGCTTTAGTTCCACGGCACCCTGGCTCCTCCTGGGGCAGGTGGATGGCGGGGATGTCCCCAGGGAGGCCTCGGTGGCTCTGAGGTGAAGGGCTGCGGCTCATACCCCTGTCCCGGCTTGATGGCCGTAGGATGAGGCCCTGGAACTTGGCCAAGCTGGGGCTTCGACTCCGGTGCCGCTTCATCTTGCCTGGGCTGGGGCTCCGGGATTTGGGGGCCAGCAGGACAAGCGTGCTGTCATCCTCCTCTTCTGAACTGCTGCCTGAGCTGTCTGTGGGGCTGCTGCCCTCCTCCGACCTGGGCAGGGAGATCTGCACCCCTGCATCAGCACTGCTGGCTGATCGTCACAGGGGGCTGTGGGGCACCAGGCCAATTGGTGCCCTCCAGCCAACCACCCCTACACACATTCTCCCTGCCTCCCTTAGCCCCTCCCCCCTCGGCCATGCTGACCTGGAAGGGCTCAGTCACACCAGCAATACTGCTGGAGGCGTTGCTGTAGTACCCGAGGATGTACTCGCCCTTCCCTTTGGGCAGTGCTTCCTCTGAGAACATCACCTGCAGCCCAGAGACAGCTGATGGGCACCAGGGCTGGGCACTGGGGTGCCCCTTCCCACCTCCAGCCCCCACTGCGAGCAGAAATCCCCAACACCAGCACAAAGTAACATGGAGGTGCCCTCCTGCCTCGTCAGGGGCACAAAGGGGCCACTGTCCCTCCGCAAAAATGGGGCACATATGCCCAGCAAGGCAGCAGGGCTGGCCCCAGCTCACCTGTGCACACAGCTGCTTCTCAAGGCAGCGTTCACCATCATCACTCCTGGCCCAGACATAGGACACATAGTCTTTAGGATGCCGAAAGCCTACCTGTGTGCATGGGAAAACACAGGCGAGTGGTGAAACATCAGCCCAGCTCAGTACCATCACCCACACCCAGCCTTAGCTCTCCTCTTGCTCAGCCCCCTCTCCTTGCACAGGGGCACCAAGAGCTGCCTTGTACCACCACCCCACCCCCTCAGGAGTGCCAGGCTTTGGACCCTGTGAGGCCCACAGAGCAGGAGAAAGAGGGAACTGCTGGATCTGAGCCACAGGAAGCAGGGCCAAATCTCTCTGCTAACTGCCACAGCCTCCCAGGGGAAGAGAAAGCACAATGGTCATGCATGCACCTGTGTCCGCTGTTGGGGGGTAGTTGAGAAGGGACCCCATAGTGCTGTGCACTGCTCCCCACTTCAGGCAGCCAGCAAGCCCCTACCCGGTAGAGTCCTATCCAGTCCCAGGAGCTCCGGTGGAAGCCAGCAGCCATCTTGTACCTGACAATGGCTTGCTCAGGTCTGCTCCATTCATCAGCCACATAAATCTCAACTTGGGGCTTGTCGGTCCTGGAAGCAAACTGTCAGAGACACATATATGGTGAGCAAGGGCATGTGAAAGAGAGCTGCTCCTGCTACCCATGACACCCATCCAGGGCTGGGCCCTCACACATACACCAAAAGCAGCCCCAGGCCATGGTGGCAAGACAGCCGAGCTTGCCAAACAAAAATACAATAAGCCCCACACACCCCATCATACACTGCACACACTAGCTGGGCATCTCACCCCTGTAGCTCCTGCCTGTGTGCCCAGTGGCCCTGGACAGTGCTCACCTGCACTGCAAAGATGGCAGCTACAGGCTTGTGGTCGCTGACCATGTACTCCATGTGGCTGCAGTAGCAGAGCTGGCTCACCGACAGGATGCCTCGGCTAGGCCGGCGCCCGCCTGCACCAAGCCCAACACTGGGAGATTTGATCTTCCAGAGGATACGGTCAGTCCAGGCAGGTTTTCGCTTCTTGGCACTGCAGGGCACAGAGGGGCATCTCTTGCCTGGCAGGGGGCAGTGGGCTCCACCCCAAACTGCCTCCCCTGCCAATACAGCACATGCAGGCAGAGGATGCAGCTCGTGTCGGCACACAGCTAAGTGCAGCTGCAGGGACAGACCTGTGCTGGCACCAGCACAACAGTTGTGTCCCAGCCTGCAGTCCCCAGTCCAGCCCATGCCCACCCCAGCATGGCTCCCCATGTGCATCCACACCAGCCCCTGCCCTGCTGGCACCAGTACCCATCCTGGCACTGAGCCCCACCAGTCCTGCATCCCTCAGCCATGCCACCTGCTCCAGGCCCAGCACATACTTAAGCTCTCCTCTCCTACCTGCTGTCATACTTGTTGGTGCCCACATCAAACTTGAAGGTGGGTGGGAAGTTCAGGGGTCCCTCCTGAAAGCCACTGAGGACAGGCCAGGTGCTCTTGGCAATGTTCAGCTGTGGGAAAGAGTGCAGGTCGGGAAGCACACCAGCCCCCATGGCCAGACTCCTTTGCAAGCCCCCAAGACCTCTCCACCCCCAGCACAGTCATCCCTGCCAGCCCCACACAGCTCTCAGGGTTTGTCCATGCCATGCAAGCAGCAAGTCTATAGACCAAATGCCCGTCGCTTCTCCTAGCACACTGATAAAGGAAGCATGTGCCCAGCTCCCATAAAGGCCATTTGAGACTGTGCTGCCCCTTTTTCACAAAGCCAGGAGAGCCAGGGCCCTTTGTGCCCCACAGGCAACAACGGGACATACCCTGTGCCACAGCCGCACGGGCAGTTTTGGCAAGAGCCAAATGTCACTGGGGGCCCAGCAGCATGCCTGTCCCTCTCACCTGGTCCTTCTCCCAGAGCTGGCTCAGGATGTTGCTGTCAATGGCATACTTCACAAAGCGAATGTCAAGGCTCTCGATGCGGAAGTTGAGGTCCCCAAACCAGAACACAAGGCTGTGGGTGGGAGGGAGGGTGACAGGCTGGAAAGGCCAAGGCTACCGGAGCTGGGCAGCACAGCAGGGGGAAAGCATCTTCAGCCTGTGGGCAGCCTCAGCCTGTAGCACAGGCACTCTCAAGAGTTCCAGTGCAGGTCAGCACCCAGCCAACAGCTTGGCCAGCTGCCAGCACTGTCAGGATCCCTCAGGTGGGATCAAGCACCATTAACCAAACAAACCTGACTTCCCTGGGCAGAAATTGAGGGTGGAAATTTCCACTGTGAGGTACCTACCAGAGTCAGACCACACAGCCAGCATACTGGGCCCTCCACCTCACCAGTCCCAAACCCCAACAGTGCCAGTAGGGCAGGCACTGCACCAGGCCTGGATGTGTCCCAGGGGAGACAAAGGACCCCTCTTACACACCAAGACTACTGTGCTGTGTCCCCACAGGACAATTTTGCAGTTCTGCAGGCAAGACCTCATCTCCAAGCTGTGCTGGCATTCAGGGGACAGACCCCAGATTCTATCTGGAGGTGGTCAAGGACATGGGTTAGCACTAGAGCCCTGACCCACATTGAGGAGCAAAGTGGTGAGGTACGCACTCATGGTCTAGGATGCCACTGGCCGCACGCCCCTCAAACTGCTGCATGTGCAGTATGGTGGCAAAGTCCTCCTTGCGCTGCTCCGCCTTCTCCAGGTGTGCTGGCAGGTGGCAGTTCAGGAAGCAGACCATGTGGCCGAAGATGGAGAGACGAACACTCACCCCACCCTTGTTGCCCTGCACCGAGAGGATGCCATGACTCCTCGGGAAGCCAGTCCCTTGCCACCTCCCCCAGGTGGCACTTACCCAGTAGCCTCCCAGCCCCGTCCTCGTGCAGTCTGTCTGGATGTCCTGCAGGAAGGGGAGGTGGTAGTACTTGGCAAATACCAGTAGGATCACACCTTGCATCCGCACTGTGCTGACCTGGAATGGGAGCAGGGACTGAAGCAGGATGGTAGCCACCGCAGAGCCCAGAGAGACAGGGACAGCTTCCCTCAACTCCAGACCACAGGGACATCACCTCCATCCTCTGCATGCCCCCCATCTCGCAGATGACTAACAGCACGTTTAGTTCAGAGCACCGCACACGCCCTCCTGAACACTGACAGCTGAGATAAGCCCACAAGTGCCCTGGGGAGTGGAACCTGCCCTGGGACCCACAGGCTGCTGCCAGAAGCACAGGCTTGGTCCCACATTCACCTCCTCGCCCTTGGTACAAGGCAGCAGACAACAAGCGTCCCCAAAGCACCACAGGGGAAGCCTAAGGCACAGGAGAGCGAGCAGGGTGGCACAAGCTTGACAGCACACTGGTGAGACGCATCACTACCCCTCAGGTCAGTCCCCACACACTGCTTGCATGGCAGCAGTCTGTCCCTCCAGCAGTCTGTGCCTCCTGCCAGCTCTCCCACCACACCTCCTCCCTCTGTCCCTGCAGTCCAACTCTCCTTCTGCAGGGTCCACCTGCCTGGCAGGCAGAGACAGAACACCAGCTGCCTAGCCCCTGTGGGACCTCCTTACTAGGATGAAGTGGAAGGGGCTCAGCACATCCATGAAGAGCTCGCTCCACTGATCTGTGAAGAGGGCATCCTTCAGGCGCTTGTTTATCTTCGAGTTGACCTCTTGCAGCCTAGGAGGAAAGGGACAGGTCCCTCAGCCACACAGGGAAGCTGCCTGTGTCCGAGCTAGTGAGAGCTCCCTAGGAGAGGTGCTAAAGCACAGTGCTGTGGAGCTGAGCCAGGGTGGGAAGGGCAGGTCAAGGGAGGACCCTGGGTTCAGAGCACAAACCAGCCATATTCATGCTCCAGTGATTGCTGGGCCACATGCCAGAAGAAAGCACAAGTGGTCCTGAACCCAGGAGGCCTTGGTCCTTTTTAAAACAGGAACAGCTGAGCTGCACAGGGCTGGGCAGCAGTCTAAAGCCTTTCTCTAAGTTCAAGAGGGGCTTATGGGACATTTCAGCTGCACTGGTCTACTACAGAGAAGCCAGGTCTCACCAGTACTTCAGCACAGGGTGTCCAGACACATCCTAGCCACCAAGATTGGAGCAGCAGCAAACAGAAGGTTAATAGTGCTTCTCCTGGCTCAGCAATTAGTGAAGAGAAGGAAGGAGAATGCCCACAGAGAACAGCAGAATCAGGAAGTCTTGCCCAAAAATATCAAGTGCTCAGAGCACAAAGACATGGGTCAGAGGAAGGACAGTCAGGCAGAGATGCCCTGGAGGTGGAGAGCAGCAGGACACTCTGCCCTGGCCAGGACAGAGTCCAAACAAGTCCCTTGCTGTCAGCTACACTCTCTGCCCCATCCATCCATCCATTCAGGCTTGGGTCTACCTCCACAGTTCCACACAGCCCCATCCTGATGCTCCACAAGGCCAAGGGGACCAGGAGACTGACTCCATCACAGCATTGTAGCTCCAGCAACCTCAGCCTTACATTGCTCCCTCCCTGGGGCAAGGAGCACCAGGGGAGTCCCTGGGAGCTTCCCAGAGGCCGATCTAGCTCTTCCACCTCACAACCATGGGCAGAGGTGGCTTGTCGCTCCCTGTGCAAAGGCAGCATGTCCCTGGTCTTAGCAGGAATCCACAAACACCACGGCAAACCTCGAGGGACCCATATTCCATTAGACTCTGGCAGAGCTTGCCTTGCCAGCCACACCAATAGAGCCTCACCACACCACCACAGTGCTGTCTTGCCAGCAATTAAGCATCGCCAGGGGCACAGAGCCAATCCAGCTGTGAGAGAACAGCAGATCTGTGCCCTTGAGGCCTGCATAAACTGAGATTAAGAAAACATTCCCAGAGGACTCCAGCAGTCGAATTAAATGCCTCTACAGACCTGACCCCAGGACTGCCAGGGCTCATGGCAAGAGCAGCACTCGCTGAGGCCCAGCTCTGCGTGGCACAGCCGGCTAGAGGCTCTTGGAGGGTTCAACACTACTCAGGACTCGAGGGTTTCAGTTTCTCTTAAAGCTCCTATTTTAATTGGAGCCGATTCTCCATCACTTTTTCTAGTATTTTACCACTTGCAATGCACACCCCTCCCTGCTCACCATGCCCAGGGGAGGCTAGGGCTGCAGCTCTTCCATTCCCTGCTCTCCAGAGCCATGGGGATCCCCCAAAAAGGGACGTGGTAGGGCAAGGAAGGGGGCCCTGGACTTCACCTTCTTACCCAATGGCGATCATGTCCGCATCATTTGTCTCGCCCGTGTTGAGGTGCAGCAGGGATGTCACATCATTTGGGGGCATGGCTGTGCCCACATTCCAGGTGACCACTGTGATGCTTGGGAGGACAAAGGAAGATCAGGCTAACACAGGGGCTTGGAGGTGTTACCTGTCCCCCTGTTCAGCCCCAAAAAAGCTCGCTGCCTGTGACAGAAGTGGCCATAGCTGAACCTTAGCCAGGGCACGTGCACCAGGTCCTTAACTCCCGTTTGAGGGAGACAGGTCTGTGCCTCTAAATTCCCCCAGGATCTGCAGCTTGGCACGTGACAAGCCCTGCTGTAATCCAAGCCCCTGTGAAATGCTAGAAACCAGCACAAAGAACCCTCGTTTTCATCACCACTGTCTGACATGGGCAGGCTGCCACAGCAGGCAGCCTGCAAGACAAGGTGTCCCCAGAAAACTACTTCCCCCCCTTTCCCCCAGAAAACTACTTCCCCTCCTTTCCCCCAGAATCACACACCCCTCGAGCTCTTGGGGAGAAGGACCCACATCTCACCCTCCCCCCGAGTCTGCCACACAGCATGGTCAGCCCCAAAGGCCAGCACATCACATGTGACAGCAGCACTGGGAGCCCTGCAGCAGTGTCCTTCACCAGAGCAAAGCCACCATCAGTCACAACACATGAACACCACTATGCAGCATGCACCAGCAGCTCACTGACTCTTTCGGCAGCACTAGGATGAGTCTCAGTCACAGGGAGGACATTTCAACAGCAAGGCAGGGTAGTGTCACACCATTTCCAGAGCTCAGAGACAGCAGGGGCAGATGGCACCTGCATCACTGCCTGTGCCTCTCTCACACCACCCTGCACAGCACCCATTCTCTGAGTGCTGCCTGTGCGGGCACTGGGCAGCCTTCCCCCGACCCGGGAACCTGGCCTCCAAATCTCCTCCAGCCTCCAAATCGCCTCCAGCTGAACATCACCCACGGGAGGAAGAACGAGGCAACTCTGGCCCACAAGAGGCTTCACTCACTGCTTCACAGCAAGGGCAGCTCAGCTCGGCCCCACTGCCCCTTGCTCTGTCCCCGCTTACCGGAACGAGCCGTTCTCTAGGGCTCTTCCCGAGCACCCGAGGAGCGTGTCGCAGGAGTCGCTGGAGCTGGGCAGGCCCAGGGACCTCCCGAAGGGGGAGAGCTCGTCCGGCTCCGGTGTGAAGAGGCCCGCGGGCTTTGCCAGGCCCACCCGCCCGCCGGCGATGAACTCGCTGGAGACGGCTTTGGGCAGGCCGGCGGCCCGGGGCGAGGAGCCCGCCCAGGCCGAGATGTGGTCGCTGGACTCCGCCTTGGGGAGCATCTCCCTCCGCTCGGCGGGCAGCGGCTTCCCGGGGGCAGCATGGTCCAGGGCGGCGAGGTCGGGGAAGGCGGGCCGGCCCGTGGACGGGATGGGCACGGCGGGGCGGCTCGGGGATGCGCCGGGGCTGGGGGGCCGAAGGGCCGATGGCGGGAAGGAGTGGGGCCCGCCGGCCCCCTCCGGCTGGGCCCGGCCGGCCTCCAGCGGCAGGGGCTGGGCAGCCCTGCCCGGGGGCAGTTCCTCCAGCCCACCGCGCAGCGCCGGCCCCGGCCGCGGGCAGCCGTAGGGGAAGGGATCGCAGGCAGAGTCCGGCCGGGAGCTCCTGCGGGCGCCGGAGGCGCCGCTGCCCCCGAGGAAAGGTGCCGTCAGGGCCCCGCCGTCGGGCTGGGGCCGACCCGAGCCCCCGAGGCCGAAGGGCAGCTGCGGCGCGGGTCCCCGGGGGGGGCCGGGGCGGGGCCCCGCGGCGGCGGCCGAGCCCTGGTCCACGCTGCCGCGCCGGGCCGACTCCATCGGCAGGAGACCCGAGCGAGCGGCCACGGCCGCGGCCCCGGCCCCGCCCCGCCCGCGCTCACCTTGCGGCCCCGCCCAGCGACCCCGCGCGCCCCCTGCTGGCAGTGCCCCCCCAAACCTGCGCCGCGCCTACAAAGCGCAGGAGCGGGCTCGCCCCGACCCGCGCGCACCTGCCATCCCCCGTCCCGCTCACGTGACCGCCCAGCCCCGCCTCCGCTGTTCTCCTTCCCCCTCGCGGGCAGCGCGCGGGGCCCTGCGCGTGCACATCTGCCCGTGAGAGTGCACACATCCCCTTGTCCGTGTATGTGCGTGTGCATTTCTGTGCGTGTGACTCTGCACACCACGGTGACAGTTATGTCGCTGTGCACCTGCGCGTGCGTGCGCTGCTGTGGGTGTGTGCAGCCGGTGCACACACACGCGTACACACACGTACACACACGTACACACACGAGCACATAAACACACGTGCACACATGCAGATACACATGCGCACACACACGCGTACACACACACACACGCTGGGCAGCTGCACAAGGTGCTGTGCCTGCAGCTGGTGCTGGGGCTGCATGTGCAGCTGCATGTGTGTGTGTGCACATCCAGCTGTGTGTGTTGTGTGCACATCCAGCTGTGTGTGCACATCCAGCTGTGAGCGTGTATCTGTGTGCACATCCAGCTGTGTGTGTGCACATCCAGCTGTGTGTGTGTGTGCACATCCAGCTGTGTGTGCATCCAGCTCTGTGTGTGTGTCTGCACATCAAGCTGCATGCCCCTGTGGGCGGTGGTCGTGCTGTGCTTGTGCGCAGCTGTTTGCACAGATGGGTGTGACACTGCATGTGCCAGGTGTGCTGTGGGTGCACACACCTGTGCGCCTAAAGGAGATGGGGGACCCAGTGACCCAGGGCAGGGAGAGGGCAGTGGTCCCGGCCACCTCCGACCCCCTGGCCTGTACCAGCAGGACCGGCCCCAGGAGCCCCAGGGCCCAGGGAGGGCTGGAGCAGAGCAGGGAGGAGGATCTTGGTAGCAGAGGATCAGGACCCCAAGTGGGATGGACCTGCAGGTGCTGAGGGAGCTGGTGCCTGTCCCCATGAGGCTGTTGAAGAAATGCTGAACTGTCCTCAGCTGAACTGTCCTCTGCTGAACTGTCCTCAGCTGTTGGAACCTGCCAATCTTTCCAGCATAACTGGACTGTGAGTTTTTAGATCACTCCTCTGTGCCATAAATCTTTTCCCAATTTTGCATTTCCCCAACCAAGGGCATCTGCTTTCCTGTTTCCCACTGTTATGTTACTAAGAGGGACCTGAACCCCATCCTACCCAAGAGGGACTCGAACCCCCTTCCCCGTGTGCCTCACATTGACCATGCTGACACTCATGCACTCGTGAATAAGGTGCACCCTGACACTTGAGGACAAACCAAACCCCTCCAAGTATCTTCTCCAAATCTGCTGAGGGAATTTTAACACTCACCCTTCGATGCCTCCTGCTCCAAAGATCCCAGGTGAATGCTGGCAGTTATAGAATCATATAATCATAGAGTCATCGAATGCTGTGCGTTGGAAGGGACCCACAAGGATCATGGAATCTAACTCCTGTCCCTGCACAGGACAATCCCAAGATTCAGACCGTGTGTCTGAGGGCACATGTTGGCCTGATTCTGAACATCAGGAAACACTTTTTCCCTGGGAGGGTGACCAAGCCCAGGCCCAGGACACCCAGGGTAGTTGTGGGGTCTCCATCCTTGGAGATACTCAACACCTGGCTGGACAGGGTCCTGGGCAGCTGGCTCTGGGTGGCCCTACTTGAACAGAGGCTTGGACCAGATGGACCCCAGAGATGCCTCCAACCTCAGCCAGCCTGAGATGCTGTGATTTTGTGACCAGAGGGGATGTGTGTGTGTGTGTGTGTGTGTGTGTGTGTATGCGTGTGTGCAGTTGCATCTATGCACGAGTCTGTGGACTGGAGAAACTCAACATGAGCCAGCAATGTGCACTCACAGCCCAGAGGCCAATAACCATGTCCTGGGCTGCATCCAGAGCAGCGTGGGCAGCAGGTCGAGGGAGGTGATTCTGTCCCTTTGCTCCGCTCTCTTGAGACCCCACCTGCAGTGCTGCCTCCAGTGCTGGGGCCACCAACAGCACAAGGACATGGACTTACTGGAGCCAGTCCAGAGAAGGCCACGAGGATGATGTGAGGACTGGAGCACCTCTGCTGTGAGGACAGGCTGAGGAGAGTTAGGGCTGTTCAGCCTGGAGAAGAGAAGGCTCTGGGGAGACCTTCTAGTGGCCTTCCAGTACCTGAAGAGGCTCCAGGAAGGCTGGGGAGGGACTTTAGACAAGGCCAGGGAGTGACAGAACAAGAGGTGATGGCTTGAAACTGGAAGAGGGGAGATGGAGGTGAGATGGGAGTAACCTGGCTTTGAGTAACCTGGTCTAGTGGAAGGTGTCCCTGCTGATGGCAGGGGGGTTGGGACTGGATGAGCTTTAAGGTCCCTTCCAACCCAGACCAGGCTGTGGTTCTGTGCCCGCGCACAGCTGTGTGCCTGTAGAGCTCCGTGTGTGTGCACAGCCAAGTGCGTGTCCAGCTGTGCCATGGTGTGCACGCACCACAGGCAGCTGTGCACCCACACACCCTGTCCTGCATTTCACCGGCTGCGCGTTCGTGTCTGCAACGCATGTGTGGGGAGGGCGGGTGCGGTTGAAGTCCATGTGCACTCATAGTGTGTGATGGGCGCTTTTGCAGCGTTGTGCAGGTTTGCGGTGCGGGTGTTCACGTGTGGGAGTGTGGGTGGGTGTGTGCAGGGCAGGATCCGGTTGGGAGACGCGCATGGGTGTTCGCGACACGTTCACAGTGTGTCCCCGGGGTGTGTGTGTGCGCGTGAGTATGCTCACGGTGCATTCCCGGGCTGGGGGGGATGATGTGGGGTGTGGGTGGGTTTGTGGGTGTTCCCGTGTCTGTGCTCGCACTGCGCATGCGCTCTCTCTCTCGCTCTCTCTCTCGGCCGCTCGCCGACTGCGTGCGCGTGCTCGTGCGTGCCGGGGCGGGGCGGGGCTCCCCGTGGGCGCGCGGCCCGTGACGTGGCGGTTGCGGAGCGATGCTGCGGGTGTTGGTGCTGCTGCTGCTGCTGGCGCTGGCGGCGGGGGGCGGCCCGGGACCCCCCCGGCTCCGCGGGGCCGAGCTGCGGGGCCTGGCCCGGGGCAAAGTGGAGGTGAGCGCGGGGCGAGCGGGGCGCAGGGCCGGCGCCGGGGCTGGCTGGGCTGACGGAGTCTCTCCTCTCGCAGAGCTGCGGCGGGTGACGGCTGAACCGCCTGAGGGAGGTACGTGGGGCCGGGCGGGGCCGGGCGGGGGTCAGGGCTGCCCCGCCGCTGAGCCAGGCCGGGCCGGCCACTCTGCCCGCAGGTGAAGGCCTTCGTCACCCAGGACATCCCCCTCTAGTACCCGCCGGCCGGCGGCCCTGCTTGGCGCCCGGGAGCGGGGTCGGGGGACGGGATGGGGTCAGGACGGAGTCGGACAGAGGATGGGATGGAACTGAGCGGGATGGAGGACGGGATAGGACGGGATGTAGTGGAGGAGAGGGTGGGACAGGATGAGTATGGGGGGGATTGGAAAATGGGATGGGCTGCAGGATGGAATGAGTTGAGGGGAGGGATGACGTGGAGGATAGGATGGGGTGAGGGACGGGATGGAGGATGGGCTGGAGAATGGGGTGGGATGGGGTTGGGCTGGAGGATGGGATAGGATGGCAGATGGGATAGGCTGAGGGATGGACTGAGATGGAGGATGGGATGGGATAAGGGGTGGAGGACTGGATGGTTGGAGAATGGGATGGGACAGGGCAGGATGGTATGGGATGGAGAATAAGATGGGTTGGGACAGGATGCGATGAGAAGGGATGTAATGGAAGATGACATGGGTTGGGACGGAGGACAGGATGGGATGGGGTGGAGGATGGGATGGGAGGGAATGGGATATGACAGAGGATGGGATAGGATGGGGCCTGCCTAGGCCTCCCCAATGTTGTCTGCTCCTTAACGTACCACCCAGCCATAACTTGGAGATGAAACACCTGCCTGGTGCTGACCCCGAGCTCGTGCTCCTCAGCCACCGATACGAGGAGCTGGAGGTGAGCAGCCAGTGGAGCATCCACCGCTGCAGCAGGGTCTGGGGAGGTTGGTGCCCCACTGGCACCAGGCTGTAATCCCTGTCTGTGTGCAGAGAATTCCCCTGAGCGACATGACCCGGGAGGAGATCAACCAGCTGGTGCAGGAGCTGGGCTTCTACCGCAAGGAGACACCTGATGCCCCCGTGCCTGAGGAGTTCCAGTTTGCCCCTGCCAGGCATCTGCCCACCCTGTCGCCCCAACAAGCTCCCACTGCTGGTGGCAAGACCCCACCTGAACGTGATGAGGGAGAACACCCAGACCTCTAGTGAGGGATGCTGTGCTCAGGAGAGGGTCCTGCACTCAGTCCCCAGTGTGTGGGGATGAGGGCATTACAGCAGCTGGGGACAGTGCAAAGGTGCCCCTGTTGTTGCTTGGTACTGTGTAGCCTCTACCCTGAGGCTGCCCTGAGCAACTCCATCCTTGAGCAGGGGCTTCCTGGGCATTGTGGACATCCTGGGGTCCCGTGTACATGTCATTGCCCTCTCTCTCCTGCAGCCCAGCATCCCTGGCCAGTTGGGAGAAGCAGCATTCTTTGTGCTCCACTGCTGTGCTCTGAGGTTTAGGTGACTCTCAGTGCTGGGCAGCGGTATCCTACCTGCGTGGGACAGGATGAAACCCTCAGCAGAAAGTTCCAGGTGCTGAGGGTAGATGTGCTGAGTCCTGGCGGTGGGAGAGCTGCCCCTGGCGGGGGTATGGCTTTACATCCCAGCAGGCTTGTCTCGTATTGAGCCCCCAGTAAAGCCTTGCGTACAATCAGCTGCACTGCGTCATCTTTCTAGGGAGGGTTCAGTGGGCACATCCTGTGCTGCTTTGTACTGGGTGCTGGGAGGAGCTGGGTGCTCTAGAGCCACTTGCGGAGATGGGACAGGAGGGAAGGGTCACAGCCAGCACTGTCCCATGGACTGATTGCATTGTTCCTCTGCCACCTGCTCCCTGGTGTGATGGATGGATGGGGCTTAGGATGAGCTGCTGTTGCAGGGGGATGGGTGTGAGTCCACAAGTGGGTTCTGCTGTGCCAAGGCCAAGCCCAGTGGCTGTGCTGGCCCAGTGGGGACATCTGGTCCTCAGCTGGGAAAGGGAGCAGGGCACAGCGACTGCACACCTGGCTCTGTGCAGCCTCAGTGGCAGCACGGGGGTCTTCTCCTCATGCCAGGCCTGGGGGCGGTGGGGGTTCAGCAAACCAACAGCCCCTGGTCAGGGTGGGATGCTTGATGGTGTCTCTCAGCTCCGGACATTGTCTGAGCAGCACATGCCCCCATGTCCCTGGCCTGGGTGCGCAGTGGGTCTGCAGGCAGAGGGGTCCAGGAGCAGACAGGGCTGCCAACACTACCCTGGACACTGCGGCGTGTGCTGCACTGGTGACACAAAGCAGCGGTGCAGCTAGGGAGAAGGACCTGAGGCAGAGGCATCACCCTATAGAATAAACCTTTATTGTCTGGCTGGTGTTGGTACACGTGTCATCGCGAGTGTAGAGACAGTGGCAGAGGGGTGAGTGGCGCTGAGCACCTGGTACCCTGGGCTGGGCTGGGGAGGAGAGCAGGGGCTGCTGTCCCAGCTCGCTCCTTGCACCCCTCACTTCCCCAGGACACTGTGCCCCCTCCCCAGCACACCGGTGCTGCAGCCCCCACTGTGGAAGTGCTCCAGGGTGCTTGTGCTCAATGGGAAGCAGGGTGTCAGCACAGGGCTGTGGAGCCGTCCCCAGGGAGGTGGCACCAAGCAGAGCCTGCGGTGAGCAGAGGGGCTTCCTCACAGGGGGCCAGGGAAAACCACTGGTTGGTGCCCTGCCCAGGGAATGCTCTGCCACTCAGGCTGGGCTGCACACCCCTGCTCAGCCACCCACCCACACTTGCCCCAGGTGCGAGAGTGCAGCCATGCCTGGGCCTCCCGGGGACACGGGTGCTGCCCACAGAACAAACTACTGGAGAACAAATAACTTAACATGCTGGAGCACAGGAGGCGAGCCAAGCTGGGGAGCATCCCCCACGCCTGCCTGGCCATGCCCACAGGGTCAGCCTGCAGCCGGCCGGGGCAGAGGGAGCTCCAGTGGGGCAGGGGCAGGGGGTACCCCAGTGGCAGAGCCTCCTGTCCCCAGTGCCGGTCCCATGGCCCCCCCGGACCCTCCTGGGGCAGGCAGCTCCCCTGCCTGCCGGCAGCCCCGAGGACAGGGGGCAGCAGGGCAGGGCAGGCTCTAGCACTCTTTCTGCCGCATGCGCAACTCGTGGCGACGCAGGTGGTTGTAGAGGGACTGCACGTAGGTGAAGACGCACTTGGAGTCCGGCTTCTTCCCCATGATCATCATGTCTTCCACCTCCACCAGGGGCACGCAGTCCGCCAGCATCCTGCAGAGACGCAGCCCTCAGCATAGCCCCGGGCGGGCTGCCCCACTGCAGGGGCTGGGGCAGAGGACCCACAACCCCCAGGGCCTGCTGACACTGGGCACTGCTGCCCTCAGCCCCGCTCAGCTCTTGCCCACCCCTCTGTACCCACAGTCCTGCCACTCCTGGCATTGGGAAGAGCACGTGGTGCCTGTGAGAGGAGCTGCCAACCTGCCCCCTTCACCCCCCTGGTGCTCTTTGCCCCAGCTCTTGGTGCAGGCAGGCACCCCCTGCTCAGGCTGTTCCCAACCTCCTCCTTCTCCAGCTGATACTGGGGCATTGTAGGGAGAGACCTGCCTGCCTGCCCACACGTATCTTGTGCTGTGCCCCCGCCCCAAATGCCACCGGCTGGTCCAGGGAACAGCAAGGGGGTCCTGGCCACATGCTGCCCATCACTCCTGCTGCAAGCCTTGGCCTTGCTCTCCTGCCTCTCATCAGCTCTGCCAGCTCAGCCCCCACCCTCTTCCTGGACTAGAGCCCGGGGGGTCTGCCTGCCCCAGGCACAGCACAGCACTGCACCATTGTGGGGTGGGCACTGCCCACTTTCAACCTGCCCAGTGCTGGCCTGTGCCTCCCACCTCCCAGGCTGAGCCCCAGTGCTGTGTTGTCATCTGTGTGGGGGTCTGCGCAGGGCCATGCTCCAACAGCTGCCAACCTTGGGGGGCCCTGGCAGAGCAGCCATGGTTGTCCCTCCATCCCCAGAGCCCCTGGGCTCTGTTGGGTGGTGCCCTCACTCTGCCCACACCATCCACCCAGCTCCCTGGGCTGCAGGTGCCACCTCTCTTCCCAAGCTGGGTGTCCCTGGGGAGCCAGGAGGGTCCAGCTCCAGGGGGCTACCAGCATGGTTGGGGCAGTCACTGCAACAGCTAGGCAGGGCACAGAGGGGATCTGGCAACCTCTGTCCTCTCACCTTTCTGCTGTGGGCTGTTGGGAGGGATGCAGAAGCAACCCTGCCACTGCTGCCATCCCACCCCAGCCCTTCCCAGATGCCAGCACCCACCAGGGGACAGACAGTGCCCGAGCACCCTGAGCTGCTGCTAATGACTGATGTAGGCATGAGTGCCCGGGCCGGGGGCTGTGCCAGCACCTGGGGGCTGCTTGGCACAAACTGGCAGCCCCTGCTGATGCCAGGGCCAGCCTGGCTGTGCTGGGCCTGGAGCCACCCTCCGATGGGGGCCCTGTCCCTGTGACAGGGTGCACTGGGCAGCTCTGAGCACAAGGAGAATCTGAACCCCAAGATGCCACCCACCAGTACAGCACCCCTCCCAAGCCCTCTCCCCCCTCTCCCCAGGATGCAGTAACCCCACTGCACAACTCAGCCCTCAGCACAGCCCACCCCAGCACCCTGGGCTGGCACTGGTATGGCCAAGGAGGGACACTCAGTTGGTCCCAGTCCCCTGGGGAGCAGCAGGGTCAAGGAGAAGCACCCAGCACAGAGGGTGCTCCTGTGCCCACTGCCCCAGCTCTTCTTCGGGGCCTCTGGAGTCAATGCAGCCATGGAGGCCATCGTCTCCGAGCTCCATGACCTGGTGAGCACCTGCCCCACGTCGTGATTCAGCAGCCCTGGAGAGGCGGGAGCCACACTCAGGGCCTTGGGAAAGCGGCTGCCCGAGCTCCAGCAGCCCCCCAGCACTGCAGCCCTGGCTCAGGGTGATGGCCAGGGCTGCAGTGAAGCAACGGCAGCACAAAGAGAGCAGTTCTGCCCTTATAAAGCCATTGTTTGGGCCCCAGTGTGCTGGTGCCGTGCGGAGCCCGGGGGAGCAGCAGCTCCAGCGCCAGCTGGGATGCCCCTGAAGACAAGCACAAACAGTGCAAGATGAGGCAGAACCCAAGTCAAGCCTTGACTCACACTTTCCAGGCTCCCCACTCTTGCCCATATATGAGCAGGCAGCACCTCACAGGCAGGGCAGCATCGCCCACGCCTGTCCCCACTGCAGCTCCTCCCTGGCTGGGGCCGGCAGCCCCGCACGCCCCAGGGGTAAGGAGGCAGCAAGGGCAAGCAGTGACGCTGGGGTATCCTGGGGGGGCTCACCCACTCTCAGGTAGAGTGGCTCGGGCTCGGGCTTGTGGCACTGCCGAGTGCCCAGAGCAGCATCCTCAGCAGCTAATGCCCTGGGTTGGGCTCAGCCAGTGGGGAGGGAAGGACTGTAGCAGCTCCGTTCCCACTAGCGCCATCCCTGTGGCTGGAAAGCCAACAGCCCCCCAGGGTGACACAGTTCTCCCCTCCCTAAATCCCCACAGGCACTACTCTGGAAGGTCAGAGGCCAGCTGGCCATCTCCACCCTTCTCCTGGCCCCAGTTTGGCCCCACTGGCCAACACAGCAGGACTCACCCCTTGCCCACCGGCATCCCCCAAGCCTCTTCCCCAGCCTCAGCAGCCACTCCCCGGCCCCTTGGCCAAGTGGGGGCAGTGGGGCACGGGCAGGTATTTGGAGGGGAAGGTTCTCACCATCGCTCCCGGGGGGGTGAAAATGGGCTACGACTTTTTGGTTTTTACCAGCCCCTTCTGGACCAGGCAGCGATAGAATTCCTGAATGTATGTGTACACACACTTCCAATCGGGCTCGCGCATCCGGACCATGTCCTCCACGTCCAGCAACTGCGGACAGTCCGCGTGCTTCCTGGGGGCAGGGAGAGAGAGGGGCAAGCCAGTGACCGCAGCCCAGTCGGGGAGGGAAGGAAGAGAGAAAACAAGAGACACATATCAATGCAGTTCCCGTCCCCCTCCACGGGCAGATGCTGCTCTGCTCTTGCATGCTCTGGGGGTGCGCGATGCAGGGGCAGGAGGGCTCCGGGCACCGCCGTGCCAAGGCCATTCAGTGAGATTTGGAGAGGCACAAGCAAGGGAGGGGGAGGGCAGGTGAGCATCGTGGAGAGGCGTGAGGTCCAGAGGGAAGGACAGACAGAGGCAGAGGAGGAGGAGTGAGGTGTTCTGGAGCGCCAGGTGCTCAGGGAGCGGGTTCCAGAGCGGAGCGGCACTCTATATAGCTCCTATATAGACCTGCTGGGAGGATGGGGGGACGAGCCCAGCCCTCCTGCCCAGCTCCGCTTGGAACCGCATGGCACAGCTCTGGTGCAGGAAGCTCGGGAGAAGACGCTCACAAGAGCTGGAGGAGGAGGAGGAAGGACGAGAGGCCACCTGGCTTCCAGGCTGGAGAGATCGATGGCTCTCTCAAGTCCACACACCGGTTTCCAAATTAAGACAAAAAGTCCATTACCAGGAGCTCCAAGAGCCAAGCACGTGGCCCCCTTCTCGCTCCACTGAAGAGCACCACGGCACCCAGAGAGCTCATGGGAGCTCCCAGCTCACACCACCGCCCCGAGCACCAGCCAGGATGGGCACCCCACCCACCTGGCCCTGCCCCTGGGCAGGGTGCTGGAGGGGAGGAGGAGTGGGTGGGAGAGAGACAGAAGGAAGGAGAGAGGGGCTGGCTGCCAGCCCTCCAGCTGGATGCACTCCCGTCTCTCAACACCCAGGAAAACCAGAAGCAAAAGGGGAAGGGAAGAGACTGGAGAAGCTGCGATGGTGTTTGAGCCCCTACGACCGTGAAAAGAGGCGCCTGGCATGGATAAACCCCGCTCCCCAGGGGCTGTGGTCCCACACTACTGCCTGCAGCTGGGTGGGCTTGAGGGGCTGCTGCCCTGTCTTTGAGTGCTCCGCCCCACACCCAGGAATCCCAGATCCCCATGCCCACCTCACAAACACCAGACTGGGCTGCACTGGCCCCTCACAGCTCTGTCCATGCAGCCACTGCTTTCTCCTCCCCTCAGTGTCCAAACCTTGTTGCATGACACAAGGGTGATGGGCACCCACCTCCAGCACTGTCACCCCTTCCCGTGTCCCCCTTGCCCTGGGCAGCAAGCAGGTGAGCCACCCTGAGCCACCCCAAGCCCACGTGATGGCATGAGAGCTACATACTCTGCGGAGGAGAAGGCCACTTCGAAGTTGTGGCGGCGGTTCTGGGGTGTCAGCTGGCTGTAGTCAAATGCCTCAGGGAAGAAGTTGTGGACCAAGGCGCAGAACGCCATGCCATCGCTCCAGCTGGATGAGAAGTTCTGGATGTCCACGTGCTGTGAGGGCAGGAGAGTTACCAAAGGGCAGAGTGACTGGCCCTGGGGATGGGGAGATGAGGTGGCACTCACCTCGTAGCCCCGGGTCTTGGCTCTGCACCAGTCCAGCAACATCTGCTTGATGCTGTTGGCGTTGGGCACGCCAAAGCTGGAGGAGCGCTGCACAGCGGTGCGTGCTGCTGCGGGGCTTGGCGAGCTGTGGCAGAAGACACAGGGTGTTATCCACATGGTGCTTGCTGTCCCAGCCAGCCTGCCCCTAGCCCAGCCTCACCTCCCACCCTCCTTCTGCAGCTTCTCCATCATGGCCTTGCGAGCCTGAGAGGCCGACGTCTTGGGCAAGCTCTGAGCTTTCAGCAACTCCTTCTTCCTCTCAGCCTGGCGCCGCTCCAGTGTGGCCAGGCTGCTCTGTCTGGAGGCACTCTCGTCTTCACGGTCAAAGATGCTGGGAGAGACAGATGAAGCTAAGGGGGCTGCAGGCAGCCCAGGGAAGGGCACATGGTGGCCTCAGCCCATTGCCAGTGTTACAGCTTTGAAGACCTCCATGTCACTGGGAAACAAGAGGTGTAGCTTAAGGTCCCTGACTGGCAGACACATCGCCATGCTCATGGAGGGACCCATGGGGACCAGTGGAGACAGCCAGCGTGCCCCAAGGACCAGGAGGCTTTGGGGACATCTTTGCATGGGGACACCACAAACCATCAGCAAACAGATGGCTGACAGGGACTGCTTGGGGTTGGACCCAGCAAGGCATGGCCGCTCACCTGCCCGTCTTCTTGGAAGAGGAGCTGTAAGATGATTTGGTTTGAACGAATGTGCTATCACCATCTGCAGAGCGAAAGAAAGAGAGGCCTTGGGCAGGAGCTGAGGGAAATGGCTCCAGGCAGGTGGGGGGCTCTGCCCGTGCCACATGCAGGGAGGGCTCAGTGGCAGTGATACCCCTGGGTTACGCCCAGAGGATACTGCTGGGAAAGGGCAGCAAAAGCTCTTACTGTCTGATCTCTTCACATAACTTGACTCCATGGTTGTGGTACGGGCGGTCTTGGTGCCATCACCTGTGGGAGGACCAGGCAACGGGGATCAGCTGAGGCTGGCGACAGCAGCACCCACGGATACCCACTGCTGCCAAACACTCTCACAGCTGCGCAGCACAACAGGGAGAAGCCTCAGGTGGCAGAGCCATGGCCAGGGCAGGCAGAGGGGGGACAGATGGCCCATGCTCCCCAGCCAGGGAAAAGAGGCCAGTGCAAAGGAGCAGGAAGCTGGAGCGTCCCTCGGCCCCTTGCAGCGACTCTTAGCTTGAGTCCCCCAGGGACTGGGAGAGCAGAGGTGCAGGGGACAGGAGACAGACCCAAGGAGCAGACAAGGACCCTGCCACCCCAGCCAGGCAGAGGGTCAGGTGGGAAGTCGTGAGAGTAGATGCTGCAAAAACTCAGCCCTGAACCATGATGCTGCTCCCAGCACAGTTAAACCATTGCCAGGACAAGTGAAGAGAGTGACAAGAGAGATGCCACGGTGGTAGAGCGCTGGGAAGGACTCTGCACAGCCTCCCAAGGAGCCAGCCCTGCGCTCCTGCAGCCCAGCTCGTACTAGACTGGATGAGACGCTCAGTCTTGGTGACGGTGCTGCGTGCTGAGCCGTCTGCCGACTGGGTGCTCTGTGTGGTGGTGGTGGTCTCTGTGGCATGGCCGGCCCTTCCTGCCATAGCCTGGCTCCTCATCTCCTGCAGCCGCTGGTCCCGCTCTTTCTCCCGCTGGTCTGCAAACGGAGGTCGGACATGTCGTCAGCAGGTATGGTAACAACCACACTGGGGGTCCTGCTAGCTGCTGCTGGTCCAGAGCCAGCTCATGGGAAGGATGATGTCCTCAGCCTGGCACAGCCAGGGGTGCAGCAGAAGACCCACCATGCCCTCCTGTTTCACCACAGCTAGACGGCCCTACTCCAGCAGCCTGCCAGCTCTACCTGCAATACCACTGCCAGAGCCCCAGCCCCTGGGGGGTGTCACCGTCCCCAAGTACCTCGCTTGCGCTGGCGCAGCTCCCGCATGGCATTTCGGATCAGTCGCCGCTCCTCAAAGTCTGTTGTCCGATCCAGCTGCAGGAGTAGGTGAAGGTCAGCATCACCCCTCTGCCACCAGCTCAGGGTCCCCTCATGTTCCCCCAGGAGCCCAGCAGCAGAGGAGATACCATCTTATCCAGAACATCCTCATCCTCAATCCTGTTCAGCTCCTCGATGTTCAGCTTACTCTTTCTCTCCGGCTCCCTCACTTGGACTTTCTCCATGCCATTTGGCAGCTCTGGCTCCAGCCTTGGCGCCTGGGGCTGCTTCACCACCTCTGGCTCCACCTACAAGGACAGCACCGTGTAACTGAGCCCCTGCCAGCACAGCCACCTCGTCCCCCATGCTGCTCAGGGTCCAAGCCCCCATCGCCCTGACACTTGTCCAGTGCCACGGGCAGTGGGGAGCCTGGAGAGGAAGTGCCACATGCGATGCAAGAGCTCACAGCTGGTGGGATGACACTGTCATCTGCAACAACCAAGGCAGGCAGGGGAGCACAACATCTTCCCCTGTAACAACCCTGCCCTGGGAGGGCCTGGCAGTCTCTGACCTGATCCCAGTCTGTCTGCCAAAATGTCCCCAAATATTGATGTTTCCCCCCACCCCCCTAACAGCACAGGCTGCCGGGCCCTCCAGCGGGCAGGGCCTGCCCAGGAGCTCCAGGCTGGGCAGGGCCTGGTGCCCAGCAGCGGGTAAGGTGCTGGCAAGGCCAGTGCACACCATTAGCAGCACAAGGGATTTCCAGGGAATTAAGAGACTTAGCGGAGAGAAGAGCTTGTGCAGGAGATCAAGAGCCTCCCCCGCAGCCCTACTCACCACCTAGGCCAGCCTGGCCCCTGCTGGAGCAAAGCCAGAACGCCAAGTCCCTTTCAGCACAACCCCCCAGCAATGTGGCAGGCAGCGGGCCAGGCCCGGAATAGGGCAGGGAGGCAGCTGAGTGGACGTGCCGGCGTGGGGCCAAACCAGCCCTGGCATACACCTGGCCCCATCCTGCATCCCACTGCCCTGGCCCAGCACCCAGCCCATGGCAAAGCCACTGGCAGGAGGTGACGGTGGCCATGTGTGCCCATGCCACCACCTGCACCTTACCACTGCCGTGCATGGGCCAGGGCAGGGCAGCTGCCCGCAGCCCACCCGCCCGGCATGCCAGTAATGTGGAGCAGGCAGCATAGTTTGCCCCCTCGCAGCAGTGAGCCCAAATGGTGGCAGATCCCGGTAATGCTGCATTGCCTGTGCACCACAACCACGGTCCCACTTCATGCCAGGGGCTTCGCCTTGGTTCCAGACACCCCCCAGGGCCACCAGGAGCCCCGCAGGCTGATGCCACCCTCCCATCCCCCGCACTGGGCGCTGCCGTGCAGCAGGGCTGCCCGCACTCACGCCGCTGTCGCTCCGGGAGAGGTGCAGAGCCGATTGCTGGAGCGTGCTGGAGAAAGCGGGCGGATGGGCCACGAGGCCGCTGGGCTCCTCGATGCCCTCAAAGTGGGCACAAGGGTCCTGTGCTTCCAGAAAGAGGGTGCTGAGGTCCTCCTCAGGGGGCTCCCATGGCCCCAGCCACGGTGCCAGCAGGTCGAGGCGGTGGCCCAGGCACGCCAGTTCTGCCCACAGCTCCAGGTGCTCCTCCTCCAGCACCCGCAGCTCCTGTGCCAGCGGCTGCACCTGCCGCAGTGCCTGCTCCAGTCTCTCCTCGACCACCCCCTGGAAAGCCCCCAGCTCCCGCCGCAGCTCCGCCAGCTCGGTCGCCCCGGCCTGTGCCAGCTGCTCCAGGCTGACCCCCGACATGACAGCAGCGTTGGTGCAGCGGGCGCTGCGGCGAGCCCCACTCAGCTGTCCTCTACCCTTTATAGGGGCGCGAGGGGCACCACCCCCAGCTGGAGACTGGCCTGGCTTTGCGCCCGCTTCAGCTATTCTTGTCGTGGCAGCTGGGGGTCCTACAGAGGGGTGTCGAGGCAGGCGTTGACACTTGGCAGTGGTCCCAGTCCCAGGACCAGGTGGCTCTCAAGGCAGAGCCTTGCCGAGTGGCCTCTCCCATCTCGGGCAGCTGCCAGTGCCATCGATGGCAGAACGGGAGGCTGGGGGGCACAGTGGGTGGGGTAGAGCCCCCAGGCAGGATCAGATCCAGACCACCACTCTGCTGGGTGTGGCCCAGTGCCACAGATCACCCACGCGTCCTTTCACCTGAGTGCTCTCCTGTTCCTGGCCAGCGTCACTCAGAACACACTGACATCTCCAGTCCCAGGCTGGCACCCGTGTGAGGGCCTCAGCCACCAGCCATGATTTCTGCAGGTCCCTGTCCCCCCATGCTGCCAGACAAATGTCCCAGGGGGAGCAGGTCCCAGCACAATGGCAGCACCCCACCAGCGAGAGGACACGCCGCAGCAGCCACTGTTCCCAGACCCCTGCGCCCCGTCAGTCCCTCTGACCAAGCTCTACCTGGCAGGGCTGCCAGCACCGCTGCCTCCTCCTCTTCCCTGCCCACTGGAAGCACACCTGGAGGCCGTGTCTCTGGCCAGGCAGCCGATGGGTCCTGAGCCCCCCACCCCATCAGGCAGCACCACTGATATCTTAATAAGAGCTGACGAGCTGCTTGGGCCAAGCCTACCCAAGTGCATTAGTGTGGGAAAGGCACCCCCAGCAAGCTGCCCGTGGGCACTGGGTCCTGCCAGCCAGGGCGGGCAATGCTAAAGGGCAGCCCTGCCAGGCTGCGGGCATTGCCTGCTTCATGCTGGCGAGGGCTGAGCCAAGGATGGAGTGAGCCACTGGTGCCACAGCCACCAGCAGTGCCACGGCCACCAGCAGTGACACGGCCACCAGCAGTGTCATGCCCGCAGAGACAGCCGGGCGCACACAGGGCCATGAGTGAGGCCAGACTGCACTTGACATCACAGCTCCTGCCAAGGCCGCGTGCAAGAGCGCCTGGCATTACCCTAGATGGCCAGAAGCAGATAAAAGCACTCAAGGAGCTGCCTGTGCAGGGCTGCCAGTTGCGTGCACCCAGCCTCACCACCCCAGCACCCGGGGGAGGCTGCATCCTGCTCACCCCGCAAAACAGAGCAGAGAGATTTTTTTTCCAGTTGCACCCAAGAATCCCTCCCAGGCCGGGTAGGCTGGGGCTGCCGCCCCACTGTCACCTCAGGACTGCAAAGCAGGAAGAGGCAGGACCCCCAGCCTGCAGCTCCAGGGTGGGTCACAGACCCTTGAAGAGCATCCCCCAGGCAGGTGCCCCAGTGCCACAGCCAAGACCCATTCCCAGGAAGGAAAATAGAGGGGTGGGTGGTGATGGGTTTTCCCCTGAGCTGCTACCACCCTAGAAGGTGTTTAAAACAGAGGGAGACCCACACAAGGCTTCCAAACCACCTGCCCCCCACCCTCCCGAGTGTCTGCATACATGGTGGCACAGTCCAGGGTGCAAGTGGTTCATGTGGCTGGGGCTGTGGGTCCATGTGCAGACTCTGAGGACTCTTTTTTTTAAAAAAAACCCCACCCAAAATAAACAAAAAACAGCCCCAAAACCAAAACAAAAATCAGCCAGAGCTTCTGGACCATGCTGCCAGCGCCAACCTGCCTGCCCTGGTCACTGCCCCACAGCACCCAGCCCCTCTGGGCACTCACCTTGGTGACATTGCTGCTGACACTGCTGACGCTGACACTGCTGCTGCTGCTGGGGATGGTGGTGATGCGGATGGGGGTGCTCCGCAGCCCCAGGGTCACCTCTGAAAGGGGAACGAGAGGCACACAGGGTTTGCCCCAGCCCCAGCCCCAGCGTGGCAGGCTCAGCCCCACGCCCTGGGATTGGCTCTGGCTGGGCTGCCTCGCTGCCGCACGCATCCTGCCTCAGGGGTGGACACTGAGCTCTGGCACAGGGGAAGGGCTCTGGGGACAGCCAAGGGACAGGGAAGCCAGGCCGCCCTCATCACCCCAGCTCATGTTCCTCCCCAAGGAAGGGCATTTTCCACAGCACCCCAGCTGGAGTCAAGACCCCCTAGCACGAGGGATGGCCTAGGAACATCTCGAGCCAGCCATGGCTGTGGGCACATAGGGCTGGGTAAGGGGCAGGGCTGGGTCAGGCACCACGCAGCAGTGGGGATGGGACGGAACAAGACAGCATGGCCTCCCCTGGCCAAGCAGGTCTATGGGGTCAGAGCGTGAACGTGGGGCAAGGCTGTGGGGATAGCGCAGAGGTCTGGGGAAGGACTCTGGGCACATATGTGGCAGGACAGTGGGGATGTGGACAGGCTGCAGGAGCAGATGACCTCCCAGTACTGTGATGCCCCGAGTAGGCTGAGCGTCCCTGCCAAAGGGTGAGGGCTGCCAGGAATGCTTCTGCCCACGGCCTCTGCTCTTCTGGCAGTGCCCATGCTCAGCCTCCAGGCTGCAAGCACCCAAACGCCACTGCTGCTGCTGACACGTCCCATCAACGCCTGCCTGGCCGATCACTACCCACCTGCTCATTGCTGCCCACCTGCCTGCTTGTTTCCACTTGCTCACCGCACTGCCCTGCCCAACTGCCCACAGGCACCCATCTGCTTCACTGCCCAACTGTGCACATCATCCCACTGGGAGCACTGTCCCATGGTGCTGACAGCCCACCTGCCTGCTGGTGCCCATTGCCCCCATGGTGCCCACCTCCCCCAGTTCCTCCTCCCTGAGTGCTGCTCACTTGTGCCCAGCAGCCACGCTGCCCATCTTCCGCATCCCCTCTTTTCAACGGGTGCCCTCTTCCTGCACTGCCCGCCTTCCCCGCCCAGTCCCCCAACAAGTGCCACCTGTCCGCACCACGCACTTTTCCCATCCCATCCTCCCAATGGGTGCCCGTGCCTGGTGCCCACCTGCTCGTTGGCTGCCGGGGTTGGTGGTAACGCGGGATGTGACTCGGGGCACGAGGGGCTGCACGCGCCCATCCTTTATCTCGATGGTGAAGAAGGTCTTCATGCCGTCGAGGCCGGGAGCAGGGCAGGGGCTGGGAGCGGGGCGGGGGCTGGCGGGGACCGGGGCCGGGCTCCGCTCTGTGCCTCCGCCGCCGCCGCCCCGCGCATTTTGAGCGGGTCCCGGTGGGGCCGTGCGGAGCCCCCGTTGCCATTGGCCGGGACCGGCCCGCCCCCCCCCGCTGCCCGCCCCCGCCGGGCCGCCCGCTGCTGCCGCCGCGCTGGGGGCCGGCCCCGGCCCCGCCGGGGTGAAGCGCTGGGCGCGCTCCCGCACCGAGGAGGCCCGCGGTGGCCCGGCAGGGCTGGGCTCTGCGGGGACAGGGCAGTGGGTCACCGGGGCGGCCGCGACCCACGGGGGTCCCCGCCACGCGTACTGCACCCCCTCCCCAGGCCCTCACGCAGCCCCCCGGGGTTCCCTCTGTGATGCTCGCTGCCCATGCGATGCCACCTCCCCCCACTCGGTGCCCTGCCCACAACACACAGCACCCCACGGCGCCCACGTGATGCATGCTCCCCTCCAGAGACCCCACCGCACACGCGGGCCCTCCAGACGCCCTGACATGCATGCCACCCAGCCCAGAGTGCCCGCAGCCCTTCAAAGCTTGTCCCGCTGCTTCTGCTGGTGCATATGGTGGAGCAGGATGTGTGCTGGCTGGGGGGAGAGGAAGCAGGCTGGCAGCCAGCCCCGCTCAACCAGCAGCCCCCTGCAGCACCCGGCCACCACAGAGCTCCGCGCCTACCCAGGCTCCACCGGGGACTTCCCACTACCGGGGAGCAGAGTGGAGGCAGCCGCCGCAGGGCCCTTACCAGAGTGGGCAGCCGGGCGTGGGGAGGAGAGCACTTGCTCCCACCGGTGAGTGTTCAGGCGAGCCGGGGTCCCTGCTACATCCTGGGAGGGTCCTGCCACTTGGGAAGGGACAGGCCAGACATGCAAGGAACAGGACAAGAGGAGCAGAGGGTGAGCGTGGCACAGGGTGCTGTTGCCGTCCCCAACTCCCCCCAGCCCAGCACCCCTCTGGAGAGGAGGGTGAGGGCACCCAGCGGCTCAGCCCCCACCCCGGCAGCACCCAGGGCACGGGCAGCGCCAAACCTGCAGTGCCTTGGCCTGGGGCCGGAGCTGCTGATGCCCAAACAAGGGGGTCAGCTGTTCCCCAGCCCCCAGGTTTGAGACCATGGATGAGGTAAGGGAGGGGGTGGGTCCTGCACACTTCCCCCTGCTTCAGGGCCATACCGCTGCAGCCCACCACCCCCCAGCATCTTCCCAGGGCTTCTGCCTTCCCAGCAATGGTGGCTCTGAGTGGGAACCCTGACCCTGCGGACACAGAGCTGCTCTCTGGTTCTCCCCCTGCACCCCACTCCCTCCCAGCAGAGCTGTCGGGATGGTTTTCTTAGCAGTGGGAAGAGAGCAGCTGCTGGTCACCGTGATCCCTCAAGGCTGTGGGGAGGACATCGAGGGTGCTGGGCACCAGCTGGGCTAGTGAGTGCAGCCCCGGGGGGGCTCAGGGGCAGCCGGCACACAGCTCCTGGCCTTATTGGGACAAAGAATGCAAAAGGCCGGGGTTTGCTGCCGGCACCGATTCCCTTTCATGGCCCGACTGCCGCCCCGCCTGGAGCTGGGGGACTGGTAAACAGCCTGGCTCTGGCACCCCACTCCTCGGCTACCCAGCTGGGGTAGGCACCCCACCACGTGCTGGGTGGCAAATGGCCACCAGCTGGGGATGGTCCTTGGCCTGGCCACATCCTGCCCTCACATTCCTGTCCCCTGGGCTTAAGTCATGTCCCCAAGGCTGATGCTCTTCCCAGAGCAGTGGGGGCCCCATCTCAGGGGGCGGCACAGCCCCAGCGCTCCCTCCCCATGGGGCTGCACTTACTCGCTGGCAGCTCCTCGCACCTCCCGTCCAGCCCAGGCACCTGGCCACACGCCCCGCCACCAAGCTGCAGGGAGGGAAAGGGGCAAAGCAGTCAGCTGGGGGGGGAGGCACCCGCGTGCCCCCACCCCACGCCATCAAGCTGCCTTCACCCAGGGGACTGCCAGCCTGGGCGAGAGGACAGTGGTGGCCCCAGCCCATGTCAATTCTGTACCTGGCTGTCCTGGCTGCCAGCACTGGGCTGGCCCAGGGGAGCCTGCTCCACCTGGCAGCTTTGTCCCCCACCAGGCTCCTGGGCAGTGGCAGGGCTGGCATTGCTCCCTTCCTTCCAGGCTGCCTGGTGCTGCCCCTCGGGCTCAGCACTGCCCGGGGAGCATGGCTGGCACCGCTCCAGCTCCTCACCACCATCTTCGGGCTTCGGATTGGGTTCCAGGGCTGGCTGCAGCTCCAGGATCACGAGGGTCCCTGAGACCACAGCTACAGGAGAGAGAGGAGGCTCCACATGAGGGAAGCCCGTGGCTGCCTGCAGAGCATCCCTGCTCCTGTGGCCCCTCCAGCCACCCAGCTCCCTGGCCCACAACTTTTGGAGATGCCAGCTGCCCTCTCCATCCTCCTGCCCCTGCCCACAGCTGGCCCTGCACTGCTTTGGCCCCAGGCACTCACTCTCGCCACTGGCATTCATGGGAACTCACCCTGGGTGCTGGGTTTCTGGGGGTGTCTTGCTGACTGGTTGTGCAGCTCCTGCATCCCAGCCAGGACGGGCTCCTGCTCCGCTGCAATGTCTCTCTCATGGGCCTGGGAAGAGCAAGGGGTGAGAGCGAGGCCAGCCCTGTCCCCATCTCTGACCAGGTCACCCTGTCCCATCCCTGCCACTTGTCCAGGGACATACTGCAAGCTATGGCCACTTCCCACTCCACCCATGCCCCTGCCGGCATGCTGCCAGGGATGCACAAGCCACCGTCTGCACAAGCCACCGTCTGCACAGGGGTCACTGCAGGAGTCTGGCAGGGGGACAAGTGTCCTCACCCTGCATCTGCTGAAGGTGGGCCCCAAACCCTGCCACACCCCTGCGGCTCCTGGCCCTCCTCTGCATGGGGCTGATGAGCACCAGGCAATGGAGCAAGGAGCTGGCTCTTGGGTCCCTCTGTGGCCTCTGCCATGAGTATATCAGCCTTGTCCAAGATGGATGCCAGGAGGTAGGAGAGGACAGCCCCTGCTCAGTGCTCCTGTCCCCTCTTGCCCTGCAGCCCAGGAACCTCAGGGCTCCATAAGGCAGAGGGCACTCAGTTTTGCATCACCCTGTCTCTGCCAGTGGTATTGGTAACTCTGCTGGGCAAACAGTGCGATGGTCTGGGTGCAGGACCACATGTTCACATTGGAGTGGCAAGGGCATGCAGGTGACAGGTACGTTCCTGACACACATGTGAGCAGGGCCAGGGTGTCCTGGTGTCACCAGCCAGGGCACAGGGTGCCAGTCCTGGCTGTGCCAGTGCCTCTAGGAGCACCACAGGCTCCAGGTGCTGACATAGCTCCAGGGTGGCAAGAGGCAGAGGAGGGGCACAGGGGAACCAGGACCCAAACCCAGATGCCACTGCAACCACCGTTTATGGGAAATGGCCTCGGGTTTGGAGTAATCAGCCAGAGTGGGACAGCCCTGCCAGCTGCTTGGGAGCTGTCCCAGCACGGCCAGGACTGGGAGCAGCATGCCAGTGCATCCAGATGGGGAAGGCAGACTGTGCTGAGGCACAGGGCCACATCCTCCCTGCACCTCTTGCCACAGCCCCAGGGCAGGCAGAGGGGGAAGCTAGGCTGAACGAGGCAGACATGGGGTCCCATGCCTTCCTACTCAGCTGTGGTTATAACCACTTCTTCTCCCTTCCCCACCATCTCCCACAAAGGGCAACCCTGCCTGGTGTCTCTGCAGGGACCTCCTACCACCACGAGAGCCATAGTGGGGTCACCACCACTCTGCAGGACACCCAGGCTCATGTCCCTTCCTTCCAGCCCTGCCCACAAGCTCATCCTTTCCTCCGGCCAGAGAGCCCCCACCACGGCTGGTGGGCACTAGCCTTACTCCAAAGCGAGCCCCAGCCCCTCCGAGGGCCAGCAGGAATAGCCAGCATGGGGAGGGGGACAGGGGGGATCAGGGTTCCTGCCTGTTTACGGGGATTGATGCAGGCAGGATGAGTGGCTGTCACCTCCAAAGAGGTGACACCATCCCCACAGAGCCACAGTGGGGAGGGGTGCACCAAGCACACTCAGGGGCCCCGCAGACCCCTCATCTGCAGCACTTGCACCCAGGCTGCATCCTCAGGAAGAAGCCCAGGGGCACCCGGGCCTGAGCCCTCAGCCCCAGCTCACCACTGCCAGGGTCACGCAGGCACAGCCCAGCTGTGTCCCTATGTCCCCAGAGACCCCAGCTCCACCTGCCCCAGTCCCTTTGTGTGGGTGAGCCTGGCATGCCTGAGGGTTTGTCCCCCAGGCAGGCTGGCACAGGAGCACAAGGGAACTATGAGCAGGTCTTTGGTGGTCCTGTCCCCTCAGCAGAGCCCAGCAAACTCACCGCTGAACCTTTGGGCTCCTGGGCAGGGGATGGCTCTGCAACTCCCCCATGACCATTCTCCTCCAGCCCAGCCAGTGCCGGCTGCTCTGCGACATCCCGCTGGCTGCTCTCCCCACTCCTGGCTGTGGCCAAGGGCTTGGCACTGCCCTCACCCTGGTTCTTCCCGCTCCCAGCCAGGGTTGGTGTTTCAACATCATCCCTCCAGCTGCTTTTTGCATCCCCAAGCACAGTGGAGGACTTGCTGCCGTTCCTTTGGCTGCTCTGCATGTTCCCAGCCAGGGTGGCAGCTGGATGGGAGCAAAGGCGGTGTTGAAGGAGCTGCCCATGTCCTAAGCTCTCCAGGGTAGCTGCCCCGGGACGTAGGGATGGTGCCTCACCTTCGATCTCCTCAGCCCGCAGCTTGCGGATGGCAGCTCGGATCAGCTTGCGCTCCTCGTACTCACCTGCCGCCCGCAGCTGCAAGAGGGAAAGACCCAGGAGAGAAGCAGTGTCACCCTGGCACATGGTCACCCCAGCATGCAGTCAGCCCAGGCACCAGTTACTCACCAGTTTTGTCAGCTCCTCCACATCAGTGATGGCTTCAAGCTGCCGGGACAAGGTGGCCAGGGCCGCCTGCTGCTCCTCCTCCAGGCGCTGGGATCTGTGCAGGGGTGAGAGCAGCCGCTGGGAGCTGCCGTGGGTGCTCGGGAGCAAAGTCCCCTCATGGGCGCTGGCAAATTCAGGCAGTGGGCCCCTCCACATGCCAAGCTGCTCAGTGCCGGGCTGCTCCCACCCTCATGCCCACCCAAATCTGTCCAAGCCACAGTGGGGCCAGGCATCGAAGCCACCATCCCCTGGGGCAAAGGCAGGGGGTGAGTGGGACCCCGGCCCCATGCTGGACTTACCGTGGCCAGTTCTCCTTGTTGTCTTGTCGGTGGCTGCCACGCTCTGGACGGAAGCGCTTGGATGCCAGCGCCTCCTCGTCCCGCTCCAGCTCCTGCCGCTGCAGCTCTCGGATGGCTGAGCGGATGCGGCGCCGCTCAGCCAGGTCCAGCGTTGCCTCCAGCTGGGTGTGACAGGGCAGAGGCTCAGCACCAGCTCCGGCCACTGCACTCCCCCCCTGCTCAGCTCCGGTCTCTGTGGGCTGCCCACGCGCTGTACAATGGGGCCGTCTGTCTGGCAGGGCCCACGCACATGGCACACACTGCCCAGCACTGCCTGGCCCCGCAGGGAGTGGGCATGGCCCCCCCGGGGGCAGGATGCTGGGACCAGCCGTGGCAAGGAGGGTCTGCACAGTAGCACCGAGACCTCCAGGCATGCAAAGGGCAAGGAGACAGAGGTGGGTGGCATGAATGCCCAATGGAAGTCCATGCAGCCCTCAAGGTTCAGTTCCCTGCCCCCCGTGCACAGGGATGAGCACCCTGGACCACGCCAGCCCTTCCAGCAACTGGGGAGGAAAGCAGAGCCTGTTCCCCTCCCACCCCCATGGCTCCAGGAGGTGCTGGTTGGGAGGGTCCCAGCACCCCACTGAAGAGGGGTCCCTTCAAGTTCCCCCTGCTGCCCTCCCCACCCTCATCTAGCATCAGGGGATGGCAGGCGGCTCTCGAAGCCAAATCCGTGAGCAGGATCTGTCTTAAACCAAAGTCCAACCCTCTGTATGTGGGAATCACAGGCACAACCTCCCCCTACAACTCCCCCATGAACATCTCATGGGTGCTCCTCAGACCACCCAAGACCACCCACGAGGATCAGGCATGGGGACCCAGAGCTGCTTCCCTCCTTCCAGACCAAGTCCACAGCCCCAGCACTGGCACTGGCTCAAACACTTTGAGGGGGCCGTGCAGAGGCCCTCCCATGCTGAAGAGGGGCAGAGGGCAGCGGGATCCACGGGGAAAGGGCAGGCAGGGCCCCAGTGTCCTGCTGTGGGACACAGGACTAACCCAGTGCTGGGAACCCAGAAGACGATTTCCCATAGAGCTCATTAAAAATAAACCACATGACCCACAGCAGCTGCTGTCAGCGCCAAGCCCGAGCAGGCAGGGAGCAGTCACCACGGGACAAGAGCATCAGTCCCCTCCCTCACAGTCCCACAGGCCATTGCCAAGCCACTGCTCTGAGCTCTCCAGGTTCCTCTGCAGTGGGAATCCAGGATTGGTCCCTCAGCCAGACCCAGGCTGAGCAGTGCCAAGGGCCCCAAACCACCGCCTGCCCCCAGAAACCCCCCTGCACAGAGCCCCCAGCAAAACCATTGCCCTTTGCCCTCCCTGCTTGGGGCTTGGAGACCCCGGGAGCATATTTCCATCCCAGTGAAGGCAGCAGGCACAGAACCACCACTTATCACAACCAGGGCAGCTGAAATTGTGGTCCTGCAGCCCCTACCAGCTTTGAAACCCATCTGGGAGTATTATCCTTGGGAAGACCCTTGCAGGACACACAGCAGCCAGGACCACTGACCCCCAGGGCAGGTCCCCCAGCCAGCCTGGTGACCTTGGGGGCAGCCACTTGAACCCAGGGTGCCCCCTCCCAGCCTGGCAGCCCCCCATCACGCTGGCTGGCAGTGGCCTCCCTCCCCAGACACCGCAGCCAATTCTTGCATCCCACAGAAGCGAAGCAGAGAGCATCTGCCTCCTGGCCAGGGCTGGGGCCTGGGCTCTGCTCTGGGGCTGGCACAAGGGCAGGGAAGCAGCTGGGAAGAGCAGGGGGATGTCACGGAGGAAACCAGCCCCTCTGTCCACAACGGCCTCCCATTTCCCGTCAGCGCTGACTGCACCCTGGGGAAGCTGCTGCAGGCGGGGACGCGGGTGGCCAGGACAACAGGATGGCGGTTACCCTGGGCGGGTGGGAAGCCCAGCTGTGCTGCATGGGGTGGCCAGGATGGGCCGGGGCAGTGATGGAGCCCAGTCCAGCCCAAAACAAGGAGCTAGAGGCAGAAGCCCAATGACAGGCACAGCTCTACTCACAGCCGTGCACAGGCCTCGAGGACACAAAAACACTTCTCTGCCACAGGCCAGGAGGCCAAGGCCACAGTCCTTCCCTAAATAAGCTGCTGGTTGGTCAGGGTGATGGGAAGGGCAGCAGCTGCAGGAGCCAGAAGTGCTGGGAAGGGAGGGACACGACAGGACACCAGCCCCATGCACCCCAGAGTGACACCCACCCACCAGGGTCTGCCTTGGCCATGTGGCTCCAACTGGGACCTGACCTGCACCTGGGTCCTGGGCTTCTCCTGGCAGGAGAAATGGCAGTGGGGAAGGAGAAAGAGCCTCGTCCCAAGCCCACGTCAGCAGGGAGCTGGGAATGAGTGGCTTTGCAGCAAATGAGTGGCTTTGGAGGCTCCATGGTCAGTGAGGTGGGAGGTGCTGGAAACCGCAGCTGGAGACAGGGGGTGGGAAGGGGAAAAGGGGCCCAACCGTGGCAGCACAGGCAGGCCCAGGGATCAGCATGTGCCAGGGCCCCACCAGCCCTGCCCAGCCGGCAGCAAATTAATGGTTATGAGCAAACACCCGCCTCGGCACACACACAAAGTGGCTTTGTGAAAAGGGTGCTGGCAAGGCACTCATGGGCTGCTCTCCTGATGATGCCCAAGCACAGCAATGTTCAGAGTCCCAGCATGGCTGGTGGCTCCTCTGGGAGGGGTGGAATTAGCCTGGCACCCATCTGGCTGCCCAGAGCACTTGGGAAGCCAGAGTCCAACCACAGGAAAACTGCTCTGGGGACAGGAACCAGGCACATCAAGCATCTCCTGCAGCCCCAGGCTTTGCTGTCACCTTTGGAAGGAGCTATGGAGAGAGTGGCTGCCTCCCAGGCAGAGGAAAGCAGGGCCAGCTGGGTGACAGGACATGGCAGGGATGCAACACTGCTCGGGGCCATTGAAGCATTTCCTAAGGGCCACCTGGTGGGTGCAAGAAGAAGGGGACCTCATAGCCATAACTTTCCCAGCTCAAGCCTGTCCTGCCTCTGCCTGCAAGGGGATTTGAATCCTGCCTATCTAATTAACCAGGCTGAGATCCGGAAGGGCCGGGAGAGGGGAGCATTCCACAGCCCCGGGCCAGCAGACCATAGCCTGGAGCTCAGCATGGCTGTTATGCTCAGGTATCACCCTGCTTCCAAACATCCGGCTACGGGCCACCCTGCAGCACCACCCACCGCATTCCTCACAGCCCCCTCCCCAGGCTCCTCGAAGCCCTTCATGCTGCACCACAGGTTCATTCCAACTGCCGTTCCCGGGACTGGGGTACCAGCAGGCAGGTGGGGAGGGAACTGTGTGGATGCCTATGGGAGGGAGATGGGGGGCAGGGGTTCCCCAGCAGCTCCCAGCCCAGACAGCACAGCAACAGTCCCAGCAAGGGGACTGCAGGGGCCTGCTCACATCACCCAGCCTCCTCCTTTCAGGACCCCCAGGGATGTCACACACTGCTGTCAAGGTCTCACTTGCTGGGAGGGAGGAGGAGCAGCCCAGAGCCCAGGGCTGGGGAGAGCGAGCAGGGAGGAAGCAGTGGGAGAGGCAGTTTTCCCTTATATGGGCTAATCCTCTTCCAGCTGAGTGGAGCCAAAACCTAACCAGAAAGAAAAAGAATTCCTTCCCTGCCTCACGTCAGCTCAGAGCAGGCCTTCTCCAGCCCATACCACACAGGCACAGAATCACAGAATGGTTGGGATTGGAAAGGACCTCTGAAGATCATCCAGTCCAACCCCCCTGCCAAAGCAGGTTCACCTACACCAGGTTGCACAGGATGGCATCCAGGTGGGTTTGAACATCTCCAGAGATGGAGACTCCACAACCTCTCTGGTCAGCCTGTCCCAGGGCTCTGGCACACTCACAATAAATAAGTTTTTCCTCGTGTTTAAGTGGAACCTCCTGTGTTCCAGCTTGTGCCTGTTGCCCCTTGTCCTATCACTTGCCACCACTGAGAAGAGTCTGGCCCCATTCTCTTGACACCCACCCTTTAGGTACTTATAAACATTGACAAGGTCCCCTCTCATTCTCTTCTGCAGGCTAAACAATCCCAGCTCTCTTAGTCTTTCCTCATAAGAAAGATGCTCCAAACCCTTAATCACCTTTGTAGCCTCCACTGGACTCTCTCCCTGTCTCTCTTGAACTGGGGGGGAAGCCAGAACTGCACACAATACTCCAGATGCAGAGTATGCTCACAGAGAGACCTGAGCCACGAGCAGGGTGCTCTGGGGATGCAAAGCCCCAGCGGGTCAAAGACGAAGCCCCGCAGAGGAGCAGTGCTTGTTGTGTAAGTAAGATCCACCTCCCAAGGCTGGCTGGCTGGAGAGCCAGCCGCACCACAGACCAGACACCCAGCCCATCACTGCTCCTGGTGCTCTGTTTCAGCCCAGAGTCCTCAACTGGGACATGGCAGAGCCAGAGCACTGGCAGGACAGGAAGAAACCCAGACCACCTATCCTTATACCTCCAGGACCCCCCGTTGGCCCTTGATGTCACCCCAGAGAGCGGTGGGCTCCTCAGCCCACAATCAATGGCCAGGTATGTGCGTTGTCACCCAGAGCAGGCCAAGGATTGCAATCCTGCCCATGGCACAGCGCAGCTCCCGCTTCCCGCTGGTGCCAGCACCCCAACTCTTTCCTGTTGCTGCAGACGTGCCTTCCCGACTGACTCAGCTTCCTGCTGTAACCATTCCCCAGCGCCGGCCCAGGCCACCCCACTCAGCCCCTAGGACACCCAGAAAGCCCCTCAGCCTCGAGCCTGCAGTGCCCCGGGGCTGGAGGGGAGGTGACAGGGTTTTGTGGGGCACAACAGCCCTGGCTGAGCAGGTCAGACCCCAGCACCCAGAGTCCCACCTTTGGGACATACAGGCCATTCATTCCCACCTGGCCGCGAGGCCAGGGCCCGGGGGAACAAACCAAGCGGGGAAGCAACTCAGATGTTGCTCCGGCAGCTCTCACACAGGAGGAGATGGCCAGTGGTGCGGGCACAGAGCCTGGGGAGCAGCCCCTGGCACCATGCTGGCCCCAGGCAGTGCAGGAGCAGACCCGGGCCAGATGGCAGCCGACACCGGGAAAGCGGGGAGCCGGTAACCGAGCTGGTGGCAGGAAACGAGGGGAAACGACGGGAGCTGCCAGCCAAGAGATGGAGCCAAGAGACAGAGGGCACAGCCCAAGCGCGGGTGTGAGCAAAGGGCCAAGCGTGGCTGAAGCAGCGGGGCCAGAGTCTCTGGAGTCACCAGGGCAGGATGGGGCTGGCGCTGGAACTCACCCGTACCCAGGTGCTGCCAACCGGGACACAGCCAAGCTCCCGGCAGCTCCGTGCCAGGGGCCCCGCTCGTCCCCGGGCTGAGGTGCAGGAGCAGCTCCGTCATCTGCGGAGCCGCAGACGGGCCCAGGCGACAGCTCAGCCCCGGGAGCCCGCGCTCGAACAGCAGCACCTCCCGCCTCGGCGGGGCACCGGGCACCGCGGGGTACACACCAGAGAACACACCAGGGCACCGTCGGGCACACACTGGGCATCTCCGGGCACACACCGGGGCACACGTGGAGCACACACCGGGCACCGCCGGGCACACACGGGCCCGTCCCCTGGAGCCGCCACAATCCCCGGCCCCCCCTGCCGCGGGAACTCACCAGCTTCCGCAGTGCTCCCTCGTCCATGCCCAGGAGATTTTCCTGCGACATCCCGCCCGCCCCGCCGTGACCCGCCGCTGCTGCCGACCGGGGTCTCGGCTGCGGCCGAGACAACAAAGGGCGGTCGGGGCGGCGCTGCCCCGCGCTCAGCTCAAACCTGGCCCCGCTCCCGGCCCCGCTCCGCTCCCCGCGCTCCCACCGCCGCCGCGGCCGACCGTGGATCCCACCGCCCCGCCCCGCAGGCCCCGCCCGGCCTCGCGCCCTCCGCCGCCATTGGCTCTTGGCGCCGGGCGGGACGGCTTGGCCTCGCCCCCCTACCCTGCCCCGTCCCCGCCGTACAGAGCCGGCTCCGTCCCCGTGGCCGCCGCGGGGTGGGGAGGTCCCGGTGCCTGTCCCGGCCCCACGGAGCCGCTTGGAGGGGCCGTGCCCCGCCCTGCCTTGGGGGTCCGGGCTCCCTCCCGCTGCGCACGGAGCGCAGGGGCCGCGGGTGTCCCCTCCCTCCCGCCCGCCCGTGTCGATTCCGTGCCGATTCCGTGCCGGTACCGTGCCGGTACCGTGCCGCAGGGCTCGGGCCTGGCCCAGCGGGGGGTCGGACCACCCGAGCGGTCACGGTGCCCCTGGCGCAGCCTTTCGCGAGAGCGTTCGGCAACCCGCCCCCCCCTCACGCGGGGACAGCGCTGCCCGCAGAGCGGCATCGTACCCCCAGCCCTGCAGCTGCCGCGGGGGTGTGGGAGGGGGTGACTCCACCCGGTCAGCCTGGACCGGCTCCACCCAGGGACCCCCAACCCTGGGGCAGGGGGCAGAGCGTTGCCCAGCACGTCCCGCACGGGCCTCTCCCTATTGCGCCTGCGGGAGTTACACCGGGGGGGAGGGGACCCCGCACGGGATGTGGGTGCGTTTTAGACTCTTCCTGACACCTCCACGAGATTAATTCCCAGGGCACCACCAGCCCCCACCCTATAAGGGCTTCCTGGGGCCATGGGTGACCCACATGGTCCCATCACTCACTTGCCATCAGGAGCTGCTTGTGGCCAGCAGCCCCCCTTTCCTGGCCCTGCACCGTCCTGCAGGACTCTGGTTTGACCCGCACCTCTCTCAATCCAACTTTTGCTGCCCCAGGACAGGGTATACACTCCTACGCACTCACAGCAGCCCCCTCTCCCAGCCCCCTTTCCATACAGGGGTTTCAGGAGGTAGATATTTCTCCAGGCTCCCATCCTGTCCCAGATGGCATTACCAGAAGCATGGCCAAGCCCAGGTGCTGAGGTGGAGGGAGAACCCGGTGGAGACCCTGAGCTCCCCACATGTGAAGCTGCAGTCCTGCTCAGCAGATGACAGACTTGGCGGGGCTCAGTCTTGTTTCTAAGCAAAGGCCAGAAGTACTCCCTGGAGAGGACCAAGCCTGGCCTGCTCCTGCCATTGCCCAGAGTTGCTGTGGGCTCTGCAGAACAGGCACCTCCCACCTGCTTCCAGCTGCTGGGAGAGGGGTAGAGGTGCTGCCCCCTGCCCTGTCCAGCACCCAGAGACCAACAAGCTTCCCCGGAGCAGGTCACTGAGATCCAATTCACTGCTCCGCTGGGAGTCTCCAGCTCTCTGCGCAAGTGTGCAGGATGGAGCAGGGCTGCAGCTTCCTCTGCCGTGGGAAGACCCACCATTGCAGGCCAGAAAAATGGGGTGTGGTGGAGGTGCCTCAAGGGTCCAGCAGTGTCTATGCCTGGAGTGTTGTTGGTTCAGATGTCCCACTCCAGGCCTGTTTGACAGCACCCCAGTGCCCTCTGCTCCCCTCTGCCTCTTGGCAGCTCTCCACTCTCCAGCCCTGAGCGGCATCAGGCTACGCAACAGTACGATGGCCCCTTCCCAAGCAATGGTGCTAAAGCCAACCCCTCTATCACTCCGCCACCCAAAAGAGGTTCTTCCTATCCCTCTGCCAGACTCAGAAGCAACATTATCACTTGCTGGATGAACTCTGTGCTGTTGGGCTGCCACATGTGCCATGCAGGGGTCTCCACCACCTGCAGTCTGCTCATCACACAGCGCCTTGGCTGAGGTTGTGGCTGGGAAGCAGGAACCAGGTGCACACTCAGCTCTGAGCCCTTGGGTAGCACAGCTGGCAGTGGCTCTCCTGCCTTCGGGGTGTGTGGGGTACCCTGCTGCCAGCTGAGCTGGTGGGGACACAACTGGTTTGCTCTCCAGCCCCTCTGCCAGTGGCAGCACTAGGGCAGGGGCATTGGATGGTTTAGAGGCAGAATTGGTAGTGTTGGGTCTATGGTTGGACTCAGTGATCTTTAAGGTCTTTTCCAATCACTACGATTCTGTAATTCTGTGATACTGGTGCACAACTGGCAGCACTGATGGTGGGGTTCCCATACAGAGCACTCAGCCGCAGGAGCACGCTGAGCTAAGCTGATAGAGCAGCCTTGGATGCACAGCTCTCAGCAGGTGTCAGCGCTATTTATCCTGTTTCTGCTCCTGCAGGTCTGCACCTCTCCTGCTTTAATTCACTGTGTTGGGTTTGTGGGGGGGGACGGACAGTTTTGGTAGTGGGTGAAGGGGTCACCTTGTGAGAAGCATACACCCCCAGCCCAGGCAGAGGCAATTAGCAATAGAGAAACCCCTCTGTGAATTCGTATTTGTAAGGGGAAGGACTGTCTTGAAAAGAAGAAGGTGGAGAGAACCTGGAGGAGAGGCCATTGACCTGAACAAAAGACAACCATCAGCCTAAACAAAGAAGAGAGCATCACTGCCATGAGGAAGGGGAAGACAGAGAACCTCAGATACCCATTTCAACATGCACGAAGAGTAGAAGGTAAATCAAGTCCCCTGCAGCCAGTGGAAATTCAGCAGTGGAGCAGGTACCCAAATGTAGGCCATGGAGGACTCCACAGCACAGCAGAAAGCTGTGCCTTAGGGCAGCTATGACTTTGAGTGCTCGTTTGATGGAGCACGGAGACCCCCAGAGCCGGGGCTGGGCGAGGAGGTGCGCTGAACTGGAGAACCCATCTGCAGCCCGTGGACGTCTCCATGCCAGAGACAGAAGCCCGAAGAGGCCCGTGACTCCATGGGCAGCCCGTGTTGGAACACTGGACCCTTTTAGCACCCAGGAGGGATCTCATGCCAGAAAGAACAGCAGAGACAAACTGACTGCAACCCCCATTCCCTGTGCCCTGTGCCACTGGGGAGAAGGCAAGGAATGGGGAGCAAAGTGAATTGAGCCCAGGGAGAAGGGAGGGGTGGGGGAAGGTGTTGTCAGATGTGGTTGTTGTGTCTCACTGTGCTACTCTGATTGATTGGCAACAAATTAAATTGATTTTTCTTCCCCAAGTTGCGTCTGTTTTGCCCGTGACCATCACTGGTGAGTGAGTCCTCCCTGTCTTCATTTCAACCCATCAGCCCTTTGTTGTGTTCCTCTTCCCATCTCATTGGGTGGGGGGAGTGAGTACAGTACTGCATGGTCTTAGCTGTGAGTGAAACCACCACCGTAGGGAACTGGCTCACAGGTCACACTCAAAGGGTGATCATCAATGGCTTTTACTCCAGCTGGCAGCCTGTCACAAGTGGGGTCCCCCAGCAATCGATGCTGTACCCCATGCTGTTCAACATCTTCATAAGAGGTATGGATGATGCAATCAAAAGCACCCTCACCAGGTTTGCTGATGATGGTGAGCTGGAAACATCAGAATGGAGAGGCACCTTAGAGAGAGACCTGGACAGGCTGGAAGAGTGGGCAAGCAAGACCTGTACGAAGCTCAAGGGAAGGGCAAGCTCCTGCACCAGTGATGAAATAACTAAAGATCCCAGTAAAGGCTGGAATCTGCGTGGGTGGGGAGCAGCCTTGCTGAAAGGGACCTGGGGGTCCTGGTGGCCAACAAGCTGAACGTGAGTCAGCAGTGTGCTGCTGCAGCAACAAAGGCAAATGGGATCCTGGGCTGCATCCACAAGGTCAGAGATAGAGATGTGACGATCCCACTCTACTCAGGGCTTGTCAGACTGTACCTGGACTACTGTGTCCAGTTCTGGTCGCCTCAGTTCAAGAAAGAAGTAGACAGACTGGACAGGGTCCAAAGGAGATGATGATCAAAGGGCTGGAGAACCCACCCTGTGAGAAAAGACTGAAGGAGCTAGGTCTCTTCTTCCTCGAGAAGAGAGGGCTCGGGGAATCTCATCACCGTCTTCCAGTACTTAAAGGACAGCTACAAAGAGGATGAAGGCTTTCTCTTCACAAGGAGCTACATAGAAAAGGGGCAATGGGTAGAAGTTGCGCTGGGAGAGGTTTCATCTCAATAAAAGAAAGACATTTTTTAAAGTGATGTGTTGGGTCTGTGTGGTGGGGTTTTTGGGTAGTGAGGGAGGGGCTACAGCAGTGGCTCCTGTGAGAAGCTGATAGAAGCTTCCCCAGCTCCAAGGCAGACCCGCCTCAGGCCAAGGCTGAGCCCATCAGTGATGGTAAAGCGCCTCTGTGAATCCATATTCAAGAAAGGGACAGAGCAGTTACACAACAACAAAAACCTGCAGAGGGCTGGGTGGGTGGGGGGGAGCGGGAGTGACAGAGACAACTATGAAGACAGCCAGGTCAGTGAGGAAGGAGGGGGAGCAGTTGCACCACAGCAGGGACTCCCCTACAGCCCATGGAGGACCCAACACAGAGCAGGAGACTGAGCCTTAAAAGAAGGTGGAGAGAACCTGGAGGAGAGGCCATTGACCTGAACAAAAGACAACCATTGGCCTAAACAAAGAGAGAGCTTTGAGAGGAGGAGGGAGGGGCAGGACAGAGAACCTCAGACACCCAGTTACCCAGTTCACCTGCATGAATCAGGAGAAGGTAAATGAGGTCCCCTGCAGCCCATAGAACTTCAAAGGCAGATACCCACGTGTAGGCTGTGGAGGACTCCATGCTGGAGCAAAAAAACCTGGGCCAGAGGGCAAGTGTGATGGAACTGAGAACCCAGAGATGCTCAATGCCAGAGCCGGGTGGACCCCCAGAGCCAGAGGGGAATGGGGTCTGCTGGACTGAAGGTCCATCTGCAGCCTGTTGATGTCCCCATGCTGGAGCCGGGAGCTGAGCCCAAAGAGGTGCATGATTCTGTGGGAAGCTTGCTCTCGAACATCTTGTTCCTGGTCTTCCATGATGGATAGAGCAGCAGAGGTGAACTGACTGAACCCCCATTCCCTGTGCCCTGTGCTGCTGCAGGGGAGAAGGCAGAGAAATGGGGAGCAAAGTGATTTGAAGCAGGGAAGCAGAGAGGGGTGGGGGAAGATGTAAGATGTGGTTGTTGTGTCTCCCTGTGCTACGCAAATGAATGGCAACAAATTAAATTGATTTTCCCCAAGTTGAGTCTGTTTTGCCTGTGACCATCACTGGTGAGTGAGCCCCCCCTGTCCTTATTCTAATCTGTGTCCCTTTGCTGTGATTCCCTTCCCGTCTCACCAGGTGGGAGGACTGAGTGCAGGACTGCAGGGTCCTAGTGTGGTTAAACCACCACATTCACCCCAGTTAATGACCCAGCCACATCCTCTCAGATGCAAAGGGCCAGCGCAGTAGGGAGCCCACAGCCCTGCTCTGCTCCATACAGCATCTCCCCAGGGTGGTGAGATGTGTGTGCATCCTTGGAGAAGCAGAGACCTCCTTAGTCCTGTGGGAGTGGAGCTAGGAGAGCTTTACAAACCCCTTGGGGAAGAGAGAGGCTCCAGGCCTGGCTCTTGCCCACTGGCACTGGGCAGGTGAGGGTGTGAGCTCACCTGCTTGCAGAAATCACAGGGTGGCTGTTGTGTGCCAGTGCAGGTGGGCAGAGCGCCCAGCAGATGGGACAAACACAACAGGGAGCAGTAGCCTGGGTGGGCACAGGGGTTCTGGTCCCTGGGGGCTCCCCCAGCCAGGGGGCACGTGCAGCAAGAGGAGGAGCATCAAGAGTCCTTTGGGTACCCTTTGTAGATGCTAAATGTAATGTTAAATACCGGTGATGTATTGTGCCAGCATGTGTCTGGGACTGGTCTGGCCTGGGGACAGGGACACTTGCCTGATTCAAGGGTCAGACGATGCAGGCCAGGGCAGGGACCTGGCTGCAGTGCCAGTGAGGAGAATTCAGCCTCTTTCAAGTAGATGGCCTTTCCCCCAGGCATGGCAGCAGAGAGGAGCACAGGGGCAGGCCACTACCCAGGTGTCCTGCCAGCATCACCCTGTCAGCACAGATCCAAAGGCAGTGCAGGGTTGCCCAGGCTGCTGGAGCCCTGGCAGTGGAGACAGGAGGGTCCCAGGACCCCTCTCTGTTCCTTCTGCTTGCTTCAGCAGCACGTGGGAGCTTTCCTGGACTCATCCCTCTTTCCCTGGGAACACCCGACACACACAGACCTGTGTCGCTCCTGCTCTCCCCACACCCAACTCTTTGTGACCACTCCCAAGGTCACAAATCAGCTGGACCTGGCTGACCCAGTCCCCAGAGGAAGCCAGGGAGGGGGGACCTGCAACCCCAGGGGGATGCTTGTGGCAGGCACTCACCTCTGGCTGCCAAAAGCAGATGGATGTGCTCAGGAAGGAGCGGGAGGAAGAGGAGGAGGAGGAGGACAGCTCTTGGCTTCACTGTACAGCACTGTTTGCTCATGGCAAGCACACGTGTAGCCTGATGCTGCCACTCCCCTGCGTGCTGCCATCAGGGCAGCTCCCGTGGAGCACCATGCTATTGTAAACAGTGACATCATGCTGGCTGAGTTTTGGGGCTCTCAAACCTGCTTCCCTGGGTGCCCCATGGCAGAGGACCCTGGGGGTGCACAGCTCCCAGGCAGGGGAGAAGCTCCTCTGACTCCCTGAGGCTACAGGAACAGCAGGGCTCCCTGTGCCGCCTTCTCCTCTCCCTCCTGGGGGTTGCACCCTTGGGTGTAAGGATGGGCCAAGATCTTCCCAGACAGCAGGGCCCTGGGCACCCACTGGGTTAGTGCTGAGGTGGGCATGAAGACAGGCCAAAGCAGCAGGATCTGGGCATGGATATAGGGCTGTCCTCAAGTGGAGAGGTGTCAGGACTTGGGGGTGGGTGCACCCCACAAAGCTTTGGCAGGACAAGGGATCGGTGAAGGGCTGCCCTCCAGCTCTCCCCCTGGAATCACAGAATCACAGAATGCTAGGGATTGGAAGGGACCGCGAAAGATCATCCAGTCCAATCCCCCTGCCGGAGCAGGAACACATAGATGAGATCACACATCTCATCTAGGAATGTGGATGGAGGCTGGGCGAGGCAGGGTGTGTGGCCAGGGAGGATGCACAGGAGGGTGTCTGTGAAGCAGTGGGACAAGCAGTGCAGCCAGAGGTGGGAGAGGTCAGCAGCATGGCAGCTCTGCTGTGGCCAGACCACCCGTAAGGACCATCTGCCTGCACAGAACTGGTGACCTGGTGCCGTTTGCTTAGGACAGGGCACTAGTGCCTAAGCACATGTCCCTGTTTCTCAGGCATGATTCATGTCCTGGTGGCCAGGCCAGGATCAGGTGTGATGGATTCCTCACATCCTGCTGCTGGCATGGGCAGCGGGCAGCATCCTGCAGTCCCTGTGGGTGCTGCATCACCTGGGATGGGAAGGAGCCATGTGACAAGGAAGGTCACATTTCTGGGGCACCGCGCTGCCTGAGGAGGAGCAATGCTGTTGTGAGCATTAAGGACTCCAGTTGTCATGCCTGGCACACACGGGAAGCAGCATGCAGAAAGCATCCACCAGTTCTCTGTGAGCTAGAAGTGATTTGCCCCAAGTGAGGACCTCCAGGCCTGGATCTCTGTCGTATCTCTCTACCTGCTCACACGGAAGAAAACTGGCAGGTTTGTCCATCTGTCTCCAGGCTCTGATGCATCAGCTCACACTGCCCACAGAGGTGCGGGCACTCTCGCCTAAGGCCACATGTGTGTGGCAGGCACCCGCAGCGTGCTGGAGCAAGGGCATGCTGAGCATCCCTGTGCGTTGCACATCTCACTGTGCTAGGGGACTGGCTCTGTGCTGGTGCCACACTGTGCTGGTGCAAACAGGAGCCACTGCTGGAGAGTGCTCGGGGGGCACTGGACAGGAGCACACAACCATGCTCCTTGGTGGGAGCCTCTTCCAGAAGGATGATCCTGTGCAGCACACACCTGCGCTGGGTCAGCCAGTGCATCCTCTCTGCATCATGGATCATCATCTGCCTCACCATTACATCACGTCCATCCTGGGCCAGCCCACATCCTGCTGTGGGGCCTGCAGCGCTGGGGCACTGAGCTCCTGCCCTGCCATGACCTTGGCTAGCAGGAGTTAAACCCAAGATGAGTGAATCCATTGCCTGGATATTTCCCTCTGCTCACTGCTGGCTCTTGTCCTGTGTGGAGTCCCCTGGGGATCCTGTGAAGCAAGCACAGCGTGTCCCGCTCCCTGCCCTGCCAAAGAAGTCAGCAAAGGCCTCAGCAGGACCGTGCAGACCCCTAACTGCCAGGGTCCATCCTGTGGCACCACATCCCATAGGGGAGCCTGGATCTGTTCCTGCTGCAGTGCCTCCAATGCTGCCTGCTCCTCCCTGCAGACCTCTTCGTTGTGAATACACCCTGCCTGTGCCCCCAGGAAGGAGAGGAGAGGGACACACCATCAATCCCCAGTGCTGCAGGAGCCCAGCAGCCCAGGGTGCTACACAGCACTGTGTGGTGCAGGATGCAGCCGCAGCATGACACCGTATCTGCTGGGAGCAGAGGGAGCTCAGAGGCAGCAGCTGGAGTGGAGCTGGCACTTGCTTGGGACGCAGTCCCTGAGGTTGCAGCCTGCTCCCTGGCAGCACACCCTGGCGACTGCAGTGCTTGAGAGCGGCCAGGGGTTTGGTGTCAGCATCTCTGGCAACAACAGGGCTGCCAGCTTGTGAGGAAGAGTTGGCACCTCCTTTCCCAGCTATACATTGGCATTTCCAGATGCATCTGCCCATGGCAATGAGCATGCTCAGGCCGAGCACATGGTCACTGTCCTGGCTGCACAGCTGCCGCTGCTGGGTGCCCACATGGGCACTCTGTGGCCTCACTCCCTGCAGTGCTGGCATCCGAGCTGGCCATGGAGCTGTGACCCTGCACAGCCAGTGCTGCTGTGCTGCAGAGCTTCTCCCCCTCCAGCCTGCCACTTGTCTGCCTTTCCTCCTTCCTCCAAGGGGTGGTAACCCTCCCAAAGTACAGGGCACTGACCCACAGGCTCTCACTCTGCTGTACTTTGTGGCTGTGGGAACCAGAGCCTGGGGAGACCATTGCTCCTGGCTATCTCAAAAGCCCCACTTAGAGCTGGAAAGACCTCGGTGCTTTCAGACCAAAGGGATGTTCCAGCTCACCCTGAGCCCTGGGAGCTTGCACGAGGCCTTGGCTGTGTGTGACAGGGAGGGAGGCTGTTTCAGTATTTCTACAGGCAGGACATTCCTAAGAGGTGACCTGTCCCTCTCCAGCCCCCCCCCCCCTGCCCCAGCATTTCCAATTTCTTTGTAACACTGAGTGGACATAGCTATTTTTTCCCTTTTTGGGACACCTCTAAAACCCATAAATCACAATGTTGAGATGTGCTGTGGCCAAGAAAGGAAAGGTTTGGAAAAAGGACAGGGGTTCAGGAAAGATGCCACTCCTGGTAACTTACCCCTAATACCCAGGGCTCCAGACACCCCCAAACATGCCAGCCCTTCCAGGGGCTTCCCAGAAGACCTCACAGCAGCCACCTGCATCTCTGAGGACCCTGCCTGTCAGTTAGGGTTTTTGGCCATCAGGATGCTGAGGGGGAGCCAAGGAATCAGTTTTTCAGACTACCCTGAAAACTAGCTTCATTCACAAGCTGAGTTGAGAACAAGAGTACTCTTACTATTGCAGAGAAGGGTTCAGGGAAGGTCCTCGGGGTCACCTGGACTAGAGGAGAGACACAGAAATGGCCCTGCTGTGCCACAAGCAAGCCCAAACAGTCCTGGGCAGAGTGTGCCAAACCTCCTGACTCCCCAAGTCTTCTCTGTAGCCTTGTGCCAAGGCAAACAGACCACTTGACCCAGAGCAGCAAAACTGCCTGTGTGGAGGAAGATGCAGCACCAAGCCCAGGGCTACCCCAGGGGTCCCGCACAGCCCACTCTTGCAGGCAGCCCCAACGAGGGGCACAGCTTCTCCTCCAGGACTGAGGAGTTGGGGACAAACCTGCTCCTGTAAACAGCCCCAGAGGGGCTGCAGGCAGGGGTGAAGCCCAGGCAGGGCCCCTTGTGCTTCATCGCTCAGCAGCTGCTCTCTCGTGGGACCCTGACAGCATGGAAACAGCATCACAGGCACCAGTGCCACATTGCTCCAAGAAATCTGGAAGCTGTAGTATTATGGAAAATCTGTAAGAGGCCAGTCCTGGTATTTGCTAATGAGCCAAATCATGCGCCGATGAAGGGCTGTTGGGTGTGCTGCACCCAGTAGGTCATGTCCTGCCACTCGGTACAAGGCTTGGCTGTGTGTCACATCTCCAGGCTTCCCTCAGCCTGCCGGTCAGTGATGGCTGACCCATGCTCCAGGACCATCATGTCCTCACAGACCAAGAGGATGAGACTTGCTGGGCTGCTCTCTGGTGACAGCTCTGGTTGCTTCAGCACCTGTCCCAGCCACAGACCCTTCTGTCTCACTCACCATGTGAACTATTTCAAGACCAGGCTCTTTCCTGATCATATTTTCTCATTATATTCACTTGATTCTCCATGGGACAGTCACAAGGAATTAAGAAAACTTGGTGAAATATTTCTGAGTGTGTGCACGTTCTTTGTGGCCGCTTCTCCCCAGGACCATCCTTCCCCTCTCCTGCAGCTCGGTGCTGTGTCCTCTTGCACTACCCAAGTCTCGCAGGCTCACTGTGAAGAGACATTCCTTGGCAATGTTGTACCTCCCGTGTGCAAAACATCAAATGTTTTCCTAGTTTTAAGAAATCTCACTAGTTACTGTTCTTTTCTATTATTCTTATAGTTGTTCATAGACTTTTCTCTGATGCATAGCTGGCTTTACTCCTTTTGCTCCCCCCCCTTGCTTTCCACAAGCTCAAATATGAAAGTTGTATGTTGGAGACCATTTGTGCAGGGAGCAATAGTGCAGGGTTGGCTTCGTTTCTTCTTGTCTGGTCTAGACAGCTTATATAAGAAAGAACCAAATAGCTGCCTGGTCAGGAGTCTTCCCTGCCCAGCTGTGACTCTGCCAAGTCTTGCACTGGACTCTTAATCCTTGTTGGTATGTCTAGTCTGCTTCAGGCAGGGTGAGCTATGTTGTATTAAAATGCCCTGTCCACTCAGAAAGATTGCTAGCACACCATTCGGCATTTCATATGTGGCCTCAAATTCACTTTGGAGATGGAAGATTAATTTATCCACTGCAAAGCCGGTAAAAGCAGGTCCTTATCCCACAGCACCCCATGTTGCTCTGCTGGCTCCCCAGCTCCCTGTGATGTGCTTTCCTACCCTTTCCTTTTCTCGAGGTCATTCTTGTAAGTCCCAACCTCAGTCACTAAATTGAAGTCATCTGCAGCTCCAGTGTGTGTGGAGGTCACAAACCAGCACTGTACTTCTTCTGACTCAGTCACAGCTCACCGCAATCCAACAGGAGATCCTGCACTTCAGTGATTGCTGAGCTCCTGCTCAGTGACCTGGGCTGCAAACAACTTAGGTGCAGATGAGCATTCGAGTTCTTCACTGCCACTACACCAAGTGTGGCTGCATGAAGCTGCTGGTGTCCCCACGGCACTGCAGCCAGCTGCGTGCCCTCCAGCTGAGCCCGTGACATGGACATTGGCTGCAAAGTGCATTCAGCAGACCTGAGCCTGGCCAGGCTTGGACCCCATCCTGGATAGACCCCCTGGCTTTCCTGCTCTTAAGCTAATATTTTCTGTGTCTCAGGGTCTCCACATTCTTTCAGAATAAAGGCTCTGCCCCGAAGTGTACCATTTCTCCATCCTTTTTTCACCATACCATGGGGACAGAAGAGCAGCTGCCTCCTGTCTGTGGTGCTCTGCAGTCCCTCCGGCTTCCTGCCTCTTCCACCATCACCTCCCAAAAATCCAAGACTTGAGAGCGTTAGTGAGTGTTGCTACCTGCAACAAAGACAACAATAGACCTCCTTTAAAGAAGTTACTGGAGGTGACTTTGAAGTACTTTTAAAATTTATCTTCCATCCAAAGCAAAGGAGAGAGAAGGGTTTCTCTGGCATTGGGCAGGGAAGTGACGAATCTCACTGCAGAACACCAACCTTCCCAGCGTCAGACGCCTCACAGCACCCTCCAAGGCCGATGGACTTTTCCCGGGCTTATTTACCGTTCCACTTGTAAAAGCCACTGGAGATTTTACATTCATACTTTTGACTGCTGCAGTTTGCTCTCTCTTGAGGAGTTTTGCCATCCTGACATCCCCACAGACATCTCCTGAACACCAGCCACGTTTCACAGCAAAACACACTGTACAACCCAGCTAGAAATACGTGACCAACAGCTATCGCCTGCCACTACACAATTTCTTCTCTCTGCTCATTGGTACCATGGTAAATGCAGAAATCTTACAATAACATTTCACAAAACGCTGACGTTTCTCACATGTTGTGCCCACATTTGGAGGCCCCTCAGAGAAGATGCTCTGCCAGCCACCCAAAATCTGTACAATTCCTGTCCCCACTCCAGCTCTGATGCAGGACACAAGAACCAGCTTGAAGCTTCACAAAGTGAAGCTTCTCCTGATCCACTCACAGTGTTTACCTTTCATTCTTACACACTGATGTGGTTTCAGCTGCAGCTGGCAGCTAAGACCACACAGTGGTCCACCCACTCCCCTCCCCTAGTGGGATGGGGAGGAGAAAACACAACAAAGGGCTGATGGGTTGAAATGAAGACAGGGAGGGCTCACTCACCAGTGATGGTCACGGGCAAAACAGACGCAACTTGGGGAAGAAAAATCAATTTAATTTGTTGCCAATCAATCAGAGTAGCACAGTGAGACACAACAACCACATCTGACAACACCTTCCCCCACCCCTCCCTTCTCCCTGGGCTCAATTCACTTTGCTCCCCATTTCTCTGCCTTCTCCCTGAGTGGCACAGAGCACAGGGAATGGGGGTTGCAGTCAGTTTGTCTCTGCTGCTCTTTCTGGCATGAGATCCCTCCCGGGGGCTAAAAGAGTTCAGGAACAAAGTGTTCCAACACAGCTTCCCAAGGAGTCACGGAATTCTTTCAGCGCATCTCCTGGCTCCAGCATGGGGATGGGTCCCTGGTCCAGTGCATCTCCTCCCCACCCTGCTGTGGCGTGAGTGTCTCTGGGGTCTTCTGCTCTATCACGAGATCTCAGTGTAGTCACAGCTGCCTTTGGGCACAGCCTCCCGCTCCAGTGTGGAGTCTTCCATGGCCTACACATGGTTATCTGCTCTGCCGTTAAACCTCCATGGGCTGCAGGGGACTCAGTTTACCTCCCCCCACTCTTCTTGCTGACCTGGGTGTCTGTAGTCCTCTGTCTCACTTCTCCCCTCTTCTCTCTCCTCTGGTAGTTGTTGATGGTCTTTTGTTCATGCTGATGTTTCCTGTTCAGGCTTTCCCCTCTTGCCAAACCAGTTCTTCCTCTCATAAATATGGATTCGAAGAGGTGTGTCATCATCGCTGAGTGGCTCAGCCTGGGCTGGAGGTGAGTCTGCCTTGGAGCCAGGGAAACTTCTAGAAGCTTCTCACAGGGGCCATCATTATAGTCTCTTCCCCCACTATCAAAAATTACTCCACCCCCCCCACACCAAACACACACATACATGCTTTTGCCATCCTGCAAATCAGCAGGTTGTTTTTAGAAGCTTCTTTCTCTTCTCCAAGTATGGGAGAATGTTTCCTGGCCCAACGGTACATATGGTAAACTGAACCTAGCAGGGATATCAGCAACATTCACTGAGACCATACAGTGGATTAAAGTCTCCAGCTGATGTTACAAAAAACCTCTCACAAATTCTTAAGGTGCTCATGCTATGGACTTTCCTACCCGCCCCATGTGGGTGCTTCCAGACTGGCACCACAGAACAAATATTGCCCTATACTTTGGGTCCTGCTGGGAGCAAAAAAAGTAGGCAGCTAGTCCCACGAACTACCACAAGCAATTAAGGACACCATCACTCCAGGTCCCCTTAAAAACCACACACTATGCCTAGCCTGGTGGCCTCGTGAAGGGCATGACCTCTCAGTGGGGACCTCCAGCTGATCCAAAACTCAGCTCAGCAGCAGGCTGGGGTGGTGGACTCTCAGCCCAGTGTGCTTCTTTGTGCAGGGCAGAGGTTGCACCAACACGCTGCACGCTGTTGCTCCTATTCTTGAGTCATCTGGCCTCCAGTTCCTCCGTCTTTCTCCTTGTTTCAGGGTAGCACTTACTCAAAAGATGTCCAGCTCCTGTCAGTTACCAGCACTCCTAAAAGCAAGCTGCCCTTCACTTGTCTGCACACCTGGGAGCTGGTATAGGCTCATTCCAACAGCCACAGCCTGGTAGCCTGACCTCAGCTCTCCCACAGGCTGAGGAGATGGGAGAGAAAGGCCAGCCCCTTGTGTGCTCCGATGGGAGTCCTGCAAAGGTGGGGCCCTCAGCGTCCTCAGTGCAGGCTTGCACCCCTCTCTGCCTGGTGGTTCTCTGGACCATGAAACTAGCACACAGTAGAGGCCTGGGTGTAGGGTAGGACAGTTCTCCACAGGAGGAACCATGCAGTGTGCCTGAAACCCTTCCAGTGCTGTAAAACTGGCAACACCTTTGCCAAACCAAAGGGAAGCCAAGCCCTTCCACATGCTGTTCAGCTTTGGAGAACCTCATGGAGGAGCTTGCAAAGGACAAGCTCCAGGCAGGGGCACACAGTCCACACTGCCCACTCCCCACCACTCCGGGCTCCTTGCGTTGCACAAGCTCTGAGATCATGCGGCCTCTCTTGCAAGGGCACCTCGCTCCTGGCAAGCGTCCCCTTCCCTGCACAGCCAGTGCCAGTGGGACGAGAAGGCTTGGCTTTTGCCCCTCAGTTGTCCCATCCTCTTCCCATGTGCACTCCTCCCATTGTCCTCGTTTTCAGTGGAAAAGTCTGTCAGATGAAAAGCTGTTTTTCAGGATTAACCAAGGATAAATTATCTTTTCTTCCTGTCCTATGACAGTGGCTGGATTAAGGCCTTAGTCAAACATAAACAGATGGCAGAGTAGGGGGGAAGCCCTTGTCATGCCCAGAGTTTGAACTGTGCAATCAGCAAAGAATCAAATCTCTACTGGCAGGCGAAGGAAATACTGTCTTAAAGTCAAAATATTTAGATTCTGTGGAATATTGGCCAATTACAATATTTTTCTTCAAATAAAACATTTATAAGAACACTGAAATAAATATTTGAGAATGTGATATACCGAAGTCCTGAGTCATTCCTGATGCAGAATTTTTCCCTCATTTTTCAGGCAGCTTCTCCATGCAGGGTTTGGAGTCAGGATGGCTTCTGGTGGCACTGAGGTGCACTGACAGGTCCAGTGGCACACGTCCCTGCTGCCTGGAAATCGAGCTCCTCCTGGCAAGGCTCACCTCTCCCTCTGAGCCAAACGCCTGGGTGTGCTGTGGAGTCTGTGGTGGGGTCTGTGAGAACTCAGAAAGACATTGCCAGCAGCAGCTTGGGGGCAGCTCTGCCTAGGAGCTGGGAGGAGGGGACACTTTGTGACACTTCGTCTTTCTCCAGTCCTTTTGTATGGAGGACTCCGCAGATGGATGTGGACACAAATGAGATTCGTTTGAAGGTCTTTTCTGAGATTCCTATGAACCGAGATGATAATCTGAGCCACACTTACTATGGACATTGTCAGGGAACTTGTTCAGTGGTGCTGGGGGATGCACCTCACCGCCCTGGCTGAAGAAGCAAGGTCTGAGTTTTCTACTTAGCATCAAATTCATGTTGCAACGCTGTTATTCTCAGAAGCAAACTAACATTTCCTGTCTATTTTCCTAATTCTGAATCAGTGGACAAAGAAGCAGCACTGATAGGCTTATATTTTAATTGCCGATACCAAACTGTTCAGCCTGCCATTTATTGATTCATAATGTTCTGAGAGTCCTAGGAAAGACTGTAACATATTTATATTTATGATTTTCATATGTAAATAATATATTAAAATAGGGCTTAATTACAACTTAAATTCCCCCTCCTCCCCCCTCATGATGAAGAGATAGAGTACACAGCTTTCACTATAGGATAAAGCTGATGAAAATGATTAAAATAGAACTTGCTGTACAGTTGCTCAGACCACACTCTTGTTTTCTGCAGTTTCAGCATTTCCAGAACTTGCAGGAAGGCATAAATAGATTACAACAATGAAACAGAGCTCCACCAGAGATCTGAGACAATGTACGCAAATACAGGAACTTCACTTTTTCACTATATGGCCACAGATTTACTGTCCTGCGCCTGATCGCATTTGCTCTGATGCCCATCCCAGCTGCAAACAGCCCCAACCACATGTTGAGCTTTGCCCTCTACGTTGCTCCCATTTCTCCCTGCCATACGAACAACCCACCCGGGTTCTTTCTCCCTCCCACCTGCTCTCCTACAGGCTGAAGTTTTGTTGATTTTGCACCCCTATTCAGTAATTACAGCCTTGGTGAGTGATCCCCTTACTCTGGTCAGGCACCATGCCCTCAGGCATTCTCCATCCAGGGCAGCTCTGTCACTACCTCTCGTCCATTTGTCTGGGTATTTCTTGCTATGTTTGCTTAGCCCTGGGTGACGGCTGGCCCCACTTTAGCCTCTCCACTCTCTTTAACACCTGGCAGTCACCTCTCCATTTAACCTCAGGCCAGGGCCTGCAACTTTGCACTAATGTCATTAATGCTGATATTTTCTTACGTTTCAACTGCCACCACAGCTGCTGCAGCATCTAGGCTGACTTTCAGTGCAGGGTGGAGACAGTCTTTTTTCACTGGCTTTCACATACCCACTATCCCACATGCCTGTAGGTAACATGCCACTGTCACACTCCTTGTGAGCCTACACATACTTTTTTCCTGTCAGATCAGGTTAGGTGGGGAGGTGGGGGAAAGAAATAGTTTGGGAGAGGCACACTGGCAAAGCCACCTTTACAGAGCAAAGATCTTTGTCTTTTTAAAATATTTAGGCTCATGTGAGAAAAGAAGATGTATTATCCAGGTCATTAGTGCAGGACAAAGCCAGACCCCATGAAGAAGGGGTGCTCAGGGTGTATGGAACAAGCATAGTGACATCTCCACACATCCTCCAAACTGGATGCTGATAGGATTACAGGATTGCTGATGACTGGTCAAACCATCACATGAGATGATCCAGCTGTGCTGATAAAACCTTTCCTGAGTTGCTTTCTCTTCATGAAAATAACCACATCTGGATGAAAGATCTAAGCGACAAGAGCAAATAACTTCAGGGTGAAGTTGCTGAAAAAAATGCCATTGACAGCTGCTATTTTTTTTTGCCTCCTGAGATCCTCCAGGCTTCCTGACAGTCCCTGCTCAGGCTAGGGACAGTCTCTGGAGCCATGTGGTGACTGACAGCTTTTCACTATGGTCTGTTGGTATGGTACTTTTGTTCCTCACATCACCTCTTGCCTTCATGTTTGCAACTGTCAGACTGACCAGCTTCCTGCAAACCATACATGCCTGAGAAGATGCTCTGCATTTGTAAAGTTCTCCTCATTTTCTCCCACCAAGGTAGCCAAGCCTGTCTTCTTTGATAATAACTTCACACAACTTGGAAGGGCAGTCCAGGGTTCTGGTGTATCTTGTACCTGTCTGTCTCTAAAGTTAGGAGAGATGAACACCTTTTGAGATGATGAGATGATGAACACATGGTAGCATTTACAGCACACACTAGAGGAGCAGTTCTCTATTGTCAGCGATCACCAAGAGATGTTTTAATAGGAAGAACCTGCAGAGTCTTGCTCCCTCTCTGGAGCTCCCCAAGCGTGTACTGCACCAGGTGTGGTCACACGACTCTTCATCTCTTCACTTGTAGCACAGCTCAATCTACCTCGATGCTCCTTCTAAGAGGCACCCACATAGGAGATTTCCACAAGCTTTTTACTACAAGATCATGTTTTCAGTTGCTTGCAAGTTTGTCAAACTGAAATTCCTTGAGTTGCCCATGTTAAGCACATTCATCAGGCCGGTTTAAACTGAACAAGAACCCACAGGTAACATAGTCCATGCATTTAAAATAACAAAACTAATGAAAATTAAAAAAAATCTGCTAGTTAGTCATCTTGTTCAGAATCCTGCACACCTCCACATGTTGGTAGAGGCCACTAAAAATGTCATGGAATCACAGCTTAGAAAGAGGGATGCCTCCCAGCTTGGGTCCTTTTCAGCATACCCGTGGAAAATCAAATCATCCAACCTAGGTGAAACTGTACATCTCTGACAAATGATTGGTTCATGCCATTTGTAACTCCTCAAAGTTTGTCAGCTAAATTATTTTAAGATGTCATTATCTCTCCTCTTCTACTAGCTTTTTGTGGCCTCTTCTGCATGTCATTCTCACAAAGAAAGAAGATTTTCTGTCTTAGGCCTGAGATGGTGAAATAATGATATACTGACAGTTTACATTTTTTTTCATGTCTGTTAATTCCATTCTTTGTTTAGCTCATTAATAAAAGCTGGACTCAAGAGAGGGAGAGCCTGACTAGTAGTGGAGGATCCTCACCATCCACCACTCTGCTGACAATTTCCTGGTTCTCACTTCAAGATGTCTCCCTGCTCTCAACTATTCTTACCCTTTCCATTCTCCTGCAAACACATTTACAAAGTCACTTCTGACAGCTAGTGTCTCACTGAGGATGGTACCTAGACCGAAATAATGAATCCATGGTGTGACATACCCTGGAGATAAAGAAGTGAGAGGCTGACACTTGCCACTACAGAAAAGGTCTCTGACCTTTTATGCCAGTGCCTCCCATTCATGGTTAGGTACTCACATTTGAACATCTTAGTCTGCACGTCTTCTAAGGATCAACTCACTCATGGCTCATTAAATGACTGTCCAGAGAGAAGAAAGGCAGGATTTAGGTCTCCCAACATACGAGAAAAAGATATTTCCATGAAGAAAGGTCTCACTTCATGACTCCTTTGCGTTTAGTCAGCGAATTGCTCTGCTACTTGACATGAATGAGAGAGGCTGGTCGGATGTGACTATGAACATAACAAACAGGTCTACCCCAAGTCACAGAAGGCAGAACTCCTTACTAGGAAAAGCCAGGGGAAAACATCTCCTTTTTCTAAATTCTTGACTTCACAGCTTGTATTCTTGTATTGAGCTGACCCTGAAATTCAACTCATGCCCAACAAAAGCCAGAATGTTTTGATGAATAGTGCAGCTCTTCTCTGTGAGTCAGACAGGCACACTTCCTTTAAAGAATACCTTATGCTGTTTTGAGGGAGTAGCGTATTTCATGGCAGGAAGTTTCCATCCTGTGGAGGGAGATAATCAGAGTGAATTCCACAGCAGAGCCAGCGGGTGGCACAACATGAAGGAATTAACCAAAAAGCTGTGAGCCAACATGATGATTTAACTAACAGGAAGTTGGTAAACCTCATAAGAATGTGGAAAAGACACTTTGCTACAGTCGTGGCACTTGTCTAGTGCAGAATACAGTACTTACTACTATGGTGACTTGCTCATTAAGTGCTGGCTTGTAAGTTTAATTTCTTAAAAATTAGGAGAGACAAAAAATAGCTATTGATTGAAGTCCGACACAGGTGTTAGAAGCGGTTATCTCCAATTGTCAGTACAAAGGCCACATAAATAAACTGTTCAATAACTTCAGGCTGTGGCCCAGACTCCAGTGGAAAGAGGCTTATCAAAATATTATTGTCAGACTAAGGACCCAGACTAAGTTCCCATACAGGACTGCAAAGGAACTCTCATTCACCAACCTAAAAACACAAAATTTGACTAGTGTGGAATCAAAATATTAGTTTTACAAGGGAATTTGGGGATTATTTCAGAGTAAGAAACTCAGCCACAGGTTAAAGAGGAGGAGTACAGTTTGCCTCAAGCTCCACATGTCCAGGCTGGACAAACCACCAATCCATATGTCATTTATGAGGAAAGTTACGTGCAGCCGAGCAAACTGCTGCTTTCTGCTGCAACAAGTGACTCTCAAGGGCGAGACAGTATTACCTGTGACAGTTAATAAGCCAGGCTTGTTCTGCCCATTTTTGTTAAGATGGCTGCAGAGACCTTGGTGCTGAACAGGAACTCAGGGAAATCATGCTGGTAGCAGACAGAAAAAAAAAAAAAAGGAAGTTGCCTGTCATAACCAGTATAACAGAGAAATCTAGAACTATTTCAACAAAGTTTGGAGAGTTTCCAAGACAAAACAGTTGCTCCAAAAGAGGATAAATTTGAATTTGCAGTGGGAAGACTTCCATCTCAAAAGCACTGAGCCACGGACAGACAGGTTCCCAACAAAGAATAGCGCTGCTGCGGCCAAGGTAGAGCTGTGGTATGTTCCAAATGCTGTTCTGCAGAAGGTAAACTGACTTTGTTACTCCTTGGGATAACGTCTGGCAGCTCAGAGGGCCAGTGAACAATGATATAATCATTTCAAGACTTGGGCAAAAGAGATCAAAGAGCAGAAGTCAGAAACATGTCTGAAACCTACCTCAAAAGAGCTATGGAAAGTGTAAGAATTAAATTTTCATTTCCCTTTTGTCAAAGAAAATGAAAAAGACATGGAGTTCACCACCAAATGGTGGGATGGAAAAAAGTAATTTCCTGCCTGAGACTAGCCAAATAAAATGGAACTGCAGTGTACTGGTCTTCTCCCAGCCAGTCCTAGGAGCAGGTCAGATCCCACAGGAGCAGCAGGAAGGGGTCCAACTGCTCTGTTTCAGAGAGCTGCAGTACTCTGTTGATGTCAACTTCTCCGATGTCAGGAAAGGAACACTGGTTCCCCCTTGAAGGCAAGATGATGAGACAAAGTTCTCGTTAGGAAAAGAGGAGATACCCAGAGTACCAAAGAGGGCGAGGCTGTCAAGACACAGAAGTTCAGGTTCATCTTCCTTAGGAAAACGTATCTTTGCCCTTACAGTGATGGGATTTATATAGCTTTTGAACATCTGCTTCTGATATTGGCTGCAATATAATGAAATAAAAGCTGAGGACAGCAGATGATGCTACAATCTTTAAAAGACTGTAGAAGATACACTGTCATAAACATAATGTCACCTAAACACTGTTGTTGCCAGTTCTTTTTCTAATTTTCATGCAGTTTTGAGGTTCTGCTGTGCAGCTTTTCAGAGATAAGGCCTAAAAGAGTCACTGCATGCACATATGACTACACATGTACACACACAGCAATTCCTGTCAGCAGGAATAACGCAACTTTCTGGCTTGAAGGAATCTTTAGACCCGAACAGGTTGAACTGAGGATGAAAAAAACTAAATTCTGTGCTGCGAAGTGAAGTTCTCAGGTCAAAGCTGCAGACTCATCAGCTCTGGCTTGCATACCATTGGGGACCCACTTGACACAAACACACAGACCAGAAGGTACTGCAAACAAAACGAGAGGCAAGTAACTCAAATATGAAGCTCAGATTTTAGCCATTCACCACTAACGATTAACAGATCATTAAATTTAACTTTTCACTGCATAGGTTGGACACCTCACAGCAGTTTCTGCACAGACTGAATTGCTTCAGATTTTGGATCTTTAGTTCAGATTCCTATTATCCAAGACATAAGGGATGCAGCCATCCTGTTTAGAAGTCCATTTCAGAAGGAGAATTTGGCGTGTTTTTCCATTCAAGTGTTCAGAAAAGTATTTCTGGCCTTCATGATTCCCGGGTTCAGCCTGTGGTTTACAGGGGGACAAGGTGTGCGCAGGACACAGGGAGGATAACCCCACTTTACTCAATCCCTTCGGATTTCAAGATGAATCAAAGGCACACGACTGAACCAAGAATATTTATGATATTATAACACCCTCTCTATTAATATATTTTAATAAGTGCAGGCACATTCAGCTGCTTCTTGCTGACTTCCCAGAGCCGTCACCAGCTGCATGCACTGCCAGCACAGGAACCAGCCAGCGTTGAAGTCCACAGGCTCTCTCGGGGCTGGAGCTGACAGTCCCTGGATGGATTTCAGCCGTGGGGTCTCTTCATCCCGCTGCGTCCCTCTGACGGAGCCGCGGCCCCCGCGGACGGCGCCCAGAGCCGCTGCACCCGCCCCTCCGGGCGGGGCTTCTCCCAGCGCCTAACGTTTACCGTAGGCTGGAGGCGCCGAGCCCCGCTTGCCTCAGCCGCCTTCCCGGTCTGAGAGGCGCCGCAGAGCCCAACCTCACCGCCCACGCTCCCTACGGCGGTCGGGCGCCACCGATCCGGCGGGGTTTCCTCAGGAAGCGCGGGCTGGACGCTGTTCCGCCTCAGTGCGGCCTCCTCAGCCCGGCGCGGCGCGGCCCACCCCGCCCGCCCGCCCTCCCTTGTGGAGGCCGCGGCGGCCGCTCCCGCTCCTCTGAGGCGGCGGCTGCCGGCGGGGCGGGAGCCTGGGGAAGGGGGCGGAGGGTCTGGGGGGGGGAGGGGGGGAGGATCAGGGGCGGCCGCGGGGTCTCCGCGCGCTGGGTGTGGGGCCGGCGCGCGCCGCACTCACCGGCTCCCACCCGCCTCTCGCCGGCCGAGCGCGCCCGTCACGCGGCCGCAGAGAGGCCGCAGCGGCGCGCGCCATGGCTCTCGCGTCACGTGCCGCGGCCCGCCCAATGGGCGGTGAGCGCTTCGGCCTCGCCCCGCCGGGCGGGGGCGGCTGCGGGGCGCGATCGCCATCGCGGCGGAGACAAAGCGGGGCAGCCGGCGGCGTAGGGGGAGGGAGGGCTGGGGCCAGCGGCGGGGGGGTTTTGAGACGCGAGGGGCCGCTAGCGCACGGGGAGCGCGGCCACGGCCTGGCCGCCGCCATGGCCTTGGCCAATTACAGCAGCTTGAACCGGGCCCAGCTCACCTTCGAGTACCTGCACACCAACTCGTGAGTACCGAGCCGCGGCCGCCGAGCAGGGCTGCGGCGGGTCCCCCCGCCCCGGGCGGCCTCGTCCGTGACCCGGGGCGGCAGGTGAGTATGGTCCGGGCGAGGGCAGCGCTGTACGCTGCCGGCCCGCATAGCCTGCCCGCCTCGTGGGCTGCTCCCTGCTGTCGCGACCGGACAGGCCCGGGCAGGGCTGTCGCTGCAGCTCATAGAGGATAACGGTGCGTGGAGAGGACAGGCCTCGGGGAGGGCAGCGGAGGAGGTGGGTGTGGCCTCTGGGCCGGCCGTACCCTTATGGCCACACCCCTGGAGGAGCGCGTGCGCTGGCCGTCCCTCTGCCGCATCGTGTTTCATTTTTGCTGAATATTTTGTGCAGGTATATTTTAAGCAGGACCGTGACATTCTTCTGATCAGCTCTTTGAAGCTGCTGTGGCTTTTGTGTGTCACTGATGAATCCCCCAAAATGAAATCTGCCAAGAAGAGGCAAAGCTCGTCTTTAAAATGGGTGATGTCTGAGTGCATGTGTAGGAATTGGGAAGCACCAGCAGGAAACGGTGCTTAGTGCCATTAAGCACCCATCTAAGACCTGTCTATTGCATGTAAGCCTTGTAGTGCCATGTATGGAAGAGTTTCAAGAAAGAGCTTGTTCTGGCTGAACTGCCCTAGAAGAAAAACATGAACCACACTTGGCATTTCTTCATTTTGATCAGCTGGTCACTGACGTAAGATTGTCTTTTAATGTTTTGTGGAAGAGTTGACTTACCATCAGTAGAAGAAGAAGTACAGTGCAGGCTTCTCTTTTCACTTTCCGTTTTCAATGTGTGAAGACAAGCTTAGAGTCAAGGACCACAGTGGTCTGCAGCAGTCTAAATGCTTCTGATGCATGGAAATATGGGCCATTTGATTTCAAAGTAGATCTGACTGGTTTTGTTGGTAACACAAGATATATCTGCAAGAGCAACTAAGATGAATCTCACATATGTTAAGAGTATTATGATCCATGTCTTTTCAGGATCAGGAAAGAAATGGGTTTGCATAGGAGAACAAACTGAGTAACAGACCAGTGTCACCATAGAGCCCATGTCCTGTGGCTTCGCTCTGTGGCTTGGCTGGTAGCTGTTGTATGTAGAGTGAGCAGTCTGGTGCCTGAAGATGATGGACAATACTGGGTCATGTTCCTGGAGCCATTGCTGATTCGTGAAATTCCCATGTCCAGCTGCAGAAAACAAATGCGTTTATGGATTCAAAGATCATGTGGCAGAGCTCTGTCAAGCTTGTGTTTGCTTGCAGAACACTGGAATGCTGGCCATCTTTGTAAGAAGATCATGTCTGTGCTGCAGAAGAGGCTGTTGTGTTGTTGCTGCCCTGAAGTATTAAATAGTAAAGCTACTTTATGTTGCCACTAGATTTTCTGTTCTGCTTATGCTGCTAGTCTGTTTCTGGTGTGCTACATCTCTGTAATGCATAACTGCATTATGAAATTGTTAGGAGGAGTTGGAAGGTAATGCATTTGAATAAGCCAGAGCCACGGCTTTTTGATGATCATGAATGAAGAACCTTTTGAGATTATGGAGATCAGTGCATAAGCCAGATGCTTCCCTAAGAATGGGAATGGAAATGATGGAAGACATTTTTAAAAGCAAAAAAAATCCCAGAACCCACCCATGCAAATAAACAACAACCCTGCTCCTCCAAGAAAAAAAAATGAGGAGGGGGAAAGAAATCAAACCAAAACCAACCCAACAACAATATAGAGCTTTTGATAGTGGAGACTTTTGTCTTTTGTGCTTTTCTCTTTGCTGAGAAAAATCGTACCATCTCAGACAAATATCTTTTCAGTGCTAAAGATGTTCCTATAGTCATGGAGGTAGAATATCTTTAAATTGTAGTTAAAATCAGCCGTCTAGCTATTGACATATAGAAGGAAACAATGACTTTTTTTTTCTCCTTTTTTAATACTTTCTTTAAGAAAAGTTTTAGTATGTGTAATGCAGAGTACTTGTTCTGAAGTGCTTTACAGAAGTCAGTTTTTCTGGTCTGTGAACTTGTGAACTGTCATCAGATCTTTTCAGTAGCTTCTTAATGCTTCCATATCTAATGGCAAATTTCACAGCATGTACCCGAATCACTTCAGTTGCCATATTTTTAAAATAAAAAAATCTAAAGGAGAAATTTTTCACTATGAGGGTGGTGAGACCTTGGCCCCGGTTGCCCAGAGAGGTGGTAGAAGCCCCATCCCTGGAAACATTCAAGGTCAGGTTGGACACGGCTCTGAGCAACCTGATCTGGTTGAAGATGTCCCTGCTCACTGCAGGGGGTTGGACTAGAGACCTTGAAAGGTCCCTTCCAACCCAGACCATTCTGTGATTGTATGTGAAAGTTCTTTTAGATCCTAGAGTGAAAATCGCTGTGTGTAAGCACATGAGAATTACCTGTGCATTGTTTTTATGACTTCACAAAGCCACCTGCCCACCTGTTTGCCTTCACATTGGTTTTTCTTAAAAATTAAATGCTGCTACTTTAAGATACTTCCAAAACCATTCATTGAGATGATCCCAAAAACACACCTGAGCCCAAACAACTTGGTTTTGCATATCTTGAATATTTGTAATGCAAAATTAAAAGAATTTGTTAAAAGTTGAACAGCTGGAATTATCTTCTAACAGTAGGCAGGATTTAGCTTGTGGTTGAAATTGAGTTTTTTCTGTAACTAGAATTGTCCTGTGGAGTACAGCTGGAGTGGAAGAAGGTCACTGAAATAGAAAGACTTCAAAATTACTTGAGAAATACTAGTAATGACAGAGCAACACCATCTCCCCATTCCCCAAGCTCTCTCATTTATTCTTGTGCATATTTTCTTTTCTGGCCTGAAAGGGAGTGCAGTACTGAGAGGGTAGCTTTGTTCCTGACGCAGATGCTAAATTTAAACATTTTCCCAGATGCGGCCTCCTTCAAAACAAAAATGAAGTCTTACATCTTTCGTTAGTATTAGATACTTGTCTGACTATGCAGGATCAGGAATCGAGCCAAATTCAGAGATGGGTGATCCTCTAAGAACTGCTCCCAAAATAAGCTTTTCTTCCCTTGGGATGTTACTCCGAATGATTGTAGAGGTGTTTGAAATCGATCAAATTCTACAGAGTTATCTGACTTGACCTTTTGTAACCTAAATTTCAATAAATTGGCAGCATTGGCTCTTCTGTTGCTTGTCAAGCCTGCACTCCTGCATGGGGATGTCTTGAATAAAAGTTAGAAGCTGTAGGAAGGTCCAAGGCAGTCTGTTTCTACCAAGAGAAGTTGTCAGTGAGACTACAGATTTTAAGAACTCTTATCCCTTTTCCATGTATCATTTAACCAGTTGTATGACCAGTCATAGTTGCATTTCAAGTGCTCTGACTGTTAGAGGTTACTCTTGCCTCCGATGATGTCCACCTAGCTCACGCTTAAGTGATTCTAGCTTGTGTGCAAACTCTGATGGACTCCGTTTTGGCAACAGCTTGCCTCATGTTTTTTAAACTTACGTTGCAAGTAAAATAATCCTAAGATTTTTTTGGGGGGGAGTTGGGGAAAATTGTCATCGGTTGATAATGGTGGATGTTAAGTATTTGTGGCACTTTTGACCGTAAGGCAAGACCATGGTTTTGTTAAAGCCGAGTTGATTAAATCAGGCCAAAGCACTTCATGTGACTTTAATAAGATATTGACAAGGTAAGTCTAAGTGTTAAGATTAGTATAATGAATAGAATATATTTATAGTGTATCTAAATTTTTGTTAGTGATTAACAGCTGGAGTGGATTTCACTTGCTTGTAGCAAGGTTTCATTTTGCCTGTGTCAGCAGAGGAGGTTCCAGTTTTTGCAGATGTTCAAAGTAGAGTATGGTGTCAGGCTATGTGTAAATCATGTTTTCTCTTGCCTCTTTGCTTATCATCAACAGCTGCATTTTCAGCTGTTTTGTTCCAGTATCTTTCTTTGGAAATTGCCTCAATTTGTATCTTATTTGCATCTTTTCCTTAGTTTGAAGCATTCTTTAAGCTGCTAACAAAGTATAGTTACTACTGCTAAAACATCCATTTGCTTATGGGTTTTCCCTGACCTGGGTTACTTCCTAAATAAACTTCTGGAATGTTGATTTATGGAGCACTTGAAACCTGTGCAAAGGAAATCCTGCTCAAAGGAAAGAATACCAAGTTTGAGGTTCTGTGGAAGCTTTCTGATTGGGAAGATCGTCTTCAAAACACTGTTCCCTTCTGTCTCTTGCTTCTGTGTGGGCAAATGGGAGCTTGCAGAGATGGAAATCTCCATTCTTGTGATTCTAGTGATAACTTGGAAAACTGATGTGTTTTACATCTGATTGGATGTAAATGAGCTGCATTGATGGGTTAGGCATTGTGACATTGAAGAAGGATATGAAAATTCATTTTGTGATTATTTGCATCATGCACAGCTTTGTATTTCATGTGGGAAGTACCTATATATCTGTTTGTTGAAAGCTGCTTATAAAAGGTGGCAGTTAAGAGGCTGCAGTTAAGATGGCTTTTGAGATTGTGCTGAAGTGGCAGTGGGCTAGATGATTTTAGCATTCAGTTTGGAAGGTGGTGTGATACAGTGGTGGCAGAAGACTGTCTTTCTCTGAATTAGCAGTTGCAGCTATTGGGAATCTCCCAGGATCTGGAAGCTTCTTCATGTCAGAAATAAGTTCTGCAAAATGAACCTTATGCATGATCCTCATCTGTCTGTGTTTTTACATGTAGGCAGTGGTTAATTGCCATGAAGAGACCTGGCAAGGTAGTGAATAATTAAGGATCTTTATGAATTGTTGACTGGTTCATAGGCAGGTTAATTAGGTAAATAATTTTCTCTGTTGTGTCTGTTTACCATATGATGTAGCAGTTTGTTTGAATCAGACTCTCCATGAGGCAGCCTGTCTTCTCTGTGTCTGTCTGTGGTAGACAGTAAAATGCTGATTTCCAGTCTGCTGACAGACACTGGTATTGTAGACATACAATTGGATTTGTTTAAAATGTGGTTGAGATTCTTGTTTATTTAAAGGTCTCTCTTTTTAAATGTCAGCGTAACCCTACTGATTCTGTGTTTTGTTGCAGAACTACCCATGAATTCTTGTTTGGTGCCCTTGCTGAGCTTGTAGATAATGCCAGGTAAGTACCTGAGACTGCCTAATTACCAGAGTAAATCTAGTTCAGATTTAATTAGCTTCTCTTTTTGTTGATCTTGAGCAATTTTCAATTTAGACTTTACAAAAATACAAAATAGAAGACTTTGCTGTAGTTTAGTATGAATATTTCCCTTGGTCTTCTTATGCCACTACATCTACCCCTTTAAAAAAAAAAGTATTATTCCTGGGTGGTGGAGCACTGGCACAGGCTCCCCAGGGAGGTGCTCATGGCCCCAAGCCTGACAAGATTCCAGCAGCATTTGGCCAAGGCCCTCAGACACATGGTCTGAATGTTGGGATTGTCCCATGCCAGAGTTAGACTCGATGATCCTTGTGCGTCCCTTCCAACTCACAATGTTCTATGATTCTGTGAAAAGGTAAGTTTGAATGAATCACAGAACAGCTCAGATTGGAGAGGAAATGGTTAGAAGACACAGATTTAAGGAAATAAGTCTGCCGTTTTGTTTAAAGAAATTGGTAAAATAATAATTACTAGAGCTGGGAATGGTAAGATGCTTAGATAATCCTTGACTCTTAGTATCAAGCATGGTGATAGGATGAAAATGAAATCAGAAGCAGGATGTTGAAAAATAGAGCAAAAACAGTTAAAGCAGTTGTGACACTTGAGAATAAATTTGGTATTTGGAAATTGCAGGTTTTAGGCCACATTTCTTATGTTTGCATTCAGGAATCCAGATTTTAGATGCATCCCAAGCTTTGTGTACTTATCTCTTGAGTTTCACAAAGTATTCTGATGTGGCATTATGGAAATATTTTGAGATCATTTTCTGTCAGTTATGAATTGTCACACTGTGCAGTTTGTAAGGAGCTGAAACTGGAAGATTTCTGTGTAGGAAAAATTCTGTGTAGGGAATCAGCTATGTGTGTGCACACTGTTAATGTTTTCACTTTTGCTACCATATAATTAAATGTCACATCTTGAGATCAATGAGTAGTTTTCTCTTCAACCTCTTGGATCCTCATCTCGCATAAAAGAGGTTGGCCTTCTGGGAAGGAGGTAGCTGTACATGGCTGGAGACAAGACCAAATGACTGGTGTTTGGGAAGTGGGATTTTATTACAGCACTACAGCACCACAGCTGCATTCTTCTGATCAGCAAACCAAGGTCTGGAAATTATTGCACATGTCTGGATTTTAGCTTAATTTCTATTTGACATTTGAATACTGATTATGTTTTTATTGCTTTGTAGAGATGCAGATGCCACCAGAATAGACATTTATACTGGTAAGTCACTACTGCTGCTTCCTTGCACGTCAGCAGTTAAGTCAGTAGTTAACTTGGATTTAGGCTGCAAATCTGTGAATAAGAACGAGGATGTTTATGTCCATTACTGTATTCAGTGTTGGGCCCCTCACTACAAGAAAGACATTGTGGTGCAGGAGTGTGTCCAGAGAAGGGCAACGGAGCTGGGGAAAGGTCTGGAGTGCAAGTGTGCTGAGTTCACGGCTGAGGGAACTGGGGGTGTTGAGCCTGGAGAAAAGGAGGCTGAGGGGAGACCTTCTGGCTCTGTCCAACTCCCTGCAAGGAGGGTGCAGAGAGGTGGGGGTGTGTCTGTTCAACCAAGGAACAAGGGACAGGACAAGAGGAAATGGCCTCAGGTTGCATGAGGGGAGGTTTAGATTGAATATTAAGAAAAACTTATTCACTGAAAGGGTTGTCAAGCATTGGAACAGGCTGCCCAGGTAAGTGATTGAGTCACCATCCCTGGAGGTATTTAAAAGATGTGTAGATGTGGTGCCTGGGGACATGGTTTAGTGGTGGACTTGACAGCACTAGGTTTACTGTTGGACTTGATGATCTGAAGAGTATTTTCTAACCTAAAGAATTCTATGATTCTACTGTTTGTCCTGTGTCCCAGTGCCTGTTGTCTTCCAAAATGTAGTACCTTTACAAATAACCCAGGCAAGCACTTTGATCAGCCTTCAGCTGAGGTCAGATAAAGAGAGTAGTTGTTTATACTGGATGCTTAAGAAACCTGCTTTTATGATATACTCTTGTAGCATATATTTACGTACAGTTTAAAGTGCAAAAGTTCTTACTAATTGTGTAACAAAAGTCTGATGCTCTTTCTTACAACTTAGCCATCCTGGGGTTGTGAACATCCTGTTTATTGTGTTACTTGTCGTGAACACTGATTCCATTTTGTAGAAATTTCCACTTCTGCTCGTGGGAGTACTGAATAACTCCTCTCTTGTAGAGCGACGGGAAGACTTAAGAGGTGGATTCATGCTGTGTTTTTTGGATGATGGAACAGGAATGGATTCAAGTAAGTGACAGGAAGTTACACTTGTATTTTCAAGCTGAGGTTTCATGTTATGGCTTAAGTTGAATTAACAGCTTGGCTCTGTTGAAAGGCATATGCTCCATGCCTGGATATGAATTCCTGCCTCTGCACTGGCTCTTTCGCACCGTGTCATATATCAAACTGTTCACCTCTTCAGTTGCAGAAAACTAATCTGGCAAAAAAAAATTGTTTTGTTGCATTATAGAATTGAATCAGTCTGGCCTGTGGTTTTCCAGCTGTAGTAGTTTTACTTGGCTGGCAGACAAACACCACACAGCTGCTTGTTCACACCCCCTTCCCCCCACCCAGGGGATAGGGGAGACAATCGGAGAGGTAAAGGTAAGGAGACTTGTAGATTGAGATAAGAACAATTTAATAATTGGAATAAAATAAACTGATAATGATAATAGAAAAATGCGTGATGCACAGTACAATTGCTTACCAACCATCGATAGCGATCCCAGAGGAGTGAAAAGGAACCCTGAACCTGAAGCCACAGTTCTGGAAGAGTGAGAGCCCGTCTTCTCCACCAGCTTGCCTTTATGTTCTGAACATGACGTTGTATGATGTGGAATATCCCATTGACATATCCAAATGCCAGTCTGGGTACGCCCCTTCTCCCTGCCTTTCTTCTTTGCCTGCAGATTAGCAAGACATGGGCAGTTGGGAAGTCCTTGTTTTTTTATCTCCCAACAACAGCCACAGATATCAGTATATTATCAACATTCTTCTCATACCAGATCCTGTGCTGAAACCAAAACAGAGCTATTCTAACTACAAAGAAGAAAATTAACTCTATCCCAGCTGAAACCAGGACACCAGCACACCAAAACTGGCCTTGCGGCTGGAGGGAGAGTAGTGTTTCCAGAAAAGAGAATAAGCACAAGTTTTGATGGGCATAACTCTTTTCTCCATTAGAAGCTAACAAGTGGTTAGTGTGTCTCAGCTCTAAGAAGAACGTGTGCCATGGCAGGAACTGAAAGCTTTGAAAGCATTTTGCCATTGTTCCATCTTTGGCATTGAGACTGAGATCAGTACTTGACAATGTGAAATCTTAGGAATATGAGAAGAATGCAGCAAATGTATTTCTGCCTTGTAACAATCGATATAAATGTGTTGTATCTAGCAGGAGAAAAAAGCCTTGCTTTGCTTTCGCATCAGTGAACAGCGCTGTCAACCCACACCACCTTTTTTGTCTTGAAGATGGGTAAATCCAGCTCTCTACTGGGCAGAAACATTGGGCTAAACTGGAAGGGTTTGGAGAAGGGAGGGAGATGGGTAAATAAGCATCAACTAATGATGTTGTTCTGATCTCTCAGTACTTTAAGATCCTCTTGTGATATGAAGAATTCTATTTATTAACACTTATAAAAATACATTAACATCTTGATGTGCAGATTTGTGACCTGTGTGAAGGAGTTCAGTTTAAACTCTAGATGCCTTTCTGTGTGTTTGTTGTAATGCAATTAAGGATGCTAAACAGGTCTTCTGAGAGTACTTTTCTGTCACCAATAGAATTCAGGGAAGCAATTAAGCCCCATCCATAAACCAAGAAACTGAACAAAAATTTGGATCAGGGAGAAATTCAACCTTTTCTGTATGTCTTGAAAGCTACATGTTTGCCTCTGGATTGAGAGTAGAAGGGGACAAAGGTCTGTTCTAATGTTGCAGTGTCTAATAGCAGCTTTTACATTGTTACTCCCATATTGCTGGTTTTATGACAAAGTGGGATTTAAGTATTGGCTTAGTATTAAGTTACTTTTGGCTCATCTTTCTGCTAAATCTTGAAGGGTTTTATCCTGACTTTGGTAGTCTGAGATACTCTGTAAAGGAGATTGTCAGGTACTGTGAGTTGCAGTGGTATTTCACAGCCCTGTACATCATCTACAGCAAGTACCATATAATTTACATCCTTTGACTGTCTTGATGCTTGCATCAAAGTGTGGTTCATTCTGTGTCTGGAAAAATAACTTTTTTAAATAGGCTGTGAAGATATCTTTGCCCCTTTCTAGGACATTGCTTTTCAGAATGTAAAATTGGTGTGCAGAAAATGCCCTTCTTAATTTTCAGCAGTCTGAGACATACTGTTTTGATGCAGAGTGTAGTTCTAGCGATCACATCTTCATGGCTTCAATGCTGGATGGTCACAGTAGGCTTGACAGGCATTTGAAAGTCACTTGATGAACAGCAGCCAGGTAGAAACTCAGTTTGCTTCACTGTTTGCCTGTCAACATAGACAAAAGTGGCTGGGGAGTGTCTGTTACTCTTAACTCCCTACATGGGCCTCTCTGTTTCTGTCCGTAGCTATAGGGATCTGAGTTTTATTTTCTCATAACGCAGGATCTACCAGTTTTAAAGGCATCTTAAAGATCTCTGAAAGCTTGTTTTAGGAGATGTCAGCAGAAGACCTTCTATTGGACTTTTCTCCCTTCTTATTTTGAAAATAGCATCAACATCCATACAGACCTTCTTTCAACAGAAATAATAGAAGTTGGCAGTGTTTCATTTTTATGCTAATAATTTTAATTAAGGATTATTTTCATTGTACATAAAACTGATGTGTTAAAAAGAATAACTATGTGACTTGCCATAGTGCTGTTGCAGCCCACCCTAGCACGTGATCTGCCTGAGCGCATTGAAAGGACAGCTTAGAAAACTGGATGAGGTATTGTCTGGGAGGATGAGTAAACAAACTGAGGTATCTCTGAGTACTTTGAAATGGAGGGAAGAGCTGAACTGCTCAAGTGAACTGTTCCATTAACACATTCTCTGTGTTACTCTGTCCTGTTGCTGTTCAGTCTCACTGGACTTGTTCTGTGTTGGACACTTCTGGATTTCTCTGGCAAGCTGTGAAAACAGAGAAGGGTATAGTGAGGCAATAGGCCAAATTTTTGTGCTCTGACTGATAGCTCCTGATTGTCAAGCCAAATGGCAGCTCCTTAACTCAAATTAGTGGAAGGTGTAAATGATTAGCACTTCTAAAAACTAGGTGTGTTTGTCAGGTGACTCCTAGTAGAATTGCATTCAGAACTTCCTGCACTGGCTCTCTTGATGATCACACTGGAGATCATCAAGACACGCAAGATTGTGTGCACTGAAGATCAAAATACTTCTGTACTCAGGCTGCAAACATCTTACATTATAAGATATAAGTTATTAGAAGATCTGAGGATTCAGTGATGCCGCAGTACAGATCTTTTCTAAAAAAAGCATCATGGCCCACAGGGAGTTATTAGGATAATAGTACACATCCAGAAATTTGATATTTTCATCAGGAACTAAATAGGAGTCAATTAGAAAACCAAACAATAGATCTGAAGCAGATCTCACATTGTAGGCTGGGTTTTGCTATACTGTCAGTGGCATCACTAGTGAGGATACTTAGGCTTGATAATTTTATATACTGCTTGGGCTCTGAAGGTGCTGCATGAATTTAGTGACTCAAAAGCTAGGCTGAATGATTCAATGAATCAACTTGTAGGTTGAAAAAGTATAACAACTAATTTAGGAAGTGATCTGTAATTGTATTTTTAAAGGATTGAATAAAAGAAATCTTTAGCTTGCATTTTAGAATCATGGAGCCATGGTACAGCCCAAAATGGAAGGGACCTCAAAGATCATCTGGCCCAACCTTTCTTGGAAAAGGGAGCCTAGATAAGGTGATTTAGCACCCCGTCCTGTCATGTGCTGAAAACCTCCAGTGGTGGAGACTCCCTGGGGAGGTTGTTCCCAGTGATTGATTGGTCTTACATGTGGTTTAGCCCCAGCTGGCAGCTAAGACCATGCAGCTGCTCACGCACTCCTCCCCATGCTGGTGGGATGGGGAAGAAAAAATGTAACAAAGGGCCTCATGGGTCAGGCTAAGGACAAGAATGGATCACTCACAAATTATGGTCACAGGCAAAACAGACTTGACTTGAGGAAGAAAAATAGATTTCATTTGTTCACAATCCATCAGAGTGGGATAATGAGACATAAAAACACATCTTAAACCACTTTCCTCCCACCCCTCTCTTCTTCCTGGTCTCAAATCACTTTGCTCCCAATTTCTCTCCCTTCTCCCCAGCAGCGGCGCAGGGGGATGGGGAACAGGGGTTGCAGTCAGTTCATCACACGTTGTTTCTGCTGCTCTGTCTTCCTCAGGGGGAGAATTCCTTATGCTCTCCCCTGCTCCAGCATGTGGTCTCTCCCATGAGCTGCAGTTCTTCATGAACTGCCCCAACGTGGGTCCCTGCCATGAGCTACAGTAGTTCAGAAACAATCTGCTTCAGCAGACTTCTTTAGGCACAGCCTCCTACTTTGGCATGGGGTTCTTCATGGGCTGGAGGTAGATCTCCGCTCCGAAACACCTCCTTCTCCCGGGTCCCTTGCTCTGCCGTGAGCTCCTCGAGTCACAGCTACCTTTGGGCTCAGCCTCCTGCTCTGGCATGGGGTCCTCCATGGGCTGCAGATGGATCTCTGCTCCACCATTAACCTCCATGGGCTGCAGGGGCACAGCCTGCCACCTCACCATGGGCTGCAGGGGAGTCCCTGCTGTGGTGCAACTGCTCCCCCTCCTTCCTCACTGACCTGGCTGTCTTCATAGTTGTCTCTGTCACTCCCGCTCCCCCCCACCCACCCGGCCCTCTGCAGGTTTTTGTTGTTGTGTAACTGCTCTGTCCCTTTCTTGAATATGGATTCACAGAGGCGCTTTACCATCACTGATGGGCTCAGCCTTGGCCTGAGGCGGGTCTGCCTTGGAGCTGGGGAAGCTTCTATCAGCTTCTCACAGGAGCCACTGCTGTAGCCCCTCCCTCACTACCCAAAAACCCCACCACACAGACCCAACACATCACTTTAAAAAATGTCTTTCTTTTATTGAGATGAAACCTCTCCCAGCGCAACTTCTACCCATTGCCCCTTTTCTATGTAGCTCCTTGTGAAGAGAAAGCCTTCATCCTCTTTGTAGCTGTCCTTTAAGTACTGGAAGACGGTGATGAGATTCCCCGAGCCCTCTCTTCTCGAGGAAGAAGAGACCTAGCTCCTTCAGTCTTTTCTCACAGGGTGGGTTCTCCAGCCCTTTGATCATCATCTCCTTTGGACCCTGTCCAGTCTGTCTACTTCTTTCTTGAACTGAGGCGACCAGAACTGGACACAGTAGTCCAGGTACAGTCTGACAAGCCCTGAGTAGAGTGGGATCGTCACATCTCTATCTCTGACCTTGTGGATGCAGCCCAGGATCCCATTTGCCTTTGTTGCTGCAGCAGCACACTGCTGACTCACGTTCAGCTTGTTGGCCACCAGGACCCCCAGGTCCCTTTCAGCAAGGCTGCTCCCCACCCACGCAGATTCCAGCCTTTACTGGGATCTTTAGTTATTTCATCACTGGTGCAGGAGCTTGCCCTTCCCTTGAGCTTCGTACAGGTCTTGCTTGCCCACTCTTCCAGCCTGTCCAGGTCTCTCTCTAAGGTGCCTCTCCATTCTGATGTTTCCAGCTCACCATCATCAGCAAACCTGGTGAGGGTGCTTTTGATTGCATCATCCATACCTCTTATGAAGATGTTGAACAGCATGGGGTACAGCATCGATTGCTGGGGGACCCCACTTGTGACAGGCTGCCAGCTGGAGTAAAAGCCATTGATGATCACCCTTTGAGTGTGACCTGTGAGCCAGTTCCCTACGGTGGTGGTTTCACTCACAGCTAAGACCATGCAGTACTGTACTCACTCCCCCCACCCAATGAGATGGGAAGAGGAACACAACAAAGGGCTGATGGGTTGAAATGAAGACAGGGAGGACTCACTCACCAGTGATGGTCACGGGCAAAACAGACGCAACTTGGGGAAGAAAAATCAATTTAATTTGTTGCCAATCAATCAGAGTAGCACAGTGAGACACAACAACCACATCTGACAACACCTTCCCCCACCCCTCCCTTCTCCCTGGGCTCAATTCACTTTGCTCCCCATTCCTTGCCTTCTCCCCAGTGGCACAGGGCACAGGGAATGGGGGTTGCAGTCAGTTTGTCTCTGCTGTTCTTTCTGGCATGAGATCCCTCCTGGGTGCTAAAAGGGTCCAGTGTTCCAACACGGGCTGCCCATGGAGTCACGGGCCTCTTCGGGCTTCTGTCTCTGGCATGGAGACGTCCACGGGCTGCAGATGGGTTCTCCAGTTCAGCGCACCTCCTCGCCCAGCCCCGGCTCTGGGGGTCTCCGTGCTCCATCAAACGAGCACTCAAAGTCATAGCTGCCCTAAGGCACAGCTTTCTGCTGTGCTGTGGAGTCCTCCATGGCCTACATTTGGGTACCTGCTCCACTGCTGAATTTCCACTGGCTGCAGGGGACTTGATTTACCTTCTACTCTTCGTGCATGTTGAAATGGGTATCTGAGGTTCTCTGTCTTCCCCTTCCTCATGGCAGTGATGCTCTCTTCTTTGTTTAGGCTGATGGTTGTCTTTTGTTCAGGTCAATGGCCTCTCCTCCAGGTTCTCTCCACCTTCTTCTTTTCAAGACAGTCCTTCCCCTTACAAATACGAATTCACAGAGGGGTTTCTCTATTGCTAATTGCCTCAATCTGGGCTGGAGGTGGGTCTGCCTTCAAGCTGGGGGGGCTTTTTGAAGCTTCTCACAGGGGGCCATCACTGTAACCCCTTCCACCACTACCAAAAATAGTCCCACACACAAACCCAACACACTCACCCCTCTTGCATTCCACTCATCCAGTCGGTGTCTTGGCAGTGTGTCCAGGTGAAGGCCGTGGAAAACAGTGTCCAGTGCTTTGCTGAACCCCAGCTAAGCACCATCCACTGCTCTCCCCACGAGCACAGACAGTGCTGCATTGCTGTAGGCAAGGTCAGACCAGATCAGTCAGACGTGACTTGCCTTTGGTAAACCCATGCTGGTTTTTATCCCAATCATCTGATTCATTTGGCTTGTAATAGTTTTTAAGAGGACTTGTTCCATTCCTTTCCCAGGGATTGAAGTAAATTGAAGTTTATTAGATCTTATATTTTTAAAATACTGTTTATGTAAGGCTCACAGTGGTGAGGAACGATGTTTCAATGTAACTGGAATTCTAGCAGTTACCTGTACATGCTTTTGTGACGCTTGGGGAACCACTATCAGGAGAGTGGTCTACATATTTCTCAGGGGAAAATGTCTCTTTAACCTTGTAGCAAACTGACATTTCCTCTAAAGTTAACAGATTTTTGAAATAAATGGCAGGAATGTATCACACTCATTTGTCAAGCACTGGTTGTGTTCAGCCATTTCCCTCAGATGGCGTTTCCCTCAGATGGCTGGGTGTCTGTGTTTGTTACGGTGACGAAAGACCTTGGAGCTTCTCCCCTGTTCCCCTGTCCCAGGGAAACTTGGGAAAAGGAAAAGCTTGACTGGAAGTAATCTTGGTTTAGACTGATTTTCCTCAGGCAGTAAACTAGATACTTTGGATGTTTTTTGAGGATGCTGTCAAGTCCACTGCAAGTACTTTACTTAATGTGAGTATAGCAGGTAAATTTATGAAGAAGGCAGGAATGACGGTTTTCTGTGCTCGGATCGTAACCTTTGGTGTATTCTTGACTGGAGAACTTGGAAATACGGGAGGACTCCTCAAAGGGTGAAACCAGGTTTGACTTGTGACCCATAGCGTGGGGCTGGGGAGGTATGGCTTGTGGCCCATAGCGTGGGGCTGGGGAGGTATGGCTTGTGGCCCATAGCGTGGGGCTGGGGAGGTATGGCTTGTGGCCCATAGCGTGGGGCTGGGGAGGTATGGCTTGTGACCCATAGCGTGGGGCTGGGGAGGTATGGCTTGTGGCGCACAGGGGGGTGCAGGCAGGTGGCCGCAGGGCTGTTGCAGTGCGTTTTGTGTCAACGGTGCATGCGGTACCAGCCTCTCGTTCAGGGGGGTGCTCTGTCCTAGCCTGGAGGGCCAGTGGTCAGGAACTGAACAGCTCTGTCCCTCCGTCATCTCAGCAGTCTGATGTTTCTCATTAGGAAATGTTTTATGTATGCCCTTGATTCCTTTTCTTGCACTCTAAAGACCAGTCTGCCCTCACGAGTTAATTCCTTTGGATTATTTTTTCTCTTGTCTGTTTGGCATAGATCACATCACGCCCCTTTTTGTTGCCAGGGAGTTTGTGGAGTTTTTTTTTAATCCAGTAACTCTGAGACACGACAAAACAGAAACAGTGTGACTGAAATAGCCTTCAGTGAAACTCTGTCTAGAGCCTTAAATCAAAAAAGCTGGAAAATAATTAATGTATGCCTTAATTCCTGGGAGGAGGTAAAGATTAAATCTCTCCCAAAGACAGTGAGCCTGGAGCAGAGAGATGCTCCCTCACTCTCTCGCAGTCCCCTCTGCTTGGCATCATCTTCATCCTTCTGCCCAGAAAGAAGAATCTTTGTAGGGAGTTTTGAACATCCAGCACTGAGTGAGAAGCCATATGGTCACCTTTCCTGAGAGAGGAAATGCTTTGGACAATTGCTCTTTTCCCTTTTTAAGCTTCTCAAAGTTTTCTTAAAAATAGTTGATACAAGTTTTTGTATAGCAAAAGGATTCCAGTAGCTTTCTCTTCTTAAGAATATCCCCTATCCCCTTTTCTGACCAGACTTTAAAAGTATCACAGTAATAGTAATAGTAGTAGTAATAATAATAATAATACTACTAATAAATATCCTTACCCAGCTCTCCAGATAGGAGATAACCTAACATTTTCCTGAAGGAGAGGAAGAGGTACTCCCATCCACTCAGAAACTGGTTTTGAAATAACTGTGGACCTTTGTTATGAACATACTAAACTGAGGCAGTGAGGTGCTTGTGCAGTTGTTCTCATGTAATTTGTGGCTCTAAATCTGAATGTCATTTCAATGGCAAATGACATTCTGACACTCAACTCGGTGATGTTGTGTCAGACCAACGGTGTTAGTACTAAACCTCTTATTCTAAAAACTTGCTGTCAGTACTACTGCACCAGGGGAAGTCTCCTGAGTGCTGAGATCCAGCTTGTCCATGGGCTCAGCGTCCTTGTAGCTGCCTGGTGGGGTGGGTGATGTCCCGAGCTCCCTCACAGCTTGTGTATGCATTTGAAGGCTGTAATTGTTCTCCTTCCTGTTAAGGCACTCGGTGTTCCTTGTCTCTAGAATTGTTTCATTTCTCCCAGCACACTCTATGGTGAAGTGATTGCTATCTCTTGGGGGAAGGGAGAGGAATTGTTCTGTCCTGTGGATGATGTTAAATGCCTTTATCCCTTGAACAATAGAAAGGCTTGGTCCTTTTATTTTGCCCTGTGCTAATAAAATACTCCAGTAATTGCTGCAGCACTTGCTAGTGCTGCCTTTTCACCCACAGCTGTCTTGCTGTCAGTACTCCAGCAATCTCCTAGTAAAATTAGCTTTTGTCTTACTGGTGTGTTAATCATAGTGTTCATGAAAAACCATGAAAAAAAGTAATGTTTATTCCAAATTCAAGATCTTTTTTATAGTACTGACTTATGCTCTAATGCCAATGGTTTAGAGGTTGTAGTGTCAGCAGTACATGCAGTATAGCAGAACTGTGGCATCCCAGGGTGTGTTTTGGTTTATGAACCTGTTGATAACTGTGGTGGGCACAACAGATCATCTTGTGGACATTTTTTTGTAAAAAGAAATGTCTGTGCAGTTCAGATGGGGCACTGGGCTAGTCTGAAACTTAAAACTCTTTTTGTCAGCGTAATGGCATCTGCACAAACCTGAGCAAATGCCATTGAGCAATTTATATCTTACAGGGCTTTTGTGGCTGACTATTTTCCCCTCAATATCTGAGGCGAAAGAAAAAAAGAGGATGTAAGGGATCTTGAGATACTGTTGATCCAGTTGCAGTACAGGACAGATCCCAGATCCTGCCTGTGTGCTTCCAGGACAGATCTCTGTTCTGTTCTTATGTCTTTTCTATAGATATAAGGAAGAAATTTTTTACAGTGCAGGTGGTGAAACTCTGGCCCAGGTTGCCCAGAGAGGTGGTAGAAGCCCCATCCCTGGAAACATTCAAGGTCAGGTTGGATGGGGCTCTGAGCAACCTGATCTGGTTGAAGATGTCCCTGCTCACTGCAGGGGGGTTGGACTGGAGACCTTGAAAGGTCCCTTCCAACCCAAACCAGTCTGTGATTCAGTGATTCTTCAGCTTCAGGATGAGACTTCGGCTTGGACTTCTGGCTTCTTCTATCCTGTCATCTGCTACTTACAGTGGTGAATAAGTTTATCTAAAAGATGTGTGTGTTTGCGTCTGTATATTAAAATACACTTTTTATTTTTCCCTCTCATTCCAGATGAAGCTGCCAGTGTTATTCAGTTTGGTAAATCAGCCAAGCGGTCACCTGAGTCAACTCAAATTGGGCAGTATGGGAACGGCTTGAAATCGTAGGTATAACAAAAGTCAGCCTCCTGAGATTATGGAGGTTAAGAGTTAGATAGTCAATGTATTTTTTTGCTTGGAGGTGTATATCTTTTTTTTTTTCCCCCCCAGGGAAAAAAACCAAACCAAACCAAAACAACATGAAATCTAACTAAAGATACCATGGTTTAGTAGACAGGAGCTCTATGGAAATCTACTGTAGTTCTTCAATGGCTGAGAAGTCTGTCCAAAGCTGATGACAGTGTTTTGCCATTATGTTTGCATGATGCAGAGGATACATATCAGAGCTGGGGGAAAAAATTATAAAGCAGGAAACAAAACTTTAATATGCCTGTGGCAGAAAGGTAGTAGAATTGGAGCAAAGTAGTGCTGCATCCTCTCGCTAGGAACGTTGTCTGGTGCAAATCGGGTGGGCTTAAACCTTTTATTTTTTTCTTAAATCAGACAAATGCATGGAGAAGAAGGGGAATGATGGAAGGAATGAGAGGAAGAGTTGGATTAAGTGGCAGAAGAACAGAAGCGGGAAGGAAATCTTAGTGGTTGGAGGAGATTTGCTAGAAGGAGAATGGTGTTTGCTGTGGTGAACTGATGTCTCTGGGAGAGTTGAAGAGCTTTTATAGCTGACTCGATGGGCTGTTCTGCTTCATGCTGTTCCATGTGGCTTGATCATTTATATGCATCCTACTTGGGAAACTGTGGGACTCTATAAAAATCTGAGGGGAAAGAAAAAAAGAGAATATAAGGGATCTTGAGATACTATTGATGCCGCTGCAGTGCAGGACAGATCCCAGATCCTGCCTGTGCACTTCCAGGACAGATCTCTGTCCTGTTCTTTACCTTAGTGAGAGACATGCTATATTATAGCTGAGACATGCAGACTGAAGCCTGAACACGTGGAAGGTGAGCAATCTTGAGAGAACTGAACTGACAGGACACTGATCCCTCTTTTGATGCAATGTCCATTTTCCTGTTAAGGTTTTTTGGATGAGTTGGGTAATAGGGTAAAAGGGAAGATGCACTGTACTTCTGCACCTTTTAATTGGACTAGTGTTAGATGTTTTGAAATGTTATGAAAATGTCCAGATTGAGATGCCTTTTGAAAGGAATGAGATGTTGCTGTTTAAGCCCTTCTTCTGCCTTTTGGCATTCATAATTGAACATAATGGGAAGAAAACTCAGCAGTGTATCTACTTTCTAGAAGGTGGTGTGTATCAGGTGTAACATGCAGACTGAAATCTGTCTCCAGGGGTTCCATGCGGATTGGGAAGGATTTTATCCTGTTCACGAAGAAAGACAATGCCATGACTTGCCTCCTCTTGTCACGGACGTTCCATGAGGAAGAAGGCATTGATGAGGTTTGCATGTACTTTGTTGTAATGAATTAAAACAGCAAATGCTGTCTCAACTGAACTTCCCCAGCTTTCACAGGAGAAGCGTCTGTGTTACTGTTGGTTGCTACTCTGGTTGGATCAGTGTCTGGTTTTCTCTTGGTCATACACTTCTAGGGGTTCTGCAAAGTTGTCAAGGATTTTTTCCTTTTGGTTTTAATTCTGTTTGAGAGTTCTCTCTAAACTACAGCAAGTTTGAAGGGCTCATTTCAGTCACTTAAAGTTGCTTACGCTGAGTTCAGGACATGCCCAGACTTCTTGCATTTTCCCTTTCCCACAAAATTTGAGTTTGAGATATATTTAAATTTATTGTTCTGATTTTCTGTGAAGAACTAAAGGTGTGATTGAAACTGCTACCCACAGCTCATAAACTCCAGACATGTCTCTTCTTTCAGATCTTTTTTTTTTTTTAAATAAAAAATCAGTGTGGTTCTACCTATTGAAAACTTGTGTATCTTAATAGATAATTCAGGCATTATTGTTCTGTATCCCCACTCTTAACATGGAAGTATTTTTGTGCTCAAGCACAAGTATTTTCTAGGAAAGACTGATAATGAAAAGTTCTAAATTTGCACTAGGAAATTGTCTAAGGGAGCATTTTCTGTTGTGATAGTGGAAGGAGCTCTACAAAAAAGCTGTTGAGGGAGCAGTGCTTGCTAGTGGCCAGCTGGTGGCTGAAGCAGGTTGGGAACACAGTTATAGTTCTCACAGGAGCTCTGAAGCCAGAAATTTTGTCTTGACCCCAATTCTAAAGTGAGGACAGGATTCACTGCCCTTGATAGGCAGTTGCAGTCTATGATTCTGTCTGTGTTTTTATTCTAAACAACAGACAACACCAATAACCTTGCTAGAATCCTAGAAATAATAAAGAGTGAGATCAGGATAAATATGAATGAAGGATATTTGAGTTCAAGAGAGAAGTTAAGCACAGAGGTTCACTTTTTAAAGCACCAAAGTTTGGGTATTTTTAGTATTAGGAAAGTTGTTACAAGAGGAGGGGAAAAAAGCCATTGAGTGTGAGAGTAGCCGTACAGGTTACTTGGGAATGGTTCAGTTTAAGACCAGTTGTTGTTGGAAGGCAACTTGGAGGCTGGCAAAGAGGGGTCCTTGAACGTTTGACAGATGGCAAACCACTGAAAAGGCTGGGAAGGAGACTTGCAGTGACTTAGGGGGCTGTCGGAAGGCGTAGGCCGTGATCAGAAGGGGCTGACTGGAGTGGGTGGGTGCCTGAGTTACTCTTGACACGATGCAATTTGCAGGTCATCGTTCCCCTGCCCACTTGGAACGTACAGAGCTGGGAGCCTGTGACTGACAACATGGAGAAGTTTGCGATTGAGACGGAGCTAATTTACAAGTATTCACCTTTCAAATCAGAACAGGAAGTGATGGAGCAGTTCAATAAGATTCGTGGTGAGAAAGGTATGTGTGAATGGTGCTGGTCACTGGCAAGGTATTGGGGATTTGGCTGGAATTCACCTGATCAACTTGTTACTTGCTCAGGCACCCTGGTGATCATCTTTAACCTCAAACTAATGGATAATGGAGAGCCAGAGCTGGATGTGACTTCTGATCCCCGAGACATTCAGATGGCAGAAACACCCCCAGAGGGAACGTAAGTGTCACGGGTGTTACAGGCCCTGAGCAAATTTTGTGTAGGGTTTGGCTGTATACTGTGTGCACATGTTTTTAAAAAGCTTTCCTTTCTATGATGAATTGGAGAATTTAGAAGATCTTTAGCTTGTTCTTTAGCATTTTGGAGTTCGTATGTGTAAACAGCCCGCAGACATGATGGTTGTGTGTTTGGTGTGAATGCCCGTGTTTGCTTGTCTCAGCTTAGTTGAAACAGCAAACTCAATACCCTTCTTTAGGCACCTTAAAACAAAGGAACCCTAAGCCATAGGTTTAATTTTCTGCGCTCATTAAAGATGTTTTCATCAGAACAACAGCTGGTTCTGAGTCTGTGCTGCTCTCAAACTGATGTTCAGTTTTGTGATTAAATGAACCCTGGCAAAAGGTGAGGCACTGTGCAGGTCAGCCTCCACGAGTGGATGGTCTTGGTGGGTGCAGTGGATCACCATTTTTTTTTGGGAGCAGGGACAGCTCCTGGACTTCCCTGCAGAGGAGGAAGGATGTGCTCAGAGGGCAGCTAGAGGAGCAGAGGGCCCTGTTCAGGGACCTGAGCAAGCACTCAGTTCATTGAGGAGAGATTCTGACATGACACTTCTGGAAGCTTTGTTCCCTTGTAGCGGAAAAAGGAAAACTGAGCTAAACTGAGCCAAATGCTTAATTAAATCCCAGAGCTCCGTGGGCACACCTAGCAAGCTTTACCTTTTTTATGAGGTTACATACTTCTTCCCTGAAGTGCTTGAATTTCCTGTAGAAATGCAGTTTCAACCACTGTAAACCTGGCTGTTTCTGTATGGATTAGCTTGATGTTATTGAGTCACAGGTGCAGCAAACTCCCTGGGGACCTCCAGGGATCTAATATGCTTCTCAGTTTCTTTAATGTCTGCTGGTGAGGTTTCGTTATTACCACTGATCGCTGGAAGGAACTTCTTCCTCCTGACCTTGTGATGCAGTTTCTGTGTGTGATCAGTGCAGTATCTGTTGGAGCATACTCCTGACTAATCAGAGGGTCAGAGAACACGCTAGCAAGTGGGGTATGCAAGTGGTCCAGTTTATAGGTTTGACCTTTATTGTCCCACTGTATTCAAAACATCATTTTCTAGCTACAGTAGTATGTGCATCAGTGTTCTGTAACAGTGTTTAAAATGTACAGCTTAACAGAAGATCTCTGTAGAAGACATAGGTAGAAGAAATTTAAAAGAAAAGCCTCACTTAATGTAGCTGCGTGGGCCTTAAAATAGAACGGCTTTTTCTTTTACCTGGCTTTCTTGCTGAAGGTTGTCTCTCTGGTGTGTTACAAAGTAGATGGCTATGAGCTGAGATGGTAACAGTTCCAGCTGCACCAGGTGTGAATTCTGTGGTAGATGCTTAAAATACACCAGGGGTAGTGCAGAGCAATGGAGGGAGGTGCTGCTGTTGGTCACTTTGCTTCTCGGTAGCAGTTTCTTGGGCAAGGAGGATCTTAGGAGTTTTGTCCATGGAGAAACGTGTTCATTTGGTTTGGATAGAGGAGTAGGCCCTGTGACAGTAGTGTGTCATAGCTATTCTTGATTGGAGAGGAATGAAGGGGAAAAGGCTGTGAAGGAAAGAGAAAGCGGAATGCAGATGGAAAGAGGCTCCAAGATGAGTCAGATCTCCACTCTGACTAAAGAGACACTGATAACTCAGGGGTGAATCGATGGAGTCATCTTTGGGCTATGTGGACCAGTCTGGGAGAATATCTGCTGGTAATCCTACAAAGAAATGCTGAACAAATGGCTCAGTCTCTGTAAGCATCCCTCTCTTGCAGAAAACCTGAGCGCCGCTCCTTCCGTGCCTACGCTGCTGTGCTTTATATTGATCCCAGAATGAGGATCTTCATAAATGGACACAAAGTACAAACCAAACGACTTTCCTGCTGCCTGTACAAGCCAAGGTGAGTGTTGAACCCAAAGTCTGCAGACATTTGGGACCTTTTGGAGTTTCCTTACAGAAAAGGTTTAGCATTTTACTCATCCTGTATAATGTCTATGTTAAAGCCACAAAAACGATTGTGAGAGAATGGGGTGTGGTATTGACATAATGGAAAAAGAGTTAGACAGTGGAAAATCTGATGCCTTTGAAAATCACATGAATAATTTGTGCCATTTGGCTCCCGTTCAGAGAAGATACTGATTGTTCAAAATACCATATCCATACAAAGCTGGTGAGTAACTGTTTTTTTTTAAGTAGGACAAGGAAATACGTGTGGTGCTTGTTAGAATTTTTACTGAAAAGAAACTAGACTGAGCACTTTGAAATGGTTGCTTTGAAAATTAACTTTTATAGGTAGCTGATCTAGGTTTGAATGGAGATTGGGAAATACATTCCCCTATCTTCCTTTTAAGTTCCCTTAAACAAGAAATTTGCAAGTGAGCTGAGGTTTTACCACCAGTTGGCTTAACAGATACTGGAAAATGGTCATAAGGATGTGAAGGGAAAGGAAAACATGTATTTAAGTCTGCTTGAGGCAATAGTGTTCTTCTGCACCTGGAAGCACATGGGCTGCATTCTAGATACCTTAATATGACTTGTCTTAATAAAATATTAGTAATTTTATAGAGTATTTGTGGATTGTTTTAATATAGCATTTTGGATCACAGTGGTGTTTCAGTAGCATGGATCTACTGTCAACTTGTCAGGTGCTTTTACTGACGACAATCCAATGTCACGACACTGATTGCTGCCCTAATAGCCTGGCTAGTTTTCAACTTACAGCTGCTCTGTCAGGCTCATACTTCCTCAGCTTCTTAAATGGAAAGGTGGGAAATGGTATCAGAAACTTGATCGAAGTCAAGGGAGATTATATCTGCTGCTCTCCAGCTGTTGACCAAGGCAGTCATTTCATTACAGAAGGAAGTTGGTAGGTGCAGCTTAACTTGTCACTGTAAATTCTGATTTGCTGTGTGGAGAATCTCTGAATTTCTCACTGCTTTTTACCTACGTGTGAGTACCATGTGCTGCTGCTTCTTGTGCTGCCGTCCAACAAAAGTACATGGAGAGAAAGCAGAGGAGAAGGGCGCAGGTTTTTATCTTGTCAGAGCCTGGCTTTTTGCGAGACTCAAATACAAGATGCCATTGCTGTGGGATGGTGCTAGCATTGTCATGGTGATATAACATGGACCGGGTCACGGTCACCCCAGATGTTCATCTGCCTCAGTACCTTCTTTTTCAAGTGGTCAGGAGTTGATGCCTGGGGAGGGGTATGAGAATTCTGTCCTACACCACAGGATTGTTTTCTGTTGAAAAGAGACTGTGTTTTTGACAATTTAGACAACAACTCTTCTGGGTCCCTGTCACCAATTCTGTATCTGCTTTTCCTTGCTTTTGGGGAATAGTTGCAGCTGTTGAAGGGGAAATTCAAATTGTAACTGCTCAGCAATGTCAATTCATGACTAAGGAATGATCTGGCAGGGAAGGCAAGAAGGCCCAGTGGCAGAATGGGTTACACTGGCTGGTGAGATAAGAAATGCTGTGGTATTGTCCCGTAACAACAGCGAATGCCAAGTGCTCGAGGGCCAGTTGTGGTAAGTGGAGCTGGTCCTGGGGATGAACCCAGCACTGGGCTAAGGTGCCCCATGCTGACACTCCTGGGGTTGGGATCGGTGCTGGTGTAGGTGTATCTAATAAATCTGCTTGTTCTGCATCTTTGCAGACTCCTTGTAGATCTGCTTATGGTGGTAGAGCAATAAAAATTCCACAACACTGTAAAGGCATTCACATTTAAAATCCCCACTCCTGCAGCAGAGTAGTAAAGGTTGTGCAAACAAGGCATTTCTGTAAAGCAAAGTGTAGATCTTCCTGGACTTGGGGCAATTATTGTAGCCTTACCAAGTCTTTCTGGAGAGTGTCCAGACTCCTTCTAATCTCAGGCTCCTGATGCCAGGTTTGGGCTCCAGAAGTTGTGTGGCCATTGGGATGAGCCATTGAAACCTTCACTGTGGGTTCTGAGAGCCAGCACAGCCCTTGGGGTAGGTGCCCACACTGTGCCCTGGAGAGGTTGTGGAAATGCAAATCTTACCTTCAGACACCTGTAGAGAGCTTAGTCTGCCCTGTGTGGCTCTTTCCTGAGGGAAATCCAGTAAATCAGGCCATTCTGAGAGTGGAGTTACTCTATTTTTACAGCTGTAGGTGATTTTTTTCTTTTTTCTCCCTGAACCTGCTGAAAAGGGTTGCTTACGCCCTCAATTTTCCCTTTAGAGTTGGAGCCAGAGCTCATGCATCCCCAGTTAGCTACTGGGCTTTGGGTGCTCTGTGCTTTAATAGTACTCCACTTCACTTGCAGAGGGACTCTGATTTGTATGGGGACACACAGGGGAGGGAAGTGTGCCACCATCACCGTGTTCCTTTAGAGGACAGTTGATGTGGCAGCGATGCTGAGCTCTTCAGCGTAGCTGTTTTTTGCAGAGCCTGAGGAGCCTAGGCCAGGTACCTGTTAAACATTCCTGGTCCAGCAAAGGGATGGGGAACAGGCAGTGAAGGTTCTCCTGTCTGACAGCCCAAATAGATGGTGTGCTGCGTGTGGTGTGTACTAAAGGGCTCTTTGCTAGTCTTTGGGGAAGTGTCATGATGCCAGGTGTTAATTTTGTTCATATCCTCCTGATAAAGGTCAGTGAACTACTGTAAGGGAATGCCATTCATCTGTCAGATGGACCTGTCCATCCATGTTGTTGGTTTTATAAGAAGGTCTGTTATAAACCAGCCTGGCATGGAAAGGGCAGGTCATTACCTGATGGTGAGCTGACAAATGATTCCCGGTTGTGGTCTTTTTACGTACTTCTTGTCAAACTTTGGACCAGGTGTCTTTCTGTTGGAAGTGATACTTCCATGCCTTATGTTGGACATTGGTAGGTACAGCCACTGGCCTGTCTCTCTGCCCTCTGGTCTGCTTTCAAGATCTGCTCAGGAGGATTGTCTTCAGGAGGTAGTGGCTCACCTCCTACAGTAGGGCTGTAAGTCAGATTGCCTTCCTCTCTGAAGGAAAAGGTTATAGAGTGGCTTATCTGCGGGTTAGTGTGTTGGTGTTAGAGAGCAAAAATGGAAGTCCATCATGGGCTGTAGGGTATTTAAGTCCTTTACTGACAATTAAGGTTTTGCTGCCATTGCACTGTTCTTTATCAGGAGTTAATGGCTTGTCTCCTGAGCAGGGCACTTGTTATCCTTTTGTCATCTGCCCTTTCTGGAAGCCGTGTTTCTGTGGGTAGAGACTTCTCCATACCTTTCTGGAGCTAGTAACGTCCTGGTAGCAGGGACAGGCTGGTTTTGTGCAGTTCCTTCACCAGTGTTTGCAGGTGTGATACCACAGTAACCACCTCCCTGGGAATAGCTTGTGTCTCCTGAAGGTTTGCTTCCATCTGTTCCCTCCCACAGGAACTGTTTGAGCTTGTTTAGCAGCATGGGCCATGCAGATAGAAGTAGCCAGGCCATGTGCAAGGGTGTCCCTTCACAAGGGCACTCCAAGGCAGTTGTAATGAATGTCTTGAACCTCAAAGAGTATGTTTTACTATTGCAACTTGCAGACTTGTTTTCATACGTCCTTGCTAGATGCGCTGTTCCAGACCACTTGCTTAGGAGCTTTCCTGGCAGTGACTGAAGTCATTTGATGTTGCAAAAGAAAGTGAAACAGAAGGATGGGCAAGGATGATGGCTCACAGTTCCTATCTGGGCCACCCTGTGGTTGCTCACACTTCACCATGTGTGGATGCTGTCCCTAAGGTCCTCTTCAGGTACTGCCCTGCCTCCTGAGCTGGGCGTGTTGAGATAATTCAGCTTCACCCTGCTTCTCTCTCTTTTCTTTTTTTCCACCCCTCAGGAAAGTCAGGTGGGATGTAGATGCGGTAATTTAATTATGCTGGCATGTTGAAAGCAGTCTGACTTCAGAATGTGTTCTCTCTCTTTGCCCCAGGTAGCTTTAATCACCCTTAAGTAGATTTGAGGAGATGGCACCACCAAAAACCTGACTCTATGTCTCCTAACATGGTTATTGGGTGATTCTGGAAGAGTTACGACCTGTCTGCTTTTTCCCCAGTGAGGAGATCCTTATGAATAGCAGAAAATGAGTTTAGTAAATGCAGAAATGTATTTAAGTAGACTCTACTTGTAGTGTGAATTTTCTGGATTTGGGAACAAGGTGAGACTATTTCTGACATCAGTATTGACATTCACGTGTGCTTGCACACAGAAACATACCTAAATGAAATTTTTCACCCGTGCAAGGTGATTTCTCCTGGATCCTGATAGATTATCTGCCATTTGGCGGGATCTTGTCCCTCATTGGGACCTAAATGTGGTTCCTCCGACATTAATGACTTAGTCAGTTCAGCCTTACTCCCTTATGTGTTTTCTCCTCTCTCTGTAAAAGCAGTATTTCTAGTGGCTTTTGCTTTGGCTAAATATTGGAGAGGTTTATTTTTTCATAAAAAAGTTATTTGGGATGGGATTTTCCTCTTGATACATCCAAAACCTTGAGTCTTAAGGTGGTTTGGTTTCCTTCAGGCTCTGATCATCCTTCTTGATGTCATCTCCTCTTCCCCAGTTAAGTGCTTCTGCACAGCAGTGACGCATACTCATGAGCTTCTGCCTCTTTATACATGCCTGCCTCTTCCACTCTGCAGCAGTCAGTCAGACTGTGATCTACATTTGTCATGTTATGATATAGGGAAGGTGAAACTAACTCTACAAGGTTGTAAGTCAGATGTGCAGCATACAGAAATGTCCTGAAATTTTAGAGCTGCAATTTGAAGCTCCATTCAGAGCTCTGCCAGTTAAAGCCTTTTAGCTAGCCCTGCATGGAGATGGGCACTGTCAGACTGTGCTTGTGGACAGCTGTTTGCAGGAGAAAGGAAGGGTTATTTATCTGTAATGAGAGAGTTTTGAGAAGCTTTCCGTATGTATTAACTCCTCCTTTCTGCATCTGAAGTTATTCTTCTCAACCTTGGGATTTCCTCCAAGAATGTGGATATATTTCACCCCCACTGGCTAATGCAGAAGAGGGTATTGTGGTTACAGCTACTACTAAAGCATCTCTGACTTGAAAAGTTTTTGCCTGACTACGTACAAAAATGCCCAGTTCCTGAGATGTAAACCTCCTTCTCCATTTATTGAATCTATTGAGAAGAGTGGAGTAGCATGTGGAGACGTTATTCTCTCATACAGTGATGAAATCTTGGCTTGACCTTACTGCTGAATTTGCTGATTAATAAGTTTTGATCATCGCAGGATGTACAAATATACTTCAAACCGTTTCAAGACCCGTGCAGAGCAAGAGGTGAAGAAAGCAGAGCACATGGCGAGGATAGGTGAGTCTTCGGGGTATGCATGCATCCTGATTGTGCTGTAGCAAAGGAGAGGACTGAAAGAGGCTATCTTGATGGATATGACCTGAAATTGCTTGCTTCTGTGATTGTTACGGTTGCTCAGGAAATTTGTTATTACAGCAACTACAGATGACCCAGAATTACTTCCATATAATAGAAGGAACATACACCGTTCCCTAAGACCGCTTCCTCTGGGGATACATGTACAGTATAACCCTTGGAGTCACTGCCCTTGCTCTGGCTGAAGCCTGGTTAAGCTGCTGCCCTGTTGCCCTGAAGTTCTGCTCTCTCCTTTTGCATATCATTAGCTTTTGGTTCTGTTCTCCTTCTGTTCCTTCCCCGTTGAGGCAGTTGTTTAAAAAATAGATTCTTACTGTGTCACTTGATGTGAAGTGACTGATCTGGGTGCACAAGGGAGTCCTGCTTTGGTTCTTTCTTTCCCATCAAGACACACCTTTTGTCCGTCTAATCTTCCCTTCCTGTTAAGTCCTATAGTCATCAGGACTATATGAATCTGATATTCAGCATATAGAAATTACATAAGCATGTAAATATGGCATATAACTTAATTAAATGCACACAAGTTTGATAGACTAAATGGTCTTCTCCCCAGCCCCTGATGAGAAAATGCTGTAGCGAAGGAGGAATCTTGGGAGTTGTAAGACATGTTGACTTATATCTTCTGGTAGGTTTCATAAATCAACTTAATAAATCAGTCAGAAGCAAGTGTCCTCTCTCCTTTTGTGAGAGCTGTTCTAGGCACGTGTGCATGTGCGTGCAAGTCAGATACACAAGTGGCAGTGCCACGTTTGGTCTGTGCAGGGTCCTTAAGGGCAGCGTGATTTTGATCCTGCCCAAAGCAAAGTGGCAAAATGAAATTATATAAATCGCTATGTACCCTATTCCTCCTTTATGAAGTATAACCTAACAAGATAGACTTAAAACTATGAAGTTAAGCAGATTTTATGCTGTGGCTCAACCCTCATAAATGAATTTATTTTTGAGATTGAGTCCTATAGCCAGAGCAGGTGTTGAGCACACACTTCCGTTGGCTTCAAGAAGGTGCAAATAGCATTATTTAGAGAGGCTTCTTTCTTGCAGCAGTCTGTGAACCCTTCATGATGTTTAATAGGTAAACTTTAGTGTCTTCAGACTGAAGAATACTGCTATTTGATGTCCCAGTGCTAAGAACAGGTACCATTGGCATGGAAGCATAAGCTCATTTTCATCACCAAAGCTGTTAACGCACTGCCTCTGGTGGTGAAGTGGGTGCTGAGCAAATGGCTTTGAACATGGTGGGGAAAAGTCACAGCAGACCTCAGACTGTTTTCTGAAAGATTTGATCACATGAAGCCTCTAGGACTGAAACATTCTTGTGGCATTAACCTCAGCTTCAATGGCACAGATCTCATTTCTTTGTTTCTAGGAAAATGAATTTAATCTGTAACAACTGCATTCTCTTGTTCTGCTGTTGACAGAAAAGATTAATTTTTCATTATCTCCAGCATACGTTTTCTCTTGAGGATGAAAACCATTCTTAGGAGGGATCTTCAACAGGGAATGGTTTGCAGTTTTCTCTTTCCAAACTAGAGGTGTGTTGTGAGAAATGGTGAGTCTCAGCTGAGCTAACTGCAGTTCCAGTATGCCATGGCTGCCTGCCAGGGATGTGTTGGAATCCATCATACTGTAGAACTCTACTGAGGGATCAATGAGTCTCTGGAAGTAGATTATGAGCTTGTTGGACCAAAATTTACAATAACAAAGAAATAGCCATAGTGGGGGAATGAAAAAAAAAAAAAAAAAAGCCATATGGGCAACTGTGACTATTGATAACATGGCTTGAACATATGCAAAAAGACCCATGGCTCAGGAGTGCAGACATACATATATTTAAGATAAGGAAAAGCCACTCCATTCCCTGTGAACTGACTCCCTGCCTAATGCAATAAGCTGTAGTATCCAGATCCCTAAGTGAGCAGATGGACCCAGGAAAAAAGTACCATTCCTAGGTGAGGTAGCTGTGAAAGACTACCAGCTGCTCTCTGTGTATTTTTGAACCAAGACTGAATACTGCACCAAGGCATCTTAGTATTGCTATTGCCTGGTTTCAAGAAATCCTCTTACAAATTCTAAAAAGGAAACAAACAGGTCTCCCTCTCCTCTGCCCTTGTGAGGCCCCATCTGGAGTGTTGCGTCCAGGCCTGGAGCCCCCAACACAAGAAAGATGTGGAGCTGTTGGAGCAGATCCAGAGGAGAGCCAGGAAGATGTTCAGAGGGCTGGAGCACCTCTCTGCTGAAGAAAGGGTGAGGGAGCTGGGCTTGTTGAGCTTGGGGAAGAGAATGCTCCAGGGAGACCTCATTGCAGCCTTCCAGTACCTGAAAGTAGGTTAGAAACAGGAGGGAGAGTCATTTTTGATGTGGGCAGGTAGTGACAGGACAAGGGGAAATGGTTTTAAACTAACAGAGGGGAGATTTAGGTCAGATACTGGGAGGAAATTTTTCACCCAGAGAATGATGAGACACTGGAACAGGTTTCCCAGAGAAGCTGTGGGTGCCCCATCCCTGGAGGCATTCAAAGCCAAGTGGGATGGGGTCCTGGGCAGCCTGATCTAGTGGTTGGCAACCCTGTCCACAGCAGGGGAGTTGGAACTGGATGGTCTTTAGGGTCCTTTCCAACCCAAACCATTCTGTGATTCTATGATTTGCATTCCTGTACCTGCACACATCAAAAATCTGCATTTTCACAAGTAATGCTGATTGTGGCGTGGAGGACGGTGGATACCAGTTACCAAACACTGGTTACAGCATCTGGATTCCTTTTGGCTGGCAACTGAGTGCTGCTTTTTGGAGAGGTGCTTGATCATTTCTAGGAGCCAGTTGCTACCCTGTCATCTTCTTGCTTATCTCATCCTCCATAAATCTTAGGCAAGGTCGATTTCCAAATCATCTCTGTGCCTGTCAGCACATGCCACCCTTTTAACCCGTGTTTTTCATTTCTTCTAGTCATCTTGCATGTAAACATTTTGATTCCTACTTTATTTGTACCAGTTTATTTATGTTAGAAATCTTTACAGTTGATGAAGGCTGCGGTGTCGCTGCATCCTCTTTCAGACATTTCCGTGCTCAGAAGCGAGCACGGGGAGCACTGCAGCAAGGTCGGTGCTGCATCCACAGCACACATACCCGAGTCGAGTGCTTGCAGGTGGCAGCTGCAGCTCCAGCTCTAGCTCTCCCTGCCCAAGCAGGACATTACTTGCTAGTCCATGTTTACACCCATGGATGTCACAGCCTGTGGGACAGAGGAAGATGATTCAATCAGCTAGTTCTTGTACTGCTGTGACCAGAGCAGGGTTCTGACCTGAAAGGGAATGTGAAGAGGTTGTCGCCAGTGTGCCTTTGGACGGAGAGCACATAGATGGAAGGTACATGGTGCTACTTTACCAAAGCACCTTATGTCTCAATTTTAGGAAGGAATCTGCTCGCTGAAAGTGAATTTTATTGACTGACTCTTAAGCAATATGAGGGTGATGTGTACCTATTGCCAGGCAGTCTTGTTGGTAGTCTGGGAGAGAAGCAAAAACGGGAATTTCTTTGAAGTGGTAAAATTTACACATTCAAAGATCAGGAGTAGTGGTAGGTTTTCAGGACACTGTATCCTATTTTGTGGTAGGTTGTTAGTCTATTTCCAGGCAAAATTTATCAACTATCACAATAAAAGCATTTCTGAGAGTAGTCTTTTCCCTTCATCTCTGCAAGTAAATTACCTCTTTGTAACCCCTTTTCAGGCCTGAACTCGGTCTTTGGTTTGTGAAAGCCTTTCTCTGCCTTCATGTTCCTGGGCAGAGTAGGCAGGACCACTTGCATGCTTAGTCTTTCCAGTTCCTTGCTAACTTCCTCATAGATCCTTCCTTTAAACATGCTTTTGCAGAGTCTAGCCCTGCTATTATGCTGGTGTTGACTGCGACCTCTAAGCAAGTTTAAGTTGGCATGTTGTTGATGCCCTCTCATATGTAAGGTTTTATTCTGTACGTTTTTGTGTTACCTTTGTGCCCTTGTACATGTCAGTCCAGCGAGGGCTGTCTGGAAATCAGTTGCCTTGAGTGAATGCCTTATGATACTCTGTACTGAATGGTTGACATCTTCCTTTTCCGTTGTGTTTCAGCGGAGGAGAAGGCTCGTGAAGCAGAAAGCAAAGCCCGTGCACTTGAGCTGCACCTAGCGGGGGATCTCACGCGGGAGTCCAGGGTGAGCCTTGTGCTTTGGCAGCTTGTCACGTTTTAGGCACTGAGGGACGGTTCACAACACTGGCTTTTGGGGGGCACTGGCTTTGGGGCAGCGCTGGCTGGGCAGCACACAGTGGTAGCACCCAGTGCGTAGGTTAAGCAGGTGGCAACTTCACTTGGCAGTGAGTTGCCAGCAGCGTTCAGGCAGCTCTGTGGTCTCATCACCACTGGGCATGCTTCAACATCTGCCTGTGGTTTCCAGCCCAAGTGGGAAGCGTGCTGACATTCCCCTGCCCACAACCTCCAATATATCCTGAGCGGGAAGGCAGCCCCAGGTACTTCATTTGGAATCAGCCTCAGCAGAAGGGGACAGGGGAACGTGCAGTGTTTGAACAGATGTAAAATTGGGTGCTTTTCGGCTGTTTCCCCTCTCCCTGCACAGCTGGCTCCGAATCGTTTGGGCAGGGGCTTTTGGAGAGGGGTTGTTTTCTTCTTCCCAGTGGGGATGTGGCTCTTGACAGGGGCAAGGCTGTGACCCGGCCCACTGTGGGGTGGTAGGAGGGCTTGTGGGGACACCAGGTGGGTCAGCAAGTGACACCAGCTTAAAATCACTGTCCTTCCTATTGGCATCTAATGGAAATAACAGTATCGAAGTGTCCTGGTTGTTTCCTGTGCCTCCATTATCCTCTGGTTTAAGTTACCTTAGACATTTAGTTACTTGTAGACATTTTCTTCCAACCGTGTAGCTGCTTAAACAGCCCCGCAGCAGGTGCTGCCCTGGTACTGATTGTCACCCTCCACTGTTGGTGGATTCTTTACATTTAAAACATTTCTGCAATCTTCTTGAAGCGGGGCGAAAATCATAGAGGTGAGTTAATTTCATGAATTTCACAGCAGCAGTTTTACTGTGTGATGCCTGTTTGCAGATAACACTACGTCAGGTCCAAAACTCTGCAATAACCATGCGCCGGGAGGCTGATGTCAAGAAAAGGATCAAGGATGCAAAGCAGCGGTGAGTGCAAGGTGGTTCAAAGCTCTGGTTTTCCCAGGCTGTTCACTCCACCTGCTCAGATGTTTCTCTCCTACTTTGCTTGTGTGGTAGAAGGAGCAGTTCAGCTTAAAGCTTAAGTTTCTGTGGGTATCTTGTGTGCCCTGGCTGTTAAACCAAGGGGACTGAGTTTGCCATTCTGGTTGCTGCTGCTATTCCTTTTTACTTGCTGAAAGACATCTTTGGATTTGGTATATTTTCTGTAGATGTTTACCTGGTTTTCACATCAGCTTTTTTCCACTCTTGCTTTTTCATCTGCAGATAAAACTCAGGGAGGCAAATAAATTAGCGAGTTACAGTGAAATGGCTTTTAGATTATAGAGATGTTTTCTAAAAACTTGCTGAGTTCTGTTACAGTCAGTGCTGTGAAATCCCAAGACGTTGTTCTAACTTAGCTCTGGTTGCAATGAACTTTGCTATTGATGTACTCACAGGAATATTTCACTCTTTGTATACAGTTCCTTTGCAAAATTGTTATATGCATTTCACAAATGAGGTCGTAACCACAAACAAATGCTCTTAAAACAAATGCAGAGTCTGAGAAAGTTAGGGATTTGTATATACCAAGTCTCTATTCCCACCTGGTTGTTTTGCATACTAGTTTACATGGCTGCTTAGGTTAGAACTATCCCACATTTGTTGCCAGAGATAGATTTAATGCATCTTAAGATGCTAAAAATAAATTCAGCTTTAATTTCAGAGTGCTAGAGCTGTGATCTGAAGAATGAAGAAACTTGGGAAAAGCTGTTTTCTTCAGTTTCCATGTACTTTTCCATGTGCAGCTTGTCTTTTAATTCTTGATTTTGATTACATTAGCGCACAAAGTAAAGTTTTGTGAATGGTCTTCTGGCCATCGTGTCAATGGGTGAAATACTTTTTCCCTTTAAAAAGCTGAGCAATGAACAAAGAACTTGGACCATACAAGTTTGTTTGGAAATAGCTTTTCTGGGGCCTTTATTGACTAGTTGGAAATGAGAGATTCCAAGTTTTCTTCAGTGGAAGGTTTGTAGGCCACAAAACGTAAACCAACTGCTTTGTAAGAATACCCCAATTGTAGGTACGTCAAAAAGTTCTCTCCAGTATGTTTTCCAATATGTGATGATGAGGAAAATAGTTGTGTGTGACAGCTGACCAAAGGCAGAGGAAAGGCCTTTTGTCCAGATTCCTGTACAAATTTGGCCATGTGCCCAAAGACCCTGGGCAAGAGCTTCTGGGTGCTTTCCCTGTGTCCCCAATGATTTGAGCATTTGTCACCAATGATCAGAGACAGTTCAGAGGGTCAGGCTTTTCCATAGTCTTGTCCTTTATCTGGAAAATAAAAAGTTCCTGAAAAATATGTATAATGGGAAACCTTCTGTATGAAACTATTTCTGTAGCCTCCCAGAAAGCTCTTGAGTTATAGAGAATGTGCTAGGACAGTTTCCTACTGTTTCTCTGGTGCTGAGTGCATCAATGAACAAAATGCTTTGTAGTCTCCAGAACCTGTGTAAGGTCAGGTTATAAATCCAGCAGACAGGATGGCTACTGAAGTCCTGGTAATAAAATCCTGGGCTTTTGGCTCACCACTTCATTTTCCATGGTTTAGATGATAATTTGACTTCTTGTCCTCTCTGATAAAAATGAGGAGATATACTTCATATTTTGCAGGTGAGTGCATGTTGTTACTTGAAACTTAAGGCTCTACATCCTTTTCCAGAAGTTTTGCCACACCTACTCATGCTTTCAAATTGCAGTTGTCCACCTGGATGAGCTGGGACCAAAAGGATAACTTTCTAGCCCAGCTTCTATGTTGGCAGTGTTCAAAACACCTCTTGGCAAAGGTTTAGGTTTAAAATTACTGAAAGCTGCTTTTCCAGGTGTTTTCCTAGTAACTTATTTTAGTCATCCGTTTTAAAGGAAGATGTGTTACAGGGAAGAAGGATGGCTTTAAACAGAAAATGAATGTGAAATTAATCTATTTCAGGGATTTATTTTGAGATGCTTGACCATCAAGACAGATTTACATCTTATATCTGCGGGTGATTATTGTGCAGTGCTCATGCATGCATAGCTCAGGCTCTTTTAGTGTCTGATGTTAGTAGACAGTCAACGGATCATTTTAAAGAATTCCACTATCTTCCAATAGTCACTTAAAGAGAAGTCAAATTCCTAATTGGGATAAAGCACATAAGTGCTAAGAATTTGATGTAGGGGGAAAAAGTGCAGGAGGTCAAAAATAAGAGAGGTGGATAGGACAGTGGTATAGAGTGTGCCTTGCAATAGTTAAAAGTTTGGACCTCGCCTGAAACTGAGCATCCTCATTATGAAAAATCCTCAGCATGGGTTTCATGGAAGCTGTGGAACCTGTCTCTTAAAGACCAATAGTTCTGTTGTGAGCCACAGGGATTTTTTTTTAATTGAAAACACAAAGAGATGTAAATCTCTTGAGGCTTTCTGCATTTCAGGAGATACAATTCCTGATAGTCAAAGATTCAGATTCAGAAATCTGTACATGCTCACAAATGTACTTGAGGCCAACTTTTGTCAAAGTCATCTGCTGCATAGATAAAGTAGAAATAATGCAAATTGCTATCCTGTCATTTCCAGGGAAAAAAAAAAAAACGAACAAGCAACTCTGCTTGGGCTGTGTGCTTTATCTTCCAGCTTTTGAACTTAGAGTAATATAGCATTGTAAAACCTGTAATTATGAGAACTTTCCCAGAATCTGAATATCAAGACTGTAATTCTGTATCAAAATCGTAATTTCCATGCTTTATCTAGCATAGAGATCTACATCTGGAAAATACAAACCAAAATAGCATTGGAGAGGACCAGTCTGAACTTAACAGTACTTTCATAAAACTAATTAACTGTAATTTTTTTGGACAAGCAGATCTGAAATAAAAACCAGAATCTATTCCTGAAAGATAAAACATAACTAAATGAATAATTAAATTACCTGAACAGGTACTGTCCAGCCTAAATTGATGTCGGTATTGCAAAGTTTTTGTATTGTGTTTGTGCTTAGTTGTAATGCACATTCAACAAATGCTTCATGTGCTTTAGAAATAGCAGACTACAGGACGGATGTTAGTAAACCTGGATTTCCATACCCTCTGTCCAATAGCAGCAAATAATTAGTTTTATTTTCAACATCCCTGAGGTGCTGTTTCATTCTCTCACAGGGCGCTGAAAGAACCTAAAGAATTGAATTTTATCTTTGGTGTGAATATTGAGCAACGCGAATTGGATGGCATGTTCATTTATAACTGCAGTCGACTGATAAAGATGTACGAGAAGGTGGGCCCACAGCTGGAGGGTGGCATGTGAGTTCCTGGAGATTTTTCAGCAATCTTTTTGCTTAAGTTTGGCATGTTCCTACGTATAACTTAAGCTGTGCAATAACCTTGTTCTCCCTTAATCATTCTTCATGAGCATGAGGTTTATTCATTTTATTGGCCTTTAGTTTGGATTCTGACAAATAAATTGTATTTTAATATTAAAATTTCCCTGGTTTCTTGACTGAAAGTTCTCTCCACAGATTTTGGTCATACCTGCAGCAGTATGAGGCTTTTGTGCTCAGTGCTGGCGTTTGGGGCTGATGAATACTGGTAGCAATACTGCCTCATTCCAGGGACAGGGACAGGTCTTGAAAGCAAATACAAATATTTGAGCCCACCTTGCTTTTTGCATGCTGGCTTGAGTCTGATTTGAAAAGCTGATCAATTAAAACCCATAATTAAAACCTGCTGCAGGAATGGGTGGGTGAGTGTGTGTAACCTGCTATTTTCAGTATTGTTTCTTTGAACAATGACCTGGTAGTTTAGTGTTGTTCATGACTGTCCCTCTTCCAGGGCATGTGGTGGAGTGGTAGGCGTGGTGGATGTGCCCTATTTGGTTCTGGAGCCAACCCATAATAAACAAGACTTCGCTGATGCCAAAGAGTATCGACACTTGCTTAAAGCCATGGGGGAGCATTTGGCTCAGTATTGGAAGGATGTTGCTATTGGTAATGAAGCTTCACAATTACAGGGGCTGGAAGGGGAAGCTTGGGTGGCCTGAAGGCAGCTAAGGAGGAGGGCAGCCAAGAGTGCAGGTGGTGAGTTTTATGGTAAAGGCTCCATACTGAGCGGGGGCTTGTTTCTTTTCCAGCCCAGAGAGGTATCATCAAGTTCTGGGATGAATTTGGTTATTTGTCAGCAAACTGGAACCAGCCTCCATCTAGTGAACTGCGCTACAAACGCCGGAGAGCCATGGAGATCCCTACCACAATCCAGTGCGGTGCGTCCAGCCAGGCTGGGATTAGGAGGCTATTTCTCCCTGGGGAAGTGGGAAGGGACTCCTGTCTGCATTTGAGCAGCAGCTAAATGTGTAGGAGTTTTGAGATGAGCTTTGTGATCCTTATCCCCTTCTACGGCTTGTCTCCTTCTATGAGTTGCCTTTGCACTTGATGGTACACTTAGACATCTTGGCGTAAGATTCCTTTCCTGCACAGTTTACTGACTGTGATGTTCTTCAGGAGCCCTTATAGAATGGTGCAGGTGTAGGCAAGAGCAGTGTTGAGAATGGGCTTTAAAATGTCATATGAACTGGAACTGGCCAAAGCCACCTGTCCCAACTTCCCTGTAGGCAATGGAAAGTGGCCGAGTAACTTGTATGCTGATATGCTGGCCTGCTAATTGGTTCTAGGTGTGAGCACAGAAGGAAACCATTTACCCTTGACTTTCAGATTTAATACAAGTTCTCTTCTGTACACCTTTAAACAGCTCTGGCTAAGCCCTTACTGCGGTAAGGGAGATCTCAACATGACCATTTTGTCTCTCAGTAGAAGGACACCAAAATCCCTTGACCTCATTTTCCCCACAAGTCTTGGGGATGAGGAGCTAGCAAGGAAAGTGAGGCCAGTATTGTGGAATTGTTTTGTCAGGCTCCCCTGCCTTGACGGTTTTCTCAGTCCTTTCCAGGTTCCTCCCAGAGAGGAAGGGCTTTCCTGTCATTCTTGTCATCTGCTGTTGACATACTTCCAGAGCCTGATTTAAGAATGTTTGCATTTTCTTGGCAAAACTTGATTTTTTTTTTTTTAAGCCGTTGATTTCCTGCAATGCTCTGGAAGTCTAATCTGTCTTCCTGGTTCATCTAAAATTTATTAGATTATTATAACTTATTATTTTATTGGATGAATCTCTGACTTGTTTTGTGTAAGAGACCACTTGACTTGTGAGACAAGCAGTGATTTCAGGAGTTGCTGTTCAGTTTGGTTTGTCTGTGCTGTCATTGCAGCAGTGGGTGTGAGGTCCTCTAGTATCAGTTGATACTAGGCTTCAGCACGTTCTTGTTATGGATGCCTTGTACAAGATTCGAGGTCTTCCTCCAAGCATTTTGTGAGCATGAAGCAAGAATTGACTCAGTATATCCTGTGGCTGTCTCCTTTTTTTTTTTTCTCTAGTCTTATTGTTGTTGGATATGCTTTGGAAATTGGTGTGGTTCTTGGGCATTAAATGAGCTTGGGAAGTGCTATGGAAAAAAATTTGTGGCTCAAGCTGTATATTTCTGACTTGCAAAATGTTTGTCTAACAGATGTATGTCTGAAATGGCGGACTCTCCCATTCCAGCTGAGTTCAGTGGAGAAGAATTACCCTGATAGCTGGGTATGTTCCATGAACCCTGATCCTGAACAAGACAGGTAAGAATCAGTTAATATAAAGACTTTTCTGCAGCGTGCCTTATTTGCATGTGTTTGGGGTTTTTTTCTGGTCATCTGTTCCTTGAGAACAGTTGGAGGGATAGGCAGTAACTCTTTAAGCTGTAGATAACACCAAACTGAGAGGAGTGGCTGATATGCCAGAGGGATATCTAGTGCATCCATCCAGAGGGACCTGGACAGGCTGGAGAAATGGGCCAACAGGAACCTCAAGAGGTTCAACCAGGAGAAGCATGAAGTCCTGCCCCTAGGGAGGAGCAACCCCAGGCACCAGCACATGCTGTTCTGCCTGGAGCCAAGAAGGCTCAGGGGGATCTCATTGGTGTGTGTAAATACCTGAGGGCAGGCTGCAAAGAGGACAGAGCCTGGCTCTTCCCAGTGGTGCCTAGTGTCAGGACCAGAGGCAACAAGCACAAACTGGAACACAAGGAGGTTCCATCTGAACATCAGGAAACACTTTTTCCCTGGGAGGGTGACCAGGCCCTGGCAAAGGTGCCCAGGGAGGTTGTGGAGTCTCCGTCCCTGGAGATATTCCAGAACGTGATCCTGGGCAACCAGTTCCGGGTGGCCTTGCCTGCGTAGGGAGTTGGACCAGATCACCTCCAGAGGTCTCTCCAACCTGAACCAATGATTTGGTGAAATTAAGCTACTTTATGTTTTTTCTGCACTGCCACTGGAAATATGATTGCAGACTTAGTTTGTCTATGTTAATTTTAATGTAGGTAGTGGAGGCAGCAATTGAAGAATGGTCGTAAGTGCAGACTGGAAGCGACCCGTGTTCAGTGGGGTCTTTGCAGTTGTCTTTATTGCTACTGTAGCTCCAACCTATTAGACATGCGAACAGCAGCTGCAGTGAGCCCAAGAATGACATTTTACATGCTTAAAGGAGCAACAGATTGATTCATTTACCCACAGTGTGTTTCACAGTTATAATATTTAGGTAGAATCTAGTCATTTATTTGAATGAGGAAAATGATTGCTCTAGGCTGCTGTTCTCTGTGAGGAGAGACACTGCTAGAAGCTATTCTGGTCTTTGTTGTATGATGAGGGAAGCTGCTCAGCTGTAGTTCAGGTGCCTTGGCTCAGTGCTTAAAGACAAAGAGAATGAGTCCAGGCAGTAACTTTTAATTGGAATAAAAATTTTAACATCTATGACTGAGACAGCTACAAAAAAGTGTTGATGTTGATATTTGGAAAGTATCCATTTTCTGGCTTCTTTATTTTGGCACCTGTCATTGGAAGAATAGCAGTGCTAGCTTCCCTGTTGCTCCATGTATTTGTACCCTGGTGTGGAGCTGCGAAGATGTGCTGAGGATGTTCTCTGACTAAACTGCTGGGGCAGGGCTGAATCTGCCAGCACGAAAAGAGGCTGCCATGTCTCCAGGCCCGCAGGTGGAAGCAGTCTCAATCCATGCAGTGGTACAGGAGATGGCATTTCTCTGCTGGGAGAACTTGTGTCTGGTGCCACTTGTTCAGCTTTATCTTTGGGAATTGCAGCTTTGGTGTCAGGCAGACATTTTGCAGTGATGACAGATAATTTCTTAGCTGAGGAAGTAATTGCTCTATGAAAAACTCCCCTGCAGTGCTTCAGCTGAGAAAAGGCTGATGGAGAAACTGCTGCTTGTGCTCCTTTCCACTGACAAAGCTGATCACAGTATGTGTCTCACAGACATCCCAGCAGTTGGCAGGTTCAAGGTTAGAGATCTCGATACAATCATCTCTCATCAGCCTCTTGGACCTCTGTGTGATCCACAACAAGAGCAGAGTTCTCCCTTTATCTGTAAGGCTCATGGCAAGTTTTTAACAGCTTGGCACCAAGGCACTGTGGGAGTCAGATGGATCTCTTGTGTTGTTCAAGAGTTGTCTTGGTACTCACATGCTGCTTTCCTGTTTCACATCATCTCTGTATACTTTGCACTGAAGGGGTTGATCCTGGTGTCTGAGTCAGTTCTGTGACAGGAGATGAGGCTGGAAACCCCTCAAAGAATCCCAGAATTGCCTGGATTGGAAAAGACCTTTAAGATCATCAAGTCCAATCATGAACCTCAGACTGACAAGTCACTGACTAACCCATGTCCCTCAGCACTGTGTCTACACAACTCTTCAATCCCTCCAGGGATGGGGACTCCACCACTGCCCTGGGCAACCCCTTCCAATGCCTCAGAACCCTCTCAGCAAAGTAATTCTTCCTCACATCCCATCTCAACTGCCCTTGGTGCAACTGGAGGCCATTTCCTCTTGTCCTGTCTCTTGGTCCTTGGTTGAACAGACCCACCCCCACCTCTCTACGCCCTCCTTTCAGGGACTTGGACAGAGCCAGAAGGTCTCCCCTCAGCCTCCTTTTCTCCAGGCTCAACACCCCCAGTTCCCTCAGCCGGGAACTCAGCACACTTGTGCTCCAGACCCTTCCCCTGCTCCGTTCCCTTCTCTGGACACGCTCCAGCACCTCCATGTCCTTCTTGGAGTGAGGGGCCCAACACTGAACCCAGCACTTGAGGTGCAGCCTCACCAGTGCCCAGGACAGGGGGAAGAGAACTTTCCTGGTCCTACTGGCCACACTGTTCCTGATACAGGCAAGTCATTCAGTCCTCTCTTCTTCCTCTGCCAATGTTCCTCTTGGCCAGCTGCTCAGCTGAAGTTTGCAAGTGATGCCAATCTACTTCCATGTATTTCCTACCTGTGTTTTCCTTCTCTCTCGAGGACTCTTCCAGGATTCTGCATCTGAGAGGACCTGAGGGAGTAGGATACTCACCACTGTTTTGTAGGCCATAAGCTGGACAGGATGGAAAAAGCAGATACTTTTGGGATATTGTAGAGGAAAACTTCATGCCGTTGGGCAGCAAGGCGAAGTGCATCTTCTGCTGGAAGATGACGTCTGTAAATGATGTCTTAATTATGGCTTACTGGTAATAAGCTTTCCTTTCTAAAAGGAAAGGAAGTCTGTAAAAAGAGGAATTGTTATGAAGTCATGAGTTGATAGAAAGGAAAAATTACTGTGAAAGTCCAGAGTACAGAAACAGTATAGAGAACCAGTCCCAGCTGTTCCTAAGCTTTGTTTAGCCCCCGGGCTCTGAATTGGTAATTCCTAGTGTACATGTTGGGTTTTTTTTAACAACTATAGTTTTGATCCTTAAATCGTAGATGTGTTTTCCAAGAATAAAACCACTGTTTTTGAGATTATGGCTGCTGTGGAAAGGAAAGTGGTTTTACTGCTGCTTTTGGGATGGGATGTGGGGGCAGTGCCATGTGTGAAACAGGGCAGGTTCTGCTATCTCTGCTGAGGTTTCTTCCATTTCCTTCATGCTAGATGTGAAGCTCCAGAGCAGAAGCAGAAGGTACCATTAGGAACTCTGAAGAAAGACTTGAAATCACAGGAGGAAAAGCAGAAACAGCTGACAGAGAAAATCCGCCAGCAGCAGGAAAAGCTGGAAGCTCTACAGGTGAATCTGAAGGTCTCCAGCTAAGCACAAGAGGTTTGAGGGACCTCCTGGTGTAAATGGCTGATGCCGAATCATGTCTGTCTCAGCCTTTAATGCCATCTGTGCTCCTTCATGAGGTAGGGATTGTTTTAATAACAGAAAACAAGCATCTCAGCTTGGATTTCATGTACTGCTAGGAAAATGGGAGCGACTGCTGGTGTTCGGATGAAGGGATGTCTCTTGAAGAACACAGAACATGCTTTCTTATGATTTTTGATTTTAAACTGGAAAATTGTTTGCTGGGCTGGGTTCAGGCAGGCCCTGAGAGCTTTTAAAGACAGCCTTTCTGATAAATATATTTGTTTATTTAATAGAAAACCACTCCAATTCGATGTCAAGCTGACTTAAAGAAACTGCCTCTGGAAGTGACCACACGGCCTGCAGGGGAGGTAAATGGGATACTGCTGTAGGCCTTGTACTCTTCTGTGCCATACTTAGCTGCTCTGAAAAGCAGCTTCCGACTCTTCCATCCTCTCTCTATACCCTTATTTGTTTCAGAACACCCAGTCACAAACCCGACCTCAGCGCCCACGATCTCCTCCTTTACCTGATGTAATCAAGAATGCTCCCAGCAGACCACCACCACCGAGGCCTCCTCCCAAGTCCATCAGTCAGCTGAAAAAGAGCTCTTCCACAAATACCAGCACTCCCAAACTGGCAAACATGCTCTCCAAAGAGGAGGCCAGCACTTCCAGGACACACCAGCACACTGTGACAGCTGGGAAGTCTAACAGCACTTTAAAAACTCTTGCCAAACCAGCTACAACAACGAAACCACCCTCTGTTGTCCAGCAAAACCCTAAAAGCTCACGTGAGATACTCAGTCCAAAAGCTGCCAGGGTGCCAGCACTAAAGAAATCTGCCACTGTCAAATGCCTGCAGGTGAGACTCCATGGGATGAAAACTGTCTGCTCCTGACCTACTGTTCTGCATAGGCTGGCTTGCTCTGTTACATGTGATTTGCACTGTAGTCCCTGCCCAGGGCAAGATAACTTTGACTTTACTCTTGAGTACTTTTCTACACCCCTCGTGAAGACTCATTTAATCTCTTCCCTGTTAGACCAGACTGTTTCCTCAGACAAAAAGTGTGTGGTGTGGCAGGGTGAGCATTTGCATGATCATGTAGGATCTGCTAAAACCTTCTGGAAAAGCTATTTAACTATCGGATGAAAATACTGAATGCTGAGCTTTTTTTTTTATTTTTAACTTGAATGAAAGAAGGTTTTTGTTGGTAGCATGCTGGAATTACAGTTAGAGCATATTTGCTTCCTACAGGCCTCCACCACACGGAAGAGAACCTCGAATACCACAGAGGACGAGTCTGAGGAGGAGGGGGAGCACAAGAAGGAGAAGACAAAACGGGGCAAATTTGTGGCAGTGAAAGATGAGAAGAAGGATTCCAGTGAGGTGGTGGTAGAGGTGAGAGTGCACCGGTTTCCCCAGCAGAATGCATTTGTCAAGTGTTTACAGTCTTGCTGGGAGGAAGCTAATCTGAGCTCTCTCTGCTCACAGCTTACAGACAGTGCTGGGGAAGAAGAGCTGGCAGAACTGAAGAAAGCTCAGAAAGGTGAGAAATGAACCAGAAGGGGTTCATTGAACCCCTTACTGGGTCCAATATCTAACACAGTGACAAAGAGCTGTTGCAGAACTAGACTCACTGGTTAAACATGTGGTTTCATTAATGAGCTTTTTAAAATAAGATTTTGTGTAAATTTGGGTCCCAAACCCCGAGATTACTTAACTCACGTGGAACATTTTGGCCAGGAACCCCTTGATTAGACAAGAGGCAGCTAGGGGCATGGAAAGATCTGTAATCTGAGGGCTGTGTCATGTTAATAGGTGTGATGCTTGGCTGTGTGGTGCAGGCTGATGCTGTGCTCACCCTTCCTAACCGAATGGTTCATGGAGCTTCGTTAGCTGGGCAGTGCTGAGGATGGTATCTAGACCTGCTGCGCAGTTGTGAGAGAAGAGGGGCCAAGAGACACCCAGGAAAGGTGATAGTCAGGACAGTGTTGCATCTTCTGCCAGAGCAGGGCATTTCTTCAACTTGTTCCCAAGGAGTTGTCTGGAAAGTGACCCGCTAGGAACTTGTGGCAAATTGTCCTGGTGGCCAACATGAGACTGGAAAGCACATGTTAAACAGCCCAGGGTACAGGAGAAACCCAATCTGAAAATGCCATATAATCTCCTTGCATCTTAGTGTTTCTAAGTAGGATTTGAACTGTGACAGTAGTGATTTTATGGTTCATTTTGGTGGTTTCAGCCACAGGTAAGACCATGAGGTCCTTCACTCACTACCTCCCACCTGGTGAGATGGGGAGAGAAATACAACAAAGGGCTGATGGGTTGAAATGAGGACAGGGAGGGCTCATTCACCAGTTGTGGTTGCAGGCTAAAACAGACTCAGCTTGGGGAAGAAAAATCAATTTAATTTGTTACCAATCAATCAGAGTAGGACAGTGAGACCCAACAACCACATCTGACAACGCCTTCCCCCACCCCTACCTTCTTCCCAGGCTCAATTCACTTTGCTCCCCATTTCTCTGCCTTCTCCCCTGCAGAGGCACAGAGCACAGGGAATGGGGGTTGCAGTCAGTTTGTCTCTGCTGCTCTTTCTGGCATGAGATCCCTCCTGGGGGCTAAAAGAATCCAGGAAGAAAGTGTTCCAAAGTGAGCTTCCCATAGAGCCACGGACCTCTTCGGGCACAGCCCCTGGCTCCAGCGTGGGGATGCCCACAAGATGCAGACCTGGAGGTCCAGCGCACCTCCTTGCCTTGCTCTGGCATTGAACGTCTCGGGGGGAGAGGGGGAAGAGGTGTGTCCTTGCTCATCATGAGCACTTGAAAGTCACAACTGCCCTCAGTCACAGGTTCCTGCTCTGGTGTGGAGTCCTCCGTGGCCTACATGTGGGTATTTGCTCTGCCGTTGAACCTCCATGGGCAGCAGGAGACCTCATTTTGCCTTTTCCTACTCTTCTCCATGCTGATCTGGGTGTCTGAGGTTCTCTGTCTTCTCTCCTTCTCCTCCTCCTCCTCCTTCATGTCATTGATGGTCTTTTGGTTTAAGTCAGTGGTCTCCTGATGGTTCTCTCCTTCTTTGCCAAACTGTTTCTTCCCTCATAAATATGGATTCAAAGAGGCATTTCCCTATCACTAATTTTCTCAGCCTGGGCTGGAGGCAGGTCCACCTTGGAGCCAGCGGAGCTTCATGAAGCTTCTCTCATGGACCATCACTGTAGCCCCTTCCCCCATGTGGTGGGTTGACCTTGCCTGAATTCCAGGTGCCCAGCAAGCCACTCTATCACCCCCTTCCTCAGCAGGATGGGGAGGGGAGAAAATAAGATGGAACAAAATAAACCCCAAACTCATGGGTCAAGACTAAAGGCAGTTTAATAGAAGCAAAGCCACGCACACAGAAGCAAAAGAACAAAATAATTATTCTGTACTTCCCATCAGCAGGCGATGTCTGGCCACTTCCCGGGAAGCAGGGCTTCATAGGCATTGCAGTTCCCAGAGGACAAACAGAAGTAACAAATACCCCCCCCCTTCCCCTCTGTTCCCCTTGGTTTTGTTTCTGAGCAGACATCATATGGTCTGGAATGTCCCTTTGGTCAGTTTGGGTCAGCTGTCCTGGCTGTGTCCCCTCTCAAGACCTTCCCCACCCCCAGCCTATTGCGGGGGGAATGTTGGAGAGCCAGCCTTGGTGCTGTGCTGGCACTGCTCAGCAGGAACCAAAACACTGGGGTGTTATCAACACCTTTCCAGCTACTAATACAAAACCCAGCACTCTGAGGGCTGCTGTGGGGAAAATTAACTCCATTCCAGCCAGACCAAATACACTCCACTACAAAAAGGGCCCCACACACAAACCCAACACATTCATGTACCATGTGAAGGAATTGTCACAGCTTTAGGTTTGCTTCCCACTGAGAGTGGCTGTCTTCTCTAGAGGTCATGCAGAATGTGCTCTCCAGCGTCTGAATGTTTGCAAACATCTTTACTGTCATCCTCCTTGCAGATAAAGGGCTGCATGTGGAAGTGCGTGTGAACAAGGAGTGGTTCACAGGCCGTGTCACAGCTGTGGAAATGGGCAAGCATGCAGTCCGCTGGAAGGTGAAGTTTGATTACGTTCCAACAGACACCACGCCGAGGGATCGCTGGTAACTCTCCATTAGCTGCTTTTGGAGGCTTGTTTTGCTTTCAGGAGGAAGACCCCATTTTACTTCCATAGATGCTGAAGACATGTATGTTGCTGTCATGTCAGGGAGTGTGTGTGTGTTTGCTCAGGACTGCCCAGCTGCTTCGTAAGGAATGAGTATGACAGCTTCTACAGTCTGCCCAGTCTGCTTTGATATGATGTTCCTCTGAAGGCAGCTGTTGTGTAATCTAGAGGTCTCAAAGTCACAGCTGGGCACAGGTTCTGATGAAACTGTTCATAGTGTTTCAGGTATGGCCAGTGTAGAAAAAGATACCTGACTTTCCCTTAATTTTTTTTTCAGGGTAGAGAAGGACAGTGAGGATGTGAGGTTGATGAAGCCTCCCTCTCCCGAGTACCAGGCTCCAGATACACAGCAGGAAGAGGAGGTTGTTGTGGCTGAACCTTCTACCTCAGACTGTGTCAGAATTGAGCCAGACACCACTGGTCCCAGCAGCAGCCAAGAAACAGTAGACTTACTAGTCCAGATCCTTCGGTGAGTTCACTGCAGTTCTTGTGAGCTGCTGCAGTTTGATTGTTTTGATCCTCTAAACTCCAGTTCTGGCTTTGTGTTTTTCTTTCCTGCATAGAAATTGTTTGCGGTACTTCTTACCTCCAAATTTTCCCATCTCCAAGAACGAGCTGAGTTCCATGAGCTCGGACGGGTTGTTGGCATTTCCGTTGGTGAGTTCAGTATTCATAGAAAAGTTTGGGGTTTTTCCCCACACATTTTCCATTCTTACAGCAAGCGTGCATCCTGTCAATGCAAGATCGTGCTCTCTGAAAGTTTATTTGGATCCTTAGCAGACTAACGTAGCTGAGAAAAAGGAGAGCCTCTGAAACATGCCTTAGGTCTTTTGACTGGTTGCTGTCTAAGGATTTTTTTTAATTACCATACATCTGTGTGGGAAAGCTGTTGACTGCTACTATACTGAGTTCTTGTCCACTGCTGTTAAGCTCTTAAAAAAAGAGAGGCCAGGTTAGAGGTTGTAGAAATGGGATGTACGCATATCTGTTTGTTTTGCCCCCAGCCTTATAAATCTAACTTATGTGGAGGCAGTCGTAAAAATGGGAGAGAACACAGAAGCCATCCCCCCTCACACTTCTCCAGGTGAGCAAGCTGACTGCCTGTGAGTCAGCTGTATATCTTCTGGCTTTTGGTGTGGCATCTGTTTATTTAAGCAAGGAACGGATGGGGCTGAGCCTGCACCAGTATCTGTGTGCTGCTGTTGAAGGTCCAATGCAGGCCGAAATGTGGATAAATCACAGAACCACAGAATTGTCTGGACTGGAAAAGACCTCTAAGATCATCAAGTCCAATTGTGAACCCAGCACTGACAAGCCCCCCACTAACCCATGTCCCTCAGCACTGTGTCTACACAACTCTTCAATCCCTCCAGGGATGGGGACTCCACCACTGCCCTGGGCAACCCCTTCCAATGCCTGAGAACCCTTTCAGCAAAGAAATTCTTCCTCACATCCAAACTCAACTGCCCTTGGGGCAACTTGAGGCCATTTCCTCTTGTCCTGTCCCTTGGTCCTTGGTTGAACAGACCCACCCCTACCTCTCCACACTGGTGTCAGAAGTGAGATGGTGTCAGAATGATACTGGCTTCTTTGACTTCTCTCTTCTCTGTCATACCACAAAGTGAGACCTTTTCAGGAGACATCTGTAGGTGACAAAAGCCACTGCTTGTTTGGTAGTCTTCAAAGTGCTCTGCTCCCTCCCTCACAATGTATGTATTGGTGGTGTCTCTTATCTCTTGCTCTTTTCTCTCTGCTAATTCAAGCATTTGCTGCTCCTGCAGGACATGTTGGTCTTGTCTGGAGTTTTCTGCAAGTGTAGGTATTCCTACCTGGCAGTAATGAGCTGTGTTGTCTGGGTGGTCTGTACTAAGGAAACTCACTGCATGCGGAGACTGTGAGATCTTTCTACAGCAGAACTGTGGTTTCAAACCTCTTAGAACATGCTGCATCCTTAATCTGAATTCAGGCAGCTGTTCTGGTCTTTGAGGAATGTGAAAACCTGTGTGATTTTTGTGCTGCCTGCAGTAGGCAAATCAGAAATGTAAATGTGAGCATGGTAATGATCAGGGGCAGGGCGTGCTGGGGCATGGTGTTAGGCTGGCAGTGTTCAGTCATGAGATGCTAGTAGCTGGACTCCTCTACAAGCTGTGAGTGCTGGGGTTTTCTTGATGCTCATTGCTTCTTCTTAACATGTCATCTGTTTTGTCTTCTATAGAAAGAATATTTCAAACAGTATGAGGTAGGTCTACAGAATCTGTGCAATTCGTACCAGACACGTGCCGATGCCCGGGCCAAAGCCTGTGAAGAAAACCTCCGCAACTCAGAGAAAAAGCTCAAGGAAACAGAGGAGAAACTGCAGAAGCTGAGGACTAACATAGTGGCCCTTCTGCAGAAAGTGCAGGAGGTGGGTGAGGAAGAGGTGTGAAACCAGAGCTGCCCCTCCAGTACCGATCTTCACCAGCCTCAGCCCTTCCAGGCACTTGAGATGGGTCAGTCCAGCGTTGAACTGGGCTTCAGCTCTTTCTTAACTGGGTGCAGCTTTGGCTCAGACCATCAGAAGCAGCTGAGCACACAGATGCTGTCGCTGCCCACTTTTTGGGATCCAGGCCTTGGGGGTCCTGCTGAGTGTTTATTTTCACAGAGTGATTTTTTGTGGCATGTACACAGTGCACAGCTTCTGGTTTTTTTTCTCTTTTCTGCTATGAAACATGCAGCTGCAGGAGAATTTCAGGCAGTGTTCTGCAGGGAATTTCTGCCCCATTCTTGGGCAGAAAGGTGGTGCTGGATTCTGAACTCCATGGATAGAAATGCAAACTTTTAAACAAATACTTAAATAAATACTTAATATAGAAAATTTTATAGTGAAATCTATTTATTAATAATACTATTAAATATTAAATTAAAATAGCAAACATATTTAATTAAAAAGTTGAAATAAATAAACTTTAAATAAAAAACTACTTTAAATAAAATTAAGACCACCTAATGGGAAAGCTACTGAAAGCAGGGAGAAGCAGCTGCTCCCTATTAGGAAAATGTGTGTTAAAAATAAATTACTAGCTTGACCCTGATCAGCACAGTAAATCTATTGCTTGAATGCGTTGTTTGAGCATCAAGTGCTGACTGGTTTCCAGGTGTCCATCAGGCTCTGATAAGGAAAGCTGGTGGTGCTTTCACAGCAGGTGTCAGCAGCTGGAGAGTGCTGGGAGTTGGGAGGTTCAGGCTGACCAGGGCAGGTATTGCAGAGGGTGCTGTGCTGCTGTGTCTTGTCTGTTCTTGCACTTTTCTTCAAGATTCACTTTTCACTGGTATTTCTTGTGCCTTTGGTTTCAGGACATTGATATTAACACAGATGATGAACTGGATGCGTATATCGAGGACTTGATCACGAAAGGAGATTGAACAGCCCCAGTACAAGCCCTGGAGAAGTGCAGAGGAGCTGCCTGCTGCAATGGGAGATGTGGATTCCTGCAGTGGAGAACTATGGAAGCTGATGAGGAGAGAGGGTTTTAGAAAGTGCTTATGCTGTGTCAGTGTACAACTTGTTCTTGTGACTTTACATGAAAAAGACATCTGTGCTGTTGGCAGGAAAATTTTTAACATTGTAGTTCTCTGAATCTCTTCCTTTTGTTTATAAATATTTATTTTTAAAAGAAATAGGAACTGTGCCTGATATGATGGGAGGGTTGCTGTGTGTTTTTAGTGAGGTAAAAGTGTGAGTACCCTTTTTGCGTCTGGGGTGTATTCATATGCTAAACCTGGAAGACCAGAACATCCTGCCCAGCAGGTTGTCTCCAGTAAGAACCTGGCAGCAACTTAAAAATAAGCCTTCAGTTATGGAAGAGGAGGTCAGGATTTAAAATTCCAAGATACTGAACGTGGGCTAGAGAAAGCCAAGTCAGGAATTTGAGCTACACAGAGAAGAAAACACAGTGCCTGTGTGAGTGTGAGCGCAGGGGAAGAAATCTTGGTGGTTCTAAGGGGGATGGGGATAGGGGATTGCCAGTACAGTGAGGTTCCCGAATATGAGGTCTCCCTATGCAGATGGAGTTGTCACCATGCTGACAGGGGCTCAGCAGTCAGGGGCTGAGGATCCTTTTAGAAGAAGCTGGCCTCCTAGGCTGCTCACAGTGAGTGGGCTGTGATCATCAGAGGGAGGAAGCTGGAGTTTCAATTCTTTTCTAGCAGTCACCTTATCGCACAATTTTGCTGCTGTTTCTTTCAGCCATAACTGCGACAGCAGAACTCCTTGTCTAGCTGAAAATAAAGTGACCCCTATCCTGTTGTGACTCCCTCAGGTTTGTGTTGCTTTGATCAATTTGCTCTTCCAGGTAATTTTATTAGAGTGCTGGAATTTGGAGCCTTTGGAGCCCTGCAGTGCTGAGTCCTATCTGGCCCTGGGTCAGCAGCAAGGACAATGCCTTTCCCTTCTCCTCCCAGCTGGAGGCTCCCGCTTGGAGTGGCTGAGGTGACTCAGTTTGAGTTTGCTGGCTAGCCAGCTTCTCAGGTCTGCTAGGACAAGATGTGCATGAACTCGGTGCTCAGAAAACTGAAATCCCCTACAGCGTTGAGCTCTGAAGAAACAGCATGACTGAGAGGTGCCCACCTTCAGGAACATCAGATGAAATGGACCACTGAGGTTCTTTTGACAGCTGAATGTGTAATAGATGTTTTGCAAAAAAAATCCAGATTAAACATCTGTTGCACAGAAAATCTTAAGCACTAATGGTTTATAGTCCTGGAGAACTCCCAAGTTCTACATAACACAGGAGCAGGATCCAGCCCCAGACATCCTCATATAAAGGAAGGTAAGAAGTGTCCCACCCAACCCCATACACCTTCCTGGACAGAGGGCCAGCGTTCCTTAAACGTAGGAGGAAGCTCCACCAGTCGTATTGTCTTGATGTCCTTGCATGTACTGGAGGTTCTGTTCATTGTGATGGCACACTGGTGCTTCAGATGAAAATTATCTTTCTGTAGAAGCTGAGTTTTATATTAAAGTGAAAGAATAAATCTTTGTCCTTTCCAGGTGGCCAGCAGAAATTCTGAAGAATCAGATTTCATTAAAACATAGTTCAGAGATGCTGCTGCTTGCAAGCTTTAATTCATAACACCCCGAGTGTACCAGTGTGCGTCAAACAGCTCTTGCACTTCTCTTGAGCTTCCTGACGTAGTTTGATCCCCTACTCCTGCTCTCCTGTTAGGAATGTGTTACTCAGGTTTTTTTTCCTCTGTTGTCTGGAAACTTGTGATAGTTTCACTTCTCCAGTTTTAACTTTATTTTAGTGTAATTCCATTTTTTAATTTTGTACCAAGTATTTTTGAGTTACATTGCTTCCCCAGAGTTACTTTCATCAGTGCAATTGGTACATCCTCTCTAAACTTCCATTTTGCTAGAAAAAGCAAGCCAAGAACATTTAAATGATAATAAAACAAGTTTTTCTTTCTCAAAACCTTCCTAGTAGTCCTTCTCTGGAGCTGCTTCAATTTGATTTTTCTTTGGAACCTTGTTAACTAGACCTATTGTGTAACGTTGGGTTTTAGTAATGCCTTTCAAAACTGTAGGAACAGAATGACTTCTGGAGGTCATCTAAAGAACCTGCTCCAAGCAAGGTATACTCAAAAGGTATACTCACATTGTTCAAGGCCTTTTCCAGTTGAGCTCTGAAAAATCTTCAAGGGTGGAGGTTGCACCACTTCTCTGCAATCGCACCCCCTTCCCAGTGTGTTCTTCCCTTGCACCTAACAAGGGTGTCCCTGCTGCAGCTTTGGAGGCTGTTAGAGCTGCCTGGTGTGGTGGGTTGACCTTGGCTAGAGGCTGGATGCCCACCAAAGCCCACTCTATCACTCCCCCTCCTCAAATGGGCAGGGGGAGAAAAATATAACAAAAAGCTCGTGGGTGGAGATAAGGACGGAGAGAGATCTCTCACCAATTACTGGCACGGGCAAAACAGACTCGACTTGGGGGAAAAAACAAATTTACTTTATTACCAATCAAAATCAGAGGAGAGTGACAAGTAAAACCAAATTTTAAAACACCTCCCCCACCCCTCCCTTCTTCCTGGGCTTAATCTCTTTTCCCGATTTTCCACCTCCTCCCCCCCGCAGCACAGGGGGACAGGGAATGGGGTTGGGGTCAGTTCATCACACGGTGTTTCTGCCGCTGCTTCCTCCTCAGGGGGAGGACTCCTTCCCCCGCACCAGCGTGGGGTCCCTCTCACGGGAGACAGTCCTCCACGACCTTCTCCAACGTGAGTCCTTCCCATGACTGACAGTTCCTCACGAACTGCTTTAGCATGGGTCCATTCCATGGGGTGCAGTCCTTCAGGAAGGGACTGCTCCAGCGTGGGTCCCCCACAGGGTCATAAGTCCTGCCAGCAAACCTGCTCCGGCGTGGGCTCCTCTCTCCACGGGCTACAGGTCCTGACAGGAACCTGCTCCAGCGCGGGCTTCCCGCGGGGTCACAGCCCCCTTCGGGCATCCACCTGCTCCACCATGGACCTCCCTGGGCTGCAGGGGGACATCTGCTCCACCATGGACCTCCATGGGCTGCAGGGGGACAGCCTGCCTCACCATGGTCTTCACCACAGGCTGCGGGGGCATCTCTGCTCCGGTGCCTGGAGCATCTCCTCCCCCTCCTTCTTCACTGACCTTGGTGTCTGTGGAGTTGTTTCTCTTACATCTTCTCACTCCTCTCTCCAGCTGCAAAGTGTGCAGCTTTTTTTTCTTCCCTCTCTTTCTTTTTTTTCTTAATTATGTTATCCCAGAGGCGTCACTGATGGGCTCGGCCTTGGCCAGCGGCGGGTCCGTTCTTGTAGCCGGTGGCATTGGCTGTGTCGGGTCAGATATGGGGGAAGCTTCTGGCAGCTTCTCTCACAGAAGCCACCCCATGTATCCCCCCCGCAACTGCTACCAAAACCTTGCCACGCAAACCCAATACACCTGGCCACAATTATCTCGCCCACTGCAGCCTTGGCAGTGAGACCTTCAGGCTGTGGAGAGGCCTGTTGATACCAAGGTGCGTGCTCAGTTTCCTCCATCTCCTCTGCTTCCAGCTGTTTCTTGGAGCAGAAATACCGAGAGGTACATGGGTTGCATTTTGTACAACATCCCTCTCTCTATAAGGCCCCCTTAAGTCACTCCTTTATGCCCATTGATACCATCATCCACTTTGGAAGTTCTTCCCACAGCTGCAACAGAGATTCTTCACGGGATGTGTATTTCTAAAGGGAAGGTTGGTAATTTATGCATTTAAAAACAAGGCAGGAAAATAACATTTTTAACATGAACTTTGGAGTCTCTTGGCCAACTTTGCCTTGGCCCCTCACCCACTGTAGCACATGGCCTTGGGGACTCCTGTCAGCAGAACCATGATTGTCCTTGCTACTTCCCTCACTGACATGCAAGCCTTACCCTGGAACCTGAGGTCTCTGTGATCCTGCACCTGGTGTGGATTCACCTCGTTTCTCTTGCAGAGTGGAACATGAACGCCTGCGCGCACATGCTCATGGTGATCGGTCCCTCTCCCAGTGTGAGGGTCACAGGCCTTACCTGCATGTCTCTGAAGGGTTGTGTATTGCTGCTGTTCCTTAAGTGGAAGCTTGAAACCACCAGAGCCAGGGTTTGATTTTATGGCAAGAGAATCAACATTGCGCTTTTTTTTTTTTTTTTTTTTTTGGTCCCCTGGGCTTTGGGGTGCTGATTGCTTTCAGCTGCCTTACAGGGCTGTTCTTTCTCAGTAGGGTACACTCAGTCTCCTGCCACTGCCTTACCCAAAAAGTACAGGAAACTTGGCTGGGGAAGAAAATCTTTCTGGTCTCCAGCCCCCAGGGTATCCTGATCTACTCAGGGAGTACCAGGTATCTTGGAATCTCTCTTAGCAGCACCTGAATTTATTTGTAGTCTCAGGGTCCCAGTCATATATATGTGACCTAACTTGACCAGTGCCTGACCAGACAGGCAACTCATGGATGATCTTGCTCATCATTTGCTGCACCTGCACAGCAGGAGCAGAGGGGACCCTTCTCTCTAAGTCTTCACTGGAGGGAAGCCTTCAAGAAAGCTCTCCAGCATCCCTTGGGAGGCCTGGAGGACTCGGCCCCTGCCACGTTAGTGGAATGGGGGACTAGGTTCATGGCGACCTGTGGAAGCCCAGGATGTGTGTCCAGGGGCCCCTGTCTTGCAATTTGTGCATGTGGAAACCAAGCACTTTGAGTCCCTTCAGCCTTCATGCTCCCTCTTCTCCCTGGGCTGCAGTAGAACACCCTGTAAATTCACCGTCCCCTTGTCCTGCTGGAAGCCCCCTGTGCACGGTGCCACCATGCTGGCTGCCACAGAAGATGGCGGAGACAGGGCTGGGGATATTTAAGGTCCTTCTAAGGCTGTTGTTACTTGAATGCACTCGGCAAATCTTCTGAAGAGGGAGGGAACGTGTTGAGTCATGTCAGTACAGCAGCAGCACAGTGCTGCAGAGCCCATCATGCTCATTGGGAAGGAGGCACCTGACTCCCAGTGTCATGGGCAGCTGGGACTGGAGGAAAAAAACTGCAGAGGTCCTGGCTCAGCCTGGGAGAAGGAAAGGTGGGTACCAGCCCAGGGTGTTCACATGGTGCATGGAGCCTGCAGCCCTTGTTTTCCCTATCTCCTCTTTCTGGGAAGCTGTGCAAACAGCTACCACGAGGCTGCAGCAAGAAGCCAGGCTGGGACCAGTGCCACCACGCTGGCTCCCGCTGCCTGTGTCCTGGTCTGATCTCAGAGTAGGTGGCTTTGGTTTTGCTCGCCAAGGAAGGCACAGGCAGCTGTGGAGCTGCAGGTCTGGTGGCCTCATGCTTTCCTTGCCCAGTGTGGCTCTGGCACTAGGGCCATTCTCCTTCTGCCTCCCCTGGGCCACTTTCTGCCAGGCTGAGGTGACGCTGCCAGCTCAGCTGCCAGGCAAGGTCTGCATAGTGGGACCCCTCAAGTAAGGGCACTGGCACCAGCTCACGTATCTCTGTGCAGGAGCTGCCAGTGCCTGGGAACACAGGACACAGAGGGAACCTAGGATGGGGCGGTTCCCACCTGCCAGCTCCATCATCACCATCTCCTCTCTGCTGTGCTCCTGCATAGGAATAGGACAATGGTGGGTGCCTGCCCCTTTTGGGACCCTCCCAGCCCCTCCTCAAGGGCTCTCCTCACGGGGATTCACTGTCCCCTTCTTCAACCTGGAGCTTGAAATGCATGTGGGAGGGCTCCTCAAGCCCTCATGGCTGGGGCAGGATGAGGTGAACCCTCAGAGAAGCTGGAGGTGTCATTGGTCACCCCCTGCAGTGGTGTAAGAACAGTGCAGAGAGACTTTTAATGATGGTTCATAGTGACAGGACAAGGGGTGACAGCTTTAAACTAAAAGAGGGGAGATACAGACTGGACCCTGGGACTAAATGTTTTACACTGAGGGTGGCAAGACACAGACCCAGGTTGCACAGAGATGTTTGAGTCCCCCCAGCTCTGAGTGTCTCTGCTGTCCCCATAAGGAGTTGCACCCATGTAGAGGTGGGACATGTCCTACAGCCACCTGCCACTGCTGCCAGTCAATAAATCCCAGTGCTCAACTTCCTGGCCCTGGGCTGCTCATAGCAGGTAAAATGGCAGGGAGATAGGTGGCACAGCTGGTGGGCTCCATGGGTGGGAGCTGTGCCGACTTCCCCCCTCCCCAAAAACTACACCAGCCTTCTACATTCCATTTATTTATAGAAATTCAAATTAAACCCACAGCTGGGGGACAGCACAGGCCTATAGAGCACAGCTCCAGCCCCTGATGTGGGCAGGACAGCCCAGTCCCTGGTACAGCTCCTGCCTTCCCTCCCTTGCTACAGGAGGGGTGTGCAGCTTCTCTGAGGTCTGGCCCAGGGCCAAGGGCATCTGTGAGCGCTTTCCCATGGACCTGAGAGCACATCCCCGGTGCCCTGACTGGCAGGGTGCAGGCAGGAGGAGCAGCCCACCACTTCACTGCCTGAGCTGGGGCTTGGTACAGAGCAGCCACTCGATGGTTTCCAGCAGGTAGGCCATCCCATAATGTCGGGCAATGTTCTGGAAGATGTGGATATGCTCCATGAAGGTCTGAGGAGAAGAGAGTAGGGAGGGAAGGAGGCTGCCCAGCACTCCTGGGCAGCAAGAGGACACCAGGCAGGACTGGTATGGCAGGTGCAGCACAGCAGGTCCCAGGGACAAGCACTCAGAGAAGAGACAGAGGAAGAACAGGGCACTACAGGGCTCCTTGGTGTCCCCTTAAGGAGCTGCTGGCAGGGTGCTGGGCAAGCGTACCTGGGAAGAGATAGTGAGGGCAAAGTCTCCAGCACAGCTGCAGTACACGGGCATGTGTGTCTCCTTCACACCGTGACATTTCTTGCACACCTGGAGGCCAAGGAGTTTTATGTGGGCCAGGAGATAAGGTCAAAGCCCCTCTGTCAGGAGTAGAGTGAATGAGTCTGGCCTCAGCCAGCCAGGGGGACAGGCAGCGGGGGGAACGTCCCACTTACCAGGTCCTGCAGCACAAAGGCCATCAGCTTCTTCTGCAGGGCTTCCACCAGCGCCGTTTCAATGGCATCAGAGTCGTACTGCGCCTGACAGTTGGAGCAGACCCAGCTGGGCAGCACCAACCCATCCTAGGGACAAAGAGGAAGGAGGTGAGCACCAAGAATCCCAAGCACTGGGATGGTGGAACTGGTTTCTGGAGAAGACAAAAGCATCAGCCAAAGCCAAGGGATGCTCAGGGCTGTTGCAAGCAGCTAGAAAAGGAGATGAACAGAAAATGGCCTTTAGGTGAGGTTGATCACCAGCAGCAAGCAGAGCTGCAAAGCAAAGGGGTGCAGAGAGAAGAGAGGTAAGGTGAGTGGTGGGCCTCCAGCATTGCCATGCTGGGGCCTCTGGTGTTGTCAGGAAAGAGGCTGCACCTGGGAGATTGCGGGGTCCTTGCACAGGTCCAGGTCCCTGCAGAAGTTGCAGTTCCTGCAGATGACTTCAGGGAGCACGTAGGAGCGGCAAGGGTCCCGAAACTGGGCTTCTTCTGAGAACTCGCCCACCTCGATGAGGCGCAGCAGGTCCCGGCGCAGTTTGTTGACCTGGTTGGTTATGTTGGCATCCAGGGAGAGGACCTACAAGAATAAGAGCCAGGTGAGTCCACCAGCAAAGAAGAGAGTGTCCTCAGCAGGACAGCTCATATCCTTGTGACCTCACATGGATGCAGAGCCAGACAAACTGGTTGTAGATCACTCCTGGAGGAAAGCTGCAGCAAATCTGAGCCATGGACAAGGACCAGAATTTAAGCCCTGACTGCAAATCTTCAGAAAAGAGGCCTGGCCCACTCTGCTGACCTTGCAAACGTATTTGATAAACTCCAGAGCTGGGTTGTTGAGCGGCAAGTAGGAGCCAGGCAGCACTGGGAACAGGTCTGAAGGCTCAGTGGCATTACGAGAACCACTCATCTTCTTCTGGATCTTCTGGGTGATGGTGAAGAAGCTCTGGGTGAGCTCATTGGCCACGTAATCCTGCGAGAAGGTGATCATACCTAGAGAGACGGAGTAGAGAGCACTTGAGCTACACTGCCACACGGGGACAGCAGGGTGGGTAGCTCTCCATCTGCACAGCTCAGCACTGACCGGGCATGGCCCCCACATCCCCCAGCGCCTCCTGGGACACTTGGCTGGTACTCCTCCTCTTGACAGGGGTGCTCCCAGGGGCGTTGCGCCGCAGTTCCTCCTTCATGCTGTGGTACACAGCCACGATGTAGGCTATGGAGATATGGACAAGGCTCCAGCTCCAGCCGTGCCAGCAGCCACCCCAGGGCAAGCTCTCCCTGGCACCGGGGAGGCACAGGTGACCCCATCCCCTCCCTGGGACAACTCACCTGACACGATCATCAGGAAGTAGCTCTGGCAGGAGGCAGTCTGGGGCAGGAACTGTGCAATGTTCCAGTTGTTCTCCAGGAGCTCCTCCACATTTGGCTCCCCTTCCTCCTCTTCTTCCCCCACTGCCGCCTCCTCTTCTTTCTCACTGTCCTCCTCTTCCAACACTTGCCTCTTGCTGGTGTCCTTCTGGAGAAGCCAGTGATATTGCAGCAGTTCCTCGTGCCCAGCCAATGCCTCCCCACTCAGCTCTGTCCCCAGCACCCTGATCCTGGAGCGCTTTCTGTCTCTTACCTCCCCGTAGTGGATGCGAGAATCCACTTTTCCCTTGATACCTCCATAATTTGCTGGATCCATCCAGAGCAGAAACTCCCAGCAGCGGGAGAAGGAGATGGTCAGAGAGTGGAAGATCTCCTTGGAGTGGATGCTGGTGGGAAGAGATTGCAGTCACCCACAGCATTGGCATTGTCCCTAGTTCAGAGCCCTGCCAAGGGCAGGGAGTGACAGAACAAGGGGTGATGGCTTGAAACTGGAAGAGGGGAGACAGAGATGAGATGTGAGGAAGAAATTCTTTGGTGTGAGGGTGGTGAGACACTGGCCCAGTGGAAGGTGTCCCTCCTGATGGCTGGGGGGGCTGGAACTGGATGAGCTTTAAGGTCCCTTCCAACCCAGACCAGGCTGTGGTTCTATGAAATGGGTAACCTTGTCCCTTCAATAGCTTTGCCAAAGAGAAGAAAGAGAGAAGGGGGGGGAAGAGAGAGAGAGAGAGAGCTTCATCTCTAGGCCCAGCTTGGTGAGCACACCCCACCTGTTGATGATGTACTCCATGTAGCTGATGGCATCCTCGATACGCCGCTTCTTGGTGCACAAAATGATCCGGTTGAAGTTGGCATAAACCACTGAGGAGCCCAGACGCTTGAACTCAGCTACCAGCCTGCAGGCAGGGCACAGGAGCAGGAGTCAGCGGGCAAGAAGGCAAAGCCCAAGGAGTGGATGCAACCATGGAGAACGTGCTGACCCAGTCACGCATGTCAGTGACGTCATGGAAGGGGAGCAGCACAGGAGGTCCAACCTACTGCCCACATCTCTGGAGGCTGTGGCAGGGAAGAGTGACTGTGGGTGCCAACAGCCTCCTGGTCACTAGCTCCATGCCTGTCCCTTCCCCACTCACCAGCCTGGCATGCTACATGTCTCACTTACTGCAGGAAAAGCTTCTTCATCATGTTGTGGAGCGTGCGGTGCAGAGCTGGGTCATAGAGCAGGGAGGAAGGAGAGCGGAGCCAGCGGTAGAAGTGAATGACCTGGTTGTCTGCATAGACATTGTGATACTGCGTGATCTCCTTCACCCAGCTCACCACCATGCTCTTCAGGATCCTGCCAGGGAGCAGAGACCAGCATCACCCCACAAGCCATAAGCAACACCCTCCCCCTTACAGACAGGGACACGTTTTTGGATATGCAGGAGGACTCAGAGCGAGAACTCTGACACAGCAGAGATGTGCAAGCCCCCGGCAATGAGCCACAGAGTTAATACCTGCCTCTATAACCTGGTAGAGCACGAAGAAAGGAGAAATGGGAAAGGGCAAAGTCTTGACCAACATCCCCACACATCTGCTGGCTGAGCCACCAGCAAGTTCTGAGCCCAGAATTTTCAAAAGCCTGTTGGAGAAGATGCCTGCCCTGCCCTTGAGACCTGAATTGATATTTAGAGCACCCCACAAGCCCTATTGCTGGCACAAGTCTGGGAAAGGCTACAGTCAGGAGGGAATGAGAGGTAGGACCCCTAAGGGGACCTGACAAGATGGAGACCAGATGCTCCACCTTCTGCTGGCTCCTAGAGCCCTACCTGAACGTGTTGGAGCAGAGGGCGGTTTCATCATAGCTGGCTGGGATGTTGGCAGCTTGGTTCCCTGTCACCATGTCTTCTAGGGATGCCTGCTGAATCACGTCAAAACTGATGCTCATGCTGGAGCCTCCTTCCATGTCGTTGATGTGGTGGGACTGCAATACTGTGTTTACAGCCAGGCTCTGGATGTCCAGCTCCAGACACACTACACCAAACACAAGCTCTCAGGCAGGGCAAAGGACCGCCATGGACACCTCCCCACCCCTCTGCCAGAAGTGCTCTTCACAGTTATAAGGGTGATCTATAGGTGCTGCTGCACCGAGTGGGGAGATGCTTTCACAGGTGTGACTGCCTTGACCAGCACTTGTCTTCCAACAAGACTTGGACTTACTAACTCTCTAGGGGTCACCATTTTTTCCTGGAAGCTGCAGCAGAGGAGCTCAGAAGAGCTGACTGCCACTCAAGCTGCTTCTGCCTCTGAGAAAGACCTGTCCTAGGGTCACCAGGGATGACCAGATGAGCAAGTATATCCTTGGGCTGACACACTGCAGATGGGCTTCTGAGTGCTGCTGTCCATGGCCATGAATTGGGAAAGAATCTGCATTCAGATGCCTGCACACATTGCAGGTGAAACCTCCGTGCCCCAGGACATGCCCCTTGCCCAAATCACTGCTAAAACTCCAAAGCTGCTGGTGACTACTGTCAACAGAGACTCTTTGGAGACCACATCCATCTCTCTACAGGGCTTACAGAGCAGGATTCATCTCTGCCCCTGCTCAGCACTCCCACCCAACTCCCTCCTCACCTGTGGAGTAGCAGCCAGGGTTGTTTATCTCCACAGAGGCTCTCTCATCAAACTCCATGACGAGGCGGTTGTCATCAGCCTCCTTACCCCCCAGGTCTGGGCGGGCTGTGGGCGAGAGCCACAGCAAGTGGTTGTGCCGACGGAGGTGGCGGGAGAAGAACAGATCGGAGCCGAAGGTGGAAATGTCATCAGGGAGGTTCCCAATGGGGATGTGGTAGTACCTGGGGCACAGAGAAGCAGATGGTCATTGAGGTAAACACAGCTACAGAGAAGACAGGGACCCCCTGCAGGGACAATGCAGTGTCCCACGGTCCCATCAAGAGCATGGCAGCCCCAGGGTAAGGTGGTTTCCCCAGGCACCTGCTCATCTCAAAAGCCTGGGAGAGGCAGGTGTCCAGGTTGAGGTAGTGGCGGATCATGCGGCGGGCGGCATGGCGCTGCCAGTCCAGGACGGAGTAGCTGATGTCATCCACCAGCCGGATGGGGACCAAGGGGAACTCCTCGATGATGGGGATCCCACTCACCAGCTGTTTCAGCTCCCAGTTAGACTGCACAGCGACCAGCGTGGGGCCCCGGCGCTCGTCCTGTGTGAAGACACATCGTGCTGCACCTCTCCAGCGAGTGCCTCTGCTCAGCAGGTAACCAGCAATGCCCTGCCACCACAGCAGGTCCCCACACTGGGGACAGCACACCCCAGCACTCCTGAAGCACCCACCTCCATGCAACCAGCTCTTCAGCTGAGTGTGGAGATGGGGAAGATACTGAGGTGGCCTTGCTGCTGGCACTGCCCTAGGTAACACCAAACAAGACAAAGGCCTTGAGCAATTCCCATTTCAACCCTTGACCTTCAGGCCAGCAGTTATTGTTGGAATTGGTGCACCAGTGCCTTCCATAGCATCATAGAATCACAGAATGGTTTGGGTTAGAAAGGGTCTTAAAGACCATCCAGTTCCAACTCCCCTGCTGTGGACAGGGTTGCCAACCACTAGATCAGGCTGCCCAGGGCCCCATCCCACTTGGCTTTGAATGCCTCCAGGGATGGGGCACCCACAGCTTCTCTGGGAAACCTGTTCCAGTGTCTCATCACCCTCTGGGTGAAAAATTTCCTCCCAATATCTGACCTAAGTCTCCCCTCTCAGTTTAAAATCATTTCCCTGTGCCCTGTCACTACCTGCCCACGTCAAAAGTGACTCTCTCTCCTGTTTCTAAGCTCCTTTCAGGTACTGGAAGGCTGCAATGAGGTCTCCCTGGACCCTTCTCTTCTCCAAGCTCAACAAGTCCAGCTCCCTCAATCTTTATTCATAAAAGAGGTGTTTCAGCCCTCTGACCACCTTCCTGGCTCTTCTCTGGATCTGCTCCAACAGCTCCACATCTTTCTTGTCTTGGGGGCAACCTCCTCTTCCCACGTGCCTGCACAGATGAGGTCCTGCGGGGACCTTCCTTGCAACTACACCTCACCTTGTAGCCCAGCAGCAGCCGCTGGATAGCTCTGTAGACAACCTTGGCGTCAGTCTCAGCACGCACTTCGAAGGAATGCTTGTCCGGGGGCAGCAGCTCTTCACCCACCTTCTCCAGCAGCGCGCTGCGCTCCACTGAGAAGAGGGTGGTGAGATTCGGCATCTGGTTGCTGCGTACCTGCACCCAAAGGTGACCGGGTTGGAGGGGAGAGGGACCTCAGGCTGTGGTCCCATGGGGCTCTCCCCAGTGTGCAACATGAGGTTCCTTCCACCAAGGCTGCTGAAACACAGCAGGGATTGTGATGTGCAGAGAAACCTCCCGCTGCCTGACCCCCATCATCCCCTTGCACTGAGCAGCGACATCTTCAACCCGATCAGGTTGCTCAGAGCCCCGTCCAACCTGGCCTTGAATGTTTCCAGGGATGGGGCTTCTACAACCCCTCTGGGCAACCTAGACCAGGGTTTCACCACCCTCACTGTAAAAAATTTCTTCCTTACATCTAGTCTAAATCTCCCCTTTTTTAGTTTAAGACCTAGGCTGAACAGCCCCAACTCTCTCAGCCTGTCCTCACAGCAGAAGTGCTCCAGCCCCCTGATCATCCTCCTCTGGACTGGCTCCAGTATCTCCATGTCCTTGTGCTGTTGGTGGCCCCAGCACTGGAGGCAGCACTGCAGGTGAGGTCTCAGGAGAGCGGAGCAGAGGGGCAGAGTCCCCTCCCTGTCCCTGCTGCCCACGCTGCTCTGGGTGCAGCCCAGGACATGGTTATTGGCTTTGGGCTGTGAGTGCACACTGCTGGCCCATGTCCAGATTTTCATCCCCTGGTCCTCCAGCTTCCAAAGTCCCACCTTACCTTGTCCAGCACAAAGACAGCAGCTTTGCGCTGCGAGGGGATGAAGAGGCCCAGAAGCGCCTTGCTGCCCTGGGAGCTGTGGTAGAGGTAGATGTGGCGAATACATCCTAGGGACACATAGCACAGCATCAGTGGTACCCACGGGTGCTCCATGAGCCCCTCTCCCAGGGTGGAGCCTCACCTGGTTCCAGGTAAGTGAACTGGGCCAGTGACCGCATCTCCAGGTGCTCGATGTCAAAGGTCTCAGCTTCTCGCCCTGCCAGATGCCTGACGAGCTGCCTGCTGACCATGCACACGCAGCCCAGGTGGATCAGGGCACGGAGGAGGAGCGGCACCTGTAATGATGGGAAGAGATGTGGTGGAACAACATTCCACTACCAAGCTCCTCTTGGGAGTTTCAGACCTAGAACAACTTGGCTTAAAAAAACACAGGTAGGATATACCTGAGGCACCTCCTGCATGAATTTGGTATCACCCGTGCTGGTGCAGATACAGAACAAGTATCTTAATTCTTAATTCATAAGCAATAAACACTCCTTGCCTAATCACACCTCCCTCGTGCCAGTTTTGATATTATAGACCCCTAGTACATCTCATTTTCAGATCTCTTTAGCAAGCCAAATCATTCTCACGTCCTTAAGTTCCATGCCTGCAAGGAAGCCATTCCCTCCCTCACACCCTCCCCATCACTCTCCTGCATTAGTCCTGCTACATTTTTTGGAAACTGTGCTCAGAATTGCACTGCAGATGTTTAAAGATCAAGACAGATCTTTCCTTGCCCAGGACTGTGTCCAGCTGGGCTCCCCCTGTCTCTGAGGATGGAAATTCCACAACCCTCTGGGCAACCAGCTTGACCACCCTTGCCGGAGAAGTTTTTTCTGGCGTTTACACAGAATTTCCCATGTTTTAGTCTGTACCTGCTGCCTCCCATCAAGAAGGTCCTCTGAGCCTCTACTCCTACAGGCTGAATGATCCCAGCTCACTCAGCCTTCTCCTTGCACAACAGATGCTGCAACCTCTTGATCCTCTCACTTCCTTTTATATCTTTAAAACACCTCCATGCCCCTTGCTTTACTTCAGTTGCTAATTTTCATTTCCTCTTAGCTAGCTGCATCTTGATTTTACTGTGTCCCATTTCTTAAACACTATGGTAGCACAGAGGACTCAGGTTTGCTACTGGAAGATCTCCTACAAGATATGATGAAGTTGTGCAGATGCTACTCACTTTGGCAGCGTCATTTGCAATAAATTTTGGGCACTGCTTACTAAACCAAGAGTTGTTCCTTGCCTTGTGGGACCTTTATCCAAATCTTCTAAAAGCACAAATTTAAGGTGCCTTAAAATGGTTTCTTTCACCACACCCCACTGCAACACTTCCCAGGCAACACAAATAACTTTGGCATCTGAAGTTTCTCAAGTTTATGATGCTCTTTTTGTCCTTGCAGCCTCTTGCATCCCACAAAGCATTTTTTAGCTAATTGCACCACTACTCACCAAGCTTGTCCTACTTAGGCAAAGATTTTTTAGTAATGCCATATTGCATTTTAGTAGCAAATCCACTTGCTTTTATGCTTTCTTTAACACACAGCTCCACTCTTACAATGGTACAACCTACTCTGCCACTTCCATATAGGTCAGGTCCTGACACTACGACGTCTTCTTGATTAAATTCCTGTCACCAGGTTTGGAGCTGCTGAACAAACCAGTGTCCTCATTAGGAGCAGATATCCCAGTTTCCCATCTTCATTTTCAGGCTTTCAGCATTAATAGCACTGGTGGATTTAATTCTGTCTTGATTGCTTTGTACTGAACTTCTTTTAGGTTATTCTTGCTTTTCCCAAACTTTCAAGTTGTATCCTATTCTTCTTTCTAAAGCCTTTATAACCTCGTTTTAGAGGACAGGGCACCTAGACCTACGTACAACTCCACACGTGCTGGGTTTTCTCCCATCTTTACTCTAAATACCCCTTTATCTTTTCTGGTTTAAACACCAGCAAGCTGGTTCTGGGTTGGTTTAAAGGAAGATCACCCTTCCTGTTTAAACACCTATCTTCACATGTTTTTTAACTCCAAATAAACCAAACCCTGACATCAAACTGAAAAGACATTGTATTTGGTAATGGAATATGCCAGTGGGGGTAAGTGGATTCTTGATTCTGCTTTAAGGATAGACTGAAATATGGAAAGCCACACCAGTTGTATGCCTAGGAATAATTTAAGGATTTTTACGGTTAATGTTTTATTTCAGTCTGGCCTTCAGTCCGAGCAGACCTCCCAGAGCAGACTTTCTAGCTTGCCTGTGAAGAAACCTATTAGGTTTGTGCTTAAGGGTAGTTACTGTTCTGAGGTTTCTGTTGGAATATCAGGAGATAATCTGGTGCCGATTCTGGCAAAAACTTGAGTCAATATTTATCTGCTATATTTAGGCAAGCACTGACGCCTCATTTTATCTTAAAAATGTGTGCTGACTCAGTATCTCTGCTGTGCAGGGTCTTTGATTTTTGGTGTCTCACCATGTTGTTGAATTTTTAAGTGCTAAGTGTCCTCCTGCCACTCCGACTAACAAGCTACGTACTACTCACCAATCCCTAAAAATGAGCACTCGGGGGAGCTACCTGCGTCTCATAGACGCCCTCGATGTCCGGAGCAGAGAGGTCCGCGTTGATTTCATTGATGTGCTCTTGGTACATGTCTTCAGGGACAGAGTATTCGTACAGGTTGTAAACTAAGTTCGATCGGGGCAAGATCCTGTTCACCTGCCGAGGAAAGGGACGTGCTTAGCGGTGCACGACACACCACACAGCACCACCACCAGGAGCTGGGGTCTGAGCCAGCCCGGCTCCCAGTGCTCCTCTCTCCTCAGGAGATCAGTGGTTTACGCTCACGCACGTTACAAATTCCTGCAACAGAGAACCTGCTTCCTGGGCAGGCTGGGATGAGCAGATGGACAGGGACTGGATGAGGTACATTTGCAGTATCTGCTTGCAGTGGAGCTGAAGCGCCTTATCTCAACGCAAGCAGATGTTTCCCCTTCCAGAAGGGGCAGGTCCTCACCCTCCTGTAGGTTGCTCCCTCCTCTGGCTTTGGTACGCGCTGGTTGACGTAGAAGACCCGAGGGATGCTTAGCCTGATGCAGTGCAGGTCGCTCCCAATCACTGCCCACAGCCTGAACAGCCCAGGCTGGCTGGTCTCAGCAATCTGCAGGACATGGGGGTGCAAAGCGTTAGCAGGGAGATCCAACACATCATCAGTGCTTATGTCTAAGCTGTGGAGCACTTTGTGGATCTATGGGTGGTTGGTGGCCAAAAAGAAAGCAGGGGGCTTAGAGTAATCGCTCTCAGCACTGGAGTCCCCGTGTCCTGCTACTGTCCCAGGTCACCATGGACAAAACTCCCTGGCTAAGGCTGCCAACCAACTCATGCTGACCCTTGATGTCAGCTGAGTCACTCTGACATCCTGGACCTGCTGTCTCGTGCTTGCACAAGGGCTGCCTGTAGCTCTGAAGGTTTTTCTGGAAGATGAGAGTGCGTGACAAGGGGCTGGGCTCAGATGGCCACATGTAACACGGGTTTGTGCAAGTACCTGGATGACACCACCCTGCTTCCAGGCATCCCAGGAATCCCGTGTCCATCACAGGCACACTGTGGCCAGTGCTGGACTCCCCAGTACAGGATAGACATGGACATGCTGGAGAGTCCAGTGAAGGGCCACAAGGATGAAGAAGGGACTGGAGCATTTTTCATACAAGGAAAGGCTGGGAGAGCTGAGACTGTCCAGCCTGGAGCAAAAGAAGCTCAGGTGGATCTCATCAATGTATATAAGTATCTGAAGGGAGGGTGCCAAGGGGATGGAGCCTGGCTCTTCCCAGTGGTGCCCCATAGCAGGACCAGATACCATGGACACAAACTGAACACAGGAGGTTCTATCTGCATATAAGGAAACACTTTTTCACTGTGAGAGTGACCAAGGCCTGGCACAGTTGCTCAGGGAGGTTGTGGAGTCTCCATCCCTGGACATACTCAAAAACCATCCTGGATAACTGGCTCTGGGTGGCCCTACTTGAGCAGGGGGTTGGACCAGATGGACTCCAGAGACACCTCCAACCTCAATTGGCATTTTTGTGATTCTGTAACTACTGCACAGTGCTGCTCATGGGCTGAACTGGAGCTGCCCCACTGGCAGATCTACACCCACACCCCAGATTCACCACCAAGAACGACCATGGGTGCTCCTGTTTCCATACAAACATGAGTAAGCCTGAGGCTTTGCAGCCCCACCTGGTCTCCCCAGGGTTAACATCAGAGTGGTGTTGGGATCAGCAGTCCCTGAACTTCACCATTTGACTACAGATGGTGTCAATTTGAGGCTTAGGGCCCCAGGCCTCCCAGGTACCTGCACGATCTGCCAGGGCAAGTCCAGGATGCTGCGTGCTGTCCTGCGCAGGTAGCTGTTCAGCCCTTTGGAGAGGGCATCACGGACCACTCCTCCACCTGCCGTCACCCCACCGTCCTCCAGACGCCTCCTCTTCTGCCGCTCCCGCCGCTGCCGAGACTGCAGCTCCCACTTCTTCTGGTGGAAGCGCAGCCAGACCAGCCGTTCCTCCTGGGTGGGGTGACAACACTAGTGGAGCCAGAAACCAGCACAGGCTTCCGGGTCTCCCAACACCACGCCACACAGCTGACCCTCCATCCTCCAGCCCCACATCACATTCCAGCCCCAGCTGTGAAGCCGCCTCCCCATCGCCCTTTTCTCCATCAGTGGTTACAGTTCTCCATCTTCTGGTTATATTTCTCCTTGTAGCCCTGAGCCACAAGTGTGCAGAGGGTTTCAGGAGACCCACAGCTTGCTCCTGGCAGCACCCAAGCTGCATCTTCTGGGCATCTCCTGCCCAGTCTGCTGCACCTACCTTGGTGGTGCCCAGGGGTGGAGGTGGACCCAGGATCTCTCGCCAGGACTGGGATAGCTCCAGGTACTGGGACATCTGTTGGCTTTCCTCTGCTGCAAGCACTCGCTTCCGCTTATTTGCAATGGGAACTGGTGGCTGAAGGGTCTTGGCAGCCCCAAAGTCCTCTATGTCACCAATCTGTGAGCTGGGTGTTCCCTCCAGGGGCTGGTTGGCGAGGACCTGAAGGAGCAAGGACAGCAGGAGGACATGGGAGGACAAGAGCCCCACCAGCACAGCCAGGACCTTTCCCTCACCCTCTTTACCTGTCTCTTCCCTTCTGAAGTGAAGAGCTCATTGATTTTTTTCTGTTTGTACACATCATTCTTCTCCAGAAGCTTCTTGTGAAGCCAGTCTGGGTGCCGGACCCGTGGCACCGGGTTCTTTACCTGGAGAGCATCTCCAAATCACATGGAGTCCCCTGAACAAAGCCCCCACTCCTGCCCCACTACCACGTCGTACCTGCTGCAGGGCTGCGGGAATGGTGATGATTTTCTGGATGGTGCTGCCCAGTCTCTCGATGTAGTAGTCCCAGTCCAGGATCTGTGAAGAGGACAGAGCAGCAGGCAGTGAAGAAAGCTGAGCAGAAGGCCACCAGATACAGGATCAAACATCTCCCTGGGAGCCCCACACCCAGCATCCCACTTTGCAAGTGCAAGTAGCTGCTGCCCAGGTTGTGCCTCTGAATGATGAGCCCTTGTCCTGGAGCTGACGTCACCTGCACAGATGCCCCACTCACCGCGCGGATGTTGAAGTCCTGCAGCGAGGGGCTCTTCAGCCATTTTCGGAGATAGTGTTTGCGCACGCTGGGCTCAGCTTGGAAGATGGCAAGAGGGATGGCCCTGGGGAAGGCAGGGAAGCACTTATTACCCATCCACAGCAAGGTCCTGTCAGCACAAAATTCCCTCTCCCAGCCTGTGGAGATCCCCCAGGCTTCTCCTCCCACCCCTGCGAGGCCAGCACGCAGCAGTTGTGCTGCGTTGCCCATCACTTGTCTTGCTCATGGTCTGAGCCAGCAGCCAGGTGATCACTTGGCCACACCACACCAGCTCGCTCACCTCCTGCCCTTCCCTTCTCGGATGCCCCAACACTGACAAAAGCCCTGACCCCTCAAGATGGGGTTACCTCTCAGTGACCGGAGAGCCTTCTGGTTTCTTGGAAATGATGAAGCGGCAGCTCAGCCCCGCATCCTTCACCATCTGGTCACCCAGGAACTCTGCCAGGCGCTTGGCAGTGCTGATGGAGGTGGACTTCTGCTCCCCATAGTCCTCCAGCTTGCGCGACATGGACCGGTTCTCCGAGATCAGCTCAAACAGTTCTGAGTCAGGCATGTTGGCAGCCTGAAAAGGAAGAAAAACACGCAAAGCTAGCCAGAACCGAAGGAACAAACCTTGCTGCTGTCAGATTCGGGGAGCGCCTCCACCCAATTGGAGTGACTTTTTATGGGGAGCCTGGGAACTGCTCCCTGTTGCAGCTGTGGGTTTGGGGTTTGCATTGGTTCATGCTGTGGGCATGCGGGTTGTGGCAGCAATGCTTTGTGCTGTGCACACAAAGTAGTTGGGTTCACCAAGAACTTGTTGTACAAGGTCATTGCAAAAAGGAAGGACCCAGCCAGGCTCTCAGTCCCTCTCATTCCCCCGTTTCTTGTGTTTTCCACCCTCGCTCCAGTTACTGTACAGCTGACATCTCTGTGCCCCTCATAAAACACTCCACAGGCAAGTGGCACTGTCACTCTCTGCCTCAGCAAATGCCCTTAGCCAACATCCCTGGGGGATGAGGGCCATCAGACCAGCTACATGAAGGAGACGCCTGGAAAAGGACACCACTCACCCACAGTAACAGCTGAACGAAGAGCCCTTGCACTAAAAGACACTAAAGAGCAGCCCCAAAGAACCAACGCAGCAGAAATAAGATGGAAGTGACCATCAAAGGCACAGCAGATCACCCACTCTGTCCAAGTGAAGTCCACTCTCACCACAGTGCCTGACCAGCTCTGACACTTCTTCTATGGCTCCACCTCAGGAGCACCGACACGCTGAGCTGCACTTACCTTGCTGTAGAGCACATCCAGCCAGTAATCGGCCACCTTGGCCACAGAAGCGTAGACTTCCTCCAGGGTGCTGCCTTTCAGAAAGGCTTCAAATACGGAAGACTGGAATATCTTCACCAGCTGCAGCTCTCCCCGGCGCTTCACCTCAAACCCCTTCAGCTCAGCCAGGGATCCGTCCTCATTGAATACCGCATACCTAGGAGACACAGCGTGGGCAAAACCTGGCCTGTGCCAAGGGACACGTCCTCCAGGATCCCACTGGTGTCCCTGCTGACAGGGCATTTCTGCCCGTGCTATCATGCTGCTATCCGGCACGTTGAATGGAGCTGTGGTGCTCAGCACTGGGATGATCTTCAAATATCTACAACTGCTCTACCAACCGTTTCAACTTGGTCTGCAAAAGCACAATAGCTCATGCCCTGGCTCATCCATATGGACTGGGAGAGTGATCTCAATTGCACACAAGTAAAGGGTGGGAGGTGAGAGCTGGAGTGGGGAAATGGAGGAAGAGGTTTAGAGAGAAGAAGGAAACTTTGTCAGCTCAGATGCTGGCAAAGGGGTCCAGAGGAAACTGGATATAGCTGTGGCACAACTATAGGAACATTCCTCCCTCTCTCCCTTTCTCTTGCATTTTTTGGCATTTCACAGCCCCGCCAGTTATTTGTACGTCTCTTATGGTAACATCAGCCAAGAGAAGAGAGGAGATAATCAAACCTACATCACCTGGCCAGCCCTTCTCCCACCTGACCACGTTCCTGTGGGCACAGCTTTTTCTTCCTCCACCAAGAATAGTGCCTGCCAGCCACCTCCAGGCTATTTCAGTTGGGAGAGTGACCAAGAAATAAATGCACTTGCTAACATCCCCAAAATACAAGAAGCCAAGAGGCCCCGAGTCCTAGGAGCAGAGCTCACTCAGTGCTTGGCATCACCTCGACTCCTGTGCCAGGGACTCACTGCTTGCAGAAAAGAGACAGTGGATGCTGGAGCTCGTCCCATGGGGCATTAAGCACAAAGAAGCACAGAGCTGGAAGGACAGAGGGTGCTGGAGGCCAGACACAGCAGTTCTGGGAGCCAGACCCAGGTCTGTGGGCACCCCTCTAGCTACTGCTTGCTACTGCTCTAGCTTGTGTTCCTATTTAGGAGGCTGCAGAGAAATCAGTGCAGTTTGAGTACAATTCTCCTATAATGTGACAGTAAAGGCAGGACCTATTCCTTCTTCCAACTGGAGAAGGAAGGGGAAACATCTAGAAGTGTTACTGGAGGTCTGTGAACTCCTGAGAGAGTTTAAACAGATAAGGTTGAACAGAAGCAGTATGAGAAGTCCTCAGAAGGAAAGTCAAAGTTCTCCTGCACAGCTCAGAGTCAAACAGGGAGATCGTGTCTAGTCACCAAGTTGGAGAAACGTTGTTTTGCTGTTATCTCCTAAAATTTATTGCTATAGTATGGCACTGGAGGCAAGTGCACAGCTGGTTTCAAAGATGATCTGGTGTAAGGAACTTGCTATTTAAAGCTAGCAAATCAAATGTGCTGCCAGCTCCAAGGGCAAGGACCAACGTGCCCAAACACATGAAGGGGGAAGTGATAATATTTCAAGCTTTGAAATCTCACCTTTTCTTCAGCTTCTTGCCCTCCTCCTTGGAAGCTGGGAGGATCATGGCCAGGTATGGTCCATCCACTTCAAAAAAGATGCTGTTCTCTGAGCGTGTGATGTAGGTGAGAGAGGCTGGGTCCTGCAGTTCCTGGTACTGATCATTCGTGAAGCCTTCCTACGGGCACAGGAGAACAGCTTCACTCAACAGCTGGGCTGGTTACACCAGGAGATGCCACTTGGGCACACCCCACCCAAAAGGATCACTGAGCACCCCTCTGAAAGCTACAGCACAATTTAGGACTCAAAAAATCAAAACATCTGACCTGCCTGTTGAGAAGAAAAATGCTTTGGGATCCTAAAATTATATTCTTTTGTCTTACAGAAACTGGAGTAAGCAGAGGATGGGTTTGGACCTTGCTCTAGTCTGAACTCCAGCCTGCACAGTTAAGCACACACTAAGCCTGGCCTCTTACACACCACCCGCCCTAATACAGGGACATCGGAGCCTCCTCCTCTGCTTAGATGCTTGCCAGGGCAGAAAGCAGTTGTGCAGCAAGCAGGGCCATCAGCCCCAATGTCCCGCTGCTACATGGGAAGCAGAGATGGAAGAAAGGCCCTTCTCCCTTGTCTGTTCTCCACCTCTTCTATCCCAGACTGCAGAGCTGGCCTAGATAGGTGCAAGACTCACCTTCACCAAGATGTTCAGCATGGCACCTGGGTAGGAGATTGTCACCTTTGGCTTCTTGGCATTGGTTGACTTGATGACAAAGTTCTCCGGGAAGCTGTTGGGGAGGACACACCAAATCCCATCGGTATCCAGTTCCAGAGGTCTCCTAAGGAAGGAAGAAGGTCACTGTCAGGAGGAGAGTGGATGATAGGTGAGGATCAGCTCTGCATCCCCCATAAAGGCAGAAGCAGCCTGTTGCATCCACCCTTCAGTTCCTTCTGCAAAGCAAACCCTCATAACGCAGCAGAATAACCACAGCAGTGTCAGAAACCTTCAACATCAACTGCAGAAGCCTCAGGTGTTTAACATGCTCCCACATCTGTCCCAGATGCAGATGGATCTTTCTTCCTCAGCTCAGCACATACTCACCCAATCTGCTCAATCAGTTCCCTGGCCTGGGTGATAATATTTGCTCCTGTGAAGCAGACAATGCCAGCCATTTCCATGGAGTACCAGCGAGCTCTGTGAGCAGAGGAGTCAAAGTGAAGAGCATGAACTGTTCCCTCCCAAACCTAGCTATGGAAAGGGCAGGAGGAACTCCAGAGAAAGGGCAAGAAACACATTATCACTGGCCCTTGTTAGGTTGTTCTCCTTGCCCTAGTTATGACACTCCAGAAAAGCTGGAAACCCACTAACAGACAAGACTCCTGTCACTTATACCCAGTACTCAATGTCTGGCAGGAGTCTCCAGGATGAGAAGTCATTGGTAGAAGCAAGAGGAGCACTTGCCTTCATCCTGGTGCTTCAGAAGCAGGTGAAGCAAGTGACAGCCTCTCTAGGACAATCCTGGTTTCCAACGTTGCCCAGGGGGAAGACTCACCCTTTCCGCATGACGTAGCCATAGAAGGAGTTGAGGATGCACTTGTGGGCCAGCTGCAGGGAGTCGTACAGGATTTCCATGTTCTTGCAGCGCTTTAGTTCGGAGGCGTCTCCTGTCTCCATTGCTGCAGACAGCTTCTTCTTCCACACCTGGCAGCCACACACAGAGTCAGGACAATCCCACACATCACTGCTGGTGGTATCCAACTGGTTCCCCCTCAGTCCCAGTAGAACATTACAACTCTAGAACAGTATCTTTGCCAAAGATGAGTAGCATGAGCTAAACGTTCCTTTTCCTTTTGCAGCTGAGGAGGAGTTGGTCTGAGGCACTTTGCCACATGGTAGGAAGAATCTGCAGCACCAACCACAACTCTGATGGTGATGATCAGAATTCAACCTATCAGCTGCACTGCACCACGTGTAGAAGAACTGAATGCATTGCCTGCCACAATCAATGATGTCTGGCTGAACAGCAGAACCACCATGGGGAAAAAGCCTCTCGGCCAGCTCCGTGATTCATAGAATCATCGAATGCTGTGAGTTGGGAGGGACCCACAAGGATGATGGAGTCCAACTCCTGTCCCTGCACAGGACAGTCCCAACATTCACACCATGTCCCTGAGGGCACATGTTGGCCAAATGCTGCTGGAATCTTGTCAGGCTTGGGGCCATCAGCACCTCCCTGGGGAGCCTGTGCCAGTGCTCCACCACCCTCTGCCTCAAGAACCTTTTCCTCATGGCCAACCTCACCCTCCCCTGCCACATCTTCCTGCCATGTCCTCTGCTCCTGGCGTTGGTGGCCAGAGAGAAGAGCTCAGCGCCTGCCCCTCCTCTTTCCCTTGGGAGGAAGTTCCAGACCGCCAGGAGATCTCCTCTCAGTCTCCTCCAGGCTGAGCAAACCAAGTGACTCCAGCCTCTCCTCACACCCTTCCCCTCTAAACCCTTCCCCAATGTTGTGTCCCTCCTCTGGACACTCTCCAGCAGCTTTAGATCCTTTTTATCCTGTGGTGCCCAAACTGCCCCCAGTGCTGGAGGTGAGGCCACTCCAGTGCAGAGCAGAGCGGGACGACCCCCTCCCTCGCCCAGCTCGCAGTGCAGTGCTGGATGTACCCCAGGACACATGTCAGAAGAGGCAGCCTGGAGTAACCACAAAGCTAACAGCTCGTTAATTAACTCCCTCAGAATCCAGGGCCTTGTCATTGTCTTCAACACATTCCAAGAATATCATGCCCTCATCTCCTCTAGCATGAACCTCAACCAGCAGAGAACTAGAATGTCCTCCTGGAATGAACCTTTCCTTAACCCAAGGTCTAGACCTTGTTGCTCAGCTTGTCTCTTTTCTCTGTGTAGGAAGAACGCCCCAGACTGAACCCAGCCAGATCAGATACATCAGAACAGACTAGCTGAGGATTTGTTAAACCCAGTGAAAACTGGAGATGCATCTTTGTTTCCAATAGCACAACAGAGGCAGCAAATACAATGGAAGCAGCTGATAAGGATTCAGCAGCAAGAAGGCACAGCTGTCAGGAGCTCCACCACATCCTTCTCAAATACAAAGATTGAACAGAGCAATCTTTTAGGACTCAGATCTTCAGTGACAGACAAGAGGTCTTCAGCCTTGGGAAGACAAGTTAGGCCAGAAGTTGAGCTCAGTACCTTGTGCAGCCCCTTGAACTCATAGCGACGGTCCCTGAAAGCTCGCACCGTGTCCACATAGAACGAGTTCTCTCGCTGGCAGATGGTGGTGACTCGTTCCTCCACCTTGGTGACGTGGATCTTCTTGTATGCCTTGCGGCAGTAATCTAGTCAAGGGAAGAAGTAGAGAGAGCTTCTCAGGGATGAGTGCCCCACTATGGACAGAGGGACAGGCACAGCAAGGACAAGGAGACATCTAAGCATTAGGCATGGGTGAGCAAGGAGACAATCGTACTGCAAAGGGAGGGGAAGGAAGATAACAGCACAGAGAGAAGCAGCACCTTGTTATGGAGATGTAGGGACTGGTGGGGGAAATAAACTCATCGTGATGCAGGTATGGCCCATCCACAAAGCTAGGCTCTGCCCTCAGCCAGCTGGATGGTTCCGCTGAACAGCATCGCTCCAGGTGATGGGGTAATGCTACATTTCCCCTCCATTTGCCGGCTTTAATTAGCAGCCTTCCAAAAACATAGAGCCATTCATGTTTCAGCCTAAATCCACGGCTCTCGACAGACAAAAGGAAAAACACTGCCACAGGCACCAGTGCCTGGCCCCTCTTTGGGAAGCACACAGGAGCCTCCTGGGATCCTGGAGCAGGTCAGCCAAAGCATGGTCTGAGACCAGATCTCCTGAACTAAGCCCACAGCCATAGAGAGTTGAGCACCGCTCACAATCTGGGCTGCAAAACACCACTCCAGATCACGACGTTGATTTATTTTTACCTGCCAGCCGCTTCTTCTCATACTTGGCCTGTTCTTCCCGGGAGAGCTCGTGGAAGGCGCGGGGCGCTCCCTCAGGAGACAGGGGAGGGAACTTCTCTGACTCCAGCTGCTGCTGAATGCGGTGATACTCACTGCGGCTGGCAGGCACTGCAGAGGAGGGCAGCTTTCAGTTTCCCAGGAGAGAAGCAGGAATTTGCCTCCATCTCTGGGGGTTGGACTCCACGGTCCTTTCTGTACTTACTGAACTCTCCTCTCCACTGCCAAGTCATCCGGCGCTGACAGTTGGCACCCGGCTTATTGAAGTCACAGGCAGCACATGTGGCCTCATCCACAATGGCTGAGGGCTGGACACAAGAAAGACACACAGATGTTAGAGGGGACAGCTCTCCAAATGACAACTCATGCCAGAACAGGTGGCAGAAGAACATGTGTGTGAACATCAGAGATGGTACTCAGTGAGTTCTCCTTTCCACAGCCTTTCAGGAACACAAAACCCACAACAACTATAGCTGGTTTTTAGGGAAGAGTCCTAGATAAAGCTGTAGTTCAGCCTTTGCAGACCAGGCATCCATGGCAACTTGACTGAACTTCACACCCAACCTCATCTGATCCCCCTGCCCTGAGCAGAAAGGTCAGCCTGTGCTGTTAAGGGGATCCAATCAGAGGGACCACCAAGATCATCTGAAAGAAAAATTAAGAGAGATGAGGTTGATGTTACCCACCTGCAACCTGTTGGTCAGAATGATGTTGGGGTACATGGCCCCCACATCTAGATGGTAGATAAGGGGACACTCGATTCTGTTTGGAACATCCTTTAGGGAATTCAGTTTTACCTTGATTTCATCACAAACCTGTGGCGAGACAAAACAAAATGAAACTCAGGCAGGAAGGAGTTAATGAATCAAATACTTATTGAATTTGGCCCTTTCCTCCTGCACAGGGACACCTGCCACTGACTCTAGGGAAAAACTTCAAGGACCAAAGGAGCAGCATCAGGGACTCCTCAACCATCAGTACTTTAGGTTTTGTTTTGGATCTCCATCCAAGGTTGGCTTTATCTGTAGGGGCACACGGAAGGTGAGAGCAGCTGCTTCCTCAAGGTTACTCAATCAAGGACCTTTTCAGTGCAAATGAGTTAAAGGAGGCAACAGCAGAGACCAGAAGTCCCCAGTCTCTGACCGATGATGCCCTCCAAGAAACTCCAGACTTGGCTTTGGAGAGGGGCGACCTGAACTTTGTAGCCATAAGAAGCAGGGAACAAGAAGAACATGAGTATCTGGGATATGTGAGGGGTCTGTCTTCTTGCTAAATCCCTTCCCAGCCCTCTCAGAGCTTTGCTCCTGGTTGAACAAAGGAGACACCAGGAACCACATCCCTCAGACAGGGCAGACCTCGGATCCCTGGGCTGGGTTTCAGCAGCTGGGGAGGGGGTCCTGGCTGGGGCTGCTGGAGGTGATGGCTGCTTATAACATTCCTTACCACCATCTATTCTGCAGGTGCCCATAGAGGGGCTTCTTGGTCTCTCTCCATAGAGCATAAAATGATCCTAAACAGGTGCTTTAAAGCTGCAGCCCCATCCTTCCCTGCCACACCCAGTTGTGCTGCAGCCAATGTACCTCCTGGAAGTTGGTGACTTGATCCAAGGGCAACCCCTCCTCCTCCTCGATGGCATGCTGCAGCGTCTTCTCTACATTCTGCACCAGGAAGTCAAAGGCAGCAGGATTCTGCAGGAGGGTGGGGATGGCAATGAGACCATGGGTAGCCATCCCTGGCTGTAGGCTGGCAGCTCCTGCCCACGTCCCTGCCTGGCTTGGGGAGCTCAAGCATGGCCCTGCAGCATAGGGCAGCAGATCCACACACAAGCAAGGTCTAGACCACTGACTCCAGGTCAAAAAAAAAGCAACAAAGGGAAGAGACAAGGGCAGCAAGTGTGCAGCTGGTTGCATTTGTGTTTGCTAGTGCAGGACCTCTCATGGTCACATGCTGGCTGGTGCAAGGGTCCAAAGACTTAGTTCAGATCCTTTTATACACCCAATGCGTTCTCCCTCCTGATCCTTCACTAGATGATATCCACCAAAATGTCCCGCACTAAGTGCGATGCATCACACAGCAGAGTGATGCCTCTGAAAACTTAAAGAGTCTGTGAGCACAACACAGGTGTGAAGCAGGGCAAGGCAAAGGTGATGGAGACAGAAGTGAAAACCAGTAATCAGTGAAAGATGTGCAGGAAGGGTTCAGAAGAAGCTCAGTTTGGGTGGGAGAAGGACAGAGGGAAGACAGGACCCCAAGGGGATAGAGGCATCTCTTCCAAGAACCACTGGCTCAAAACCAAACCCAAAACCTCACTTCACCACTCTCCCTTGCTGTCAACAAGGTCTGGCTTGCTTCCAGTACATGATGCATATGACACACTCTCTCAGTGAAGCACAGATGGCCACTTGGAGGCCTCCTCCCATCCCTTCCCACCGAGATCCACACAGCCTCAGGTGCTCAAGGTCTCCTGAAGTATGACAGGTACTGCCCAAGCCCAGCAGGGACACACAGGAGATGTTAACACCAGTGGAGGGTTATTCCTCACCACCACGCTCCGCAAGGACAGAGGTTGGCTGTGTGGTCCCTTACCATTTTGAAGCGGCAGGGGATGTCACTGCGGAAGACCCCAGATTCCAGTGCTTCCACGTGGCCTCCCACATATGTCTCCGAGTCCAGGACATGTCCATCTTCTGTAAGTTTGTTGAATTCCTGCTCCTGCTTGTTGGGAAAGATGATGTTGGCGTGATAGGCCTGAACCATCAGCAGTGCCTCACACAGTGTCCCAGATCCTTTTCTTAACACCTGCGGGAGACATCAAAGACAGTTTAGATGACATCTGAGGAAGAAATTCTTTGGTGTGAGGGTGATGAGGCCCTGGCCCAGGTTGGCCAGAGAAGCTGTGGCTGCTCCTCCCTGGAAGTGTTCTTGGCCAGGTTGGATGAGGCTTTGAGCAACCTGGTCTAGTGGAAGGTGTCCCTGCTGCTGGAAGGGGGATGGGACTGGATGAGCTTTAAGGTCCCTTCCAACCTATCTGATGATTCAGCAAGAAGTGCTGTACCAGTGCTGGTGGGACTGGACTTACAGGCACATCAACAAGCCGGATGGCTTCAGCTGGTGACACGTGTGATTGCATAGCAGGCAGTGCTGCAGCCCATGGCAAGGATGATGGGAGCATGTGAGAAACCAACACTGACTCCTTTGTGTTGGCCAGAAGGAGAGCAGGCTATGGACAGTGCAAAGACCTCCAGATCTCTGCTTCTATCATCTCCCGACACTACTCCACTGTCAAGCCCCTTTGTAAGCTAAACCAGGTGGGAAGAGAGGGACATTTCCTGTGTGCTTACCACAGAGAGCTCTCTACAGCTGACAACAGTCATCAGGAAACCCAGCTTTGCATGACCATGACTGCACGTAAACTTGGCTGACCATTGAGCATCAGCCATACCTTCTTGCTTCAGCTATGTACTGCCAACCCTCAGGTCTCTTGTTCTTAGGTACCTCTCTCAAAACACCCCAGGGGTGTGGAGAGAAAGGAGTAGCCTCCAAAATCCACCCTCACTCCCTCCCTGACAACAGTGGGAACGTGCCCGGGCAGTGGGAATCAGGTCCATGGCCAGAGCATTCCTGAAGCGTGGGAGACGCGGCTCTTCGCTCACAAAGAAACGGTCATTTCAGGAGTGCACCCACCTACCTCATCAGGCTCCATGGGGATTATGGTGCACAATGCGAAAATGAAAGGGTGCACATACTTCATGTACATGTAATAGGTAGCAACTGCGTCGGACACTGAGTAGGTGGCCAGGGTCTGTCGGGAAAGGGCGAGAGGCAAATTAATTCAAATCACATGTGACAGAGCAGCTCAATGACAATAATGGTGGGTATCAAGAGGATGGGGTCAGGCTTTTCTCAGTGGTGCCCAGTGATAGGACAAGAGGCAACAGGCACAAGCTGCAACACAGGAGGTTCCACTTAAACATGAGGAAAAATTTCTTTACTGTGAGGGTGCCAGAGCCCTGGGCCAGGCTGCCCAGAGAGGGCGTGGAGTCTCCATCTCTGGAGATGTTCAAACCCACCTGGATGCCATCCTGTGCAACCTGGTGTAGGAAACCTGCTTTGGCAGGGGGGTTGCACTGGATGATCCCCAGAGGTGATCACACCATTCTGTGATTCTGTGATTGCTTCCTGCTGGACATGCTCGTATCAGTGGGAAGAAGGGGAAGCAGTATTCCTCTATTTCCAAGGTTGTAAAAAATAATCTGTTCGCATCCAAGGACACCCTGTTCTTGCTCTAATTGCACAGCAAAACATCAGCTTTGGATGAGAAGAAATGGGGAGGATGAGCTCACAGCACAGATGCTGCCTGGTTTGGGGACCTTGAGGCTGCTCCAGGGCTTCAGCAGAAATCTCCTGTCTGACACCCAGAGCACAAAGCCTCCTTCTTTTCCCTCCAGCAAGTCATGGCTGTTTGTGGTGCTTCTGATTTAGGTGGTGTGTGTCACCTCGCACTGATGTAAATAAACACTGAAAATACACAGTGTGATGCCACCACTAGAACCACCTCAAAGAAATCCTGGTCTTTCTCCTCACAAGCTCAAGTGTTTCTAAAGCATCGGCAACTGGGGAGACAGGCTGAGTAATTTCTCAAAGGCCACTGCATTAAGCAAAACCATTTTCTAACACTTTAAGATTCCATCACGCTGCAGCTGCCCTAGGCTTGTTTCTCAACTGCTCAGAGAAGACACAGCACAGGGAGGGAATACCTGAGGCTCCTCCGTAGCCATCCGGCACATCTCTTCAGGGTCCAGCTCCACTGGATCGTAGCCCAGTTTTGCTTTAGCTGCTGCTTTCAGGTTGTGACTTCCGACTGGGAGGTAACTGTCTCTCTTCACCCACCTGGACAGAATCATGAAAACACCAGTTTGTGCAGAGAAACCAGCCTTGCCCTTCAAAAAGGGGGCTCAGGCTTGCAAATGGGATCTCAATTGCAAAGGGGACCTCTCACCAAGGACAGCCAAGAGCTGAGCATCCAAGCACAGCGGAGTAAGAGGATGCCCAGCTTTAGATATCCTGCATCTCTACCAAGGCACTTAAATGCCAGCCAGGACAACCCCCACAATCCATACCATCACCACAGCTCAGAATTATCACCTTCCAACTCCCTCAGTGGCTTTAAAATAAACACTTGCCCACTGGAGAAGACACCACCAGGGCTGGAAGGACAGCCAGCCACTCTCCAAAGTCCAGACACTGCTGCACTGGAAGAAAACCACCCAAACCTCCTAACTTCTCTCTCTCTCTATCCCACATATGCACCATGTGTCCTCTTCTCTTCTGGCTGTGCCACTGCTGGGTTAGGACACGGTCCCTTCCCCACTCCAATGGCCTGATCTTACCCCACCCTTTCTCCCTTCCCCCAGATCAGACCTCAAACAGCCATCAGCAGGGAGCCAGCCTTGAGAGCCCTTCACGGGGAAGGCTTGGCAGCCTCTGCAGTACATGCCAAGGGGAAGCAGCACAGTCAAAGAAATGGACCATCATCCTCAGGAGGTGCAACATATGAAAGCTTCCAACAGACCGAAGGAGGACAGTATTCAAACACAACTGTAGGTATTTTATATAAATTTAAGAGACAATGATGCAGCTACATGGTAGAGGGGGAGGGTTTGGTACCTCAGACAGTCCATGTGGATGCACTGGGATGCTTTGTACTCTCCCTGGCTGTCCTTCTGAAACCCAATTTCCTGATACATATTAATTCCATGAGCTGCTGCTCTTGCTTCCACAAAGGGCCTGAAGAAAGAGGCAATGTGAAGAGAATAACCAGAACAGTCATTTCCCTTCATCTTCAACAACAGTTTCACAACTGCTTTGTTACAAACTATCTAAAGAATTTTTCTTGTGATTTATCTGTGTGCCAACAAGACCAGGGAAGCCATCCTTCCCCTGGACTGGGCACTGGTGAGGCTGCACCTCGAGTGCTGGGGTCAGTGTTGGGCCCCTCACTCCAAGAAGGACATGGGGTGCTGGAGCGTGTCCAGAGAAGGGAACGGAGCTGGGGAAGGGTCTGGAGCACAAGTGTGCTGAGTTCCTGGCTGAGGGAACTGGGGGTGTTGAGCCTGGAGAAAAGGAGGCTGAGGGGAGACCTTCTGGCTCTGCCCAAGTCCCTGCAAGGAGGGTGCAGAGAGGTGGGGGTGGGTCTGTTCAACCAAGGACCAAGGGACAGGACAAGAGGAAATGGGCTCCAGTTGTGGCCAGGGCAGTTGAGATGGGATGTGAGGAAGAATTTCTTTGCTGAAAGGGTTCTCAGGCAATGGAACAGGCTACCCAGGAAGGTGGTTGAATCACCACCCCTGGAGGTATTTAAAAGATGGGAAGATGAGGTGCTCAGAGATATGGTTTAGTAGTGGACAGGTACAGTTGGACTCAATGATCTCAAAGGTCTTTTCCAACCAGGCGATTCCAGGATTCTATGATTCCTGCAGAACAGAACCACAGCATGGCACAAGAGACAAAGCTGCTCACTTACATCCTGCACCAGGAGGTGGAGGTGCATGGTCTCTCTCCCCTTGCTTCCTGAAGGCTTGCCTGCATCCCTCTCCCCGAGACCCTCCAGGTCTTTTTTGACCCTTCCCTTGATCCCCCAAGACTGGGTTCATCTATACACCAATATTGTCACACTGACAAGGGCTTGAAGCAGCTCAGCCAAGCAGATGGGACTCTACAGAAGCACATACTTCCAAGCCAATGACCACAGGACTTGTCAAGGTGCTCAAACTAGCCAGACAGTTGCCATGGATCACACACCATCACCACTGTGTGAGCTAGGGAAGGACAACGAGGCTGGTACCTGACCCTGCCCCACAGCTCAGGTGACACCTTGTCAGCCTAGTTTTCATTCCTGATCTCACCAGTCAAAGAAGTCTCCATTGTACGTGACAATGATGGTGGGTTTGGTCTCCTGGACATGTTCAAACCACCTCTGGATTAAATGAGCCTAGGATGAAGAGTAGAAAAGACATGTATATAAAATAATTTCATCTCCTTCGCAGAGATACAGTTTACGCCACCCTTCCCGGCCCAAACCTGACCTCTCTTACCCTTATTTCCAAGAAGTGAAAGCACGACCGGCCCTGCTGGACCCACCATGCTCCCCAGCGAGGCAGCCTACCAAGCAATTAGCTCTCTTTGTCCAATAAGAGCCCCAGGCAGGTAAAGTTGGCTGGGCAGAACTGACTTACTTCATCTGGTTCATTAAAGACACAAAATGGACCCTCGTACTCCGGTTTGGGAGTAAACTCAAAGTCTTCAATATCCTCAGAGACGATCTCCCTGTTTGTGATCAGGTAACCCTATGGAGGTGACAAGGAGGCAGTTAGGAGGACTTGGCTTGGAAGCAACCTGAAAATGCTGTCCAAATAACAGGATGCTTTCCTCTTGAAAAGCCAGAGCTTCTGTCAAGAGGGATCAACTGTTTGGGAGTTATCAGCTGAACCATCGTGGGCCACCAGCTGAGGCCACTGGGAGACAACATGGGACAGCAGAGATGTCCCTGTGCTCTCCAGGTTACTACTGCTCCCTCAGAGGAGCACCAACAACCTGAGCTGGGCACCACAAAACTAACTAAATGTCTTATGCATCATCCAGACTTTAATTTCATTTCCACAGCCACACACGAAGTAGCCAGCAGCAAGGCAAGCCTGGAGTGAGCTGGGTGGGAGGCAAAACGCTGGCCTGCTCCACAGCCTCACTGCTGGAGCATGGAGAAAACCACCCTGCTGTCCCTTACCTGCCCATCAATCATGTAGGAGATCATCATGATCTGGTCTGTCTCCACATCAGGAAACTTCAAAGGGAGTTTGGTAGTTTCAATGTCAAAGGCGAGAACGACGGGATCCTGAGCAGGACCAAATCCGTCAGAAAATATTCTGAAGTCAACTTGAATTTAGAATTACTCCCATTAAGCCCAGTGCTAGGCCAGCAGGTGAACCAGACCCTTCCCAGTAATCATTTTACTGCTTTATCAACCCAAAAATGATGACCCAAGCCCACAAACAAAGCTTCCCCCCCTGCACACCACAGTGTGACACCAGCAGCATGCAGGACACCAACTCCTCGGGGTGGGGGCACCAGCTGTGCTCCGGACAGACAGACGCCTGCCTGACCACCACTCACCGGCCGCTCCACCAGGTCATCTCGGCGGGTGATTTCGGGGGGGTGGGTGCTGCCCCGGTACCGCACGTTGTACCAGTGAGCCTGTGGAGAGAGGAGGGCAGGCAGTGCCTTACGGAGGGGCCAGCACCTCGTACCAGTTCTGTCTGGCTGCTGGGTAGAGCTGCGGGAATCAAACGCAGCCCAGAAGAAAAGCTCAAACTGGGGCTGTGCGTCCATCATTTAACTTTTCTGCACGTCATTAACTAAGGAGAAGGCCCAGCAGTATGGGATTGGTGACCTTTTTGGGCCTTTCAATACTTAAAGAGGGCCTATAAGATGGGGCTATACTTTTTAGCAGGGCCTGTAGCAATAGGACAAGGGGTTATGGTTTAACTAAAAGAGAGGAGATTCAGACTACATGTAAGGAAGAAATTTTTTACAATGAGAGTGGTGAGACCCTGGCCCACGTTGCCCAGAGAGGTGGCAGAAGCCCCATCCCTGGAAACATTCAAGGTCAGGTTGGACATGGCTCTGAGCAACCTGGTCTGGTTGAAGATGTCCCTGCTCACTGCAGGGGGGTTGGACTGGAGACCATGAAAGGTCCCTTCCAACCCAAACCAGTCTGTGATTCTACAATTAGGCTTTACACATGAATTGCCATCACTGACACCTTTGCAAAGGTCCTGTTGAGAAAATCTTTCTGCCCTGCCTGCACTTTGGAGGCATGGCAGCATGAAAGCGAAGCTCTTCCAGCTTCCCTATCCCTTACTCACCACATGGATCTTTAGGTCAATGGAGAGGCGAACGTGGTAGGGGACGTCGTACTCCCGCATATCCACAATGTTGTCCATCTGGTTTGCAACTTTTCTGGAGGCGCCTTCCTCCTCCGTGCTCAGGCTGCCTCCGCTCAGAGCGCTGCAAGGAGCAGAGCCGAGCGCTGGCCTTAGCCGAGCACACACCTCTGCTGCGAGGGACAGCCACGGGCACCGGGGACACCCAGCACCAGGAGTCAGGAACAGGAGAGAACGGGAAACGCTTCCCCGCCACACAACCACCCTTGGCTTGCAGAGGTGTCCCCAGGACAGACAGGACACGCAGCCCCATCGCCCCCGTCTAAATTCGCCTTTTCTCACGCTTGTGAGCTGTGTCTGCTCAGAGATACAGGCAGACAAATCCCACTCCTGCCTGTATGAGGGGTCTGGAGAACAAGTCCTACGATGTGCGGCTGAGGGAACTGGGGGTGTTGAGCCTGGAGAAAAGGAGGCTGAGGGGAGACCTTCTGGCTCTGTCCAACTCCCTGAAAGGAGGGTGGAGAGAAGTGGGGGTGGGTCTGTTCAACCAAGGAACAAGGGACAGGACAAGAGGAAATAGCCTCAAGTTGTGCCCAGGGCAGTTGAGATGGGATGTGAGGAAGAATTTCTTTGCTGAAAGGGTTCTGAGGCATTGGAAGGGGTTGGCCAGGGCAGTGGTGGAGTCCCCATCCCTAGAGGGATTGAAGAGTCGTGTAGACACAGTGCTGAGGGACATGGGTTAGTGGGGGACTTGTCAGTGTTGGGTTCATGATTGGACTCAATGATCTTAAAGGGCTTTTCCAATCACTATGGTTCTGTGTAACAAGCAGTTCTTATGGATTTATAACTCTGGTAATGGGTCTAAGCATAACAAGGCAACCTAGGAAGCCCTTTGATGAGGGACAGTATGCCTTCCAGGTGAGAGGGGAGAACTCGTCTCACTTAACTCTTCAGGTTTAAACCAAAATCAGGCTTCAGGGCCAGGAAACCAGAGAGGGCAAATTTTTCATGTGTATATTCTGATTGACTTTAAAATCAAAGTTTCTATTTTTTTTTCCCGTCTGCAACTGCATTTCCAATCATGCATACAAGTGTCTGGCTTTTTACTCAGATAGAAAATGTTTGTTGGGTTATTTTTTCTCCCTTTAATCACAGCTGAAAGTAAGGTTGCCCAGTGCCACTCAGTATCCTTTCTCAGGGAACAAGGGATCTATTTGACTGGCAGACAGAGGTACCACCACAGCACATCACACCCCAGAGGCTCCAGAGCCTCTTGATGTGCAGCACTGAGCTCGAAGAGCCACCTCAGAGACAGGTGGCAGAGAGGCATAGCTGGGGTCAGACCCCAGGCAGGACAACTCATCTCTGAGGACAGCTAAGAAATAATCAAGGGAGCCTAATTATTAACACGAGGGACTGACCGGCCACCCTAAGGAGAGCTCGCACCTCGCCAGCATGGCTGTGTAGACATCGCTCGCCTGGTCTCGCTCTCTGTTTTTCCTCACAGCAGGTGAGATCTCCTTCCTCACCTTCACCAGGTCATCCACTGTGTTGAAGGACAGCTTGATGTAGCTCCTCTTCAGGCCCACCAAGTGGTTTGGCTGCAAAGCGGCAAGACAACACCAGGTCAGGGGGGCTGAGCACTGAGGGATGGCCACCAAAAGAGAGGGTGGGGGAGGCAGACAAGACTGATGCAGATGGAGGAATTGGCCAAAAAAGAGGTGTCAATGGGTGGGAGAGTGTCCTGGTTTTGGCTGCAACAAAGTTGATTTTCTTCCTAGTAGCTAGTACAGTGCTGTGTTTTGGATTTAGGATGAGAAGAATGTTGATAACATGCTGATGTTTTAGTTGCTGCCGAGCAGTGCTGACATTAAGTCAAGGACTCTTCAGCTTCTCATAATGCCCTGCCAGCATAGGCTGGAGATGCACAAGAAGTTGGGAGGGGACACAGCTGGGACAGCTGACTCCAACTGACCAAAGGGATATTCCAGACCATAGGATGTCATGCTCAGCAGATAAAACTGGGGGAAGAAAAAAGAATGGGAGGATGTTTGAGTTGTGGCATTTGTCCTCCCAAGTCACCGTTCCCCATGATGGAGACCTGCTGTCCTGGGAGGGCTGAACACCTGTCTGCGATGGGAAGCACTGAATGAATTCCTTGTTTTGCTTTGCTTGCGTGTGCAGCTTTTGGCTTCCCTATTAAACTGTCTTTGTCTCAACCCAGGAGTTTTCTTGCTTTTACTCTTGATTCTCTCCCCCATCCCACTGAGGGGGAATGAGCGAGCAGCTGTGTGATGTTTTTTTGCTGGCTGGGGTTAAACCACAACAGAGAGTCAAGCAATGAGAAGTGCCTTTGGTGAGCTGTGCTGGTTTCACTGGGCAGGCTCTCTCACTTTCCCCCAGGGAATAAGGGAAAGAATTGCAGGGCAAGAGTAAGGAGACTCATGGAGTAAGATAAAAACAATGTAATAATTGAAATAAAACTTAAAATAATAATGATAATAATAACTATCCCAGAGGAGTGACAATCCCGAACTGAAACCTGCGAGAGCCCAAGCGAGAGCCAGAGAGAAAGAGCCCCTCATGGATCTCCTGCCCATGGGGGACAGGAGATGGAACAGCCCCTTGGCAGAGCCCAATGCCCATGGAGCTGATCCATGTCAATATTCCTCACCCCTGAGATCTTGCGCTTGCAGACGGACAAACACAAAGTCCTTCAGTGCCAGGGACACAAATGCCAACCTGGGGATGTTATCAGCGTTTCTCTCCTCCCAAATCCCAGCTGAACCCAAACCCCACCGCTGTTCTGGCTGCTGAAAAGAGACCAGCTCTGGCCCAGCTCAGCACCAGGACATAAGCACATCATGAGCACAAGAGCTGCACAGCAAGGCCCCAGCTGCCCATGCAGGCAGGACCATGAGCTGGAGTCACCTGGGGAAGGGGAGGAAGAGCAGGTAAAGCATGAGCAGCATCCCCCTCCCACAGTACCCTCTCCTCCTCCAATCATTCTCTAATTTCTGCAATTAAATCTCTTGAACATGCTGTGAAACATCTGATGTGCTCAGGGAGAGGAATGTCATTACCACCAAAAAGTAATGAGCCATAATGAACTTGTTTCTGACAGGCACCACAAGCTGCACAGGAGAGCTAAGTCAAGTGTGATGGTTCCCTTCACTGCTTGGTTCCTCCATATTTTGGGCTGCGCAAGGTCCCAAAAAACCCTACAACTCAAGGGCACGGAGGGCAGAGGGTTACAAACCAGGTCCAGGTCTTCTTTGTGGACAGTTTCCACCTTTGCAATCTTCCCTTGGAACTTCTTAGAGAGGAAGGAGGACACTTCTCGCTCGCAGCCCTGCTGAGAGACCCTGGGGCTGAGCAGCGTAGCTCTGTCCCTTGGGAGAAGACCATCCCAAAGCAGGAGGCTCAGGAGGTCTCAAGCTCCCCAGGACCTGCTCTCCCCTTCCCTGGGGACCTCAGCTCTCCCAGGGTCCCCTCCTCACCTTCTGGGTGGCGATGTAGAAGTAGGGCTTGTAGGGCAGGGCCACCTAGGAGAGAGCAGATGGGTGACAGTGGTGGGTTCCCACGTGGGACCCTGCACCCCGCCCAGCCCTCCCGAGGACCCACCTTGAAGCGGCTCCCGTCCTCCTGGATGAAGTAGTAATCCACAGCGCTCACCAACCGCCGGTCCTCGTCCAGCACCTCCGTCTGCCCACGGGCACCACGGGCTCAGTGGGGTTACTCTGTGAGACCCTTCCCCCGCTCCCCGCCGTGGCTCCCGCCGCTCCCCGCCCCCCCCGCTCCGTACCGGGTGCATGTTGATGAGCCAACCCGTCCGCTCGCCGGGCTCCGCCGGCCGCTCGAAACCGAACAGCGCGTCCAGCTGCTCCGTGCGCTGCGATCGCTCCAGGCGCTTGAGCGCGGACAGCGCGGGGCCATCGTCCCTGTCCGCTGCCGCCTCCCGCCGCCCCCACCGTGCTCCCTCGGGGTCTCCGCCGCCGCCGCCGCCGCCCGCCTCAGAACGCCGCCCGCCGCCCCGCAGCACCATCCCGGCCCGACCCGCCGCCGCGGAAGGAATTTCCCGCCCTGCGGCTGCTTCCCGCGAGAGCGAGACCCCCCTGGCCCCGCCCCGCGGAGAGAGAGCACCAATCAGAACGCGGGACTCCCTCCCCCCGCGGGCACCTCTCACCAATGCCAGGTGGAGCGTCCCACCTCGCCCCGCCCCCTCCAGGCCTCGCCCCTTCCAGGCCCCGCCCCCGGCTCCGTTCGTCCCCTCCAGGCCCCGCCCCCTACAGGCCCCGCCCCCATGCTCTGCGTCCCCCAGGCTCCGCCTCCTTCTGGCCCCGCCCCCTCCAGGCCCTGTTGCGGTCCCCGGCGCCGCGGAGTTGCGGTGCGGGAGGGTCTTGCCCGCTGCTGTCTGCGGCGCCGGCTGCCCCTCGCTCGGTGGAGGTGTTGGCGCGGCCGGAACAGCAGGTGTCTGCGCTGCAACAGCAGCCTGGCCGCCTTCGGCCCCCGCCCCGGGATCCTCCTGCCCAGGCTGCGGCTGTCGCTGCAGCTCTGCCCTTGTCCTGGTTTCGCTGGGACAGAGAGAATTTGCTTCCCTGCAGCCGCAAGAGCTGAGGTTTGGTTCCAGTAGGGGTTTGTTATGAGAAGAACGTTGCTAACCTGCTAATGTTTTAGTTGCTGCTGCAAGTCCAAGGTCATCGTGTTTTGCTGCTCTGCAAGTGCAAAGGACTGGGAGGGGGTGAGTGTTGTAGTTAGCAAACCCCAAAACTGGCGTTTGGCTATGCCAGTGAGACACTCCATTTCATGTCACGTCATGTTCAGTACAGTAACCAGAGCTGACCAGAAAGCTGGGGATTCTCTTGGGGATCGCTTCAGCTCCCGCTCTCTGCAGATTGCAGTTTGGGTTTTGGGACTGTGTCGGCTCCGGGATCAGTGGCTGGGACAGGCTGGGCATCGTTTGGTGCGTGGTGAGCAACTGCACTGGGCATCACTCATTTGTACATTGTTATTATTATTACTATTTTATTTCAATTGGTAAATAGTTTTTATCTCAAACGATGAGTCTCCTTGCCCTTTCCCTTCCAATTCTCTCCACTGGAGGGTACTGAGTGAGCGACTGTGGCTACAGCCAAAGGAGTGAAACCACCACACCCCTTGTGGAGTCACCCAGCAGCCAAGCTGAGCTCCTTGTCCCAGAGACACACACGGACACACAGACACAGGACACACAGACAGCCACAGGCGAGGCACTGCCGTCATCAGCACCCACACACAGGACCCACATTACCCACCAGCCCTGTCCCCTCCTTCTCTGGGGTGGCAGAGGTGGGAGGTCACTGGTGCACACACACACCCGGGGTTCCTGAGCACACGCACACTCGAGGGTCCCCTAACCACCCACATGGCCCTTCTGTCCCCCAGCACCCTGCCTGGATCCCAGCCCTCACACCTACCCCATGGGTCCTGGACTCACCAGCTGGTCCAGCTTGAACAGACACCCTCAGTTTGGGGGGGATACTCTGAATCCCCACCAGATGTGACACAGGGTCCATCTCCAGCTGCGTGGAGCCCTTCATTCACCTCACACTAGAACCCCCAGTAGCTAGTTTCAGGGACACCATTCCCACCCCATGGCTGGAGGTTAAAGACCCCCACTCACTCCAGTATCTACACTAGGACTCTGCTCACTCCAGTAGGTGGCACCAAATCCCCCCCCCCCCCCCCCCAACTCACATAATGAAGAGAAATAGTGAAAAAAACATTTAATATGAAAATATAAAAAGATGGGACATACTGTGGTGACCAGGCACAGGGCTCTGCCTCCTCCTGTTTTGTTCCCCTGGTTCTCTGGTGTCTCACGTACTGGTGTCACACCCAGCAAATCTGGAAGAATAGTGCTGCCTGGAACATGGAGCTCTTTAAGGTTGATTTTCACTGTTGGTATTCTCCTGGCCTCCTCTGCATCATACTGTGGTTGCACTAGCACGTCCATGGGTGTTTGCTACATTAATGGACTTTTAAATATGTTTGATTCCTATGCAAAAAAAATATTCAGCCTGGAGAAGAGAAGGCTCTGGGGAGACCTTCTAGTGGCCTTCCAGTACCTGAAGGGGCTCCAGGAAGGCTGGGGAGGGACTCTGGCCAAGGGCAGGGAGTGACAGAACAAGGGGTGATGGCTTGAAAGTGGCAGAGGGGAGATGGAGATGAGATGTGAGGAAGAAATTCTTTGGTGTGAGGGTGGTGAGACCCTGGCCCAGGTTGCCATATGAGGGCTTTGCTGGTCCTGCCAGGGCAGTGCTGCACCCAAAGGAGATGGCACAGCCTGGAACTGACCCTGGCTGGCACCTGGGAGCTTGGCTGTGCTTTCAAATCTTATTCACAGCAATTCTTCACCCTCCAGAAGAGTCTGGTCCCTTTCGCTACACTAACTCAGCACATGTTGTCCCAGTTTTCAAGTTCATGGGAAGACAAATTCCAATTGCTCACATCCCAAATTTATTCTCACGGCTAAACATTTCATCTGCCTGTGGCCCCTGTCCTCTCTGCTGATACACCATGGGAGACAGGGAACAGCCCAGACTTTACTCACAAGCAAGTCAGCAGCCCACAACTTTTTCTCTCAGTGAACAGAAACTTTCCTATCTGGAATTCCCATTTGCAAAATACATCCTAAAAGTCAGTGGGTGAAACACATCATTTGGAGCTCTGGAGCTGTTCTGCACATCCACCCATTATCTTTCCTGCTGCTGCATAGAGGACACATGGAGTAACTGATGCCACCCGACCCCCAGGTCGGGTTAATTGTTCAGTCCTCCTTGCTGTGCCTGAGCACAGGATTTCTCTTGGGCACCACTACAAGGATCTGCATTAAATGGATCATGAGCCTCAGATGTGGCCAGTGCTTGTTTTGGATCCCAGGGCAGAGGAGTTGCCAGTCAATGATTTTTCTGGCCTACACTGATGAAAGTGATGCCTTCCTGGGCACCAGGCAGCAGCCGCTGATCCCCGGCAGTGGCTTGGGAGGCTCCAAGCTCCCAGGCCAAGCTGTGCTGTGCTTCTCTATAAATCCCAGCATGGCTCCTGTAAGCAGCACCCAGTGCACATCACCCCATTCAGTCCCAAACTGGCCACACTTGTGTTGCAGGATCTTCCAGAAGTGATGGCAGAGATAACCCAAGTCTGCACTGTGCACTGTAAGAGCTGCCAGGCAAAGCAGGAGCACCTTCCAGAAGCCCAGTCCCAGGTGGCTTGAGCCTGTCATCCCTCCCACCTGCAGAGCTCACCTCCCCAGTGTGGGTGTCTCCCAGTGCTCCTTTACAGGCCTTAGCTTCAAGGTGAAGTCAGCAGTGACCATCACCTGGCCATCTGGACCAGGCACCTGAGCAAGGCTGACCAGGAAACATGGGTGCTCACCAGACCCCTCTTCCACATGGAGGTGCAGCCCAGGGGCATGCGGGTGTTGCATCTCCCTCACTTCACCTGCCTGGCAGGTACATCAGCCACAGGGACCTGGGTCTCTCAAGCCACCATCCCTCAGCCTGTTCCCGCCCAGGGACACTTCCTTGGAGACCTCTCTCCAGACATGGCCAAATTCTCCTTTCCCTCCAAGGTCTCCTGTACTCCCTTGTATTCCTCTGCTTTGCTTTAGTGCCCTCCATCCTTCTCTCACTTTGTCTCTGTGGTCCCTTCCCCAGCTTCTGCTCCACACCCCCTCCCTGCCCACCTTCTCCTCCCAGCTGCCATGATGGCCCCCCAGCACTACCCCAACCCAGCTGCCGATCAGACCCCCCACCTTCCCCAGATGGTTCCTCAGCTCTTTGCATCTATGGCAGCTGTGGATGGACACGGCCATCCCTGCTCTGCTCCACCAGGACAGGAGCCAGCCGGCTGCACTCACCCATAGGCTGGACCACCTCGGGGTGGGATGCAACACATCAGAGCTGGCCCAGGCAGAAGAATAAGTGGAATGAAATTATCCATTTTCTCCCAGACAACATGGGGCTTTGATCTGGGTCCTCTGTCCTGCTGTGCTCTTAGCAAGCTGCTGTTAATGAGCAAATCAGCACCCACAGCTGGGCTGCAGAACGTGCAGAGGAGTCCCAGTCCCCTGTGCTGGGGGACCCTGGAGCAGGCACGGTGTATGCTGCCTGAAGGACTCTTTCTTGCAAATCCGTGTCCTCTTCCCAAACAGGGCACGCTGCAGAAGGAGTTTCTTGTTGCAGGGCCCCATGTCCCGCCCAGAGCCTGGCGAGCCCGGCGGTGTCGGCTGGAACGCGGCTCTGCGCGGTGGGTGTGTTCCTGTCAGGTTAACAGCGAAGTGTGCTCCAGAGCTCATCCAGGCGACTGGGCATCAGTAGAGCTCTCTGACCCTGCCATCCCTAGGGAAGTCACCTCAGGAAGTTTAGGCTGCTCTGGCGATCACAAACTGGAGTGACTGGTCACGCAGTGACCGTCTGCCTCCCCGGTACGTGGTGGTGGGGAGCTTGTACGCAGGGTGCTGCACAGGAGCAGTTTGACCATTTTCAGGGCCCCAAGCTGCCACCTGCAGGAAGACTGCCGAAGGCTGCAACTCTCTTCCCAACCCCAAAAGCCCAGGGCACATGTGGGACCTAAAGCAGAGCACATCATCATGTGTGAACACACATCTCCTTTCCACTGCTAAAGCCTCAAAGAGAAGGAGGCAGTCTGAGAGGGTGCCAGGACAACTAAACAGACCCTTGTTGCCTTCACAGAAGATGTAAATACCAGCCTGTGCCCCATTGCCCATTTTAAATCTGGGAAGATGACCCTGTAGAGACCAAGCAGAATGATCACATTCTCTGCTGTCCTGGAGAATCCCAGTTTCTCACTACTTGGGGTGCTTTGGGGGAGGCTATGTTCAACCTCAGACTCAGCCCCCATGCAGCTCTAGCAGTTTCCGGGCAGTGGAGATCCCAGGTTCAGGCAGTGGTAGCTCTCCTGCAGAGGGGAACACGGGGGAAAGCACTCACCAGCTGTACTTCTCCTCTCCAGCCATGCTTGCCAGCTGCAGGCAGGAGGAGAGGTCCTCTGAGAGCACCAGCAACATCCCCAGCATCAGATGCAGAGCTAGCCCTGCTCCCTGCTCCTGCAGGGATTGCAGGCTGGTGTGGGAGCAGCACCCACCCGGCCCGCTGGCAGAGTGAGGTCCCTCTCCTGGGACTGAGGACAAAACCCACCAGCTCCTCCACCTGCGTGGTGCTGTGGTGGAGACAGGCAGTGCCGGAGCCCCATCAGCAGGGCTGTCTGTGCGAGCTGTGCCTTCCTCCCCAGCCCCATGGTGCTCCTCACTCAGGCACCCCAGCCTCAGGCATCATGTCCTGTGAGACCTCACCTCTGCACTCCCCAAGGCCTCGTCTGTCAGAGATCTGCGAGGGGCTGCCACCAGCTTCCTCAGGGCTACGTCTGTGACTGGAACAACAGGAAGACATTGCCATTTTTGCCTCAGGTTTGGGAGAAGAAGCCATCCTCAAGCAGCCTTAACCCAACCTTCCTGATCCCATTAGCTGCACTGGTCCCATCGTGCATGCTCCCACCGCATGCTCCCACATCTACTGCAACATCCACATCCTCCTCCATGAACTGTGGCAGGGACATGCTCACCACCATGCAGCTCCACCAGCCCCACTGTACCAGGTTGTCAGTGAGGACCAGGGCATGACCTTGACCAGCAGGTCAAGGGAGGGGATTCTGCCCCTCTACTCCACTCTTCTGAGACCCCACCTGCAGTGCTGCCTCCAGTAACAGCAGAAGGACACAGACCAGAGGAGGCCACGAGGATGATACAAGAGCTGGAGCACCTCTGCTATGATGACAGGCTGAGAGAGCTAGGGCTGTTCAGCCTGGAGAAGAGAAGGCTCCAGGGAGACATTCTAGCAGCCTTCCAGTAGCTAAAGGGGCTCCAGGAAGGCTGGGGAGGGACTTTGGCCAAGGGCAGGGAGTGACAGAACAAGGGGTGATGGCTTGAAAGTGGCAGAGGGGAGATGGAGATGAGATGTGAGGAAGAAATTCTTTGGTGTGAGGGTGGTGAGACCCTGTCCCAGGTTGGCCAGAGAAGCTGTGGCTGCTCCTCCCTGGAAGTGTTCAAGGCCAGTTTGGATGTGGCTTTGATGGTCTAGTGGAAGGTGTCCCTGCTGATGGCAGGGGGGTTGGAACTGGATGAGCTTTAAGGTCCCTTCCAACCCAAACCATCGTGTGATTCTATTCTATGATTCTGTGATCTTAAAGTTCAGGTTCAGCAGCTTCACCTCCATCTCACACTGCATCAGTAGCACATAGCAGAGCTCAGAAGCCAGATCATGTCCAGGGGAGTGTCACATCCTCTGCCTGTCCTCTCCCTCTTCTTCATGCCTTTGCCATGAAACCTCTTCCTGCCAGTTTGTGCCCACTTGCCCCAAGCTGCTGGGCTCCACAAATCCCACCCAGCTGCCCATCCCAGGAGGGCAGCACACTGCAGGGCTGAGACCACACTCCCAGCTTCCGCCTCCCCATCCCTCCTGCTGCTATGCAAGGAGCAGATTTCTTGCTCAGTTTCCAGGAGCAGAGTCCTTCCTCTCCTTTCTGTCTTCCTCATGTATAGGTGAATGCATGGGCCCTCACCTTCCTCCCATTTTCCAGGGCAAGTGCAGCCACAGCCACCTTGCCCCTTCCCTCCTGCTTGCGGTCCTGGCCAGGGTCCCTCCTCAGGAGACCCCCTGATCTGCACCCACTCCCGCTCTCTGTCTCCAGACGGATACTCACTGACCTCCCCCAGGGCACCCTGCACTTACATATGAGTGTAGGGTACACAAAGCTGTTGGATATGATTTCATAGTGTCGCAGGGTCAGGGTCTCCTCCACCTGCCTGCTGTTGTAGGGCAGCATTCCTGCTTTGGGGCTCTGGGAGGAGTCCTGTGCCTCCAGCTTGGCCTCACACTCCCGCACACTGTGGTCCAGAGATGCTGGTGCTGAAAATGTTTTGCTCCGCAGAATCTTAATGAAGACGCAGAGCTCACTGGGGCTGTCAGCCACAGGCTGTGGCTCGACCGGGCCATTCCAGCAGATCCCAGGCTCTGGCTCCGTCACTTCCCAAGAAACCGAAAGCGCTGGGTGAGGTCGGGGCTGATCGGCTGTCAAAGCGCTTCACGCCTCGGCTGAGCACTCCTCATCGCACTCCTTGTCATCCTGCCGGGGCTCTGCCTGCACCCTGCTGTCTCCTGTCCCTGCCTGCACTGGGTTTTTTCGCTGCCTGCACCAGACTTTCCCCCCTGTGCTGCTCCATTCACACAACCTCTCTTCCTTTTGACCTTCCCCTTCTCCTTCTCCCCCACCCAGCTCCTTTTTGGATATTTTCTTCCCCAGGGAAGGCAGGAGAAGGCAGGGATGGGCAGGGAAGGCAGGGAAGGGCTCTGAAGGCAGGGGCAGAGCTTTTTCCCAAGGGAATGGTGCAGCAGAAGCTTGGATTCAGCCTGGAAAGCAGGTGTGGGGATGCCAAAGGGTCCCTCGCTGAGTCAGGGGGTCACCCCAGCACCTGCCCTTCACGCTCTCCCCAGCACATCTCTGTCTCCTGCCTTTCCTGCCAGCCAGCTCTGTGGGTGCCTGGGCTGGGCAGGATGAGGCTCTGCCTGGGCTGGGCAAGATGAGGCTCTGCCTGCCCCAGGCTGTGTGAGCTTGTCCCTGTCCCTGCTGCAATGTGGGTTAATTTTTGGGGTTAATTTGTCCTGCAGTGTGTGGGATTAATTTGGAGGTGGTGGGAGCTCAAGAGCTGTGGCTGTCATCTCCCTGACCCCCTGCAGAGCTGGCAGGGAGTTGAGGGTGGGCAGCAGGGTGGGCGGCTGCCTGGCACCACTGGCATGGCCCCCAGTGTGACAGCACTGTACCCCTCGGATCAGACCCACAGACCCTGCCCCACAGCACCCAACACCCCCACCAGCAGCCCCAGGATGGCTGAGCATTCTGCCCATACCCCAGGGTGCCTGGGGCAGCCTAGGAGCCAGGCAGGACCCACTGGTGACATTCAGGGCTCCCTCTGCCCTGGCTGAGCAGGAATAAGGACACTCTAGTGACCCACCTGGTATTCCAGGCAGTGCCCAAGGTTGGAGCATGCCAGGGTGATGGAGCCAGTGGAGTCAGTCTCCAGTCCAAGAGACAGCGGTGACAGGGACACATGCTGCCCAGTGGCTCTGCGGTGTTTGCAGGGAAGGGAGGACCCAGAGCCATCTCTGAGGGCTCCCATCATGGGTCCTTGTCCCAGCCAGTCACCCCATTGCAGGCAGAGCCACATCTCCTGCTGCATCACCCCACAGTGCTGCTGTTGTCTCGCCATCCCTTCCCTGGAGTGATGCACTCGGCCCCGCAAAGTGCAGCAGAACAGCCCCAGATCTTGTTTGCTTGTAATGTCAGCTGAGCCTGACAGCCCGTGCCCCATCGACAGAGCTTATTGTTGGGATAATTCCCTGCAAAGCCATTTCTTGACTCCTTCCAAGGCCAGATACTTGCTGTCTGCTTGGCAGCTGTGTGGGAGCAGTTTTTCATGCCAGAGGTAAAAAATCCTGAGTGCTGGATAGGGAAACAGAGGGGGCCATCAACTGCCATGGGTCCCCACTGCCAGCAGCACCACATCCTGTGGGATGAGCTCTGCACCGTGTCCCAGTCAGGCACAGCACCATGTGCAGGGATGCTCCAACTCCACTGCCTGCAGACACATCCAGGGGACCTGGTGCCAATTCTCCTGCCTCAAAACTGAGGCCACTCCATGAGGATCCACAGTCCCTCTCAGAAGTCTGTGGAGGTCTGTGGCTCCCTGGAGCTCCCATGTCTGCCAGCTCTATCCGTGGGTAGTTTTTCTAACAGTGGTGAAAACTGCAGCTGAACAGCCCAGTTAAGTCTCTTGTTTAGAACAGGGAACAAAAAACTAAAGCAAAGGGCAGGGAATGACCTGGACAACCTCAGGGAGTCGTATAATCACAGTGCAAGACAGCAGTGACCCAAGACAATCTTTATCTGGGGAGAAAAAAACCCTTCCTCTGTATTCAAGGAGGTCTCAAAAGTCATAGAGGGGAACTATAGGACATAATTGGGGCATGGAGTAAGAAAAGGCACATGGAGATGGTGACACTCTGCCAAACAGCGTATGATCACAGAGTCACAGAACGGTAGGGGTTGGAAGAGACCTCTGAAGATCATCTGGTCCAACCCCCCAGCTAGAGCAGGATCACCTGGAGTAGATCCCACAGGAACATGTCCAGATGGGTTTTGAACATCCCCCAGAGATGGAGACTCCCCAGCCTCTCTGGGCAGCCTGTCCCAGTGCTCTGGCACCCTCACAGTAAAGAAGTATTTCCTTATGTTTAGGTTGAACCGCCTGTTTTCCAGTTTGTGACCATTGCCCCTTGTCCTGTCACTGGACACCACTGAGAAGAGCCCGGCCCCATCCTCTTGACACAACAGATCTTGATCAGCATTGATGAGTTCCCCCCTCAGCCTCTTCTACAGGCTGAACAGACCTAAGTCTCTCAGCCTGTCCTCATATGGTAACTGCTCCAGATCCCTCATCATCTTGGTGGCCCTGCGCTGGGCTGTCCCCAGGAGTTCCTTGTCCTTCTTGGACTGGGGAGCTGAGAACTGTACACAGCACTCCAGGGGATGATGGAGAAGGAAAACAGTTTACTGGGGAGAACAGAACAGTGCCAGGCAGGCAGGAGGGGGAAGAACTCCCTGTGTCCAAGGGGAAGAGCAGAGAAATACAAATCCAGAACGAAAATGTGAAACATTTTCATTGGGTTGGTGACTGGTCACTAGTGGGTTCCCACAGGGATCCATCCTGGGGCTGATGCTCTTTAAGGTCTTCATTAACGACTTCGATACAGGACTTGAAGGACTGCTAACAAAGTTTGCTGATGACACCAAATGGGGAGGAGCTGCGGACACTCTGGAGGACAGAGGGACCCTGCAGAGAGATCTGGAGAAGTTAGAGAGCTGGGCAATCACCAACCATATGAATTTTAATAAGGGCAAGTGCTGGATTTTGGGACATGGCAGTCCTGGACACACATCCAGAACAAGGAACAAGAGGCTGGAGAGCAGCCCTGCAGAGAGGGACCTGGGGGTTCTGGTAGACGGCAAGTTGAACATGAGCCACCAGTGTGTCCTGGCAGCCAAGAGGGACCCCCGTGTCCTGGGGGCACCCAGCACTGCACTGCGAGCTGGGCCAGGGAGGGGATCGTCCCGCTCTGCTCTGCACTGGGGCAGCCTCACCTCCAGCACTGGGGGCAGTTTGGGCACCACAGGAGAAAAAGGATCTAAAGCTGCTGGAGAGTGTCCAGAGGAGGGACACAACATTGGGGAAGGGTTTAGAGGGGAAGGGTGTGAGGAGAGGCTGGAGTCACTTGGGTTGTTCAGCCTGGAGAAGAGGAGACTGAGAGGAGATCTCATGGCGGTCTGGAACTTCCTCCCAAGGGGAAGAGGAGGGGCAGGCGCTGAGCTCTTCTCTCTGGCCACCAACGCCAGGAGCAGAGGAGATGGCAGGAAGATGTGGCAGGGGAGGGTGAGGTTGGCCATGAGGAAAAGGTTCTTGAGGCAGAGGGTGGTGGAGCACTGGCACAGGCTCCCCAGGGAGGTGCTGATGGCCCCAAGCCTGACAAGATTCCAGCAGCATTTGGCCAAGGCCCTCAGGGACATGGTGTGAATGTTGGGATTGTTCTGTGCAGGGACAGGAGTTGGACTCCATCATCCTGGTGGGTCCCTTCCAGCTCCCTATATTCTGTGACTCTCTAAGTGACCCGGGATCGGCCAGGACAGGTGATTTCCCGGCCCGGTTCGACCAAGAGTGACCCGAATCGCCCCTGCCTGCCCGGGCGGGGGAAAGGGCGGGGGAAGGGCCGGGGGAAGGGCCGGGCAGGACCCCCGCGCTCCGCACCCCGCTGGCACCGACACAGCGTCCCCGCCCCGCCCGGGGGCGGCCCCGCTCCCGCCCGCCCCTCGCCGGCGCCGGCATCGGCCGCTGCTGCACGGGTAAGCGCGGGGGACGGCGGGGATCCGGCCCGGGGGTCACCCCGGGGAGGTGGAGCGGGGGACGGGGGGGCCGCTCCCGGTGCGGGGCCGCTTTCCGCAGCCTGCCTGGGACCGCCGCCGGGGACCGGGCAGGGGGAGGCGCGGGGACAGCGTGGGGGTGTTGGCAGCTGCTGGCGGGGCTGGGGGAGCGGTGGCCGGTGGCCGCCGCAGCGATGCGGGAAGCGCCGGTTGTTTTCGCATGTCTCTTGAGATGCAGCAATGGCTTAAGAAAACGGGGAGAAAAAAAAAAAAAAAAAAGCTGCAGTGGGCGAGAAGTCGCGTTTCTCCTGAACCCCTGGTCTTGGGGTCCCTGTCCTCCCCCGCCTGTCCTCCCAGTTTGTCCCTGTTTTGAGGGACCATCTTCTGACCTGGGCAGCAGCGTTTTTCTGCCGGCGCAGCTGGGGGCTGGCAAAGCTCGGGCTGTCCCAGCGATACTCGGCGTCACAATCTGCCTTTGCACGGGTGCGCGGAGAAATGGGGGTCGGAAAAGTGGGGGTGACTGCCTGGCCTCCTTCCAGAGCCACCAGCACAGTCCCAGCGCAGGGGATGGAAGCTGGAATTTGGTCATGTTGTGCTTTAGCCATCGGTCATGGAAAACCGTCATAAACTCCTTTCTGTGGGGAACAGTTTTCTCTTGTGCAATCGTGAACTGACAGTGATGGGCAAGAGGACGTGGCTGCCTGTGATGGACTGATTGAGAATGAAAACTCGTCTGTGTTGCGAAATGTTTTGATTTTTGCATCAAGCAGTCTGCACCTGGGGAGAATTTTCAGCATTTGTGCTTTTTATTGGCGCACCTTTGAGATCTGAACCAAATCGCGTGTTTAATTATTAATTTCAGAATATTTCCAAACTGGCTGGCAGGGGACGTGTCTGGAGAGGTGGCAACGACAGAGCTGCCTTTAACCTGGAGCCTGTAAATTGCTGAAGCAGCAGCCAGTAAAACAATTGTGGTTAATTGGAGTCTGACACAGTGTTCCCGCTGCGCTTCTTCGGGAGCTGGCTGGGCACGTTATGTGGCAGCTTTGTAGGTCTCTGTGCTGCTGCTGACACAAACTCCTGGTGACAAGGTGACAAAGTGACAAGGTAAAGTGTCTCAGGATGCATCCCTCCCTGTCCTCGGCAGGGCTGTGAGCCGCTCTTGGTGTTTCACAGTGTGAGTTTTGCTTCTGTTTCTTGGGGCCATCCGAAAGCAAATGACCTGGCAAAGCCAAACCCAGTGTTGACTCCAGGTGGGTGCAAAGTAAATCCTGGTCCCCACCAGGAAGCGACTGGAGAGGTGAAGGTTTGGTGGGAGGGGTGTGCGGAGGAGTGGGCAGGGGCTGGGAAATCCCGGGAGGGAAGGTGGTGGAAGAAGCATGAGGGGATGGAGGGGACCGGTGAGGCTCTGATGGTGTCAGCATCGGCGGGAGTCAGCAGCCGTGAGGGACCCCGGCGCAGGGACCAGGCAGCAGGGTTGGGGTGGGTACGGAAATAGGAGGAGACAGGGAGCACGAGGGTTGGGCTGAGGGAAGGGGCAAGCGGTCCAGGGGGAAAAAAGGGGGTGAAGAGCTGGGACGGTAAAGGGGAGGTTGGGGCACTGGAGGGAGTAGGGAAGGGGGTTCCTGTGTGCGCCCTGAGTTTAACTCCTCTGCTGCGAGGGTGGGGGACGGGTGACATTGCATGGCATGTCCCTGCCAGCAGTGTGACTGTGTTGTGGGATGGAGAGACGGGAGGCAATTACACTAATGAGGGTGTTTGCTCCCCAGTTGGACACCCCATACTGGGACCCGGGGCTGGGGAGGGGGGGGGTGTGTGTGAGCCCCATGTTCCTCCTTTATGGTGCAATTCCTGAAAAAAAGTGAGCTTCAAGTTGGAGACTTGTCTATTTTCACCCCAAAATTATTTTAGAAATACAAGCTCTCCCTGCCCTAAGAACATCATCCCCTCTCTCTCTTGTGTGATCTGGTTGTCCCGCTGGCTCTTTCCTGGCTTTTCTCGTGGCGGGTGAACCCTGTGCACCTCCCCGGGATCAAAGCAGGGCGGCTGCACATTGCCCTGATACCACAGAGCTCAAAGCGTGGTCCATGGGAAAGAGCCTTGGGACCTCTGATGCTGCGGCCATCCCTGGGCTGTGAGAGTCCCACATCCAGAGGAGACCTGCTTTCCTTGGCAGCAGAGCCCAGCTTGTCTTGGAGATGGGGCAGTTTGATTCTGGTGAGCCAGAACTTGCAGGGAACTGGAGCTCCTGAGCTAAACTGGGGAATTTCTCCTCAAGGTCATGGGCTGTGGCATCTCGGCCACGCCCAGAGTGGGGCAGCAGGTAGACCATGGACCCCTGGGTAGCCAGAGGAGGAGGCTGTGGGCAGCTCGGGGTGTCTGCAGGACTTTGTGCCAGCACCTGCCTTGGTTTTTGGCGGAGTTGCTCTCTGCAGGGTGGTGGGGACAGCAAGAAGGTTCCCGTGGACTGTGTGATGCTGTAGGTGCGGCTGTGCTCTGACAACACCCGGAGCCCAAATCCTCTGAGGGGAGAGCGCAGTCTGTACGGTGGGGTCTGTGCTGGCTCCTGCTCAGCCAGACTGGGCTGGGATGGACCGGGACTGCTCCAAACTGGTGGCCTGTGGAGAATGGCTGCTTTTGGGGAGGGAGGGAGGTCAGCTAGGGGAGAGCGCTGTTGGGCCTCTGGGCTGAAGCCTGGTTCCTGGCAGGGCTGGGGAGGCATGGCAGGGGTATTGTTGGTCATGCTGGGGTTCCTGGAGGCCAGGAGGGTATTGAGCAGAGTCAGGTGTGCTGGCCTGGGGGCTGCAGGAACTCTTGGCCTCTGCCCATAAAGCAGCAGATGGTGATAAAACCTTCTGAGGAGGTGGAGGTGAGGAGCATTGCCAGTGGCTGGAGTTGCCCCACTGAGCAGAGATGGAGAAGTGGGGCACGAGGCTGTGCACAGGAGGACCAAGAGTGGAAGAGGAGCTGACCTTCAGGAGATGATGGAGAAGGACAGTCTGGGTGTACTCATCAGGGATGGGGATGTGGAGTCAGCACTCAAATCTAGCATTGCTACACCAGGCATGGGAGGACCCGGTGAAGGGTGGTGGCCCACCACGTGGTTCTGGCAATCACCATGGGTGTTGAACTTGAGCAGATCCCCAGGGAAGTAAGGGAAATGGGCAGCCCTCATCCTAGGAAGACACCAGGAGTGTGAGTCTGCTGTGTGGTGGCTGGTAGCATGGTGGGGGCGTATGTGGGGAGTCAGGGTGGGTATGTACTGGCTGGGATGAGGAGGAAAGCGAAGGTTGAGGGTCCCAGTGAAGTTCAGGACTTGGTGGGCAGGGGAGGTGCCCTGTGCCCAAGGACCAGAGCCCAGACTGCCCTGTGGTACAGGCTGTGCTTTGCGGGACACTCTGCAGAGGCTATGATGGGGTCTGTGCTTCACTTTGTTTGTAGGGTGTGTCCAAAACCAGTCTGCTGCTGGGACTGCTCCACAGCTCCCGCTGCGCCTTGTGCTAGACAATATTTTGCATGTACGGAGAATTGGCAAGGAGGCAGCTCTGCGGTGGATAGGGGATGGTTTGGGATCAAGGGTTGTTTTTTTCCACAGCAGGGACTGGAGTCAGAGCCAGCTCTTCCCTGCAAGTATGGAGAGTGCCACCAGATGCTCTGAGCCTCCAGCCACCCCCTCCTCTCGTGCTCCTGCTCGAGGGGCACTGCCTGTGGAGCCAGATCTTGCTGGCTAGAAAAGGCACGTGGTCCTCCTTGATCTGCAGAGCAGGCAAGGCTGTTTGCACACCAGGACATGTGGAGCCACCATATGTCCTCTCTTCCATGGCATGCATGGCATTGTGTGCTGGTAGGTGATGAACCAAGGAGCATGGGGCACCAGGCTGCCACAGGGCAGGCTTATAGATAGGAAAGATTTGCTTTCTTGTTATTGAAGATTGATTCTGTCCAGAATAAAGAGTTCAGATGGAAAACCAGTCATCTATGACAACCAGCTGGAATCTCTCACCTGAGCAGCAAGTGTGGCAGAAAAAGGCCACTATTGATAGATATCAGGGACTTTCTTAAAACTCCAGTGTCTGTTGGGATGGTATCCCCAAGTGCAGATGTCTCCATTGACTTTCTTCTCCTGGCCATAGGCCTTTTCTCAGATCTGGATGCATTGTGGCAGCTATTGAGATCTAAGTGTGCAGAGCACAAGGGTGTTGATGAGACCCATTTTAGGTGTCCTTATACTGAGCAGGAAAGAAATGACTCTGACATGGACTCCTCAGATACATCCATGAAGGATGTCCTGAGAAGAAACTGTTGAGTTCTTCAGATGATGATAATATCACTGTGAGTCCAAAAATTATCTGCAGTAACTGATAATGCTTCTGAAGGACAAAGTTCTTGAGGCAGAAACAAGCATGTGTTTGCAGACAATAGAACTGAGATACAATAAAAATAAAATTTTATTGTATGCAGGGGCAGTTAAAAACCAGCAGCTCCTGTTGAGCATGGGGCTGTAGGACGTTGCCTTAGAAGACCTGTGCTACAAATGACTGAAAACTAGAAAAACAAAGCTGCCGCAGAGGAGAGAGGCAGAGAGATCATTGACTCAGCTGGACTCCTGGTCCTGCAACAGCAGGGAATGGCTGGCCAGAAATGTCCCCAAGGAGCTCTGGCAACGATCTGTGCTCAGTGCTGCCAGGGAAGGTGAAAAAACCCCTGGGGACCTGTGCCAGCCTGCCCGGGGGGACAAAACTCCTTCTTGACCCCAGAACTGGGGATCGGCTGTTCCTTGAGCACGTGAGCAAGACTTGCTGCCAGCCCCCCAGGACTGCCCTGGCTCCAGGGGACACCAGCATTGCCTGACCCCTTACCTCCCTCCCCTGGAGGCATCTCAGGGGCATCCAAGCATGGCAAAATATTCCAGAAGTGATAAGTGGGAGAAAAGATGTCATTCCCAGTCCCTGCAGGAGGCCGTTGGATGCTCCACAGTGTTGAGAGAGTGAATATCTTTGAACACCTCCACATCCCATTTCTAATGGATGCTTCATCTGGCAATGGAAGAGGTGTGGATGGGGAGCTCTGGGGTGGTCTCCAACCGCCAAGAATGGATTTTCTTGATCTTTGTCTGTTTCTTGTTCCATTGAGTCTCAGCCTTTTCCACTGATACCCATCTGAAAAGGCCTGGTACCCTTGGGGACACCCAGGGGTTAGTGGGTCTCCTCATGTCATGAATGACATTGGGTCCATTCTCCAAAGCTTAGAGCAGAGGTAAGGTTAGATCCACATTGGTATCTCGCCCTACTCAGAGCTGGAATTTGATCAGATGACCACCAGAGACCTCTTCCAGCCTAAATTCCTCCATGGTCCTGTGGCTACACAAGAGCTCTTCAGCGCAGTGCTCTCAGGTGTGGGGTTCAGCCTGTTGCCTGCAGCTGGTGATGCCTGTTGTTACCAGCTGTGGGACCTCCTGCCGCAGGCGTGTGAGACTGCCATCAGCTTCCTAACGTCTCCCAAGTGCCTTGGTGGCCTTGGGGTGAATGCTGGACATGCAGTGTGCACGGTGAGGAGATCTTTGAATAGCAGAGGAATGACCTGGAGCTGCCTGGGAAGAAGGTGCAGAGCAAGAGGTGCCATCCTAATGGGAGATGAAGGCCAGTGTGATCATGACCACTGCAGTGGTCTGCCATGCTTCCCTCCCTGTATTAAAAGCTGCTGAGTGGTGTCATGTCTCTTTGGTAGACCTTTATCCCACTCTTCTTGGGAGATGGTCATCCCAGAGGCCCATGCTGTCTGCCCCCTCCATTGTGGTTTTCTTCAGTCCTCCAAACTGAGTTGTTCTTCCTTGACTTCTTTTCCCCATCCTGATGGAATTACTTCCTTAGGAGGTATCTCTTGCTGACCTCTGCTTTGAGATCCTGTTGTAATTCTTAGAAGAGATCTTCCTCTTCCTCACTCATGCATACCTTGGGTTTCCATGAACATGCAACCCTCCAGACTGGCGCTGTCAGTGAAGAGACAGAAGTCATCTCCTTGGGAACAGAGCAGGTCCTCGATGTCCCACTTGATCAGCATGAATTCCAGTGGCTCCTCAGAAACCTCCTCAAAGATTTTCCAGGTGCTCTCATAGATTTCATCCTAGGGCTCTCTCCTGGTTTCTTCCAGAGCCTCCTACAGAGCACTACAAAGAAAGCAGGGAGTTCAGCAGTGGAGATCTGTGTGGAGAGGACAAGTGTGCTGATCACTGCCAACAGGCAGGCCTTGGAGCCTGGGTTGCTGGAGGCATGGCAGAAATCATGCAGGCATTTCCAGCTGGGGAGGAAGCAAGTCCAGGCAGTGATGCCTGGTGAGTGTGTCCCCTGCAGAAATCAGGAGAGGAAGAAGGCTGGCTGAGCACAGGATCCTGAACTGCCTGGGAGACTGGAGGTTGGTTGCTGGTGGTGGCAGGATGCTCCCATTGTTGTCTGGTTACCTTGGACTGATCATCATATTCTTGAGCCCTTAGACCCTGGGAACCTGACCTGTGTCCCCAGCAGCCCCAGGGCTGGCTTGAGTCTTGCCCAAGAGGAGAACAGGACAGTGGAGGAGGTGCAGCTGTGGGAGGACCAGGGGCTGTTCCCCTGCAAAGCCTTGAGGATCTGGGATTGTAAGACTCGGAGGTTGAGATGGTTCTTGTTCTGGTAGCCACAACCAGGATCCTCAGGAGTTGGCAGCTGCTCCAGCATCTTTGGCTCCTCCATCCTCAGGCCTCATGGGCTCATGGTCCAGTCCCAGTGCAGGCTTCCTTCTCTGGGAGCAAACAGTGGGTCAGCACCACAGCCTCTGCCTTCTCTGGCTTCACACCCACCCGCCCCTTGTGTGAAGAGATCACATCAGTTGTCTTCTTGCTGACATTGGGAGCTTCCACGTCACTGAGGAGAGGAGATGGGAGACGATGTGGGGAGGGGAGGCAAGATGTGAGGTCAGGGCATGAGAGGATGGGTTCACTGGGGTGGGGAGGGGATCGAGCTGCCCTAGGAGGTGGCAGGACCCCCCTCTCAACAGAGTCTGCTTGGGAGGGGGGGGACGTAGTAATGGGCCAGGGGTGAGGACTTGTGCTGGGAAGTGGGATGGGGACCTCTCTCCCCCTTGTCCTTTTGGTGGCACCCAGGGCTGACTTGGCCAGGGCTGGCAGGCACGGACAACTTGGGTCAGGACAGTGTCCATAGAAAGGTGATGGTGCAGCCAGAAGCTCAACGAGGGGATCTGGAGGAGCCAGGAGAGGCCACGGGGGCAGCTGGTGTCCACATACACCAGGGCCCCTTCCACAGCAGGTGAATCATGGCTGAGGGGACCCTGTAAACAGTGTTGTGAGTGTGTCCATGCTCAGTGCTCCACACGGAGAGGTGTCCAGCTGACAGCCCCAGCTGGAGTTATCTTGGATTGCAAACTGGTATGTCTGGGTGATGCCCATGTCACTGGCATGGCTCAGTGCTCAGACATGTCCCAGATTTCCAGGCAGACAATACAGAATTATTCACAGCAGCAAAACAGATGCCGACTATGAAATGTTGCAGCTGGATATGATGGACCTTGGTGGACAGGTGATAAAAAGACACTATTTCAATCAACACAAACTAATGCTCAGGGGAAAAATACTAATTATACCTACAACGTACTGTATACATTTATACTTACTACATTCCCACTTGGAAAAGGTTTTGGAGTCACAGCAGAACGTTCAATTAAAATAGGAGCCTGGGGCTCAGCAGCAAGATAAACACAGCGCTAATAATAACCCTGTCAGCACTGCGCCGGCTCAAAACCCGTGCAAGCTCTGAGTCTTGATCTGTGCATGGGCTGTGGGCTGAACTGTCACCCTCTACCTGCCACCTTCTTGCCTGGTTGTGACATCCAAGTACTGTTGGCCACTGTCAGAGAGGTGGACAACATCTGGACTGAGCTGCCTGGTCCCTCTGGTTTTATATCCGTTACCTGCAGTGAAAACTTGCTGTTGCAGTATTGCAGTTCTACTGCCATGCAGTGGGAGTGTTTGGGGTTAGTGGCACTGGATTGTTTTCTACATTTCTCCTGTTGGATTATTTTCCATGTTTTTTCTGTTTAGGAGCAGGGTGGTTTCCCTGATGGTGTGTTCTTGGGCCATGCTCTCTGTGGGTGATGCTGGAGTCCTGTTTTGCAGACAGAATCAAAGAATCCCAGAAATGCCAGGATTGGAAAAGCCCTGAAAGATCATCGAGTCCAACAATGAACCCAACACTGACAAGTCCCCGACTAACCCGTGTCCCTCAGCACTGTGTCCCAAAACAACCCAGCACTCGAGCTGCGGCCTCACCAGTGCCCAGTCAAGGGGGAAGAGAACTTCCTTGGTCCTACTGGCCACACTGGTGCTGATCCAGGCCAGGATGCCTTTGGCCTTCTTGGCCACCTGGGCACTCTGCTGACTCATGTTCAGCTGGCCATCCATCAACACCCCCAGGTCCCTCTCTGCTGAGCAGACAGCCTGCTGCAGGGCCGATTCCCCAGTCACTCTGGAGTTTTTAGAGATGGAGTAGTATGTTCCTCAGCACCACATTGGTTGCCTCCTATTTTGATAACCCACTCGTTATGCCCTCTTTGAGCAGATGCTGAAGGTGTTCCTGTACAGCTGTGAAGCACAGAGTTGTGTTGTTCAGAGAACAGATTATGAACTCGTTTACTGAGGCATGGACATCAGCTGCCTGACCTTGTATGGGTCAGTGCATTACCCTTCATGAGCTAGCAAGGTTTTACAGATGATCCTGGGTTCAGTTACATTGTGTTGTATATGAGCTTATTTCCCCTTCCTAACAGAGAGATTTTGGTGGTGACTCCTGCAGGCTCCAGCTCTGGAGCGGTGCCCCTGGATGCCGCTGGCAGTGACACAATCCCCTTGTGTTTCCTGAGTCGGTGAGACAGGGCAGGCTGGTGCCTTTCTGCAACCAGCTGGGTCTCGGGTGACTTCCTGAAACAGCTCTATGTGCTTGCAGGGGCTGAGGCTGTGGGCAACCAGATGGCTTCTCCTTTGGTAGTGTTGGCTGAAATCCATCCAAGAACCATTTTGCTTTTTCGTGATTAACTCCAGGAGTGGAGGAGGGACACCCAGAACAATGCACTGTGCTCTGCTCTGACCTGCTCTAGGAGCTTGTGGGTGGCTCAGCCTGTTCCTCTGAAGGGCCCAGGGGGACCATCAGAGGGGAAATTAGGAGATGTGAAGTGGGCCTGAGGGGATGGCTTCAGATTGCTGTCTTTAGGGCCCAAACAAAGCAAAAACACCATCTCAGACAAATGGCTGATACTCAGGGACAAGGGTTCTGTCTCCCCACAAAGTCCCTCATAAAACCAGCCAGACCAGCTGGAAAGTGGAAACCAGTCCCATGGCTGTAGGACATCAGCATCTCCAGGGGGTTTGGAGAAGATCCGAGGCATCCTCTGGTGAGGCACATTTGAGAGCTACCCTTCTGCCATCCTCCCCACTGCCTGCTCTGGTGGTTGGAGGTCCCTGCTGTGCTCCCAACGTGGGCAGCATCCTGAGGACTTGCTCTGATGCTGCCTGGACACTGCTTTCATGGAGCGTGTCCTACCAGCACAAAGTCCACTTTCTACTGCAAAAACCCACTGCAAACGGCTGCTCCATGTTAGCAGAGTGTTTGGTTTGTTCATGAGTTGGCTGTGGGAACTGGCTGTCATGGACCTTGGAGTAGTCTGGTTGCCTTCCAGAAGAAGGGATCCCAGCCTGTGTGTTGATGACAGTGTCTTTGTTTCAGCTTTCTCTGCTCTCCTTTGTGTGGCTCGCATTGTCTCATTGGCACCTTCTGCTCACAGCAGCATCTCATTTTGGTATGAACTCACTTAGGTGAGTTCTTACTTACTGCACTTACTTACTTTCCCTTGTGGCTTGAGGCAGAGGATGTCCTGGATGTCTCCCCCAGTTCATCCCCTGTCACCTGCTCCTCTTTGGCACTGACCTCCTGCCTCCTTTTTTGCCAATCTTTGCCTAGGATTTTATGATGTGTTTTATACTAAATTATTGTCCCATGTCACTGATACATCAATGGCTTGAGACTCTCGTTCTCTGATACAAAGCCATTTTCCCTTCCTTCCTGCCGGTTTTGGCAGAGGGCCATGCAGCACTTACTGCATGTGACTTCTCAGCTGTGTTTTTCCTTGGTGCTCCCAAATCTTCTTCTGCATTTTTGCACCATATTACATGGCATTTTTTTGCATTTACTCTCACATAAATATTGGTGTGCTGCTTTCCTTGGATGCTCTTGCCCTTGCAAGAACTCCACTTGGCTCTTCCCTGCTCCATTCAATGTTCCCCCTTTGCAAATGAGCTTGTTTGGTGGCTCCACACACATTAGGTCACTCTTTGCAGGTGAGCTGGTATATTTTTTGTCCTGTTAGCAGTCTGTCCCAAACTGGCACTCTGCAGTGCCTCTTCTCAAATGGCGTGTGTCTGCTTTGCACCATGTGTAGAGGCACCAGACCCTTTGTCCTCCGTACCCTGGATTGCTTATTCAAGGTGCTGCAGGCTTTGAGGTGCTCCTGCAACACATCTGGGACTGGTGTCCAATGTGAAAAATATATGGCAAACCCATAGTAAATCAGTTCAAATACAGGTATGAATGGGTAAAATTAATTAAATGCTAGACTTCATTGCCAGTTGTGTTGTATGGGTCTTTGCTGTTTTCAGGTAAGGATTATAACTGAAAAGGTTTATCCTAATTCTTAGTATGTACCAAATCTGAGAGCACTATCAGTCAAAGCTATTGAGATAAACGCAACTTGAAGTGAACTGTTTGCCTGTGTGGCTTAAACAGAAAAAAACCCTTCTTGACTTAATAGTATAAAAAATTGGGTTTTGGTACAAAATGGCCTGATATTGAAAACTCTTTATCAAATAAATAATTGTTCCAAAGTGAATGAGATTTCTGCAGGAATGAGCATTGCTAGAAAGTAAGAACTTGCAGAACCAGGCAATAAAGTAGATTTCTTTTTCCCATCACCTGTTAATAAAAGAAAAAAACCAAACCTGACTGAAATGTATTTATGGTTTAATCATTGTATTTGGGCTGTGACCTATGTGCTTAGAGATTTAATTCCCAAAGGCAGGGGCTTTGGGAAGTTATTAAAGTCTGAACATAAATGATACGAGGGTTTTTGTTATTTTAAACTTTGAAAGGATGACTGAATTTATACATTTTATGACTGAATTTACCTAGCGTCACTCCTAGCGTCACGTTTTCCCCTTGTCACTTAGGTCAGCGGGGGTGCGTGGGGCTCAGCGTGACTTGTCCTGTGCTCCATGTACCCATTGGGCTCTGCCCAGCTCCTGGCAGCAGCAGGGGGTGCGGGGTGCTCCTCTCCAGCTTTCCTCCCCACAGTTCCCGCATTCCCACCCGGTACCGGTTCTCATGGAGCTTTTCTACCACTGCAGGTTGTGAGCGGTGCCTGGAGCCTCGGACGGTGTGGGCAGGTGGTTTATCATGAGAGGATGTGCCCGTGCCCTTGCTGACCTGCCTGCTGTCCCCGTCCCTTCTGTGTGTCCCTGCCAGCGCCATGGGAGGATGCTTCTCCAAGCCCAAACCAGGTGACTGCCCTCCGCCGCTGTGCCCCAGTCCTGAGTCCCTGTGGGTGAAGTAGGTCAGTGGCAGATGCTGGACAGGGGAATGTTAATTCCGGCTCCTGCAGGGAGGATTACTGGCCCATTAATCTCAAATTCCTCGGCGCTCTGCTCCCAGGCAGGGAGCTGTGTGGGGGCTGCAGTGGTGCCTCTGGGCAGGAGGCTGGTGGGAGGGCAGCTCAGCCTGCACACTGCAACCCCATCCAGATACCTGCTGCCAGCTCTTTCCCTGTCTTGTCTCCTCGTACCCCACCACCTTCCCTGCTTCTGCCTTCCTTAGTGCCTGGGGGCAGAACTGTGCCCCTCATGCCCCAGCATGGGTTTGTGTGACAGCCATCCCTGCCGGGCTCCAGCAGGAGCTTTGCTATTTACTGACCAGCCTTTAAGTTTGTCCCTGCTGGAAGGGAATGACCAGGGAAGGAGCAGGACCACCTATTGCTTGATTTCTTGGTGCTTTACAGAATCCCAGAATTGCCTGGATTGGAAAAGCCCTTTAAGCTCATCGAGTCCAACCATGAACCCAACACTGACCAGTCCCCCACTAACCCCTGTCCCTCAGCACTGTGTCTACACGACTCTGCAATCCCTCCAGGGATGGGGACTCCACCACTGCCCTGGGCAACCCCTTCCAATGCCTCAGAACCCTTTCAGCAAAGAAATTCTTCCTCACATCCAACCTCAACTGCCCTGGGCACAACGTGAAGCCATTTCCTCTTGTCCTGTCCCTTGGTCCTTGGTTGAACAGGCCCACCCCCACCTCTCTCCACCCTCCTTGCAGGGACTTGGACAGAGCCAGAAGGTCTCCCCTCAGCCTCCTTTTCTCCAGGCTCAACACCCCCAGTTCCCTCAGCCGAGAACTCAGCACACTTGTGCTCCAGACCCTTCCCCAGCTCTGCTGCCCGTCTCTGGACACGCTCCAGCACCTCCAGGTCCTTCTTGGAGTGAGGGGCCCAAAACTGAACCCAGCACTCGAGGTGCGGCCTCACCAGTGCCCAGGACAGGGGGAAGAGAACTTCCGTGCTCCTACTGGCCACACTGGTGCTGATCCAGGCCAGGATGCTCTTGGCTTTCTTGGCCACCTGGGCACTCTGCTGACTCATGTCCAGCTGGACCAACACCTCTAGGCCCTTTGCTGCTGAACAGCTCTCCAGCCTCTCCTCCCCAGGCATGTTGTGCTGCCGGGGCAGCTCCGCTCTCTGGATTTTTCTTGGCAAAGCTTATCCATGTGCGCTGCCTCTGGTGGGGAAAGCATCTGTAGGCGCTTGGACATCAAGGATGTTCCCTGTGCCCTTCATGCTCCTGCTACAGCTGGGCTGGATGAGCTCCCTGCTCATTGCAGTTTTGTGGGTGTACATAGGAGAGGAAGGGGCTGCAGCACAGGCTGCATAGGCAAAGGGGCTGATTCGGAGGGAGTATGGTGTGGAAATGTCAATGTTAAGCCCTGTCCTGAGCCCCTTTAGGCAGCGTGAGTGTGAGCAGGCACCGCATGGTTGCGTGGGCTCGTCATGCCCAGCAGCACCCACATCGCCCCAGCGCTGGTCCCCAAGGACTGGTGCTGGTGCACGGGGGGCTGGTGCAGTCGGCGTTGCCGAAGCTGCCTTTGAGGAGAGCTGAAGGATGACCCCGTCCTTGTTACCTGCTTGTGCCCAAGGGCAGGAGGAGTCAGGCAGTCATGCTGATCTATCAGATCAGTCAGCATCCTGATATGGAGCCTTCCTGTGTGGAAAAATGTCCTTTGAGGACCTTTTATTTGCAATTTGTCTTCATTGCCTCAGGCAGAGGGGATTTCAGGTTGAAGGACTCAGAAAGTCAGAGAAGCGATACAAATCGTATCTGCGACCCACCAAGTGAGGTTCTCTGTGTTTGCTTTGCAAGGTACAAGGAGAAAATAAAGGTGGTTTTCTGCCCTTGACCTGTACTATGAATGTTTTATGGGTCATTGCAGTGCCAACGTAATATGGCATTGGGCACTGTGAACTGTAAATTTTCTTTCATGAAAACCCATGCTGTTTGTATACTTCCTTGAAATGTTGAAGGGGTGAAAACACATCCAGGAATAAATGCCTTTGTTGGTGAAACTTGTAACAAACTCTGCTGGCAGTTCCACTTTATTTTGTATACCATCAGCAAAATTGTGTTTAATCTTGGAGCGGAGCAGGAATAAAAGCACTCTGCAGCCATATTTCCTGAACTGCAGATTTTCATGTTGAGCTGTGTTTGCATAGCAGGGCCAAATGACTGAAAATGCCATCCTGGAATGTAATGCTCTCCCTGCAGCTCTGGTTTTGATTAGCAATCTTCAAAGGCTTTTGACAAGCCTTTCCCTAGCCCCTAGTTAGCACACCCCTGACTGTGGTGCTTCAGCTCGGTGGTTATAAAACCTGCAAGTGCAGGGAGGTAAACAGATGCATTTGCAGATACTGATTGTTCTGGCAAAGAAGTTTCACAGCCTTTTTATTATACTTTTCATTCCTGTTTCTTGTGGGAACTATGCACCATGAGAGCTAAGCAGTGGACTTTCCTATTTCTAAAAATCTACTTGTCCCGTGTACGAATGAGAAGCAAATAACATGGGGACAGAATGGAGCTATTTTCTCCATTGATGCTGTTTCAACATGAATGGGATATTTCAGGTGCAGCCTGGAGTAAACAGAATTTATTTTGACACTTTTGAAGATGTACACGACGTCCTTATCTGCTCCATCTTACATCTTCATCTTATATCTGCTCCATCTTACATCTTCATCTTATATCTGCTCCATTCTTATATCTGAGCAAGACTCTCAGTCCCCCAGAGCACCCTCAGCATTTCTTGAGGTAACCTTGACACTGCACACACGTTGCTGTGCCAGGAAGACCTTTTCATGAGGAGATCACCAGTACAAGGGCTTTGGGGAGTGGAGTCTTGCAACAGTAAATAACTGTGCTGGCTGTACTGGAGGCCAGTCCTGAAGTCTGGCTGCTGCTGCAGTGCCCGACCCCATCCTGATATTTAAGTGTTTATTTAAGGGCTTATGTTCAAGCAGTGAAGTAATCTTCTGTTATCTCCAGTGCTGCAGTCCCATGATGCCGCATGCTCTTCTGAAGGCCCAGTTCTCCATCTCTGCATATTTTTTCCTCTGATTTCTCTCTGGGTGCACGATGCATATGCGACGAGCTGCCAGCTGTCAGTCTGCTTGGGCTCCCAGCACCCGCTGCGGGAGGGGCAGCCGGGTCAGGATGACGGGCAAAGGGAACCATCGTGTGCCAGCACTGGCTCGGTGTGAGCTGCCACGGTGCCGTCTCTGTGCCAGGTGTAGGAGAGCAGCTTGTGAAACCCATCAAGTTGGGATTCTTTTTCTTTGTAGTCTCTGCTGGGCTCAGCACTGGGCGGTGGGGCAGGGCAGCAGCTCTCGCACTGCACACTGTGTCTGAGCTTTGCCCCGCAGAGAGGATGGTTTTGGCTCTGAGCAGGGAACGTGTCCCCTTTGCAGGGATGCTGCACACTGCTGGAGAGGGTGCTGTGGGCTGTGTCCCCTGCTGAGCTTGGCTCTGAGGTCCCTCCAGGCTTGGCTGGCAAGTCCTACCTGCTGGTTTCCAGGAGCGTGGTGTTTGCTGAGCAGGGCTTCTGGAGAGGGAGGGTGGAGCTGGGCACATTTGATGTGATAGTTTTGTCATTAACGCTGTCATTTTTCATAGGAATGGTTTGGTTTCTCTTTGAGACCACCTACAGTAGTTGTCATCAGGGTTTGCAGTCAAGAGGCAGTGCGGACAAGCCTGGGCAATGCCTGGAGTGAGACCCTAAACGTGTCCCACAGCAGTGGATTTACGCTGTGTGGCTGTGGGAAAATAAACCCCGCTGGACTGACCCCCGCTTTCTGGCTGTGCCCTCCACACCCGGCTGGTCCCTCCATCACCACTTCCCTTGGTGCTTTACTGGTTTCCACTGCTCTTGGAGTTGCTGGCACCATACAGCCAGTACAAGGCCTCAGTCCTCATTTGCCCTGTGCCTGCAATGCTGTAATATATGTGTGTATATATATAGAGAGCGATAAAAAATACATACATATGTATATATTAAGCAGCAAAGCCTGAGGCATGGCAGGGTTTTGTGGTTGGGGGAGGCAGACCTACAGCTCCTCCACCCCCTGTGGCCAGGCATCTTCATCTCACCCAGACTCTCCCAGCTTCAGCCCAGCTCTTGGCTCTTCCCCTGCACTGTCATATTAACTTGGTATTTTCCTCATTTCTACCATTTTAAGTACAATACTTTAAATGGCCTGATACCCTGAAGTTAAATTTAACCTCTAGAAAGGCACTGAGTCACACTGGGATAAAGAAGTCAGGCAGGGCTCTGACCTAAAGGCTAAAAACCTGGGAGAAAAAAAAAAATAGGTCAAAATTTCTAGTCTGTATTTTAAGCAATTCTATGATTTTGAGGAGCTGACTTAGGATTTTTGAATACTAAGAGCTGGCAGTGCTGAGGTGTATGTGGATGTGTGGTATTAGCACTTGCTAATGCTCAGCTTTTTCATCTGCTTTTTTGTACATTATTATAAAATACTTCCAGCCCTGGCCTCCTGGCCCTTCATATATATGTGTGTGTGTGTGTATACATAAAATACATTTCTATATTAAAAATATACATGAATGCATAAAAGCACATACATACACTTATATGTATATAGGTGATGCCAGGGCAAGCTGGCATATCTATACCTATAGCTATATATCTATATCTATATCTATCTAATCTATATCATTTATATCTATACCTATCTGCATCATCTATGTCCATATCTCTAGATGCATACATGCTTGCAGAGTAGCAGTTGCTCTCCCCTTGGAAACTGTGATTCTCACCCTTGTTCCCAGCAGCTGTGGCCAGGGCAGTGCTCCAGTGTGACAGTGGTGGCCTTGGCTGGGCCCCGAGGAGTGGGCCACTACACAGATTTGTAGGCACATGCCTAAAACTTTCCAAACAGTTTGCTTTAAGGTCAGGAACCTCTTTGAGCAGTTATAGAAAATGGCTCTCAAAGGGATGGAGTGCGGTGGACCCAGTCATGCTGTGCCAATCGGATTTCAGAATTCAGCTTGGGTTTATAAATATTTCATTTAAATATCATATTCCCTGATGGCAACTGAAGCAGTTTGCTGAATCAGCTCAGGTGGTGCTGAGCCCTGGATTCCTGGAGGGATCATCCCTCAGGAATGCAGATCTCTGGCCAGAGGGACACCCCACATGGGCCGAGGGGGATGAGGAGGAGGAGGAGAAGGGGGGATAAAGGGTTGGGAGAGGCAAGTGGGAGTTGCCCACCATGGAAGCAAGTGGTGAAGTGTGAAGCCCAAAATAGGACGGGGGAAGACTTAATACCTCTTTTTCTTTTCCTCTGGACATTTGCCCAGCAGTGTCAGTGAGTGCTGATGGGGGACAGCTGAGAACACTGTGCCAGAGACCTGCTGCTTTTTGCATATGCTTTTCTGACCGAGAAAGAAGTGAAGAGCTTGGAGCTAAATTTCCATCCTTATCCCTGGAGGTTCATACACCTGTGGAGCAGCAAGCACTCTGGGTGCTCACCTGACCCAAATGTAGTTTGGAAAACAAAGCTCTGGGGCATCCAGCCAAATGAGAGATGGGGGATTGTTCCCTGCAGGGAGAATTCACCGGCATCAACGTCACCGTTAGGGCTTGGAGCCACTGGCTTCACTGGTACCAGCCTGGTCTCATCACTGGTACCAGCCTGGTCTCATCCTGCACCATGGTCGGCAGCAGCAGCAGCAGCAGCTGCCCAGCTCCGGGGTCTGGCTGCAAGGATGAGCAGACACCTTCACTCCAGATAAATGTCTGATCAGCTGTGTGATCCTGTGAAATGATCCTCCTGTTTCTTTGACCAAAAGTATTTCACAGGGACCAGCATGAGTGGATGTTCATTATATTTCCTAACTCTGTCCTGGAAAATCCCTGTCTGCTTTCCCAAGCGACATAGGAAAACAGCGCTTATGGGAAGTGGCCTCTTTGCTGGGAACCTGCAGGGAGTTGGGCTGCTTCTGTAGAGCTTCAGGAACAAATTTACTCATGGCAACACTTTTTTTTTAAATACATGGTACTGGGCCTGTTGGTTTACAGTAACTACTGCAGCTGTCAGCTGCAATAACACAACAGAAATTCACATTTTCTGTTGGTTCAGTGTGGATACATAGAAAATTGCTTTACTGGATCTGTCTGTCGGAGTCCCCAGTGAATTCTGTTCCTGGGATTTGGCACTTTGGTGAAAAGTTGCCCCATCCTCTGCCTTACTGAGCTGGTGCCAAAAGCAGAAACTCTCAGGACTCTCAGAACAACCGCCTGCCTCCAGTGCCTGGATGGCCACGGCCATGTGCTTTTCTCCCTTCTGAAATGAACAACCTTCTCCCTGACCTTTTCTTCCATCATCCTCTCAATCGACTTGCAATAAATGGCATCATTTATTGAAGATGAAGCTGGGAGGAGCCAGTGCCTTTTCTTGCTGCAGGGCTCATCCCACTCTTCTGGGGCACTTTGTTCCCTTCTCTTTGCCTTTCCTTAACCTGTTTAGGTCATGAGCTTTAATTTTTATCTTCTGCACAGGTTTTGCTGTTCATGACATTTATAAGATGGGAAAAGCTCAGCAATCTCCTGTTTGCTTGAGACTTTTCTTCAGTCTCTGGCACTTACCCCCTGGCTTGCTGTAGAACTCCCCTGGGGTTTATTTTAAATATTAATGGCTTTAGTTTTGTGAAGTCCCTAGGAACTAAAGTGATGCTTTCACTTCACCATGCAAGAGCTCATCACTGACTTCCTCTGATGCTCCTGTGTCCAGGCTGCTCCCCCTGGCACAGGGTAGTGGGTGGGTGCACGGTGAGTCACATCTTACCTGGGTGGCTGAGGAGAGCCCCTGTGCTCTCACTCATCCCTGCGTGGGGACGGGACGACTGGCAGCACGTCCTGGTCGGCAGCGGGAGGGCAGGAGGAGACAGAGGGGCAGCTCCCTGGCTGTGCTGTGCCAGGAGCTGCCTTGCTCCATCACTGCCCTGTGGCAGCACCCAGGGTGATGGTGGGGACGAGGGGACCCGCTGGCTCTGGTGTCCCCTCTCATGGTCTGGGAGATGTGCTACACTGGCACAGCAGCTGCCGCGGGTCCCTGGGTCCCCAGGCCAGGGATGCTTCTATTGTCAAACCTGTTCACTGGTGTACACTCAAGTAAAATGGAAAATCCTTGTTTTTCTCACTTAATGCTGAATATTCACTCTATGAGGAAAACCTCATGCAGAAATAATTTTGGATATTTCTAGTTCCTTATTAATTGGTCTCCATCTAATGAAGCAGCTTTATACACCATGCAGTGTTGGCTTTCTCTTTCAGTTAATGTTACCTACAAACAATTAAAGGTTTTTTTGAAGCCTGTCTGAGCCTTAGAGACCTTGGCATGCCTCACATTTAGCTGCCTGAAGCTGATTTCCACTAAACAGGACAGGAACTGTGACTGAGGGGTTGTTTTGCACCCATGACTCATATTTGCTTGCAAGAATATGTACTTCATGCGTGCAAAGGTGCCTGATGGAGAAAGAACAGTGGAATAATGGGCTTGGGTAATCAAGCCGAGTATGATATTAAATGTTTTCTCTTCCCAAGCAAGCCAATAAAAAATGTCTGTTCTGATGTCTGTCAGCTCCTTTTGGGGTCTAGGGAAGGAAGGAGAGGCAGAATGGCAGTAAAATCTGGCAATTTCATTTGAATGAAGATTTCTTTTTGTTCCTCCAGTTGAAGTGAAAATTGAAGTTGTGATACCTGAGAAGGAGAGAAGCAAGGAGGAGATGTCACCCAACGGGAAAGCCAGCCCGCTGATTTACAAAGTCAATGGGACTGCCCGGCATTATCATCTCGAGGAGCATCCCATTGCCAGCAATCCCTACCACAACCCAAAGGACATGGTGGAAGCATCTGTGTGCCATGTGAAAGACCTAGAGAATGGACAGTAAGTGCCTAAAGGTTTTGCAGGTAAAACTTGAGAGACCTTATAACCCAAACCCAAACCAACCCCCCTATCTTGTTCTGGAGATGATAATTTAACTTAGTAATTTTTTTTTTTTTTCCATCTTAAAAAATGACATCACAGACAAGTGACAACTGTTTTTTACCTACTGTTCCCTATGCAGTGCACCCTGGGACTCATCTTAGAAAGATGTGATGTTCTTTAGCAGAATCTCTCAACAAGCTCTACTCAACTTGTATTAGACAAGCCTGACAATTTTTTGTAAATCTGTAGCCTTAGTAGATTTACAAAGCAGCATAAGTAGTGCATGGGTGGAGCTGATGGGGCAGATCGTGTGCTCCATCACTTCCCCAATGCCTTGCTCTTCTAGCCAAGCTCATCTCTTTCAATGTGCTCTTTCACCAAGGATGCAGTTTTCCAATTTTTTTGCTAATGGCAACACACTTCAGCTGTGTATCATTTCACTACCCTGATTTAAGAATTTTTTGAAGTCTAAAACGTGCCTATCCTGGTTGCTGTGCTTTACAGGCTGGTCTTTCTTTCCTGGGGTAGATGTGCCTTTTCTGCAGCATGTTCTGTTAGTTTGATGGCCCACATCTCAGTGGATTCTGCCCTTGGGTGAAAGAAAACAGAGTTCAAAATAGCTTTTATTCTAGTGAGGGCGTGATGTGAGGTGTGTGGGACACAGCAGGAATCTGGCAGCTATTTGCTTTAAATTGAACTATTGCCTTTGGTAATATTCTAGAATAATCCATGTACTACAAGCTACTTTGAGCTAAACTCAAGGGGCTTCCTGGGCTGTAAATTCTTCTTATTAGGTAAGTTCATCCAGGAATAAACTGTTTTTTCCATTGTGATAGGAATTTACATATTAGACCATTCTGCAAAGGGGTGCACTGGATTCTGTTGGATTAAATCTTCACATGATTTAAGGGTGTGGCTCACCCTGCAAGCTCTGCTGCAGCTCAGAGAAGTGCTGGAAAGCCATCAGGAGCTGGAGGCAAATGGCCTCCTCCAGTGAAAGGGGCGGGTGAGGAGTCAGTAGAGTTGCACTGGACTGGAAGGCAAGCACAGTGGCTACAGGGCTGCTTCTGGGAGGTCATGGGCAACCCACTGCCTCCTGCACAGGTGAGCAGTGACAGGCAGGCTGGGGAAGAGGGGACCTGGGGCAGAGCACAGTCAGTGACCAGGATTGGCCTGAAGATGGAACAAAGCAAAAATGGGAGATTATCCTGGGGAATAGTGGTTACACAGGGAGGGTCCTGTTCCAGCGCCAAGACGTAGCCTAATGGCTGAACACGAAGTGTTTGTGGAAGTTGGATGTTGCTAACAGAGTGTGCTCTGCTTTAGTGCCCCAGGGTGAGAAGGTTATTGGAGAATTAGGGCTGCAGTAGATACACTGACTGGAAAGCATACAGTATACAGCAGATTAAAAGATTCAAAGAGCTCTGCCGGTTCCAGGGACGGTGAGGAGGGAGCTGGCCACAATCCATGAGAACATACCTGGCTGCAGGTGACTGTATCAAGGAGCTTCTCAGCTAAAGCCAGGCCTAGAAACTATCGGTCTGGAAACTGGGCTCATGCGTCAACTATCTCTGCATTCAGCTACTGCAACATGCTACCACGAATGGCAGTGGACTTGCCATCACTGAACATTTTAAGTTGAGAATAGCTTTTTTTCTATCAGGCTGGGCCTAGCTCAAAAGAGAGGTGCTGCAAGAAGGTCCCATGGCTCATGGAAGCAATGGGCCAGACCAAAAGAGTTCCTTTTCACTCTGATACCCAGAGGGATTTTCCGGGGTGCTTCTCTCAAGGCGTGTGCTGGGCAGGGGTATGCACGGGCACAGCAGCAGCGCGGGGCACTGGCACGAGGGTTCAGGAACCTCGATGTTGTGTTAGTGGAGTCTGCAAGCATAAGGTACTTGTTCTGCTCACCCTTTCTATCTTTCTGGTACCAAGATGGTCTCAGTAAAAGATGCTGGAGGATAAACTCTGGTGCTGCTGTATCCAGCCAGCCTCCCAGCTGGCTAGCGGGGGGAGGTCAATGAGCTGCAGACAGAAAACAGCCCCTGGTGCTCCCTCAGCTGCTGAGCAAAGGTCCTTTGTGGGCCAGAGCTGAGTTTTATCTGATGCTTCTCCAGTGGGGAGTGGAGTGGGGCAACAGGACAAATTCCCAATAGAGAAATAGCTCAGTGAGGGCCAGAGGAGGGTAAATCATCCTCTCGCTCGCTCTGGAGTGAGCGTGGGATTGGGAGCCTTGCAGGTGTCCATGTGCTGCCTTGAGGACACCAGGTCTTGTTTTTGTCTCTCTCAGATCACACAGTTCCTTGGGTAAGTTGTAAACTCTCTCACTTATCTTATCTTATCTTCCCATAAAGTTATGGCTGTCATTTAACTGCAAGTTTTATCTGAAGGACTGCACAGCTGAGGAATGCAGTAGGACTTGTACTTCTCTGTTTCCCTTGTGCTGACCAAAGGACCTCCAAGTGCCCAGTGTCCTGTGTGGCGAGGGAGCAGAGCTTCATTGCTCGGGAGTGGGGCTACAATTTCTTGGGACAAAATGGCTCTTGAGGGTGCAATGTGCTCTGCTGCTGCTGTCACCTGAGCTGGCAAGGAAAGTGAGCACTTGTCATTACTCTAGTGGGACAGTTGATGCAGGTGGAGCAGGCACCTGCATGAAGACTTGTCCAAGGTGGGTTTTAAAGTGTGACAGGGATGCTGGTGGACTGGGCCCTGATCTCATCCCTTGAATGTGAAGCAGAGAGTGGGACAAGTGTCTCTGTAGCCTGGGTACAAGTGATGGGATAGAATTGGGATGTTATCCAAAGAGGAATGAGCATGCAAAGTGAGTCTCATTCTTCTGAGACCTTGGGACCTATCATGCATGAACAGCGTTCAGGGATCACACGTGGCCAGTAGGTTTCTTGAGCACATGTGTGCACAGTGGTGTAGTGGTACACCAAATGTAATGTGCCAGGCTTGGTCCACTTTGTACAGTGGGAACAACCAGGATTTCCAGATAAATAACAAGTTGTTTGGGAAGAGGCTTTCTGGCAGGAAGAGGGGAAGTTTCCAGGGAACAGCATCTCTGTGCTCCATGCCTAGCTCCCTGCAAAATGGTGGCTCACTGCTCATCTCTCCACTTCCACAGAAACATAGAATAGAATCGTAGTGGTTGGAAAAAACCTTTAAGATCATCAAATCCAACCATTAACCCAACACTGACAAGTCCCCGACTAAACCGTGTCCCTCAGCACCTTGTCTGCCCATCTTTTAAATACCTCCAGGGATAGTGACTCCACCACCTCCCTGGGCAGCCTGTTCCATTGCTTGACTACCATTTTGGTGAAGAAATTCTTCCTCATATCCAATCTGAACCTCCCTTGGTGCAACTGGAGCCCATTTCCTCTTGTCCTGTCCCTTGTTCCTTGGTTGAACAGACCCACCCTCACCTCTCTCCACCCTCCTTGCAGGGACTTGGACAGAGCCAGAAGGTCTCCCCTCAGCCTCCTTTTCTCCAGGCTCAACACCCCCAGTTCCCTCAGCTGGGAACTCAGCCCACTTGTGCTCCAGACCCTTCCCCAGCTCCGGTGCCCTTCTCTGGACACGCTCCAGCACCTCCAGGTCCTTCTTGGAGTCAGGGGCCCAACACTGAACCCAGCACTCGAGCTGCGGCCTCACCAGTGCCCAGTGCAGGGGTAAGAGAACTTCCCTGGTCCTACTGGCCACACTGGTCTGATCCAGGCCAGGATGCTCTTGGCCTTCTTGGCCACCTGGGCACTCTGCTGACTCATGTTCAGCTAGCTATCGACCAATGCTACTGGGATTTCCTCCATGATTAGCTGGTAAGCTTTGATGTAGGGAAGTAGCTTCTGATAATTGCGTTGGGAAGAGGTTCAGTGCCTCACACAGGGCCATGGATTGCACAGTGCTGTTGGATGGAAAGGGAGCACCTGTGTGGTGAGAAGAGAAAAGGAGGTGCAGACAGGACATATTGGGATAAAGGTCTGTTGGGTAATAGTGAGAGAGCAGAGAGTAAACATCTGCTCAGTGCAGAGCAACATCAGTCTCTTGCAATGACCTTTGGGCAGTCTGCATGGTCCCTATGGCTGGAAAGCCACAGAAGTCCCCTTGGCAAAGATCTGGGCAGGTGGAGGAGTGGGGATCTCAGTGCCGGAGCTTCCTGCATCCCAATATCCAGACTCTACAGAGAGGAGCAATTGACAGCCTCCTCAAAATGCTGAATGGTTGGAGGACTTGTATTTCAGTGGACAATGCAACTGCAACTGCCTGGATGCAGCCCAGTTCTGTCCATGGTCTGCAGGGCTTGGGAACCCTTGCAAATAAAAGCACATGTTGCAGCTACAGCAAAACCAGTGCCCAGCCAGCCTGAGGCAAGCAGAGCAAGGGGACACATCCAGCTGGGTGCTCAGGGCGCTGAGGAGGAGGCACGGCACTCCTGGGGAGACCTGGTCCGCCAGCTGGTGTGGGCACCTGCTTTTGGGGGCACTGCAGCCAGGCTGTTACTGCTCAGCACAGCCCTGCTGAGCCAGAGGGCTGCAGATCAGCTCCTTGTCAAGCCAAGGGATTTAGAGACAACTTTCTAAAATGTTGCTTTCCAGCACTAGTGGCATCACTCATCACTCCTTCAGCAGATGGGGATGCTCAGTAGCTCTTTCTGTCTTTGCAGACAAAGAGCATGATTGGCAAAGAAATGCTTTTGGCCAGGACAGGGGTGGCTGGAGCCTCTGCCTGGCTTAGCTGGTCAAGGACCAAGTGACTGCAGCTGGGGAGATGTGACCCAGAGAGCCTGAAAATCCCAAAGCTTTGCGTGTAAAGGATTCCTGCTGTGCTAATCACCCTTTTGTTCAGGGTACCACACAGGCAACTGAGGGCTTTCAAACAGCACCTGAACCTCTCTGGGGGAATGGTTCCAGTTGGCTCCTCTGTGGACGCGGGGCTGAGTGCCAGCAGCACCAGGGAGGCAAAGCCCCCTCTGCCACACAGAGCTGGGGCCAGCAGCCCAGAGCAGCCGAGCAGTTGCTGCCTGAGCTTTACTCTGCAAAAACAGCTGAGGGAAACAGCAAGGAGGTCACACACAGGTGTCTGCTGTCCTGAGGGTTTTATCAGGCAAAGGTGACCTATGCTATTGACCCTGGGATGTGACCAGGCCCAGAGCCCGATGCCTTGAGGCGCAGGGAGGCAGACCCCAAGGCCAGAGTACGCAGAGGGTCAGAATCACCTCTCCTGGTTTTCAGTTCTCAGCAATGTTGTTTGCTTTGAGTGAGTGAACACAAGCCTGGCAGGCACCTACTAAGATGCTGGGGCCAGGAGGGGAGGTGATGTTGCAGTAGAACCAGTTTGGTTTCTTGTTCCTACTGCACACTAAAAAGCTTTATTCTGACCTCCTGGACTTGGGTGGCAACCACCAGTCACTTCTCAAGCAGCTGAGGAGGTGTTTTGGGCTGCCTCTTGATGCAGTGATGGATGGATGAAGAAGCTGCCACTCGGTGTCTCAGCTTGGATGTGCCTCAGGCTGGGAGCAGTAGAGCCACCTCCAAAGCCAGCTCGGTGACAGGAGTGACCCTCACCTCTAAGTCACCTGGAGCTGGTGGTGAGCACATTGAAGAAGGGGGGGAACCTGGTGGGACCAGGGCTTGGGGTGCAGGGTGAGGGGGTGGTGTCCGCTGCCAGGCAGATGCTCTGCCATGCATTTTCCATGCTCCTCCTCCCCAGGATGCGGGAAGTGGACCTGGGCTGCGGGAAGGCTCTGCTCATCAAGGAGAGTGGCGAGTTCCACGCCGTGGGACACAAGTGTCCCCACTATGGGGCTCCACTGGTCAAAGGTCAGTCTGCATCACATCCTAGGAGACTAACCAAGGGCATCCAAGTGTTGGCAAAAGACAGCCCAGTGTTCATCCAGCTGTGCTGCCAGGCATGGGGCAGTGCCATGCCGCGTGCTCGGCAGCTTCTCGGCAGCTTCTTGCTGGCCGAAGGCATAGGCAGAAAGCTGGGGATGCTCCTGGGAGCACTTGGTCACAGGTCTGGTTTGCTGGTGACCGTAGCTTGCCACTGCTGGTCAAAGGGCTGAGGCTATTTTGGGTGACTTTGAAGAACAAAATGGCATGGGCACCATTAGATTTGGCTTGAGCTTCATTCTTCAGCTGGACCTGATCTGCTTGGATGTTATGAATCAGCTGAAGCTCACTGTCCTCATGCAAAGCCTGGTTTTATGAGGCTTTTCATATTGTTCTGTTTGTTGGTTCCCAGACACTGAGGAGTTAAAAAAAAAATCTTAAAGAAAAAAAAATCACCTTATGAATTTTCATGCAACTCAGTCTTTAAAAAAGCCACAAAACCATGGCTCCTTGTAAATCAAAATCCTGTTTGTGGCTGAAAGAGGAAGCTCTTTGGGCTGATGAAATCTTTTCAGTAGCAAAAATGAATGTTCCTGGTGTTACTGTTTGAAGTGGGATGAGGTACAGTGGTTTCCCATCTTGGCATTTAAAAATATGCATCCTGCCATTTTCTCAGCACAGGCTTCAGGCAGGTCCCTCCCAGATGGCCTGGCTGTGTGCTGAAGTGTGTCACCCAAACTGGGGGTGAGGGGCACTTTGCTGGAGGTTGGATCCTGGGGAAGACAGCAGAGCATCCTGCTGAGTGCCCTCTGAGCATTGCTGGCCAGGAGCAGTGCTGGTGTAGGAGCCAGGCTCTCAGCCCCTCGCCTGGGGCTAGCAGCCCACTGAGCCAGGCAGAGAGCCCCACACTGCTCCAGTGGCCAACGGATGTGAGAGCCCACCTGCATTTCAGAGGCCTGCGGGTGCATCCCTGAGACTGGCCACTCACACAGGGATCTCACTGGGCAATACACGATTTGGTGCAGAAGTGACTGCAGGGGCTGTCCCTTCTTCCCCGGTGTGGTGGGTGATGAGACGTGGCACCGCTGTGCCTTGACAAGCTCAGAACTGAAGTGAAGCTGCTCACTCTGCCCCCGTGTTCTGAGCCGGCTCTTTCAGGCGGGGGAAGCCAAAGTCCAAGGCAGCAGCCTCTGAGCAAACACTTGTGAGGAGTGAACTTGTGGCTTTGGACGTGCCCTGGGCTTTCGTGGTGGTGTGCAGACTCCTTGCTGTGTCAGGATCTGCTCTGACACACTCTTGCTGTACGTAAGTGATGTTCTACCTGAGACACCTCCAGGTGCTGCCGGTGTTTGTGGAGGAGACTGCGAGGCCCTGGAGACTGCAGACCCAGGTCCTGCCAGAGAGTGAGATTATATTCCAGGCAGGGCAGACAGCTTTGGAGCTTTGCTCAGGTGCTAGAAGAGCACTGTCAGCAAGGACATTTTAATGGGTTCCCTCATACAGGATCCCAATTGGTAACTGTGTTCACCCTCTATTGCAAACATCTGGACCAGTCCCATGTGTAAGTTAAGGGCACTCCACATCAAGTAGCCAAGATGCTGTTGACTATGCAGGTCCACAAAAGCTGCTGTGTGTCCTGTAGGAGAAGTGACACCTCTGGGTAAAGAAGGAGTGTCACAAGGACATGCTTGCAGAGCATGAATTTTGAAGCTGCTCTGTGTGGAGCAGCTCAGCTCCTGCTGCTGCAGTAGGCCCTGGGCAGCAATCAGCAGCTTTCAGGAGGTAAGCCTTGCTCAGCCATGGCATCCACATTGTGAAGAAGCTGAGGGTTCCACTATCACAGAGACAGCAGGAGGGAGACCTGGCCTCTGCCATCCCTGCCCTGGCCAGGTCATGGCCGCTCAGTCTCAGTGGGCTGCAGGCATGGATGGGAGGCAGCTGCAGGGCAGCACCAACTCTGCTCTTCCATGTTTCCTGCAGGGGTTTTGTCCAAAGGAAGAGTCCGCTGTCCCTGGCATGGAGCGTGCTTCAACATTGGCACGGGCGACATAGAGGACTTCCCTGGCTTGGACAGCTTACCCAGGTTCCAGGTGAGACACTGGCTCTTGCAGCACCAGAGGAAATCACAGAATCACTGGATGGTTTGGGGTGGAAGCGACCTTTAGAGAACACCTGGTCCAACCCCCCTGCTGTGGGCAGGGACATCTTTTACCAGATAATGTTGTTCAGAGCCTCATCCAACCTGACCTTGAACACTTCCAGGGAGGGTGCATCCAGGAATTCCCTGGACAACTCTCATTGTAAAACATTTTTTCCTTATGTCCAGTCTAAATCTCCTCTCTTTTAGTTAAACCAGTGCTCCTTGTCCTGTCAATACAGGCCCTACTAAAATGCTGTCCTCATCTTTCTTATGAGCCCCCTTCAAGTATTTAAAGGCAGCAATAAAGTCTACTCGGAGCCTTCTTGTTCTCCAGGCTGAACAACCCCAACTCTCAGCCTTTCTCCACGCCAGAGCTGTTCCACCCCTCTGATCATTTTTGTGGCCTCCTCTGGACCCTCTCCAACAGGTCCATGGAGCTGGATGTGCTACTGCAGGTGGGATCTGACCGGAGCGGAGCAGAGGGACAGAACCCCCTCCCCTGAGCTGCTGCCCACGCTTGCTGGGATTGAAGCCCAGGATATGGTTGGCCTTCTGGGCCGCAAATGCACATTACCAGATCCTGTCCAGCTTTTCATCCCCCAGAACCTCCAAGTCCTTCTCCACAGCACTGCTCTCAATGCCTTCATCCACCAGTATTGATACTGAGGGTTACCCTGACCCAGGTGAACAAGGCACACTTAGCCTTGTTGAACCTCATGATGTTCACATGGGCCCACTTCTTCAACGTGTCCAGGTCCCTCTGGATGGCATCCCTTCCCTCTAGAGTGTCAACTGAACTGCTCAGCTTGGTGTCATCTGCAGAATGACTATTTGCATTGGGATAAGCATACTCTTTGAAGGCATGGAGCTAACATTTTCCAGGGACATGCTGGGGTGGCCAGGGGAGAACAGCACCTCACTCAGCTTTCCTTCTTCCCTGCATCCACCCATGGGCATCAGACACCTCCTGGGAACCTGAGGGTGGAGGTGCACAGTCTGGGAGGTCTCTTGAGCAGGAGTGAGACAGAGAAACCAGCCTGAGACAGAAATCAGGTTCTACACTGACCATCAGTGCATAGTTGATACGAGACAGGAAACATCCCACAGCCTCAAGCCAGGGTGAGCCCTGCCATGGCCTGAGCTGCTCTCACAGGAGACCTGGTGGGATGACTGCTCTGTTCAGTAGTCCTTGCACAGAGGGAGTGATCACCCTTTTCATGCCAGAGGCACTCACTGTACTGCAAACTGCTGCTCTTCTGTCACCCCCAGGTGAAGATTGAGAAGGAGAAGGTGTACATCCGAGCAAGCAAGCAGGTGAGGAGCCACTGGCATCCTAAAATCAAGGCCCATGCTTTTGTTTTTGGCTCCGTGTGCAGGTGGGTGGGGGGGAATGCTTTTCTTCGGGCTGTCTGGCAGGAGAAGCAGTGCCTGAACAGAAGGATGTGTGAGCACCCAACATGGCTAAACAGAGGTTCACCTAGCACGGTCCTTTCTCAAGCACCAGCCTGGTGTTTGTCCAGAGGCACGAGTGGAGCAGGGCAGAGGTGCTGTGTACCCCCCAGCCTCCCTGCAGCTGCTGGACACCTGAGCTGGGGTGTCTATAGAATCAGGAACTCTTACTAAGTGTTTGTCCTGAACTTGTGCTGTGTTTCCTTAAGATCATAGCAACTTCAAATTTAGTTGGCCCATGGAAACAGGCCTCTTCCACCAGCCTTTTGGCCTTGTCTGCTGGGTCTGAACGTGGCACAGCGATAGCAGGTTATTTGTGCTCCCTCCTGAGCCCAGACATCAGCTGCTTTTGCTGGAGGGGAACCTGATGTGTGGACAGGGAGAGCTCTCATCCCCCAGATAGGATGCAGAATGAAGCCCATTCAGGCCACTGCTATCTTTCTTTCCATGAGAAGCCTTCTTCTGATGCACATCTGCATGTACACATTTGTGAATCCAATGACTCAGAACCAGCCAAACCCTTGCAGCCCTTGAGTTAGATCCAGAGAGGTCACCTGAATGGCAGCACTTCTACTCCAGCTGATTCGGGTGGGATGTGATGACAAGGGTTGAGGCTGTTCCATCTACCAGAAATGGATTTTGGCCTCTGGTGGCTGGCAACAGGGGGTCTGTGGAGCAGGGCTACAGTGGCATGGGTCCTCAGGTGTGCTCTAGCAGGTTGGGCAAGCCCGTCAGCTTCTTTGGATATCAGAGGTAGACAAGCTCTGCTCAGGTGCAGGATAAAGTTCCTGGTAGGACTTCTGCATTTCCATCTCACCTGTTGGTTGCAGAATTGCACCTGGGCTGCTTTTTCTGTTTTTTTTCCCCCAGCTCTGTGTGCCTGGATGGATTTGCAGAAGACGATGGATTTATTTTTCTGTTGTACCTTGTAAGTGGGTAGTGCACTGGGTGGTGGAAAGGTATTTGGATGAGCATGGGTTAGGGTCCTCATTGGGTACAAGGGTGCAGTTGTTCCCTTTCTATCCAAGCTGGTTTATGACAATAGTGTAGTTATCCCCATTCCTGCCTGGCAACACAGGTTAAAGCTGAGAGAAGGTAATGACTTTTCTTCTTGTTTTTTGTGGCACAGGCTCTTCAGACACAGAGGAGGACAAAGATGATGGCAAAGTGCATCTCCTTGAGCAACTATAACCTGAGCAGTACCAACGTGCTGATCATTGGTGCAGGTATTGGGTAGTGTGTGCTGGGACCACCATGTGTGTCCCCTCCCAGGCCATTGTGCAGAGAGCAGGGTGTTGGTGTGCTGTGCACTTTCTGTCACCTCTCCTGTGTCCCTCCCTGTGCAAAGGGTCAGACCAGAGGGTGTTCCTGAGCCTTCTTGTGCTACAAGGCTCTGGTCTATGGAGCTTTGTATTTTCCTGTCTCAGTCCTTTGTAATGGATGCCCTGGACCCTTTTCCCTCCACACCCTCCCCAGATACATGAGAAACCCCCAGTTTCCACCACTGATGAGAGTAAAGTCCTCTCAGATGTTCCTGTGTTGTGGATACACCTTTTCCTCTTGGAGCCCTGCACGTCTCTGTCTCATCCCATTGCAGCTGCCTGTAGCTCCAAAGCTCTCACCTCAAGATACTTCTCTAAGATAAATTCTTCCATCTTCACAGAAAATATCAATATCCCTGCATGAGATAGCAAAAATGCCAAGTTATCTTTTCTTATCTCTCGTCCCAGCTCCATTTGTGTAACACCATTTTTGTAGATAGCTGAGTTTGCCCATTTCTGGAATGGGTTGGATGCTGTGCTGGACCATGTGGTGGTGAACTGGAGAGTGGGTGGAGGACACAAGCTGTCTGGTGTTGGAGCTGGTGCTGGGAGGGAACCGCTGCACCTGGCACATGGGTTGTTTTTACTTGATTGCAGCCCCCAGCTTACCAGATCCAAGCTGTGAAAATGGGGGGCACACTGTGATCTCCTGCTCCTGCCATCTAAGTTGCAGCTTGCAGCCTGAGCAGGGGAGAAAACCAGCCTGGTTGGCTTTTCCCTTGCTGCTAGGCAACATTTTTCCCTTCCTTGTGCCCCTGCTGATTGTTGACTGAAAGGCAGGGTGTGACACTGCTGCTCCCCGAGGTCAACTGGGCCATCCTGGTGTGTGGCAGGGCTGAACAGTCATCAAAATCCTCAGCAAGGATATTAGCCACTGCTGAAGGAACTTTCTTAGGCTTGACCAGATAAATTTGCAGGTCTATTAAAGAGCAAGGTCTATTCTGGTGGATGGGAAAGGAGATTTCAAAGCTGAGGTTGCGAGGAAGAAGTGTTGGGAAGACAAGACCCTCCAGCCCTGCACTGAGGACCAAGATCCAGCCATGCCCAGCAGAGCTGAGGGCAAGCAACTGCGGCCCCTTGCTCATGTGAGGGTCAACCTGGCATCAATGCAGCATCAGTCCTGCCTCAGCGTGCTCCAGGCAGCGTGCACGGGCTGTCCACCCGCCTGTCCCTTCCTCTGCTGACCCCTACCTCCATCAACAAGTACATTTTTTTGATGGACCAAGCCACAACACTGTCCAGGCTCACCTTTCATCGGTGTTACAGCAGCTGTGGTCCTTACAACACTCATCACTGAGCAAGGCTGGCCTGGTTGAGAAAAGACTCAGTTCTTCTCGCTTGAGCTCTCAGATCTCACCACTTTGGCCAGGGAAGAAGGGACATGCCCATCAGGCTGCCTGGCTGCAGGGGGTCATCACACCTCTGATTTAGCCTTTTTTTGGTGTTTAAAAATAAGCAAACAAAAAAAACCCCAAAGAAATTACATGCAAAATCCTCTACAGTGAAGCACACAACCAGCAGGTTGACCATGAGGAAAAGGTTCTTGAGGCAGAGGGTGGTGGAGCACTGGCACAGGCTCCCCAGGGAGGTGCTCATGGCCCCAAGCCTGACAAGATTCCAGCAGCATTTGGCCAAGGCCCTCAGGGACATGGTATGAATGTTGGGATTGTCCTGTGCAGGGACAGGAGTTGGACTCCATGGTCCTTGTGGGTCCCTTCCAGCTCGCAACATTCTGTGATTCTATGAACACTTCAGCCATGAAGAAGGGAGGAATTGCTGCCCTCTGTGTTCAGCTGTAAAGTCACCCAGAGCTGAGTGTGGAGAGGGGAAGCTGCAGGACTCTTCCCCTGTAGGGAAGCACAAGAGTGAGTGACTGCCTGTGCCTCTGAGCTTGTGAGAGGGCTGTAGGCGCTGGCAGCACTCCTCAGGGGTGCTCTCTGGGGGTTTGTGTGCATTCAGGGACAGACAAGTTCTGCAGAGGATTAATGTCACACTGCACTGTCCCTCCTCCTTGCCTGGTGCATCCACCCCGACCAGCTTCCTGTGCAAGTTGTTTGAGTTGGGAAGGGCCATGAAGTAAGGCCAGAGCTAGTGGAGATGGTGATTTTGGAGTCAGCCCTGGTGGGGTTTAGGGGCAAAGGGTTCAAATGCCCCATATGCATGGTTCCTTCTGGTCTTCCTTCTCCCTTAGGGGCAGCTGGACTGGTCTGTGCAGAGACCTTGCGCCAGGAGGGTTTCTCAGACAGGATTGTGATGTGCACGATGGACAGACACTTACCCTATGACAGACCAAAGCTCAGTAAGGTTTGTATCACTTTGGGTATGTCACATTCCTCCCCAGGTTTAAAATTTGCCGTAGGACCTTTCCCCACTGTTTTTCATTGCAGCAGCATGTTTCTTCTTCCTTATTTGACCTGTCTCTGTTTTCCTTTTAATTTCCTTTTCTATCAGTGACTGAAATATGAAATACAAAAGAGGAGTTGTTCAAACTCTGAACTAAGTACTCCAGCACAGAAACAAGGACATTCTTCACGGGTCTAGCAATAACTGTCTTGGCCAGCTCGTACCTGGATGGATCTTTTTATGTTTCTGGATCAAAATCTTCAGGGCAATGAAATGTGGCTTGTGAAAAAATTGTATTATCTACCAGGTTTTTTATGAGTGCATGGTTCTTACTGCCCAGGGATGCTCCATGCCATAATTATTATGATTATCGGTTATTTCTGGCACACATCCCATTTTCCATTCCAATTTGTAGACACAGGGTGATCTTCTAAACATATTTTTTATTACTGATTTCTGAGACTTGATATCAGGCAGCAACTCAGGTTGGACAGCACCATTTGGTCTTCAAGCTTGGAGGTAACATAAGAGCAGGCGGTAAATGCATTCTCCTTTTTGTCAGGGATGCTTGTCTGTGGGGGCTGGTACTCTGCAGTCACAGCGTCTGACTTCCAGCCCCAAGGGATAAGTGATTTTCAAAGGCAAGCAAGTATGCATGTGGCTTTTTGAGAGCATTTAAGGCATTTCTGTGCTGGGACAAGGCCTGCTTGGGGTGAGGAGCAGCTGGCTGAAACCTGTGTCCAGAAGTCACGGAGGTTGTGCTGAGGAGCTCGGAGAAGCTTCCAGTTCCTTTCCCAGCCAGGCAGCTCTCCAAAACACGTATCCCTGCTGTGTGAGTCTTAGCCTTCCTTGTCCATTCTCTGTTAAATAGTAAGGACATCTCACACACCAGAGATGTTATGCATGGTTTGTGAAAGTCTCTACTAAACACTTCTGGCTGTAGTTGCTTTTGGAAGGTGCACAAAGCCCATGGAAGAGAAGGCAGAATTTTGGGGAATAGGCTAGAAAAAAAGGGGATTTTTCTTAATCCTGTTGTGAATGGGACTAACCCTGGAAAGGGTCATAAGAGGAGGAGCATGTAAAGCTGTAAGCACCAGCTTCCCTGCTTCCTGAAACTGCAGCATTGCCCTTCCTCTGCCTCGCTGAATGCCTGTCATCAGTCTGTCCAGAGGTCCTGCTGGACTGTTCCTCTGCCCCCTTTGGCCCATGACCTGCTCCCTGATGTGCTGCAACATCCCTGTTATCACCTCCAGAGCACTGAGCAGCAAAACTCATGGTGGTTGTGCAGTGCTCTGCACGCTGGCATGGAGGCCACCACTCCAGAGCCCTAGGGTCAGATGTTCCTCTCTGTAAACACTGTGTATTTGAAGAATTTGCAGTAAAACCTGTATGACCCTGCACCTGCCTCAAGTCCTAAGATATGGATCTCTTCTGAGCTCAGCGTTATATGAAGTCATGGTAAGTGAGTGTCCTGCAAGGCTCATCCCAGCCTCTGACTGAGCCACCTCCAGGGAGAAGGGCCTTGCACATCCATCCCCAGGGACAGTTGGTGAAGCCCTTGATTGCTGCATCCCCCTGTCTTGCTTGGGTCAAGCTCACACGTCACGCCTGTGTGGATGCTGCTGCTGCTTAGCACTAGGTGATGTTGCAGGGCTTGGCGGTGGCATGTGTGTGGCCGTACCCGTCCCTCCTGTGCTGCAGGCAGGGAGGGGTGCACTGGCACATGGAGCAGCCTGCACACAGGTCACTTGGTGCTCAGCTTGTCCTCAGCTTGTGTCCAGAGAGTTAGGAGGACACATGCACTCAGGGTCAAATGTAAGCTCAATGCTACATGTAAGGATCATGTAGGTCTCACCCAAGTGACCAGAAAAGTCTGGGAAGAGCAAAAAGCTTGATTTTGCAGGTAAAGATGAGCAGATATGGGCCACATCCTTCTGCTTCAGCTTTTGAGGGAATTTGTGCTTTGTAACTTGGGTGCTTTTGAAAGCATTGCCCTTGCTGTGTTAATGCTGATTGTTCTCATTGCTCTTTTAGCTTCCATTTCCTCTGGCAACTGGTTGTTTTCCAAATAATGGGGCTTTTTTTTTGCTCCTGTGAACTTGTGTGTGTTATGGGGAGCTGCAGTTAGAGCAGCTTTGCAGACACTTGGAAGCACTTGCTGTGGTCAGCCAGTGCCACCCCTGCACTGACCAGACAGAGAAGGAACCAGAGTCCAGTCCGGCATCTTGTGATGACCTTTACTTGAAAAAGCTTTGATTCTAGGCCCTGTAGAGCAAGTCTCTTAGCCCATGCCATAAGGACTGACTTCAGACTCCTGATGACTTGTGTTGGTACCAGGCAGTTCTCCACTTGCCTTTTCAACCCACAGCGGTTGACAGAAAAATGGCTTTTTTTGCAGTCGATGGATTCCCACCCGGAGCAGATCACCCTACGGCCCAGGGAGTTCTTCCGCTCCTATGACATCGAAGTCCTGACTGAAATGCAGGTAAGGAGAGCCCTGTGTGTACCTGCAGGCATCTTCTGCGATGCTGGTAGGCAAAGGCTGTGTTTAGGGAACGTGGAAGTCCTCTCTGTTCTTAACTCACTGGATACCATTGCAGAAACGTTTGGTCTCCCCCAGGCCCCCTGTTTTGTGCCCCAGAGTGCAGGTTGCCTGTGGTTGTTCAAAACCACAGTTAATGGAATTCCTCCTGTGACAGGAAAGACACCTTGTGCAAACTCCATTCGTGACCGTCATTTCTTACCTACCATTTGAGGCCTCCGATCAGGATGATCAGTCTGCAAGCAGGGCAGACAGTGGTGGTTTAAACATTTCTCTCCATTGTTTTATTTATACTGGGAAATCTTCAAGGATTTGTGGAAAGGCAATTAGGAGTATTTAAGGTCTGGGTTGGCTATGCTGTGGGCAGGAACACAGGGACTAACACCTAACAGACGAGTTGGTTGGGCTGGGAGCTCACTGAACATCTGGGATTTCATCCCTTAACATTATTTAGGAATGATTTCAGGTTGCGGCTGTGGATGTCAAGAACAAGACAGCCGTGTTCAAGGATGGGTTTAAGATGGAGTACAACAAGCTGCTGATAGCAACTGGAAACACGTAAGCTACGAACAGACATCTTGAAAATCAAGAGAAGCTGTTGTATCTGAGAATGTGCCTGAGGATAAGGGGTCAGATATGGCGGTTGAATTCAAACACTGAATTTGTTTGCAAGAGTGTTTGTAGAAAAGGCAAGGAACACTCGTTGGATAGGTCTGTATATGTCTATATCTATATCTAATCTATAGCTATCTATATCATATATCTGATCTAGTTGAGAATGTCCCTGCTCACTGCAGGAGGGTTGGACTAGATGACCTTTAAAGGTCCCTTCCAATCCAAACCATTCTATGATTTTATGATATATATCATATATATCTATCTCTCTGTGTCCATAAAGCTGTGCTGGGTATGTCTGCTCAGCCAGATCCAAAAAGCCTCTGTGTCACCCAAGTGTCACCCAGGAAGTGCGTAACCACCAGCTATGGGGGCTGGCTGTGGGATTTCCTACCTGGGAGGTTTCGTGGTCGGTGTCAAGGTCAAAAGGGTGTTAACAAAAAGTACCCACTGAGGCAATTTGAGGTGCATGGGTTGTTTGATGGAAAACAGGTTTGAAAAGGTGGAAGAATTTTCCAGCAGCACCCTGACGCTGTGCTGTTCCCTGGGAGCTGGCTCGAGAGCATATAGGAGAGACTCAGGAAATTCCCATGGAGTTAATAATCTTCCAATATTAAAATTAATGCCCAGGACCTTGAACATATTTTCTTTAACAAAAGCCTCCAAAATGGAAGTATGCTGAATTTTTTTTTTTTGGAGGTCACTTTTGCCATGTTGCTCTTCTTTTCACCCCTCAATAATACTCAACCCTGACAATCAGATAATTCATCCATATGAATTTCCATCTTTCATTCCCTGAATTTCCATCTTTAATTTCCTGACAACCTTTAAGACCTTTCTCGACAATGAAACCTTAATGCTTCTCTGTTGCAGCCTTAATTAGGTGTTGCTGTTGCCCCAGCCTAACAGACCCCTTTGTGAGGTTTGTCCCCAGAAGGGAAGTTTTCAAGACTGAAACGTGGTCCAGCCGTAGGGAAGGGCAGCAGTGACATACCTGTCCTGCTCTGCTCAGCTGCTACTGGGACACAGGGCCCAAGACCAGCATCATCCCTGATGCCCTGGATGTAGTGAGTCAGTTTCTTTTCAATAGGGAATTTGTCAAAATTGGCACTTTAAGATGAAAATGAGGCACCCCGGCTCCCTTTCCTTGTGCTCCTAACACCAAGGCACAAAACAAAGCAGGAAAAATGCAGCCCCAGCAAAATTTCTCATCTGGGGAAGGGATGATGTGCAATAGCCGGAGCAGAACTCCCATTGCAACCCTGTGTGCCACCTGCAGCAGCTGCCCCAGCCAGGGCTTGCAGCCAGAATGCTGCCTGCACCAGCCACCTAATCAGCTTCAAAAGAGGATTAAGGCTTTGGCAATCATTTCAAAATCCTGCTGCACAAGCTCCAGGTACACTGGGTAAATGTTTTTAAGGTACCTAAATTATTTAGCATAGTCTGTCCCATTTCCTGGCGTGAGTTGGGTGTGCAGGGCCAGATATTTAAAAATACATAAGCTCCAGTGAGTGTGTGGGGAGGACACAATTAAATGCCACAGCCCTAGGAACTTGCATCTGCAGAGGCTTATGAAACTTTCAATATCTGGCTCCAAAGCATCTGCTGGAGGACAGAGTGAGTTCTCTGTGCCCCATTAAGCTTCTGAAAATTTTACAACAGGCCAGCAGTTAAGCACAAGCTTGCAAAGCAGAACCCATGCTGTGCTATGTGGTGTGGCTCCAGAAGGGAGCTCACCCCAGCCCAGTGCGTTCGCCGGTACCCGGGTGGGGCTGGGGGCGGCCGCTGAGCAGCCCCTGCTGCTCTGGCATTTGCAGTCGTGCACTGTCCACTGTCCACCAGCATTTGGGTTTGAACATATTCTGTATCCAACCTAGAGAAAGGTGAAGAAAGGAAAGGCTGAGATGCTGCTGGAGCCCCAGAAAGGGGGTTTGCAGTCCCGATTGCCACCGTGGGGGTCAAGAAAAGCACCTGTGTCACCCTCAGTGTGTGTTTTTCAGGCCCAAAGCTCTCAGCTGTAAAGGGAAGGAAGTGGAAAACGTTTTCAACATCCGGACCCCTGAAGATGCCAACCGTGTTGTGAAGCTGGCAACGAGCAAGAATGTGGTTATCGTGGGAGCATCCTTCCTGGGTGAGCGCTCACTCTGCGGGTGTCCGCGCCTTCCTGCAGATGGTCCCAGTCCCTCGCCCAGTTTGTCACTGCCCAGTTAGAGGCAACCCCCTGCTCAAACAGGACCTTGGGGTAGTCCAACCTCCAGCTCCAGGTGGGTGGTAAGGACTTCTCCTTGCTGAATAAATTGATTTTACTGAAGAGGCTGGATGTTCAGCTTGCATGGACACAGATATCGCTGTCCCAGTGAGGCAAGTCCAGTACTGGTGTTTGCATGGTTTCAAATCTGATGTGTCTAGATTTGGCTTCAGCTGGGAGAATCTTGTTGGTAGATGGGTTTATTTCTCTTTTACTTTTTAGTTGGGTGAAGAATTTTTAAAATACACAGGAAAAAAATATTATAGTTTCTTTGATGGTTCTTCTTTTCGCTTGACATATCAAGAACCATAGTTCTAATAAAATTATTGTGGGTTCTTCAAGCCTTAAGTATAAATCATCATTAGCCAGGGAATTTATTAGTAAATGTTCAGCATTTGCTTTTCTTCTTTTAAAAAAAAAAATAATCCTGTTTTAATGGTTCAGTCAATCCTATCTACAGAATAGCAGCTGGTGTGGAAGGCCAATTGCAAACTGCAAGTCATCAAAAAGATCCATTTCCAAAAAAAAATCTCACAGATAAATGTCTCGGTGAAGGTCCCTGTGCAACTGCCAGCACCAGAATTGTCCCATTCTGATCACAGAGAACAGCTCGTTGCAAGGGCTGTTTTCAGCCCACAGCTCATTACCTCTGCTGAGACAGTCCCAGCTGCAAGAGGAAAGTTTCCCTCATCTGAGGTCATTGCTCCAAGTGCTACAGCTTCCTGGGGAACTTTGGGACTTCATCACAGCTGGTTCCTCTCCTCAGTCTTTGAAACTTGCATCTAAGAGCAAACTGCCATAAATCTCACTTGAAATTATGTGGCCTCGTGTGACCAGATCTGGCACCCCAGATCTCCCAGTAGAGCAGCTCCAGCCTCCCCAGCCAGGAGCAGGCAAGGTGCCAGGGATGCAGGGCAGTGCTGGGGGGTTCCTGCGGCCGCTTGGACCTGCTTCTGCTCCCCAGGGATGGAGGTGGCTGCCTACCTTGCGGAGAGGGCCCACTCGGTGTCCGTGGTGGAGCTGGAGGAAGTTCCCTTCAAGAAGTTCTTCGGGGAGAGGGTTGGCCGTGCTGTCATGAAGGTGACCTCACTTTCCTATCTGGGGGGTGGTTTTGGTGACAGAGCAAGGTCTGATTGTTTCACTTATTGCACTAATTAATCTGTTGTTTGACATTTACTGATTAAGCTGTGATGGTAGCAATCACTAGAAAGAAACAATGGGCTTCATCTTCCCTCTCATGGTCCATGTGCTGTAGAGCATCTTATCTGGGCATGCGTTGGGGACAGAGGTGGTGCTGACCTTGTGGTGTGGGTCGAGGCGAGCTCAGAGGGTGGACAGGGCAGTGTGGGGGGCACAGGGACACCAGGAGGAGGATGGCTCAGGGTCCTGATATCCCCTGCTGTCTCATGTCCCCACTGCAGATGTTTGAGAGCAACAGGGTCAAGTTCTACATGCAGACAGAGGTGTCAGAGCTGCGGGAGCAGGAGGGCAAGGTAAGGTGTGGGTAGGGGCTCCCTGGGGGCACCCCCATGGCGTGACCCCTGGGCTGCCATTCCCTTGGCCATTGAGGTTTTTCGCTCTACTCTTTTGTAGCCCCTGAAATTCATATTCCTGCATTTAGCTCCCAGGATCAAACCTGCTCCAGCACGGGGTGTGGGGTGGGTTCATTGCTCCCACCCTCCTCCTGCTGCCATTATAAGGAATTATGGTCAACTTGCACGTCAGAAATGAAGTGAGATGTCAGCTTGGCTCGCTGCTGCTGCAGGGTTTGTTTGTCCCTAAAATGACTGCGATGTCCCCCTGTGTCTCCCGCAGCTGAAGGAGGTTGTGCTGAAGAGCGGGAAGGTCCTGCGTGCCGACGTCTGTGTCGTTGGTGTTGGTAAGGGGCCGTGGCTGTGGGGGCAGAGCCGGGTGGGCTGGCGGTGCTTTGCTTCATGGGGGAGAAGTTAGAGGGCGTTTGGCAGTGGCAGCTCCCCGGGGCCGGGCAGCTGTGGATGCTGGTGGGGATGTGCCAGCCCCGCTCAGCGGCCACACGTGAAAAAGGTCCTTCTGGAGCCTCCACCCCAAAATGCAACTGGAAATAGATTTGGAAAATATTAATAGTTTCAGTATTTCCAGAAAAAAACCCCCATTCAAATCAGTTTCATCCTCTCAAGTAGTTTGTTTTAAAGTCAAATGGAATTTTTTTTCTCTTTTTTTTTTAATTGCTGCCATTGCCATAGAAGAGGAGATTTTTTCTCCTTTACACTTGTGGGGAAAAAAAAAAATCCCGTTTTCACTCTGTAACTTTTCAAAATGTTATGGACTGGAAGAATCACAGAATTAGTTTAATTTTGCTTTTGTTGTTTTATTGTCAGCTCTGATTTGTGAAGGATAGAGGAAAAAAAGATCAAAAAAGGGAAATGAAAGGTGAAGAAAAGGTACAGGTTGTGGGGGAGGCAGAGGAGCCCTGGCTGGAAACCCGCGGGTTCCCTTTTAAATATATTTTTTTCAAAATATCTATAAAAGAGAAGGGGGTTGAAAATTATCTTCAAGCATTAGAAAAAGGTGGTGGGCAGATTATAGCGGTGCACTGATGGCTTGGAGAGTGGTGGGGACCCTGGCGGTGCAGAGGGTGATGTAGTGGGAGCAGCAGGGGCTCTGTGGGGTGCCTGGCTCTGCTCCCCATCCCTGGGGCATCCCGCTGCCCTTCCCATGGGGCAGACGGGTTCTGGGCAGGGGGAGCTCTGCTGGGCTCCATCAGCCCCCCGGAGCTGCGGGGATGCATCGTCACCACGCTGGCAGCCCTTGCCTTCTCCTGCAGGCGCAGTCCCAGCGACAGGCTTCCTCAAGCAGAGTGGCATCAACATTGACTCCAAAGGGTTCATCATGGTCAACAAGGTGAGGCTGGGGGGAAGCCCCTGCAGTGGGGAGAGCAGGGGGAGTGTGTCTGCTCTCCTCCCAGATAAGCTTCCCTGGGTCTCCAAATTGCTGTCACAGGGACTTTTCATCTGCCAAGATGCTGAGACACCAGGAGCATCGCACTGGAGCACCTGGGACACCCCTGCAAGTGAGGGGCTTGCAAATCCCAGCCCCAGATGCTGTGGATGCTGTGGCTTGGGTCTGGCTCTGAGCTGTCCTGGAATGATGTGGATATTTTGGGGGGAAAGAAATTGGGAAAAATCCAGCTTTTCAAGGCTCCCAAAGGACCTCATCTTTCCTCCCCACCACCAGTGACTCCAGTGGGAATGGTGTTGGTGCTGATGGGTGGTGTGTGCCATGAGCAAGGAGCGTGTTGGGGCGGCTGGGGGTCATTGTCACCCAATCCTGTGCTTATTGCTCATACTGGGAATAAGCCAGACAATATTTGCAAACCACAACAGGTCCCAGTCTTCTAAGAGGGGCTCCAGGACACAAGTCTGTGTCTGGTTTTACTGGGTAACCCAGCGGCAGAGGGGTGCTGTAGGTCCCTGCCTGTGTGGTCTGCTTTGAAGGTGAAGAACGCTAAAACAGGCCCCACCTGGGGGTCCAGCAACCAAGCAGAGGTTGTCCTTGTGTTCCTGGGGACCATGGCAGCTCTAGAGCAGTCCCCTGTTTCTGTTTGTGTAGCATGCAAACCCCCCTGACACACACTTCTGCTTCCTCCCTACAGATGATGCAAACCAACATCCCCGGAGTCTTCGCAGCCGGTGACGCTGTCATGTTCCCGCTGGCCTTGAGGAACAATAAGAAGGTGAACGTCCCTCACTGGCAGATGGCCCACATGCATGGTAGGTGCTTTTGCAGTCTTTGCTTTGCAACAGCAAATTGCTTCTGGAAAAGAGCCTTTTCCAGATCCCCGGAACATTTCCATGCCCTCTAGTGAGAGAATGAGGCAACTGCCAACAGGGAAACCGGGCAGTTGTGTTAAACGTTTTGAGGTGTGTGTGTTTTATCCTGTCTGATGTGCCTTTGTTTGGCAGCCTCCTTGACCTGCCTTGCCTGATGATGCCTTGTTACAAACACCGAGGTACCAGGTTCAGGCTTTACCGTACGCTGTGTGCGCCCTGGCATCTGCAGTCGCTGCAGGAGCTTGATCTTCTCCTTGCCCCAGGACACTTAGGAGCTCACATCCTGGCTCACATTCCCAGCTAGGCTGCCCACACTACCCAGGAACATGCTGCAGAGCTCAGACATTTCTCCCCTTCATGCCAGCAAGCCTGGAAACCCTGATGTGATCAGCTGCCCTCAAGCTTTCCAAGGCCACAAGCCTGTGGGGAGGTTGACCTCTGGGTGGGTGCCCAGGGTGAGAGCTTTCACAACCACACCTCCACAGTTAGCCTTTGGACACAGCCCAAATTTGGGATGCTGGCCCAAATGTGCCCCTGTGGCAGGGACTGTACCCTGATGGTATCCACGCCCCCGGGGGTTTATCCATCCCATCCCCATTTGTGGTAGGAGCTCAACAAGCTCTCAGCCCTGTCCCTGTTGCAGAAGTTGGGTTGAAACTGGCTCATGAGCATGTTGCTTATGCCAGTGGAAGTGACGAGGTGGTAGGAGCTGCACTGCTGGGGAGGAGCCTGAGCCCAGCCGTGGACGATGCAATGAGTTTCCTTGCTAGCACTTGTATGAGTTTTCTTAACCTAAGCAGAAGGTCTTGTTTTCCCTGTACTCTGGGACAAGAGATGACGATGCTGTGCTGCGATGGGACGACGGAGCACAACGCTTGCCCCAGCATGGAGCTTCCTCACTTACTCTGCTGCTTCTCTCCTCCAGGCCGTGTAGCTGCGCTGAACATGCTGGCGCACGGCGTGGAGCTCAGCACAGTCCCGTATCTGTGGACGGCGATGTTCGGGAAGAGCATCCGATACGCAGGTAAGGGGCTCCCCAAGGCTGGTGTAGAGTCTGTGCTGGTGGAGGTGTCCTGGGATAGAGAAGCCACAGCCACCTGCCTTGATGTGGACCCTCCACACCAGCCTCTGCCTTGGGTCTGCTTCCCTTCCTGGCTTCTGATGTTTGGTATCTCCTCCAAAACCTGTCTGCTCATGGCTGTGGGGTGCAGGGCCAGAAGGATGGTCGTGAGGGATGAATAGAGACATTCTCTCCCTGAGCTTGCATTTCTCTGAACAAGAAGGGGTGCTTTTTAGTGCCTTCAGCTGATGCTGGTCTCCTGGTGACTGCAGGATGCTCTTTGTGTAACTCTGGATTGCAAACACTTGGTCTTAGGGGCTAGAGCTGGATCCAGGGGAATTGTTGCTGAATCCACTGCTTCTCTGCCTTCCAGGCCATGGAGAAGGGTTCGATGATGTTGTCATTCAGGGAGATTTAGATGAACTGAAGTTCGTGGCATTTTATACCAAGTAAGTGTTTCTCTTCTCCATGTTCCTACACAGGCATTTGTCTAAGCTTGTTCTGCTAGGCTGGAAAATATTTTTGCTAGAGCTTCTGTCAGTCAGTTTTGTTCCTCTCTTGACACTGAGGTTGCAGGACATTAATAAAAGACTATAAAGAGAAAATCTGCTAAGCATAAAACAAGTTAAACTGGTCTTTGAACCTACTGTCTGTGCCAGATGTAAGCACTTTGTTCACATATCCGAGAGCAGATAATGACTTCTATTAATTTGTTGCTGGCAATTCCCCTCAAAGATTTCTTTCCCATCTCATCGCTGTGTTAATGGTTTGTAACCAGGGCTGGACTGGGAGCTCTGGCATCACTGTTTCTTCTGGTTTGACAAATTTAGCTCAAAAAACTCTTTTGTCTATTAATTAACAAGCTGTAAAGGTTAGCAAGAGTTCAGGAGCTTTTGTTACACCTGTTGTGAAACCCAGCTCTGCCCAAAGCCAGGCACCTATCTGGGAGCATGTTCCTGAGATGCACTGACAGCCGGGATGAGCTGCGCCGGCTGTTCCTGAGCCACACGGGCTGTTTAGACTGGCAAGGCCATGCACCATGAATTTATCCCCAAAATATTTGCTGCTGCTTATTATTCTGTTGCCTTTGTCCCATCCTGATCTGAACTCAATGGCCATGGACCCTCCTCATGCCTGAAGACGGTGCAGATTTCTTCCTCTAAGGAAGAGGAGAATTAAACCAGGGAATCGCATAATCCTGGAACTGCCTGGATGGGAAAAGCCCTTTAAGCTCATCGAGTCCAACCATGAACCCAACACTGACCAGTCCCCACTAACCCATGTCCCTCAGCACTGTGTCTACACGGCTCTTCAATCCCTCCAGGGATGGGGACTCCACCACTGCCCTGGGCAACCCCTTCCAATGCCTGAGAACCCTTTCAGCAAAGAAATTCTTCCTCACATCCCATCTCAACTGCCCTGGGCACAACTGGAGGCCATTTCCTCTTGTCCTGTCCCTTGTTCCTTGGTTGAACAGACAAATGAAGTGAAGTTCTGCCTGACTCAGCAACCAAACTGCCCGGCAGTAGCACACAGACGGGGATCAGGAGGGAGCTCTGGTCAGGAGCCATCTGCCCCTCTGTCCCCTGCCCAATGTCTCTCATCGCTTCTCCATGTCCTCCTCCCCAAGGGTGGCCACTTGCCCCCATCACTGCAGGGTGGAGCCTGGCAGTTGGATGTGTCCATCTGGCTTGGAGATGTGTGGAGCTCACCTTATCAGCCCATGGCATGAGCCAGCCAGGTTCCCTGCACTCGCTCTCCTTCTCCTGCTTCCTGCATACCTCAGATAAAAACCTGCTGCAGATGATGGGACTCCAGCATCTGCTGGCACTCAGGGGCCCTCTGCATGTGGAGACACCTCTGAGCTCATTGGCACCTTAGCCAAAATTGCCTACGAGGGTGGGTTTGTGCCAAGGGAGAGCTGCTGCAAGGGGACATTTCCCTTCTCCAGCCACAGTTCTGGGGCTGTTGGCCCTCACCCCCCAACATTTCAAAGTCCATTTAAATGACACAACTGCCAAAGCAGTATTTTAAAATACACAGTTAGCTCAGCGAGCATGAGCCAGGGAAAGATTAAAACCCTTTTCTGGCAGTTTTGCTGCAGTGCTTTGCAGAGCTGGGAGTACTTTTGCTGCTGCAGCCCCTGTGAAGCAGCTCCACAGCTATTGCCTTGTCCCATCTTGGGTCCCCCGGCCTCACTGGCACTGTCCTGCACGGCATTGGGCAAGTGCAGCATTGCAGGGCCAGGCGCCTACGAGCCACACTGGCCACATTTCTTACCAGCACAAAACCTTTGAAACCTCTTCCTATTCCTCCTTTCCATATTAGATCATGTAGCTGTTTATCCCAACCCTAATTAGACAGGAAATGTCAGATTGCTTTAATTAATCTGTAGGGCCTCTTCAAAAGGAGAGCCCTGAGGAAGTTGTGCAACCTGCTCTGTGCAGCGGCCCCAGGCTCAGCGTGGGTGCTGCACTCGGTGGGCAGCAGCTCCCTGAAGGGTGGGCAGCGGGGGTCTGCAGCTGAGCGCTGTGTTGTTCTGCCACCCAGGAGGGGCTCCTGGAGATGGCTTTTGGGTACCAGGATGGCATCCCACGCTGAGAGCCGGAGGTACTGGGGAGTGCTGGCTGGAGCGGGGCCGGCCGGTGCATCTCCTGCTGCTTTTCTTGGCTGTAATCAAGTCCCCATCTGTGCTTCTGTGAGAGGTCATTGGGAGCCTCTCTTCTTTTTCTGGTTTGGTGATAGTTCTCCTGGCTGGTGCTTGTGCTTTTGGGCTGAGGACACTGTCCCAAATCAGCCATCCCCTCCTGCTTTCTTCTCCCATGCCCACCCGATGGTTCGGACTCTCCTGCTGGTGCATGCTGACTTGGTTGTTGTATGAACTGCTGGTGGTTCCCGCTCCTGGAGCCTGTCCTCAGCATCAACTTTGACAATAACGCTCTTTTTTTCCCCCAGAATTTGAAGAAGGCAGCTGTTTGCTTATCCCCGTTCAGAGCTGAGTGAGGTGTGGAGGGGTCAGCATGAGGCCCTGTGCAGGAGGTGTACAGGGTGGTGCTCTGTAGTTGAACCCATGGGACACTGCATTCACTGCAGCCCCCCAGCCAGAAAGGCCGATTTCATCCCACCCCTGAAACCTTGGAGATCTGGGGAGATCCAGGGGATTGCTATGGTTGTCTTCTTCATGGTTCCCCATTTCCATTGTGATGAACTCTGAAGAGGAAGGGAAGATCATGTAGAGATGGTGCTCATCCACCGTGCTCCATCTTCCCTTTGTGTCAAGGCTTCCAGTTGCTCCAAATCCCACCTGCAGGAAGGGCACCCTTGTTCAGAAACCTCTTCAAAAAGAGGGGTTCCTCCTGGCTTCCGCATCTGTCGGACAAAATGTTTAAAAGTCACTGCTGATGTGGGTTGCTCCAACTCACCAGCACCCCACGAATTATTTCACACAAGGAGCAGCTGCCCTGTGTCTTGCTGATAGAAATGTCTGGGCTGCATCAGCCTTCCCAGCTGGTCACATCAGGCACTAACTGGGCTTGAGGCTGAGTTGATGGGCAGCTGGTGGAATTAAGTCTTCCTTTTTTCTCCCTTGTACATCTTGGTTATTCCTTCCCTTGGAACAGCACATCTCCCCCTGATTTTGATGCATAGGTCTGTCCAACCACTTTGTATTTCCCAGATGGGACCTGGCTTCACTCAGAAAACTGAATGTAGAGGGAACCACTGGAGCTTCAGGGCTGTGTGGTGTGGTGTGAAGGTTGTAGAGAACCTTTCAGGAGTCCTGAAGCCTCAGTTCCCATTGTGTCCCCCCCTATACCAGCTCCTCTTTGCTCTGTTGGTCACAGAGCTCTTTGGCAATGGATTGATGACCAGATCTTTATTTGTTGGGTACTTTCACTCTTCATCTTATTCAACAATATCACTGGTGTTTAATATCTTATCCACACACCTCTGATCTTTACATTGTTTGTCTGTTCAGTTATCTATTTATAAGTCATCACCCAAGTTCACTCTTCAAAGATTTATGCTCAGGTTGACCTCTGCAAACCCCAAAGTAGAAGAACCCTTCTTATTTGCCGAGTGACCTTTAGCCAGAGCTCCTCCAGCATTTTTACATCCTCTTCGCTTCTGCTTCATTTGTTTCCCATTCAGCCTTTGAGGTTGTGTTGTGCCACTAGCATTGGCATCCTGATGGGTGATGGTCAGCCAGACTGGGGTGTCATCACTGAGGGTGGTGGGACCCTGATGTTGGCCACCCCAGCTGTCCCAGTGCTTTGGGAGGAGCATGCCTGTGGAGCAGCTCAGAGGTGGGTGCTCAGCCCACTTGGAGGTGGGAATCAGGAAGGGATGTGAAGCAGCACAACTGAGTGTCCCACAGGGAAATCCTGACCACCCACTTCTCCACTCCCTCTGTACAGGGCAGCAGCACAGGGATTTCCTGCCCAGACAGCAGCAACCACTGGGCGTCCTTGTCGACTTCCAGGTTTTTATCCACCAGTAGATCCACCTTTGCTGGTGTTTTCCTATGGATACCAGGGAACTGTCTCCATCCCCTGGGCACCTCAGTGATGCTTGCCACGCCAGCATGTGAGCATTGGTGAGACCACAGAGTGGGGCCAGCCCTCTTCTGTCCCTTGTCCCACACTGCTCACCCAGTCCCCGTGGTGCTCATGCCTCAGGACAGGTCCTGGCTTTGAAGCAATGGGTGTTTCTCTTTGCTTCCTGCTTCTCTCCAGCCTGTTGTTTTTTGGGTGATGGAGTTATGGCCACCCAGGGCTGCCCTAATTAATTGCTCTGCTCTGCCCCGTCCCAGGAGTGACGAGGTGGTGGCTGTGGCCAGCATGAACTATGACCCCATCGTGTCCAAGGTGGCTGAGGTGCTGGCTGCTGGCAGGACCATCCGAAAACGTGATGTGGAGTAAGTAGACATGCTGTGGGAACCGACAGCGCTGGGGCAGGGGCTGAGCACAGCCATGGGGTGCAGGGCAGGGGCTGAGCACAGCCATGGGGTGCAGGGCAGGGCTGAGCACCCTAAGGCAGGACCCCACTGGGCATTGGGCAGCTCTTTCCTTCTGATTCACACTTCATACCCAGCTCACATCTCCCTTCCTGCACTGCTCTGTCAACTCCGTGCTGCCTCCCAGCTGCCTCCAGGTCTGGCATCCCACACACAGGGAGTTTGTCTTAAGCATAAGGGTCCAAATCCTTGCACAGCCTCAAGGGGACAGTGGTGCTCACGGCCATCGCTGAGGCAGAGCTGGCTGATGGTGAGAGGAAGTGTACAACCCTCTGCAAGAGCAAAGCATGGAGAGTTGGTGGTGCTGGGACACTGGCCCTTGGTGTCCAAGCCTGCAGTTCATTGGGGTGTAGCTCACAGGCAAAGTGCATTTTTCTCCCTTCCCCTCGTTTTTAAGATTTTGCATAGGAAAGAGCGTGCCCCTGTGTGCAGAGGGAGGGTGTGGAACGTGCACGGGGAGGGTATAACCACCAGGAAGGAGCCCTTAGAGTGGGAGTCAGAGCTGAGGGGGAAATGTGGGTCCCTGTCACTGGGGTGTTTCCACGAGTTAAAAATATTTCTGTTCAACATCTGGAATAAAAGCAGATGTTTTCAAAAGCTTGAGGAAAGAAGCACTCCCAGCCCTCAGGCAGCCCCGAGCCTTCTCAGTCACCCTGGGCACCCCTGGAAGGGGAGCGAGTTGAGGGTCCACTCAGCCACCAGTGAGCAGGGCAGGGATGTGCTCATCACCTCCAGTACATCAGGAAGGGGTTGCTGGCAGCCCAGTCTGCGGCTGGGAGGGAGGTGGCATGTCACGGGCAGCCCAGCAGCAGGGGGAGCTGCTTGCCCCTGTGGTGTGGCTCAGTGAGCCTGGAGCTGGACCACCTAATCCTGAACGTCTCTTCTCTCTCTGTCTCCTGCTGCTTTCGCACCTCTTAGGATGTTTGTCCGTCACAGCAAGTACGTTTGGTTTGGGGTCTCGGGTGTGCTGGGCATGAGGGGCTGGCAGGGGGCACAGTGGAACCCTGCTTGGGCCGCGTCCCTAATTCCTGCACTAGTTCTGGCTGTACACTGGTTTTGCAGCCCCCTCACTCCTAGGGACAATGCTGCTGTGGTGGGTGGTGGGGCTGGGGGTGGCAGGAGCCAGGCCGGGGTTGGATGGGCATGGCTGCTGTGTCCCCTTTGCAGGGTGCTGGTGCACAGATCTGCTGGTACAGGCAGCTGTGGGGGGACCCTGCTCAGGTGGGGAAACCCCTGCCATTTGGTGGCTTTCCATGAATTTTCATCTGAATGCCAGAAGGGCTTGTTCTAAGTTGGAACAATACTGTTTGAACTCAGTTTTACATGGAATCAGGGACCTGCACATGATTTTTGGGACAGTTTTAGTGACATGTGAGCGAGGGCAGGGGAAGGGGCACTGCTGTCCAGCTGGGCTGCACGGAGCAGCGCCCGGAGCAGCGCCGAGGGCAGCACCCAACCACACCGAGTGGATCTGCTTGCACACCCAGGGAAACATCTCACAGCACTGCTGGTTTTTCTCTTTTTGTTAGAACTGGAGATATGTCCTGGCTAACGGGGAAAGGCTCCTAATGCCGGCCACACCTGCGCCCTCCGGACGCTGTGCTCGCCGTGGGGAGTTGGGAAGGCAGCTCCACAGACGAGCAGGAACACTGCAGCTGAGTTATTCCCCTTTGAGACTTGGATGAACCTTCCCAGCAGATGCCACCAGCTCCTCTGCCCTGGTGTCAACTGAGCTGGGGCTCTGCAGTTGCAGTTCCTGTGGGACACTGGAAAAGCAGCGCCCAGAGAGAGCGGGGTTTGGGGCCAGCAGTGGGCATGGGCACCGCACAGCTGCGGACGCTGCTGATGGGCTGGGGGGTCCCCAGCTGGGTCTGCCCAAGCACATCCCTCACCCCATAAACAGGGCGAGTGCCTTCTGTTGCTCCCCGTGCTTTTGAGCACGTTGCCCCTTCCCAAATCTTCGCTCCTGGCAGAGCTCCGATGTGTGTCCCTGTAGAGCCTGACATTGGCTCCCTCTCTGCATGGCTGTGGCGCTTGCCATGGCTCTCCCAGTGCCCACCCTCCCCGGGAGCACCTCGGGGGGCCAGGGAGATGGGGTGACACTGGGTGGTCTCTGTACAGCCTGTGCTTGTGTTTCTCATTCTCCTTCTCCAGGCTGGTTGCCCCATCCAGCCCACCCAGCAGAGGTGGGTCCCTGCCCAAGCCAAGGGCTCTGGAGCTCATCAGTCCCTGTCCCAGCATCTGCAGCATCTCCCCATCCTGGAGCAGACAGGCTGGAGCTCTGCCCCCTGGCTCTTGGGCTTGGTGTGGGCTGGGGCACTGGCAGCTCTTGGCCAGCCCCTGTGCATCATGACCGTCCTTCCAGCCAGCCTCAGGATGTCTCTTCTGAACAATTAGTGCTGCTGCTGAGATGTTACTCCAGGAAGAGTAGCCAGAGGATTATTTCTGGCTGTCCTCCAGCCTTTATCACGCATTCCTCCTGTCACCTAGTGGACACAGCTGCATTTCTCATCTCTGTTCTTTGTGTTGGTGTTCTGCTGTCAAGTTTTCTGCCCCTTGTTGGAAGAGAAGCCTTCTCTCCAGCTCAGGAGCAGACCTGGCCAGCCCACAGCCCTGCGTCCATCAGCCCATCAGAGCTGGGAGTGAGAACCCTCCTTGGAGAGTCTCCAGTACTCTGTTCTGGGGGAGGTTTCTTCCCCAGCAGTGTTTTACCCTGAGCCCAAAGCAAGTGAATTTCTATTTTTAATTTGATTCCCCCCTACAGATTAAAGCAGCACTATTCTTGGGCTCTGGGTCATCTGTGATTCTGTGCAAGGCCTTGTGTCACCTCTGCAGGTTAGCTGGGTGGTGCCTATACCTCTTCTGTGGAGGCTTCTCACTCGTGTCCAGCTCACCTGTATTTATTTCCAGACTTTCTGATCTTTGCTGGGTAGAAACTTCACCAGTTTTCTGTCACGTCTCCAGCTGGTCTCTTCTGGTTTCGCTGCAAGGCTTTTCCCAGGCAGCACGACCAGAGGGGACGATGGGCAGGGACGTGCACGTTCCAGCCATGGACCATTACACATCTGCTGGATCCACAAAGGGGTGTGAGCTTGCAAGTCTCATCTTAGGTCCCATTGGCAAATGGGACTGTCCCCAGCGCAGTGTGGGTGGGGGCTTTCTCTGGGCAGAGGTGGCCAGGGCTGCCCAGCTCTTGGTGCCCTGAGCAGGGCTTTTGCAGGGGGGCTGGGGCCGTGCACGCTGCCCTGGCTCTGCACTCCCACCGGGGACAGGAGGCTCCACATCCCCTGTCCTCTTGCTGGTGGGATGGTTGGGCTCTGCTTTGGCAGCTCCCCAGGGGACCTGGCTGGAGGTGTCTGGGGCTGCTGGGGCAGCACATGATGGCACCTCCTGGAGCTCTGTGGTTTTCCCCCTGGACACATCTTCTACACTGGGTGATATTGGCAGCTCCCGTGCCCCACAGGCTCCCCCAGCACAGCTTGGCTGAACTTTTTCAAGGCCTCTGTCTTCCTGCTCACCCAAAGGCTTGGAATCCTCTGGAGTCCTCCTGGGCAGGTTGGCAGGACACTTGGTTTTTCAGGAAGATGCCCTTGACTCCTCTGCCTCTGCTGGGGCCTTATCCAGTGTTGGGCATGAACTGTGCACAGCGGGCATCACCCCCATGTTCACAGGGCTGAAGACCATGCAGGAGCTGAGGAAGGGCCTTCTGTCCCAGCTTATGGCTGCAGTGTGGGCAACAAGTTCCATTCCCCCTTTTTACAGAGAAGCTGTTTCAGCTGGAGCTGGGAACATCACCCCATGACATGAGAAACCCCACTCCTCACCATCGCTTTCCCTAAGACATGTGCCGTGTCATGGGCAGGGCTGCTGGCATAGCTGGGCATCCTGATGCTGATCTGCAGACATTGCTGCTCAGCACCAGTGCAGGATGGTGTTGGACCTGGGACCCTTCATCCAGTGCCTTGGTAAATGCTTACCAGTGGTGAGCATGTTCTGGAGCTGGGCAAGGCTGGGTTGTCTCCTCACTTGGGTTGTCCATGCAGATGTGATGCTCCCAGACCCCAAGCTGTCACCATCCCTTGCTCCTCAGGTGCTGGGCTTTGCTTGCCTGCGTCTCGCCCCATGTGCTGGCAGGGCCCAGGGAGCCATGTGTTGGGCACAGCACACCTTCCCTTCCCACTCGCCCAGGAACTGCTCTGCACATCTCGGTGCAGCATCGCACCAGCGGGGCAGGTTTATTTTTAATTCCCTTGTGGCATAAATCTTTGTTTAAAAAATCATGGCTCATCATGAGGTGGTGAAGTATGGTGTCACCCTTCCTCTGTCCCTTGCTCTTACACCTTGCACGTTGTTTGGGTGAACGTTGCCTCTTCATGTACTGGCATTTACTGCTCACTTTGCTCCTTCCCCAAGGAGGTCGTGACAACACAAATTGTTTCGCTTTCTTCCTTTCCCACAGTGGCAGCCTTGTCCCCCTGTCCCACAGGCTGGCTGCCCTTGTGGCTAGAGCTGGTCTGAGCTGAATGGTGATGGCCAGCCATCTCCAGGCAAGTCTTCCCAGTGTCACTTTTGAGGCTGGGAGGTGCTCACTATTACAGGTGCTGGTTCAACACTCTCCCTGATGCAGTGGAGACTGTCTTCTCACCAGTGACACCTTCAGATGTCTTGTCCAGGCGTGGCCAAATAGACCAGAAGGACCTCACGGGCCTTTCTGCTCATCCATTGTCCTCCCTTAGCTCAGTGTTCTTATCTGATAACAGGCCAGTGCTTGTAGCAGGGCTGCATTTTTCCACACCTGATTAGATTTTCTGTGAAATCCAGTTCACATAGTTGGGGGGTTTGGTTTGTTTTTTTTACCAGTAATGTATGGACAGGAGAGTGGCTGCCCTGAGCCAAGCCATAGGGCCATGCTGTGGTGTCACAGCTTCTCCGAAGAGCTGCAGAAAGGATGTGCACCTTGGGCTGTGCTCACAGCATGGACCTGCTTTGAGAGACTGGCTTCTTGTGTGTGAAAGCCCCTGATGGACTTCAGCCAGTCATGCACTGGTCTAACTGCACTACCAGCCCCGGGTGGGTTTTTTGGGCGCATACGGCAATGAGCTCTGCAGCTTCATTTTGGCTTTATCAAGCAAAAGAATCCTATTTTTATTTGATTTCCTGTGTCTCTTGCCAGTGCCTGGCTCTTGAGGACAATGTTTATGATATTGTCTCCCAATATTTGCAGCAGCTGCTCTGATGCACCTTCTGGGATGGGTTGGAGGCTGAAGATCTTGAGATGAGACCATGCCTGTTGGGTAGGACTAACTGTGAAGGCCCCAGAGCACCATCCCCTTTCCCTGCCCTTCACCTTGGGCTCAACCACCCTCTCGCACACACCATCCCCCACTGCCTCCCCAGGACCCCCGAGCCTGGGTGGGGCTGGGGGACACTGAGCAGCGTGGAGACCCAGGGGGACAGCAGTTATCAAGGAAGCTCACAGTGATGGGTAAGGTGCTCCATGAGCCTGGAGGCTTTGAAGAAGTGTTTCTGGCAGAGCACCATCCCCTCCCAGGGCCTCCTCATCTGTCAGGGAGTTTTGAACAATAATTGTGTTGATGCAACCCAGCTGGGAGAGAGTGGAGCAGAGCAGAGCCCTGCCCGTGGGGTCCACAGTCTGGGGAAACCGCAGTGCCCTTGTCATGGTGAAGGGTACAACCTGCTGCTCCCCACGGCGAGCTGCTGTGGCAGGGTGACGCTCTGTGTCCCCACGGCTCCTGTCCCAGGGGAGATTTTCCTTCTCCACATCTTCCTTCCGGCTCCGCAGCCCTGACCCCGCAGCCAATGGCCGGGTGCCCCTGCGCATTAGCCCAACCTGTCATCCCATTAATTACCTTCTGGCTAATCCGGCTGAGCTGGGCCAGGGTGAGCGCGGCTCTGCTGCCAGCCATGGCTGCGTACAGCCCTCTGCCCCCCAACCTCCGCCGCGGGCTGGCCACGTTCAGCGGTTCCCTCTTCATCAACAACAAGACGCAGGACAGCGGCGCTGCCCACCCCTGCCACCCAGGTACGGGCAGGGGCTCGGCGGCAGGGGGGCTTGGGGGCGGGGGTTCCTGCTGCCTTCGCACTGCGAGGCTGCTCAGCACAGCACCAAAGCACCCGGTGTCTCTGAGCTGGGAAGACCCAAAGGGTCCCTGCACCCACCACTGGTGAGGGAGAGCAGAAATAAGTGCAAATGGCTGTTCGTGGTCTCTAGCCTTCCCCCCAGGCGTGGCAGGGGCCATTGCTGTCTCCTCTGGGAGCTGTGAGGGTCCCCCCAGGCAGAGAGGTCCTGGGGGTGCTGGGCCACCCCGCCTACCCCTGCCTGCCCTGCCTAGCCCACGAGGTGCTGGCCAGCCTGCCCCTCCAGATGATGCTCTACTTCAATGTCTACTACTTCCCGGCGTGGTGGCTGGCCGAGGGGATGATGCTGCAGCTGAAGGTATTGTCCCATAGGGCACGTGGTGGGGAGGTGACCCAGGACTGACCTCCTTGGGCATGTTGGGGCCACACTGGGCAGGGGAGAGGGGAGCTCCTTCAAAGTTCATGGTCCCCACACACATGAACAAAACGCCCCATTCCCCACAAAATGATGGCTCATCTCCAGCTGTCAGAAATGGAAATCATGAGAACAACCACTGAAACTTCCAGGCAGGGAAGGTTACACTGGGAGGGCAGAATGGGCAGGACTGGGAACCAGTATGAGTGGGAGCTGGCAGAGCACGGGGAGCTGGGCATGGAGAACCGGTCACAGGGCACAAGGGAGGGGGTGCAGGCCATGGGCACGGGTGGGGGCTGGCCAGGACAAGGCTGTGCCCCTGTTGCAGTACCACCTGCTGCCTCAGCACTACCAATTCCTGCTGGTCGCTGCCTTCCTCATCCTCTCACTGGCTGAAGCTTCCCGCCTCTACCTGGGCTATGTGGGGAACCTGCAGGAGAAGGTAAGTGCTGTGTCTGCCCTGGCTGCCAGTCCCCTGTGCTGAGGCTGTGCTGGATGTCCCCTCACCCAGGACCTGAGTGCCCATCACTGTCTGTTCCTTCTGGGGTCCTGGCTGGAGCTGTCCCAGGAGGGAATTGCAGGTGTAGGTGGGACCTGACAAAGGGGACCCACTCACTTTCCTGCTGTATCCCTCCCTGTGCTGTGGGTGCGACGCTCCAGCACTGGGCTTGACAGCATCCAACCACATCCAGACACAGCTCCATGTGGCAGGGCCGTCCCTGGTACCTGGCTGCCGGTGCCATCAGAGTGCAGGGTCCCAGCACAGAATCCCAGAATGGCCTGGATTGGAAAAGCCCTTCAAGATCATGGAGTCCAACCATGAACCCAACACTGACCAGTCCCCACTAACCCCTGTCCCTCAGCACTGTGTCTGCACTATTCTTCAGTCCCTCCAGGGATGGGGACTCCACCACTGCCCTGGGCAACCCCTTCCAATGCCTCAGAACCCTTTCAGCAAAGAAATTCTTCCTCACATCCAATCTCAACTGCCCTGGGCACAACTGGAGGCCATTTCCTCTTGTCCTGTCCCTTGGTTGAACAGACCCATCCCCACCTCTCTCCACCCGCCTTGCAGGGAGTTGGACAGAGCCAGAAGGTCTCCCCTCAGCCTCCTTTTCTCCAGGCTCAACACCCCCAGTTCCCTCAGCTGGGAACTCAGCACACTTGTGCTCCAGACCCTTCCCCAGCAGTGAGCTACTGGGGCAGAGTCCCCCTACCTCAACCAGTGGCCTCTGCACCCCATCTCAGCAGCCTCTGCTCCTGCAGGTGCCTGAGCTGGCTGGGTTCCTCCTCCTCTCATTCCTGATCCAGCTCCCCCTCCTGCTCTTCCTGCTGACGGATCACCACATCATCCGCCTGCCGCTGGAGATGACCATGCACAGCCTTCTCCTGGCCTTCCTCATCGCCGAGATCGTGGCCGCCTTCCTTGCCCTGAAGACCATGACCCAGCAGCTGGCAGCACAGTTCTACCTGCAGCCGTTCAAGGAGCGTGGCGGGGGATGGCTGGGGCGGGGGGGGCAGGTAGCTGAGGCAGGCCATGCTGCAGGACCCCTCCCTCCCACAGTCAGTGTCAGCAGGGACCATTAAACAGTGCTGGGACCCTCACCGTGCCTCCATGCGCTGCGTTTTTGAGCTGGGCAGCTCAGGGCTTATGGGGTTTCCCAGCCACCCCACAGCACGGACGTGGCTGGTCCCTGCCCTGCACCAGGCTGTCACAGCCCTGAGCAGGTGTGTTCAGCATCTCCTAAATGCTGGGCTGGCCCCAGGGCTGCACTTGTTCCTGCTGGGCAGGAGGCAGGAACTGGGGGGCAAAGGAGCCATTGCACCCCCCCATGACCAAGCACCAGCCCAGGCTGCCAGCTTAAAATCAACTCTGAAACCCTCCCTGGGCACAGCCAAAAGGGGGATGGGGCTTCCTGGGAAGCACCCCAGGATCCAGGCACTCGCATGAAGCCATCATGGCAGGGTGCTTTGGGGTGCAAGCGCGGCACCACAAAGCCTTTACAGCACCCCCAGGGCTACAGACACAGTGGAGCCACCTCCTGCCTTCCACACTGCTTTATTTCGTTGCATCGCTGTTTGTCATGGCAAATCAAGGATCAGGGCCACGTGGAACGTGAAGAAGCGCAAAGTGCTTTAAGCATCTTGTGCTGAGCGTGGGCCAGCTGCTTCCCAGCAAGCTCCAGCTCCGACAGCAGCTCCGCAGCACAGCTCTGCTCCGTCACTGGCTGGCCGGTGCTGGGAGCTGCACACAGGACAGCTTTGTGCTTCAGGAGCCAAGGACTTCTGCTGATGGGACTGTTCCTCCAGGAAGGGCAGTCCCTAACCCCAGCAGCACACACTTGGGCCAGGAGAACTGGGCCACCTCCAACATATCTACCTGGAGGTTGCTCAGGAGTGAAGGATGCTTGTGGTGGAGCACTCCCCATGTCCCTAAGCTGCGGCCTCAGTCTTACCTTTAGGGGGTTTTGCCTGCAAAATGAACAAGGGCATCTTCCTGTACTGGAGACAAGGGGGCAGCCCAGGCAGGTGGTCCTGATCTGCTCAGATCCCTCGCTCGAGACCCCCACTCCACTTGTGAGATTCGGACCGGCCATTAGGAACATTTTTTCCCCCAGCAGGGTAGTGCATCCCTGAGACAGTTCACTGGGGGATTTCTCTCGTTGGAGGTTCCCAAGACTCGGCCAGATAAAGCCGAAGATGACCCAAGGGCTGGCAGCTCTGCTGCTCTGCAGGGGCCTCCCAGCCCACCCTGTGACTCCCTGATTGAGCAGGGCTGGGCAGTGCCACAGCAGGCATCACCCATGGCAAGAAAACCCATCACTGAACTGCAGTGTCAGCACCAACACGGTGCCAGTGCACGCTCTGAAGAGCTGCCCTCTCCTCACGTGGAGTTTGGGTGGTTCACTCCAGCCTCAGCTCTCCAAAGTAGCCTTGTCCTTACCTCCTCGAACTTCTCCTTCCAATAGAAGTCAGCCTTCGTGTCCAAGTAGAGCAGAACCAGGTCACAGACCACCGTGGCCTGGAGACAGATGAAGGTAGCAGGACAGTCAGCAGTGGAGCTTCCTGCAGGAGCACCAGGCTCTGCCCTGGCTCCCACCAAGCCCTGCAGCCAGCCATGGGCCAAACTCCAGCACCCAGGCAGTGTAGGAGCAGTGAGCCTGATCTGCCTCCAACCCAGACCACCCAGGCAGCGAGCTCCACCAGGTCCTCTCCGACCCAACCTGCTCCCAGTAGCTGCACAGGTTAGATGGGACCATCTGGACGGCAATCATAGACTGGTCTGGGTTGGAAGGGACCTTAAAGCTCATCCAGTCCCAACCCCCCTGCCAGCAGCAGGGACACCTTCCACTAGACCAGGCTGCTCAAAGCCTCATCCAACCTGGCCTTGAACGCTTCGAGGGAGGAGCAGCCACAGCTTCTCTGGGCAAGTGCATGGACGCAGGGTGAGGCCAGGTCCAGTGGAGAGCCACCGTCACATAAGGGACCAGGACCAGTATGTCTGGGAGGAAAGAGGGGGCTGGCGGGGAGCCCAGGGACCCCATTACTCTTCTGAAGGGGAAGCCACAGAAGGGCTCTAAAAGGGGCTTCCCCATCACGATGACCATAACGTCACGTCCATGCTGGAGCTGGACCATGGATCCCTTTAGAGTCAGGGCAGAAGCAGAGAGGACGTGCCCTGTCCTGCTGGCCAAGGCAGCCGGAGCAGCCCACCCAGCAGCGCCCTAGCGATGCACCAGGGTCACCACAAACACCTGCTCTCCATGAGATGTGCCCCTGACAGCACTCAGGACCCCTGATCCAGCAGTGCCATTACTGCTAACAGTCACAAACAGGAAAATGGGAGCAAACACCTGCCAGACAGTCTCCTCTCCACAGCTAGCAGGTGCCCAGGAAGCCTTGTGCCCAGGCAGGGGAAAAAACAGGTGAGTGGCAAATCCCAACCCAGGGACCAGAGGGAAAGAGTGTGTCTGGAGTACTCACGGCACCAAAGAACGCGATGCCGGTGCCAAAGCTCACAGCAGCAGGAATTATGCTGAACTTCCCAGCCTGGTGAGAAACAGTGGGTGGAGGGGGAAGACAGTAGGCAGAGTGGTGAGAGGGTGGTGGGACATGCCTGCTGGGCTGTGTGCTTAAAGCCGGGGAGGTGCTGGAGGAAACCAGGGTTATTTCTCTGTGCCCAGCTGTAGGTGCCCAACTTCTGTTGCCCTGACTCAAAATCCCTTCATCTGTCAAAGGAGGGATTGAGGCAGCTCAGGACTTGGTGGCAGCAGAGGTTACTGCGACCCAGCTACACCTGCAGGGACAGCTCCCTCCCAGCAGCTTCCACCTACACAACGACATCCCAGCAAACAGCAAACATGGCCCTGATGTGATGGGTCCCTCACTGCTCAAATTAGTCTGGTATCTCTGAGAAAAGAGATCTTTGTGTTCCTGTCTCTCTCCTGGCTATTCTCTCCTGCTCCAGAACTCCCAGACCTGGTCTCAACCCAGAAGTGGTGCACCCTGTCCTGTACTGCATGCTCTACCCTCTTCAGGTGACAAGGCCACTGCTAAGCACAACAGACAAGCTGTAGACATCTCTTGGGGAGACAAGTTCCCTCAGCACAGGCTCCATCTTGCACAGTTCAGTATTGAGTTTATCAGCAATGCTGCAGAGAGTAGTGTCAGCTATGATGCCTTTTCTTTCCACGGGTACAATTAATCAAGAAGGGATTAATTAACCAGGAAAGTTCAGGTTGATCTTTGCCAGGGTGCTCCCACCACAAGACCCACTGAGATGCCAACAGCCCCTCTGACCAGCCAAGCTCACCTTGCCTACAAGGGCTCAGTACTCCATAACACCCACGTAAGATCCTGAATGAGGGAAACCTCCTTGCTCAGGGCATTCCCAAGAAGTTTCTCTTCAAATGGGAGAGACCATTTTTTCCTGCTCTGCTTGGAAAACTCTGGAAAGAGGTGAAGAGCTCACCAGGGTGGGGAGAAGCGATGCTGGCGGGAAGCCATGAGGCTGGCTGCAGGGGAGAGCAGCAGGGAGCGGTGCAAGGAGGCAGCCCCGGTGACAAGGCAGCCAGGACTGTGCACGTGGGACCTGCAGAGGGGACGGTACCTGGCCGTGCACGGAGATGTCGAAGCGGATGCCGTAGAGCTTCAGCAGGTTCCGGTGGAGCCGCCGCTGGGAGTCCCAGTAGTAGGAGGCAGTTCTGTGGGAGACACTGGATGCGGCTCAGAAAGCCACGACAGCTCTGCCCAGGCAGTGAGGGAAGAGCTGCCAGTGCCGTACGGCTGCTGGGGCACCACATGCCCTGGCACACCCATCTCCAGGCAGGGACGCGGGCGACACACGCGGTGTCACGACTCGCTAGCTTGGCATCAGCACTGGGGCATCAACCTCTGGTCAGCACCCAGCCTGAGGTTGCTGGGAGCAGCTCCCAGTAGCCAGTTCAGGGTCAGCAGGGGTGTGGACAGCCACATGTCCCTACCCTCAGGCAGGTAACACCTTGTGCAGCTCCAAATAGAGCAGAGCTACAAGGTGCAGGAACTACCATGGCACCCCAGCATGGAGAGACCTGCGCTGGGTTACCACGTCCCATTGTCCCACTGTCCCTGCTGCTCCTTTCAGAGCATCATTAGGGAAAACTGAGATCTCAAATCATCGCCACGACGTGCTCATCCCACGGACCCGTGTGGCCACTGTCCCAGCGTCCTCACCTGAAATTGTACCTCCTGTCCTGCAGGCTGAAGGAGTACCGCGGCTGGCACTGGGCAGCAGGCTGATCCAGGTCGCAGTCCCACTCAATCTGAACTCCAATGCTGCCCCCCTGCAAAACACATTTTATTCCAGAAGCACAGGACCAGAGATTTGCCAAGTTTACTGTTCACAGATCACACAGAGAGATCATGTCACCCCCTCAGCATTTCAGGGCTTGCTCTGTGCCCTGCCCATGCCCTTGGGGAATTTTGAGTGATCTTTCATACTTTAAAAGAAAAAGCAAATACCAGCAGTGCGAGCTCCTCAAAGGTCTCTCCAGCTGCCTCCACCATGTCACGGACACGGAAGACTGGGCAGGAGGGGTTGAACAATGAATCGTATGTGCAGCTCTTGAAATAGGTGGAGTCATTGGTTTGCAAAGTATTGCACCTGAGACAGAAGGAAAGGGAGCTGCCATGGGTGGAGCAGTGTGTGGAAGGTCAGGGAGCCCTGCTGCAGGCTGAAAAGGAGACCCTCCTGCTGGAGTGGGACCACTAAGCTCCTGCTTTGGGAGGAGACAGTCACTGCCTCTCCTAAACCCTCAGTTGGAGAGGTGGAGGGAAATCAGCCCAGAGGAATCACACGTGGAGTTATCAGCCTTCACAACACCTGCCATGGTCCTTCCCCTCCCAGCTCCTCTCCCCCACCTCTGCCTTTGTGCTTGTCCTTTCTCCCCCAGCACACAGCTCCCACCATGGTGAGATGTCATGATCCAGTCTGAGTTACGGCTCCAGGGGTGGCAGCAGGGGCAGTTCAGCTGCCCTGAGCCACGGCTCCTGCCAGAGCCAGGCAGCGTGTGCGGGGCTGTGAGGCCAGTGCAGCCCTTCTGCCAGGACTAAAATGCAAAGGTATATTGGGTAGAGCAAGACCTTGGGAATGACTGGCCTTGTCACGCTCTGCTTGCGGTGCTCCAGACAGGTAGGACACAGCATTCCCTCTGACTGAGGACTCCCCCTCCCACTGCTCTTAGATCTGCAAACACATGTACTGCCAAAGCAACTGGTGTTCTCCTGGACACGCCACCCTGAACCATGAGTGCCTGAGCCACTGCCTGTCCCAGCTGGCACACGGCTTCTGGGGCGCCTCAGCTGCTCAGCCCCACGGCAGACAAGCTCAGCGCAGAGCCTGGACTAAGCTGCATGCACAGCCCCAGCTGAAGGAGCCTCATACTTACTTGGAGAAGTTAAACTTGGTGAAGTGGACAGTATTTTTTATAAAAAGAGTGAAATTCTCTGCCTCAGCCAGAAGAGGTTTCCTGGGAAAAAAACCAACAAACTCAAATTTTGCAGAGTGGCCAAGGCCCTGCTCCCCAGTCCCCACAGGACTCTGGCTACAATGAACAGCTACAAAAAATACTCTTGCATGAGGTTTTCTGGGCTCAACTGACCAGTAGATCCATGTCAAAGATCTCCCTGAGCCTGACAGCCCCACATTCAAGTACATCAGGCTGCTGATTACACAGATCACAGAGAGAAGTAACCAAAGCTCTCCACACCTGCTGTCCCCTCACCCTGTGCCTTACCTGGGCAGGGTGCTATTCTCCACAGGACACCAGCCATAGATCTCACAGGTGGAATGGGTGGTATTGAACATCACACATTTCCCAGTTTTTATCCCTGGAAATGAGACAGTGTATATCATTTACTATTTCTTTCTGACATGCCTTCTCCATGGGTCCCCTCTGGGGATAATGTCCTGGCCACAGGCTTGTTCTCACCTTCTCAAAACCTAGACCACAAAGACAACCCTGGGAACACCTTCAGTGTTTTCCCCCCCCCGCCCCCCCCGACAACTTCCCTGTGAGATCTCCCCTCAGGGCTGAATAACAGAAGCTGTTTTACAAAGACAAGAAGCTGCTTGCTGCTGTCAGCACTGTCAGTCCAGCACAGCCTCTCCTGCCCTGTGGCTGCTGAAGCCACCAGCTCCCTGGATGGGAACACAAGGAGCTGGGGCAATCCTGCACACAAAGCTTTGGCAACCAACCTCCTAGAGTTCAAATGTCCTTTTCCAGCTGAAGTCACAGAGGCTGCTAATATTAATCAGCATGAAATAAAAGGCAGGTTTGATGACAAAAGGAAAACCTGTCAATCACAAGGCACAGTGGTTTCAATTCCAGCAGCCAACATTAGAAACAAAGCACTCCTGTATTTGCTGTGACAGTGCCTGGTGCCTGCAGCACCTGCTCCTCCAGCCATGACAAGTCACTGGAAGGTTTCGCCAAGAATAAATGGCTGGAGAGCACTTCTGAAAACACTGAACTCGGGCAATCAGGCACCTTTGTGGATCTGTTTGTTACCAAACATGAGGAATTAAATGATTTTATGTTTTTAGCAAACACCCAGTACCATTGCCACGAACCACTGGGTTTCCCATGGGACAGTCTGCATCTTCTGAGCACACTGCATCGAGAACCGAGGGGCTCTGAGAGAGACAGAGAGAAGCGCTGTCACTGCGCTGTGCACGCCTCAGGCCGTGCCACCACTCACCCACGTTTCCATGCTGCTGCTCCCGTTTCTCCAAGCATGTCCTAAATGCTTTCAGAAGACATCCACCATGTCCAGAACCTGGGCAGCCTCCAGCCAGTGAGGAGAGAGGCATGTCCGAGGGGCAATCCTTCCTCCCTGTCTCAGTGCTCTCTGGGGTGCTCACCTCCTCTGCCCCAGCAGCAGAGGAAGCCTCAGGAGCTAGCCTGAACCTTTCAGCTGGGACTGGGGAAAAGCACAGTTGGGTTCAGGAGGGTCTTAATGGCATAGCCCATTGAGCACCTTGTAAAGCACCACCACAGTTCCCCCAGGGAAGGGGAGGGGGGGTCTCTTCCCCAAGGGCTGAAGAGACCCTAAATACAGCATAACACAAGTTTTACAAGAGATACAGAAAGCTTCACCCTTGCTCTGGACCCACCACGAGCAGCAAACAGCTCCTATTTCAACAGAGCGGATGGCAGGTGGTGGAACATGAGTAACACCTTCCTAGCTACTCACAGGCCATCACAGGAGCCACCAGCCTGTCAGGAACTCACCTCCCCAAGCTCAGAGGGGCATGAAGGCCCAAAGGCAGGTGGGGAAACCCCAGTTATGGAGTCAGAAGAAAGGGGGGGTCTGTCCTGGCCCCAGCAGGGCTGTCCCAGGACAGCCTCAGCCCCTTGGTCCAGGTGTGAAACCCATCACCATGACCTGGGAGAAGCAGGTCTCTGAACCACCTTTGGGCTGCTGCCTAGGAGTATGGGAATCATTATGGAATGTAGAAGAAGAGCATTTTGGGACTGCACAGGACATTTAGGGGATGGGATGTTTAGGGAAGGAAGAAAAGGCATGGAAAGGCAGAGATCTAGGTGAGATGAGAAGGGACAAGCATTGGAAAACAGAGGGACAAAAGGATGCAAAGGACTGGTTGCATGGAGTGAGCTGCCCTGCACCTCATCAGCACAGGCTGTCCTATCTTTGTCCTAAACTCCATTTCTAACTATTTTCCTGGGTGATGGGCTCTATTCTGTGTGTATGTGTGTGTATGGGGGGGCTGAGGGCCAGCAGGTGGAGCAGGACTACCAGTCACAGGGGCTTGTGTGTCTGGGTTCCACCAGCTGCAGTGATTGCAGGTGTGCACACAAATGTGTGGTTCACAGCGAACGCTGGGCTGGATGAGGAGGGAACCAAGGAGCAAGGTGGGTGTCTAAGGGTGAGTCTGCAGGAGCTGACTCCTGGGGGGACCAGCGGGTCCTGCCTGGTTGTTGGAGAGGGGTGGCTATTGGATTCAAGCCCCAGTGAATCTGAATCAGGAGCCACTGATGCACTCATAGCATCCAGGACCCACCTGCAGTGCTGTACTAAGCACTTAGGAGAGGACTTTGCCATCCTGGTTCCAAAACAGACGTCATGGATTCCACCTCCAGAAGGCCCCAGACAACAGATATTTGCAGGTGAGTGTGTCAGTCCCTTCCCAAGTCCAGGTAGCAAGACACATGACAAGTGCCACTTGGCAGCCAGACACTTCTAGGTGTTCAGGGTAGGCTCACTTCAACCACTCCAGGTATTTGAGATAAAGATTGAAAGGTCTCTCTAAGAGATATGTCACAGCTCAGCCACAGATCTCAGCTCAGCACAGACATCAACTGCTAAAACAACCTGGCTTGTGTTCAGGTGCTGCCTCTGACCCCTAAATACTGAATACTTTGTTAATATTCCCTAAATGCTTTGGTAATTGAGGATATTCAGAAATTCCTGCAGAGTCAAAAAGCTGTCACTGCTAACTCTTCAAAGATGTCCAAATATGACAGTCAGCTCCAGGCTCAAAGCCAGGAACTGGAGAGCAGCAGAGGGCGAAGGCTGTGACCTGAAGGCAGGCACAGCACAGCCCTGCACTGGGATGAAATGCTCTGCGCTCTCTCTGTCCCTGCCTCGCACACTGCGGAATTAAGCATCCAGAGGTGCCAGTGACTGCCTGTGAGAGAGCCCTGAAATGCTCTACAGCACATACCTTCCCCCGCAGATCCTGCAGCTATCAGTACTTTAGGAATTCTCAGTATTTTAAAGAGGGGTCATTAGCACTGTTTTTCTGCACCCCCAACTAAAAACTTGGGTTGCTCGTCCTCTTCTGCAGCTTTTGAGCTGCATTGGAGAGCAGCCCAGCCACCACTGCCCTGGGCAACCCCTTCCAGTGCCTGAGAACCCTTTCAGCAAGGAAATTCTTCCTCACATCCCATCTCAACTGCCCTGGGCACAACTTGAGGCCATTTCCTCTTATCCTAACAGCAAAAGCAAGGGACTATTAGGACAAACAGTGCTTGGCTCAGACACAAAGTGCCAGCGGTGGTTTAGCTTAAAAGTAGTTTGCTCCTGTCTGCCAAGCAGGGTCCAGCCTGGGAGAGTTCAGTTGAGGAGCTGGTCTGAATCCAGCCTTAAAGGGAAGATATCTCCCCGAGAACACACACCATTAAGTGTCGGCTGACTGGGACACCCCCTAGGCTTTGTGCTCTGTTCCTTCTAAACGCAGGACCCTGAGGTGGGAAGGATACCAGTCCTGCAGCAGAGGAGATGTGACCCAGGTATCCATGGAGTGTAAAAGCATCAGGAAAAATGGCAGAACGTAAAAGAACGGAGCAGCAAGTCAACAAAACAAGAACATGTGTGGGACTCAAGAAGGAAGAGAGGTGACACAGGTACTCCCTGGGGATGGCAGTGCTGATGCCAGCCGCAGTGCGGAAATGGAACAACAACGAGGCAACACAGCTCAGACTGTCCCAGCAGCCCTTGTCCAAAGGCAGCAGACAGCCTGCCAAGACCACACAGCATTACCACCCCTCAAGAGGTCCAGAGAGGTGGCAAGGACCCAACAGAGTATGATCCTTGTTCTTCTGGTCACCACAAGTGATTCTAGCCAGACTGGTTGGACATTTGGTCTTGGTTCATGCAGGCATGACAGGGCAAGTGCAAATAAGCGAGTAAGATCTATGGAGCACTAAGAATGAGAGGAAACAGGGTTTTTAAAAATAAAAATACATTTTTCCCTTCTTGCACTGGATTTTTCTGAGTTCCAGCTACAGAGCAGAACCACTAACTGGCTTTATAAATCTAAACCTGCTGCAGTGCTGGGCTGAGAAACAGCACAGCTCCCTTACCTCAGGACAGGTACCCTGGGCTTGCTCTGCTGTAGCAATGAAGTTGGTCACCAGAAAACGCACATTTTCTCCCTAGGAGGCAAGAACCCCAGAATTGCCTGGATTGGAAAAGCTTTTTAAGATCATCAGGTCCAGTCATTAACCCAACACTGACAAGTCCCCAACTGACCCACGTCCCTCAGTACTGTGTCTACACGACTCTTCAATCCCTCCAGGGATGGGGACTCTACCACTGCCCTGGGCAACCCCTTCCAATGCCTCAGAACCCTTTCAGCAAAGAAATTCTTCCTCACATCCCATCTCGACTGCCCTTGGTGCAACTGGAGGCCATTTCCTCTTGTCCTGTCCCTTGGTCCTTGGTTGAACAGACCCACCCCCACCTCTCTCCACCCTCCTTGCAGGGACTTGGACAGAGCCACAAGGTCTCCCCTCAGCCTCCTTTTCTCCAGGCTCAACACCCCCAGTTCCCTCAGCCGGGAACTCAGCACACTTGTGCTCCAGACCCTTCCCCAGCTCCGTTCCCTTCTCTGGACACGCTCCAGCACCTCCAGGTCCTTCTTGGAGTGAGGGGCCCAACACTGACCCCAGCACTCGAGCTGCGGCCTCACCAGTGCCCAGGACAGGGGGAAGAGAACTTTTTTGGTCCTATCGGAGCAGGCCCCTTCCGCAGGGGCTTTACACGTCCCACCCTCCGCACCAGAACCAACACCACATTCTCTCTGTTTTGGCTTCGCCATTTACACCGTGACCGTCACTGTTCCATTCCCAAAGGGTTTTCCCGCAGCTTTTCCAGCCCCTCCCTCCCCGGGGCCCGTACCTGGGGGGGCCGGGCATAGTCCGCCGCGTCCCACAGCCGCCGGCCCGCGCCCCCCGCCTCGGCCACCGCCGCCCCCTTCAGCTTGGTGACCACGGCGGCGCGGGGAGCCGGGTCGGTCTCCTGGTAGCCCTTCCGCACCAGCAGCACCCACCTGCGGGGGGAGGCGCGCTGAGGGGACTCCCGGCCCGGCCCGCCGTGAGGGCCGTGCCCCGGGGGGGGGACCCGCCCTACCCGAGCAGGTAGCCCAGCACGCCGAGCTGGAGCAGGCGGTGCAGCAGCCCAACCCGCCGGTTCCGCGTCAGCGCGAACTTCACCGTCTTGTAATCAAGCAACTCTCCGCACCGCGCGCCCCGCACCGCGCCCGCCATGGCCACTGCCGGAGGACTGCGGGCTACTGGCCCCGCCTCGCCGCAGCCCCGCCCCGCCCCGTCGCCATGGCAGCAGCGCGGCGGGCCCGGGCCGGAGATGGAGGCGGCGGCGAAGACGGGGACGGGGAGAGGTCGGGTGCGGCGTGAGGGGGTCCTGCCGGCTGGGCCTGGCTTAGGCCCGGGCCCCGGCCGCATCCCCGCTGTGCTGGTGGAGGAACAGCGGTAACGGGGCGGGCGTGCGGCTGTTGGGAGCACCGGGTGAAACTCCCCGACGCTCTGTCTCCGCAGGAGAGGAGGACACCGGCGGCCCGGCCCGGGGGAGCCGGTACCTGAGTGCGTGCTGGGCCTGTGGCGTGACCCCGGCATCGCGTGTGACCGCGGCCTCCAGGATGACTCCGACCTCCAGCCCGCCCCGGCGCACGTCAGGCCCCACGCTCAGCCTGCGGCACCGCGGCCTGGGCCCGCGGGTGAGAGCCGGCAGCACCGTCCCACCGTGCGAGGGGTGCCCATGCAGAGCCCTGGGGGTCAGAAGGGCTGCAGACCCTGTCAGCCAGCCGGGGCCATCCCCCGTGTCACCCTGCTGTCACTCTTCGCTGTGGTCCCTCACCAGAGCCCGGTGCCAACACCCCGCCCAGGCACTGTTTTGTCCACTGACGCAAACGCCGTTGTAACCCCTCTGGGTATCAGCAACCCGAGTTATGTCCCACACGTGTGAAGGACGGTTTTCTGCCTGCCTTGCGGGTGTTCAGACGCTGGCCAGGGGCCGGTGTTACTCCACAGCAGGTCTGGTGTTTGGCAAGCAGTGGGGGTTTGTCAGCGGGTTGTTTTCCAGGGCTCAGGAACAGGAGTTGTGTCCTGCAGAGGCAGGAGGACATGGTGTGCAGGTGTATCATTATCCCTCTTCCCCCTCGGGCTGCAAATTTTGCCTGAGTCTGTTGTCTCCCCTGGGGTACTCCACATTGTTTAAATTAATCTTTTTAGGAAGAAATCATAAACCTTTTGTATGTTCACAGGTTGGTTTGTGTCAGGTAGTCCTACCCATGAAAGCTGTTTTCAGTGGACATGGAATTTTGGAAATGTGTCATTTGGACCATGAAAAGGGCACAGCTTTTCATAGTAATTTTTGGTGATAAACCCTTTTGTTCTGCTAAGTTTATTTTATCTGCAATAGTTCTCTGAGGTCTCTTCCAGTTCATTTTCCTGTGTCTGACATCCAGGGCTGGAGAAAATAATTTGATTTTGCAGCATCTGTTGAGCAATCACAAGGTCATTGTCATGCTTCTGTTTAAATATTTTTGAAATTAAGAATTCCCAGTGAAACAGACCAGGACACTGGCACAATAGAAGCTTCTTAAATGTCAAGGTCAGGATTCAGAGCAGACGAAAGCAAATTAAAGGGGCGCTTACTATGGGTTTACTCACAGACTGCCTGGTAAGAAGTGGTGTCCAGAGTGGTACATCGTCGGGCACGGTGGGCCAGAACTTTCCCTTTTCTCCTACATCGTGAATATTGGCAGCAAACGTATTTTTCATCATTTTTATGGAAGGAGAATTTATTTTTTTACTAACACAAGCAATTTCCTCCATTTAAGTCACAGTCAGACAGTGTTGTGCCTAGAGATCCTGGTTTTAGTTCCTGCTTTTTTGGAGTCGATATCCCTGCCTTTCCTAATTTCAGTAGCAACTCCCAGTGTATGTAGACAGGTTATCTGGGTTGTGGGCTACACATGTCAGAGTCCTGCGCTGGCTACGCAGAGCTGAGGTGCGGCAGAGGCAGGTCAGTGGGGTACAGCTGGTTGTGCCAGCGTTGCCCAGAAGCACCACCAAGCCCTGCCAAACCTGAGGTTGTTACGTGTGGAGAGAGCCTGGGAGTCCCTGTGTGAAGAGCGCAGAGCAGAGACCCAGCGTGGGTATGTGTGGAGCCCCTGTCAGGGCTCTGTGCCACATCTCCAGCCCTTGCATTAACCTCCTGTTTCAGTGTCTGCATCTCCAGGCCCCTGGTAAGTCCTGCTGATTGCTGAACTGGAGGTGATTTTTATGCACAAAGAACAAGGTCAGTTTAGAGAAGTTCATGCTTTCATATTTGGGCCTCGGGGTCTGTCTTCACATCCATTCCTGCTGTTACATTTAGCTATGCTGTCTCTCCCAGCCTACGCTTTTTTCAAGCCCTGGTGAGGAACTGAGAAACCCAGTGTAACTGAGATGAGCGTAGGTTGTGCCTGGAGTGGGAAGCACAAGGAGCACTTTTGTCTCATGTGCCACACTCACGTGGCAGAATGTGAATGAGCCTCTCTTGGGGGCAGATTGTGAATTCCAAACTTAATTTCTTTTGTTCCTGCTAAAATACTGTGTTAGACCCATTTCAGAGTTCTTATTTTTCGTTCTGTACTGCTTCTGCCATTGAAGCATAGAGGTCAGGTGCTGGTAGGATATGATGGGATGGGCTGATAATGTTTTTTCTTTCCCTAGCTGTTGATTTATCCAACAACAAATTAGGCGTTGAAGGAGCTAAGGCCTTTTCTGCCATGCTTCTAGAAAATACTACAATTGTGTCCCTCCAGCTCTCAGGAAATGAGTTTGATGATCATGCAGCAAAGTATTTAGCAGATGCCATCACAGCAAACAGCAGAGTGGAAGTTCTGGATCTGAGTTACGACATGTTTGGTGACAAAGCAGGTGAAGTGCTGTCTGTGCACCTTGCACAGAGGGGTGCTGCAGCACTTAGCAATGCAGCTCCGTGAGTTGCCTGCCTGCCTCAGACCTTGGGAGAGCAGGGTTGGTTAATATTTTCAGTTTCCTGAAAAGTGTTTTAGACTCTGTGTAGGCAAAACCAGTGTCAAGTTATCATCATTGGTTCATCTTCATTCTCTGCCTTTCCTTATTGTAAGCTTTACCTCTTCTGTTTTTCCCCTGTTTTTCCTACTTCTCAAGTTCTGACAGTTTTCCTTTCACTTAACTAAAATTTGCTTTTTTTTCTTGATCATTATTTCAGTTTTCACAGGTGTGTAAAATGCTTCATAAGAGCAGAAAAAAAAAGGGCAGAACTAAGTTTGCCGGCAGTCCTTCTGTCGAGCTCCTTGTCACTGAGAAGTGACTGCAGGCACCAAGGGGAGGGTGTGAGAGTGGAACAAGCAGGCAGTTGTGCTTCCCTGATATTTTGCCACCCTTGACAGCTTGTGGTTTGGAGACTTCCTTTGCTAATGACTTTGGCTTTTTCTTTTCCATGTTCTTGTTGTATAACCTTGTTAATGGATATTGCTTTTTCTTTGACTCTTGATTTTTAAGCACACTGTTATTTAATCGTTACATCCTCGCATTCGCAGTGCTCCTGTGATGCTGCCTGATGTGATGAAACCCAGTTATACCTCTCTGGGCTCAAGTCTGTACTGGTTTCACCGGGTGCAATTGTGCTTGCCTGAACTCCCCCATCCTTTCTTCCTGACTATCCACTTCTGCAGAACACTCCTCATGATGTCATTGATAATCCCTGATTTTTCAACCTTTATGCTCATCTCCTGGTTGGCACACGCTTCATCTCCTCCATCTGTGGTGTCCTTGGGTAATTGCTATACTGTCTCCAGGCTGAAGTTTCATATAAATCGACCCTGCTCCTGGTCTCATCCTACAACTGTGCTCCAAATCCCTCTACTTCCAACACTGCAATGAGACCAGGTTGCTCAAAGCCTCATCCAACCTGGCCAAGAACACTTCCAGGGAGGAGCAGCCACAGCTTCCCTGGCCAACCTGGGCCAGGGTCTCACCACCCTCACACCAAAGAATTTCTTCCTCACATCTCAGCTCCATCTCCCCTCTGCCACTTTCAAGCCATCACCCCTTGTTCTGTCACTCCCTGCCCTTGGCCAAAGTCCCTCCCCAGCCTTCCTGGAGCCCCTTCAGGTACTGGGAGGCCACTAGAAGGTCTCCCTGGAGCCTTCTCTTCTCCAGGCTGAACAGCCCCAACTCTCAGCCTGTCCTCACAGCAGAGCTGCTCCAGCCCTGGCATCATCCTTGTGGCCTCTATTGGCTCCAGTAGTTCCACGTCCTTCCTCTGTTGGTGGCCCCAGAGCTGGAGGCAGCACTGCATGTGGGGTCTCAGGAGAGCGGAGCAGAGGGGCAGAATCCCCTCCCTGTCCCTGCTGCCCACGCTGCTCTGGGTGCAGCCCAGCTTCCTTTTCTTCTGTGCTGGTTGACAACTTCATTTCTTTCCTGCCCCATTGGAAACTCATGGAACACTTGCAGAGAAAACCTATTCAGATGTTACAGCAGCACAGGAGCTCTGTGAGGGGTTGAAGAGAGCAGAGCTGGCTTCTCTGCCAGCCAAACAGAGGAGCAGACTCCAGCTGGCTGAAGGCCAGAGCTTGGGAAGAGTGAGAGACAGTGGGCAGAGCTACCTGGTTGCTTGGTGTCAGCTTCCAGACTTGCATCAGGCTGGAGAATGAGCCTGTGCATCAGGTCTCCACTCGTGAGCAGCAGACCCTGGCTTTGTGATATGGTGAGTGGATTTTCTCTCCCTCCTGGTCACATTTGCAGCCTGTGGTCAGAGGACACAAAGGTTTTGTTGTCTGGCAGCTTCTGGTAAATGAGGTATAAAATAAATGATTACGTTTTGGTTTTAATTACTTACCTAGAGGTAACATAGTTCCAGAGAAATATCTAAACTAACCACAGCTTCCTTTTAACTCTTAATCTGTTTAACTCTTAAAGTGCTTGGCTTCATGTACTTTTCCTTAGGTGAAATTCTTGGAACAGCAATAGCAGAAAACATTGGATTAAAGGAACATAAAATCAGCTGGAACCATTTCCACAGCCAGGGGGCAGCTGCCTTGGCCAAAGGCCTGGGGGTAGGAAATGTTTTCACTCCTGTTTTTAAATTCTGAGTACTCACATGAAGCTCTATCTGTTTAAACGAGCCTGAATACCATGATGTGCTGTTTGCTTTGTGCCCTTGCCCGTCCAACAGCCGTCTGTGATCTGGGATCATACAGACTTTGGGACTAAGGCAGTGAAGTCATCCATTGTCTATTCACATATTGTGTATATTTTAATTTCTCTAGTTCTTTCCCTTTTTAGAGTCAAAATTACTATGTTTCCAATTGTTTAATTTCACTTCTGATTCATAAATCAATACAGAAATTGTTTTTTATTCAACATATAGTTTTTTACTCTACTAAAAGAAAATAGTTTCTCATTAAAATAAGAAATAGGTCTTCCAGCCTCATAGGCTGAACGGGGCCACTAAAGTAATTTAATTTCACCTCTTGTACAATGCAGATCACATGTGCCAGCTTAGCACTAGTGCAGCAAGCCTCCAGTTGTGTTCTGGACACCAGAAAGGACGGTTGTCTGTAGGAAGGATATTTCTTCAAGGTCATCTCAACTGACAGGGAGATTTTCAATTCTGTGTTTATGTCACATCACAGGCAAAGATATTCCTCAAAGTGCTGGATGTTTCCTGCAGTGGCTTTGGCAACAGTGGAGCAGCTGCCTTGGGGGAAGCTCTGAAAGCCAGCGATGTGCTGGAAGAACTCCACGTGAGGTGAGCCAGCCCTGGTCCTGCTGCACATTTTCTCCCGTTTTGCAGTGGTGGGCGAAGCTTTCAGCAGCCATTTGGGTCTTGTACCTGCAGAGTGGGAGGTGTGCAAGGCAGAGGGAGTGTTACAAAGCGCTACTGGTCTGATCCCAAATCTGAGTTCCTCTCCTTAAACTTGGGGTCACTATTGAGGTGCTGTGGGATGTGTGTAAGAGTGTCTGGCGGGTGGCACAAGGCCTGTTACGGGATGGTTAGGGGAGGAACCAAGGGTGAGGGAAGGGATCCAGATGCTCTGAGGAGTAACAAGCATGAAAAAAGAGAAGGACAAGTTGTGAATAGCGAGTGTTCTGTCTGTGCTAACCTGCGTGGCCAGCTGTGTGCATGTGCGTTGTGTCTGTGCCTATTAGAAACACAAGGTCAACCTCACTGCTGGAGGTGTGGAGCTGTGCCAGCCTCACCTTTATCAGCCTGTAGGATTTGGCAATTCCTTCCCACTTCCAACCTCCCAAATACAATTGTTTAGTTGGCAGGAGCTGCCCTAAATTGCATGCTTTCAGTGCTGGGTGAAGCAGGAGGTTGTGTATCCTTTGCCTGAGTGCTGTGGATGTGGACAGCCAGCAGCCCAGCCTCTGAAGCATGCCTTTGTCTCTTCTTAGCAACAGGCGGTGGAAGGAGCTCGGCACGTTGCAGCTGGCCTGAAAGAAAACAAAACTCTGAAAAGACTTAATGTGAGCAACTTTCCTTGGAGGGTATTGGAGCCTTTTATGTGTATTTGAATATCACAGATGCATGTATGTCCTGGACTGGAACCCCTTAGAACAAATCCACAGCAAACTCGGGAGCTGATGCCACAGCCTGCCTCCTCTCAATGCTTCCCCGGTGCTGTATGCTGAGGCAGAGGGCTTGTGTCCAGCAGTGTCCTCGGTGAGCAGAGGTTTCTGTGAGCCTGCCACGGTGTGAACTGCAGCCTGTCCTGCCGTGTCTGGCAGCATGGACAGCATCCTGTTTTCTGCAGCAGCAGTGTCCAGTTCAGCCTGGCAGGTGGCTCTGGGATGGCAGCTTGAGAGCCCTTGGCCTGTTGTTACTGACACTTGAAGTAAACTGTGCCGGTACCTCACTCACTGGGGACCACTGGTACCATCAAGAATCATACAATACCCCATGTCACATATCCTCCTGCAGCTTCTCTTCCGACTGCAGATGACCAGAAATCCCATGCAGAGTGAAGGCTGCTGTGGGGTCCTCAAAGCTCTACAGGCAAATTCTGGCACTGGCATAGAGATCCTGGACTTACCAGTAAGTGTTACCTCAGAAAGAAGAGGGAAGAGAGGGAAGAGGTTGAATGTGTGGTGTGTGAATAACAAAGGACTGCCAGGGGGACTCTGACTCTGGCATTGTTACTGCCTAGTGAGAACTGTGTATGGAGGAAATGGCGCCCAACTTCAAAATATGGACATGTCTGTATGTCCCCAGGCCCCACTTTGTGTGTTTGCAGCAGCACCAAGGTACATGAATGCACCAAACTGGGCATTGCTCAGGCTCAGTTCTCAGGGCAAAGGTGTGAGGCACTGGGAGGAATCTGGGTGCCTGTGAATTCAGAATTTCCCTGGGAATCTTGAGCTCTCTGCTCTGATGATGCAAATAGTTTTGGAAGGATTTCTGTCCTATTTCTAATGAAGCTAAAAGGCCCTTAAATCACAGAATCACAGAATGTTGGGGATTGGAAGGGACCTCAAAAGATCATCCAGTCCAATCCCCCTGCCAGAGCAGGAACACCTACATGAGATCACTCCAGAAGGTCTTGAATGTCTCCAGAGAAGGAGACTCCACACCCTCCCTGGGCAGCCTGTTCCAGTGCTCTGTTACCCTCACAGTAAAGAAGTTTCTTCTCAAGTTCAAGCAGAACCTCCTGTGTTCCAGCTCACACCCATTGCCCCTTGTCCTACCACTGGACACCACTGAGAAGAGCCTGGCTCCATCCTCCTGACACTCACCCTTCAGATATTTATAACATTAATGAGGTCACTCCTCAGCCTCCTCTTCTCCAAGCTAAAGGGACTCAGCTCCCTCAGCCTTTCCTCATGAGGGAGATGCTCCACTCCCTTCATCATCTTGGTGGTTCTGCGCTGGACTCTCTCAAGCAGTTCCCTGTCCTTCTGTCACAAGAACTTCCACTTGAACATCTACCTCATTTATGAACAGTGCCAGATCTGAGTAGGCAGCCCTCTGTCAGCAGGTGGGTCTCAGCACAAGAAATCTCATACATCATACCAAAGAGCATCACTTCTGGAACAAAAGCTCTGTCTCAGACCAGTAGCTACTTGATGCCCTTAGGATCAATTAACAAGCAATTACTTTTAATTTCTAAAAAGAGCAAACAGCTACTCAGTTGTTTATTGAGGAGGGATTTGTCTTGCCTAACTCATACAACATAGGTGACTGCGTCTAAGGTGATTACATGAGAAAATGGAGGTTTAATCAATGGTATTTAAGGCAAAATTAGCACACCGGAGTGTAGAGGTCTGCTTTAGGATGGGGAGGTTGGCGTCCCAGCTCTGCTGACTGTATCACTGTGGGGTACAGAGGGAGGCTGTGATGGGGAGCTCAGAGGAAACACTTTCCCTGCAGACACCAGCATTTAATCAGGTTGGTCTGGTCCTTCATGACCGTTTGCTATGAACAATCCAGACATCTGCCTTAAAGAGAGACCTGATGATCCCTGAGATGTTGAGCCTTCCTCATCATTCAGTCCCTTGTACCTCTTCCTTCCCAGCAGTTTTAACTTCCCTTCCTGTAGACTATTCTTCTGAGCTGGCTCTCTATCCTGGCATTGTCCCTACTTTCTCTCCAGGTCTTTTTTTGTTTATTTTTTTGACAGGATGTTTTCCACCTTTATGCACTTCTTTAGCTCACTGTCTTCCACAGAAAGCCTGTATCTTCCTTTGATTCACCATCACTACAGTTCTTCTGCTTCTTTCTGGGAGCAGGATGCTGCTGCTTGCTGAATCTCATATCCAGCAGTAACGTGGTGGTGTTGGCTAACAGCCCTGGATTTCACAGCCTTGTGTCAGAATTCTGGGTTTGTGTTTAGAGAACACAGAATGTATTGCAATATCTGTTTTCTGAGGGCTTGTGGTAGTTTAACTTGCATAAATCATACTACACGCTTGCTTACCTGCGGTGATTTTCCCCTCTGGGACATCCCTGTGAACAAAATGCTTGCAGATCTGTGTGATGCTGTGAAAACTTTTCCCAAATCCTCTTCTCAGACATGGTGGAAACACAAAGTTGCAGAGGGAAAGTCAGTCGAAGGTTGAGCTTCAAACTCAGCCCAAAGTGGTGGGTAGTTCCCAGAATGCAGTGGCTGAACAGAAGTCTCTTTGGGGCTGTTTGTTTGACACCTCTGCCTACAACCCCAGTAGCACTCACCAAGCCTGTGGCACGAGGACACCCCAGAACAGTGCTGAAGGCAGGAACTGTGGGAATATTGGCTACTTCATCATCGCTGACACTTGGAAGCTTTTCTGTCTTTTCACTTTAATATTTCTGCTACGACCAGCTCTGAACCTCTTCCAGCACATGCCAGAGCATCTCCATGGGTGAGAGTCCAGGGCCTCCTGTTTAATCACTGTCTTTGTGTGTAGGGACATCTGTCTGGTGCAGCACCATGTGCCATAGCTGCTGCTGGTGCTTTGGTCCATAGCCCACTGCAGTGGGGTCTGTGCAGCCCAAAAGTGTGCTTGTTATGTAGGAAGCAGAGTTCTATCAGAGATATGCTATGAACAAATGCTTTCTGCCTTGGGCTTGGTTCTGCCGTGACACACCTGGGACTGACTTTGCTGGATTGGCTGTCACTAGTTTTCAGCTGCTTCCTACCACAGTTCCTCAGTCTCACGTGGAGCCCATGCTCCCCAGAGTAGATCCCCTGTCCTGGATCATGACTGGCATTGTTATTTCCTGGATGCATGCTCTTGCTTTTGTTGGTGTTTCATAGGATGGGTGCTGCAATGTCCTGGCAATAGGACAGGCACTCAGTGGTGGTTCAGCAGTGATACCAGCACGTGGGCTGTAACTCTTCCTGGTATAACCCAGTGGATCTACCATGCTCTGGGACACCTGGGCACTGTGTTTCAGGGAGGAGGGGAATTGTGAGCTCCTTGAGGAGCACTGGGCAGGAATCCTGTTGGTGCTCTGAGCAGCCTGGCTTAACTCTCCCTCTCCTGATCTCTGTGAAGAAGAGGTTTCTTGCAGCATTTCCTTGCAGTTTGGTGGGGCTGAGGGTGGTCACACAAACAGCTCTGGATGTCTGGTATGGGCTGCAGGTGCAGGCAGCTCTGCCCCACAGAGGGCAGCAAACCTCTGTGGCGTTGTGGTGCTGCCCTAACCTGTGTGTGGCTGTGCACACATAACTGCCTTTCATCCCCTGAAGGCTGGCAGACGCCGTTTGTAAAGTGCAAGCACCGATCTTGGCTTTGTCCGCGGCTCCAGCTCCTGGTCTGTCCCCAGGCACGTCGGTGTGCGCTGGTTTGATTTCCTCTTTCACTGACACACCGACTGACCGGGTCTGGGCACATCCAAGCAGTGGTGACGCCTCTCTGAGAAGGCAGCTTGCAAAGGCAGGGGCCGAAATTAAAGACAGCTTCTGCCAGTCTCCTTCCAGAGAAGCTGCTGGTGCCCCGTGTTTTGCCTTGTGCTTTTTTCCCTTTGTGCACTTTTGCATTTCATGTACCTGATAAATGTGCCTACCAGTGACACTGCACTTTGTGTTAGTTCTCAGCAGAAGGTGAGGTTTAGCCTCTTTATTTCAAAATAACTCCATGCAGTTATTATTTACCCAATGGAGTCTGTCCTACAAACGTGCAAATTATTTTACAGTTATGTATTGAATAAATTATGTCTGTGCCGTGGACTCACCTGTCTGTTCACACCATTTGGAGAGGTCTCTTGCATGTTGTAAGGTCTGTAAATATGGGTTGTTTCAAGAAATTTCAGAACCATCCTGACACCCCCTTGATTTCTAGATGAAAAATTTGTGTATCAAACAGAAGCTCTAACAGGGCTTATAAGTAAGTACTTATATTTTAAAATAGTTAGTCACCATTTATTATTTCTGTTATGTCTTTGCCCCTAGCCCTTCCTTTGCTCTCCAAAGAAGAGATGTAAATTAAAATCGTATTAAAAAGTAAAGAGGGTGAAGAATTCTTACACACCTTACCCACCAGCTGGTGTAACTAGAGAAGGTCCACTTGTCACTGCCTTGATGCAGATCAATTCCTTAGTCCCTGGAGTCACGCTGGGTGTTTTTCAGCTCAGTAAATCTATTGAGGTACCATTTGGAAACCTAAAAGTACCAGGTGAGCCAGCAGTGTGTTACAGGGTGATACAACTGGGATATGTGTTGAATGTTGAATTTTATATATATATATATGTTGAATGAGGTTCAACAAGGCCAAGTGCAAGGTCTCCACTTGGGCGGAGGCAGTCTCAGGTATCTGCATGGAATGGGAGAGAACTCCTGGAGAGCAGCCGTGCTGAGAAGGACTCGGGGGTCCTGGTAGGCGAGAAGCTCAACATGAGCCAGCAGTGTGTGACTGCAGCCTGAAGGCCAACTGTGTCCTGAGCTGCATCAAACCTACACTTACCCCTGCACTGGGCACTGGTGAGGCCGCAGCTCGAGTGCTGGGGTCAGTGTTGGGCCCCTCACTCCAAGAAGGACCTGGAGGTGCTGGAGCGTGTCCAGAGAAGGGCAGTGGAGCTGGGGAAGGGTCTGGAGCACAAGTGTGCTGAGTTCCCGGCGGAGGGAACTGGGGGTGTTGAGCCTGGATAAAAGGAGGCTGAGGGGAGACCTTGTGGCTCTGTCCAAGTCCCTGCAAGGAGGGTGGAGAGAGGTGGGGGTGGGTCTGTTCAACCAAGGAACAAGGGACAGGACAAGAGGAAATGGGCTCCAGTTGTGGCCAGGGCAGTCGAGATGGGATGTGAGGAAGAATTTCTTTGCTGAAAGGGTTCTGAGGCATTGGAAGGGGTTGGCCAGGGCAGTGGTAGAGTCCCCATCCCTGGAGGGATTGAAGAGTCGTGTAGACACAGTGCTGAGGGACGTGGGTCAGTCGGGGACTGGTCAGTGTTGGGTTCATGGTTGGACTCAATGATCTTAAAGGGCTTTTCCAATCCAGGCTGTTCTGGGATTCTCTGCCCTTGTGAGGCCCCATCTGGAGTGTTGCGTCCAGGCCTGGAGCTCCCAGCACAAGAAAGATGTGGAGCTGTTGGAGCAGATCCAGAGGAGAGCCAGGAAGATGTTCAGAGGGCTGGAGCACCTCTCTGCTGAAGAAAGGGTGAGGGGGCTGGGCTTGTTGAGCTTGGAGAAGAGAAGGGTCCAGGGAGACCTCATTGCAGCCTTCCAGTACCTGAAGGGAGCTTAGAAATAGGAAGGAGAGTCACTTTTGATGTGGGCAGGTAGTGACAGGACAAGGGGAAATGGTTTTAAACTGAGAGAGGGGAGATTTAGGTCAGATATTGGGAGGAAATTTTTCACCCAGAGGGTGATGAGACATTGGCCCAGATTGCCCAGAGAAGCTGTGGGTGCCCCATCCCTGGAGGCATTCCAAGCCAGGTGGGATGGGGCCCTGGGCAGCCTGATCTAGTGGTTGGCAACCCTGTCCACAGCAGGGGAGTTGGAACTGGATGGTCTTTAGGGTCCTTTCCAACCCAAACCATTCTGTGGTTCCATGAACGTGCAGTTGCCCTGCAGGTGTGATGAGAACAGGGGTGGCTGTGGAAGGCTGAGCAGGTGCCCGCTCCGTGCGCAGGCAGGATTTGCCCTCTCAGGGCTGCGGAGAGAAGGGGGAACAGGCAGCCAGAGCCGCCCTGCAGGAGGTTCTCTGTGTGAAGTTGTAGGGATTTTCACTGCTTTGGTAGCTCCTACCAAAGGTTATGAGGAATTAACGCTTAGAGAGTTACTATGAGCTGTATTTCCATTTTCCTGAAATATTGGTTATTCCCAGTTTACCTGGCAATCTCCCCAGCTATTCCTCTTTCCTCCAAACTCAGTTGTGGTCTCTTTCTGGTTGGGAACTGATCTTGGAATAACATGGGAAGAGTTGTCGAGTTTTGAGCCAGTACTGAGCCTTTTATTTTTTTCCCTGAGTATTATTTCAGTATTCCTTTTTGGTTTCTTTCCAAACTGCCAGGTAGCAGGTGGATGCCTTCTGCAAGGACAACGCTGCTGCCTCTTTCCAAGCTTCTGTCCCCATCAAAGCACAGAGGTTACACAAATCCTTATTAATTGCCACTAATGACATTTTTTTCTTTAGTTCTTGAGCAACTCTCATTTTGATCAGTGTCCTTCTGAGGCCTTGAATTTCCTCGCACTCCTTCACCTTTCTGGTGGGTTAGCCAGCTTGTTTTCCTGCTGTACTCTGGGACTTCTCCAGCCACCTGGAAAATGGGCATTAACGCTCCAGGAAAGCTCCCTGCCTAGCTCCACGTGAAACTCCTTTGGTGTACAGTCACACGGGTGATCAGAAAGGGTTTAGCTCGAGTAGCTACCGAAAAACATCAGTTGGGATTATGGGTTAATGGCTGGAATTAATGATTTGGAGGCAGGGCTGGGGTAGAGGAGACTGCAACACAGGATCATAGAACCACAGACTGGTCTGGGTTGGAAGGGACCTTAAAGCTCATCCAGTTCCAACCCCCCTGCCAGCAGCAGGGACACCTTCCACTAGACCAGGTTGCTCAAAGCCTCATCCAACCTGGCCGAGAACACTTCCAGGGAGGAGCAGCCACAGCTTCTCTGGGCAACCTGGGACAGGGTCTCACCACCCTCACAGCAAAGAATTTCTTCCTCACATCTCAGCTCCATCTCCCCTCTGCCACTTTCAAGCCATCACCCCTTGTTCTGTCACTCCCTGCCCTTGGCCAAAGTCCCTCCCCAGCCTTCCTGGAGCCCCTTCAGGTAGTGGGAGGCCACTAGAAGGTCTCCCTGGAGCCTTCTCTTCTCCAGGCTGAACAGCCCCAACTCTCTCAGCCTGTCCTCACAGCAGAGCTGCTCCAGCCCTGGCATCATCCTCGTGGCCTTCTCTGGGCTGGCTCCAGTATCTCCATGTCCTTGTGCTGTTGGTGGCCCCAGAGCTGGAGGCAGCACTGCAGGTGGGGTCTCAGGAGAGCGGAGCAGAGGGGCAGAATCCCCTCCCTGTCCCTGCTGACCGCGCTGCTCTGGGTGCAGCCCGGGACACGGTTATCGGTGTTCTGGTGCACGTTGCTGGTTCACACGGCTCCCCGCTTCTCTCCCAGTGCAGAAGAGAAGTTTCTGGGAACACTTCCATCCCCTTTACAATACAGAGGGTGCTGCCACACATGAAGGTGCCGTGGCTCTTGTCCCAGCAAGGACTGGGCCGTGGTATTTGGTGCTGCCCTAAAGTGCTTCCAGTTAGTGAGGGAAGCCTGGGCGGTGGGATCATGAAGAAGCAGCTATCCTTGCTCCAGAGGAGAAGTGGTCACTGAAGCCCATTCCTGACAGACCTGAAAAGCATCTGACAAACATTTCATAACCTCTCAGGCAAAGCTGTCACCACCACGAGGAAGTGTTTTCAGTCTCTTGCCCAAGTGTCCCTGTGACCGTTTCAGTCCGTTTCTTCTTGCCTTGTCTCCTGTGCACGTGCTGAAGATTTCTTCTCCTTACATTTTGTCTGCACGATTGGAGACTGGCCGGTGGGCTGCCAGAAAGGAGCCTCTGCTGCTGGGATGGGACCACACTGTTCCTGCAAACGCTTACAAAACCCATTGGGAAATGTCTGCACTGTGTGGTGGGACAGGAAGGGGCTGTGGCCCAACACAGCCTGGTTGCAGGGACGCTGAGATCCCGGCTGCTGGAATACCAGCCCAAGCACCCCTGTGATGCTCTGGGTACCCCCGTGCTCAGCTCCTGTGTTGGGTTTGGCGGGGGTGGGGGGAAGGGGACTGTTTTTTTGGTAGTGTGGGAAGGGCACCTTGTGGTAAGATTTGAGAGCTCCCTTAGCTCCAAAGGTGTATGCCCCCAGCCCAGGCTGAATCAATTAGCAACAGAGAAACGCCTCTGTGAATCCATATTTCTGAGGGGAAGGACTGTCCTGAGAAGAAGTGGGTGGAGAGAACCTGGAGGAGAGGCCATTGACCTGAACAAAAGACAACCATCGGCCTAAACAAAGGACAGACAGACAGAGAGAGAGCTTCGATGCCAGAGGAAGGAGGAGGAGGGGGAAAAGGGACAGAGAACCTCAAAACATGCAGTTCAACTGCATGGAGTAGGAGAAGACAAAGGAAGTCCCCTGCAGCCCATGGAGACTCAGCAGTGGAGCGGAGACCCACGTGTGGGCCATGGAGGGCTCCACGCTGGAGCAGAGAAGCTGAGCCTGAGGACCAGTGTGATGGAATTGGGACCCCGAGAGCCGCTCGCTGCCAGAGCGGGGGTGCATCCCCAGAGTGGGGGGTGAGTCTGCAGCCTGTGGTGTCCCCATGCCGGAGCCGGGAGCTGAGCCCCAAGAGGTCCATGGCTCCATGGGAAGCTGCTTTGGAATCTTGTTCCTGGACTTCCATGCTGGGAAGAGCAGCAGAGACAAACTGACTGCAACCCCCATTCCCTGTGCACTGTGCCACTGGGGGAAAGGTAGAGAAATGGGGAGCAAAGTGAATTGAGCCCAGGGAGAAGGGAGGGGTGGGGGAAGGTGTTGTCAGATGTGGTTGTTGTGTCTCACTGATTGATTGGTAACAAATTAAATTGATTTTTCTTCCCCAAGTTAAGTCTGTTTTGACCATGACCACAGCTGGTGAGTGAGCCCTCCCTGTCCTTCGTTCCTAATCCCTTTGCTGCGACTCCCATCCCATCTCACCGGGGTGGGGGGGAAGGTAGGACTGCATGGTCCCACTGTGGGTCAAACCACCACAACACCTCGGCTGCTGGCCACTTCGTGGAGAGACAAGGAGACAACAGGACCCAGGGTTTGTGCCATCTTTTAATGCCCTGCTGTTCTCCAGCCGGCGGAAGGAGCAGATAAGCTGCTGTGGGCATCTCAGGGATGAAGCGTGTTTCTTAGCTCATCCTCTGGCTGTGTCTGCAGGAGGAGGAGGGGAGGATGGCAGGGGATGATGAGAGGATTACTTACAGCCAGCCTTAAATGAGCCCTGCAGCTCAGCTGTGCTGCTTTCAGAGCTGGGGTGTGGGGACAGGAGGGATAATTTAGAAACATAAGGCTGGGAAGAGATTTAATTAGGACATTGAGCTGCTCTCTCCTGGGCACCAGCCCACCACCCTCTTCCAGGGCTCAAGGCTTTTCCTCCCTTGAGCATGGACAAGGCTCCAGTATGCAACTGGGTCAGTGCCTGCTTATTTCAGCATCACATCTGTGACCCAGCTGGCTCTGAAGCAGCGCTGGGATGCACCTGTGTCTCCCAGCCCCTGGTGCTGATCCCCGCAGGCGCTCCCACAGCCCGTGTCACTGGGGCTCCCTGGGCAAACAGCAGCCAGTCACTTTCCTGAAGCCTTGGAGATCAGCAGCAGCAGCTCAGTCCCATTTGGTCATCTCTGGGGCTGGGCTGGGTACAACCCCTCCCTGAGCTGCGTTTCAGGGCTGGGGGAGGAGAGACACTGGCTGAGTCTTTGTCTCTCCATTTACAAGATGGTGGGAGCATCCCTAGCATTGATTTTCTCCTTGGTACAAATCCTGTGCTATTCTCCCTCTGAATACATGGCCTCAAGGCCACAAAGTTGGTGAATGTTTTAGAAGGGAAGCCGTATGAGGAGAGGCTGAAGTCACTTGGTTTGCTCAGCCTGGAGGAGACTGAGAGGAGATCTCATGGCGGTCTGGAACTTCCTCCCAAGGGGAAGAGGAGGGGCAGGCGCTGAGCTCTTCTCTCTGGCCACCAACGCCAGAAGTAGAGGACATGGCAGGAAGATGTGGCAGGGGAGGCTGAGGTTGGCCATGAGGAAAAGGTTCTTGAGGCAGAGGGTGGTGGAGCACTGGCACAGGCTCCCCAGGGAGGTGCTGATGGCCCCAAGCCTGACAAGATTCCAGCAGCATTTGGCCAAGGCCCTCAGGGACATGGTGTGAATGTTGGGATTGTCCTGTGCAGGGACAGGAGTTGGACTCCATGACCTTTGTGGGTTCCTCCAACTCCCAACATTCAATTATTCTGTGAATTTGTGTTTCTCCTTGTCCTCTCGCACCCACTTTGTGGGAACTCTCCTTCCAGGGCACAGCAAGCCAATGCTGCCCTGGTAGCTCCTCTCCCCGTCCAGCAGCGTTGCTCCCGATGCTTGGCCTTCTGTGGCCACTGCCTGCCCACTCCCACGGGGGATTATCGTCCCAAGGATCACGTAACCCTCTTAGCCCAGCCCAGGAGCTGGAGCTGCTCATGCCCCGTGGCCCCTAAAGCCCGTCCAGGTTCCTGGAACCCCAGCGCCGGCCGTTACACCGCTGACCTACACACTCCACCCATGCATCTGAATTAGATCGATTTTCCTGCAGCCCAGCCGGGCTGATCAGACCATTTCCATAAGTCCCAGAATTTTTAACTAATTTGGAGAAAGATGGCAAATTGGTATAATATCAGCTGCAGGAAAGCAGCAAGCAGCTGTCTCCCACGCTCCATGAAACAGGGTTTGGTGAGCGGCACAGGGGAGTGGTTTGTTCTTAAATCCAGCTGGATCGTGCATATGTGATTCACTTTTCAGCAACAGAAAATTGTTGGAGGGCTCCCTTGGTGGCAATGGCTGCTGAAAAAAACCAACCCTTTTCAATGTGCCTTAACAGGTACACAATTTTAAATCAATTAAAACAGGTTGTGCGCCTGTGCAGGGTGTGTTACTGCAGTAGGATGCTGCATGGCACAGAGGAACCGCCCAAGTTTGTAATCCTATTAAAACCCCACAAGTGTGCTCTGGAGGGCACGCTCGCCTCCCAGGCTGTCGTTAATTACCTTTCAATCTGTTAATTCCCTGCCGCCTGTCCCTGTCACTCCCTGCCCCTCCCTGCAATGTGATTTCTATCGACTTTCCTCCAAAAGAGAACAGAGAAGTGTGTTTGAACCTCAGTGTGTCCTCCTCTGTTAGGACTCTTACTGTTCTTCCCCTGAGCTCCCTTGGTCCTGATGTATCACCACAGATCTTTCTACTCACCGTTATCCTGCTGACAATGGACTTACAGCAGAGACTAAAAGCCGACAATTGACAAGGCGAGTTAAGTCTATCTGCCTCAGTGGATATTAGCTTATACTCAACATATATATATTTTTAACATATATATATATACTGAATACTTATTTTTTTAAATAAAGCAATGACTTGTTACCATGGGAGGGAAACTTCCCTAGTGAACGACAGCAGTGGGGATGGGGGTATCACAGAATCCCAGACTGGTCTGGGTTGGAAGGGACCTTAAAGCTCATCCAGTCCCAACCCCCCTGCCAGCAGCAGGGACACCTTCCACTAGACCAGGTTGCTCAAAGCCTCATCCAACCTGGCCCAGAACACTTCCAGGGAGGAGCAGCCACAGCTTCTCTGGGCCACCTGGGACCGTGTCTCACCACCCTCACACCAAACAATTTCTTCCTCACATCTCAGCTCCATCTCCCCTTTGCCAGTTTGAAGCCATTGGAGCCAAGTGGTCTCACCCTTCTCAGGGTTTCCCAGGGAAAGGGTTATCTCAAGTGACTCACAGCTTAATTCCCATTATTTGCTCTGGTTCCCAAGTTCTCCACCCACTCAGCTTGTAACCTCTGGCAGCTTTAAGGAACCTGGCCCAGCGCAGCTCAGCATCAGCCTCACTGTTGGCAACGGGGCTCAGGCCTGGCTGGGTGAATCCAGTTCTCGTTACGTATCTGTAAAGCTCCAGCTCCAGGCTGCCCTTGCACAGTTGCCCCAGTCCCTCCGGGGTCCCAGTTGCTGTGGGTCCAGCTGGAACATCCTCGTGACTGAAACACCCGTGCCAGAGGAGCCAAGCTGCTCTTGGTGGTGTCTGGTGGACCTGGCCAGGTGTTGTGCAGCTCATGTGCACCAGCCCAGCTCTGGAAGCTGTGGGTGGCTAGGAAGCTGGGCTCCAGCCTCGGTGTCTCTCTGTGCCCAGCTCCTGGCCCGTGATGCCAGAGAACAGCCCCAGGCAGGGTTTGCACACCACAGTCACAGCCCACCACTGCTCTCGCTGGGCTCAGGAGGAATGTGGCTGCAAGGTGGCATTGCGTGACATTCCCGAGCTTCCAGGGAACTTCCCTGAGCATCAGCTGGGTGAGCAGCTTCCTCATGTGGGCTTTGGGCAGAGGACACACAGCACAAACCACCAGAGCCATCACAGAACCAGTATTTATGAGGGTGACCAAGTCAGCCTGTTGCTCACAAGCCACTACACAGCGGTGCCAAGCAGGGCCACAGCACGGCAGGGACACGCCACTTGCGGCAGCAGTGGTAGCGCAGGGGCGAGGTGGGACACAGAGCAGTGCTGGCAGACAGAGGGGTTCACCAGGGAGCTGGCAAAGAGAGCTCTACAGAGACCCCCACGCCCCTCCAGGCCCCCAGGGACTGGCCAGCAAGAAGCGATGGGGCTGGCTCACCCGCGGTCCCCAGCTCCTCACGGGATACAGCTGACACTGCAGGTCCAGCACGGCGGCAGGAGGCAGGGTGTCCACGCTGCAAGGCCTGGCACTTTGGCAACCTCTTCCTCGACCGACTGTTCCCCCCATGTATTTCTACCAAAACGTGCTAAACCCCCTTCCCTTCCACTCCAGGCTGCCCACAGGCAAACCAGCCAGGGTGGCTGCAGCAGCACTGCTGGGGTCTGCCCCAGGACAGCCAGGGTGAGCCCTGAGCATGGGGATGTGCACTGGGGAGGGGATAACACTGAAAAGCCCCCACAGAGCCCATCCCAAGCCACTGAGAGCCTGGGAGGGGCATCACGGGGGGCTGAGCACCCCCCATGGCAGGGTGCATGGCAGGGGAAGGGGGGAGCCAGCTCCAGGGGGGCTCCTGGGGACTTCTGGAGACAAGGCAACGCATCTGGGGTCCTGAGCACCCAGCACAGGGCTGGGGCAAGAACCCAGCCCTGGCATGACCATGGCAGGAGCTTTCAGCTGGGCATGGCCCCAGCCCGCCCTGAAAGAGCCGATGCCAGCGCTGGGAACATGCAGTTGGGCTCCTGCTGTGCCAGCCCATGCTGGCATTGCTGGCATTGCTGGCATCCCTGCCCAGCCACTTGCTCTGGCCACGTCCTTTCTCCATGTCATGTCCTCAGCTGCTCCTCAGCCCCCCTCAGCCCCAGCCTTTTAGGAGAGTGGCCCTGGGGACAGGGATGGCAGGGACACTGGTGGGGAAGCGCATTTGGCCCCTACCACCTTCTGCAGGTGGGATCTGCTGGAAGCAGCGGGTCCCCAGGGCTGCAGCCAGGATAAGACCCAGGATGGACAGTCCTGGGCTGCCTGTCCCCACCCCCAGGGACCCTCTGCACCCCCGACTGCACGGACAGGCTGTGGAAAGGTGTGGTGCACGGTGCCTGGTTGTTCTTGGAGGAAGGTGGCAAGGACCCAGCTGCAGGGCAGACACTGGGCTGAAGGGCCGAGACCCAGTTCCTGAGTGCTGGGGATGGGGAGGGAGGGAGCCAGTTCCCCCCCATGCTCTGTTAGGAGCTGGTGGGGAAGGGCGAGCACCTTCCGCATCTCCGGCTGGAGCCACAAGCCCAGGGCAGCCCTGGTGTCTCCGCTGCCAAAGGGACCAGGAGGAAGGGGGGCTCTGGAATTGCCATGGAGAGGGGGTCAGACGCTCCCACAGCCAGGTTCCCCCGTCCCCTGAGGTGTCATCTCTTGCCGTCATCGGTGTTGGTGTCGGGCAGCCCGGTGCTGGGCTGGGCGCTGGGCTGAACCGCCTGCACCCTCTCCTCCAGGCTGCTGCTGGGGAACACCACGTAGCGGGCGCTGACGCGCTGAGCCCGCGGCTCCCGCAGGTTCTCCTTGCTGTGCCAGATGCCGTAGCCGAAGTACACGAGCAGGCCTGCGGGGGGACAGGGAGAGCAGCGGGTCGGGCACAGGCCACGGCCTGGCATGGATGCAGCCACATCCCGGTGGAACAGCACAACCCACAGCACCAAAAAGGCCTAAACGAGCTGCTCGCTGGTAGAAAAGGATCCTGCAGCACATTAGGAGCAAAGGGGGAAACACCAGCCCCTGCGGAGGGGAAGCCCCTTACTGGGAAGGGCTCCCCAAGCCACAGGAGCTGCCCCGGGAGCAGGAGGTGGTTCTGATCCAGAGCATGAAGGAGGATCCAAACCTCAACAGGAAAAAAACGTAACACTCTGGGAACCAGAGGGTCAGGGAGACGCTCAGAGGCCTCGGCTCGTGTCTCTGATGGGGAACCAGAGGTGGAAAGGGGCACCGTGCACTTTATAAACCCATCACTGGGGAAAAGAGCTGCCAAAGCCACCAGAATAAGCCCAGTTCCCCTCTCCCACCACCTTCCTGGGGCTCACACCACCGTGGGAGCACTCACCTAAGAGGAGCCAGACGGCAAAGCGCAGCCACGTCATGTAGCTGAGCTTCAGCATCAGATAGATATTGAGGACAATGCTCAGCGCCGGGGAGAGGGGCACCAGGGGGATCTGCAGGAGAAACAGAGCGGGGGTGTGGCGAGACCCTCCTTAAAACCACAGAGACAAAGCCAGCATGGGTAAATGTGGGGAACAAAGTGACTTTCACCCTAAGCTTTCTGAAAATGACTTTTTTTTCCAAGAAAAAGGCAGCCAAAATTAACAATGCTCAGCTAGGGAGCCAGGAGCTGCCAGCCAGGCTGCAGGTCGGGGTGGGCACAGAGGCTCCGTCACAAGGACCAAACAAGCCCCCAGTGCAACCCAGGGCCAACGCGGTCCTCACTGGAGAAGCCAGGGCACAGCGGGGAGTGGTGTTACCACTGGTGCTCCTGCCCACGTGGCTGTACCACACTGGGGACCACACAGGCTGGAAACTGGAGAGTGGGGAGCACCAGAGGCACAAAAGTGACTTGGAGACTGAAGGAAAGAACTTCACTGCGGAGCTCGAGGGCAGAGCAACAGCAGGAGGAGTTGGGACGGGCAGGAGGGGAGCTGGGGGCTGCGGAACAGGGAGCCCAGGGGGGGCAAGAGTCATCCCACGGGATGGACACAGAGCTACTGGGGACATCCCCTCCCAGGGACCAGTGATGGTGCAGAGTGACACCACAGCCACCAACACCTCCCCAAACCCAGCGCTTGCTGACACCCTCCTCCTCCTCCTCCTCCTCCTCCCCCTCCTCCAGCAGTCGTGGTGCTTTCACCAGAGCAGTGTGACTGGGGCCTCCGGTGGGTCCATCAGAGCTGCTCCCACCCCACTGACCCCAGCAGAGGGACTGGTCCTGCCCAGACCCCAGGTGTACCTGGAAAGTCTGTGTGCCATGCTGCTGCTCATGCGCCCAGATGAGGAGAAGGCTGAGCAGGAAGCCCAGGCTAAAGAGGACCAGTAGCAGGGAGTAGCTCCAGGTGGGCAGGTGGAGATGGGTGTTGCCGTACACTAAGATGGAGCAGAGGCAGATGGCAGACACCATCAGGGTCACCACAGCCACCGTGACTACCTCGCCTGGGTAGAAGTCACTGAGGAACTCCAGGTAGGGCTCGAAAGCTGCCTTCAGCTGTCCTGGCTCCCGGTGCTCTTTGCTCCTGTCCCTGTCCACCAGTTGGAGCTTGTCAGAGAAGGACTCGTACTCCTTCAGCTCGCTGGCAGATGGACCCTCATGGGGCTCGGGGCTGGGCTGGCTACCAGCCGCTGGCGCAGGGGCATCCACCTTCTGCTGCTGGAAGCGCAGGACGATGATGCTTGCAGCCACGAAGGTGTAGGCCAGCAGCGTGCCAATGGACAGGAACTGCACCAGGGCCTCCAGGTCAAAGATGAGGGCCAACAGGGCCATGAGCACCCCAAAGACCACGATGCCAATGACTGGCACCTGCGTGCGGGGATGCACTTGGGAGAAGACCCGGAAGAAGAGCCCATCCTCAGCCATGGCGTAGACGATGCGCGGCAGGGAGAAGAGGTTGCTCAGCAGGACCGTGTTCATCGCTGAGGGATGGGCAGAAGAAGGAGGACCACATCAGACCCAAACCACCCCAGTTCCCAGCCCCCACCATGAGCCGGGTGGGCAACTCCCGCCACTGCTGCCTGTACTCACCACAGATGGAACCAGCGGCCACCAGGAACCCTGCCCAGGCATAGCCCCTCCTGTAGAAGGCATCTGCCAGGGCAGAATCGGGGTCCAACGTGTGCCAGGGAACCATCAGCGTCAGCACCACCGACACCAGGATGTAGGCCCCAGTGGCCAGCCCCAAGGAGAAAGCGATGGCCCTGGGGACAGCCCGCTGTGGGTTCCTGGCCTCTTCGCTGGAGGCTGCGATGACGTCGAAGCCCACAAAGGCGTAGAAGCAGGTGGCCGTGCCAGCCATGATGCCCGACAGCCCATATGGGGCAAAGCCACCCTCCTGGGCACTCCAGTTCTTGGGCTGTGCGAGGACAAATCCCATGATGAGGATGAAGAGGATGACACCCATGCTGATGGCCGAGAAGACGTGGTTGAGCCAGGAGGATACTTTGGCCCCAAAGGAGATGAAGGCGGTGGCTACCAGCAGGATGGCAGCTGCCAGAAAGTCAGGGTAGCGGGCCAGGAACGGCACCTGCCAGATACCCACATGGGTCTCGGTGAAGTTCTTTATCTTGTGGTTGAAGATGGAGTCCAGGTAGCCGCTCCAGGCCCTGGCCACCGCAGCTCCCCCGATCATGTACTCCAGCAGCACATTCCAGCCGATGAGGAAGGCCCAGATCTCACCCACGGACACGTAGGTGAACATGTAGGCAGAGCCCGTCTTGGGTACTCGGGCTCCAAACTCAGCATAGCAGAGAGCAGCCAGGAGCGAGGCAAAGCCAGCAATGATGAAGGACACAATGACAGCAGGGCCAGCGATCTCCTTGGCCACAGTGCCTGTGAGGACATACAGCCCCGAGCCCACCATGCCTCCAATGCCCAGCAGTGTCAAGTCGATGGTGGAAAGGCATCTGTTGAAGGATGTCTCCATCATGTTGTCCTCCAAGGTCTTCACCCGGTTGAGTTTCTGGCAGAAGCGGGTAAGGTCGGCCGAGCGCGGCAGCCATCTCGCCATCCTGGAGGCAGCGGGCTCTGCCCTCCAGCAGGGTGAGGGGTCCTCAGCGGCAAGACCCTGCCTGGAGACCTGGCAGAGGAGGAAGGTGTGAGCATCTGCTCCTGCAGAGAGGCAACGGGCGTGGGGATAGGGTGGAAAAGCCACCCAGGCACATTCAAGGTGTCCCTTGCTCCTCAGCGAGCGTGGGGCTCGGCACTGGAGCGTGTCCTCCTCCAGGCTGGTGGCACAGGGCAGCCAGCCACCCCATGCAGGGACTTGTGCCTTTCAGCCAGGTGGGAAGGAAACCACAGCACCCCGGCACAGCATCTCCCAGGCTTTCCTTTTTAAACCAGAGCTGCATTAAAGCCCAAACCAAGCAGCTCTGGGACAGCTGAAGGCTTCTTTGCTGCTTCCCCTCCACTCAACACCTACCTGGCCTTCCCCCCGGTGTGCAGGGTGCCTGCTGAGCGGACACACAGCATTTTCCCTCTCCCAGCATCTTGCTGCTACCCCAGGGAAAGCCCAAGGGTGGGGTGGAGGTGTGCAGCAGGAAGTCCAGAGCAGCTCCAGCAAGGACACAGGTGTCCCCAGCCAGACCAGGAAACACACCCAGCACCCAGGGACCAGCCCTGGCTGGCAGCTGCTGCTGGGAGAGGAGGAGGCAGCTTCAGGGAGCCTCAGGTGCTGCTTCACAGCTGCTCCACTGGCTGCTCTAGAATTTTGGGGATGCTCTCCCCTTCCAGCCGCCCTCCTCCATCTGCCAGGACACGGATCTCTGGCAGCCCCAGACCTCAGCTCCTGCTCGAGGGCTCGGTGCAGCCCCACTCCCTGCTCCGCTTGTCTTGGAGGCCAAGAGGCCCTTGAAAGGCGACCGCGAGCCGATGATGGCACCAGGCTGCGCCCGGGGGTGACGGGCCTGTTGTCAGCATCTGCGCTGAGACGCCCCAGCCCCACTCGCTGCCGGTATCCGCCCCCGTGAAGAGAAGGGTTGGTGGTCCTGGGGTTCCCGACGCCAGCGCATCCGATGGCCACAGCGGGCGGGCCGCGGAGCTCGGTGCCCACCGGGTGAGCGAGGATCCTTGCTTGGGGGTGGGGCGGGGGGGGGGGGCGGGGGGAGCGGCGGGGTGTGCTCAGCCTCCGGATTCATCCCCGGGTGGGGGAAGTTTCGCCCCTACTCAGGCCCACCGCGATGCCGGCCCTGGGCGGCCCCGGCCCCGCTCCCCCGCCCCGGAGGGTCCCGCTCACCTGCGCGGGCGCGGCCGGATCCCTCGGCCCCCACCTGCTCCGCGCTGCCGCTGCCACCGCCTCCCGCCCCAGCCCCGCCTCCTCCCCGGGCCGGCGGAAGGGCGGGGGCCCGGCGTGGCGGCTGTCGGAGCCGCTCGGGAGCAGCGGGCGGGGCCGGCGCTGCTGCACGGGCCGGGCGGGGAGAGCGGCCCCGGCGTTCTCCGGCGGAGCAGGGGTTGCGGGGACAGGGGGGCACCCCGAGCCCCGCAGGGAGGGTGACAGAATTTTGGCAACGCCGGCACCGTGCGCTCACAGCCCAGAGGCCAATAACCGTGTCCTGGGCTGCACCCAGAGCAGCGTGGGCAGCAGGGCCAGGGAGGGGATTCTGCCCCTCTGCTCCACTCCCCTGAGACCCCACCTGCAGTGCTGCCTCCAGTGCTGGGGCCACCAACAGCACAAGGACACAGACCTACTGGAGCGCAGCCAGTGCTGCAGGAAACTGTCACTCTCTAGAGACACAAAGGCACTTGCTTGGAAAAATTGGAAAAATATCTGTGTCCTCAGCTTCATAGTGCCCAGCAATGCTTCGTGCGGGACTCGGAGTAAGTTTTCTTCCACTGAAATAGTGCTGGACAAATGATCTCTGATTATGAGCTATCCCAGGCTGTTGTGGTTTAACCCCAGCTGGTGGCTAAACACCATGCAGCTGCTCGCTCATCCCCCCTCAGTGAGATGGGGGAGAGAACTAGAAGGGTGAAAGTGAGAAGACTCCTGGCTTGAGACAAAGACAGTTTAATAGGGAAGGCAAAAGCTGCACACGCAAGCAAAGCAAATCAAGGAACTCATTCAGTGCTTCCCATCGCAGACAGGTGTTCAGCCCTCCCAGGACAGCAGGGCTCCATCATGGGGAACGGTGACTTGGGAGGACAAATGCCATCACTCTGAACATTCCTCCCTTCCTTCTTCTTTCCCCAGCTTTATCTGCTGAGCATGACATCCTATGGTCTGGAATATCCCTTTGGTCAGTTGGAGTCAGCTGTCCCAGCTGTGTCCCCTCCCAACTTCTTGTGCACCCCCAGCCTGTCCATTGGTGGAGTGGGGTGAGGAGCAGAAAATGTCTTGACACTGTGTAAGCCCTGCTCAGCAATAATGAGAACATCCCTGTGTTATCAACACTTATTTTCAGCACAAATCCAAAACACAGCCCCATACCAGCTGCTGTGAAGAAAATTAACTCCCTCCCAGCTCAAACCAGCATGCAGGCACTTTATTAAGAGAACCTTTTCCACCAGTTAACCACAACTGACCACCTTGCTGCTTTCCACCTTGCAGGGAAAGCCCTTTTGAAACAGGCACATAAGATTTCTGCTTGGATCAGCTGCCTGGCAGAGCCGTCTGCAAACAGATGGCAGGAGTGGGAAGCTGGAGAGCTGCCGTTGTCATGGCAGTGCCGGAGCAGCTCCCCACAGTCCTCAGCACCAGCTACCCCTGGGAGAGATGGCGGTGGAGATGGTGGTGACCAACTCTTCTGGCTCGTGGGGAGCTCTGGACCAAGGTGGGCTCCACTCTTCATGGCACAGGGCAGTGAAGCAGAGCTGAACACTTGGGCACCAATCCTCAGCTGCCCACAAGTGCCCCTGGGCTTCTCCAGCCACACAACATTGCCCTAGCAATAAAAGAGTGCTCATGTTGAAGAAGGTATGGGGGGGACTCTGGTAGGCAACACTATTCCCCCAGTATCCAGACAGTCTCCTTTCCAGTAATAGAGCCCATCATTCATCCCCGCCTTCCTCATCATCACCTCAGGAAACAATTTCCTTGCTAATAGTTCTGGCCATACACAGAGGAACACGGGCCTCTCTTCACCTGCTCAGGACCAGAGACCCCTGTGTCTGTCCATGTCCTCTCAGACAGGATGAAGGTGTCTTCAGAGGAGAATGTTGCCCATGCTGCTCCTTGCCACTTTAGCAGCCGAGAGCAGGGCTCCCGGCTGAGGGTCAAGGGGCAACACAATCCAAGGGTGTTTGTCAGGATCCTGAAATGGTGCAGGTCACACATCAGCCCACAATTTTCCTTCAGGAGGCAGAGACCCCATAAGAGCAGCAGCTCTTGTGCCCAGCTGCTGAACTTCAGTAGCAAGTTCCCATGGGGAGAAAAAACCCACCCGTGCTGGAAACAGGGGGGTGTCTCAGCCCTGAATTTGCAAAAGCCTCATTGGTCCTTGTAGCTGCTCATCTCCTGAGACCCCACCTGCAGTGCTGCCTCCAGTGCTGAGGCCACCAACAGCACAAGGACATGGACCCACTGGAGCCAGTGCAGAGGAGGCCACGAGGATGATGCCAGGGCTGGAGCAGCTCTGCTGTGAGGACAGGCTGAGAGAGTTGGGGCTGTTCAGCCTGGAGAAGGCTCCAGGGAGACCTTCTAGTGGCCTCCCAGTACCTGAAGGGGCTCCAGGAAGGCTGGGGAGGGACTTTGGCCAAGGGCAGGGAGTGACAGAACAAGGGGTGATGGCTTGAAAGTGGCAGAGGGGAGATGGAGCTGAGATGTGAGGAAGAAATTCTTTGCTGTGAGGGTGGTGAGACCCTGTCCCAGGTTGGCCAGAGAAGCTGTGGCTGCTCCTCCCTGGAAGTGTTCTCGGCCAGGTTGGATGAGGCTTTGAGCAACCTGGTCTAGTGGAAGGTGTCCCTGCTGCTGGCAGGGGGTTGGGACTGGATGAGCTTTAAGGTCCCTTCCAACCCAGACCAGCCTGGGATTCTGTGATCTTCAGTGTGTTTGTCTACAGTTGTGGGCAACTCCTTCACCACCACATCTCTCTACCAGAAGGCCACTCACAAGCTCTTTGAACACCTGCACAGGTTTCCTGGCTTCAGCTGGTTCTCCAGTTCCATGGCTGGCTCTCACTCTAGGTTTAGTGATCAGCTTTCATGTGAACACAAGGGCTCAGAGCACCTTGGGCAAGGGCTACCGACCCATTTCCCAGCCTCAGTAACTCAGCACACGGAATCTTCTAACGCTGCCTTCTGCTGTGAAGAGAGATTGCTGCAGTAAGGGCAGAGGACAAGCAGTAACGCGAAGATGTCTCCCAAACACAAACCTTGCTCTGGGAATGCCAGTCAACCCTTAAACAGTGACCTGGGTGTAACCAAAGCCCTTCAACACACGATGGCCTTTGAGCCACCTCCAACAGCTTCTCCAACTTGAACTTCACTCATGAAGGCCAGAACTGCTTACAGACTGCCCATTACACCATCCTGCTTCCTATGGGCAGCCAACACTGCACACTGGCTGCCACCAACACATTTCTTGCACACTCAAAGCAGTTTTACCAAGTTCTCAGCAAATGTCCCAACTCTTTCTGTACACCAAGTCCCAGGGATGCAACTCAGGCGCTCAAGGTCAACAGTTCAGCCCTGCAAGGTCTTCAAGAAACACTCAGTGTTCCCCCCCAGCTTTGATCTAGCACACCCCAAACCCCACACTCATCATCCAGGGATGGGACAACTGTAATTGCAACCACTGACACAGAGAGCTGCAGCCCTGGAAGGCACAGGGTATTTTATTTCCCTCCATTTACAAACTGGTTTAAAGTAACAAAGCAAAAGCTCTCAGATCTTCTCTGCTAGCCAAGTCAGGTGTGAGCGTCGCTGTGAGCGTCACAGTCCAGTGATGGTGGGCAGAGGCCTGAAATCCTCCTCTAATAAAGCCAATGCTGGCATCTGCCTGAGGTCTCTCTGGGGAGGGCCTGCCTCACCACACACAGAGCATCTTCCTGTAGATAAACCCTAGACTTTTCTCTCTACTGCCATGGCGAGGCATCACCAGATGGAGTCTGCTTTGCTTCCCTCTCTGATACAGCAGCTCCTCACCTCCCCATTCCCTGCCAGAGATGCTCCTTGAATCAGAAGAGGACATTGCAGTTTGGAGGAGACCACACTGCTCATATGTTCAGCTCGATCCATCTGAACACAGGGCTCACCCATACACCCCTGGGCTGGGTTTGCTGCCTCGGTCCCTGGCCTAGTAAATGGCCTGACCAACGCTGCAGGCTGTGTGGCACATGAACACCCTCCCTCACTGCTCGTCTCAGCAGGACCTGCTGCACACATCTCATGGAGAACTGGAGAGGCAGCTGGGCACTCCCCACCACTCCCTTGCTCAGGGGGTCTGCTTCCCCCAGCTCTAAGGTTATCTAAGGGCTTCAGCTATTTCTTCTACAGCCAGTAACCTCTTCCTGACACAACAAAAAAGAAAATGCATGAACAGTCAATTCTTTAGAGAGAAGTCAGAAGAAAACTCTGGAAAGCAAAAGCAGATTTGCTCATTCAGGAAAAAGCCTTCTCGGCCTCGGATTCCTTCTGTTGCAACTTCCGAATCAGTTCCAGCAAATTCATCTGTAAAGTCAGCTCCTGCAAAGGAAGAGAGATGTTTTTGCAAAAATGAGATGATCCCATTCCCTGCTGCAGGAAGCAGAAAGGACTGGTTGGTACCACCCACTCAAGAGCTGTTTATCTTCAGGGAACAAAAGAAAAAGCACACAGATACAAAACAAAGGCTTTGTCTTGTTTACACATTTCTAAAAAATACAAGGCAGTAATATCCAAGAGATCTGCTGTCTTAACAGATCCCAGGGCTCTGCTGTTCGTTAAGGATTCAGACAGGTTCTTTCTCTTGACCATGGTTTAGTGATAAATGCAGTGAGGGCCCGCTGGTTCTGCAGGTTTTCCCTCTGAAGCAGGAACAGGGCAGCACTGTCTCCCTGCACACACCCACACACAGCCACCCACCCCAGAGGAGGTTCTTGGGGTCAGCACAGCTCCCTCCCCTCGTTCTTTAGCAGTAACCTCACCATCCTTATCCTTTCCCAGCAGAGAGGGACAGGATGCAGGAGGGATTGCTTTGGGTGCTAAGTGCATGTGCAACACTGTTGTGCTGGTGCATCAAATTCCCTCCAGGTATTTCACTGCCCCTCAAAAACTCCTCCCTCCATGACTTTTGGTGGATGGTGGCCACATTTCCTATAGTCACCAACATCAGCTTATGGATTCCTTACCACCTGCCTGTCCTTTACTCACATGCAGTTCAAAAGCCATTTAACACCAAGTCTACACACTGAAGTAACTAATTCAGTGAACCCCACTCTGTGACTCAAGCTTGCAGATGTTACACTATGGAAATAAGAAAATCTAAGCAGGCATTTTATACAACAGACTGGGAGGAAACACATGAGTTGATGGGAAACGTGTGGAGAACAGATTCCAGCAGTGATTTCTTACATGATGGTGGCATTCAAAGGTGGAAGCCAAGGTTTGGGTCTGGTTTGCCAGCTATCATAAAGGCAAACAGAAATAAAACCCAGCAAGCAGGAACCCCGTTAAGAGTTACTACTTACAAAAATAACATGAAAAGCAGGGGCAGGAGGGGAGCGAAAGAGCTGCTGTTATGATACAGATGAGGAACAGCAACAGAAGAAAAACAAGAGGCTTGTTCAAGGTTACACAGCCAGGAATCGCGTGGGCTCTAGGAAATGCCCGTTTAACTCAGATTAAGCTGTCTTTCTCACTAGTAGGTCTTTACCCAAGTGAAATTTAATCAGCTGAAAAAACAGAGTCAAGAACAGCCTGTTTCTGCATTCTCAGCAAACTTCTGTGGCACTACAGTGAGACTTTGGAAGTTTTATTTTTCATTCCTGAGGTGGTGTTAAGACAACAGCACAAAACCCAGGTGGTTGCTCACAAGTTTTAAGAGCAGATGCACTGAGGAAACCAAAACAATTTTCTAATCACAATCTAAGATCATAATCTCCAGTAAGTCACATGCAAGAATGCACAAGATGCCTAATAAAAAGACTTCTTGAAGGCAATTTGTACAGCTAAGCTGGGTACAAAGATGATATGCTTATGCAGTCACTTATTTTAGTATCATTCAGACTCATCCAAGAGTCACAGCGCTGCAGGCTGTTGTGTTTCTTCCCCCCACACTGGGAAAAATATTGTAGAACGCTGGGGACGTTGTCCTGTCTAACGGGTTTCTGCTCTTTTGTTACAAACCTGGTCCACCTAGGGCATGATGCTCATCAGCTGATGAGGCAAAGGACAGATTATTCTTTCTGACCCAGTGATTCTGAATTCATTAAGTTCAAGATTTTTTTTTTTTAAATATATAAAAAAATATATTAACACAAGAATACTGTCAGATCTTATACTCTCTGCCTTGACACCAACCTGTGGGTTGGTGGTGATGTAGAAGCCACACACCCCAGCCTTCTCCAGAGTGCTCTGTTGGTCTATTACTTTCTGGTCCAGTTCCAAGACTATCTTCTCATCCATCATTCGCTGTTCCTCTCGAATTCGTTGCTCCACAGCCTGAAAAAGAAAACAGTCGATGGGGGAAAAAGTGGAATATTTGCCTTCCTCTTACCTTTTTCTCATCTCTGTCTTTTACTAAAACAAAGAGCAACCAGATGCTGAAGCACCCCTGCTCGGATGTCCCAAGGACAGCAGAGGGCAGCAAGCACAGCCCCAGCTCCTCCCTCCTCCGCTTGCCGTGCCTGACAGCAAGCCACCGCGCAGGGAAACCACCGGGACCAGCCTGTCTGTGTGTTTGGAGGCCAGGAGAGATCTCGAGCCACTGATCAGTATCTGAACGACCCTTCCTGACAAGCCAAGGCTCAAAGAAGCCAGCAGTCCCAAGAACTGCAAACCCCTCACAGGACTGGTGAGGCTGAAGAAAGACTTGCAGGAGTAACACAGGCCACCAAAGCTCACCAAGGTGCCAGCTCAAACACCTCCCTCAGCCTCCACATCCCCTGGACACTAACACACAGAGCTGGAGCTGCAAGTCACACAGTTTCCATTTATTCACCAAAGGACCTGAACTCCTAAAAAAACCTAACTCTGCAACTGGAAAACACATTTTGTACTGACAACAGTAAAGTGAAGTCTTGCTTGGGACCACAGTGTGCAAGGGCTCTTATTTTTGGCAGACTGAGAACATTATCAAACAAGGACTTTGCAGAATAGTCCCAACCAGGAGAACACAGCCCCTCCTGCCCCCCTCTGACATCTGCCTAAAGCTCAGCAGAGAAACCTCTGTGTTGCCTTGTGCTGGTTTTGTGTGTGGGGGGCTATTTTTGGTAGCGGGGGATGCAGCTACAGTGATGGCCCCTGGGAGGAGGTTCAAGAAGCTCCCCTGGCTCCAAGGTGGAACCAAAAAAAAAAAAAAAAAAAAAAAAAGAGCATTGTTGCCATGAGGAAGGAGGAGGAGGGGAGACAGACAACTTTGAGACACAGATCAGCATGGAGAAGAGAGGTCAGTGAGGTCCCCTGCAGCCCATGGAGGTTCAATGGTGGAGCAAATATCCACGTGTAGGCCTCCAAGCCACAGCAGAAAGCTGAGCCTGAGGGCAAGTGTGACCGAATCCAGAGGCCCCAGAGATGCTTAATGCCAGAGCAGGGGAGGAGGTGTGCTGGACCAGAGGTCTGTCTGCAGCCCGTGGATGTGCCCATGCCAGAGCCAGGAGCATGAAGAGGTCCGTGATTCCATGGGCAGCCCGTGTTGGAATACTTTGTTCCTGGACCCTTTTAGCCCCCAGGAGGGATCTCATGCCAGAAAGAGCAGCAGAGACAAACTGACTGAAACCCCCATTCCCTGTGCCCTGTGCCTCTGCAGGGGAGAAGGGACAGAAATGGGGAACAAAGTGAATTGAGCCTGGGAAGAAAGGAGGGGTGGGGGAAGGTGTTGTCAGATGTGGTTGTTGTGTCTCAATGTGCTACTGTGATTGATTGGCAATGAATTAAATTGATTTTTCTTCCCCAGGTTGAGTCTGTTTCGCCTGTGACCATCACTGGTGAGTGAGCCCTCCCTGTCCTTCATTCCTAATCCTGTGTCCCCTTTGTGGTGACTCTCATCCCATCTCACCGTGGCGGGGGGGGGTGTTTGAAAAAAACAGATTTAAGCGCCTACGTACTGTTTAGGGTTGGTTCCTGATTCTGGGCTACAGAAACATGCCAAGATCTTGGGGATAAATAAGGCTTAAACACCTAAACACAAGCTTTTGCTTCAGCTCTGGTGGCTGGCGACCCTGTATGATGGGCAAAGCTTTTTCAAGCACTATAGGTTCCACTAGGAATCCAGACATCTGAAAACTACATCTTGTACTGCCCCTTCTGGGAGCAGGTCTTTGAAAACTTTAAGCACACAGGGCAGCTCCAATTAGACACATACCAACTGCTACCGAGATGATCGATCTATTCCCAAAATGCTCCAGAGCAGAAACACCAGAGCATAAAAAAAAAGGGAAGAAGTAACTCTAGTAACACCTGGCAGAGAAAAACAGAAGAGAAAGGCAGGGGAAGGTTGAAGGAATTAGGAAGAAGTTGTACATCATGTAAGACAAGGAGAAGTGACACATCTATGGTCTACTTAATGAGCACAGACAATGTTGGAAACACGTTACAACAGGCAGTGTAGCTCATTCTTTGTGCAAGCAGAAGTTCCCTAGAGACTGAAGGAACAGGACTTCAGCCAGGCTCAGCCTGGCTTTAGTCACCTCGATAGCAAATGAGAGTCCTGGAAACACCAAGACAGAGACCCAACAGCAAGTGCTGGTACAGTGCTTGTCATGGGCAAAGGTCAGGAAAGAGCCTGTATTTAAACAGTTATCTGTTTGCCTTGCGTGGAGGAACTTCCCTTCTACATTTAAACCCCACTGATTAAGATAACTAGCTACCTGCAATTTCTTTTATCTTATGAAACTGCCTCTATCTTATCACCCATGTACAGATAAGTCCTTTGGGAATGGCTGCTCATTCTGAAGTGCCTTTCTCCAAAGCCATGCTCATAGCAACTATTTCCACGCTTATGCAAGTCATAGCAGTTCCTCCTTATCAGTGCTACTAAGTAAAATGTGATTTTTTCAGTATTCTTTGTTTTCTACTTGCTACAACCTAACAGCAGATTTCACATACCTTATTCACGCTTCCTGTCAGCCTGCTCTCTGTTTGTATCCAGGCTTCAGCTCATCAAGTAACAAAGAACTGTTAAAGCACTGTGGAGAGCATCACCCTTTGGAGTGGGCTCCTGAACCTCCATGATTCCCAGATCACACCTGGACTGCAGCTATCCCAGATGGCAAGAGCCTGGGACCCCTGCTCTTGCAGGGACAAGGGGCAGAGCAAGAGGAGGGGATCCTCAAGTTAGGATGGGGAAACTAAGGCTGTGTTAACAAGACCAGACAAGACGGCTGGCAGCTCCCAAGGCTGTGGAGAGGCTGTGGTGCTCCTGTGACACAGGAGAGGTCCTGAACAATGGGGCCATGAGCCCCCTCCAGGGAAGGGACACAACCTCTGTGCCAAAGGAGGGGCTGTGCCCAGCCCAGCCGCCCCCCTACCTCCATCTCCCGCTGCTGGGCGGCACGGAGGAGCGGCAGATTGTGGGGTCTGCAGCACTGCTGGGCTTCCTTGTGCCGGTGGAACAGTTCCTGCTTCAGGCCTGCGACAGGACAGGCTGTGGGTCAGGGACACCAACCACCATGTGTGTCCCCCTCCACCGTCCCCCAGCCTGTCCCTCCCGGTGCCACCCCCCGCATGCACCAGGCCTGCCCCCATCCTCGCAGTGTCCTCACCACCCACCACCCCCCAACACTAATCTTCAGTTGGGGCCCCCGGTGCCCCAGAACTGCTACCCAGTGTCCCCTCTTTCCCCCAGTGCCCCGGGCCTACATCCCAGTGTCCCCCCTGCCTTCTACCAACGCCCCAGGCCTCCCCCAGTGTCCCTTCCCCCAAATGCCCCGGGACTGCCCCCGGTGTACCCCCACTCTCCCCAGCTACCCTGGGCCTACCCCCTTTGTCCCCCCTCCAGTACCCTTCGGGCCCACCCTCACCTGCTTCCCCCTTGGCAGTGTCCTCCCCGCCTGCACCTCCGTGTCCCTGATCCACCCCCCCATTCCCCCCTGCCACCGCTCCGTGCCCCTCAGGCCCACCATCCTCCCCGCCTCCCTGCAGTGCCCTCCCCGCCCGCACCCCCAGTGTCCCCCCACCTCCCGGTGCCCGGGCCCTGTTCCCCCCTCCCCCCAGCGCCGTCTCTGCCTCCCTCCGTAAGCCTCGGGCCTGACCGCTCCGCGGGCTCCCCCCGCCCCGGTGCCCGCACCACGGTGCTCGCTGTGCAGCTGCAGCCGCTGGCTGTAGAGGTTCTTCTCGGTGAGGTGCTGGATCTCCAACAGGCCCTGCACGATCTCGAACACGGTCCCGTCCAGCAGCGCCAGCGCCAGGTCGCTCAGTGTCGTGTAGGAGAGGCGCTGCTGGCAGGGGCTGCCGGGACCGGGGGGGGGAACCGGGGCACGGTCAGGCCTGGGCCCGGCCCCATGTTACACCCGCCCCGCCCCGCCCCGCGCCGCCCTCCGCTCACCTGGGCAGCGCCTTCACCAGCGCCTGCAGCTCCGACAGCAGCCGGTAGTGCCGCTCCTGCTGCCGGGACAGCTGCTCCGCCGCCGCCTCGTAACCCCCGGCCGCGCCGAAGCGCTCCATCGCCTCACCCCGTGCCCGTGCCCGTGCCCGTGCCCGTGCCCGTGCCCGTGCCCGTGCCCCCCCCCGCCAGCCGTGAGCATGCGCGTGTGCGCCCACGCCCCTCTCCGTCACCTCTTCCGGCTCCATCACCCCGCCCCCCAAAAGCCCCGCCCCGCAGCCCCGCCCCGCCACAGCCGCTGGCGCAGCGCGGGGGTTGGGGCTCGGCCGGGGGTCGGGGCGCGGCCGGGGGTCGGGGCTCGGCCGGGGCTCGGTAAGAGGGGAGCGTTGATCACGTGCTGATGTTTTCAGCTGTCGCTGGAAGTCGAAGGACTTTGTGTTTGTCCGTCTGCAAGCGCAAGAGCTCAGGGGTGAGGAATATTGACGTGGATCAGCTCCATGGGCATTGGGCTCTGCCAAGGGGCTGTTCCATCTCCTGTCCCCCATGGGCAGGAGATCCATGAGGGGCTCTTCCTCTCTGGCTCTCTCTGGCTCTCTCTGGCTCTCGCTCTCCCGGGATTGCGGTTTCGGGTCGAGATTGTCGCTCCTCCGGGATCTTTCTCTGGGAACGGGCCGGGCTGGGTCAGTGGGTGGTGAGCAATGGCACTGGGTATTGCTCATTTGCATATTTTATTCCTATTATTATTATCCTTATTATATTAATGTCATTATTATTTTAAGTTTTATTTTATTTCCATTATTAAATTGTTATCTCAACCTTACCCTTGCTCCCCTAAATTCTCTCCCCTATCCCCCGTGTGGAGGAATAAGCAAGCAGCTGTGTTTGGCTGCCAGCCCAGTACCAGCCCAGTGCAACCAGCACAATGTTTTAAATTACTTTATCAAAAGTGTTTCGGATGGAGTTTGGCAGCTTTTGACTCACTACATGTGGTGAGTTTGCCATGGCTGAACATGTGGTGACCCCTGGTGTCACCAGCATCAGAGGAATTTCACTCTCCAGGTACTTGTCTTCATGTTTCCACTCCAGCCCATGAGCTGGGCGTCATCCCCTGCAGACACCACACCACAGCAAAGCTGAGCAATGTTTGTGGGTTCACTGGGAAACCCTGAGAAGGGTAAGAACACTTGGGTCCAGTGGCTTGAAACTGGCAGAGGGGAGATGGAGATGAGATGTGAGGAAGAAATTCTTTGGTGTGAGGGTGGGGAGACCCTGGCCCAGGTTGGCCAGAGAAGCTGTGGCTGCTGCTCCCTGGAAGTGTTCTCGGCCAGGTTGGATGAGGCTTTGAGCAACCTGGTCTAGTGGAAGGTGTCCCTGCTGATGGCAGGGGGGCTGGAACAGGATCAGCTTTAAGGTCCCTTCCAACCCAGACCAGCCTGGGATTCCATGGTTCTCTGATCCCTTCGGATCCCTCTGAACACTCAGAGTTCGTTCAGTGTGCTTTGACTTCAGAGGCTCTGCTGGGAGGGCGACGGGGGCTTTCCGTGAGTGCCCAGGTGCAGGTAATGAGATCAACGTTCAGCGCAGGCTGACTTGCACATTCATGTCAGTGGCACACGTGGAAATGTTCCTAGCTTGAATCAGGAGAATGAAACATCCACTGAAATGTATTAAAATGCCTTAAAAGTATCAGTTTTAATATGACTTCAAAGCCAACAAAAGCTGCGCTGCCTGCACGAGGGGAGCAGAAAAGGCCATGTTAGAGAAGAACATGGAGCATCCCCAGGAAAACAGGGCATCCCTAAAATATCCTGGAATATCAATTGCCTCCTTCCCCCCCCCCCCCCACCCCCGATTCGTTTGCCTTGGATTTCCACCCAAGGATTCCCAAATCCCAGGTGCTGGAGAGGCTTTGGGTGGGCTGGTTGCAGATCTCTGCCTCTGGGGTGCTTAGGCTGCTGCCTTGTAGAGTTAACCCTGCCACGTCCATCTGTCCTGCCCAGCCCCTGCCTGCTCTTCCCCCGGCTCGGCAGCGACATCCCCATGAAGTGGCTGCCCCGTATTCTGAACAGGCAAAGCACCCCAACCCAAATTTCGGGAACCACCGAGAGTTTTTTGCTGTGCTGGAGCTGCCAGTGGCAGAGCTGTGGCATCAAACCCAGAGTGGCTGCGCCCTACAGAGCTGCTGGGGAATGGAAAGAAGGGTCTGTTAATTAAAAGTGATCAGCGGTGCTGCTCAGCTCCAGCTGGAGTGATATGGAAGAGCATGATAAAAACACCCCCAATACTTTACCATCCTCTACCACAAAGATTTGATGGCAGCTTTTGCTAAATATCCTTCTCCGAGTGTCACCTGAAGGGAAGGAAGCATTTGCTGTCACAGGGTTTTGATGTCACAGCGTTTCCATGTCCCTGGCAATTACAACCCCAATTCCCTTCAGCAGTGATGGGTGCTCAGCTGTGGTGATCAAAACTTCACCTGGTACCAGCACAGAACCAGGCAAGCTGCCTGTCCCCAGCGTGGCTGCCTGCACTGGTGAGGACCTACTTGTGACCTGCCTTGTCCCCTCCAAGCATCACATCCCTGTTGTCATGGCACTGAGCAGACCCTGCCTTGATCTTGCCACCTTCCCCACCTTGCTGGGGGTTCTGCTGTCTTCCCAAAGCTGTTTTGGGGGGGAGTTGATGCCTGGTGGTGTCTGGGCATGAGGAGGGTTGTCCTGACTGACAGCACCCAACTGGAGGGGAGAGACCATACAGGAGGCTCGGAGAGCCGACACGGCCATCAGAGCCACGCACAGCGGCCATGGGGTGTCCGTGCACCCCTGTGAGTGGAAAGGGGGCAGCCAGGGAGAGCTGGGGCTCAGCCCAGGGAAGAGGGGAGGACATTCCCCAGGACCAGCCCCAGCAGGGCCAGCCAAGGAGCAAGGCACGACCCGGTGCCTTCACACCCCAAGCGAAGGCGTCACGGCTGAGCCGGCGGAGGGAGGGGGGACGCTGGGGCCTCTGCTCTGCTGTGAACATTCCTCTCCCTTCCTTTGTGCTGCAGGAAATCTGTGCTTCCTCCTTTCCCAGCGCTGCTCCCTGCTCAATTGCTACCAGATGTGGGTCCCATGCGCTTCTCATTAGCCTGGCAGGCTCCGGGCACTGTCTTCTGAAGGCTGGTGGGCTGGGGCCGGCAAAGGCTGGGCTTTTGGGGGACCTGGTGCAGATACTGGAGCTGGTGTGCAGGCCACGAGGCCACTGGCCCTGGTTTGCTTAGGGCTTGTGCTGCCTTCGTGCTGGGCTGGATGCTGCAGTGATGCAGGGAGAACTCACTGCAGTGGATAGAACTGGAGCTGGGGACAGGGTTCTCCACTGGGACCTGCACGAGTGCCATGGGGACAGAGGGACAAGGAGCACGCCAGGGCTTTGAGCTGAGGGATGAAGCCCAGTGAGATGAACTGCAGCTGAGTCACCCGTTGGGGACAATCTGCAGCCCCAGGCTGGGTCTGGGAGCGTGGGAGAGGCAAGTGGGTGGCACACATGGGGACTGGGGCTGGAGAGCATGGGTGACCCAGGAGACGTCCCATGCTCCATATGCCTCAGGCACGGGGCACATCATGATGTGTTGGGATGTGCCTGAGGCTTCTGGGGTGTGGGCTCAAGTTGGGGTAGGGGAGTCCCTGACCAGGTGATGGTGTCCGTAGTGATGCCACAAGCAGCTCAGATGGCACAGCCTGTGTGGAGGCCCTTCCTGCACTCCCCAGAACTTGCTAGCACCCAAGAGGAGATCACAGTGGCTGGACCCAAGGGCTTGAGAGCAGAAACAGCCCTGCAGTTGGCTTATGACATCCAGGTAGAGACTTAACCTGGCCTGGATGGAGCTATGGAGGGACAAACAGAGTGAGGAAGCTCCTGTTTTTCCTCATCCTGCCACCCCCACCATGGAGCTCAACTGCGTGAGAGGGGCTGGGAAAGAGCCCAACGGGACCTGCACATGGTCCCACTACATCATCCTGCTCCAGCTGCCACTGATCCATGTGCACAGAAAAATGTGCCTCACTGGGCAGGATGAGGCCACATTTGGGTGCTCATGGCCATGGGGCTCTGCACCAGGAGAGTGAGATGCTCCTTGGCTTGGCACAGAGGGAGTCAGGGGCTGATCCTGGCCTGCTGCTTCTCCTTGAGCCCCCAAACCTATGGTGAAGCTTTCCTCATGCTGCTGGTGCAGAGGTGGGTGGTGAGAATCAGGGGGACAAGCACATGTCATGGGATGGAGCCCGTGGCCCAGCACGGGATGTGCAGGAACACCTAGAGGGCCAAAGGACTCTGTTTCCCACGGGAGCTGCTCATCTCACCCCTGAGGGAAGGGTCCCCTCTGGGATTCAGGTTTCTTGCACTCAGCTGCAGGGAAAATATCTCCCAGGATGGAGAGATTTGTAAAGGTGTCCACTGCCCGTTTAGGGAAGGCATGCCTGGATTTTACCTTCCCCAAAAGGGCGGGTTTCCATGCTCAAAATTGCTGGAAAACAGGATTTCCATGGCCTTGCTGGACCCGGAGCAGGGCAGAGATGGCAGTGGGAGCGCGGCGCCCGCGTGCATGGAGCAGGACCGCTCGATTTTGCACCCAGAGCACACTGCAATGAGGAACGGTCCTCCAGAGAAACCCAAGCGCAAACCCGTCTGCAGGAGCGGGCTGGCGGAGCCCGGGGTCCCCGTGGGACGGCCGCCACATCACCACGGCTGAGTCACGGCTGTGGAGTGAGAGCTCCCCCCGTGGCGGCTCGGCACGCGTGGCTTCACCGGCCAGCCAGCCGGACCGGGAGGGTCCGGTGCACCACCACAGCTCTTGCACCGAGTGTGGTTTTACTGCTTTGACTGCGGGCAGGGGACAAGGCAGCATCACCTGGGGCCCGGACCAGGAGCTGGTGAGCATCCCACCAGTGGCTCCGTGCTCTGCAGCACGGCTCTGGATGGGGTCAGCCGTGCTGGAGCTGGGGATTCAACAAGCAGCTCAGCCCAAGCCATGGTGTGCTCGGCCAGACCCTGGCTGGTACCCAACCTGGGGATGGAGCCAGGGTGCTCCTGGAAGCAGCAAACTCCGCAGGGACAGGTCTTGGGGTGACTCCTTTCCATGGTGCTGGATCCTATTCTCACCTGGCCTGGCTTGGATGGTTTCCCTGCATCTCCTCCAGCTCCTCCTCAGACCCTCCAAGAGCTGCACCTCTGGGGAAGAGGATCCAGCACCCAACCCATGTCCCCATCCTGCACTGGGTGCATGGTCACCCACCATGGTGGCTTTGCTGCCTATCCCCAGCCTCCTCCCCTCCATTTTCAGGCCACTTTAACTCTGTGTCTGGCCTCAGCCTCATGCACTCTTGTCCTCTGGGCAAGGGGAGCGTGTGGCTGGAGCCGCTGGAGCCTCATGGCCTCAGGCTCACCGGATTTATTCCAATTTAAACACTGCGGAGTAAATATGTTTCCCCCACTCTGGCCTCTGGAGCTGAAATATCTGAACGGGAATTTCACCCCTGAGCTGCAGCTAAAATAAGATCTGGATTGAGGTGGTCGCTGGCTCTTGGTGGTGCCAGTTGAAACCTCTACACTCCCTTCACGACCAGCTGCTGATACAGCCAGTGGAGCAAGGGCTACCGAGCTGGAAAAGCTGGGTTTGACCTGCTGGGAGGAGCACACATGGTCAGAAACATGTTGGAAAACATGGCTGGGCTCCGGTTGTCTGGGCTGAGCATCTGAGCATCCGTTGGGACTTGGAGGAGATGCTGCACACACGTGTCCTGATGGCACATCCATCCCTGGAAGGAGATGTGGATGCTCGGACAGGGTGAATTTGTGTTAGTAGTGGCTCAGCAGCACAGGAGCTCCTCATGTCTCCAGTCTCTGCAGGTGAAAGGAGTTGTCAGAAGGTCTGTCTGACAGGGGATGACAGGTCTATACCCCTCCATGGACAGCCCAGTCCTGCCCGTGCAGCCCTGCCTGATGAGCCTGGGGTCACCTTGAGCAAGGGACAGGACCAGCTGCCCCTGCGGGCTCCCAGCTGGCTGCACCAGTGGTCCTGGGTCCCTGCAGGGTCCTTCATACTGGGAGGGATGTGGGGTGAGAGAGAGAGGAGAGGTGTGTGTCGGGCCATGGGCTGCAAGGAGTGAAAAGGATGCAAGGCTGCAGGCTGCGAAGGGTGCAAGGGGTGTGGAAGGGTGCTAGGGGTGTAGAAGGGTGCAAGGGGTGTAGAAGGGTGCAAGGGGTGTAGAAGGGTGCTAGGGGTGTGGAAGGGTGCTAGGGGTGTAGAAGGGTGCAAGGGGTATAGAAGGGTTCAAGGGGTGTGGAAGGGTGCAAGGGGTGTGGAAGGGTGCTAGGGGTGTAGAAGGGTGCAAGGGGTATAGAAGGGTGCTAGGGGTGTAGAAGGGTGCAAGGGGTATAGAAGGGTGCTAGGGGTGTAGAAGGGTGCTAGGGGTGCAGTGAGATGCAAACATCTCGTCTTCTGGACAAAGATCTGTTCCAGGGACTCAGCTGTGCTGTGACCCACAGTCACCATCCTAGCAGGGGACAGCTTCAGGCCACACTTCCTTCCCCTAAGGATATATTCAGGGTCTTCAAACGTCCCAGGGGGACCAAATCCCAGTCCCACTGAGGTAGCTGCTGCTCCTCACCGGCAGACAAGGCGACCATTCAGCCCTGCGCCCCGACCTGTCACCCCTCCATCCGGTGCATCTCCGTGGGGGGAGCGCAGCCAGACCCTGGCAGCAGCCGAGGCCGATCATGTGGCTCTTAATGAGCTCCAGGCCCTGGCAGGGCGATGACATTGCGCCGTGGTTTGTGCTCCCACACAGACTAAACAAGGCTGGGCCGGGCCAGCACAGCCACGGGGATAAATCAGGTAGCGGTGATGCAGGTGCCTCTGCCTCTCTTCTGCCTAATTATTCTCCCTCTCCTGCTCAAAGTGCTTGGGTGTAAGTGCTCTCGTGCTTCCATAATGCAAAATTATGCTGGACAGAGCTTCCAGAGGTTGGAATCACAGAATCACACAGAATCCCAGAATTGCCTGGATTGGAAAAGCCCTTTAAGATCATTGAGTCCAACCATGAACCAAACACTGTCCAGTCCCCCACTGACCCCTGTCCCTCAGCACTGTGTCTACACGACTCTTCAATCCCTCCAGGGATGGGGACTCCACCACTGCCCTGGCCAACCCCTTCCAATGCCTCAGAACCCTTTCAGCAAAGAAATTCTTCCTCACATCCCATCTCAACTGCCCTGGGCACAACTGGAGCCCATTTCCTCTTGTCCTGTCCCTTGCTCCTTGGTTGAACAGACCCACCCCCACCTCTCTGCACCCTCCTTGCAGGGACTTGGGCAGAGCCAGAAGGTCTCCCCTCAGCCTCCTTTTCTCCAGGCTCAGCACCCCCAGTTCCCTCAGCCGGGAACTCAGCACACTTGTGCTCCAGACCCTTCCCCAGCTCCGTTCCCTTCTCTGGACACGCTCCAGCACCTCCAGGTCCTTCTTGGAGTGAGGGGCCCAACACTGAACCCAGCACTCGAGCTGTGGCCTCACCAGTGCCCAGGACAGGGGTACTGCATATACACTGTACTGGAATGAAGGCTGAGGCTCTTGGACCTGCTCAGAGATGGCTTCGTGTGCTAGAAATGCATTTGCAGTCTCAGAACTGCAGCAGCTCATGAGCTTTGTCCCTTTGCACAGTGCAGTTCATTATGGCCAGGGATTAAGTAGTGCTCTGGATCATATGCAAACATTTCCACTACTCCACTGGATGAGGGAGAGTCTTAAAATGGAGCCATTTGCTCTGTGGCTGCTTGGGGAGTTGTTGCACACAGGGCTGATGCCTGCCCTGGGCTGCTCAGGGCACAGCAGCATCCCCCCACAATGGGACACTCCTGTGCTCCAGGACACCCTTCCTTGGGACTGGGGGGTTGAAGGGCTGCGGGGGGTGCCCTAGACACCCTGACAGCCGAGGGCACGTCTCCGGTTCGAAGTCCACCCTTCAGCTTGACCCGAGCCATGTGCTGGAGCAGAGAATGGGTTGGAGGAGCGTGACCATGGGCTTTTGCCCAGCCCTGGGTGCCCATCGGCAGCAACAAAAAGCGCAGGTCCTGCTCACAGAGCCCAGAGCTGCTGCTGGGCTTGGGATGGTGCAGGGAGGTGACGTCCCCACCAGACAACCTGCTGCCCTGCTCTCCACTGGCTCCATGCCAGGGGACCCCCCGGCCCGTGCCTCCCCAAACCCCAGGTCCCCCAGGAGATGCCCAGTGCAGCGCTCGCTGGATTCAACGTCACAAACACCCTGTCCATGGGCACAGGGCTGGTGGTGACAGGGCTGGTGGTGACAGGGCTGGTGGTGACACGGCTGGCACCAGGATGGTGTGGGCTGGGGGCAGGCTCAGCCCAGCCAGGCCATCCTCACCTTCAGCTCCTGAAGCTTACACAAACACATAAGTGTGCATGTATGTACACATATAGATATGCATATAGGTATATTAAAATGAATAGAAAGATATAAAAACATGTGTGTTGATATATAATATGTAAGCGTGTGTGCCTATACTTATGTACTTATAAGTATATATACTATCTAGGAGTATATAGGAGAGAGAGAGTGTGTACATAAATAATTAAATAAATAAGTAAATTTACTCCTGCAGTGTATAGGCATCTATATGTATTTTTATATATAAGTGTGTGTGTGTTCTATTCATTACAAATATATTATATCTATATATTTTTATATATATTTCTTTTGGAGAAAAGCAGGCTGAGAGAAGATGTTCTCACTCTGCAATTCCCTTGAAGGAGGGTGTAGAGAGGTGGAGGTCAGTCTCTTCTCCCAGGTAACAAGTGATAGATAGAGAGGAAATGGCCTCAAGTTGTGCCAGGAGAGGTTTAGATTGGATCTGAGGAAAAACTTCTTCGCCATAAGGGCAGTCAAGCATTGGCACAGGCTGCCCAGGGAGGTGGTGGGGTCACCTTCCCTGGAGGGATTTAACAGACAGACAGATGAGGTGCTCAGGGACATGGGTCAGAGGTGGGATTGGTCCTGTTGGGTTTATGGTGGGACTCGGTGATCTAAAATTTATTTTCCAACCACTGTGATTCTGTGATACACAAAAATATATATAAAATAGGTACTCCTGGAGTATATATTTATATTGATGTCCTGTGTCTTGTCACATCTCAGGCACAGGGAAAGGCTGCAGCAACAAAACTGTCCCCACCAGCTGCCCTCCATGGGGGGAAAATCTGCAGACAACCACCAGAAGGCTCCATCATCCCGAGGGAAAGCTGCAGCTGCTGGTTCCAGGTGTTCCTGCTGCTCCAAGGCTGGTTGCACAGGGTCCTGGAGACACAGCCCACGCTCCTGGGGACCCCTGGGACCACAGAGCACGGGGCACAGATTTCTTCTTCCTGCTGGGGACTGATGCTTGTGGCACCGTGGGCTCCATCACGCCCGGGGCTGGCAGCAGCTGAGCCCCACCACGGGGGCAGAGCCGGTGGGCAGAGGGTGGACACCAAGCAGGAGATGGTGTCTGCAAAAAGGCTGCTATTTATTGTGGCTCAAATGCCACCAGAGTCCTCCAGGTCACTGACGGCTGCAAAGAGGAATGTGAAATGCTTCTGGTGGCATTGTGGTGGCAGCTGGGGTCCTGGTCTGTGGGGTGATCTGCTCAGCACTGCTGTGGGGAGCCCTGTGCCAGCTGGATGCTGTCTGTATGAGGACATCCCCCACGTTGTCAAGAGGACATTCCAATGCCCACAGCCTGGCCATCCCTGGAGCTGAGAGTCCCTGGGGAAGGCAACCAGGGACCTTTACATCCATTTTCAGGGGCAAAAGAAGGATAAGGCCATTTCCCCACATGAAGCCCCTACATGAAGTGTCAGCTGCACATATCTTCATGTCCCTATAACCCTGGCTTGTGCTGTAGTGCTGGTGGAGCTGGTGGAGCTCCCCAAGCCTCTCTCAATCCCTGCTCCGCATGAAATGCCCCTGGCACCACCATTCCCAGTGAGCACCGAGAGACATTTCCTATATCATTTCAAAAGCCTCTTGTCTCACATGTGTTTCGTTCTCCTTGAAGTTCCCCTTCCGAGTTTATTTTTGGTAGGGCCTGAAATAGGAAATGAATTGTTGGCCATGAACTCGCTTCCATCGCCACTGGCCAGCGGAGCCAAAGCAAACGCACCGTTGTCCAACTTAACGGCTCCTTCTCTGGGCTGGGAAATGGGGATGAAATGGGAAGACCAGTGTTACAGTGTTGGTGGAGGAGGGGATGGGCCACAAATGCCTCCGTGCTCCTCTGCTTCTCTTGGCTGAAGTCCTGGCGGAGAGGAGGGGTGGTGGCTGCCAGGCAGGTCCTACTCCATCACAGCATCTCCTGACAGCCTCATCCACTGCTTTTCTGCAGCTGTGGGAGACTATGCAACATCAAGCCATCATGTTGTCACCAAAAGCCTGACCTGTCTGTTGGGGAAGGTGGCTTCAGAGAAGGTGGCTTCTGCTCCATCTTGGGTGAGCAGAAGACCTGGATTTGCTCCACATTATGACTTCCTCCTGTGATTGGGTTCAGCTGGTTTTTCCTTGAGATCAAAGGCTTCTGCATGTCCAAGAGAGTGGTGGAAAGTGGCTATGTATGACCTTTCTGGTGGGACTCACAGCTGCAGGGGAAATTGTTTTATGGTTTTCAGCCTCTGCTGATTTGTAGACCCCTGAACAAAGTCCCCTCACTGGTGTCTATCACAGGGTGCTGTCAGTCAGCCATAAACCAAAGTGCAGCAGTGGTAAGAAAGCCTGCAAGCCCTGGCAAGCTGCTTAGAAGTGATTCATGGTCACATTACGCAGATAAATCAGCCCTTTGTGATGCTGAGGTGTGGCAATGCCTCGTCCATTGCGATGGTGATGGCCTGTGGCATCAAAGGACATTTACTGGAGAAGCATCTGACCCATCTGAGCTGGAAGGATCCTGCTGAAAAAGATCCTGGAGGCTATGATGGACCTCAAGGTGAACATCAGCTTGTCGCTGCTCTCCTCCAGAGTAAGGGAAAGCCCATAGTGGGGACCACTGGGAAGGGCAGGGACAGCCACCTACAGGAACCTCCTGCCTCTCTACTCAGGAGGGTCCTTGTGAGGGCCTCCCAGTCCAAGAGGGATGCGAAGAAACTTGAGAGACCTGGAGGTGGGTTGCCAACATGGTCATGGAGCTGCTGCACATTGCACCAGCAGAGGTGGAGGGGGCTGGGCTGGGTTAGCCTGGCCATGAGAAGGTGAAGGGGGTCTGAGAGCAGTCAACAACTAAGATGGTGGAGAAGAACCCTTCTTGGTGGTGCCAGATGATACAATGGCAGACGACAGCCACTGACAGCAGGTCAAGAGGTTCAGGTTTGACCCCAGAAGAAAATTCTTTCCCAAGAGAGTGGTGCAGCCTTGGGACAGCAACCAGGAGCTGGGGGATCTCCATCCTTGAAGGTTGTCAATGTGTGCTGCTCACTCACAGGCTCTCCTCTGGCTTGCTGGGGCTGTGGTCAGAGCCTGTGGATGAACCCATGCCTGGGTGAAGCTCTGCTGTCCCAGGATAGCCTGGGGACCAGAGTGAGCCTACAGTGCCCAACTTTCCTGGTTCCTTCATGCTTTACTGCCTGCCTGAGTGAGAAAGTGCACCAAGAGAAGGCTGTGGCTATTCCCAAATTCACCTTGCTGCGTCACCATCATGAGTGTCACGGCTGGTTCTCTCCAAAAGCTCTTTAGTGTTGATGTGAAGAGATTTGTAGAAGACTGTGTGATGTTTGTGACAACCTCTTTCCTCTTTAATTGCATGGATTTTTGCACTTTTGTTGCCTGAATTTGGCACCTTTCCTTCTCCCAGACCTTTCTGAGCCTCCTGAAAGCCTCTTCTGTTTCTCCAACGGCCTCTGTGGTGGAGGGACGGGGGTTTCAATGCCATCCCAGGTCTCATAGGCTCAGTGTGTCCATTTTTCTATTGATTTTGTCTATTCTGGCTTTGGTGACATTGAGCTGATTCGTCACTTCCCACTCTACTGTACTGCATGATGTCGCAGGAGCAGTTAGAGTTGTCATCCTTCACCTTCCCAAGTAAAACCTGAAGGAAAGGGGAGGGAGAGTGAAGAAACTCTGAAAGGTGGCCAGGAGTCTCCTAAGCTACCATGACAAGTCATGTAATGTCTGATTCCTTTTATTCTTCAGCTTTTTGCCATGATATGATGATTCTCCAGCCAGTGCTGGATACTCTGCAGCTCCAGCTCCACGATGCTGAACAATGCTGAGGAGCGCGCCGGAGCCCTGTCCTGTCCCCTCCCGAGTGCTGTGCTTGGGCTGGCTACAGTCCTGCTTCCAGCTGCTCTCATCCCATCCTGGAGTCCACCAGCTGCCTCCATCACCTCTGAGATCGCCCCATGCTTGGCCTTTTGGTGCAACTGTCCTGGGCCACTGTCCCCTACTGTGGGCAGAGCTCAGCACGGCTCAATGGTAGGCACCAGTGCTCCTGGCTCCATGGGAGCAGAGAGCCCCGTGTTCGTTTCTCACAAGGAAGGGTCCCCTGCAGCCTGCAGCTCCAGCTCCTCCTGGGAGAGCCGGGCAGAGTGGTGGGTGCTGCAGCCCATGGGCTGGTGGAAGCCCTGCTTGAGGCTGCAGGAGCCTGGGAGGGGCAGAGCCAGAGCCCCAGAGGATCTGGCATTTACAGCCCCACAGGCAGCTGGCCCTGGGGCAAGCGGCAGGAGCAGCAGGACAGGCGGGACTTTGCTGCCCTCAGCCTCCTGGGCCAGGCTGCAGAGCACAGATATCATCGTACTGCAGAGCCAGGCAGTGACACAGAGCACGGGCAGAGAGCAGACATGGAATGAGAGAATCCCAGGCTGGTCTGGGTTGGAAGGGACCTTAAAGCTCATCCAGTTCCAACCCCCCTGCCAGCAGCAGGGACACCTTCCACTAGACCAGGTTGCTCAAAGCCTCATCCAGCCTGGACGAGAACACTTCCAGGGAGGAGCAGCCACAGCTTCTCTGGCCAACCTGGGCCAGGGTCTCACCACCCTCACAGCAAAGAATTTCTTCCTCACATCTCAGCTCCATCTCCCCTCTGCCACTTTCAAGCCATCACCCCTTGTTCTGTCACTCCCTGCCCTTGGCCAAAGTCCCTCCCCACCTTCCTGGAGCCCCTTCAGGTACTGGGAGGCCACTAGAAGGTCTCCCTGGAGCCTTCTCCAGGCTGAACAGCCCCAACTCTCTCAGCCTGTCCTCACAGCAGAGCTGCTCCAGCCCTGGCATCATCCTCGTGGCCTCCTCTGCACTGGCTCCAGTGGGTCCATGTCCTTGTGCTGTTGGTGGCCCCAGCACTGGAGGCAGCACTGCAGGTGGGGTCTCAGGAGAGCGGAGCAGAGGGGCAGAATCCCCTCCCTCATCAGGCAGAGCGTGGGCAGCAGAGAACTTGCACAATGCGCACAGAGGTGAGGCAGGGTGCGGGCAGTGACGGAAGCAGCAGGTAACCTGCAGGCAGGGTGCACACAAATTGCTGGCAGGATAGCTCAGGAACCTTGGGCAGGAGCTGTATGGGATAAAGCCCATCTCAGGTGGCCCCTGGGCTTGTCCCAGCCTTGCCACAGGGCAGCACCATGCCCAGGGCTGGATGGAGGAGCCCAAATGCTGCCAGGGCTGGCAGTCCCTTGGCAGGGGGGTTAGAGAGCTGGGGTCACAGCCCTGTCCCCCACTGCCAGTCCCCCTGTCCCCCCATATTTGTGTCCCAGCACCCTGAGCACCCAGAGAGGGGCGGACTCTCCTTGCCCAACAGCCAGAGCTCTCTTGAGCCCCTGGGTCCAATTCTGGCTACACTGGAGAAGGTCTGACCACAAGACCAGTCCCCCCTCGTGGGGCTCTTGCTGGGCTGGGGGAGGCTGGTGGCCACTGGGGGATGATTGGCTCCCATTCTTGTCCCGGTGAGCACACAGCAGCAGTGGCAGTGGGGACCTGCCTTCCCACCTGCTCCGTACCTGCCGCAAGGTCATCCATCTCCCCCCTGCATCTTGCTCAGGACCAGGCTGAGCACCCAGGCAAGAGCAGGCGATGCCTTGGGCAGCCTGGGGCACGGAGAGACAGCACCCAGCTATGGAAGAAATATATTTTTATTAGGAAAGCACTCTGCAGAGGTGCCAGGCTCTGTCGTACCAAACCAGTCCCTCCAACTCCGCTGGATGGGATGTGGGAGCCCACAGGGTGCACATCCCTGGCCACAAATAGTGCTTTCCTCCTCCTGGCCAGGAGCAACCCCAGGGGCCGAGGGGAGGGTGGCATCGGTCGAAACCAGCTCGACCCCACGCCAGGCACGACGCGGCTGTGGTGGGACTGGCAATGGAGAGCTGTGCCTGGAGCCCAGGGCTCCGGGCCACGGGGTTTGCTGGTGGACGATGGACGTGGGGCACAGCCCTGGCAATGCCCTGGGCGCCCAGCAGCAGCACCCTCCCTGTCCCGGGCACCCCGAGCCCAACGGACCGGAGTGGGGCACGGGAAGCGATTGGCTCCGTCCCTGCAGAATATGCCGTGGGTACGTCTAGTACAAGCGCTGCTTATGTGATCGATAATACTGCTACAAAAAAGTCGGGGAGGGGGAGATATGCCACGCACGGACCCCCTCGAGTTGGGGAGGAGGGGATATGCCACGCACGGACCCCCTGGGGTTGGGGAGGGGGAGATATGCCACGCACGGACCCCCTTGGGTTGGGGAGGAGGGGATATGCCACGCACGGACCCCCTCGGGTTGGGGAGGGGAGGATATGCCACGCACGGACCCCCTGGGGTTGGTGGCTGGGCTGGCTCTCTGCGGTCCTGCCCGGCGTGGGGAAGGCGAGCTGCCAGAACCTGGCAGGGAGCAGGCAGCAGGGCATGGATGGGGAGGACCAGGTCCTGGGACAGGGGAGATTAAAGGAAAAAGTGGGATGAGAGAGGTGGAGGGGGAAAAACAGAGGCTCAAGGCTCTTCCAGTGCCCCCTGCCCAATCCAGGCTTCCCCCTCCACTGGCCATGCCGGCAAACGTCCTCCCTCCCGGCGCACGGCCAGCGCCTGGCTGTCGGTCACTGCACCGCCTGGGCGGGCACGGCCACGGCCCTGGGCTGCTCCAGGCCGGCTTCTCGGCTCTTCTTCCTGGGAGGCTTTTTAATGGGGGTTTTCTTGGCCGCTTGCTCGCTGGGGAGAGCCTGGTCCTGGCTGCTGCCGGCACTTGGCTTCTCCACCTGCTTGGGTTCCCCAGCCACTGGCTCGGCCACCCCGGGGATCAGTTTTTGCAGATGGGGAGAGGTGGGCAGCAAGGGCTTGCTGGTCTTCTGGCCACCAGCAGCTGCTGAGCGCTTGGCTTTCTGTGGAGGGGTGGGCTTCTCCCGCTGGGCACCCACTCCATTCGCCCGGGTGCCTCCATCCCCCTTGTTGAGGCTCTGAGTCTTTTCCTTCAGCTGGGCAGCCAGCTCCGAGGCCAGGTGGGGATGGAGGGGCTCAGAGCGGGGTTTGCCGGCCCCGGGGCTGCGGGGAACATCCCTGTTGTCCCCGGCCCGCCGCTCTGGCTGGAAGGCGCCCATCTTTCGGAAGGCGTTCTGCACCGCCCCGTTGATGCCTTCTGTTGGCTCTGAGCTGGCTTTGCTCCTCTGCTTGGGCTTGGAGGGTGAATGGGGCTCCCCATTGAGGTTGGCTTTGCCCTCGGGGACGCCGGGCTCCTTAGGTGGCTTCTGTGCTTTCTCCTTGCCCCGCACGCCGCCCTTCTCCTCCGCTCTGCCCTGCACGCTGGCTGACGTCTCGCTTGGGCTCCTCTTCCTCTTAGCCAAGCCCTGGCCTTGCTCAGGGCTGCCGGGCTGGGCAGCTGCTCGCTCCGGGGATCGGCTGGGCGCTGGCAGTGAGTTGGACTGGCTGGAGCTGTACCTGCTGTGGATCCAGGAGACTTTGGGCTTTGTAGCTGGGTCTGGGGGACGGGGCTTGGTCCTCTCTGGGGATGGCGGCTTCCCAGGGCTGCGGGGCTCCGTGGCAGCATCCTCCTCCTCCTTGGACTGCTTGGAGAGCCGGGCGACCCGGGCGTAGAGTGCGGCGCCGGCAGAGCCCGAGCCGCAGGAGGAGCGCTCGCTGTCCGAGGACTTCAGCAGAGGAGTTTCGCTGCTGTCAGCCGGGAAGGCTCTGACAGAGCCTGTCTCCTTCAGGAAGGTGTATTCACCCGCTTCCTCCCCGCTGGCTGGGACCACCAGCTTGTCCCCAGGGATGGCAGGGGTCCCCCTGTCCCTGCTGTCGCCCATGCTCTCTGTGGGATGAGAGCACAGGGGTGTCAGGCGGGGATGTGCCCGGGGAGGGGAAGGACTGACATGCTCTGGCAGTGGGGTGGGTGGGACAGTGTCCCTCCCAGTTCTCCCTCACAGCCCGATGTGTCCCCCACGTCCCCTGGCCCCTCCTCCTGGTCATGGACCTCAGCACAAGAAGGCTCTTAAAACAACCCTGGAGCAGCAGACACTGGAGGAGGGAGCTCTGAAATCACACAGGAGGCAACATCACCACCCACATCCTTTCCAGGACGTGAGAAGCTAGGGTGACACGGTCCCCAACGTGCAAGGGTGACACCTCTCCACTGAGCAGATGGTGGCTCCTGCTGATGGCCCCAAAGCCCCTTGGGGAAGTACCCTGTCCCTCTGCTCACCTTCATGGGGGACACAGTACACCGGCCCCTCATCCGTGGTGTCGAAGGAGGAGAAGGAGCCGCGGGATGACCAGGATGGGGAAGGCTGTTCCACCACGGAGGGTGGCTCGATGAAGCTGCAGTTCAGGGTGTTCTCCAGGTCGTGGTGGGCCACTGTGAAGGCAAGGAACTGCTGTCAGTTGTCTATCCTGCCAGGCCCCCTGGACCCTTTGCCATCCAGGAGAGCAGGATGCTGCACAGCTCCCCCCTGCCCATCTTTCCAGTGTGTCTTGGGGACAGGGACAGCATCCCAGGCACGGGAACAGCTCTCACCATGCACCCCCACCAGGTCCCCCAGCCAAATGCTCGCACACAGAGGCCATCAACCAGCAACGGTGCTGAACAGCATCCCCCATGCTTGGGGACAAGTGGCTGCGCACAGCAGAGCCTGTTGCAAGCCTTACACCTCCCATGGATCCTCCCTCTCCAGGGCAGGTCTCCAGCTGCCCAAATCACAGAATCCCAGAACTGCCTGGATTGGAAAAGCCCTTGAAGCTCATGGAGTCCAACCATGAACACAACACTGACCAGTCCCCCACTGACCCCTGTCCCTCAGCACTGTGTCTGCATGACTCTTCAATCCCTCCAGGGATGGGGACTCCACCACTGCCCTGGCCAACCCCTTCCAATGCCTCAGAACCCTTTCAGCAAAGAAATTCTTCCTCACATCCAATCTGCCCTGGGCACAACTGGAGCCCATTTCCTCTTGTCCTGTCCCTTGCTCCTTGGTTGAACAGACCCACCCCCACCTCTCTCCACCCTCCTCCAAGGGACTTGGACAGAGCCAGAAGGTCTCCCCTCAGCCTCCTTTTCTCCAGGCTCAGCACCCCCAGTTCCCTCAGCCGGGAACTCAGCACACTTGTGCTCCAGACCCTTCCCCAGCTCCGCTGCCCTTCTCTGGACATGCTCCAGCACCTCCAGGTCCTTCTTGGAGTCAGGGGCCCAAAACTGAACCCAGCACTCGAGCTGCGGCCTCACCAGTGCCCAGTGCAGGGGGAAGAGAACTTCCCTGCTCCTACTGGCCACACTGGTGCTGATCCAGGTCAGGATGCCTTTGGCCTTCTTGGCCACCTGGGCACTCTGTTGACTCCTGTTCAGCTGCTGTTGACCGACACCCCCAGGTCCCTCCCTACCCAGCAGCTCTCCCCTCACTCCTCCCCAAGCCTGGAGCTGCCAGGGGTTGCTGTGACCAAAGTGCAGAACCTGGCATGTGGCCTTAGTGAGACTCATGGAACTGGTCCTGGCCCCTCAATGGATGGACATGGCACAGGGATGAGCCACCCAAACCCCTGGCTCCCACAAGGACCCGGAGAGCATCACAGTGGTCACCCATGAGCTGTGCAGCCTGGCACAGCCACCCTGCAAAGAAAGTCCCCGTGCTGCCTCCTGGGGAAAGAACTGAGCTGCCACCTTTAATTGCACCAAGTGCCACTTCAGCATCACTGTTTCCATGTTCCTTTCCCTTCTGCAAGAGGAAGCAGAAAGACAATAAAAGGATGCCTGAACTCGGGGGGTGCACAGCACTATTTTTCCCAGTTCTGCCACTTTTCAATCCCTTTGCCAGCTTCTCCCATCTCAGCCAAGGAGAAGCATCCCCCCTGCATTGTCCCCTCCACCATGGAGAAGCCAAGTGGAGGAGAAAAACCACCAGAGGAAAAACATGATGTTAAAAATATTTTCGGTTTCAATGGTTAAAAAGAAAAAAATCCAGAAGCTGAACAGTGGCAGCTGGCGGGGCCAGGAGGCGCTGGGTTTTCTGTTGATCATTTTTTAAGGCTTTTTGCTGGGGAAATTCACATCCCAGCCCGCCCCACAGTGCTTTCCTGGGTGCCCGAAGCTCTGGCATTGGTCTTGGGGTACCCGCAGGACTTTGGGAGGACCCAGCTGGGGGGAGGGGACCGACTGTCCTGGAGAGCTGGGTGACATCAGCTGCTTTTGTCCCCATCCCCTGCCTGCTGGCTTTTGTCCCCAGGGTGGTGGCAAGGGCTGCAGCCCAGGCAGAGCCCCGCTCTGCAAAAACCCAGCGTGCCAGGCAGGTGCCCCCTACCTGGACATCGATGTTTCCAGGTATCTGCAACCTCTGCACACATATCCCAACCGCCTAGGTCACCATTTCCTGCTCGGACTGTTGGATTCTTGCACCACATCCCTGTTTGACAATGAAATAACTCACAGTGTTATTGGGATGAGCACTGGAACATTTATTCTTTATTAGGGAATCTGGCTCCAGAGATGCAGGGTCATGGAAATGACGGCAGCGATGCACGCTCGCCCCTGCATAGTTTGGCTTCTTGGAGAAAGAGAAAAAAAAAACCAACCCAAAAGCCAGAGATATTTAAAGAGCAAACAGCCTGGAGAGGGGGAAGTGGCAGTTTTGACATGGCTTTCCTTGTAATAAAAACCAAAAAGGGAAAATGAAAAGCAGCCAGCTGGAAGCAGATGAAGGGAGATGCTTCCTGAGAAGAGGCGTGACGAGTGGCTGGGACTCACGGCCACGAGGCATCTCTGGGACTCGCATGAGACCCAGGATATGGTCACAGGATAAAAAGAGGATGTGGAGTGCACCCAGAGCCGGGCTGGGGGCTCCTGTGTGGTCCCCTGGGATTCATCCTCCCTGGCCGATACATCACGGGCTGATGGGGATGGGGCGACTTCCCTCAGGTCCCCTCCTGCTGCTTCACCCCAAAATGTCCTGGGGCCACAGCACCAGGGTGCTGACCTGGCCCTGTGTGCAGAAGGGCCAAGGCAGGGTGGCCTGGGAGCCTGCCTGGCCTCCCCCTCCCTCTCATCCCAACTTCCCCATGGTTGGCATCACCCTGAGGGCTGGTTGAGCTTTGCTGCTTGGAGGAGATGCAGCGGTGGGGTGCAGGAGTGGGCAGCCCATGGTGCAGAGCTTGGGCTAGCCCCAGCATCTGCAGGGTGACATACAACCAAGACCCATGCTGGTACCACTGACATCCCAGACAAGCAAACCCTGTGAAACCTGGACACACAGAAATGCCCAAACCTGGGACTGCAGCCAGTGCCATCAGCCCAGGATGGGGCCATGGGGGATGCCAGCTCAGCTGCGACCCCCAGGGAGATGCTGTTGATATGAAGCCAATGCTGAGGTGGGGGAGCAGCTTTCAAGGGGAGCACCTGGGGCTCCAAGCACAGGATGAGCTTCAATGGAGCTTCAAAACCTGCTGTCCCACCTGGGGAGGTTCTACCATGCATTGGCTTGTGCTCGCTGGTTGTGACCATGGTCATGTTTGAGCTCAGAGGGGAAAACCCTCTCTGGCTTTGGTGCAGGAATCCAACAGTCCAAACACATGGAGGTGGCTGTGCAGGGACATGAGCACACCTGGAGGGACCATCTACCAGGTGTCCTTAGCTTTGGCCAGCACTGGTTTCACTGTGACATCTCCACAGGGTCCTGAGCACCCCCACTGCTGACCCGGCACGTGGGATGGGGCATTTCAGTGTTCCTGGACCCTCCTGCTAGGCCAGGACCAACACGGGGAACAGGCGTGGCTTTCAGGTGGAGCCACCTGCTGCTGTGGCCACCCCGCAGGGCTCCCTCGCCCCGGGGGCCTCAGACTCAGCAGGGGCTGGAGGCATCACCGGGCCTTGCACCAGAGGGGCCAGGAGCAGCTGAAGATCACACGAGCTCCACAGTGAACACAAGACCACCCCTTTCCCCCACAGAAACAACAACAACCCCCAACCTCAGGAACGGCTCCAGCCCAGCTGGGACCCGAGACCACCCCGAGCATCCCCCCAGCACCAGCATCGCATCCTCAGCCGTTCCTGGGGCCGCTGCCACCCCATGGAGCCAGAGCCAGGGTGGGTGCCAGTGGCCCCCGGGCCGGCACGGGGAAGGTGCAGGGAGTCAGCCCCTTGATCTCCCCCGGGCCATGGCTGCACACAGGCAGCCTCTGTCCTCCCCAAGCCCTGCCTGGCCCCTTCCACAAACACAGCCTCTGTTGGCCTTGCAGCAGGAATGTTTCCCCAGCCCTGGCACACCCTGTTCTGGGACAGGGCTCTGCTGTGCCTCACGCAGTCAGGAGCTGTACCCCATGCTTGGATGCTGGAGCTCAGGCAGAGTGTGTCGGGATGGGGGTCACCTCCACCCCCCTGGCCTGGGATGGGGGATTTGGCCTCATGCGGAGCTGCCACGTGCCAGGATGGGGCCGCTCAGGGCATCCCCCCAGCTCTGCCCACCGGGGAGGTGCTGGGCTTGGGAGACAAAGGGCTGAGCCCCATGACAGCATAGGATGGGGACACTGCCTTTGCCTCTTGGTTTATTCAACAGGGCCCCCTCCGAGGCAACACATCCCCACCCTGATGCAGAGATGAGCACAGGGATGTACCAGAGAGGGTGGGCTACAGTGTCCCCACTGCCTGGAGGTGGAGGGTCCTCAACAGCCCCAACACCCCCAGATCAGGAGTTCAGCTGGGTGTGAGCAGCCCCTCTATGTGCCTGGGCAGAGCGGGGAGCTCACCCCAAATCTCTGCCCCTCCACTCTCACTCCTGCTATGCACAGCAGAGGAGGGGGCTCCAGCCCCAGCTCGGATGCTCTGACCCCACACAAAGCTGGGGCAGGGTTACTCTGCCCAGGTGGGCCCTGTCCTGGGCACTGGTGAGGCTGCACCTCAAGTGCTGGGTTCAGTGTTGGGCCCCTCACTCCAAGAAGGACCTGGAGGTGCTGGAGCGTGTCCAGAGAAGGGAACGGAGCTGGGGAAGGGTCTGGAGCACAAGTGTGCTGAGTTCCCGGCTGAGGGAACTGGGGGTGTTGAGCCTGGAGAAAAGGAGGCTGAGGGGAGACCTTCTGGCTCTGTCCAAGTCCCTGCAAGGAGGGTGCAGAGAGGTGGGGGTGGGTCTGTTCAACCAAGGAGCAAGGGACAGGACAAGAGGAAATGGCCTCAAGTTGTGCCCAGGGCAGCTGAGATGGGATGTGAGGAAGAATTTCTTTGCTGAAAGGGTTCTGAGGCATTGGAAGGGGTTGGCCAGGGCAGTGGTGGAGTCCCCATCCCTGGAGGGATTGAAGAGTCGTGTAGACACAGTACTGAGGGACATGGGTTAGTGGGGACTGGTCAGTGTTTGGTTCATGGTTGGACTCCATGAGCTTCAAGGGCTTTTCCAATCCAGGCAATTCTGGGATTCTGTAAGGACCATTTTGCTGCTGCAATGGGGACTGTTCCTTTACCCAATGATCCTAAAAACTTCACAGAAGAGCTCAGCAGATGCCCAGGTCCCTGCCCTCACAACGCAGAACAATGAGCTTTGAGATCCAGAAGCTGCAGCCTGAGAAAGGGCCGAGCTCCTGTGAGCCAGCCAGCTCACACCGGGCATTGCAACAGTCCTGGGGACCCGCGTGTCCCTGTCACCACTCTGCCACGCTTGTCAGCGCTCTGCCACGCTCATCATCCTGCCTTTGGGGCTGGAAAGGATGCTGGGAGTCACAGGCACTGCTCTGCCAGGAGTCAAGCCCCCAGGATTTGGCTCTCTGCCCCCTCCCCAAACTCCAGCACCTTACCCACAACCTTGGGTAACTTCTGGCGGCGCAGGGGGATGCGCGGGAGCTTCATGCCAATCCGACTGAAACGCCCACACAAGCATCTCGGTGGCTTCTTGGCTGCTGCTGGGTCCTGGCTGGAGCTGCAAGAGAAGGTGATGGCCCCATCAGAGAAACACTGGCCATGGTTTCGCAGTGGGGACAGCCTTCATGGGCTGAGAGCTCAGGGATGCTGCAAATGCAAGGGGTTTTGGGGCACAGCCCGGGGTGGCTTGGGGCAGGGCGGTGCCCCAGGGCACAGTGGGACAAGGACCTGCTGGGGCCGCTGCTCCAAGACGCAGAGCCAGGGGATGATGGCAAAGCTGGATTTAGTGGTGGCCATCAACAGCCTGGCCCCAAAACACCCACAGTGCCAGGCCAAGACCCTCAATATTTTTAAAAAATAAAAATCATCCCAACCCAAAACCAAACACGTGGCTTCCCCTGATTTGCTCTCTGGTTTTGAAGCCTCCCAGGGCTCAGGGTTCAAGCAATTCTCCGCTGCCATGTTGATGGAAGGCAACCTGCAATGTGCCCACCACCACTGCAGACCCTTGGGATGCTCCCGCAAGGCACCATCGCTGGGACAGCACCATGGGTGTCCCAGTTCTTTGGGGTCATCATGGGGGTCTGGGCATCCCGGGAGAGAGGAATCTGTTTTGATTCACTTAGAATCACAGAATCATTGAATGTTGTGAGTTGGAAGGGACCCATAAGGATCATCGAGTCCAACTCTTGCCCTAGAAGATGACAATCCCAACGTTCACACCATGTCCCTGAGGGCCTTGGCCAAATGCTGCTGGAATCTTGTCAGGCTTGGGGCCATGAGCACCTCCCTGGGGAGCCTGTGCCAGTGCTCCACCACCCTCTGCCTCAAGAACCTTTTCCTCATGGCCAACCTCACCCTGCCCTGCCACATCTTCCTGCCATGTCCTCTGCTCCTGGCGTTGGTGGCCAGAGAGAAGAGCTCAGCGCCTGCCCCTCCTCTGCCCCTTGGGAGGAAGTTCCAGACCGCCAGGAGATCTCCTCTCAGTCTCCTCCAGGCTGAGCAAACCAAGTGCCTTCAGCCTCTCCTCACACCCTTCCTCTCTAAACCCTTCCCCAGTGTTGTGTCCCTCCTCTGGACACTTCCCCTCTCCCTGTGCAATCCTCCACCAGGCTGGGCTGTGTCTGTGCCTTTATCTGCAGCCCCAGGCTTTCCAAGCCAGCTGTGCGGTGGAACGGAGCTGGCAGGGCTGCAAGGGGAGGCTTCCGGAAAATTCCCATGCAGCAGCCGGCAGCAGGAGAGGATTTCTCCACAGCTGGAGGAGCTCTCACAGCCCATTCATCACAGCAAAAGCCTTCCCCCCGTGCCATGGGGCTGCCCCATCCCTGTCCCCATGGCAGGATGCTACCTGGTACTCCCAAAATGCTGCTGGCATCCCGACCTGGCTGCAGGAACTCACCCTCCCTGCCCCAAATGTCCCTGCAGAGGACAGCTGGCACTGCCACAGCCTGTCACCTCCCTCTAGGTCTCATCCCATAGCCAAGGGGTTTGTTCTGGGGGTCTTGGTCACGTCTTGATGACCTTGCTGTATTTTAGGGTTCCCTTTGTAGATAAGCTCCAGCCTCCCAGAGACTGGAGGGGATCTGCTGGGTCTCCATGAGGTGATGGCCAATGAGAGGGAAACAAAGAGGGGGAAGGGGGTCCTCAGGCAGGGCTCACCCTAGGCCTCTCCTTCATCAGCCCCCCAAGCTGGGTGCTGCCCTGAGGATGCAGCGGGACCTGCTCACACCCTGGGGACCCACAGGGCACATGGTGCTGGGTGGGCAGTGCTGCTGTGCCTCAGTTTCCCTGCATCCCCGCACTGGTCCCAGCCCTGCACTGGTCAGTGATGTCCCCAACTGTCCCCAGACCCACAGCTCCCCAGTCCTGCTCAGACTTTGTGCCAGAGCCCAGCAATAGCCTGTCCAGCCCCTGCACTCACCCTCGGGCTTCATCCTTCTTGCGGCAGATGCAGCAGCAGCAGAGCAGGGAGAGGAGGAGGATAAGCAGCAGCGCCAGGAGGGCTCCAGCCCCGATCACCCCCATCCGCTGGTTGGCCTCTGCAAGACAGAACCACCCGGCTCAGCCCCATGGCAGAGCCCAGCGCTCCGACCCGCACCCACCGGCACTCACCCATGTGGCAGGCGCCCGTCAGAGGGTCACAGGCGCCGTCGTGGCAGCTGCAGGACTCAGCGCAGTTGGCTCCGTAGCGGCCAGGTGGGCAAGTCAGGTTACAGCTGGAGGGAAGGGGCTGGGTGAGAAGGGTGGGTTCCTCCCACCCAGGCACAGCAACCTCGGGGCTTCCTCCTCCTAAACCCTCCGTGCTCCAGGGAAAGGCAGGGCTTCTCCAGCCTGCTCCCACACAGCCCCCTGCATCCTGGGCACCCTGTAATCTGCAGGGGAGCAGGGGTCCAGCACCCACCCAGCACCTTCACTCATCGCCCACCCAGCACCTTCACTCATCGCCTACCCAGCACCTTCACTCATCACTCGGGGGATTTGGCCCAACTGGAGCTCAGATGCTCTCACTGCTCCCCATGCTTCATAATTAGGCACAGTAATTATGAAAGGTCATTATCTCAGCAGTTGCATCTGAAGACTCTGGGGTCACGTGAAGGGTTTCCAGCTCAGCTCAGCGGTGACATGGCTGCGGCACCCCCGGGCCCTGCCATGCAAAGCCAGGCAGAGCCATGGTGGCCACAAGCTGGGACAGATCCCAGATTGATTTTAGTTTTCTTTTTTTGGTCTTCAAGGAGGAAAAACAACTAAGCAGCCCTAAGGTATCCACTCTGTCAAGGTAGCTCCTCCTGGTTTGGCTAAGCCCAGTGTCAAATCTCCACCACTGGTAAATGACCTCCCTGGTGGCATCACCAAGGCAACGGAGACGTGCGTGGATGGGGCATGATTCGTGGATATCAAGGGCTTGAGCACAGCAAACACGTGCCAGGCACGTGTCAAAGCAGCTGGGGCTCTTGGTGCCAGCGGGACTGACCTGAGCTCCCACCTCAGCCCTGGGACAGACACCGTGGTGCCAGACCCAGGTGATTTGTCAGCGGCGCTGCTGGGCACCAAACCCCCCACCAGCTGCTCCCGGCCAGAGCGGCTGCAGCTGTGAGGAGCCAGCAGGCCCCAGCCCAACCGCGCTCCTCTGGGGACGCAGCTGCCCTGGGCGCCATGCCCAGGGGTGGCTCAGCCCATTTCACGCTCCGGTGGCTTGCAAAGCACCGCCCGGCCGAGCCCCGTGCCCGCCAGGTGCCGTGTGCCCCCCCGGGAGCCGTGTGCCCCCCGGGTGCCGTGTGCCCCCCTGGGAGCCGTGTGCCCGCCAGGCGCCGTGTGCCCCCCCGGGAGCCGTGTGCCCCCCTGGGAGCCATGTGCCCCCCGGGCGCCATGTACCCCCCCGGGAGCTGTGTGCCCGCCAGGTGCCGGGTGCCCCCCCCCGGGAGCCGTGTGCCCCCCAGGACGGGAGCTGAGCAGCTGTGCTGGGGCAGTGAAGGCGGCAAGATGGGAGCAGGGATATTCCCTCAGCAACCCAAACTCCCTCATGCCACCACTGGGACCCACAGTCCTGCTCCAGGTGGAGATTTGGGGAGGGCAGAGTCAGGGGATTTTTCTTTCCAAGAGGGTCCCACCACCCCTGGGAATGCTGTGGGGATTTATTGTGCAGCTTTTCCTTTAGCGTCCTGCCAACGTAGAGCTGAGAGGACACCCCTGCATGATGAGGAGACATTCCTTCTGCCTTCCTTGAAGAAACTGTTCTCTTTTCAGCAAAATAATACGTTGCTGACAAAACCAGTAGTTTGCACATAGTCACAGAGATCTGCAGAGCACCAAGAACATCACAGAACCACAGCCTGGTCTGGGTGGGAAGGGACCTTAAAGCTCATCCAGTTCCAACCCCCCTGCCAGCAGCAGGGACACCTTCCACTAGACCAGGTTGCTCAAAGCCTCATCCAACCTGGCCGAGAACACTTCCAGGGAGGAGCAGCCACAGCTTCTCTGGCCAACCTGGGACAGGGTCTCACCACCCTCACACCAAAGAATTTCTTCCTCACATCTCAGCTCCATCTCCCCTCTGCCACTTTCAAGCCATCACCCCTTGTTCTGTCACTCCCTGCCCTTGGCCAAAGTCCCTCCCCAGCCTTCCTGGAGCCCCTTCAGGTACTGGGAGGCCACTGGAAGGTCTCCCTGGAGCCTTCTCTTCTCCAGGCTGAACAGCCACAACTCTCTCAGCCTGTCCTCACAGCAGAGCTGCTCCAGCCCTGGCATCATCCTCGTGGCCTCCTCTGGACTTGTTCTAACTGGTCCATGTCTCTCCTGTGTTGGTGGCCCCAGCCTTGGAGGCAGCACTGCAGGTGGGGTCTCAGGAGAGCGGAGCAGAGGGGCAGAATCCCCTCCCTGGCCCTGCTGCCCACGCTGCTCTGGGTGCAGCCCCGGACACGGTTATTGGCTCTGTGCTGCCAGCGCACGGTGCCACCTCATGTGGAGCTTCTGGTCCCCCAGCACCCCAAGTCCTTCTCAGAGCTGGCTTCAAGCCACTCGTCACCCAGCCTGTATTTGTGCTTGGGGTTGCCCTGACCCAGGTGCAGGACCTTGCATTTGGCCTTGCTGAACTCCATGAGGTTGGCACAGGCCCCACCTCTCCAGCCTGTCCAGGTCCCTCTGGATGCCATCCCGTCCCTCCAGCGTGTCAACTGCACCACACAGCTTGGTGTCATCAGTAGACTTGCTGAGGGTGCCCTCGATCCCACTGTCCATGTCACCCACAGAGATGTAAATCACTGCAGGTCCCAATACTGACCCCTGAGGGACACCATTTGTCACTGGTCTCCACTTGGACATTGAGCTGTTGACCACAACTCTTTGAGTGCGAACATCCAGCCAGTTCTTTATCCACCAAGTGGTTGATCCATCTAGTCCATGCCTCTCCAACTTGGAGAGAAGGATGTTGTGTGGGACAGTGTCAAACGCCTTGCACAAGTCCAGTAGATGACATCAGTTGCTCTTCCCTTACCACCAATGCTGTAACTCCATCACAGAAGGCCATCAAATTGGTCAGGCCTGATTTGCCCTCAGTGAAGTTATATCGGCTGTCACCCATCACCTCATTTCCCACGTGCCCCAGCAGTTTCCAGGAGTATCTGCTCCATGATCTTGCCAGGCACTGAGGTGAGACTGACTGGCCTGTAGTTGTCAGGACCTTCTTTGTTTCCCTTTTTAAAAAGGGGGTGATGTTCCCCTTTTCCTGCCCATGGAGACTTCACCAGACTGCCACCAGCCCCACTGTTTACCAGGAAAATCTGAGCAACTGGTGGCAGGACCTGGGGGAGCAGCACCCCCTGGCCAGGTGGGAAATGCTCTCCTCACCTTTTCAAACAGCATTGCAGTCCCATGCTGGAAAAAACCACCAGGGAATGTGACCAGGACATCAATGTCCCTTGTGCCCCCTCCTTGGGTAGAGGGAAAGGTGAGGAAGATCCCGGCCAGAGCCACAGCTCGCAGCATGTGCACTCCATGGATGCCACGGCCGTGAGGCTATTTGCTATTCTGGGATGTGGTTTTCTCTCTCTTTTCAGCTAGAAATTCCACCCTGGACTTAAGGAAAAAAAAAATAAATCCAAACCACCGTTTTGTCGACAGCATTTGCTTTGCTGAACAGTCATTTCCTAGAGCAAAATTCCTCTCTTGCAGCGTTACCTCCCTGCTATCAGCTCCACACGCGCGGCCTTCCCCTCCGCTCCGCAAGCACACGAGTTACTGCCCGAGTGCTTCCACCACAGGAAACTTCTCAGATGGGAACCATGTAGGACAAGGGGGTAGGAGGTGCCCGAGCACCATCCGTGCCCTGGGGTGCATCCCGAGGGGTGCCCACCGTGCCCCACTTACTAGGTGCCGTGGGAGCCAGGGTGGCAGAGGCACCGGCCGGTCTCGAAGTGGCACTGGCCATTGACGCAGTCACTGCAGACGAAAGCACAGTTCTCCCCGTACGTCCCGTTCCGGCACTTGGTTTCACACCTGGAGAGGGATGAGGAAAGGTGGTTGGAGCACCCACAGCTCCTGGGGACCTCCAGCATCCCCCCCAGCCCCACCCTCCCTCCATTTGGGTGCTGCAAAGCCCTGGACCCGATCCTGGGTGCAAGAGCCTCTGGGAAAGCAACCCAGCTTCAGAGCTGAGCCCCACCATGAGCACCCAATGTTACTTGAGGCCACAGGGCAGCGGTCTCTCAGGCTCCCCCTGGTCCCACAGACACCCCTGGTCCCCAGGCAGAGCATCAGGGAGGGTAGGAATAGCTCCGCCGGGACACAGCCCTGCACCCAGCCACACTCACCGGTCTCCAATCCAGCCCGGGTTGCAATGGGAGCATTTGCCATTGATGTGGTTGCAGGTGTGACCATCCTTGCAGGGAGGACAGAACTTCTCACAGCCCTCTCCGTAGAAGCCGGGTGAGCAGGGCTGGTCACACTTTGTGCCGTTCCAGCCGGCCTCACAGGTCAGGCAGCGCCCGTCTGCCACGGTGCACGGCTGCAGGCTCTTGCACTGCCCGCACCTGCAACGGCCAATGAGGAGTCCATCACCCGGCGCAGCATCCTCAAACCTCCTGCTGCCACCTCCCACCAAGCCCACGCTGACAGATGAAGCCCAGCAGGGTCCGGTCACTCACCGCCTCCTGCAGCCTTGGCCGTAGAAGCCAGCCGGGCACGGCTCACGGCAGTACTTCCCCCGGTAGCCCGGCTCACACGTGCAGGTCCCATCCACCTGGTTGCACTTGCCCTTGTAGCACTGGCAGTACCGGTCACAGCGGGGCCCGAACGTCCGCTCCCGGCACTGGCAGCGCCCCGTGAACTGCTCGCAGGGCGAGTTGTTGCAGGAGCACTGGTTGTTGCAGCCGCGGCCCCACCAGCCCGGCTGGCACAGGCAGTTGCCGGTCTGCTGGTCGCACTGGGAGTTGTGGCTGCAATAGCAGGAGCTGGAGCACTGGGGTCCCCACCAGTTGGGCTCACAGGTGCACTTCCCCGTCTTCTGGTCGCACTTGCCGTGCTTGCAGAGGCAGATGTTCTCGCACTTGGGACCCCAGCGGTTGGGGTTGCAGGTGCACTGGCCCGTCACGTCCTCGCACTGCCCGTTGGGGTGGCAGCTGCACATCTCCTTGCAGTCAGGACCCCAGAACTGCCGGGGACACTCTGCGGGCAGAGCCGTCAGCCCTCACACTGCCCATGGAAAACACCATGGAAACCCCCAGCCCCGACGGGACCTCCTGACTGGAGCCTCCCCCACTCCTCCCAATGCACGAGATCTCAGAGGAGACCTCTCCGAAGGGACAATGCCCTGGGGACAAAGCCAAGGGGAGGGGCAATGGCAGATTAAGAGCATCTGCAGCCTGATCCCTGATGCTCGGGAAAGTCACCCTGGGATGAGCCAGCACTCCAGGGCCACCCTGAGACCCCCTCCGAGGACACGTGGGTACTCACTGGTGTCGCAGTTGGCGCCGAAGTAGCCGTGACGGCAGCGGCACTCGCCAGGTCTGACACACACCTCGTTCTCCTTGCAGGTGAAGTTCCCCTCGCAGACGGCTGGACAGACAGACAGACAGTGGGCATGAGCACAACTGCTACCGGGCTCGTCCCTGCTGTCCCTGCTCCCCAAAACCCCCACAGCATTGCAGAGCAGGGGTGCGTGGTGGCACTCTGGGTGCTGGTGAGCTGTGGCACCACGACTGACCTGGCAAGCAGCTGGGCAGGCTGGATGGGACCCTCGCCAGAAAAATGTCACCAGCCTTGTGCCACCCTGTTCAGCTCCATCCCTGCCACCAGCCTCCTGCCACTCAGCTCAGCTTCATCACTGCCACCAGCCTCCTGTCATCCCTCCTGTCACCCTGCCACCGGCTGCACCAGCAGTGTCCCTCACTCAGCTCCATATCATCGGCAGAGGTAGGACCAGGCAAGGGCTGCCCGCAGGTGCTGGGGGAGAACTGGGACTTGGGGTGGGGGTAGCGGGCAGCCATGAGCACAGTCCCTCTGTCCCCCTCCCCGCACTCCTTATGGATCACAGCAGCGTCACTGCCACTCCCATCACCACCTCTCCTGCGTGGGCCACCAGCCCCAAAGGTCACCTGCCCCTCTCCCGTCAAGGAGACCTTGTGTGGGGGCCAATGCCCAGAGCAGGACAGGACAGGGACGTGGGGACAGGCAGCACCGGGTTGCAGGCAGGTGCAGGCAGATCCCGCGGGGCCCTGGAGGAGCCTCCTTCACCAGTGGGACAGGGAGAGCGAACCACCCATCCCATCCACCTTACCTGGGAGCTCTTAGACCTACGGTGACGGATACTATAGAAACCCCTAAAACAGACAGATCACACAGGTTAGGAGCAGTGAGTCTAACGGTTAGAGCAGCATGGGGGGGTGGCAAGGAGATGGGGACTGTCCTCCCCCCACTGTCTTGGCAGACCCTGTCCTCCTCCCTTCTGCCGGCACCCTGAAGGGACCAGCTCCTCCTCCCGGTGCGTGGGCACCCAACGCATGCAGCGAGCGGTTACAAGGGCTCATGCACAGCAGGTTAGTTGGTTACAGGGTCTTCGCAAACCACTGACACCCTGGGTGGGTGCACAGAGCTCCTCTGGCTCTCCTGGGGCTGGGTGAGCCCCGCGGCCAGCCCAGACTGCGGGGAGTGGCACAGGAACCCCAAAACATCTGCCTGCGCCGTGGCGGCAGCGCAGGGGATGAGAGATCCCGGGGCGTCATGCTGAGCATCCTTCCTGGGCTGGCCCTGTCCCCAGGTGAGAGCCATAACGCCTGGTGTGGTGGCCCCAGCTGGGATCAGGCCCCTGCCTGCCCCAGAGCCACTCCCAACACGGTGGACACGTGCCTGGTCCTGGTGGCTTCTCCTCCACCAATGGCTTTGGCTTTGCTCCCTCAGCTCCTGCAGCACCTGGGGAAATTCACTGGGTGCCAGCCCTGCAGCTGCACCTTCCCTGTCCCCATGCTTCTTCACACCCTGGGGGATTCTTCACCCGGGGGACACCTCACTGTCTCTGGTGTCCCACAGCAGCACTCTCAAATCCTTTAACTCAAATAGAGAGAAACCCCCCAGCCTGGGAGCGGGGGAGGAGCCCACTGAGGGCTGGGGCACCCCAGGGCATCACTGAGAGGGTACCCCAGGGCTGGGCTCCATGACCAGCACCTCAGCACTGGGGCTGAGCATCCATTCCATCCACACGTGCTGGCTCCAAGCCCTGCTAGGAGGCAGCACAGCTGGGGATGCTGCTGCAGGCAGAGGTCCCCAGGACAGGGAGTCTCCACCGTGAGGCATATCAAGGTGACCCCTGACAGTGGTGGTGAGGCCAGGAGGTCTCAGGAAGGATGAGTTGATGAGCAGTGCCCAATGAAGCAAAACGCTGGTGCTTACCTATTAAACACTCGCTTCCTTGTTGCCTCCATCCCGGGCAGCACACGAGCACTGAGGAGCTGCGGGGGGAAAAACCACCACAAACAGTTACGATCCTCAGAAAGTCCTGGTCCTACCCAAAATCCCAACAGGAGCACCAATGCCACAGTGGTGACAGGTCCTGCTCCTGGTCAGTTGAACCCCAGTGTGAGGGAAGGAGAGCTGCCAGCTCCCCCTCCGCAGTGCAGGGAGCAAAGATCTCCTGGGGATCTGCCGTGGGTTCAAGATGTCCCGTCCCAGCCGAGGTGATGCCAAGAGTGAGGACAGGACCAGGCCCTCCTGTTAATCAGGAGCAATGAAACAATAAAAGTTGTGTTTGCAACTGTTACTGTAAAAAAAAAATAAATCCAAAGACCCTCAAAAAACTGGGAAAATAGGAAGGTTCTGAATGTCCCAGGGTAAAACCAACTGCTCTGTCCCTGAGGATCCAGCAAAGCAGCCGGCTCCCAGGCGGGGATGGCTCCATGCCTGCAGCCAGGCCCCCGGCTGGACCCCCTGCTCAGGGGGGTGCTGCAGTGAGAGGGGACAGCAGTGCCCACACCACCACCGTCCCCACGCTGCTCTTCTCTGCCCGCCCCGCACCCCTGTCCATGAGCCGGGTGACGGCAACTGCAGGACAGGTCCCTCAACACTCGGATGTCCTGAAGCCACCAGCTCTGGGAATCACCATGCAAAAGTGTTTTTGGCACAAGCTTGACCCTGGCCAACAACAGGATGGGGTCTCAGACCCCCATGGAGGCTCAGCCAGGGACACCCTGTGGGGATGGGACCTATGGGGTTGAAGCAGGGACACTTTACCCACACTTAGTCAATGACCACCCCAAGCAAATGGCCAGGGGCTCAGGATGCTGCAGCCCAGGTGTGAGGAGTGCGCTCCCCGTGCCATGACACCACGGGGACCACCTGGGTGAGGGAACTCCCCTCATCCTCGGGGTGACCTCCACCAGCAATGGGAGTGACGCTGGAGGGTTATAAATGGTTCAGGCAGACGCTGCAGTCGAGGAAAACTTCACCTGGGCTGGTCGGGCAGCGCAGCCTGGAACGTGCTCTGCTTTTGCTTTTTCTTTTCTTTTTTTTTTTTTCTTTTTTTTTTCCTTTTCCTCTTTATATGTAACGAATGCAGAAGAGGAGGAGGAGACAGCGAGGAAGTATTTGCTCAAAACCCAGCGCAGTCACAGGACCATGTCTGGCTGCCAGACCTCCTTGTCCTGGGGCTGGGGGGGAAGGAGCTGCCAGCAGCCCCCCAACCAAACGCGGGTACTGGGGAGGCTGGAGGCAGCTCCCAGCACCAGCCCCACAGTGGGCAGCACCCACCCAGCCCAGCCGGGAGCATCGTGTCCCCCTTTTTGTGGCAAGATGGGAAAAAAAATTGGAAAGGAGGCAGAAAAGAACCACAAAAATGATTCAAGGCCTGGAAAAAATGCCTTGCAGACGGAGCCCAAAAATAGCTCCATCTATTCAGGCTGTCGCAGTGGTGGGGAGATGTTGTGATGGCAGCCAGCGTGTGCCCCCTGCGTGGGGGTCCTGGGGCTCAAGCGGGGGGCTCTCCTCCAGCTGACCATATGCAACGGGGTGCACAATGTTATCTGCAAGGAGGGTCAGCCACCAAACCAGCTCCCCAGGGACCAGTTGGGCTGGAGATGAGGTTACTCTCTGCAAGACACTTCAGGCTGTCCTCCCCGGGAAGCCTCGCCAGCAGTGCCAGGGTGCTGAGGTGCAGGCGGGGAAGGGTCTGTGGTGCCCTGACCCCTTCAAAGCTCCCACTGTCCCACCCAGGGTTGTTGTCACTGTTCCACCCTTTAGAAATTCAGTGTTTAGTGGTTTTTAGATGAAATTGTTGCAGGTTTGCAAGAGAAATCCCTCCACTTGGGAAACCTCCTCCCTTGAACAGCTCAGCCTGGGCACCAAAATGGGCATCAGGGATGAGGCACCCAAAAGCATCACCCACGATGAGAGCCCCAAGATGACAGTGGGGAGCTGGGATCTGCTGAAACATCATGGCAGGAGGGAAAAACCCTTCCCCTGCCACGAGCCAGGGGTGAGCGGGACCGTGACCCCCACCACCCAGGGCCTCAGCCCACCCACCGCCTCGCTGGGTGCAGGATTCGTGCTTATCTTCTCACTGACACCTAATCTCTCCCTCACCATGCCCGGCATCCCACTCCCCTCTGCTCAGCCCCTGCCTCATCTATCAGCGGCTTTGACAGCAAAGAAACTCCCTCCTGTTGCAAAGAGAGGTACTGGGATGTGGCACTGGGTAACTGGTGCTCCCAGTGTGGCACATGGACTGGTCCCCAAGTGCATCTGGCTCTGGAGCAGGGTGGGTGCTGGCTGCAGAGGTGATCAGGACCCATTGAGGTGCGGGTCTGACACACTCGTGGTCTCAGCTCCCCCAAAGAGGGCTCGATCTATGTGCCCCGTAACCATTGGAACTGGGGTAACTGGGAGATCCGTTTAAAAACTTGCTCCCGACCCGCACAGACACGCACAGTGCAAAGATGTTTTCTTTTTTTTCTTTTTTTTCTCTTTCCTTCAAAGCCCTACAAATGCTGGGGAAAAGACAGAAAAGCTGCCTCCAAGATGTGGACTGGGCTTGGGAGCTCTGCTTTGTGGAGGACAAGGAGCAGGGATGTGGGCAGAGCTGGAGCTGGGTCCTGCTGGGACGGGTGCCTGATGCCAGCACTGCCCCCACCACACGGCTGCATCCTGCTCACACCAAGCACCAGCGCGATCTCCACAAATGCTCCAGGGGTTTCTACAGAGGCAGAATGTTTTTCTTGTGGATTTATAACCCACGTTGCTCCCCGAAGCGTGTCCCCTTTACCTATGGCTACAAAGAGGGCTCCCGAGGCAGGAGGGACGACCCCCCATCCAGACCAACGCAATCCCCCCTTTAATTAAAGAGGAGTGGGCTCACATCCCCAAATGTGGGACTGAGACCCCAGGATACGGGTGGGAGCTGCTGCCTGTGGTCCCAGGCAGGATCTCCTCACTTTCACCGTCCCAGATGGAGCTGCACAGGAGCCCCATGAGTGTCCAGTAAGTCCCCAAAGCCCACAGCATCACTGTCACCTTCCTCAGCCGTGTGCCCATCCCCAGTGCTCCCCACCCTGCTGCTCCTCCCAAGCATTACCCTGGCGCTGAGCTGCTTCTTTCTCCATGTCACCCATCACTCGGTGCCACCCAGCTCCCCTCATGAGACACACAGTGGGACCACCAGTGGGTCCCAGCCAGTGGCATTGCCCCCCAGCCGGTGCCAGCCGCAGCTCCCAGACCCAAACCCAGCCTCAGGGTGCAAAGACAGATCCCCTGGCGCAGGCGGATCCATCGTGGATGGAAATAGAAACCCTTTGGGCAGAGAAAGAAAAGAAAAATTAAAAAAGCAAGGATCACCAAAGGAGAGCGAGAGTGAGAGTGGGACAGGGACAAAGCGATGCCCATGCACACGGGGCGCTCCTCCAGCAACATCCCAAATGGCAGCTCCAGAGAGGGCCATGCTGACTTGTAACTGGTTACAGAAGAGCTTTAAAAGCAGGAGCAACTCGCATTTAGTACGCAAACACTGAGCACCGAAGAGTACCAGACACGCCCTTTTCTCCCAGCCGCCAGTGGGTCTCGGGGCGTCGCAGGGGCGGCTGAAGGAGAATCCTCCTCTCGAGTCCTCCAAACCCCGCAGCTGGCACCAGGGTGGGGGGACCAGATGCCAGGACCTCCTCCCCAAGCCACCTCCAGTCTGGCTGCCGCCAGCCCAGGGCAGGACCTGCAGCACCTGCCCCGGGTTCTTGGGGCCACCAACATGGGGTTGGATGGTGACACATGAGGTGTCCTTCATGCTGAGGGGGAGCAGCACAGTAAAGAGGGGGGGTGGGTGCCAGGCACGTGGGTGGGGAGGGAAGAAGGGTGAGGTGTGGAAAACGATGCAAACATCATCCCAGCTTCCTAGGTACCATCACCTCCCATCTTATCTGGCTCCTAGGCTGCCTCCAGCCGCCATTCGCCGTATGAGGGTGGATACCACCACCTGCCCATCCCGTACACCCCGTCCCACTCACTAGTGAGTGCTCCTTGCACACCCCACAGCACCCATGGGTGGTGCAGGACAAGAGTGTGAGCCCTGTGGTGCTGGGTGCACCCCCACCTCCATCCAGCAGGGATGGGGTGGTCCCTGTATAAGGGAGAACACCCAGGCACCCTATTCCAAAACCCAGGGCAGGGCGCTGGGAACAGAGGGGGACACAACTCACGTCCCCTTTGCCATCCCAGGACATGGTGGCAATATTGCTGTGACCCAGCTCGGCAGCTGTGGAGGGATTGCTCCCCACATCCTCCCCTGCCCAGGAACACACAGGGCTGGGAGCTGTGGCCGCTCCAGCTCCTGAAATGCCTCCTTAGGAAACTCAGGCTGTAACGTGAGGAGGGGGCACCAGTGCCCTGCGGCCCCGCTGAATGGAGCCATTATGTGGCCCCTCTCCCTTCCAGCACATGTTTTCCTTGTGGACTCATCTGACCTCACGGGCGAGATGTAAAGGTGCATTTATGGCCTGGGCCCCCCATCAAGGGCAGGGGATCCTGCTCTCTAAGCAGGGAGGGAGCAGCTGTGGGTGCTCTCCCCGCTTTGCTGGGGACAGTTTGGCCAAGAAGCCCAGCCAGCACCAAGCCTGAGTGCTGCAGCGAAGCTTTGGCCCAAGGTGATGCCCTGCAAAGCAATCCCTGGAACACAGAGAGCACTGGCAGCAGGGAAACGGCTCCCAGGACCCTGTCCCCAGTCAGCCAGGCAAGATGTGACTCTGGGGACAGAGAGGCAGTGCCAGCACCCACTTTCTGAAGCCAAACCCAAACGTCCTGGAGCTGCCAACTTCACCATCCCAAGCAACCCAGGGGAGCTCCACCAGGATACCCAGAGCATCCCACATCCTGCCAGCCCGGGCACTGGGACTGGTGCCGGGTATGCAGGATTGGACCTCCACAGTGCAACCTGGAGCCCGGGGACACTCAGCACCGCCTCCTCACGATGGAACCGGTCCCGGGGATGCAGGATTGGCCCCTCACAGCACGGCTCTATCCCCAGAGGCACCCAAGACCAGCTCCTCACAGCAGGACCGGCCCCGGGGGCACCCAGGACCAGCTCCCGGCAACACACACGGCCCGCGCGGGGTACGGGACCGGCTTCCGCAGCAGGACGTGTCCAAGGGGGAGCAGAACCGGCCCCGATGTGCCCAGAAGCCCGCAGGACACCCGGGGCTCAGGACCGGCGCCCCCACTCCCGGCCCCGCTCGGGCTCAGCTCTTCTCCCCCTCCCCGCCGCCCGGCTCCCCCCGCCTCAGCCCCGCACAAGACGGACTTTGTCTTGGAAGGCGCCCAGCGCCGCGGCGGGCCCGGGGGAGGGGAGCGGAGTGGAGAGTCGTGCCCGTCCGCCCCTCGCCCCAGCCCCGCCGCACCCCACCGCACCCCGCTCCGCGGCTCGGGGGTCCCGTCCCGCCCCGCCGGGGGACACCTGCCCGCTCGCCGCTCCTACCCGCCGGCCCTGCAGACGTTCCTGCCGCGGGGGCTCAGCTCCTGCGCGGCTCCGCGCCTCAGCACCAGCACCAGCACCAGCGGCAGCACCGCCACTCCGACTCCTCCGGCCCGGGCGCGGCGGGGCGGGTGGAACCCACCGGCCGCCATGACCGTCGGAGCGGCGGGGCCCGGCTTGACCCGGCCCATCCCACACGGGGCTGTCGCTCCCACCCGCCCGCTCGCCGGTGCCCGGTCCCCGCCCTGCCCCGACTGCTGCTCGGCGGGCGGAAGCCGCAGCGCGATCGCTCCGCCGCCGACTCCCCCGCGCCCCTCTCGGCAGCAGCGGGAGGGGCTCCGCCGGCAGCCAGGAAATTCCGCGTTGGTTCCCCTGCCAGCGGGCCAGGCTCCGGGGGTCGCCAGCCGCCGCCTCCCCCGCCGCGGGCCCGGGGGTGTCTGCCCGGTGGGCAGCGCCGCGGGACCGGCCGAGGGTTTCCCGGGGTTGTGAGGCTGGGGAAAGGCTGCGGGGTCTTGGCTCCCAGTGCAGCCCGGGGCTCCAGTAGCTCCCAGGTGCCCAGGGGGTCCCTGGATTCCGATAGCTCCCGGGTCTGGCGGTCCCGGGGGTCTGGCACCCTCAGATGCCCAACAGCATCGGGTACCGACCAGCCCCGGGGTCTGGCTGACTCGGGGATCCAGCAGCTCCAGATGCCTAACAGCCCCGGGGTCTGCCTGTCCCAGGCGTCTGGTAGCCCCAGGTGTGTGACAGCCCCAGGGTCTGGCTGTCCTGCTGGTCTGGCAGCTCCAGATGTCCAGGAGTTCCTGGGAGTCTGGCAGCCCTGGGGTTTGGCACCCTCAGGTGCCCCACATCCCCGGGTGCCCAACAGCACTGGCACCTGGCTGACCCGAGGACCAGTGGCTCCAGGTGTCCGACAGTCCCAGGGTCCGTCTGTCGTGGTGGTCTGTCAGCCCTGGGGTCTGGCTGACCTGGTGATCCAGCAGCTCCAGATGCCCAACAGCCCTGGAGTCTGGCTGTCCCAGGTACCAGCCAGCCCTGGCATCTAGCTGAGCTGAGAAGCCAGCAGCTCCCAGGGTCTGTCTGTCCTGGTGGGCACACAGCCTTAGGGTCTGTCTGACCCAGGAATCCAGCAGCTCCAGGTGCCAAACAGCTCTGGGTGACCAAGAGCCCAGGGGTCTGGTAGCCCCTGGTGGTCCAGCTGTCCTGGTCCCCTGGCATCTCCATGTGCCCAGCAGTCCCAGCTGTCTGACAGCTCCTGGACCTGTTGGGAGCCTGACAGGGACCCGTGGGAGCCAAGCAGTGCCTGTGGTGACAGGGCCAAGGGAGTGCAACCCTGAACAGGGACAGAAGGGCTTCAGAGCAGCCACTGGTTGACCCACCGTAAGGACACAGCTCGGAATCAGGGGGACACATGGGGGACCCACAGTGGTCTCACATCCCTAGCCCAGCGGGGCAACCTGACAGTACAGCAGTGTGCCAGCTGGCTTTTCAGCTTGATGGTCACTGCAGGAGGTGGCCCAAGCTTGTCTGAGCTCCAGGGACAACCGATAGCTGCATGGTGAAAGCATGGATGGAGGACACCCCAACAATCTCCCCTGTGGGGAGTGCAGCTAAATAGCTGCATCAACCTCCTGCTGAGTGCTGGCTCCAAGGAGCTGTGGGAGGATGTATGGACAGTGTGCATCTCCTGTGGAGCTCGGTCTGAGGGCCACACACCTCCAGAAGTTTCCTGCAGATGTGGATCCTCCATCACACTAGCCATGAGTTGGGCAACATCTTTCTGGAAAAGAAAGTCCTGGGTGGTGTCCTGAGCACCTTCCCAGCCTTGGGATCCCTTCACTGAGCAAACAGTAAATGAGTTTGGTGGGTTCTCACTACAAACACCCTGTGGTGTCTGCAGTACCTGGGGCGATGTGCAAGAAAGGTTCCTCTCCTGCTCAGACAAGAGGTTCCCAGTGGGGAAGACTCTGGTGGTCTTATCAGTTGGAATTACTATTTTTTTGCAGTTACATCCCAATAAATGTGTCTGCAAGAGTCTCACCAACCTCCCAACGCTCAGCCATGGGCAGTGGCTGGTGCAAAGTGCACAGGTGGTTTCAAACCGACAGGACAGTCCCCTGCAAATGTGTGTTCTTTGCACTGGCTTTTGGAGCCCACCCCAGAACCCACCAACAACCTTCAGTCTTGACAGTCTGGATTTGTAACCTCCTGGTTCAGCAGCTTCCCTAGCAGGGTGCAGCAAGCCCAGGTGCCCCCATGGCCTTTGTGTGTGGGGTGCCATAGCAAGGGGCAGGCAGGATGCTCCATGGCATGGAGAAGCTGGGAAGGCAAAGCTGAGCGTGTTCCTCCTTCCTGCTGGGTGACATTGGCATCAGGCCACGGGCAGGGACTCGGATGGCAGTGACCATGCCTGGGATTGCTTTTTCCCCATTCCCTGTGCCACAGGTGTATCAGTAGGTTGTGGCCACCATCCCACTGGCAGCATCCTTGGTGCAGAGGAAGGGTCAAGTGGTTCACCCGGTATAACCCACTGACTTTCCTTTTCAGACCTGAGCTTTCAAATGGGTCTGTGATCCTTCACAGAATCACAGCATGGTGGGGGTTGGAAGGGACCTCTGGAGATCATCCAGTCCAACCCCCCTGCCAAAGCAGGTTCACCTCGAGCAGGTTGCACAGGATGGCATCCAGGTGGGTTTGGAACATCTCCAGAGATGGAGACTCCCCACCCTCTCTGGTCAGCCTGTCCCAGGGCTCTGGCACCCTCACAGTAAAGCAGTTTTTCCTCATGTTTAAGTGGAACCTCCTGTGTTCCAGCTTGTACCCATTGGCCCTTGTCCTGTCACTGGCCACCACAGAAAAGAGTCTGGCCCCATCTTCTCGACACCCACCCTTTAGATATGGATAAACATTGATCAGGTCTCCTCTCATTCTCTTCTCCAGGCTGAACAGACCCAGCTCTCTCAGTCTTTCCTGAAGAAAGAGGCTCCAGCCCCTTAATAATCTTTGTAGCCTCCCCTGGACTCTCTCCAGAAGTTCCCTGTCTCTCTTGAACTGGGAGGGCAGAACAGGACACAAGACTCCAGATGTGGCCTCACAAGGGCAGAGTAGAGGGGAAGGAGAACCTCCCTCGACCTGCTGGCCATGGCCACACACTTCTGAATACACCCTTGGGCACCCCCCTTTTCACCTCTGCAGCCCTGGCACTTTTCCCGTGTCCCCTAGTCCCCCTCCACATGCTTGACAGCAGCACTGGGAAGCAGCATCCCTTGCCTGGCTTCCCCTGCCTCCACATCAGAGTCTCCCAGTTCACCCAGTCCTGCTGAAGGACCTGTCTGGAGGGTGCCCAGAAGCACATGGATGGTTCCCATGGCCACTGGAATGGCTGTGGTGGCCTGGCTGGACTGAGGCATGAGGAGCATCCTTGGGATGACTCTCAGCCCTGGGTTAACTCAGCATCCCTTTCTGTCTGGGAAAGTGGGCTGGGGAGGGCTTAACTCCAAAGTTAGGCAGGAAGCTGGGCTTGGGGTCATATCCCCATAGCTCCCCTGGCAGCCGTGCCCACCTGGAGCCGTGACCTCGCTCTGGCTGTTTCCATAACCGAGATTCCCTTCCTATCTCCTCTCTCCATCACCTCTTGGCTCTGCCAAGCATGCCTGGGACTCATCTGTCCTGTTCCCCCTGAGCCAGGACAGGATCACACCACCACACCTCCCCCGTGCTGCTGCTTTGTCCAAGGATGTGCTTGCTTTTGGCTGCTTTCTTGGCTTCTATAAATAGCTCCGCTCCTCTCCTCTCCTCTCCTCTCCTCTCCTCTCCTCTCCTCTCCTCTCCTCTCCTCTCCTCTCCTCTCCTCTCCTCTCCTCTCCTCTCCCTCTCTTCCTCCCCTCCTCTCCCCTGGGGATTTGGGGGGTTTAAAGGGCATCCAGTGCCCTGGGAGGAAAAGAGGCAGCACCCTGACCCCCACACAGCCCCTGCAAGCACTACAGAGCTGCCTGGAGGTGCATGAGACCTTTCTGTCCTGGAGAGAGGGCTGGGGAGGGGCTCAAAAGGAGCCACATACAGGTACATGAAGCTGCTGGCATGGGAGCTGCAACATCTACTCCTGCAAGAGCTGCGCAGGTGGCCAGTGGATTTGCAGGAGACCCTGTGGGTGATGGCTGCACTCCAGGCTTGGGGAGGAGAGGCTGGAGAGCTGCTGGGCAGAGAGGGACCTGGGGGTGTCGGTCAACAGCAGCTGAACAGGAGTCAGCAGAGTGCCCAGGTGGCCAAGAAGGCCAAGAGCATCCTGGCCTGGATCAGCACCAGTGTGGCCAGTAGGACCAGGGAAGTTCTCTTCCCCCTGTTCTGGGCACTGGTGAGGCTGCACCTCAAGTGCTGGGGTCAGTGTTGGGCCCCTGACTCCAAGAAGGACCTGGAGGTGCTGGAGCGTGTCCAGAGAAGGGAACGGAGCTGGGGAAGGGTCTGGAGCACAAGTGTGCTGAGTTCCCGGCTGAGGGAACTGGGGGTGTTGAGCCTGGAGAAAAGGAGGCTGAGGGGAGACCTTCTGGCTCTGTCCAAGTCCCTGCAAGGAGGGTGGAGAGAGGTGGGGGTGGGTCTGTTCAACCAAGGACCAAGGGACAGGACAAGAGGAAATGGGCTCCAGCTGTGGCCAGGGCAGTTGAGATTGGATGTGAGGAAGAATTTCTTTGCTGAAAGGGTTCTGAGGCATTGGAAGGGGTTGGCCAGGGCAGTGGTGGAGTCCCCATCCCTGGAGGGATTGAAGAGTCGTGTGGACACAGTGCTGAGGGACAAGGGTCAGTGGGGACTGGTCAGTGTTGGGTTCATGGTTGGACTCCATGAGCTTAAAGGGCTTTGCCAATCCAGGCAATTCTGTGATTTTCGGTCCAGCTGCACCAGCAGAGCCCAGGTTGTGGGGCAGCAGGACACTCCACACCCCTGCTACAGCTTCCTGCACGGGCTGGAGAGGCAGTCAGGTGCTGGTAGTACATCTCATCTCCTCTCCTCCCCAGAATACCAGGAGCCTGGCTTCTGCCTCCTTCAGAACTGCTTTTAGATACCAGTATCCCTGGTCATGTGCTCCAGCCACGCTCCCTGTTCCTCCAGGTATTTTTAAGGCATGGGAGCCTCAGCTAAAGGAAAAGGCAGTAGGTGAACATCTCTGGAAAGCCTCAACTTGACCCCTCAGGCTTGGATGGCTTGCCAGGAGCAGAGGGAACAACCCAGGGAAAAAGATGCTGCCAAGCAGAGAAGCCCAGAAATGTTAATGGTCTTGCAGAGCCCAAACCCAGCCCAGGAGAAACTGCCCCTGCTGTGTGACCCCAGGGTGGGGAGAGTCTCTCCCTGTGGGCAGCAGGGTGCTGGGAGCCACTGAAGATGCTCCAGGGCTCCCCACAAGCCCCTCCCAGACAGCAAAACAGCTTCCCTGTTTCCAGGCCTGGGGAAGTTTGGCCTCACTGGGTGCATCCCATCACTGGCTCCTTTCCCCAAGCCCTGGCCAGAGCTGGAGCACGGAGCTGAGGAGACACCAACCCCCTCGCTGAGACCCTGAGCAGTGAAGCAGAGCCCAGGGACACAGAACAGCCCAGTAAGTCCAAGAGACAGAGACAGGAGTTATGATTTAATCATCACCATCCTCTGCAAATCCAGTGTATGGCAGAGCTGTGGTCCGGCTCCTGGTGCTCCCACATGGCCACCATCCCTCCTCACAGTGCAGAATTGGTCCAGTATGTGGGCAGGGCAGGGACAACACGGGGATGGGGCCAGCCAGCTCCCCCTGCCCCTCCTGCCCCACTGGGTGTGTGCCTGAGGATGGACAACCCTCAGCCTGGTGGGATGGAGGGAGAGCCTGGTCCTGCCCAGCTCTGGTCTGTGCAAAGCTGGTGAGAAGCCCTGGGCCAGGCAGCAGGGACAGATCCTGCCCCCTGACCCTTCACAGGTCACGTAGCCTCTGCCCAGCCCTCCCTGGACCTGAACCTGTGGCACGAGGCAGGCATCCAAATCTCCCTGAACAAGAGGAAAGCCCTAGGACAGCGTTCACTGAGGGGTGGGGAGGGCTGGCAGGGGGGCCCAGCATCTCCCATGAGACTGTCCAGAGTCAGCACAGCTCAGGAGCCCCTGGGATGGCAGAGGGACATCCCTCAGGGCAGTGCCAGCTGGGACAATCCTACAGTAGTGACCTCCAGAAAGGTGTACGTGGTTCAAACAGCAACAAGGACATGTCCCCTCCCAGGGCAAAAGGTGCTGGTGGGGGGGGAACTGCAGCAGAACTAGGACGGGGAATGGCAACAGTGGTTAGGGGTGAAGGCACAGGAGCCACGGGGCTGGGTGCCACGGCTGGGGTCAGTGGTTGGGGCTGAAGAGGCTGCCGGCGAGGAGCCGCCTCTTGACCTCCCTCCAGAGCAGGTCCCGCTCCTGGTTTGCCCGCTGCATGAAGCCCCTGTTCTCCTGGGCTCTCCGGGACAGGTAGGGCAGCACCTCCTTCACCGGCCCGTAGGGCACGTACTTGTACACAGGGAAGCCGGCCTGACCTGGAGGGAGAGAGGCTGCTCAAGGAAGCACCAAGAAAAGAGTGGGGACCAAAGAGAGGGGAGAAGCCTCCTTTAGCCTCAGCTCTCCCGCGTCCCTCGGGCTGTGCTGGTGGAGCAGGGGATGGTGGGCAGGAGGGTGGGGTTGAGCACTGGGGAGGGGAAGCCCAGGAGCAGCCCCATCCACCCCCAGCTCAGCACAGGGAGCTTGGGAACGCGCCAGGGGGAGCAGGACGAGGTCACCAGGAGCCCTGGGAATGTCAGCAGCCAGGGCTGGGCCAACTCAAGAAGCATTCAACCAGAAACATCAAGTTAACACATTTTTCCAGCATGACCAGGGGAGGTTGCAGACAGGCAGCCAAACCCCGTTTGTGAGGGGAACTCCAGGACAGAGCAGCATCCACACTGGACAACTGCCCAGTCTGCCTCCCGCTGCTCTCCTGACCTTGGGTCTCCACTCCAGACACTGGTGTGGGCAGGGGGACCAGTCCCTGACCTGAGCTGGGCTACCTGGACCCTTGCATGTCCCTCTCCAGGCCTCTGGGAGCTCTGCTCTGCTGCCTGGGTCAGTGGTGCAAGAATTCTATGATTCTATAATCACAGAATCCCAGGCTGGTCTGGGTTGGAAGGGACCTTAAAGCTCATCCAGTTCCAACCCCCCTGCCAGCAGCAGGGACACCTTCCACCAGACCAGGCTGCTCAAAGCCTCATCCAACCTGGTCTTGAATACTTCCAGGGAGGAGCAGCCACAGCTTCTCTGGCCAACCTGGGCCAGGGTCTCACCACCCTCACACCAAAGAATTTCTTCCTCACATCTCATCTCCATCTCCCCTCTGCCACTTTCAAGCCATCACCCCTTGTTCTGTCACTCCCTGCCCTTGGCCAAAGTCCCTCCCCAGCCTTCCTGGAGCCCCTTCAGGTACTGGAAGGCCCCTAGAAGGTCCAGAGCCTGTTGCCACCCTGCTAGTAGAAAGCTTGGGACTCTGTGATGCTCCCAGACCAAGGAGGTACAAGAGGGGTTTGCTGTGGCCAGAACCTGTCTCTGCCCAATCTAAGAGAACCCCCATCTCAGCTTGTAGTCCAAAGCAGGAATCTCCCTGCCCAGCCATCACAGTCTCATGGGGCCTCCAGGAGACAGATGTGATTCTCCATCTACATCCTCCCCAAACCCCATGCAGGGGACACAGCTGGGTGAGAGGCAACAAGGCACCATCCTCAGCCAGTCCTGCTCCCTGAGAGACCTGTAGCCTGGCTCCATCCACCCTTCAGACCCCATAGCAGCTGCTCAGGGAGAGTCCAGGGGTCAAGGTGGGGCAGGAGTGCATCTGCCGAGTCCCCTCTGCTCCCAGAACTCACCCAGGGGGAAGGTGATCTGGTCACACATGCCCAGCAGCTGCCCAAAGTACACCTTCTTCTCCGAGGGATGGATCCCAAGCTCCATCATCCTGCAAACCAAGCCTTGGCATTAGGGAGAAGCGGAGATGGTGGAGCACACAGGGGAAGCACATCCCATCAGAGGAGCCAGGATCATCTCCAAGTACGAGAGCGCAGCACTGACTGCATCCCAGATGGATGCTAGGACCTGAAGACTTGAGGGATTTGTTTTTAAAACAGCCTGTGAGCTGGGCCATGAGCTCTGCAGCCACCGTGGGCTGCCACGCTGCGCCCAGCTCCAAACCCCAGCTGAAGCAGCGAGCACCAGATGGGAGCTGGGATCCCACGGGTGAGCGTAGAGACCTGACAAGCCACAGTACATTTCACTGCAGCTCTGCTGGGCCCTTACCTCCTCTGAGCCCCCAGTCCCTGCCAGACCGTGCCACCCCCCCAGTGCCCACCTGCGCAGGGTGAACTTCACGGTGTCCTCGTTGTGAGATGCCACCATCACGCTGGCTTTCCGGTTGTGCTTGATCTCCTCCAGGATATAGTCCAGGCACCTGCAGGACAGGATGGGGCTGCGTGGTGAGGCCGCCTGAGCCCACATCCAGTGGGGTGGGAGGAAGAAACGTGGCTGGGGCTGTCCCCTACCTGTGGTACATCTCATTGGTCTTCTCATAGGTGGGGTTGATGGGGTCCTCATAGCCAATCTGGGCCGCCCTCTTCCGCTCCTGCTCCATGTAGGCGCCGCGGACCAGCTTGGTGCCGAAGTGCCAGCCTTCTCGGCGCGACAGCTCCACGTCCACGGTCACGTTGTCGTAAGCCTCCTGGAGCCAGATGGAAGAGGTGCCACGAGGTCATTGCGCCAGCGCCACATCTGCCCTGGGCCTTCAGGCAGCCAGCCCTGCAGTTGTGCCATTGCATTGCCATGGCTTCAGGAGCTGAGGTCTCCATCCAGCTGCTCCAGCAGGCCCTTGCTGCCCAGACTCCTCTGAACCTCACCTTCAGGTAGCACTGGTAGGTGTTGAAGACGATCGCCTGATCCCTGTTGAAGCGGCGCTGCATCTCCAGCGTGAGGCGGCTGATGGCTGGCTGGAAGTAGCTCTGCTCCGCGTCCACCATCAGCCTCACACCCTTCTCTGTGGCTCTCTAGGAGGGTGAAGGACATGCAGGTTGGTCTGATGGGGCCACCTGCCATGTACCCTCCCTCTCTGTGGTGGTGCCTGTGCCCAGCTCCCCCAGCCCCAGCACCCCCTCACCTTGGCAAGGATGTCCATCCGCTGCAGCATCCGCTTCATCTGCAGGTCCTCCTCCTCAGTGAAGCGTGAGAGCAGAGGCTCAAGCTGCCCAGTCTGCAATGAGAACAGCCTGTGCCACCTGCCTGCGGGTGGCCAGCCCTCCCCACAGGACACAAACCTCCACCAGTGAGGCATGTGTTGGTGTCCCAAGGCAGGGAGGAGGCAAACGCCCCAGAGGGATGAGTCCTTGTGGGACCCTTAACTTGGAGCAGCAGCAGGGGACAGGGGTGGGCTGCCCTGCACCGGCAGTGCCCACCCTGTGGGGACACTGCAGGGGTGGCAGAGGGGCGTACCCACCTGCATATTGGGGATGAGCAGCAGCTTGGAGAGCTTGGTGCGGCTGTCGATCAGGCTGTTCCAGTCCAGCAGGTCCACAGTGCTGGAGCAGAGAGCCAGGTCTGTACTGGTGTCTTGCATGGGCAGGGGGGGTCTCTACCAGGTCCTGTCCCCCACCAACACACCAGGGTACACCTGGCATGTGCCACCCTGACCCATCTTGTCACCTCCACCCAAACTTCCTCTCTGCTTGATCACTACACTGAGCCAGCACTGGCCTTTGGAAACCTCCCTGTGCTGCTGCCCCGCTGCCCCAGGAATGGGGACAAGGTTCCCCAGTGTCCCCACCCTGCAGCACCCCCAGGTCGCAGGCAGCTTACCCGCTCACGCCCAGGTTCTCGCCCGTGAACCAGTGCTGGCTCTCTGCCTTGGTCACAATGCCCAGGCTGGCCAGGGCCTCCTGCCACCAAAAGAAGCATCAGTGTCAAGGGGCTACAGGGGTCTTACTGTTGTAGGCTCAGGGGTGTCACAGGTCAGGGCTGCTCCAGGACCTCCATGGACACTGGCCACTTCCAGCAGCACATTCCCAGCAGCACAGCCTCCTCCCTCGGACATCACCCGCCTCACCTGCAGCTTCTCCACCTCCAGCTTCATTTCCACGGCTGCTCGCCCAGCCTGGCCCTGCTCTGCGGCCATCTGGTGGAAGAACCTCCGCCACTTCACCAGCACCTCTGAGAACTGCAGCTGTGGGGACAAAGCTCAAGGTGAGACACCTGGGCTGGAGCCCAGCTGGCTTGGAGCCTCCTGCAGTGAAGGCTTTGCAGAATCATGCCTAGTCTGAGGCAGACCCTGATCCTACAGCAGAAGAAAGACCTTGGCCAAACAGGGGCCGAGCCTAGAAGTAGAGACGCCCCCACACCCTCATATTGGGACCTCTAAATTTCTGAGCTCTTCATGTGTCCCCAAAAGTTGAGACAGGGTGGTCTCAGGCACACAGGGGACAGCCTGTTGGTGCCCACTCCTCTGCCATCAGTAGAGATGCCACTGCAGCAAGCCTGGCACCCCAAAGCCTCCCTAGATGCATCATCCGTGGCCCTGCCTCTGACCGACCTCACCCTGGTCACAGCCCCAGCACTCACCAGGAACTGAGGTCTGCCCAGTGCTGTCAGCTTGATGGCTGCGAAACCGTCCTGTGAGCTGCCGCCTGGATGGAGCCACAAAGACAGAGCTAGCCCAGCAGGCAGGGTGCTGGGGCAGAAGGGAGGTACCCAAGATATGGTGGTGGGCTGCAGGGTCCCTGCAATCCCCAAGCACAGTGGGGCTGCTCAGGACCTACTAGGAGCATCTACCTGAGGCATCAATGCAGTGGAGGAAAGTCTCCATGTGCTGGTCACACTTGGCCTCGTCAGCGTAGAAATAGGTGCGGGCGCTGACGACCCCACCGCGGCGATCCGCAAATCCCCGATGGGCTCGGTATTGCTTCTCTCTTTGCTCTGCTCCTGGAGTGGAAGAGGATGGAGATGGGCCATGCAGCCCTGCTGAGCTCTTACAAGCCTCCCCAGGAGCTCCTGCCATGGGTGCCAGGGAGAGGGGCTCCAGCTTGGACCTCAGAAGAGCCCCCAAGGCAGCAACATGCCCTGCCTGCTCTGTTGCTTGAGCAGGGGCTGAGCCTTTGCAGAGGAGCAGGGTTGGCCAAGAACCAAGATGTTCATCATCCAGCTCTTGCTCTGAGGCTATGGGAGCTGGGTCCTTCCCCCACACCACGCCTGCAGGATCAGCTGGACCTTCAAACTATCTTCTGTCAGCAGGAGAGGCCGGGTCACTCACCTCCCATCTCCTTCTCGGCTGCAGAGGTGCAGGAGCTAAGAAGAGAAACAGGGAAGACAAGGGCCAGGTCAGCAACGCCTCCACAGCCCCATGGTGGTGGCCAAGGCAGCTCCAAGGCACCCCTGCTGCCTGCCTGGTGCTGCACCTGGCTCTTCCCTCGCCATCCCATCTCCAGTGGATGAAATGCTGCTCAGCATGTGCTCCACTGGCAGGTCAGATGCCCCAAACCTCCTCGTGGAAGGCAATGGGGTTTCAACATCCAGGCAAGGATGGAGGTCCTGGGGCAGCACAGGGGGGTCCAGAGATGCTCTCAAACAGCCCACCCCATGGCAAGGACAAGATCAGCCCTGGTGGGGCTAGATGCTCCATCTCCAGCCACGCCAGCCCATGGTCCTCACTTGTGGTGGCACCAAACCTCAACCCAACATCTCCCCACCTTGCAGGCACCACCAGCCAGACCATGAAGCAGGGATTTTCTTCATACCAGGGCACATCAAACAGTAGGATGCCCGGCTGCAGCTCAGCTGGCCCATGATCCTCTGCCCCCTGGCATTAGCCAACAGCTTATGAACAAGGTCTCGGCTTCAACTCCAGTTGACCTTGGATGTAATTTCATGCCCAAGTTATTTGCCACAGAAATAACAGCACTCTGACAGGCCAGAGGGATGCTGTCCAAGTCATGAGATTCTCCTTGAGCTTGAGCAGCTAAGCCTTCTTGCTGGCACCCTAGATCCAGCCCGCAGGCCCAGGGTCACACCAGAAAGACTGCCAACTCCTGGAGAGCAGCCCTGAGTGACAGCAGAGCCTTCTCCAGGAGATCTCTGCCTTGAGTCACTGTCGCAGAACTGTCTGTGCCCAGCAGTGGGGAAGCACACTGCCAGCCAAGCAGCAAAACCACCCACCAGGAGCCCAAGGACTTGCACAAGAGAGTGGAGAGGCACGTGGCATGGTCCCAGAACATGTTGTCCTGCACAGAAACCCTGTGACAGGGATTAGGGGATGCTGGAAGCATGAACAAGCAGAGATAAGCCCGTCCTCCTGCTCTTCAGAGCCAGGAACAGCCCCACATTGCTCAAAGCACACTGAAGCCTTGTGTGAACCAGGGCAGGAGCAGCTGGAGCTCATGGGGAGCAGCAGGCACCACATCCAGCAGGATCTGCTCCATCATTTTGTTACTATAGCAGGTCAAGAAGCTTTTGAAAAGAAGGAGAGAAAACTTCATGCACCCAGGGATGTGATGCAACAGCAAAGCCCATAGCAGCTGGAAGGTCCCCTTGGGGTAAGCAGGGTAGTGCAGTGGAAGGCTTTAGCCTGGAGAAAAGGAGGCTGAGGTGAGACCTTCTGGCTCTGTCCAACTCCTCAAAAGGAGGGTGGAGAGAGGTGGGGGTGGGTCTGTTCAACCAAGGACCAAGGGACAGGACAAGAGGAAATGGCCTCAAGCTGTGCCAAGGGAGGTTTAGATTGGATCTGAGGAAAAATTTCTTCACCAAAAGGGTGGTCAGTCGTTGGAACAGGCTGCCCTGGGAGGTGGTGGAGTCCACTTTACCTGGTAGTGCTTGAAAGACAGGTAGATGAGGTGCTTAGCGACATGGCTTAGAGGTGGAGTTGGTCATGTTGAGTTTATGGTTGGACTCCATGAGCTTAAAGGTCTTTTCCAACCACTAAGATTCTCTGATACACTGCTGGGACTCTGAGGGGGTATCAAGAGGTGTCAAGGTCCCAGTTACAGCACAGCAGGACAGCTCTGAACCCTGGAGTACACCTTGCATCTAACATCTGAGATACTGGGGACAAGTGGCATGCAGCAAGTTGTCACCAGAAAGGAGCCACCTGCAAGGCACCCTCAGGACCTGGGAGCTCCCTCTTGCTCTAACCAGACCCTCCAAGTTCTGCAAAACAGGTTCTGGAAACTCAGTGCAGCCCGCTGGGTTGCTGGGAAAGGTAATCCAGCTGACACAGCAGGCCTGGGCTTTCAGGAAGTTTTTGATCAGGCTCAAATAAACGGTTTCAGAAGCACAAAGGTCCCTCTGTCAGAAATAAGTAGGCAATAATCCATTTCTCCTTGGAGGTTACCAGGAGGGTGCTGTGAGCACAGCGCATTTGCTTTGCTCAGCAGCAGATGGGTCTGACAGCAGTTGAGGGACTACCAGGGGGAAGTTGTCACTGAATTACTACTGAATCCAAGGCAAAACCCATGGTCACATGAAGCCCAGACCAGAGCTATGGGTGATGCCTGAAACCCTGCAGGTTGGAATAAAGCAAAGCTCTTGGCAGAAGAGAGTCCTTGAAGCCTGCCTCATGCATGAGGTGCCAGCACGCACCAGCCCAGGACCACTACAGGACCTCCTTGCAGAGCTTCGAGCTAAACAGACACCACCCTGTGACCCTGGGGACCCAAGCACATGCAGGCAGAGCACTGGGCATGGGAGCCAGCAGCACTGGGATCAGGAGAAGGGGAGGAGATGGCTCTGAGAGGCTGATTGGCCCAGCTGGATCATAATCCCATGCTGGGGCAGATATCAGTTGCCCACGCAAGAAATCTCTAGAGGAAGCGAAGTCCACACGCTGAGTGGCACAGCCCTTCAGGGTGCCTGGCAGCACCGGGGGCAGGAATGTCCTTCCCCATGTTAGCAGAACCCCAACCCACCTCCTGTCTCTGGATGCCCATGGGCCAGCAATGGCCTCAAGGAGACCATGACCACCTCCACTAAAGGGGGGCTCCTTGTTTCACCCCACAGGGACCAGAAGCCCCCACCCAGCTGCAGTGCTGCCCCTCCACACCCCACCTGGGGCTGCACTCATCCTGTAGCCCCAAATTCATGCGCTGCCCTGGGAGTGCATCAGCTCACAGGCTCTGCTGTCTGCAGGACACCTTCCTCCAGCCGTTATCACCACGACCTGGCAGCAGCCTTCAGCACATGGTCAAGGACTCCTGGGAGAAGCTGGCAGAGCTCTGGATGCCAGCCCAGGCAGGACAGGGCAGGCAGGAGCCTGTAGCAGGCAGGATAAGCTGGTGCCTGCCCGCCTTGGTGTTTCCAACCAGAAAGTCCATGAAAAGGAGCAGCCACAGCCCATTGCTGGGGAGGAAAGGGCATTTCCCTGCTGTTATCCCCAGTTTGATCCAGAGGAGCAGGTACACTGGTGAGGCCAGCATAGCTCTGCCTGGAGGACACAACAGCAGATGGCACCAGGAGGCCAAAAAACTCACTGCAGCTGGTTTGTCCCTCAGCTTCCTGGCTGGCAGCAGTGTGAAGCCCTGGAGGGCTTCCAGGAGGGAGGGAGGGAAGCAGCTCTGAGACCTGGACCCCTCACCCCTCTCACAGAATGGCAGGGGTTGGAAGGGACCTCAGGAGATCATCCAGTCCAACCCCCCTGCCAAAGCAGGTTCACCTACACCAGGTTGCACAGGATGGCATCCAGGTGGGTTTGAACATCTCCAGAGGAGACTCCACAACCTCTCTGGGCAGCCTGTCCCAGGGCTCTGGCACCCTCACAGGAAAGAAGTTTTTCCTCGTGTTTAAGTGGAACCTCCTGTGTTCCAACTTGCATCTGTTGTCCCTTGTCCTGTCACTGGGCACCACTGGAAAGAGTCTGGCCCCGTTCTCTTGACACCCACCCTTTAGATATTTATAAACATTGATAAGGTCCCCTCTCAGTCTGCTCTTCTCCAGGCTGAGCAGACCACGTGCAGCCCAGCTCAGCACCATCCCTAGCAGAAGCAACCAGGAACTCCAGGCTCTGTCCCTGGACTGAGCTGGAGCAGCGCTTGGCATGGGCCAGGGTCCAGCACAGCCCTTCTGATGCCACCCACCCCTCCCTGGGCTTTGTCCCTTCTCCATGACACCCCTGGGTGACTGCCTCAGGATGGCATTCTCCCCTCCCCCCTCAACATCCATGTGTTGGGGCAAATCCTGCTGGATCTCAGGCAGGGTGGCATCAGGGGACACAGGGAACAGGGTCCAGCACACGGCTTTGCCAACCTCTCCTGGGTGGGAACGACCCGCACAGCACAGGCAGAGCTCACCCAACCAGCAGCCCCACACCTGCAAGCCCCAAACCTGCTCCAGGGGGAGACGGGGAACCAGCACACCCCAAGGCAGCTCCCAAAGCACTGACTCCCGCCAAAGCCCTTGGTGGGCAACCACGGGAAAGCACTTGGCACGGGCACAGCAATGCCAGTGCAGCAGCACCGGCACCGCCAGCTCAGCCGGGTCATGCCAGGGTCCGGCTCAGCCCCCCGCGGATGCTGAGCACCATGCCCAGACCACGGCTGCTCCTGGAAACACCTTCAAGAGTCCCCCCTCCCCGTTCGGTGTTTTTAAGCTCTTCAAAAAAAAAAAAAAAAAGTTTCTATCTAAAGAAAAGAGTCCCCCCCCCATGCAGCTCCCGCCGTGGCGGGCAGGACTCCCCACCCCTGGGGACGGCAGTGCCGCCCGTCAGACACTGCAGGGTCCCCGATAAGCAGCGCCCGGGTGGGGAGCAGAGATAAGGCTGGCAGTGGGGAGTGGGAGGAGTCCAGCAGCAGCACCTGCAACCCCGCACCGACCCAAAGCCCCGCTTGTAAATCACCCTGAAAAACCCGTTTCCACTGTATTTTGTGCCACCGCATGACAAGCGCGTGACACCCAGCCAGTGTCCCCAGCTGCGAATGGGGACACGGGGCTGTTGCAGCTTTGCTGGGGGAGCGCTGCACCCTCTAGCAGAGCCACCCTTGTCCTTGGTGAGGGGGGACATCACCCACCCCAGTGACCGTGGGGTGCCGGCCAGTGACCCATCGATCGCCGAAACTGGAGCCCAAATCCTGGAAAGCTGCCGGCGGTTTGGGGCTGTGCCAGCCCTTGGCAGAGGGCGAGGGGCAGGGAAGGCTGCCCGGGGGGGAAGACAGTGTGGGAAGGGGTGCAACATGGGGGGGACACACTGCCCCAGTTTGGGGGGTGGTGGGAATGATGGGGGGCAGCACCCCTGTTGGTACAGTAGGGGTGGAGGAGGCAGCATGATGGGGGGGATGGGGGTGGGGGGACAAAACTGCAGTGGGAGGGGAAGAAGTGGGGCAGCACTCTAAAGGGAAGGGGGAATAGGGGGCAGCACCCCAGTTTGTGGGGGTGGAAGGGAGGGAGCAAACCAGTGTGGGGGGAGGAAATGGGACAGGGCAGCATCACACCAGGGGGCAGTGGGAATGGGGGGGCAGCACACCAGGGGGAATGAGGCCTGGAGGCAGCACCCCAGCATGTGCAGTGGGGTGGGGGGGACAGCACTCCATGCGTACCGTGGAAATGGGGGGTGGGCAGCACCCCATTGGGGGGGGGGCAGAAGCCCGTGTGTTTATTTGGAACGGGGGGGGCAGCACTCCACAGGGAGTGGGGACTGGGGGGGGCGGCGGGGGGGGCAGCACCCGGGGGGCGGTGTCAGTAGCGGTGGGGGGGGGGTGGGGGCGCGCGCAGCGGGAGACGTGACCGGGGCGCACCCGCAACCCATCGCCACAGCCAATGAGAGCGGGGGGGATGGGCAGGCGCAGCCAATAGCAGAGCGGCCAAGTCCCGCGCCCGCTCCCGGCGCGCCCCGCCCCGCACTCACTCCAGCTCCTGGCGCTCGGCCTCCTCGTTGCTCAGATCCTCCTCCACGCCGTAATCCAGCACGGCGCCCACCCCGAACGCCTGGTTCCGCCGGATGAGCGGTTTGATGGCCTCCTGGTCCTCCCCGGCCACGAACTGCCCGTAGAACGTCATCTTCATCAGCCGCTCGAATAGCGCCTGCCCCAGCACCCGCTGGCACAGCTGCAGCAGCTGCGGGACAACGGCAGCTCAGCGCCCCGTCCGCACCGCGCACCCCGGGGCGGACACCCCCCCCTCGCCATCCCCCGGGACAAGAGCTCCCCCCCCCCCGGCCCGGGAGCGGCACCCCCGGAGACGGCAGTCACCCCTCAGCAGCCCCCCCTTCCCCCGGGCCGGAGATCCACGTCCGTCCGTTCCCCCCCCCCCCCCGGCCCCGGAGCAATCAACCCCCGCCCCGCCTGGCTCGGGACCGCCATACCCCCGGCGCGGGCAGCCTCCCGGTCTCAGCACCCATCCGGAGCGAGAACCCCCCGTCCCGGCACCCTCAGAGCAGGCAGCCCCTGGTCCGGGACTGGCACCCTCCTCCTCACACCCTCCGGAGCGCAGCTACCCACGGGCCGGACACTCGCACTGCCCGGAACGACAGCCTCCCCCGATCCAGGACCAGAAACTCCCGGAGCGATCAGCTTCCCGCACCCGGCTTGGGACCCGCACTCCCCGTGGAGCGGGCAGCCTCCCGGTCCCAGCACCCACCCGGAGCGGGACCCCCCTGCCCAGAGCCGCCCCGCACCCCCCGGAACGGGCATCCCTCCCAGGGGCTCGGCTCCTCCCACCACGCACCTCCCGGTTGTGCTCCACGAGCGGCCCCACCGCGCAGAGCCCGAGCACCACCAGCCCGCGCAGTAGCTCCGCGCTGCTCTTGCTGCGGAACGCTTCTCGTGGGTCATTGAAATCCACGGCCGGGGGCGGCGGCGACCTCCCCCGCTCCGCACCCCGCAGTACCGGCCGGGTCCCTCTGCCCACAGCCAGCGGCGGAGCGGCCCCGCGGGGAGCGGCGGAGGGTGCGGAATGGGGGCGGCGGGGGACGCGCAGGCGGGCGGTGGCACCGCACAGCGCCCGGACCGCGCTCTGCACAGCCATGGGCACGGCAGGATCGCCTGCCCCGCTCCGCCGCCTTAAGTACCGCCCGCGCCGGCACCGCCCCGCCCCGCGCCCGGCTCTGCCCCGGCACCGGCATCACCCCTCCCGCAACCCGGTGCCTTCCCCGCTCGCATCCTTTTCGAAGATCCCCGGGGAGGGCAGACAGGGGAGAGGGGTGGGAGCCCCGGGTGGGGCTGAAGGAAGCCCCCTGCTCTTGGAGCAGTCCTGGAGGAGCCTCGTGTCCTTGGAGGAACCCCAGGGAATTCAGTGGAGGTCCCAAGGGAGTGCTGAAGTGGTCTCCGTCCCACCAGAGGGGCCCTGAGGGCAGCACTGGGACCATCCCTGCAGGGCCAAGGGGCTCCTGACCCCTTAGAGCAGCCTCGGGGAGATCTATGGAGGACCCAAAGGTGGGTGTGTGTGTATGGGGGGGTGTGTGTGTGTGTGAAGGACCCCCTCTTCTTGGAGCAGTCCTGGAGAAGCCCTGTGTCCTTGAAGGAGGCCCAAGGAGATCTGTGGAGGTCCCACGGGAGCGCTGAGGTTGTCCCAATCCCACTGCAGAGGCCCTGAGGGCAGCACTGGGACCACCCCTGCAGGGCCAAGGGGCTCCTGACCCCTTAGAACAGCCCCAGGGAGGGTCAAAGGTTGCCCTTGAAAGGGTCCCTGTCCTCTTATAGCAGTCCCTGGGGCAGGCTGTGTCATATCCAGCCCACAGAGCTGGGAGGTCCTTGGCAGGAGGGGGGATCTCAGACCCCAGGGACATGTCCATGGGAGAGATGTTGTGAGCCCCAGAGCTTGCTCCTGCTGGTCTGTGCATGAATGACTTGTGGGTGTCAGCTGAATCCTTGTTTGCTCAGTCAGGGTTTTGGGGGTGCTTGGGGTGGCTTGAGCCAGCAGACTGGGTTGGGGCAGTTGGGCTTCGCCTACCCCATGAAGCCCCACTGCAGAGAATGCTGGCAGGGCCTTGGGTGGTTCCCATGGCAGGGACATGTCCATGCTGCTCCTGGCAGGCATTTGTCTGAGCTGTTCCTCCCAGGCACACCTAGTGCTGAACTCCAGAGATCACCCAGCACCCTGTGGTCAGATACGCTCCTGACTCTTGGCCTGGAGTGCAGAGAGCAGGGACCTCCCTTCTTTTTTTGCAGGACTGTTTCACAGCAGCAAGTATCACAGACACATCCTCTGTCCATGTCCCCTCTCCATGACTATGTCACAGAATCACAGAATCATAGTGATTGGAAAAGATCCTTTAGGATCACTGAGTCCAACTCAACAGTGACAATTCCACCTCTAAATCATGTCCCTGAGCACCTCATCTGCCTGTCTTTCAAATACCACCAGGGAAGGTGATTCCACCACCTCCCTGGGAAGCCTGTTCCAACGCTTGAAATGTTCCCTCTCCATGCCTACATCGCCTCTCCGTGACCATGCCCCCTCGCCATGACCATGTCCTCTCTCCATACCCACTTCTCCAGCCCCAGTGTTGCGGTGGCTCCCGGAGGATGACTCCAGGCAAACGCAGACCTGCCCAAACCCAGCTCCTCAGTGACATCTGGTGCCTGGGGGTGCTCAGCGCAGGCAGCAGCAGGCAGGTGAGGTTTGCTGGGCTGGGAAACTACATCCTGAGTGGGGTGGAAAGGAAACTCCCAAAGCAGGGGTCCTCAAACTACGGCCCGCGGGCTGGATACGGCCCCCCTGCTTCCGCAATCGAGCCCGCCGCTATTTACAGAACTCCCCGCCCCCCCCGCCGAGTGTTGAGGGGGAACCAGCGCCCCGTCCTGGACCTGCCCCCCGCGGCGGGCGAGAGGCGCGGGCATCTCCTCTGCCGGGCGAGCTCAGTCGCAGCCTCTGGACTGCCAGGTCCAGCCACCTCGGGCGAATCGCCAGAGCCCCGGCGCGGCAAAGCTCCTCCAGTCCCTTCTGGCCGCCCCTTCCGGGCTGCGCGGCCGGGCTGAGGAGGGAGGCCAGCGAGGTGGGCGACTCCCCCGTCTCTCCCTCCCTCCCTCCAGCTCCCAGGCAGCTCCCGCCCCCGACAGTGTCTGAGGGACAGTGAATCGGCCCCCTGTTTAAAAAGTTTGAGGACCCCTGTCCCAAAGCTTTGAGAAGGCTCCAGCAGCTGCGATGCAAAACATTTCTTTTCCAAATAGGATGGTTTAGCTTAGCTGGCAGCCAAACCCAGCCGCTCATTCACTCCCCCCACTCCAGGGAACAGGTGAATGAACTGGAGGGTAGCGGTGAGGAGACTTGTAGTTTGAGATAAGAACAATTTAATAATTGCAATAAAATAAATCTTAAAATAATACTGATATTAAAATAGAAATTATAATAATAATAGTAATAAAATATGCAAATGAGCAGAACCCAGTGCCATTAGTCACCACCCACCGACCCAGCCCGGCCCGTTCCCAGAGAACGATCCCGGAGCAGCGACAATCCCGACCCGAAACCGCAATCCCGGGAGAGCGAGAGCCCGAGCGAGAGCCAGAGAGAGCCAGAGAGGAAGAGCCCCTCATGGATCTCCTGCCCATGGGGGACAGGAGATGGAACAGCCCCTTGGCAGAGCCCAATGCCCATGGAGCTGATCCATGTCAATATTCCTCACCCCGAGCTCTTGCGCTTGCAGAGGGACAAACACAAAGTCCTTCAGTGCCAGGGACACAAATGCCAGCATGGGGATGTTCTCAGCGTTTCTCTCCTGACAAATCCCAGCTGAACCCAACCCCCAGTGCTGTTCCAGCTGCTGAACAGAACCAGCTCTGGCCCAGCTCACACCAGGATGAGGGCAGATGCCACCACTGCAATTAAAAACTTTTGCTCCTTTTTTAGCCTCAGTGGTGCTGGGCCAAACTGTGACTCCCTGCAGCCACAGCCAGACCCCCCTCCCTTGGCAGGGAGCTCGTTTCTTAGCCAGGTACCACAGAAAAAGTTCTCTTGAAAGACTCTAACAGCATCAGCCACCCCCAGGAGATAATCTAATCTTAGCAGGGACAGTTTCTGAGCATTGACCTGGCAACCCTGTTGGTGTTGGTGGAGCCTCCAGGCTGGGGAGGGGAGTTTGTGATGCACAACCAGGTCTGAGTTTCTGGAGAAAATTTAGTCTCAGATCCAAACATGAAGATGAAATGTAAAAAAGACACATTTTCTGGTGTCTGGAAGTGGTGGAAGTGAAATCTGATGGTGTCTATCTTGGGTGGCTGCCCCAGAAGCAGAGGAGATCCATGAGCTGGCAGCACCACCGATGGCTGGGAGACCAACCAGGGATGCTCAAGGCTGCTGTGGGCACCACACCATGTCCCCACAGAGCACTGACTCCCAGCTCCCCATGCCCCTTGTCTGTGACTTTATGCTCTTCAGGCCACTGTCCCCACGACCCACCATTTGTGTCCAGAGGAGGCCACGAAATTGCTCAGCCTGGAGGAGACTGAGAGGAGATCTCCTGGCGGTCTGGAACTTCCTCCCAAGGGGAAGAGGAGGGGCAGGCGCTGAGCTCTTCTCTCTGGCCACCAACGCCAGGAGCAGAGGCCATGGCAGGAAGATGTGGCAGGGGAGGGTGAGGTTGGCCATGAGGAAAAGGTTCTTGAGGCAGAGGGTGGTGGAGCACTGGCACAGGCTCCCCAGGGAGGTGCTCATGGCCCCAGGCCTGACAAGATTCCAGCAGCATTTGGCCAAGGCCCTCAGGGACATGGTGTGAATGTTGGGACTGTCCTGTGCAGGGACAGGAGTTGGACTCAAGATCCTTGTGGGTCTCTTCCAACTCACAATATTTGATGACTCTATGATCATTGTCCAGGTGCTGCTGGCACAGAGGGGGACAGTGCATGCTCAAGGTCTGCTTCTACTGGTCTGGTGGCTACAAATGGCCCATGCATGGCATGGGAAGCCCAGTCCAGCCCATGACATGGATACCCACATCACAAACGCAACCACACTGCTGTATCCCACACGGGGATCATGCCCCAGGCCTGATAATGTGCACCCAGTCCTTCAGCCAGCACACTTGGCCGCAGCAGCACTGGCACTGAGCAGGGGCGAGGCTGTTACTGACGGCTTGAGAAGCCACAAGACGTGAAGAGACAGATTTGAATGCAAGACAAATAGGGGAGAAGGGGATTTAGTGCAGGAGGAGGTGGCAGTTTGGAAAATGGGAGGCCAGGGCAGGCATCTTTCATGGCTGTGCTCGGCAGAGAGGTGTTTTTGACACGGCAAAAATAACAGATGGGAAAGAGAAGCAGCAGCCGCTGGCGGCACCTGGGCGGGAGCCTCGTGAGGTGCAAATCCCTCCTCCTGCCTTTGGCAGAGGCAGGCACACGACCTGGGTGCTGCTGAGCTGTGTCACACTGCTGGGGCACAGGGATCAGCCTTCCTCACCATCATCTTCCTCCAGCCCAGTGCTGGGGTGGGGGCAATCCTGTCCCATGCTCAGGACTGGAGCTTGCTCCTCACTGTCCCATAATTCTGCCAGCCCTCTGCACTCCCGGCACCCCACGTTCCCAGCACCCATCTGCTGCGGTTTCCCTGGAGAATGCTGAGTCAGATCCTCTGCCACCAGGTATTTCTCACACTGATCATACACCCGACTCGTGCTCAGCACCAGCACTACCAAACCATTTCCACCCCAGGAGGAACATCTGCACCCTGCCAGCAAGCAGGCAGGGCTGTGGGGAACAGTGTGGCATCTACCCTGCTAAAGGTTTCCCTTGGAGCAGGATGTGATGGGGTGGCCAGGAGCTGCAGCCCTTCCCCATGGTCATGGGCAGCTGTCTGTTGTGGACCCACCAGCAAAACCCAGGAGAAGGGGGAGGTGGGGACGGCGTTTCCCAGATTGCAACCATGTGTGGTTCATCATCTGGTTGAGGGTTATTTTTCTTCACAAGAGGCCTCATCTCCTGCCATGACACTCTTCAGGGAGACCCCCAGACCCACTAATATCCACACTGATGGGAATGAAACCCCTGTGGGGTGCACAGGAGCTCCCAGCACTAGGACAGGGGGTATTTAGGTGAGCAGTTGGTTCTCTCTAACCCCTCCAAGCAGCCCTGTCACCCTCCCCATCATCCTCCCTGTGGGTGGCTCTGGCTTGTGCCTCTGTATGGTTGCTGCTCCGCTTCTCTGTACCACATGGGCAGCTGGGCAGAGCCAGCCCATCCTCCTGCAGCTGGGGAACTGCATCCTTCCCCTTCCTCCTGGTGCTGGAGATGTTGGACTGCTGAGCGAGGGTAGTGGGGAACCCCATCCCAGCTCTGTGCAGGCAGGGTGAGGCTGCAGCACTCGTGTCCTGACTCCACAGGACCAGAGGAGGGAGTTTTTGGAAGGGGTTGCCCAGGGCAGTGGTGGAGTCCCCATCCCTGGAGGGATTGAAGAGTCGTGTAGACACAGTGCTGAGGGACAGGGGTCAGTCAGGGACTGGTCAGTGTTGGACTCGATGAGCTTAAAGGGCTTTTCCAGTTGAGGCAATTCTGAGATTCTGTGATTCTGTTTTGGGGACTTACTGGTGGGCACCTTGGGAGTCACAGGGCGAGAGCTCCAGCTCCTGAAGTGTTTCTGGGTCTTGGGAACCCTGGTGAGAGCAGCTGAGATCTGCCACAGACAGTGCTGGTGGGAAGCAATGCTGGGGGTCTCCTCTGGCAGCTGATCTCCTGGCTGTCTTGGACCTTGCTCCCCCAACATGGTTGGGATTTGGGAAGCTGAGCTGGGCCCTGATCCCTGGCATTTTCCTCTTGCATCCCAATGATTTTCAGTGAATCACTTGTAGACTGAGAAGTAAATGTCCGCTTGATTCTCCCTTGATTTCCTGCAGACCTGGTGTAGCTCAGCAGCCACCAGAAAATACCAGGTGAATTCCTATCTCCATAAAGGTCAAAGCTGTAAAAAAATGAAGTTGCCTCTGAAAGGGCATCTAGAAAAATCTCCAAAGCAGGGAAAGGCACATCAGACTTCCCACATCAGGTATGTTTTTCTTTCTTTTTTTGTGCAGAGATGGGTCCCTCTGATTTTCCATCTGCAGGTAGAGGTGGGTTGTGGGAGAGGTCCACGAGTGTGCCTGGGGAAAAAGGCAGGTCAGCGACTGCCTGAAACAGTTTTGCTGCACTTACAGCTGAGAAAGGATCATGCTGGAAGGTTTCTGTAGAAGTGGGGTCTGGGGAATAGACATAAAAAGCCTTTTTTCCAAGCTGAGTCCCTTGGCGGGTGGGTTGTTTATGGAGCCTGGATGCCAGAGAGCCTGGAAGGGAGCCAGCGCTGTTTTAGCCCTTTGTAAATGATTTGAATACCTTGTGCTGGGGGAGCATTCCCAGGAAAACAGGGGGAAGAGGAAGGCAAGGGAGGGGAGCACTTCGGGGCAGAGGGAAGGGACTGCTCAGCTGTGCTTCCCTGGTGGAGAGGGGTTCAGGACCCCAGGAGATGGGTGAAGGGCAGAAGGGACCAGGGACAGCAGGAGCATTTGGTGGGGACTGTCTGTGCCCCTCCTGTCCCCCATCAAAAGCTGCTGCTGGAGATGTGAACCCAGGGAGTGTGCAGCTTCAGGAGTTGGTTGCCTCCAAGAACAGCTTGCCAGCAAGCACCTTCCCAAACCTCCCACTTTTTTCCTTGGTGATGCTACTAAGGAGCCCCTCTACTCCTCTTTGCAGCCCTGGCCTGTGAGGAGTGTCCCCTGGCCAGACCCACGCAGCTGGACTCCCCACGCTGAGCTGAGTGCCCCCAGATACGTGAGGGGTTTGGGACAGGGCTCCTGCAGTGATCTGGGGGCAACCAGACACCGAGGGATTTGGGGTAAGCAGCACTCTCAGGGCTGTAGCAGATGAACTCAAGCCACCCACCCTCACCCTTGAGAACCTGCCTGTTCCTTATTGATTAATGCAGTGGCTCATTTTTCTAAAAATATGCTCTTAATTACTGTGCCTCAGGAAGCAGAGATCTCTTGCAGCAAAACCTCATTGATTTGGAGGCTGCTGCAGCCCCAGTGAAGCCCCTTCGGTGGCGGAGCCTTCGTGCCCACTGCCCAGAGACAGCTCCTCTCTGCGGGCGGGTTTTGCTCTGGTCGATTCCCAGCTCACAGCAGCTGATTGGTATTTGCCTTTTTCCAAGTGTCACTTGTTTTTGCTTCTTAACTTTTTGTGTATTTAATTGAGAGCAGGTAGCACCGAGTGGCACTTGAACTTCTCTTCCAGTGGAAAAAAGTAGAAGGAAAAATGCTCCTTTCCCCCTTGTGCTCCTGAGATGTCTGTAGGGAAAGGGGAGAAGTGAATCTGTTTTCTTTATTTTTGTGTTGTTTTCCTGCCTTCCTCCTTTGGCAAAAGCTTTGTAGGGAACTCCAGGCTTTTCCATATTCTCCTGTCCCAGGAAAGCACTAAGCAGGCTCCACCAAGAGGCAGAGCACCCAGGGAAGGGGCCTGATGCTCCCCTCTAGGTGTCAGATTCCATGTCCACTTGGTCTCCTGTCCTCCTCCCTGCGACCCCAGCCAGCCCCTGCCTCTGAGCTGAGATGAGCACTGGCAGGGACAGGGGCTGCTCAGAGAGGGTTCATCCACTTTTGCACCTCCAACATCCATCAGTGTTAGGAGACCGCCCTGAACCACGTCCTCGCTCACTGCCCAGGCTGCAGATCCTTGCTGACCTACTCCTGTTTTTTTCACCCTTTATACTTTCTGTGTAGCCACCAGCTCTGTTCCTCCCACCTCTCCAAACCAGCTCTTTGTTTCCTCATGGGCTTCTCTGTCCCATTCACCTTTCCCCAAGCGAGGGCTTTGCAATTTGATTTTTCAGCACCCAGGAGAGCAAGGGCAAAACCAAGGTGTTGCTCCAGGGTGACATTTCACTGCCCCTTTCCCTTACCTTGCTCACTGCCTTCATTTTTCAGCACCACATGAAGCAGACTGTGCAGATGATGGTGTCCTTCCTCTCCAGCCTGACAACCCCCCGCTCCCCCTGTCCTGTGTGATGAACATGGCTTATGAAAAACAGGCTCCGTGGCTGGTGTCACTTCAAAGTCGATTTTAAAAAGTGCTGCTTTTTTCCAAGTCTGAATCCCATCTTTCATTCTGGTAATTGCATGGCTTTGTTTTGCACGTTCAAAATTCCTTCTGGTTGGATCTTTATTTGTAATTCCTTATTTTTTGTGCAAGGAAGTATCAAAGGGAGCATCCCTCCTCAGGGAGATCCAAGCTATGGCTTGATCTAATGCTCCTCCAAGGGAGAGGCTGACCTGGAGATGCCAGCGATGCTCTGCCACCCCTGATCCCTTTTCCCACTGTTACACAGCTGTGACACAGCTGTGACAGCCACCCCGTGACTACAGGATGAGGGAGAGCCCAGGACAAAGCCCCAGTGCTCTGGATGATCGTAGAATCATTGAATGCTGTGAGCAGGAAGGGACCCACCAGGATGATGGAGTCCAACTCTTGTCCCTGAACAGGACAATCCCAACGTTCACACCATGTCCCTGAGGGCCTTGGCCAAATGCTGCTGCAATCTTGTCAGCCTTGGGGCCATGAGCACCTCCCTGGGGAGCCTGTGCCAGTGCTCCACCACCCTCTGCCTCAAGAACCTTTTCCTCATGGCCAACCTCACCCTCCCCTGCCACATCTTCCTGCCATGGCCTCTGCTCCTGGCGTTGGTGGCCAGAGAGAAGAGCTCAGTGCCTGCCCCTCCTCTGCCCCTTGGGAGGAAGTTCCAGACCGCCAGGAGATCTCCTCTCAGTCTCCTCCAGGCTGAGCAAACCAAGTGCCTTCAGCCTCTCCTCACACCCTTCCCCTCTAAACCCTTCCCCTCCTCTGGACACTCTCCAGCAGCTTTAGATCCTCTTTCTCCCGTGGTGCCCAAGCTGCCCCCAGTGCTGGAGGTGAGGCCGCCCCAGTGCAGAGCAGAGCGGGACGATCCCCTCCCTGGCCCAGCTCGCAGTGCAGTGCTGGATGCCCCCATGGAGGGTGGTGAGAGGACACCAGCCCTTAGGCTGATGCTGGCAGCCAACCCCAAAACTTGCACCCTGACTGTGGGAAAACTCAAATAATTTTTCAATGTCACCAACCAAGTTTCTGCAGATTTTCCTGGGGACAGGAGAAGGCAACACTCCAAGTCCCTGTTCCCCGAGCTGGCGAAGTGACAGCTTTCCACTGAAGTGACTGATTTTTTTTTTTCTTAATGCAGACCAAACAAAGCCGTTTTCTCTCATTAGAGCTTCTGATACAGCTGGAAAAAGTGAGTGAGCTCTCTGAAAGCTCATCTGCTGCTCCGATGAAGGGGTCCCTCCCCCTCAGCAGACCTCTGAGTGTTGGGCTGCCCTAGCTTCAGTCCTCCTTGTTCCTCTGGCTGTGACTGTGCTGAAACTTGGAAACAAAAAGACTCAGGGATGGAAAATTTCAGCCCTAAAGTGTAAAGTTGGACAAAATCCAGGCAGGACTTGGCAGGCAGACCCAACAGAGGTTGTTCCTCTTGCTGATGTTTTTGCTTCTGTGCTTTTGAGAGCCTCTCTGCAGCTCTACTCTGGCTGGGTCATGTTCTGCCAGTGTAAGAGGTGGCATTGCCACCACAACAGGTTATCTGGGGTTCCCCAAGTTTTCTCGTCTCTGGAGCTGTGGATGTTCCAGAAAGAGACATGGCGGTGGCCTCGTGTTACAGGGACATCTGTGCCATCACCCCATCCCACTCTCTTGCTAGCCTAGAGATGGCCAGAGGACTCTGCTCCTCTGGCTACCTGAGTGCAGTGGATGATTTGAATCCATCACTGCAGGAGAACAACCCTCACACAGCTAAGATGAACCACCTAATGAACATGAGGTGCTGGGATTTTATTGCCAGCTCTGGTTATGGGCAACCAAAAGCAAACTGCTACTCAACACATCTGCATGTTGCGAGCTGGCTCTTGGATTCACGTGAGGTGGCTTTTAACAGGGAACATGCTGGAAAAACTGGTGAGACTCCATCTCCCCCATGTCTCTCACAGGTCATGCCAGGAGGACAAATCAATCTATCCCTGCAAGATTTGATGAGCTCTGAAGAAGGACTGTCATGAGCTGTGCTGATTCCTGAGGTCCTCCTCAGCAGGAGGGACCCCACAGCACTCCACAGTGACTGAGTCACCCCTCCATGAAAACATCAGATCAAGGCAGATCAAATTCATCTGCAGAAAAGCAGCTGACAAAGGAAATTAGGCTTGAGTAATTCCAAGTGTTTAAGCCTCTTTTGCTTTGCTAAAAATGTGTTTTAAGTGCAAAGCATTTGGTTCAATGTGAGAAAAAGCAGAGTGAAGGTGAGAGATTAACCTACACTGTATGTTGGGGTTGCCATCACCACACCCCGTGTGGGATTGCTCTCAGCTCCTGCCCTCCAGGGAACACGGTGGCACCTACTTTCTCCTGGATTTTGGAGAGAACAGGTTTGTGTTGCTTACCCAGAAACCTGGTCTAGTGGAAGTGTCCCTGCTCAGGTCAGGGGGGTTGGAACTGGATGAACTTTGAGGTCCCTTCCAACCCAGACCATTCTATGGTTCTAAGAAAGAGAGCTCGAACAACCTGCCTGAGAAGGTGTCTTGTTCCCTGCTCTGCTGGCCAGGTTCCTTCATCCAGGAGATGACCAGATGCCAAAGCTGCACCAGGACTCACTTGTGGCCAGGAGATCACAGAATCCCAGAATTGCCTGGATTGGAAAAGCCCTTTAGGGTCATTGAGTCCAATCATGAACCCAACACTGACAAGTCCCCGACTGACCCATGTCCCTCAGCACTGTGTCTACACAACTCTTCAATCCCTCCAGGGATGGGGACTCCACCACTGCCCTGGCCAACCCCTTCCAATGCCTCAGAACCCTTTCAGCAAAGAAATTGTTCCTCACATCCCATTTCAACTGCCCTGGCCACAGCTGGAGCCCATTTCCTCTTGTCCTGTCCCTTGGTCCTTGGTTGGACAGACCCGGCCCCACCTCTCTCCACCCTCCTTGCAGGGAGTTGGAGAGAATGAAATGTCTGCTCAGAGCTGCTCACCCCTCAGGGACTGGAGATGCTCAAACCATGGGGATGCAGATGTGGTCTCCAGCAGATGTTCCTGGTGCTCCTTGGGTCACACCACCCATCTGAGACAGCAGCGCCGGTTTGACTCGGTTTTTGGGGCAGTTCACAGCAATGTCAGCGGTTTCTGGCACTGAGGGAGCGGGCAGGGGGATGCGGTGGTGCCGGGCGTGGGGCGATGGGTGTCAATGCGGGGGGAAAGGATGCGGGGGGGCGGCAGTAACGCCTGGGTGCCGCTAGGTGGAGCTGCGGGCCCGCCCACTGCGCCGGTGCCGGTACTGGGCGGTGGCAATGCCGGTGCCGGTGGTCCCGGTGCCGGTACCGGGGGTGATGGGGGTGCAGCGGCACTACCCAACTCCCCCGCAGCATTCCCCCTCTGCAGCCGGGCACGACCCCGCACAGCCCCCGGTGCCCTCCGGTCCCTGTCGGGTTTCACAGAATCATCGAATGTTGTGAGCTGGAAGGGACCCACCAGGATGATGGAGTCCAACTCCTGTCCCTGCACAGGACAATCCCAACATTCACACCATGTCCCTGAGGGCCTTGGCCAAATGCTGCTGGAATCTTGTCAGGCTTGGTGCCATGAGCACCTCCCTGGGGAGCCTGTGCCAGTGCTCCACCACCCTCTGCCTCAAGAACCTTTTCCTCATGGCCAAGCTCCCCCTCCCCTGCCACATCTTCCTGCCATGGCCTCTGCTCCTGGTGTTGGTGGCCAGAGAGAAGAGCTCAGCGCCTGCCCCTCCTCTTCCCCTTGGGAGGAAGTTCCAGACCGCCAGGAGATCTCCTCTCAGTCTCCCCCAGGCTGAACAAACCCAGTGCCTTCAGCCTCTCCTCGTACATCTGTGCGTGCCAAGCAGAGCCCAGCAAGACCAAGGCAGGTCTATCAACCCTGTCTCTGGGGATGTGCTGCTCTGGCCCCAGGGGTGATCCAGGGCTCGCCCCAAGAATTCTTCTTGCCAGGTACTGCTCCATATGCTCTGTCCTCATCTGAATGGCAATGGCATTTTATTGCTGCTCTCGGCGGCAATCACTGTGGAGAGCACCCTGGGAAGAGCTCCCAGCCCATCCATCACACACTGGCTTGGCATTTAGAAGGGATCTGGAGCAATAAATTCTCCCTGGGACGTGTCTGGGAGTCGATGTCAAGGATAAACTTGGCAAAAGCCCTGCAGGTCTGTGTGCCCGCAGCACAGCCGCCGGCCGGTGCTGCACAGCCCGTGCTTGTTGCCAGGCTCACGTTTTCCCTCGCCCATGCTGCAGCCTGCCAATCTGCCAGCCTGGCCCCATGCTGAGAGCCAGAGAGAGGCAGGGGTAGTCACCCTTATGAGCTTCTCTCCAGGACAGATGCAGCTCCCAGAGACCGACTCTGGTGCAAGCAATTACTGGAGAACCAGTTCTATTTTAAAGACAAAGCATCTGGAGTGTTGCACCCAGTTGTGGGCTCCCCTGTACAAGACAGATGTTTTCATACTAGACCGAGTCCAACAAGAGCTGTGAAGATGATTAAGCCAGTGGAGCTCATAATGAGAGAAGCAGTATTCTCCATCCTTGGAGATATTTGAAATCCAATGAGCAGCCTGCCTGAGCAGGGGGTTGCACTAGACCACCTCCAGAGGTTTCTCTGACCTCAGCAGTTCTGTGAGTCTCTAATGAGATTATGGAGCTCTGGAAATATGGGGCAAATGTCCAAGAACAGAACACAAAAAAATAAGAAGATGGTCCACACCTTTTCTTGTTTTTTTTTGGAATTATCTCCAGTTGCAGAGGATGGACAGCAACGAAGGGCCAAGGCGGTGGTTGTGGGGGATGGAAGAGAAGAACTAATCTTCCAGACCTCCTTTTGGCTGTACAGCATCAGGGCATCAGTGGGGAACATGGCATGTTCCCAAAGTTAACCACAGCTCAGGCCCAGTGCCACATTTCTCCGCCTGTTACTGGATCATGGTAACAAAAAATATGATAATACACAAATTCCACAAAATTGGCATTTTTTCTGTGAAGGGTGCTGAGATTCTGATTAAACCTGGTTTTACTGTGACATTTTGGTCTGTGAGAAAACTCTTCTTGGCTCTGCCCAGCTTTGTGTGTTGCTCAGCAGAGCACAGACAGCCTGACAACAATTTGGCTGCTAAAACTTCTAAAAATAAAAGCTGTCCTTTTATTTTATTTTATTTTGTTTTCCATCTGAAGAAGTGTTGCAGCATCACTGTCCAGCCTGTCAGGCCTCTTCAGGTGGAGGGGCTGCACAGACAGTGCTGAAGTCCATGATTGTGTCATTTTGTTTTTCTGCAATATTTCATTCTGAGAACGGGGCATTTTCCCAGGCCTTGGCAGTGGTGGAGGAAACAGGGAAGCAAAGGTCACAGGTTGGATTCAAACATTTGTTGTTGCTTGGGGCTGCCCAGAGAGAAGCTTTTTTTAGGGGACTCCTCTGGAAACCATCTGTGCAGATGAGGAGGTAGGGCTGGAGGTGGTCCCTCTGCCCTCTGGGGTGGTGGATCACTCCTCTTGTTTTGTGCTGGACTGGTTTAAACTGGGAGCTCCATCATGCAGCATCACCACTCTTTGCAGTGGGGAGTCTGCCTGGGACTCGTGGCTCTGCATGGGACCACCATTGCCACTGAGACCAGGGCTCCTCGTGCACTGCCTGCGGGCTGAGCTGGCAGCCTGGAGGTTTGACCCACAGTGGGACCATGGGGTCCTGCACTCACCCCCCCACCCGGTGAGATGGGAGGGGAGACACAACAAAGGGGACACGGGATTAGGAATGAAGGACAGGGACAGTCACCAGTGATGGTCATGGGCAAAACAGACTCAAACTTGGGGAAGAAAAATCAATTTAATTCATTGCCATTTCATTTAAGTAGATGTAACAACCACATCTGACAACACCTTCCCCCACCCCTCCCTTCTTCCCTGGCTCAATTCACTTTGCTCCCCATTTCTGTCCCTTCTCCCCCAGTGGCACAGGGCACAGGGAATGGGGGTTCAGTCAGTTTCTCTGCTGCTCTTCCCAGCATGGAAGTCCAGGAACAAGATTCCAAAGCAGCTTCCCATGGAGTCAGGGACCTCTTTGGGCTCAGCTCCCAGCTCCAGCATGGGGACATCCACGGACTGCAGAGTCACCCCCCACTCTGGGGATGCACCCCCACTCTGGCAGGGAGCGGCTCTCGGGGTCCCAATTCCATCACACGCCCTCAGGCTCAGCTTCTCTGCTCCAGCGTGGAGCTCTCCATGGCCCACTCGTGGGTCTCTGCTCCACCGTTGGATCTCTGTGGCCTGCAGGGGACGTTGTCTTCTCTGACTCCAAGTGGTAGAACTGGGTGTGGGTCTCTGTCTTTCCTCCTCCTCCTCTTTCCTGTGGCAAGGAAGCTCTCCCTGTGTCTGTCCATCCTTTCTTTAGGCCGATGGTTCTTTTGTTCAGGTCAATTGCCTGAATTAGGAGGAATCACTTTAGTTTGCAGGTGTTTGAAGGGGTGGAGGAGGGTGTCAACCTCCTGATGGGGTTTGGTGCCAGAGAGATAGGAGATGTGCAGGGCTGAGCAGAGGACAGCAGGACTGGTCATGGCTGTCTCAGGCCTCTCCTCCACTTGCTGCACCTCTCCAAAGATCCAGCACTCGATCCCCACTAACCCCACAGTCTCACCTCTGGTGGGTGTCTCACTGCTGGTGGGTGTCTCACCTCTGGTGGGTGTCTCACTGCTGGTGGGTGTCTCACCTCTGGTGGGTGTCTCACTGCTGCACTTGTAGGCTTCTTGATCAGCCGCCTCCCAGAAAGATTTGCTGTCATGGCACCGCTCCTGCCCATGCAGCCGCTGTCCTCCTTCCCAAGGGAAACTTGTCACCACTAAGTGTTGGCTGGGGGACTGGGGACCCCCAGTGGCTTCGGGGATCCACCCAGGCATCACTCCCACATCTTGTCATGCACACCAGCCATGCTGCTGGAGAGAGAAGGCACCCAGCCTACCTGGAACAGACCCTGCCAGCCCCCTCCCAGTCTGCTCTCGGGTGCTTTGAGCACCAGTTTGCACTTTGTTTTACCCATCCCTTGGGGTTTTCACTCAGACTGTGCCTCCTTGCCTTGTTTATGAGAATGCCACTCAGGACAGCACCAGAGGCTTTGCCCAAGATGTATTGCATCTACTGCTGCCTCTTCCTCCCCTAGACCAATTACCCTGGCAAAGAGGGAAATTAGATCACCCTGACACGATTCATCCTCAATAAAACTGTGTTGGCTGGTTTTTACTCTTTATTTTTATCACATTGTTGTCCTCTAGATGTTTGTAAATGGATTGTTCAAGAATTTGTTCCAAAATTTTTCAAGGAAATGAAGCCAAGCTGGCTGATCTGTAACTCCCCAACTTCTTTATCTCTCTTTTTTCTTTTATTTTTTTTTACAGATAGACTTTTGTGTTTCTCTAGGACCCCTTGGGCCTTCAAATTTTGTCACAAGCTACTGCTAAGAGTTTAGAGATTACTTAGATTTTCCAAGGTAATTTTTCTTGACCCCCTGACTACTCATATACGTTGAGCTTATCTTTGCACTGTGTAACTGCTTCCTTCCTGACACCGACCTCAGCTCCTGTCCCCTTGCCAGTGATCCCCCTAAGTTGTTGCTTACAGCCTTATACTGTGAAAACCATGGTGAGGAAGGCACTGTTTCCTTCTCTGGATAATCTCTTTGCTTCTTCTCTTCATCACAAGACAGGAGTGGGGACTCTCTTTTCTCTCACTTACACTTCCGGTGTGTTTCTGGAACTTCTTTTGTTGCTTTTTATGCTCCTCGGTAGCTGTAACTCACTTGGCTCCTTAGCCTTTCTCATTCTACCTCCACATGCTTGAGCTTTCCCTTCACACCCATCCTTATACTCTCATTCCCATTTTTGTAGGATTCCCTTTTGATCTTCAGGACACTGGAGTGCTCCTGAGACAGCAACATTGGTCTTTTACTGCTGTCCTGTGGGTCCCCTGTATCAGGATGCTCAGCTGCTCTGCACCTAGTGCACTCTGCTCAGTAACTTCCTGCATTCCTGTATTTCTGTTTTCCTTGGGTGACCTCCCAAAGCTCTTTTGCTGGTGCTAAAGCATCCCCACAAGTTTGTTAAGTTTGTGCAGCCAATTATTTTTTTTTGTATGCTCTCTCTCCTTTACTGTCAAAACCAATGAGCCCCACTGTTTGTGTCTGCTGTCCCCGACACGGTGTCCAACTGGGACTTCCATACTGGTCAGCCTGGAAGGCTGGAAGAGCTGTTCCCACCCCACCTCCCCAGTCCCAGCACTTTCTGGCAGAAAAAAAACGCCCAGGAGCTTTCCAAATGTTGTCTGGGTAGGCTATGTCCTCCTGTGTTTGTTTTTGTGATGGAATGTCAGAATGAGATGGTTTAGACATAAAAAGTTGCTGTTTATTCCGCCAGCTGCTTGCCGAATGAGGCCTTAGCTTGAGAATAATTGCAGATAAAACGAAGCTATATTTTTGATGAATAAATTTTTCTTCTTTCAAATGTGCTCAATTTGAGGTTTAGTGCTATGATAAATCTTCACCAACTTCTGTTCCTGAGAGAAGCAGCAGACAGGGAGGGAACATGCCCAGCCCTGGTGTGGGACGGATGATCCATGCAGCAATCCTGCAGTAACGGAGTCTGCTCACTGCTGTTGAAAATGATGGGGACCTGCCAGCTCTGAGCACAGGAATGTTTCCCATGGTCTGCACATCTCAAAGTGCAATGGGAAAGGGGAGTGGGAATGCAGGAGAGGAAATCACCTAGAGAGAATGTGCCAAAAATGCCACACTTGCTCTCCAACCAGAGTCTGACCGTCTACCTATCCCTTGACCCAACCCTTCATCCCTCCCTCCAACTGTCCATCCATCCATCCATCATCCATCCATCCATCCATCCATCTGTTACCTTGAGCAATGTAATATGAGAAAAGGGACTATATATTCTGTGAAACCCCTTGAGACAAGGAGGTAGAGGTGCACAAACCAAGACAGGTCTGAAGGTGCTGTGGCAGCCTGGCCAAGGCTGCAAGTGCAGCCCCATGCCAGCAGTCAGGAAAAGGTCAGCAGCAGTGGATGGAAGGACAAGGACTCACCCAAGAGGTGGAAGATGGAAGGCAGCTGGGATCAGTAAGGAATCAGAGGCATGAGAACACAATTTCCTGTCCCAAAATGTGAAGCTATGTTCTGTATCAACAGAAAAAAACAAACTTGTGGCCTCTGCAGCCAACGATACTCAATGAACTCATGAAAAAACATGAGGGAGCAGCCCCCTCACTGAACTGACACATCCAAAAACAACAGTCACCACACACCCCGTCACAGCCTCAGGGCACTGAGGACTGCCCCTCTGGGAAGGTCCTCCCAGCACCACTTTTCTCACCCCACGTCCTTGCTGGTGCTGCCCATCATCTGGGACCACTGGATCAGGGCTGGGGAGCAATGGCTGGTCCCCAGGGTGATCACTCCTGCCCAGAGTGATGGGAGGACCTGCTACCCTGCTCAGAGAGGTGGTGACACCCATCACTGCACAGTCCTGCCCCTCACATCTCTCCCCAGGCCTGAGAGGAAGGTGAGCTCTGCCCTTTGCCTGGCACCATCTGGGCAGCGCATGGCCTGGGGCCACAGGCACAGCCCTGCTTGGGGACATCTGCTGCTTGTGCCACCAGGAAGGACAGCACAGGACAAGGCCATTCCCTGATGTGGGGGGCTGTGGGGGCTGTCCAGACCTGCTGTGACAATGGTCATGGCTTGGAGGACCACACATCACAGATGTGACCTCGAAAGGGAAACTCTAAGCCGCTCTGCTTTCAGAGAAGCTTAGCACTTAAAGCTGATTTCAACAGCTTTTGCCTAAAGTTTTAAGACCCGTCACTAATCAGCAGCTGGTTTATGGCTGTTGTAAAAGATCAGAAAGAAATAAAGAAATCTCCCGAAGTTGGGGGAAGCGCTTCCCAGCTCCCGCATCCATCACCGCCGTGCCGACGTTTACGAGCGCAGGGAGCCATAAATCCACCTGGGGCTGACACTGGCCCAGGACTCAGCGCTGAAGGGGAAGTGTTGTGTCTGAATCTGTGTCCTGCCCTGGGAGAAACTTTATTAACGCTTCACACAGTGAGCTAGACACATCCAAGCCCTGGGACATCCATCTCTGGATTTTGCAGGCTCTCCTGCACGCTCCTGCCGCAGCCTGGCTCTCCTGCCAGCTGATTTTCTGCTCCTGAGCCTCCTTTAGGCAGGAGAGCCGGGTGTTTTTCTGGGAGGGGGGACAGGCAGTGGCATATTTTGCTATGACTTTGGTTATCCTCCCACCTCCCCTGCTTCCTGGAGCAGCTCTGCTGCAAACCTCATCCCTCCTGGGACTTGGAAGGGAATGGGTCCTGCCTGTCACCTGGATGAAGCTGCTTTGCCTCAGATCCTGGGATGCTCTGGGACAAAGAGAAAAGCCCCTTCAAGGGATGGCCATGGTTTGAGGGGTCTCTTTTTACTCTACAAGTGCTTCTGCAGACAGTGTGTCCAGCACTGCTGCCATAGGAACCTGCAGAAGAAGGCTCTCAGCTCTGTGCTTCAATTGCAGTAAAATCCAGCCCAAGGGGAGGATGTTATGGGCAACACAGCAGTGTCCCTGCTCCAGTCTTTGGGCACAGCTGGGAGCTCCTGGGGCAGCAGGAGATGAACGGCAGCAGTGGAGGCGAGGAAGTGCGAGGGACCCCAGCCAGCCCTTGGTGCTGGGTCTGGCAGCTGCCCCTGGCTCTACTTAGCCTGGTGCCACCCCGTGTTGAGCCTGCTGCCAGCAGAAACCAGAGGCAGCCATCTCCCCAGTGTCTGACAGCCATCCTGGAGCACCCTGCATGTGCATCAGCCTTGCTGCATGATGGCAGTCACCCACCATGACCAAGCCTTCCCTCCTCACCATTGCAGTGCCAGGGTCCTTTCCACATCAGCCCAGGAGCAAGAAGAAACACAGGGCAGCTGAAGTGTGGGGAGGCCAAGGGAACAGCTCCATCCCCATCCCGGTGAGAACAAGCAGGACAAGATGCCCGTGAGAGCCAGCAACTTGTGTCAAGGATGCCCTGAGCACCAGCGAGGCTCTGTACTCACCAGCAGCCCCGCTTCCAGGAGAGACCTCGCTCCATTGCCTTGTAAAATATTTTCTTTGCAAACCTAAAGAAAATGTGTGTGTGTGGAGGGGAAGAGGCCTGAAACATCCCCAGCCACCGTGTTCGCTTCGATTACACATAAATTGACATCTTGTAAGAGAACTGTCCAGAATACTGAGTAATTATAGCTCGTACTGAATCACAGAGGAATGTGGGCACAGCATCTCTCTTACAAATCATTGCAAAGACCCTGCAGATTAAATCCTTCTCTCCCCCATAAAGGGCTGCTTTTGTGCTGTAAACAGTAAAAATAGCAAGAGCTGTTATTAACGAGGATGTACAGCAACTGCTGACTCCAATGCAAAATGTGTCTCCATATGGTCATTACAGTTGAAGGACAAAACCAATATTTTATGTTTCTCACAGTTATTGTTCATCAAATGTTTATGAAAATGCATAATGACTGTGTGTGATGAGCTCGTCATTCAATAAAGGGAGTGAGATGAGGACCCACGTGAATTTCCAACCCCAATATTAAAGAGCATTAAATTAATAGCTTAATTATGTCATAAGTTTCAAAACATTTTCAATCATGCATTTTATTTTTATTTAACTTAATAACATGTTTATTCACAACTCTTTCTGGTATCTGTACATAAACCCACAGCAATGGTGATGCTTCCCCAAGGCTCAGTTTCTATTTCTCGAGCCCTTCTGGAAGCTGCCGAGGGCCCAGGTCCCGCTGCTGCTTGGTCCCACAGCACCCACCGGGGCTGGGAGCGGGTGGTGCACAGATGGGCTCCAAGGGGGGCTCTGAGTCCCTCATCTCAGAGCCACTGAGTGCATTGCAGCGCCCATCCCCTCTGCCAGGACCCGTGTGGGTTTATTCTCCTACTCACACACTCCGAGGTGCCTCCCTGCCGGCTCAGGGCCGTGCACAGACTGTGCAAGTACATTCAATATCACATTCTTTTCCAAGCAGGCAATTACTGTTCATTAACTTCACCTCCTCACTGCGCAACTGTCCAGCTTCATGCAATGTCTGTTCCCATGTGCAGCCGTACTCTGCTCTGACGGGCCGGTGTCTGGATCCTCCCACTGAGGATGACATTCCCACTTTGGCACGGCTGTCAACAAACTGGGAAATGATCAGAAAGGTGCTGCAGGAAGGCCAAGGTGGCTGGAAAACCTGTCTTACCCTGGGAGGTGAGGGGGCAGGTTGCAAGGTGACCTGCTGGAGGTTTGGGAGTCTTCGCTTTGGAGAACAGTGCTGGTAAGAGACAGGAGTTGGGATGAGCAGAACAGCAATAGAGGAGAGTCAGGGGTGGAAAAAGACACTAGGATGAGTCAGACCAGAAACAAAAAAAGAGCATAAACAGCTCAATTAAGGATCAGTCAGATTTGGTGTTGCTGACAATTTTCTAGCAGGGAGCTGTCGGGGAGCCTGGGGTCTCTGTCCCACTGTATCAGTGCTACAAGGTCAGTGGAGAAAGAAGCTGAGAGGTGGTCTGAGCTAACCCCTGAGGGTTTGGGGTGTGTGGGGACTGCTGGGGCTGCAGCCATTCCTCTATATCCCCTTCCCTCACCTGTGCCTGTGTCCTCGTCCCCTCAAACCACATCCCCTGTGCACCTCTAGTCTCCATACACACATCCCTCATGGTGCCCACTCACCCAAAACACCAATGCTCGCCCCACCGCCTGAGGAAGCCCTCTGGGAATGGGTCACATTGCAGTTTTGGGAGCAGGTAGGGGTTGGTGTTGTCCCATTACTGTCTTCTCTTGGCCAGGTTTCAGACTCAGCCTGAAAATCAGGGCAGTTTCTCTCCAAATCCATGACATAAACCAGCAATTGAGGTCTTTTCCATTCCACTTTCTGGCTGTGCTCTAAGTGTGTGATGGTTTCACTGGGCTGGCCCTTGGCCAGCAGCCAACACAGCCGTTCACCCACTTCCCCTCCACCCCCAGGGCATAGGGGAGAGTTCTGGGGGCAAGGATGAGGAGGATTGTAGGGTGAGATAAGAACAGTTTAATAATAAAAATAAAAGAAAACTTAAAAAAACCCCAAACTAAACAACTAATATTAAAATAGTAGTGATAATGATAACAGTAACAAAACATGCAAATGAGTGATACCCAGTGCCATTGCTCAGCACCCACCAACCCAGCCTGGCCCGTTCCCAGAGAACGATCCCGGAGCAGCGACAATCCCGACCCGAAACCGCAATCCCGGGAGAGCCAGAGCCCGAGCGAGAGCCAGAGAGAATCCCCCCCCTTTCCGGTCAGCCCCAGATAATGCACTAAACATGATGGGATGTGATCTGGAACATCTCCCTGGCACATCCCAGTGCCAGTTTGGGGTTTGCTGTTCACTGCCCTCCCCTCTCCCAGTCCTGATGCAGCTGTGACCCAGCCAGACACGGTGGCCTTGAGCTCCGGCAGCAGCTGATGGCATTGGTACCTGATCAACATTCTTCTCATAGCAAATCCCACACTGAAACTAAAACACAGCCATTCTAACTCTAAGAAGAAAATTAACTCTGCCCTAGCAAACCCGGGACTAAGTGGAAACGTCCCTGCACACAGTTAACGTGTCAGGCGAGATTTGAGGCTTGTGCTCCTCAGATCCGCTAAACACTCCCCGAAACACAGCTACGGGCGATTCAGTGACAACCACCGCCCCACTGACAGCAAGCAAGGCTGGCAGCAGGCTCCTGAAAGGCACTGGGCAATCAGCTGAAACTAACTATAAATACATAATCAGAGTCTGTCTAATGAATTCCAGTGGTGGAGGCGGAGGTGGTGTGTGCACACTTGCCGGGCACAAACACCTCCCTGGCTGGGAGCAGAGCCTTCAAGCAGCCTCTCAGTGTTTATGCCCACTTAATATTCCACCTGAAAAGGTGTTTTATTAAAAGACAATTTGAAACTTAATTGTATTAATTTTCCATTGATTGCATATCCGATTCCAAATGAACTCACTGGTATCTCACTTCCCTACCTGCACCTTGAATTAATCTCAAGAGCTGAGGTACTTGCAACCACAAAAGCTGATAGAGTCACAGGCTTGTCACCTGCGTGTCACCATTTATGCAGGTGCTGAATACTCACCTTTTGCACCCAAAGGAAGGGGATGACGCTTTTGCTCTGCAGAGACTGGTGCTCTCATAGGTTTCCATTCAGTCCATGCTCTCAGCCTGACCTTGGCTCTTGGCTCTTGGCATTTGGTCCTCTCCTCATTGAAGCCCGGTTGGAGGAAAGCTCATGATTCATGCCAAGCATGCCAGGCTCATCACAAATGGCCACTGTCAGCAGATGTGGGTCTCTGGGATCTGATGTCACACCACAGCAGCCTGCTGGTGTCCACGGCCTCATCCTCATTCTGGGAATGGTCAAGCCTTTAAAAGAGGAGGATTGCTTTCTGCTTGCTTGGGAAACAGGAAGTGGGTCTGGCCAGGACCTTCTCTGTGTTCCTGGATTTCCCTTCTGTGCTTTGCTGTGGGGCTGTAGCTCTCTCTCCATGGCCACTGCTGGTCCTAAGACAGCTTCCAAGCCCTTCTGCCCTGGTGGTATCTTTGTGCATCCAAGTGCTAAGGTGCACAGTGGGTGGACTGGTGGGTGCACACCCCCAGGGATGTACAGAAGGGTGGACTGTGAAGACTGAATGAAGTGACCACAGCTCATCTGCCATCAACCACAGACATTGTTGCCCTGCTTGGTGGGTCATTCTGCCCCTCTGACTATGGCTGTACTTGTCACTGGGAGCTGTGCTGGGTCAGTGGCCCTGCCTATTGAACTGGACTCACAGAATCACAGAATCACAGAATGTTGGGGATTGGAAGGGACCTCCAAAGATCATCCAGTCCAACCCCCTGCCGGAGCAGGAACACCGAGATGAGATCACACAGGAAGGCATTCAGGCGGGTCTTGAATGTCTCCAGAGAAGGAGACTCCACACCCTCCCTGGGCAGCCTGTCCCAGGGCTCTGGCACCCTCACAGTAAAGAAGTTTCTTCTCAAGTTCAAGCAGAACCTCCTGTGTTCCAGCTCACACCCATTGCCCCTTGTCCTACCATTGGACACCACTGAGAAGAGCCTGGCTCCATCCTCCTGACACTCACCCTTCAGATATTTATAAATATTAATAAGGTCCCCCCTCAGCCTCCTCTTCTCCAAGCTAAAGAGCCCCAGCTCCCTCAGCCTTTCCTATCCCATAATCATCTTGGTGGCTCTGTGCTGGACTCTCTCCAGCAGCTCCCTGTCCTTCTTGAACTGTGGGGCCCAGAACTGGACACAATATTCCAGATGTGACATTTGCTTCCTCCAGTCCTCAGGCACCTCTCCCATTTCCCACGACCTAGCAAAGATGATGGAGAGTGGTGTAGCAATGACTTCAGCAGCTCCCTCAACACCCACGGAGGTAGGGATCCAGGACCTGTGAATATCCATGACACAGCTGAAATCCCCTCGTGCCAGCACAGGAACAAGTCCAGGTGTTTCTCCAAATGGCCTTTGAGGTATGGGAGATGCTGTGCAGTCCCCACCCCTCAATACCCTCATATCCTCTGCTGGCTCCAGAAAATGATTCTTCATCCCCAGCTGGGGACATAAGGGACACCGTGAGGTCCAGGCGCTATCCCAGATCCTCCTGGCTTTGCCTGAAATGTGAGTGGAGAAAAGAGAGGTTCCCAAGAAGCATGGTCTGCAGGGCTTTGCTGACTCTGAGAAACACCATGGGCTGTTCTCAGTGCTTTGCTGCCCTGGACCCTGCTCAGCCCCAAATCCCCATCCCCCTAATGAAAGCAAAGCAAAGAACATGTCTCACTCACGAATGCTCATGCCTTGGTTCACACTCCCAGTGCAGCTTCTCCATCCACACTAGGCCCTGAGAGGATCTCCCTGGATGGGCAGGTACCTGGTCCCAGTTCCCATCTCCATGGATGGTCATGGTGATGGTGAGAGCCTGCGGGGCGGGTGGGAGCTGTCTGTTGGCCAGGTTGGTACTGGTGGTGCTTCCCTTCAGAGCGGTGTGGGACACCCTTGGCTGGGGGCTAACAGCCTCTGTGTGAAATGGGACTCCAGAGCAGGCGTGGAGTGAGCATGGCCCCGCAGGTATTTGTGCTGCAGGGATGTGTGCTCTCAGCCGCATGAACTGGGACTGGCCAAAGGAGCTGCACCATGTCCTTGCCCCAGGCACCAGTCCCTGCTCCTGGTGCACCCTGGCTCAGCATCTCCACTGGACAGAGATCCTCGCTTTATGGGCACTGCAGCAGTCATTGCTCTATTCGAATGGAGGCTTCTTATGGTTTAATATCATTAAATACAGATGCAACTTGTGTTCTCTAAAGCCATAATGCCCCTTCCTGCTACTGCCTTACAATTAACTGGGCTATAAAGCTTTCAAACTTATTGCAGACACTAATTCAACTGGATGGTGAAGAAACACAGTTTTATTGGTCAATTACTGTGCTTGGAACATGCTCCAGTCTGCACGATACCTTCCCAACAGAAACAGGGGCTGCCAGGCCTTGCCACTAAGAAAGGTTCAAAGGTGGAATCGAAGCAGCCGCCTCTCCAGGCTGCAGGGATGGTTTTATTTACATCTTAATAAAAAGCCATCCAGCAGTGATGTCAGAGCTGGTGAGAGCAGAGAGCACAGCAAGCAGTGCAGATTGGAGCTGGGTCAGCTCCTTTGCACCTCCACTCTGTGCTTCCCACCCAGCCACCCTCCATCACGCTGCTGATGCCCATCTGCTCACCTTGCTGCTCCCAGTTTAGTGTCAGGTGCCTGGTCTGTGCCCTCTGCACTCATCCTCACCCAGTGTTTTGGTCTCTGGAGTGCTGTGTGGAGAACCCCTCCAGCCCCCTGCTCTGGGCAGGCCCTGAGGGTGTGCAGATTGCTGGGCAGGAGGAGGAGCAGGGACATGGCAGCCCTCTGGGTCTTGGTCTCATATATGGGATCCTGGTCCTTCAGCAGGGACCTGTCCCAGTGCCAGGGTACACTGGGCAAGGGGGTGAGGAAAGGTGATGAGCTGGGTGGTACTGCCCAGGGCACTAAGAGAGCCTGGAGAAGATGAGATGGTCTTGGGACCACTGCTGTGAGGGTTACCAGGTAGGAGAGAGTCCTCATGTCCTGTAGTCCCCGCAGTTTGTCCTGGAGACAGATCTCAGTGCCTTTGCTCCTGACATGGGAGATACATGACATGATATGACACATGCCCAGGCACATCTCTGGGCAGAAGATGGGAGCAGACTTGAGTTTCTTCAATTATGCCGAGTACAGGTCTTTGGAGAGCATCCTCCACCAAAGTGTCCCCACACACCCTTGCAGGCCCTTGGAAAGGTGAATCTAAACACTAAGCAAACATGCCACAGGGATAGGAGTGGACAGGCACAAGAAAGATGAAGGCAGGTGACTACATCCTGACATCATCCTCAGCTCACTTGGACTGACTTGCTGTGCTGAAGCCACATGGCTTTGCTGAGCTTGTTTCCCTGCAAGAAACATGTCTGATGGTGTTTGTTTGCTGGAGCTGCCAGAGAGTCCACCTGTGAGCTAACGGGGGATGTGTGAGCAGGGGACAGTCTAGGGAGGGGCTGGGTGTTCTTGCTGTAGTGTCACAGCTGCTGTGTCGTTGCATCCTCAGAAGCATCAGGGAAAAGTTGCTTTTGGTTCTCTGCAAGGTCCAGCAAAAGGCTCTCCACTTTCTGGGAAATTCCCTGGCTGGCAGAAGCAATGCAAAGCAGAATGGACAGGCCTGAGTGTGAGAACCCACCGTGCTCCCATGAAGATTTTCCTGGAAGAGGTGTGACACTGAGATTTCCCTGGGTGATTCAGGGGTGAAACCCCTGACCTGGGGCAGAAGCAGACTACATCCTTGACCCCATCTATTTCATTGCTGCCTTGACAATGAGCCTGCTCTCAGGCACAACTGAACAGGCCTATTCCTGCCTCTTCTCTAGAGGTGGTTTTCCTGGGATGCCCAGCTCCCATGGAAACACGACTTCACCCCCACAGTGGTACTGGCTGCGGCTCAAAGCTGGGCAGTGAATGGCTTTTGCTGCTGATGGCCACGGGTGGTGCAGGCATCCTTGCTGGGAGGAGTGAGGGGACAACCTGTCTGGGGAATGATTTAATCACAGCAAAGGGGTTATTTCCTCAGTGTGGAGAAAGGAGGCTGACACACCACCCTCCTGACACAGGGTGCTAGTGCCAGCTCAGTGCTCCCTGTGTCCTCTGGTGGGAACAGAGGCTTCTTGTACCTCTACAAATGTCCAGTCCCTGAGAACTTTGTGCTGGGTGAGAGCAGGTGCCAGACAGCAGCTGGGGGCTGTGAGGACAATGCTTCTCCAGCCCAGTTTCAAGAATGCTCTGTGCCACAGGACAGGTTGGATAAGGGATGGGATGGAGCCTGTTTGGAGCCTCCTTGTTAAATCTGTCCCAAAAGGTAGCAAGTACCTGAATATTGACAGGATGCAGGTGTGATGTCCTGGTCCCCATCCTCCCAGGTGCACAGCCATTCCCACTGCAGTGCTTTGCTGCCTGGCACAAAATAATGTCTCATATAAGGATGGTTCAATGGCACTTCTGCCACCCCACCACATGCAGCACCTTTGCTGAGGCAGTTACCCATGGAATGACTCCAGAGAGGTGTCCCTGCATAAGAGATGCTTCAGCCTGTCTGCAGAGTGGAAGACCTGGTGACACGAGGTTTGTAATGCTCAGGAGGCCTGGAAAGCAAGATATTCAGTGCTGAGGAGGGGAAAAGCAGCCTGTGTGAGTCTTTGCCCTCAAGAGGTTTTCTGGTTGTCCCTGAAGGTCAGACACAACAACCACCAACGCAAGCGGCATCGCCAGGAGCAGCAGGAGGGTGGCTGTTGGGTTGAGGTCTACTGCTGATGCTGGCATGGCCCTGTCACATGGCCAAACCCAAACAGCTTCTGCAAGCAGCAAAATATGACTGGGGCATTTCTTCGGAGTTAATAACCACATTTGTGAAAGAACTTGGAGTCAAATGCTCCCTCTTGACCACACTGATTTACACAGCCCAAAAAGGGAGTAAGAGCAGGCCATATTTATATTCCTTTTTATTCTTTTCCTATTTTGGAAATGGAGAAAATTTGTTAAGTCTTGAAGGGAAGTATCTTTATTTCTGCTATAATAGCAGAACTCTGTATCCCTATTTATCCTTGCTATGACTGCTGCTTTCATGGTATTGCCTTCAATAGTTTCTCATTTGTATGTTTCTCTTTGGAGAGGAAGGTCATATCCTTCATGAATGGGAAAACTAACTAGAGAAGCAATTCAGCAGTTGCCTGATAAGTGGATATTCTTTTTCCCCAAACTTTTACAAAAGATGCAGCTCCTGATATTTGGTGCTTGGGGAGGTAAAAATGAAGCCCGACTTCACCGATGATGAGCCTACCCGAGATCTCTTATGATGTTTGCTGGGTTTAGGCACTCCCCAGGCAAGGCACCACAGATCAGCACCTCTGGGCACCCTCTCCCATCACTCTAGAGCCGGCGGGATGCACTGGCACCTCCTTCTTTTCCCATACCTGCTCTCCAGGTTGGATGAGGCTTTGAGCAGCCTGGTCTAGTGGAAGGTGTCCCTGCTGAGGGCAGGGGGGTTGGGACTGGATGAGCTTTAAGGTCCCTTCCAACCCAGACCAGGCTGTGATTCTACGGTTCTGTGATTCCTTGAGTGTGCTTGTCTGGGAGTGGGCTAAGAAGCCTTGTGGATCTGGCATGAGTTTGGAGGCTCATTAGTGCGATCCTTGGGCTGACAGCGCAGCACTGCTGCAGGGGATGCTCACCCCCACAAGTCCCCAGCACTGCTGAACCCACAGGGCAGGAGCAGAAGCAGTGTCTGCTGGGGCAGCATCCTGTGGGTGGGAAGGCATGACGTCCCTGCACTGCAGCCTCAGAGCTGGGGAGAGCATGGTGGGGCCAGCAAAGCGGCATCAGTGATTGCAGCTATTTACTGCTTGCAAACAAGCTGCAGCCTAAGAATTGTTCACAGGAACAGCTCCAAGTAACAGATTCGTTTGAGAAAGCCACAATCTGCTCATGGCTAATTTGAGAACAGAAAGAGAGGAGGACTGGAGCATGTGATGAATTATTCACACAGTGCCAAGGAGGGTGCATGAGGCTCCTTGTACAGAGATGTGGTGCAGGCACAGGTTGGACTTTGCAGCTTCACATGGGGCATAGCCTGGGCTGGCCCCAGGTCTGGGAACAAATTCCTCTCCTAGTTCTTGAAATAGGGAGTGGCCTGCGTTTGGTTAGGATGGAGTTGATTGTTCACAGGGAACTGGGAGGGGAGAAGCTGGGGCAGCTGACCCAAACAGGTCAAAGTGGGTATTCCATACCATGTGCCATCATGTTCAGCACTCAAACATGGGAGTTCCAGGAAGAGGGGTGTGAGAAGAGGGGGGTGCTGGGTACTGAGGTTCAGGAGCTGGTCCGGTGGTGAGCTGTTTGGTTCCATGTACCACATGTTACATGGTATATTCTCTCATTAGTACTGTTGATGTTATTGTTTGATGTTGTTTCTCCCTTACTGTTCCAGTAAACTGCTTGTGTCTCAACCCCTGAGCCCCGTTCATTTATACATTCTCCTCCCTATCTGGTGGGGTGGAGGTTGAGGGGGGGCAGCGACCCTTCCTGGTTGAACCAAGTCAGGGAGAAGCAAGCAAACTGCCTGACTGTCCATGCTAGGTCACAGGCAGTGAGCTACCTGTGCATGTGCTCATGCATTGGCATGTAAATGAGGTTACACCTGGGAGGAGAACTAGACATGTGCCGTAGCTGTTACTGAACTGGGAAATAAAGCCTACCAGCAGCTCAGGAGAGCCTGAGAGAGCAGGTCACACAGCATATGAGTGTGCCTTGGTCTCAACAGCTTTGGTGCTGCTGGATTAACTCCAGTGGTATACCTGTGACCTGCCTGGCTGGGATGAATTGTCTAAATTCAGTTCCAGAACTAGATGAGAGAGGACAAGCAGGAGGGAGTGAGAAAGTGGGACAGGGCAGAAGTGAAAACAGGGGTCTGACATTTGATAGAGATGCTGAACATCATGGTGGAGCTGGGCTAGAGGCAAGGAAGGAGTGGGAGGAACATGGATGAGATGTGGAGGGGTGAAGGGCCCTAAAGCATTCAATAAACCTGACCCTGGGAGCTGTAACCACAGGCAGGCAGGTGCACTGATGAAATGGACATCATGTTCTACAGGACTGGACACAGCAATGCTCCAGACTGTACCACAAAGGGGTCATCCCCAGTGCTGGAGACTTCTGGCTTGTCATGGTCCAGCCTGGCTAGGAAACCTGCCTTAGAGCTGAGGCTGTGCAGGCACAGGTCAGCTGCTTCCCAGGAGTCCCACTGGGCTCAGGAATTCTCAAAATGGGTGTCAGCAGACACAAATATAACCTTGGGCAACAAACCAACTTGAGGAATTGGACACCACCAGCAGCCATCTGGCCACTACTGCTGTGGGGCTTAATGCCAGCAGGGAAAAGTGAGATTGGTCAGGACCAAAAAAAACCACTTTTGGCCAAGAGTGACCAGAAAAACAAAGCCTTAAGCCAAAGATAATCCAGGTGAAGCAAAAAATTGCCATTTTCTTATAAAAGTAGTTTTTTACCCAAGAGTCTCCCTGGTCTCTGTGGATGAGATGGGAATGGAGCAGAATGAGGGTGACCACTCTCCATCTCCTCTTCTGGAGTGTCTGGAGCTCTTTGCACTGCCCTCCCTGTGGTCAGCCCTGGCAGGGGGGTTTAAGGTGGCTGTAGGTGCTCTCCAGCTCCATCCTGCTCTGTGTGACAAAGCTTTGAGTATCCCACTCCTGAAAATGCCATCTCTGCTCCTTAGATGCCTGGAGGGTATTTCCACGTTCTGTGCTCCAGCCTGTGGCACATTGGATTTGTCTCTCCCTTTTCTTTCTGAACGGTCATGCTGGCTGGTGGCAGGTCTCCTCGCTGCAGGGCTCAGGGATGGGAACCTCCATTAACCTGCCCAGAGCCTGTGAGAGGAGCCACTGACCCTGCTGTTGTTATGGCTTTGTAATTTAATTTGAGTTTATTGACTTGTTTGTCACAGCCCTGGAGCAATCGCTGCAGTGCTCAGGAGATGCTGCTGCAAGTTACGTGCTCCTCCGGCTTCTCCTGGCCTGGAGCAAACCCCAGAGGCTCAGATCCTGTGGATGGGGTGTGAGCAGACCCAGGGGGCTGTCCCCACATCACCCATGACACCAGGCTGTGTCTTTGGGAGGCATCACTATGACAGTCCTTGTCCTCCATATCCATGTTAGGAGGCAGACTAGCAGATGATTAATTAATAAGGGGCAATTATTGGCAGCTCTCTGCAGAGCTCTGATGTCTAGAAGCACTTTTGCATCTCAATGGCATTTTCTGAGTGGCAGAGGGAGCAGTGAGGAGCATTAGGATAGGGAGTGCTCTGCTAAATGGGACTTCTGAGGGCAGGAGCAGTCCTGCTGTCAGGATGGACATCTCCCATCAAAGGGCAGAAAGAACTCACGTGTGATGGGGACACTCAGTGAGGAAGGTGGGAGGCATGTGGAGCTGCTGCAGGGCTGAAGGGACCTTACTAAGAGCTGCTGGGCTTGGCTGTGAGCGGATGGTTATGCAGAAGCCATCTGCCAGGGGGCTCATCTCTGGTGCCACATGGTTTTCTCACTGCCAAGGAGCGAGTCCCATCATTCACTCTGAGTCTCTGCTCTCAAACCCTTTAGCTGGATGGAGACTTCGACCCAAAATCCAGCATGAGCCTGGACTCAGAGGCAGGCTTGCTGCGCTCCATGGCATGCAGGACCCCTCTTGCCCTGGTCACTCTGTAGATGCTGTGCATAGGTGGTCAAGGTCACTGCATGTGTCAGAGCATGAACCTGCCAGGCTCCACGAGCTCCAGGGCTGGTGGAGGCAGCACCAGATGCTGCAGTAGAAATTGCAGCACCAGGGATCACATGCGTGGGAAAATTCTGGTTTCTGAGAGCTAGAGCCTGGCTTCCTCCCAAGGTGCCAGGCAAACAGGCTCTGCCAGAATCACTGCTGTGTTCAGCAGCCCATGAATCATCTTGTTATCTGTGCAAATGTACAAGACCTGCTTCAGTTTCTCTAAATTCCAAGATTTAAGTGTCTTCTGGTCCTGGGGAATCCCACAGGCACCTCCTGCAAGACAGTGTTGCCTTTCCCCATGGGAGCTGCTATTTTCCAGTTTCACTGGGTGTCCTTGGATTCTGAGTCAGGGAGAACAGATGCTGCCAATTGCTCTTTTCTGTCATATCACCCTGCCCCTCTTGCCTGTCCCTTCTCCAAAGAAGCACCCTCAGGCTGTCTGAACTCTCCATGGCTGAGCTGCTTCAGGCTCCATGCTCCAGTCTCAGCCTGGTGTTCTCCAGGAGGAGTTAATCTCTGCTGCCTTCTGGTGGCTCCACATGCCTGGTTTAAACCATGACATCAGCACAAACTGAAATTTTCAACCACATTTGCTATCAGACCGTGGAGCAGCATCACATGCGTTTTCCTTTGTGGCAGGTACCCTTGCCACAGGACCCCTGTTTTCTGAATTTGGTTGTCTAAAGGCCAAACTCCTCTTCCATCCCATCACTGTGCTGTCACAAGAAGTGATGCAAGCACTGAGTGTGCCTAAATGTGTTTTGTCATTTTTTCTGTTTGTGTGTAGCCTTGTCCAAGTCCACTTGGAGTCTACTTCCACGGCACAACCTCACTCAGGATTTCCCTGCAACTGCCAGAGGATCTGAGGGCTGTGGAAGGAGATTTTTCACAGCAAAAGTCCCTTTGGCCACAAGCTTCCACATAGTCTGTTTTGCTGCTTTGATAAATACTTCAAGGAAGGTGCTGGGGGCAGGCATGAGGCTCCTTGGTTTACATGACTGGAACATCCCCAAAGTGATCACAGAAGCTCAACTTCCTTGGCCAGAATGGGACATCTGGAGAGGCTGCTGCTCACAAGCAGCAACAAATTTAAATCCTTGGGTGTTATGATACTGCTGGGAGAAGTGGTGAGATCTGTTGAGCAAAACCTAGAGATGGCCCAGGCAGACCTCCAGCATGGATGCTGCTGGAGGTGCTGCTCCAGAGGAAGGTGGGAATCAGCCTCCCACACCACCCTGCCACCCCTGTGGGGACAGCTGGGCCCATGAGGAGCAGGGACACTTGTTGCATGCCGGGGCTGCTCTCTGAAGGAAGCTGGAGCAGAGCTGGTTTTCTGAATGCCCATTGTTTGCTGAGGGTGATAAGGCTGCTGGGAGCTATAAAGAAAGCAAGTGCTCTGACAGCAGTGCTTTCTGCAAATATTTGACCAGTGCATTTGATTCCCTCTGAACAGAGACCACCAGCGCACCCTGCCCGTAACAGAGACGGTTTCCAGGCTACCGGGGAAATTCTGTTTGTCTTCTCCATCTGGAGCTGTTTTCAATTGCAAGTTCATGTTCTCAGCCCACATAGACTCTGGTCTTGACCCAGCCTGGGACTGACCCAGCAATGCCAATCACGAGAGATGGAAAGCTCCCTGTACCCTCCTGGGTTGCAGCAGCAAGAGATGGGTTGCAGCAATGCCTGATGGACTATCCTGGTGGTCTGTCTGGTGACAGGGGCACCTACCAGTGTCCCTTTGCTGTTGTGGAGGTCCAGGCAGGTCTAGAAGAGTTCTGGGAGCAGAGGAGTGCCCAGGAGGCCAGGGAAGGGCAAGGCATGCAGAGCACAAGGGCACTCAGGCTGGTGTCCCATGGTGAGACCCCCTGAGGTCCAGCCTATTCCTTGCTCATGCTTTGCTTCAAATGAGTCTTCTCCAGCATCACCTCAGCTGTGAGGAAAGCTGTTCCCAGAGGCATATATCCTGCTCCCCCTTTGCCCATCTCAGGCTGTTTCTTCTGCCCTCCTGTTGGTCATAGAATCATAGAACAGTTAGAGTTGGAAGGGACCTTACAGACCATCTAGTCAGGTTGGCGTCTCATGGCCCTGCAGGACACTGAGTGACTTGCACAAAGCTGTGGGGCTCCCAGAGGTGCTGCTGCTCTCAAGTTCTCCAGACCATACCCTCTAGGTATTGCTTTTGACCTGATGGATCCTTGACCCAGCCTGTCACCCTGGGATGCAGCCTGGCTCCTGAGGTGGTTTCACAGTGGTGCCACATCCAGTGATGGAAACATTGGGTTTTGTTTGTACTCTGGTGAACGCATTTTATCGATCGAGGTTTCTGTCACAGCTGGGATGTAGCAGGCTCTGGAGACACTTCCCTACCTGCAGATGCTCGGAGAGCAAGGGCAGCCCGTCTATGGGGACATATAGAGCGACAAGCCCTCTGTTCTGCTGCAGCAAGACCATCTCTTTCCTCAGCTGACACTGCCCTCAGCAAGCAAAAAAGGAGGCTGCACAACTACTTGCTGGTAGATTTACCCAAGCGCGTGTCACTGCCAAAGATGTCTTGTTGTCTTGGATAAAGAAATGTCTTGTTTTCTTGTACCACCTAAGGAGCCTGAAGGTTCACAAGTCCATGGGACCTGATGGGATGCAGCCACAAGTCCTGAGGGAACTGGCTGATGAAATTGCAAAACCACTATCCATCACATTTGAGAAGTCCTGGCAGTCTGGTGAAGTTCCTGCAGAAAAAGGGGAACATAAACCCCATTTTTAAACAGGGAAACAAGGAAGACCCAGAGAACTACAGGCCGGTCAGTCTCACCTCAGTGCCAGGCAAGATCATGGAGCAGATACTCCTGGAAACTCTGCTGAGGCACGTGGAGAGTGAGAAGGTGATTGGTGACAACCAGCATGGCTTCACCAAGGGCAAACAGTGCCTGACCATTCTGGTGGCCTTTTATGAGGGGGTTGCGTTGGTGGATAAGGCCAAAGCAACTGATGTCATCTACTGGACTTGTGCAAGGGGTTTGACACTGTCCCACACATCATCCTTGTCTCTAGACTGGAGACGTGGGGGTTTGATGGATGGACCACTTGGTCAATAAGGAACTGGCTGGGTGGTCACACTCAAAGAGTTGTGGTCAACAGCTCAAAGTCCAAGTGGAAACCAGTGATGAGTGGAGTCCCGCAGGGGTTAGTATTGGGGCAGCTGCTGCTCAACATCTCTGTGGGTGACGTGGACAGTGGGATCGAGGGCACCCTCAGCAAGTTTGCTGATGACACCAAGCTGTGTGGTGCAGTTGACACGCTGGAGGGACGGGATGGGATCCAGAGGGACCTGGACAGGCTGGAGAGGTGGGGCCTGTGCCAACCTCATGGAGTTCAACAAGGCCAAATGCAAGGTCCTGCACCTGGGTCAGGGCAACCCCAAGCACAGATACAGGCTGGGTGACGAGTGGCTTGAGGCCAGCTCTGAGGAGAAGGACTTGGGGTGCTGGGGGACCAGAAGCTCCACATGAGGCGGCACCGTGCGCTGGCAGCACAGAGCCAATAACCGTGTCCTGGGCTGCACCCAGAGCAGCGTGGGCAGCAGGGCCAGGGAGGGGATTCTGCCCCTCTGCTCCGCTCTCCTGAGACCCCCCCTGCAGTGCTGCCTCCAGTGCTGGGGCCACCAACACAGGAGAGACATGGACCAGTTAGAAAAAGTCCAGAGGAGGCCACGAGGATGATCCAAGGACTGGAGCAGCTCTGCTGTGAGGACAGGCTGAGAGAGTTGGGGCTGTTCAGCCTGGAGAAGAGAAGGCTCCAGGGAGACCTTCTAGCAGCGTCCCAGTACCTGAAGGGGCCTACAGGAAAGCTGGGGAGGGACTTTGGACAAGGGCAGATGGTGATAGAACAAGGGGAAATGGCTTTAAACTGGTAGAAGGGAGGTTTAGATTAGACATTAGTAAGAAATTCTTTGGTGTGAGGGTGGGGAGACACTGTCCCAGGTTGGCCAGAGAAGCTGTGGCTGCTCCTCCCTGGAAGTGTTCAAGGCCAGGTTGGATGAGGCTTTGAGCAACCTGGTCTAGTGGAAGGTGCCCCTGCTGCTGGCAGGGGGGTTGGAACTGGATGAGCTTTGAGGTCCCTTCCAACCCAGACTAGTCTGTGATTCTATAAAAATCTAATTATGAGCAACAAGCCTTTGGCCTCTGTCCTGTGGTGAGACATCCCTTCTTTAAAGGATATTGGGGTTTCCTGAAGGCATTTATCCTGGGAGAGTGGTGAAGCTTTGCTGAGTGAGGATCTTTGTAAGCGCAGTGCTCTGAGCAGGGGAGAAGAAACAAGGGACACACAGGTTCAACAAGGATCCTTTGGGCTGTCTGGTCTCCCGCATGTCACAGCTGATCACATTTCAGCCCCTCAGGCCTCCTACAGAGGCTACGTCACTTGTCTGTTCAAGCAATGTTCAAGCATCCCAGCCCAGGAGACCTGGAGACCTGGGGAAGGCACCTGAATCCCCTGCCCACTCTTGAGGACATTTCTCTGCTAGTTAAAGCTCCTGCCAGCACCCGGTATCTTCTCCACAGGAAGGTACTGATGTGGGATGATTCAGTCAGCCTGCAGACTTTTTATTTGTCAAGATAGATTTGTTGAGCTCTTTCAAGTCCCTCATTTCCCCATCCATCTAGTCACTGACTGGCCTCCAGCCTACAGGGGCACATGGCTTTTGCCTGCGCTGTACTCAGAGGTGAAGTCGCTGCCCTCCCCCATCCCCCAGCCCACGCAGGAACTGCACAGAGGGTCCCGCGTGCACTCGCAGTGACCCACAACCCCTCTGCAGAGCCCCGTGTGCAGACCTGCAGGACTCCCTGATGGACACTGGGCTGTAACACAACACTTAGGGGAAAGGCTCCAGTTTCCTGGGCAATCCCAGTCTCTCCCCGACCCTGCTGATAGCTCAATGGGATTTATCAGTCGCTCCATTATTTGCATCAGCCACCAATTTTTTATGAATGAGTTTTTAATTTGTATGTTCGAATCATTGATGAAAATATTGACTACTTTAAGCCTCCTGCTACAAAACATTATGAGAAACACAGATTTAATGACAGCTCCCCATCAGCAACTGCTGTGTGAGCTGTTACCCGAGTCTCAGTCTGTCTCACGTGTCTCTCCCCGACACAGGCGAGTGCTCGTTTTTAATCAGCCACGCAGCACTAAGCCAGGCTCGTTCCCTGAGCTGAAGTGTATCACATCTATTCATTTGCTTTTATCAACCACACATGTAATCTCCTCTGTAAATGAAATGAAGGCTGACAAAACCTGTTTTCCATGAAACCATATTGATTGGCATTAATTCTTCAGCTTCCTTTCAACTGGCTCCTGTACCGGTTTCCCTTGGCCTTGCCCATGTCTGATGCTCAGAGGCAGACTCGCCGAACCTGCCACCTCCTTTGGGGGTGGTCTGCTCCAGCTTCCACAACAGTCCAAGATTTACTGAGGATACTCCTGAGCAGCCTTCTCCAGACCTGCTCATTGTATCACAAATCCCCATTCAGCGCCGTTTAACACTGACCCTGATCTTAAAAATGCCAGTGAGTTTTTCAGCATCTTCTTGTGACACAGACAGAAAGGCAGCCCAGAAACCTTTATTGCATTTCTGCCCTATTAAGACGTTGGCCATCTCTATAAAGAAAACCTCTGCACTACTATTTTTTGTTCACAGAGCCTTCACACTGTCATGTATTCACTAAGTCATGAATTTTTAACTGATGAGTGTAGCTTCTTGTATCAATTTTCTGTACTTCATAACTTCTAATTCAAAATCAATGGTTATCTATTTCCTCCCCTACACTCCATTTTGTTATATATTGCTTTTTGTTTTATTTCTAGTAGCTGCCTCCACTTCATCACTGAAGAGGATGGGCATCTGGCCAAACACATCCTCTGACTTGATTGCGGAATTATGGCTCTTGCCCTCTAAGAAAACATCCCTGTTTTCACTCCCATTTTTTTCTGTCAATGTTTTGTACCTCCCACTCAATTCTGCTTGCAATTCACCTCCTTGCTGGGGACATTCCACTTCAGTAGTACCAGGTGAGCATCTTCTGGTGGTGGGTCCTTTTATCTGCCATGGCACGGGGGAGAAGTGTGGCTCTCTCTGCTTCTCCAGAGTTTCTTCTAGTAATTTCCAGTAATTCTACAAATATGATAATCACAGGAGTCCTTGAGCTACTTTCATTCTGGTAATTACTTTCCCTACCACCTTCCTGCTGGGTACCTCCCAGCCAAGTTAACCACTCCAGAACTGGATTTCCAATCACTACAGGTCCCAGGACCAAACTGTTCCCACTTTGTGTGTGTTTTTGCCATTAATATCTAGTGTTTGCTTTTCACAGGACTGAGTGGCCAGATAAAAGCCTCCTTGGGACTGATGAGGAGGGACTGATTCCCTCTGAAAGGCAGAGACACCTTGTTCTGATGCTGAAGAGGATTGCTGCCCATCTCCAGCAAGCTGGAGGCCCTGCTCCTCGAGAGCCTGCAACCCTGCAAAGAGAGCAGGGCAAATTGAAATTAATAATTTCTGAGTGACAGTAACCATTTCCACCATTTGAGGAAGCAAGGAAAATTGTTCCATAAACATTTTTCTTTTCAATTTCCTACCAGTTACTTGAAATTTGATTTCCATCTAGTTTGCTTCATCAAACCTCCCCAAAGTGATTTAAAAAGTGTCGCTGGCAATTACGCAGCTGCAGAGAGAAACAAATGGCAGTGGGGCAGCTCCATTGCACTGGCCCAAAAGGAACTGGGAGGAGGAAGGCTGGGCTTGCTGGCAGCGAAACGGTGAGGCAGCACGAGAAATCTCTTGTGGAAGTTTGGCTTTCCCAGCCTCTGCTGCACTCAGCTGCGTGGCACCGGCTTTGGTGTGGTGAAGACAACACAGTCCACATCATGGAGCCAGCGGAAGAGGTTCAGGGACTGTGGGTAGCAGCAGGAGGCCATCTGATTGTGAACGAGCCTGGCACATCATCTCCCCTCCAAAGTGCTGATGGGTCCAGCTTGCAGCTGGGGCTGGAGTCTCAGCCCGCCTGAAGTCTGCTTTGGAAGCCTCCCATTTGTAACCCTGGTGTGGCTGGGGTTGGTTTCCACCATGTGCTATGGTTCTGTCTTCACTGGAGTGAGGGGTCCTCTGGGCTTGGCATGTGTTTGGCCAAGGGCATCCATCCTACAGAGTGCTGTGGGCAGGTGGGAGCTGGCTTGTCTTGGATGCACAGCTCGTGGGGTTGTTTCTGCTGCTCTGCGACTCTGAACTGGCTGTCCCATATGCTTTCTAGTTTGGGCTCTGCCTCTGCCCTTCTCCTAGGGATATTCTTCACTTTTTCCAAGTAGCAAAGGCCCATCTCTTCTGCAGGGCTGGGTCTCTCTAATGCTAAAGCACGCACAGTTCAGGATCTCCATCTCTTTCTTTCGCAGTTATTCTCCCACGTGGGTGAGCTAGCTTTCAAGTGCCACCCTGCAGTGTTTAAGGCTGCCATGGTGCTGAGGTTGGGGCTAGACTGGTTGTGTGGGTCTCAATAAGAGTGACTCCTCTGATTTGCTCCAAAAGCTGCATCCCTTCAAGTGTCCCCAGGCTGTGCATGCTGGCAGTGGCAGGGAGCTGCTGGTGCAGCTAGGCTGGCTCATCCTTGCTCTGCCTCACACCAATGGTGAGGATATTTGTTTGGAGACCAAAGATGGGAATTCTTCTGCAGATCAGGTCTGGAAAAGGTCAGGAGGGCAAGCTTCTCACCCCAAAGGCCATACCAAAACTTTCCTATCCTTCTGATAACTGAGAAGACAAGTGCTGCATAGGCAGCAGCCCTCAATGGACATCATCCAAGCTTGGAAGTGTTTACAGTGTCAGTTCCTTGAGCATAATAGGTAATTACATGAATAGGCTGGCTGAGTGTTAAAAGTAATAGCTTTGTTAAAAGCAGTTAGGATCAGGCGCTGCTTGTCAGTGCCACAGCTGTGTCATGGTCATGGCAGACATGGGTTTTCCGTCTTGTGACTCTCTAGACAAGTAACACAATTATTTCCCTTCTGAAATAAATGACAGTAAATTAATACAGAAGTTAAAAAAGAATAATCATAGAACCTGTTATATAGGAGCATATTGATTGCCTAATGCCTTTGCTTAGAGCATGGCAGCACCAATCTCTCCACAGTGGCAATGAGCTGTTCTCTTGATCTTTTGCTTTTAGTTAAAGACCCAGGATGGTGATAAATGCTCTGAGTGTGAATTCATTGTCTGGTAGGGATGGGTGCAGGAAGGTGAGAGGAAACCTGTGACTGTGGTCAGGAGAGAGGCAGCACAGGTTTCACATGTGGTGCAGTGCCCATGCTCTCCTCCAGCCCCAGGGGAGAGCCTAGCACACCTCAGAGACAAGTGCCACCATGCATGAAGAGCAGACGTTCCCCTCTGGAGAAGAGGATGGACAGTGGGGTGTGTAGGACTCATGCCAGGGTTTCAAGTGTGACCTGGCTGTGCAGGGATCAGACCCTCTTGGTTGGGCAAACAGACCCAGTGATGGGCTCAGATAACCTTATGTTGAGGATATTATCTGACACCAGTTTTTGTCACCACATCCACCATCCCGCCCCACAGACGCCCTGCAGCAGAGCACACTGCAACACCAGTGTCACATCCCTTCACCATAAGGGCTAAAAAAGGTTTCCATGGAGGTCTTAATTTTAGCTTTTCACCCAGCTACATTGTGCTAAAGTCTGATGAATGCACTCTGGAAGCTAATTAGAAGTTTTTTACAAGGTTTGACTAAAATTGGTCAAATTGTTGTGGAGGCATTAGTCACATTTGGAATTGCTCCTTAAATCATAGTTTTTGGAGTAGGTTCATTCATCTTAAGTAGAAAAACCTTTCACATTTTCCATTGGACAGCCCAGGCCAAGGCAGGGGAGCAACAGTAAATAAGCACTGCTGCTAATGAGGTTTTCAGTTAAGGGTTTAAAGCACACCTTCTGGTGACAGTATTAAGTGTAGACATCACAGGTGTGAAAAGCTCCTGATTTGCTTTTAATATCTTTTTATTAAACAAAGAGTAAGAAAAGACACAGAACTCAGTTCCTCCTCTCTGCTGCTCTCTGGTGCAGGTGGATGTTTGTATGGCAGCCCATGACATTGCACAACCTGGTGTTGATCATTGACTCTCATCTCTCTATTGACTCTCTCTCGCTGTGGGGCCAGTGAGTTGGATGTGTGGGAGAGGGAGGTGACCAGGAAGGGTGTGGTGTGTTGGGAAGGCAGAGCTTTGCTGCAGAGGAGAGATGAGGAATGAACCAAAGTTTGGGTGTCTCATGGTCATAGTTGGGTCAGGTGGGTGAAGACCATGGTCTGTGGATCAAGGGGCTGGGTGAAATGCTGGTGTTTCCAAGGAATGGGGAGTCGTGTGGAGATGCTCTGTGCAGGGGCTGAGGCAGAGCTCTCCCTTAGTGCTGGTGATGGGGCTGACCCACAGGAGGGGGCATTGAGGGGGCAGTCTAGGCTGGACATCACCTGCTATTTGGAACAGGCACCGCAGACTCAGGGCCACATTCATCCTCCAGCTGCTTGCCCAAGTTGACGCCACCATGGCAGTGTCTGAGCTGTCCACATCACCTCCCATGGGAGCCAGCTGAGCCCAGCTCCCCTCTGTAAACCTTAGGATGGATGACAACTCTCTCCTTTCATTGCCAGCTGGCCCATTGCCTTGGCTCACCAAGGTCAGCATGTGCATTTGCCCAGCAGCTCTTGTGTTGAGTCTCGTGTCGTTGCTGTGTCTGCAGAGCCCTGTGGGCTGTGCCATGGGATGCCACTGACTCTCAGCTGCAGGGCGAGGATGCTGTCCCTGCTCTGCCTGCTCAGCCCGACAGACTCAGCAGAGGTGGTGGGAGGTGGTGACGAGTCCTCTTTTGTTGTCTCCATCTTTTAACATAAAAGCTCCCAGGGCAACTCATAACCTGATTTCAGCACCAGAGCCCCACACCAGCGGTGACGAAGGCAGAGACGCTTTGTGGGGCTGCAGCAAAGCCTTGGACTACAAAGACATTGACTCAAAGCACGAGGAGTGCTGACAATCTGCTGTGCTTTTCCAGTGTTTGATGGTAGATAACAGCCTGTCTAAGCAGATAATTAATACAAATTCAGTGGCCACATATGGGGCTTGCCTTTGTTCGTGGTGGGATGTGGGTTTTTGCTCAAAGCAGGCTTCCTCCTGACCGCTGCACCCGATGCCGGCACAGCCGCTGCCTTTGCCAGCTCTCACCGGGCTGCGCGTTGTGTTGCTGTTCTGCTGCTTCAGAGAAGACAGAGCCCTGAAAAATTCATGTGAAGGTCTAGGAGGAAAAAAAAACCAAACTTAATTTGGGTTTTCATGGCATGCAAGCCCTCTATTAGGCCTTGTAAACTTTTTCTGACATTACCACTTCATGAAAACTTTGATTTCAGCTGTTGACTAAATCTTTAATCTCCTTCTACCTGCTGGGTCTGTCTCCTCTTCTTACTTAAAAAAACCATTTTGGATTTGTCTTGGATGGCATCTTTCAAATGTCAGCAGTTACCAGACTAACATGGAATGCAAAGGCCTTGGCAAACAGTCTTTTAAAGAGCCGGGGCATATAAATTTAAAGGCAAGATATAATCTAGGAGGAATCCATCAGCCAGGGGAGCCTCTTGCTTGAAGTGCATTGAGAACTAAGCACAATATGAGCAGAAGGAAAATTGCTTTTTCCCTTTTGAATTTTTATTCACTTACCAGCAATATTTACTAGTAGCAGGCAGAACCTATTTTTCATTTTCTGGGGAGATGGGAGAATTCTCGTGCCACTCATCTTGTCACCAAATTACATCTGTCGACTTGCTGCCAGGCGCTGTGATATTAATGATACACTTGTAATCCCTTTTGTTTGGGAGGGCGGCGGATGGAGAAGCGAGACACTTGACCATTGTTCACACACTGTAATAGAAGGAAAAATATCACTTCTGAAATCCTGGGAAATTGCAGGTCCCTCTGTCATTTGTTCCCTCTATGTTAACAGAGCCAGGCTGCAATCAGCTCTCACAGCTCAGCGTGTGGACACCTTGCCATTGCCAGCTTCGTTTGGTAATTAGCCAGAGCACGGGGAGCCTGGTGCAATCAGCAGGCAGCCAAGCGCTCACACAGCTCTGCGCTTCCATCTCTGAACAAGGCAGGACCAGGCCGGGGACGCTGCAGTGCCTGCGCTGGCCTCGCATCGTCTCTCTGGTGGGGTGGATGCCGCTTCCTCGTGCTGCTGTGAGGATGAGCTGCCACCAGTGCTAATTGCCTTCCAGCAGGACAAACTCCTAACACATAATGAAGGGAAAGTCCCCAGGGCCATTCGTCCAGAATAAAGGAATAAATCCCAACTGACCTGAGACAACTCGGAGAGAGAGGGGCCAGGCTGGGAAGATGTTTTGGGTTGTGGCTGGTTTTACCCATCCTCATTTTGTCAACCTTGTGTCTCAGACAGCTGTTCCTCTGGGACAGACCTCAGCCATGTCCTGCTCCAGGTGACATGGCTTCGAGGGCAGCTGTGAGCACAGCACTGGGACAGTCCATCTGTCCACCCCCTTTTACTTCCTACCATGACCAGCTGCACCAGCTCTTCAGCATCCTGCTGCAGCCAGGAGGGATGAATCTGGTGCTGCTCATGGGGATTGTGGTGCAATCCACATGGCCCTAAAGGAGGGACCCATCTTCCAGGTTTGCCCTTTTGGAGCTGCAAAAGGAGTGCAAAGGTGGACCACAGTGTTCCCTGCTCCGTTTTCCCAAATGGAGTTTCTCTCCTCACAGGGTACAATTGCAGGGGAGAGGTGTCCCTTGTTTCAGGAGGAGCAGGAGGGCCACAGTCTTTGTCCTGAAGTGGAGCTGGTGTCACATCATATCTACTGTAGCTTTGGTTAGTGAGGACCCTGTTGTGGTTGGAGAGGGGTCTGGGAGGTGGGGTGGCACCAGGGTGCCAGGGTGGCCTGAAACCTTCAGTGTTTATCGTGAGCCAGCTGTGAGACTCAGGGCAGATGTCTTGCAACATCTGGAAAAGAGCCCTGCTCTCTTTTTATAACAGGGATTCCCCAGTATTTTGGCTGCAAACACCCTCTCATTCAAAGCTCCCAGAGATACCTGCTGAGTTCCAGCTAGAGCTGGTGAGGAGACAGCTGGGACATCCTTACGAGGCGTTGGCAGAACTACTTGTTTCTCAGGACAGCTACAGGTAAGCACAACTCCAGCCAACCTGAGCTCTTTCAAAACGCTGCACACAGCTCAGATCTTCTGTGCCCCTTTCCCCAAAGCTCTGGAATCTCCAAAACTTGGATGTAAAAGGGTTGCTTTGGAAATGGAGCTGCTGAGGAAAGATCTGAACTTCCAGTGATGGATTTGGCTTTGAACTTCCCTCATGGCTGTGGTAACCCAGAGGCTGTAACTAACTATGGAGAGAAGTGTCCTCCATGCTGAAGAATTTATTCCTAATAACTAATTTAAATCTACCCTATAAACTGGAAAAGGGGAGATTGAGATGAGATGTGAGGAAAAAATTCTTTGCTGTGAGGGTGGTGAGACCCTGGCCCAGTTGCTCAGAGAAGCTGTGGCTGCTCCTCCCTGGAAGAGCAGCAACTGCATCTCCATGGCAGGATGGATGGACTCAGGATTACAGCATGACTGTGCCCTTCCTGCTCACCATCTCCTAATTAGCATTGCTTTTAGGCAATTAATTAGCACATTCCTACTTTTATGTCCCACTTTCTTATATTTACACCCTCCTAAAACATGAAGGGAGAGGTCTATAAATTACATCTCATGCAAAGCATTAATTGTGTGCACTCCTTCTAGGATTTATAGTGTTCAGCTTGTTTCTCACTCTGCACAGAGCTTGCTTGTGCAAACACACACACAGAGACTGAGGGTGTTACACGCACGCACACTCTGCATCTATCCATATTGCCCTGCACACACACACACCCACACACACCCACACACCCCATACCCATCACCCCCAAGCCAGGGCAGTGCAGTCCACTGCAGATGCGGAGCAGCGTGGCGTCTGCGAGAGGCCATTGTCCAACAGGTAACCCAGCATCTCCCAGTCAGGCAGCAGCGTGGACCATGACCAGTCACCCTGACATCTGAGTGTGCCTGGTGCCTCTTGCTAAGCACTGAGCAGCTGAGACCAAGAGTGCTCTTCAAGCCAGCACTGCTGACCACTCCTGCTCACTGATGGAGGGAATCCTTGCTGCTCCATGAAAGATTGATTCCTCCACCATGCAAAGATATTGAACCTGGAGGAGAGACCCAGGGAGCCCAGGCTTTTGAGGCTTTGCCATCCTTAGATGCTTCTGGAAAGGAGGATGGAGTCCTGGAGCCCTGTGGTGGTTTCACTCCTTTGCCTGCAGCCAAACACAGCTGCTAGCTCACTGTCTGCCCCCACCCAAGGAGTAAGGGAGAGAATTGGAAGGCTAAAAGTAAGAAAACTTTTGGGTGGAGATAAAAACAATTTACTACTTGAAATAAAATAATAATGATAATAACAGTAATAACAGAATATACAAAGGAGTGATGCCCAGTGCAGTTCCTCACCACCTGCCAACCGATGCCAGCCAGTGATCCCAGAGCAGACACAGTCCAGAAATCACCACCACAGTCCCAGAAGCATGATCCTGAGCGATTTCTGAAAGAATACTCTTATCTTTCTTGTCAGGTCTCATTAATATACTGAACATGACATGATATGATATGGGATATCTCATTAGCATATCCAAATGCCAAACCTAGGTTTTGCTAATTAGTACACTTCGCCCCTCCCAGTCCTTTGCACCTGCAGACTAGCTAAACATAATGACTTTGGGCCAGCAGCAATAACATTAGTACCTTATCAACATTCTCCTCATAACAAAGCCCACACTGAAATCAAAACACAACTATTGTAGCTACTAAGAAGAAGGTTATCTCTATCCTAGGAAAACCACAACAAGCCCTCATCCAGTGTGGAATCTGTGCTGGCTTGTCCCAAGAGCAGGTGTGGGCAGCACAGTATGGTGTGTGCATCACCTGATGTACAGGTGATGCCTTGCCCTACTGCGGTCCAAAACATGAAGGATACATGAGCTGCTCCACGGTCTTTGTGGGAGAAGGAGTTGGACCTGGAGGGACCATGGACACGCCAGGGAACTGAGAGCAGGTGTGGGTTTTTATGTGTCTCTGCACTTTCACTGGGGACCTCTCCTCTCCAGGATGTGTCAGAAGAGGAATGCTAACCCCTGATGTTCACTCCTAGTGTTTATTTTCCTGCCTGTTATTACACACAGAAGCCTCATGGCCCTCAGGCGCAATCAGGTGCAGACACAGTCCCCAGTTCTGTGAAGGACACTGTGACAGCCCAGCGTCACAGAGGGTGCCACTGGTGACAATGGGAAGCACATCTGTGGTTACTACAGGGGACACATAAAGTGTCTGAACCTTGAGCTAACACATCAGTGCAGCAGGGATAAACAAGTGGGTTGAGGACATTTCGAGAGAAGGAAGAACTCTGAGTCTCTCCTTCCAAGTGGGTCCAAACTGAGCCCGTTTTTTTGCAAACATTGTGGCCCATGGACTTGCCCAGCACCAGGCAGCGTGCCACGCTCAGCAGGAGTGATCACTGTCTGGTTATGAAGTGAGGGATGTGCATGCCATCTTCTGCTACTTATTGTGTCATCCCAGGAAAAAATGCAACAACACAGGCAGTAATTCTTCACCTTTTACAGGAGGTTTTATATCTTCCTGAATTTTACACATTACTACTTCTGGCACTCTCTCATGATTGTTATTTTTTTTAAGTAATATGAAAAAAATGCTTGTGTGTGAGGATTCCCCATGGACACCAGCAAACCTTCCCAGTGGGAGAAACCTGGCAGGAGGTTTGCTGCTGAGTTCTGCCTCCCAGATCTCCAGAGCTGGCATTTCTGCCACTCTGCTGTTGCACTGTGCCATGGCAGCAACGTACAGTCACTCTGGGTCTCTTTTCCATAGACTGGATGGTTATTTCCTGTGTTTTTTTTCATATGTGTTTGGATACAGAGGCCCATCCCATGTCCACAGGGCTAGTTTTGATCTGTTACAGACCACGGATGGAAACCAGAAACCCATCAGCCACCTTTAAGAAGCAGAGAGAGAAACCTTGTGTTTCCACAGGGATTGTAGCCTCAAAGAGGTCCTGCATAGCCAAGGGTGAAGCATCACTTCTGGAGGGCATAGTGTCCCACGCTCCTGGCAGGGCTGTGAATTGCTGATGAAGGAGGGTGCTCGCTGAAATACAGCTGTGTCAAAGCAAAACAGAAATGGAGCACTACCTCAAGGTTAACCCTGTGGTTCCCCTGAGTCCCACAGAGAGCTCAGTGCCTCTTTCACTGCTCCTGGGGATCAGGGATCATTGCTCAGTCAGTGCCACAAGTGCACCAGACCATACACATGCAAGCAGACACAGGCAGCTGAAGGGTTGGAACAGCTCCTTCTACTGAACATCTGGATTTACACATATAAACTACTCAACACTCTCATCCAGAATCCAGAAAACCAGGGCTGTGAATGGGAGCAGTGGGAGCAGAGCTCCTGCTTAGACTGGAGTCATTATTCCTCAGGGGAATAATGTCTGTAGAGGAGCTGATGGAGAGGAGTCACTCAAGTTGATGGAGAGGGGTCACTGGAGCCAATGGAGAAGAGCAGGATGCCCTGCCAGGCAGGACTGCAGTGATCCTTTCCTTGGTGTGGTTCGCCAAAGTCCCAGGAGACAAGACAGACCTCAGCTTGCTTGATGTGACACTATCCCAGGACAGTTTATGAGAATAAAGACCTGCTGTATTCATGGCCAGTTTGGATGCTTGTGTTCTTTGGAATAGTCAGCTCATTCAATTCAATGTGACCCAGAAGGGGATGGCTCAGGCAGAAATACTTGGCACATGGGGCTAAGTAAGAAACAGTAATTTCCTGCAGAGGAGAAAAAGTGTGAGCGAAACTTGAGTAGAAGGAAAAACAGATGTAAAAATGTGAAGGGAAATTTTAGCTTATGTAAGAAGCTAAAGAAGTTTTGGTGTCCAGAGGGTTACCCCCAAAGAAAGGAGATCTTAGAAAAACTCTTGTAGTTTGGGAAGAAAAGTATTCAGAAATTAGAAAGTCAATATATAGGAAAAGGAAAAATATTTGGGGATTGATATCAAATGAGAAGAATCGTAGAAACAGATATAGGAAGAGACAGGAATGAGTAAACCACGTTTGGGCTTTATTTGAATCATGTTGCAGTAAGATTTGTGTGGCTGGTTCTTTTGAGCTCCTCTGCAAAGCCCAGCCCAGCAGAAGACTCCACCAGCCTTAGCAGGGGAGGTGTTGCTGGAGCTGGCTGAGATACTTGGATCATGGGACGTACATCTTCAGGTGCACTCCTGTGCAAGGCAGGGGTTTGTTTGAACTTCATGTGGTAGATTCCAGCTCTATTTCTACTTTCTCCAGCTTGTTTCTTGTTTCTTGCCAGGTCTTGTTCCTTCTCTGTAATGGAATAGTGACAGATTGTTGGAACGGGCACGCACTGTGTAGCTGCTTACAGAAACGCGTGCACAAGTGATCTCAGACAGGCTTTCCCTACTGAGATCCTTGTACTAGCAATTGTACCATTGATTTTCCAGCATCTTATGAGAAATAGTTATTTGCACATTTGCCAAATGCATATACTCTTTTCTACAACAGCAATGCACCTCACCTTACTGTTCGTCAGGTGGCCAAGCATTCCCAGGCAAGACACGGAGCCGTTCTGCACCTGCTCATCTGGAAGAGGCAATGAAGAACACGATACCCAGCTGGAAAGGAGGAGGGGAGTTAGACAGACAGCATTTAATAATTGGCCTAGAACACAGCCACTAACTAGAAACAGCAGCTTTGCTCTTGCAAAAAGCCCCATCCTGATTATTTTAATGTCCATAAGGAATCAGGGCCTCTGTTTTAGCTCTTATTTGAAAAATAGAAACTTCAATTCGACCAGGCAGCTTAGCAGGCTGCAGTGCCAAAGTCGAGGAGAGAAATCCCTCTTCTGGTGCCTGGGGTGCTGCACAACCAGCTCACCTTGCCAGTTTTGATATTACGGTGGTGTTCTAGTGCTGACTACAGAATTTATTAGCAGTGCAGGTGTCTCCAAAAACCCCATCTGAGTGGACTGTGGTGGGTCTGATGCTCATCTGAGAACTTTTGCTTCCCCATGAGTCTTTCAGAACATCCCAGAAATTTCGGCCTAGTCACAATCCACACCTTGCTCTGAGGAACAGAAGGGGAGACATTTACTGACAAGATGTTCCAGAGGGATGAGATGGGCTCTCTGTTCCTATGGCCTCCAGAAGCTGGCTGTCAAAAAACTTCAGGATGGAGAAAATATCTGCAGCTGTTTGAGAGCTTGGCCAAAAAAGATCGTCTTGTAGGCAAATCTGGGTCGGAGGTATCTGCATCCTGCCCCAAGGCGGGAAGCTGAACGCGTCTCACTGGAAGACTTTCCAGCCTCTGGTCTCAGAGGGCCTCAGCAGTTACCCCAGGGACCTTGCCAACACACGTGGGCTGAGCCACGGCTGTTGGTGTTGCCCCACGGTCCTTCCCCCTGCCATGGCTCCCCTTTCTGTGTGCTCTGGGACACTGCTGCGCAGGGAACACCTCAGGTCATGTCCCTGCTCACAACCCCTGTGGTCCCTGGGATGCCTCTCTGCATCCAGGGGCTGGGTATGCAGTGTTGTGGGTGACCCCTTCCCTGGGCAAAAACGGTGCTGTTCCAGCCTTTGCATCACCAGAGAACCGGGCAAAGCAAAGGAACTTTCAGTTTAGTGGATGATTTTCGGAAGAGCTTCCTCAGGGAAAAGCTGCCCTTGCTGCCTCCAGACACCCTGGAGCCTGGACGGAACCTCTCCTGGCCGAGGCACTGACCTCCACAAAGAGGGCTGGAAATGGGGTGCCTGTGGTCCAGGGAAGATAAGGTCTGATTGGTCTAATGGGACCCCCTTTTTAAAGCACCTCATGATGTTTCTGATCTTTTTTTCAGGCTGAAACACTCATCTCCCTCTTTGCAGCCCCCACACTCTTTGCTCCCTCAGTGCCTGTGTTACCTTCAGCCTGATCCCCCTGCCCTGTGCCATTTGAGGAAACAACCTCAAGTTGCACCAAGGGAGGTTCAGATTGGATATCAGGAAAAATTTCTTCACCAAGAGGGTTGTCAAGCACTGGAACAGGCTGCCCAGGGAGGTGGTGGAGTCACCATCCCTGGAGGGATTTCAGACGTGTAGATGTGGTGCTTAGGGACATGGTTTAGAGGTGGACTTGGCAGTATTAGGTTTTCAGTTGGACTCTTATAGGTCTTTTCCAACCAAAATGATTCTGTGAGTCTGATTTGGACCCTCTGTGCAATGTGGCAGCTCAGAGAGGAGATGAGGCAAAGCATGGTGGACCTGAGCTCCTCCTGGCTTTTCCTCCATCCCATTGCCTTGGGCCCATCCATACCCAGCCTTTTTCCCCATGTTCTGTCCCCTCTTAATTCCCTCTTTTTTTCTTTTCTTGCTCACAGCCAGCAAGGCAGTTCTGGGAGCTAGAAACCATCTTGCCAGGAGCAGCATTGTGCTGTCCCCTGGATAACATTTCTTTATTTGGCAACCTCGCAAACCCAGTTAATACAACCACAAATAAAAATGTGTGTAACAGGACATATATTAAGAGAAAACTGGCTAAATCCGCAATGGGTATAAGTCAGTGTGGCATCACGAGCTTTCAAGGGGCTATCCTGATTTACACCTGCTGAGCTCAGGCCAAACATTTACATTTACAGTGTAGAGACATGATAAAATGAAATAAAAACAAAATACTAAACCCAGTTCCATCTTAAAGCTTTATGTGAGCCATAAATGGGTTTGAAATAAATCACGTACCTCTCACGGGCCTTATAAGTCAGACCACGCCGCTTCCAGGGGAGCCTGGCGCGAAGTCCATTCCTCATCCCACCTGCTGAATCACGTGGAGATTTGTGACCCTGTGGGGTTATGCTCAGTACAGCACCGTGTGTCTTGCCTGTGGAGTCAAATGCTTGAAAGTCAGGGGATGCTGGACCTAGGACTGCGTAAGGGCAATAGGAACTTTCTTTTCCTGCTGCTTCTGAGTTATGAAATACCCACTGGCCACAGCCATGGCTGATTTTCCCCACCTCATTCATTTTTTTGTGGCTCCATAATTTTTTATATTTTATGATTTATGGGAAATTCCTTTAGACGTTGGCTAAGACATTAAATAGCATTTCCCTTACAGATGATCTACCACTGTGTTAAATTGCAGGTTCATACTGGGGCCATCTGACGTTACCATTGTTCAAAGAGATGGGAAAACAGCAGTTAAATTATTCCTAATCTTGTCTCCTAGGCTGTTTATAACATGCTTGTGCTGCTTTAAAAAATGCACATACCCCTAGGCAGAGAGCGTAGTTGAAAGGAGAAGTCGGTGGGACAGGTGCAGTTAAAAGCAACCAAAAGCAGAGTCACAGAGGTGGCCGTGGCTCCTGCCTGGTGGATGTTCTGGGCTTGCAGAACAGAGTATCTGTTTTCTCTGAGGCTTTAAAGACTTTTCCTCAAGTTGCAGTGTGCATGGGGCTGGGTCACCCCTGGTGTCTCTGCTCCATTTTGCAGCCAACATGCAGAAAGGCAGCTTTTTGGCTCTGGGTTGCTGCATTTTGCAAGAGTTTGTGGTAACTTCTCCTTAGTGATGTTTGTGTGACCTTGAAACACAGAGCAATAAAATTCTTCCTGACTGTACTGAGTCTGGCTGGGATGGAGTTAATTTTCCCCACAGCAGCCCTCAGAGCCCTGTGTTTTGTATGAGTAGCTGGAAAGGTGTTGGTAACACCCCAGTGTTTTGGTTCCTGCTGAGCAGTGCCAGCACAGCACCAAGGCTGGCTCTCCAACATTCCCTCCGCAATAGGCTGGGGGTGGGGAAGGTCTTGGGAGGGGACACAGCCAGGACAGCTGACCCAAACTGAACAAAGGGACATTCCAGACCATATGATGTCTGCTCAGAAACAAAACCAAGGGGAACAGAGGGGAAGGGGGGGGGTATTTGTTACTTCTGTTTGTCCTCTGGGAACTGCAATGCCTATGAAGCCCTGCTTCCCGGGAAGTGGCCAGACATCGCCTGCTGATGGGAAGTACAGAATAATTATTTTGTTCTTTTGCTTCTGTGTGCATGGCTTTGCTTCTATTAAACTGCCTTTTGTCTCAACCCATGAGTTTGGTGTTTTTGTTCCATCTTATTTTCTCCCCTCCCCATCCTGCTGAGGAGGGGGGGTTGATAGAGCAGCTTGGTGGGCACCTGGCATTCAGGTAAGGTCAACCCACCACACTGACACATTGCAGAAAAAAACTGGGGAGGGAGTCACACAGAATCACAGAATTGCCTTGATTGGAAAAGACCTGTAAGATCAAGTCCAATGACTCAGGAAAAGCGTCTGGCTTGTGGATTCACAGGGTGCACCCAGGCAGCTCAGTCAGCCCAGGCCAGCTGCCAGGCTCTGCCCAGAAGCTCCTCGCTGCATGTGGCAGTCAGCCCATTTTCTTCCATAAAGTGAGCTAGCTTGGGAGATTTCATCTGATCTTTCCAGCTCTGCTGGGACCCAAGCCCAGAGAAGGGCATGTGTGCTGTGGACCCCAGCTGCACCAGCAGACAGAGATAGGGGGCACGAGTGTATCTCACCTCCCTGTGGTCTGAATACAAGGGACAGTGCAGCTCACCCAGCACCTGCAGTGTCTCCACCAAGCCCTGCCTTCTCATGTCTGATTTATTTGTCCAGGTTACAATTATAGAATCATAGAATCATAGAGTCATTTGGTTGGAAAAGACCTTTGAGATCATTAAGTCCCATTGTACCTGTCCACTACTAAACCATGTCTCTGAGCACCTCATCTTCCCATCTTCTAAATACCTCCAGGGATGGAGACTCAACCACTTCCCTAGGCAGCCCATTCCAGTGCCTGAGAACCCTTTCAGTGAAGAAATTTTTCCTCACATCCAATCTGAACCTCCCCTGGTGCAACTTGAGGCCATTTACTGAATGAGACAGTGCAATGGATGTCCTGGAACCGGGAGCCTGGCAAGGCTGTTTATCCAAAACCTCTGGCATCTCTCTTTACTGAAAACTATATGCTGCAAATTTACATGACAAGCCAAATCCTGGGATTTATTGCTGCCTCCTGGGGGATTAGAGCAGCAGGAAGGAGCTGAGCCTGTGTTCTCTTTCTGATGGGTGATTGCAGCAGATACTGTCTCTTCTTAGCCTTCCTTGAAAAGAACTTTGGCTTTGCTTCATGCGTCTAATCTGTGTGATAAATGGTTGAGGTGATCCCATAGACCTCTGCAGCAGTTTAAGTTACTGTGCGGTTTTGTCACTTCCCCAGGAGCCTGGTGAAGTGGGAAGCAGTCCTCTCATGACTGCACCTCTTCCCACTCCTCTGTCATCTGGGCTGGGGCTCTTCGCTGTTTCTGTGCTTTCCAGTGCCTGTCACACTTGTCCCTGCAGAGGTGATATGTTTGCTGGACACCACCTGAATGCCATGGCATGATGTGGGCTGTCCTTGGACTGCTCCCTCCAGGTCCTTCTGTCCCCATTTATGGGCTACATGGACCTTTCTCAGAGAGATGGTGTAATAGATTCACTGGGATGGCCCTTGGCTAGCAGCCAACACAGCTCTTCACCCACTTCCCCCCACATCCCCCCACCCTCAAGGAATAGAGGAGAGGACTGGGGCAAGGATGAGGAGGCTTATAGATTGAGATAAAAACAGTTTAATAATAGAAATAAAAGAAAACTTAAAAGAAACCTTAAACTAAACAACTAATATTAAAATAGTAGTGATAATGATAACAGTAATAAGATATGCAAATGAGTGATAACCCAGTGCCATTGCTCACCACCCACTGATAAGCCCGGCCCGTTCCCGGATAACGAACCCGGAGGAGCAACAATCCTGAACCGAAACTGAGACAAAACCCGTGAAAATCCACCACCCCCTTTCCGGTCAGCCCTGGATAATGCACTAAACATGACATGATATGATCTGGAACATCTCCCTGGCACATCCCAATGCCAGTTTGGGGTTTGCTATTCACTGCGCTTCTCCCTCCCAGTCCTAATGCAGCTGTGAACCAGCCAGACACGGTGGCCTTGAGCTCCAGCAGCAGCTGATGACATCAGTACTTTTATCAATGGTGTTCTCAAAGCAAGTCTGAACTGAAACCAAAACATGGCTCTTCTGACTACTGAGAAGGAAATTAACTCTATCCTAGCAGAACCAGGACAGATGGACTCTGTGTCTGCTCCTGAACGACTTCCAGGCACTGGCCGCCCTGCTGCATCCAGAGGAACCACCGACTTACATCTCTTGTCTTCTTTTGATGCTGCACTGCCCAGTGCAGGGACTGTCCCCTTTGGTGTCTGCAAAATGCCAGGAAGACATATGGCTCCATAATGGAGCTAGGCATTATTATCATATCAATATCCCATTATCATAATGAAACCCAAGGTAGGAAGCAGACAGCTGCACATGGAACAAAGCCTGCCAGATGCAGCCAATTCCTTTATTACCAGCTTTGACGGGATCACAGAGTGCACAGCAAAGCATTTCCACTCCTCCAGAGTCATCCCCTCTCCTTTCATGTTGATACACACTTGTGAACCTGCACACATACGTATAAATCCAATTATTTGCTACCACCAGCCCCCCTCCACCCATATGAAGACAATAAAAAGAGCAATGGATGACTCATTGACTGTGCTGGATAATCACCGTGGCAGATCTGACAGTGACACATTCAATGTATTTTTAAAAAGTCTTTATTCTGTCAGCCTGTCATTCTCAAGTGATGTATTTCATAAGCAGTTTTCTCCAGAGATTCCCCTTGTCTCTTCTCACCCTGATCCTGCCAGCTGATGGCATCTCTCCTGACTCTGCCAGGGACCATTGTCCTTCTCCCATCCCTGCGTAGCCCTCCACTCTCTTGTGAAACCAGCCCGCATCGCGGCTCCCTCCCTGACACCGTTAGGGAGTCAGGAGGCAGAGGGACCACAGCAAACTCACTGCAGCTTAGCTCAGAGAAAACACCGGGTGGAAAAGCTCACACAACCTTCCTGGCAAAGCCTCAGATGTCCTTGGCTTTGAGAGCTGGGTGGTCAGCTAGAGAAGGAGCAGCAGTTCATGAGGTGGGAGCACTTGTCAGAGCCAAGGGCCAGCCGGCCGGGCTCTGCACAGGGGTGAGTGCAGTCTGGATTTCCCCAGGTGGGCAGGATGAGCACCAGCCTCGTTAGTGTGATTATCCCAGTTTGTTTTGCTACAGAACCACTCAGAGGGGGTTCAGGTGCCGTGTAAGTGCCTGTCAGGCTGCGGAGGCTGCTTTTGGACATGTTGTTGAGAGGCAGCCAACGACCATCTGCGTTTGGGAGACGGACCCGTGGATGTGGCTGATGCGCAAAAGCTGGCACAAAACTGCAGCTGGGCAGAGAGAATGTGCCCAGCAGCTCTCGAATTTGGATGCTATAGGAGCTGTCTGAGACCAGCCCTCAGCCCTTGTGCACGTGCCACAGAAGGTGGACCAGGAGAGCCTGAGACAAAGAGATGTGGTGGCCATGGGCGTTGGGGCATGCTCTGTCTGGTCTGCGAAGGGCATGCAGCTCCCAAGTCAAATTGTAGATCTTTGCAGATGTCCCAAATGAAGTTGAAAGTGCTGAGCGACTGAAATATCTCAGGGAGGATACTCCTCACAATTCTTTCATCCAGCACGACCCTCTGATCATATGCTTAGGGAGGGGAGCCAGAGAGATTGGACGTAGATGGTCCCAACCGTCCTCCTTCTCCTTCCCTTCTGAAGTAGGGGAGAAACACCTGGGAAGCACAAAACACAGGTTCAATGTGTGACAAACACTGTGCTGAAAGGACTTATGTCAGAGAGCACAAAAGTGTTAGGGCTGCTGCAGGAGGAGGTGGAAAATAGTAATCAGCAGGCAACAGCCAGGAACGGCTGGAACAGAGCAGTTGCTTGGTCCAGGGCTGGGGAGGACACAACCAGTGTGGACCTCTCAAAGCCCCAGCGGGCATGGGAATGTAGGAAGGGGTGAGCATTCCTGGGAGCCCAAATAATGCAATGCAGTTTTGGCTCAATCCAGGCTGGCAGGAGAGTTGGAAGGAGCAGGGCTCCAAGGCAAAGCGGTGTTTGGAATTCGGAGGGTTGGTACGAAAAGGCTCTTCAAAACGACCCGTGTTCAGAGGCCCAGGGCTTTGTGGCCATTTGGCATCAGGCACGTAGTAATGAGCCTTAGTTGTCAGAAATCAGAGATGAGGGCTTTTTATAAAATCAAACATAAAGCAGAAGAGCTGATACCCCACAAGTACTCAGTAAACAAATCCAGCCTGGAGAGGAAAGGAGCCAAGCTCAGATCTTGTAACGTCATCCAGGGGGAACCAGATTGATTTTGTAAAAGTTCCATCAATACATTTTAGCAAATCAGTACATCCCATTTGGCCTGGCTTTCCTCAAGTAGGTCACTGGTTAATCTGATACAGGAAATCCTTTCTTTTTATTCTTTGAATTATTTTTTTTTCTAGCAGGTATGGTTTTGTAATCAGCATGATAGAAGTGTATTTATTGCTGGAATCTCAAAGCATTTTGCTCCAATAGGTGCCTATATTTGATTTCAAACACATCAGGATGTCCCTAATTCCCTGTCCATGGGAAGGTAGGTGTTGTGAAATTTGGAATAAATTTTTATTAGTTCTCTAGTAGGGCCACAGTGAAGCTGAATTTTAAAAGCTAAGGTAAAATGCCTGCTTCTCCAATTAGAATAATCACCCTAGAAATGAACGGTGAAGGCATCTGTACTGTGTGTGCAAATGAAGTTATTGCAATTAAAAGTTATGTAAGCAGGGAAATTCTCAGGAGTCTCCAAAAAAGCTGGGAAAATATCATTAATAGACCCTGGGAATAAGGGTTGTGAAGGGCAGAGACTTGGGAAATATTTACTGTGATATATTAAAAGAAGCAGGAAGGCAACCTTCTGAAAAGATTTTTTTTTTTTTGCACTTTGAAGGATGCATTAGAAAATTTTCTTTTGGAAGCACAAAGCAACAATGAAGTATTTGACACTTTTGTGATCCATGTTTCTTACTGTAGGTTCTGAGATAAGCACGGTCTCTGAATGTTTGTGATGGATAAATTAGCTGGGAAATTATTAATGCTACTTGCTTTCAAAATTAATGCCCTGCCCAATTAATAGGCAGTTCATAGCTCTTTTGGAGCTGTTATTTCAGGCTGCCTTCAAATGCAGGGAAAAGATTGCTGTATTTGATTAAAATTTGCAAGTTTCTCCAGCAATGCTATAAACTTTTAATTGCAATGAAATTTTAGATTATGGAACATTCTGAGGATGACTTCACTAATTACTTCACATCTGAAATAAAATGTGAGAGCAAGACTATGTGTGAGTGTTGTGTTTGCTTTTGGGCCCCTCACTCCCAGAAGGACCTGGAGGTGCTGGAGCGTGTCCAGAGAAGGGAACAGAGCTGGGGAAGGGTCTGGAGCACAAGTGTGCTGAGTTCTCGGCTGAGGGAACTGGGGGTGCTGAGCCTGGAGAAAAGGAGGCTGAGGGGAGACCTTCTGGCTCTGTCCAAGTCCCTGACAGGAGGGTGCAGAGAGGTGGGGGTGGGTCTGTTCAACCAAGGACCAAGGGACAGGACAAGAGGAAATGGGCTCCAGTTGTGGCCAGGGCAGTTGAGATGGGATGTGAGGAAGAATTTCTTTGCTGAAAGGGTTCTCGGGCATTGGAAGGGGTTGCCCAGGGCAGTGGTACCTCCCGTCCCTGGAGGTAATTAAAAGACACACAGGTGGGGTGCTTAGGGACACTGTTTAGTGGTGGACTTGGCAGTGTTATGTTAACAGTTGGACTCAATGATCATAAAGATCGTTTCCAGCCTAAATGATTCTATAATTCTGTATTGCATGCACAACGGGAGATGCTGTTTGGGACCAGGATACAGCCATGAATATCACAGGTGCAGTAAGGTCGGGCAGGTCTCACAGCAGAGCATAGCCACTCTTCCCCTTCCTGATCCCTACAATAAGCTCAGCCCCCTGGGATCAGTCATAACACAAAATGTCCATAGTACATGATGTGGAGGTCACGGAGCATCTTGGACTGGCTTCAGTAATGTTGGTGCTCAAACTTTTTCAGTGAAAATACAGGTAAAGCTGAAGGACTCTGCCTTTGAGCCCATATGTCTGAAGGGAACTCTATAAAATTCTGTTGGCAGCTAAAAGAGAATACAGAAAAATAGGATGAAGACAAAATGAGCCCGTCTGTCTGTCTGTCTATCTATCTGTCTATCTATCTATCTATCTATCTGTCTATCTATCTATCTATCTCCCCCACAAAGTGCATCAGCCTGAAGGATGCTCACTGAACAGACTATTAACAAACCCCCGATGAGGAGGATTTCTCTGGCCACCTATTCCATTGCTCTGCTCTTCAAATTATAAAAAGATTTCTCCAAATACCAGGTAGTGTTTAACCTTTGCTGGACTTCAGGCTCAGACCTTTTTTTGAAATTACAATTTTTTTGCACTCACCACCTTTGATCTCCTGTTGTATCAGGAGCAAAACCAAAAATTATGCACAATTAAGAGCCTCAGAAGAGCTGAAGCTGTATGAACAAGTTCAAAACAAATGGAGAATGCTTAGGAACTGTTTCACTGCTCATTTTGTTCCAAGAAACAACTACAAAAAAAAAAAAAAGTTTGAAGGCAGCTTTTCTTGACAATTGCTTACTCTGAAGATCCTGAAGAGTTTCCCATTTTTCAGGCAAGTCAAGCGGAAGAGGCTAAGTGCACCCAGCTGTAGTACAGAAAATTGGGGAGTGCTACAGCCCATGTAGAAAATAAAACCCATGAGCAGAATGCTTTTAAGCAGAGGGCACACAAAGAAGACAAAATCATAGGATTACTTGCGACTGATCTGGAGAGAAGAGCCAATCTGGCAATTCTGGGGGCTAGTTGAGCCTCTGGTAAAAGACAAGTCTGTGACTGAGATCTGAGGAGGTGGAAGCACAGGGAGAAAGGGAGTGAGAAATGATATATGAGAAGACCCAGCTGTAACTCTCGACAAAACAGTCACAATTTTCTGAGCAAAAACATCTCTGTGATTGGAGAATTTGGTCATTGGGAGGTAAAAAAAGAGAGTCCAGATGCCGCCAGACGGGACTCGCGCTGTGGAAGGAAATCTTCACAAATTTCTAAATACAGCAACTATGTCACCAGACATTTGGTGTGTGCCAAGGATGGCTTCTCATCTGGCTCATCACCCAGTGGCTGCCTGCGGGGCCGGGGCAGCCGGGGATCTGGCCAGCTCCATCAGAGCTGTAGGTGCTTCCAGGGCTGATACTCAGGTTGGGTGGGCGAGCTCTGCCCTGGACTGTGGCAGGGTGTCTGCTCTGAGCCCGTGCGGGTGTGGATCAATTGGGCCTGGGAGATGGTCCAGCAGAGGAAATGGGGGGCAGACTGCCTGCCCTCCCCAGGTGCTTTGCACAGAGCAGCACGGGTGCCATTTGGCTGGACATCCTCGCAGAGCACGCTTACGCCTGTGGCACTAAAGCAGCCGGGTGTCCTGAACTTTTAGACAAATGTAGACAGCATCTCTGATGACAGATTTTCACTTATGAACTCCCAGGTAATGGATGATGAAGACAAATTGCCATGTTATGTAATTTAAAGTGAATTTTGCCTGTAAAGCACAGTTAAATAAATGCATTCATTTCCACAAAATGGCTGATCTGTCACATTAACCGCAGTCCTCATCATCTCTCCAATCGAGTCTAATAGTGGGAATTGGAGATCTGATTGTTTAAAAAAGTGAATTTATCACACCCTTAATTTCCCTCTCATATGAAGAGCCAGCTTTAGTGTTTGTTTGTGGAGATCACAGCCAGTGCTTTCCCTCAGCCAAACCCAGCACGGGCAGGGTGACAAGCAGCTCTGGCTGCGGCCACGCACCCGCGCTCTTTGCTACTGAGTGAAGCATCCCTGGTGACTGCTGGTGCTGGGCAGGCTGGAGCACACTGAGCCGAGGCTCACCTGCCTAAAAGCAGAGATCTCCTGCTGGTTCTTGGTGCTTTTCATGTATTTTATCTGTAAAGCAATGGCACAGCTCCAGTCCATGCAGTCTACCACGAGCAAGTTACCTTCGTGCAATTACACCGATTGGTGTTAATCCTCTAATCTAATTCTTTATCAATCAGCTGAATTCTGTGTTAGTTTTCCTGTTATTTTCTGTGACTGATTTCAGATTACAGACTTGCTTCCTTAATGGGGCACAGCAAAGTAAAATGTCAGTGTTCTTGCATCTCGTTCAGCTCCCTGTTGTCTCTGATGTAGTCAAAATTAATAAAGGCCAGATATCTCCTTGTTAGCTCAGGGGACACTGGGGTACCTTGTCTGGTGTGATTAGTTTAGAAGTGCTTCTCAGCAAGAGATTGCATTTAACCCTCCACAGCAGAGAGGGGAAACACTCCATGGCTCTTCTGGTATGCCAACATATCCTCAGGCTCCTGCCCACATAGCACATAAATATTTCTGAGCCAGTCTTCCCTGCCTCGTTATTAGCAATTTTATCATCTCTGTCTAATAACAGCCCTGCTGACTTGTGTTCTTTGATGAATCCTCTGCCTCCTTTCCTGGTGGGAAGTCACTGGATGTGGTTATCTGCATCCCAAAGAGTTGGAGAGCTACTCCTGGTAGTGACGTGTCGCAGGCCATGGTCCAGCCCCATGCCCACTTCTGCTCCATTCTCTGGAGCCCATTCTCAGAGTTCTTTGATGGAGCAGGTGCCTTTGATTTCAGCAGGTGGGCTGAAACCCCTAATCCTGCTCACTGTCCTGCTTACCACCTCCTCCTACCCCCTGTCACTTGTCCTGGTTTTGCTAGGATGAGTTGATTTTCTTCTCAGTAGCCGGAATAGCTGTGCTTTGATGCCAGTGGGGATTTGTTAGGAGAAGAATGTTGATCAGGTACTGACGTTATTGGTTGCTGCTGGAGCCCAAGGTCATCATGTTTTGCTGGTCTGCAGGTGCAAAGGTCTGGGAGGAAGAAGCGTAGTAAATAACAAAACACAGGACTGGCATTTGTCTGTGCCCATGAGAGATTCCGTGTCACGCTCAGCACATTCACCAGGGGTGACCAGAAGATGGGGGCATTCGCTTGGGGACTGCTCAGGCTCCTGAGCTTTTGGGGCTTTGGTTTGGGGACTGTCTCTGCTCCAGGACCACTGGCTGGCACAGGCCGGGCATCGGTCAGTGGGTGGTGATCAACTGCCCTGGACATCACTCATTTGTGTATTCTGTTATTACTGTTATTATCATTATCATTTTATTTTAATTAGTAAATTGGATTTATCTCAACCCATTAAGCTTTTTGCCTTTTTCCTTCCAGTTCTCTCTCCTGCTCCCTGGAGGTGGTGGAGAGCGAGAGAGCGACTGTGTTTGGCTTGCAATCCAAAAGGGTGAAACCAGCACATCACTGCTCGGTCCCATCCCAGAACATGTGAAGGTGGCCACTGTGGCTGCAGAAGCTGCTAGCCAGAGACCAGGCTGCTGGAATAAGCTCCTGTCCAAGGGGGAAATCTGAAGCTGGGGTGCTCTGCACAGACCAAGGAGCTAGAGGAACAGCTGCTGAATGAATTACAGTTCTCAGGGACTGAGCTGAACCAAGCTGGAGAAACCCTGACAGACACCCATGCCTGAGGGAAGGCTGCATGGGTCTGGGGATGTGTGATCCTGAACCATGGTGTATCCCCATGTTCACCACCAGACCTGGTTCTGTACCCATCCCTAGGGAACCTCTCCATCCTCCTGGATGCACTCACACAGGGTTTGCATGACTACAGGTTGGGAAAAGTCAGAGGTGCAGCCTACACACTTCCTTTGTAGCCTTGCAGGGTGAACGTGCTATGGGTGAGGGCTTTGGATATTGCAGGGCTTCTCCCAGCAGCAGGGCAGACGTCTCCTCTATCCAGGAATTTCCTCATGCCAAAAAGGTAGTAATGAAACCTCCTGCAAAATGTCATGTTGATCCCTTGCACAGTGTGAGCAAACAATTTTTTCTGTAGAAAGGCAAATTTATTTAATGATGTATCTTTAAAATTGGATTTATGGAGTAAACCAAACCTGTTTGACACTTGCAAAGTGCCCTGCAGCAGCGGGGCAGCTGGAACGAGGCATGGGGGGATGCAGGCTGGGAGATGGGCATGGGACAGCGAGGATGTGGGGAGTCAGGACAGCTTGTCTCCAGCACTGAGCCACCCATCCCATTGCTCCAAGCTGTGTCTGAGCAGAGGGACTCCCGGTGTGAGGAGCGGAGGGGATGACTTCCTTGTTCCTCTTCAGGAGGAGCACCCAGTGCTGTACACCAGGCAGAGAAAAATACCGGTCCTGCCACAGGGAAAAATCAGAGTTTTCCTGGCTTTGTAACCCTGCCCCCTCCTTCCCGTCCCATCTGCCAGGAGTCTGAGCTCTCTATCTGCTCTGCCACCGGCTTCCCGGGGCCACTCCATCACTTTTACATCCATTCCCAAGGCGAAGCGTTGTATCATAAAGTTCATACAATTATTCTCTCTCTCACACTCACCCACATTCCAGATTGTGTCATGCAGGTTTGCCTTCGCTGGGAGCTGAATTTGTTTCTTCCTGCCCCCCTGCCCTGCACCAGGCTCAGAGACAGCAGGAGCGTAGAGCTTAATCCCAGGGAACCTTCAGTCCTCCTGCTGCAGCTCGAGGGCTGCTGGGGCGGCCGTGCATGGGGCAAGGGAACAGGTAAACGGATTTTTTATTCAGTGCGACTCTTTCCTGTAACAGGACCATTATTTCATAGCAACTTATTCCTTGCATTGAAACCTTCGAATAATTCCCCTCTATAATCAAACTTTTCTATCCTTAAATCAGTTTTATAACCACCTTGTTATACCTTGAAACTCAAAATGAAACATTTCTGTTATAAATAATTGAGTGGTGCTGTGAATACTGATCATAGCAGCAAGTTTCAGAGGGTGGGTTAATGGGGACGTTGTGTGGCACCTACCCGAGGAAGGGGCTTGCTTGGCTAGCCTGTCTTCTTCACTCCAGGGTGCAGAGAGGAGGGGGGAGCTGGGGGACCATCTTTGCCAGGATCTGGACCTGCTCTAGAGTCAGCAAGAGACGCTGTGCCACCGCTCAGGCTGTGTGCTTAAAAAACAGTGAATCCTGGCACTCGCTGGCCCAGGGACTGTGGGGTGTGCATCAGCCTCCAAGTTCAGCTGTCCCTGCAGAGACCACCACTAAACTGGGGTTAGCCCCTGGTTAGCTCCAGGGGAACTCCAGCCATCTCCTCATTTTTAGGTGTGTGCCAAGAAGAAGGAATATGGTGCTGCTCACAGCTTATGTGATGTTTTTTTTAATAGATTCATAGGGCATAAAGTTGGAGAGATGCATTAGATCATTGCACCTGATTTCCTGTAAATCACAGGCCATTACATTTCACCGGGTTCATCATGTAGTGCATCTAGTGACTTGAATTTAACTGAAACACATCTCATCACACACTGAAAGATCTCTTCAGGCCACTTTCAGTGGTGGTTAAATGCTTTCCTTCTCAAAGTGTCTAATTTATAATTCGACTGTTGCTGGCTTCAGCTTCCAGCTCTTGTTCTGCCTTTCACGGTGGAGTCACAGAGTCTTTATTGCATGATATTTTCTCCCCCTGAAGGTATTTAGATGCAATGACAAAGTCATCTCTCAGTCTTTTTTTTTTCAAAGCTAACCAGCTTGAAGCCTTTAAATCTCTGCACGGAAGGTGTTCTTCCTGGCCCTTAAATCATCTTTGTAGCTTTTTTTCTGCACCTCTCTGGTCTTACAACTTTTTTTTGTTTTTATTTATTTAAACAAAGACCTATACAAATACCATAATTTAGCAGAACATGGTGTTAAACTGAAGAGAGAATAATAGACCAATCCCAGGCTCTAGTGAACGGCCCGTTATGCCTGCCACCCAAACAAATAATTACAGAGCTGTAAGTGAGGTGCAACTCATTTATCCCTCAGCTGCCTCAGCATCTGCTGGTTGCCAGGAGACTGGTTAAGCTGGAAGGGACCAGGGCAGCCCACTGGAGCAATGTCCATGATCCGCGCATCAAACTCTCTTCTCTTGTCCCAGGCTCCAGGTGTTGGGGCATGGAGAAGTCACCGCCGTGGGAATCTGCCATGAGCTTTCTGCTAGCAACTCCTCATAGGGAGCCCGCACATCCCTGTGAGACCTGGACACACAGACCCAATGCTTGGTCTGCACTTTTAAATTGTTTTACAAAACCCGGTTTGGTTTGGTTTGGTTTTTGCTTGCCAGGTGCATCCTCTTAGCCTGGGCTGTGCTATCACAACTGAACTGGGAATCATCTCAGGTAGGAAGTCATCCTCTGATGCTGAAATTGAGAAATTCAGTCCTTTGTAAAGGTCTCCAACTGGCTGCTCAACCTACCTGTAACTCTTGCCCTGCCTCAGTCTTGCTTATATCTCCAGGTCATCTCCTATAGAGAACGGCCTTGGAGACACAAACCAAACTGCCCATACTCAGCACTTTCAGCAAAATGATGCCAGAAGTTCCTTATCCATCCACATGAAAATCCAACATCACCTTGTGCTAATCATTGCAAGAAAGTGGAACAGTAGGGCAGCCTTATTCAGAAGACCCATTCTGCCCAAAAAGCAGGTTTGGCCTGTAACATTCACACTTCTTAGAGGAGACAACTAGCCCTTAGGTAGCCAGTGGAAGGATGGTCTCCAGCAATGAGATACTTTTCACTGAACTGGAATATCTCTCCAAGAGATGGGGTTCAGGTGCACTTCAGGTGATGGGGCAGAAGTCACTGTGTGCAGTTCCCAGGTGTGCACAGAAGGTCAGACCTTACAAGCATAACTGTCCCTTCTGACCTGGACATCTATCACTCTGAATAAGATGCTGGAGGGACTCCTCCACCACATGCTCTCCTCATACAGATGCTGAGGTTCAGACCATACCTGCAGGTCCCTGTCCTCCTCAGATGCTCTGGGGGATGTAGGAAGAGGTTACTCAGAACTGCCCTGCCCAGTTTACAGAATGGTGGAAATACTCAGGCAGTGTCTCTTACTTGCTCCCTCCCCCACTACACAGGCGTGTGATGAGGACTGAAGCCAAAATCTGAGAGCTGCCCCTCCATCCCACCTGCAGACACTCTTAGGACCTTTGCCCCTAGCCCGGCTCTCATGGGGATCACATTGTTGAGTGACAAGTAGTTTCCTTTAAAAACAAGCTGAAATTTAGCCAAAGGAGGCCTGAATGCCCAAAGACCAAACGTTCCTCGGTGTCTCTACTAATACCAAGACAGCGAGTTGGTCCCTGTTATCCACCACATCCGATGGCAGGTCCAATAATCAGTTATTAAGCATGACCATTTGGTTATTAAGGGAAGGAGAGGCTGTGAAAGACAGAACATGAATAGCAAACAGTGACTGCAGGTGTTACCTCTGCTGATAATTGAGATGTGTGGGATGAGAGCTCGAGTGCCCAGAGTGTCCCTCTCCTCCTGTGAGCCCAGGACAAAGCACAGACTTGCTGGTGAGTTCTACCTTATGCTCTTTAGACAATTAAAGGAGCTTAGAGATGGGCACAATAGCTAAATTCAAGAGCTAGGGAATCCTCTTTGCATAACTCGCATTATCTAAAAGGTATCTGCATATGCAAAGTTGAATAATCTCAGCTAAATCAAATGCAACCAAAGAAAACATTTAAATCAGTTGCTTTAAGGCAGTCACTCAAAGGGGCAGCCTTGAAAAACTCTAAATGACTGGATACTGAGAGTCCTAAATCCAAATTAAATCCCACTATTTCTCTCTGTTTACCAAGATTAGCTCATGTCTTTTCTCAAGGAACACATGGTCTAAGCAAGTTGGTATTTAACAGGAGAAGCTGTTAATACCTTCAATTATAACAGCATTTCATTATCCTATTAAATTCATTATGAGCATGCATTAACTCTGATTCCCTGCCAGAACATTGACAACTTCCTATTGCTCCCATTGCTGAAGAAATAATGTGGTGTGTCGTGTTAGAAACCTGTGTGTCACGACGCTTCTTTGTTTGCTCTTCTTCACTTGAGCTATCTGGCCACTGCTTACCTGAAAAAAAATTAACTGCATAAACTAGAAGGAAAATGTGGTTTCTGTCCTCCTTTCACTGGCTGGGTGCTTTGCCCTGCATGGCTCATGGATATGGAGTGTGTTTTTGTGTGTGCAACGGAACCCCAATCAGTTCTGGTGCTGATGTGGGAGAGTCCCAGAGCACCTTTAGTGTTAACGTCTCTCATTTAGTCCACTTCCTAAAATATCCCCTGAGTTCATCAGGAATTAAAAAGAGTCAAATTTTGCTTTGCTTGGGGACAAATCTCTTTTCTTCCTATGATGCTTCAGCGTAACTACTGTGAGAAAACAAATTATTCGGGAGCTTTGAAACAGAATGATCATCACTCATTGCAAACATCGTTGTCTTTTCTGTTTAAGCCTTTGGAGCTGACTCACACAGCACCATTTAGATCAGGGTTGGGCCCACTTCTGCTCCATTCTGTACTCAAACAGTGCTTGCTTTGAGATCCAATTATAACATCAAATGGCCTTGCTACACTTGTACTCATCCATCTCCTGCACTGAGAACAAAAGCAAGAGGAGTTATTATGAGGCTTACACACGGGCGCACATCATTTGTAAATAAACACCTCTGAAGGAGCTTATCATGGTAAAAACACCCAGAAAGATTTTGACCTTTAAGCAGAAACATGAATTTAGATGTAAGAAAGGTCTTCTGCAGTACGTTCTCCAATTCTAAATGTTCTACTTAACATTTGAGGAATAAAGATGTTAGCGTGCTTATGAAATGGATTCATTTTAATAAGAGTTATTTCTAAGCTGTATAGAATATTCTTGAAAGGAAAGCTTTTTTTTTTTTTTTTAAGCCTGGGTAAAAGTTATTTCACTTTTATGATGTAGTTTACAGCTTCTGGAAAGTATCCCTGGAGTCATCCTTTTTGATCCTAAATAAAGCACTTCTCCCTTCCTAAAGACAAGCTCTTCTAAGCCTTCAATGTCTGGCAAATTTTTTCTCTTGGTATACTGTTACTCCTGTGTCTGAGAGGCGTCTTGCTTTTAAGAGGGCACTCACACAATTGTTTCCTTCTGACCTGAAATTTCTTGTGGTATCATTGGTCCCATGTGGTACATTTACAACGTGCAATTAAAGACCCCGGCAAAAAATTCTGCATGAGGCACAACTCTTCATGACAATCCTTTGCTTTCACACTCCAGCACAAAGGACAGGGGGATATACTGCTTCAGCAAAGTGGAGGTATGAAGAGCAGAACCGCAGGCCCTGAGCGGACACCAGCGGGACATGGCACATTACAGAGACAGTGTTGAAGGTACGCGGGCTGTGCCGTGGCGGACCCGCTTGCACAGATCCCACCCCTTCAGGGCACTTGTCCCTGGCCAGCAGTGGCAAAGTTACACCCAGACTCAGTGCTAAGTTCATATTTCCCTTCAGATGTCTCCCATAGGGTGTACTTTGGTCCTGACCCCTCCACAATTCAGGGAGGCGATGGGTGCAGCCTGTTTGAGCCCTTGCATAGCTCCTGCCCTGCCCACTGTCTCAGATGCTCACTGCCACGTGCTGCCATCTCCTCCAACTGTGGCTCCCACCCCTGGTGCCATCGTGGGGCTGTCGGGATAGGCAGCCCTTCGGGAGCTGCTGCACCATGCAGGAGGAGCAAAGGGGTGGTGGACCCTTGGTGTGGTCCTCAGGACCTGCCAGGCTTCGGGTCTGGGCCAAAGACAGACGTGCAGTGCTCGGCTCCCATGGACCACTTCACGTACTGGCAGTGGTGGATGGAGAGGATCCCACTCCTCCTGTCAGGGGTCTCCCAAGGCTGTGCTTTCTCCTGTACTCATCCTTCACCTCAGTCCCTTCCCTTCTCTTCAAGTGCATTTGCCCAGGGGACATGCTGCTCACCCCTGACTGCCCCAGCAGTGGGACAGAGGGTTTGGGCTCTCAGCCCATTTCTTCACATCTGGCACAGCATGAGCTGCTCGTTTCTTCTCACCACTCCCAGCAGAGCACTCCTGCTGCCAGCAGGCAGTACATCTGCAGACTTCATTTACAGCAGCATGGAGCCACAAGCTGAGCTGAAACCAGCTGTGGGTCTCTTTGCAGCCTCAGACATCTCTGAGCTCTGTCCCACCTTGGCCATTTATTCCCTCCCTGTTTTTATTCCCTGCATCACCCGGCTGATCCCTTCCCCTGTGCACCACCAGCTCCTTCTGCCCAGGCATTGTGGTGCTGCTGGGTGAGCCTTGCACACAGCAGTGAGCAGAGCAAGGTGTGTGCTGACAGCTGGGTAGCAGAGCCGTGCGTCTCCCCAGGGCCGATGCTGTTGGCTTCAGAGAGCATTAAGAAAAGCCAACACCGTAATGAACCCAGCGGCATGAGAGATGTTTTCCAGAGACACAGGCACGTTTTCCCTATTCAGCTGGTGTTTCCCTGCTGCGTTCTCACCTTCTGGTTATTTGTTAGAGGGGGTGCTGCTGGGGCATTTGTCATAACTTCACAGCTCATTGCTACAGCGTCTGTCATCGGTAATTGCTCCTTCAAGGCGTGACGACACGTAAATCTATTTCTCCACTGAATGTCTCGCCTGCTCTGTGCCACTGCTGAGCAGCCGGCTGCACTGCTGGGATGATTTGGGATGGCTGCTCTGGGGTGCTGGGTCTGACACCCTTTGATGCAGAAGGTGGGTAACCCCAAAAGCTGTGTTCAGCAAGCAGCCTGTGCAGGGACACAGCTGTTCCCCAGCGCTTGGGATGAGTGACCAGGCAAATCGGAGGCACACTTCCTCTTCTACCAAAACCCCCCAAGTGTAAGAGATGTGCCAGGCCAGTTTGTCTGGAAGTGAGGGCTGTCAGCCTTTGCTCATGGTGGGCATCGTGATTCCTGCTTAATCAGCAGGGCACTGGTGTGTTCTGGGGTGTCCTAATTCCACCAGCTCTCATGGGAAAGCCTCGCTCTGTCATCATCTCTATCACTGACGGGCCCAGGTGGGATTGGACCCTACATCCTGGATCTCCACTTTCCACACAGGCATTTGGGAGAGGTACAGAGGCCACTGCAGCAGCTGGGATCAGGGCAAGGGGGTATTCTTATTGCTTTGGCTGGCATTGGACCATCCCAGGAGAGATGAGGTCCACCTGGGGAGCAAAGCAGTCTTGACTCTCTGTTAGTGGGACCACAGGATCTAATGAGGGGGAGTCATCGAGTGTTGGGGGACTTACAGCTGGGATGGGAGAATGTGGGGTGGCTGATGGAGGGTCTACATGAAGAAACCAGTAGAAGGTGAGCTAGGAGGGAGGTGTGTACTAGAAGCAGAGCTGTAGCAGGTGGGAAGCAGGGAAAGGAGATGGAGGAGGAAGTAGTGCTGTGAAGGAGGGATGGAGGAACCAGAAGCGATAGGGGAGGTGTGGACACATCTGCCCCTTGGAGCACAGATCAGGAGCTCTCCACAGACCCTGTGCCTTCTGCTCATCCATCTCCTGGGGCCATCTCCCAGGGACCATTTTCAGAGCTCCCACTCCAGGTCTACAGCCACACCCAGACCCTCTGCACCTCCCATGGGGAAGGATCCACCACACGACTGCCATGGCAGTTGTCTCTGCAGACCCTCTGTAGCGAGACTTGTTAACCCCTCATGTTCATGAAGGCACTGGCTGTGCTGAGCTCAAAGCACCTGCACCCCAAGGTGTTTGAAGGGGACCAGGAGGTGATGATACATATGTTCTGCAGTGTGTAAAGTATCTGGAATTAGGCAAAAGGTGTGATTTATTCTGCAGAATCTACAGCATAAATAAAAGCCTCTGACATATTCTAATTGGGGTGCTGGGAACATCTCAGCAGTTCTGAGGCGATTCTGCAGTTTTGTGTAAATGCCTCATCAATGTGGTAATGTATTCTAATTATTAGCAGAGCACTGGCTGCCTCATGAACCTGTAATATTTTGTGGCATGTGACATTACAATGAAAATGTATGAATAACAATTTTTCATTTAAATTACTAGCTGTACGATCAATTTTTTGTAGTATTATGAGGTTTAGGGTAAATACTCTATAAATATGTAAATAACTTGCAGTGTTGTTACATTAGGTAATTGCAGGAGGATGCTTGTGATACAGATGAGCGAGGAGCAGGTCCACCCCGAGGCCTTGGTTTTTTGGGCAGATGGTGGTGGTTAGCTGATTCCCATTTGCTCCCTGGTGTCTGGGGTCCCACACTTGGAGGGCATCTGAGACAATTTGTCCTGTGCTGTACCTTTTGCACCCATTTTTCCACCCGAGCTGGTGCATGGTTGTGCTCTTGCTGTGTCATCTTGATGGCAGAGCTTCCTGCTGGGATGGGAGAAGGTGGGGTGGCTGATGGAGGGTCTATGTGAAGGGACCAGTGGGATGGACTGGGCTGTAGGTGAGGTAGGAGGGAGGAGAAGCAGTGTCCTGCTTTCTGCTACAGGACACCACAGAGACTTTGGGATGGGGACACCCTCTAGGGACCCCCTGCTCATGGTGGGACATAGTCCATGGTGCAGCAGCCCTGCACAGCCCTGTGCACCCAGACATGCTCACCCTGCACCGCCAGTGAGGAGGCAAAGGCTTGGGCAGTTCTTAATTACTGCTAACGAGCAGGCCAGGGGCTCGCTGTGCGAGTCGCTGTGTTTGTGGGGCTGATGGCTTTGTAATTGCCATTGTTAGAGGAGCGAGACCCTGTGGTGGGATTGTTACATCTGTGGCACCGACTCACGGTGAGAATTCATCACGGCAGGGATCCTGGGTGCAGAGCTGGAGGACTGGAGGGTCAGTTTCCAGTCCTACTGTTTTTGTGGGATGAAATCTTCTGAAGAAACTCTTTTTGCTCCTTCCTCAAAGCATCCTGGGGTCTGCTCTGGGCTTCTGCTGGCCCTGCAGCTGACTGCTCCCTCGCAGAGGAGACAAACGGAGGCTGTGGGCAGAAACCCAAATATTTTCACGTCAGCCCAAAATCTGTCTTGAAAAAAATGATTAATTTGGTTTTGCTTTTTTCTTTATTTTTATTCTTTAATTATTTTTTTACCCAGTTCAAAGTAAGGCAGAACCAGTAAACAGGGAAACAGGTGCACAGGTTTAAAAGCTCCTATTTCCACCAATTTTTTCCAAGCTGGGTTTGACCTTGAAACCCTCCCTCACCGTGTTGTGCCTGGCTCTGCTAGGGCCAGTCTGGTACTTCACATAAGTGGGATCATACATGGATATACAGGACCAGGTGCTGGGCCAGGGAGGTTGGACATCAGCCATGCCCTGCATGACTCCTGCTCACATTTCTGTGAGGATAAAGTAGCATTTGGGGCTGCCGAGGGGCAGGGAGGAGCTATGAGGACAGGACTGGACATGCCAACCCACATCTAGGTCCCTTCTACCATCACCTGTGTGAGGATCCTTTTCACTGCAGACTGCAGGTGGCTTTTGATCCTTCTTAATCTCTGTGGTCCACCACGAGTCCTTGTTGCACCAGGCAGACGGTCTCTGGGGCGTGTGTGCAGAGTGCTCTTGGGTAGGATGCTCCAGGCTTTTCTCTCTTTCCTGGGGATCCTGAACATTGCCATAACAGGTCCAGTGGAGGGCAGGGAAACCTGGCCAGTGGTTCATGGGATGTCCTTCTCCACCACCTGGAGGGGGAAACTGTCCTTGTGTGGTCCTGAGGGAGGAGGTGAAATGTGCTGTTCTGAGGCAATTTTTACAGTGGAAATACTAAAGGAACTTGAGACTTAATTAAAACATGAAAGAGAACAGAGTGTGTCCACACCAGGGAGAGGTGAAAACAGTAACACTTCTATTAGGAAAGTATTTCTAGAAAAAACCAGCATGAGTGCAATCTCCTGGAGGGTTTGAGGTCAGTGTGGGGGTGGGGAGAGAGGAGTTCCTGGAGTGGTGATGTGCCAGAGTGGTGAGGGAGGGATGGTGAGAGCTGCAGCAGCAGCCTCCCCATCACCACGAGCACCGCTGCGTACACTGAGCTGCCTTTGGGGCTGACCCAGCCCTGCTGCTCATTGCCAGCTCTGAGATGCTTGGATAAAAGCATCTCCCTTGGGCAGGAGCTGTATAGGATCCTCCTGGAGCCCACATTCAGCCTCCCAGGCTCCACAGCCTTTGTCATGACCTTACCTTTCCAGTTACTGAGACATCTGCAGCTCCTGGAGCAGTGGCTGGGGAGATCCTGGACTCATGAGCAGGGCCTGTCACTCACAGCACTGTACCTCTGCATGCACACATAGGCATGGCAGCTGGAGGACTTCTCGGCACTGCCTGCTCTGCTGAAGGTCCCAGCAGATGTTGCCACAGGGTCAAGTCACCCTTTTCAGCTTTCTGCTGGGGCCTCTTTGCTGCCTCTAGGACCTGAGGGTTACCCATGGTCTGGTTCCCCATGCTGTGTGCTCTGAGCAAGGGTGCAGGGATGCTCCTTGCTCCCAGCACCTCCCTGTGCCCAGGGCATGTGGCCCTCACCACTCTTCTGCTAAACCCCCCCCTTAGATGACAAGAGTCATCCTCAGACTCCTGTTTGGGATCTTCACTGGGAAGAGGCACCCAAGGTGTGCTGGCTGGAGCTGACCAGCTCCCTGGCCTTCACAGGGGAAGGGGCCACAGGAAAGGAGCAGAAAGTCTCTGTGCCCACATATGTGTGTGTGTGTCAGGCTGTCCTCATGCTCTCACTATGGGTGGAAATAAGGACAGGGACATGAACTGCGCTGGGGAATTGCAATGCCATCAGTGTTGGTGGCTGCCTGCAGAGCTGCTGGCTGAGGGGAAAGTGGGCTGGCTCATCTCCGAGCTGACCACCTAGATGCAATCAGCAGGGCATCATCACCTGCTGTAGCAGAGGATGGCACCACGGATGCTGGAGCAGAGCTGCCGACCATGCGTAGAGTGGGAAGTCCTGGGGAATGGTGGGGAAACGTGGGCAGGGCCCCTCCCATTTGCCAGCCCACGCTCCCCAGGATGGACTGGCAAAGCAAGATACAGCAGCCTGGCATTGCCCGGGGACCGGCAGGCAGCGGGGGTCGTGGGGAAGGAGGGGAGCAGGGGCTGTGCCAGGGGGTGCTCTGCCTGTGGCATGGCTGGCGGGGCTACAGGTACCACTGGCAGCAGTGAGGGGCTGCACAGGGAGCAACACCAGTTCCCACTGCCTGTGCCCATCACTCCTGGCAAACTAGGAGAGAAGGACTATGTGTTGATGAATTATTTAGATTAAACATTCCAAAGTGGTTTACAGAATCCCAGAATTGCCTGGATTGGAAAAGCCCTTTCAGATCATGGAGTCCAACCATGAACCAAACACTGACCAGTCCCCAACTCACCCATGTCCCTCAGCACTGTGTCTACACGACTCTTCAATCCCTCCAGGGATGGGGACTCCACCACTGCCCTGGGCAACCCCTTCCACTGCCTCAGAACCCTTTCAGCAAAGAAATTCTTCCTCACATCCCATCTCAACTGCCCTGGGCACAACTTGAGGCCATTTCTTCTTGTCCTGTCCCTTGCTCCTTGGTTGAACAGACCCTTTCAGGGAGTTGGAGAGAGACAGAAGGTCTCCCCTCAGCCTCCTTTTCTCTAGCAGAATAGAATAAAATACGCCTAGAAAACAGGAACTTGATGAGTGTACCTGGGGGGGAACAGCTCTGTCACGAGGGTCCCCTCTGTTCTGAGTGGCCCATGGCTATGGTGGCCTCCTGGGGGGGACAGGGAGGCTGAAGGGGGGAGCAAACCCACTGCCACTGCCCCTTCCTTCCCTTGCTGAGGGAGAAGCAAAGCACAATTGCTTTTCCTTTTTCTCTGCCCAAGCTCTGTAAGCAGCTTTGAGTGTGACTGGAAACGCAATGGAGCTGGGAGAGGGAATCCCACCACCGCACGGCATGGCCTCGAGAGAGGGAATATTTGATGAAGCTGAGTCCTGTGAAGGGAGAGCAGAGGCTGTTATCATCACAGATACTTCAGCACAGATGCCACAGAAAAAAGAAGTCAGGCTTTGTAAAGAGCCTTTGTACTATTTCCTGCCTCTCCAGTTTCACTGAAGTGAAAATGAAGCTATTTTTTAAGAGTGAGTGGAGGGGAAAAAAAAAAGGAAGGAAAGCAACTTTTTCTTTCTGCTGAAAGCGTGACACTGTGTTTTAACTCTTCCCTGAGCTCACCTGCTAGAGACAGGCTCCTCATGGGCTTTCGGGGCTTCAGCACAAAATGTATTTTCTTTAGCAGACCCTAGCGAGCCACTTCTTTTATCAGATGTATCTCTGGGCTGATGGAGGAGAGGTCTGCTCAGGCTGGGTGGAATTGACATGAAGTGACTGCAGCTGAAAGACACACAAAGTGCCATTGATCACATTCTCTCTGCAGGGACAGAGAAGATCAGTTGGCTGTTCTTCAGCCTGACCCACCACTTTTTACCAGGTGGCACCCTCCTTCCCTTAATTATTGTCATTATTATTACTAGCTTTCTCCAGACACGACTGCATCCACAATCTCCGCGGTGTCAAGAGCTCAGCTCTTCTCATTATTAAGAGCTCTCAAAGTTTGTGCCAAAGCTTTTGTTCCTTTTGCAATCACTTCTGTTTGGTTTGTGTGTAGGGGGGGTGGGGCCGTTTTTGGTAGTGGGGGAACCATCCAGTTTGTGATAAGCTTCAAAGCTCCCCTGGCTCCCAAGGCGTAACCCCCCCAGCCCAGGCTGCGCCAGTGAGCACCAGAGAAACGCCTCTGTGAATCCATACTTGAGAGGGGAAGGGCTGTCCTGAGAAGAAGTGGGTGGGGTGAAGGTGGGGTGAACCTGGAGGAGAGGCCATGGACCTGAACAAAACACCATCAGCCTGAACAGAGAGAGAGCCACTGCCAGGAGGAAGAAGGAGGAGGGGAGGACAGAGAACCTCAGACACCCAGTTCAACCCCATGGAGTAGGAGAAGGCAAAGGAGGTCCCTGCAGCCCATGGAAGTTCAATGGTGGAGCAGAGACCCATGTGTAGAGCATGGAGGGCTCCACGCTGGAGCAGAGGAGCTGAGCCTGAGGGCAGGTGTGATGGAATTGGGACCCCGAGAGCCGCTCGCTGCCAGAGCGAGGGTGCATCCCCAGAGTGGGGGTGAGTCTGCAGCCCGTGGTGTCCCCATGCTGGAGCCAGGAGCTGAGCCCAAAGAGGTCTGTGACTCCAAGGAAGCTCATGTTGGAACATCTTGTTCCTGGTCTTCCATGATGGGAAGAGAGACAGAGGTGAACTGACTGAACCCCCATTCCCTGTGCCCTGTGCCACTGGGGAGAAGGCAGAGAAACGGGGAGCAAAGTGAATTGAGCCAGGGAGAAGGGAGGGGTGGGGGAAGGTGTTGTCAGATGTGGTTGTTGTGTCTCACTGTGCTACTCTGATTGGTTGGCAACGAATTAAATTGATTTTTCTTCCCCAAGTTGAGTCTGTTTTGCCCGTGCCCATCACTGGTGAGTGAGCCCTCCCTGTCCTTGATTCCTAATCCCGTGTCCCTTTTGTTGTGACTCCCCTCCCATCTCACTGGGTGTGGGGGGAGTGAGTGCAGGACCGTGTGGTCCTACTGTGGGTCAAACCACCACATCACTGCAGATGAATTAAGTGCTCCATTCCCTCCTTTGTTTTATTTCTTCCAGAGCAGGACAATTCCAGCTTTGTGCAAGGCAGGGAAGAGCAGGAGGAGGGGGAGAAAGCCAGCTGCATGTTACATTGTGGAGATACAGGTCCACACTACTGCCTCCTGCTCCCAAGGAACTACCTGAGTGACTGGCTCGTGACCTGCCCTGTTACCCTGGAAAGTGTGCCACTCATGTCTTTAAACACTTGTACCTGCACATTGAGGGGTGCAGGGGAGGGCGGGGGGAATCTTTGTTTTTTCCCTGTGTTTTCTAGCAGGAACCACAGGAGGGACTTGGTGTGGTTCCTTGATGTGGTGGGTAAGGAAGACCACTGAAAAGCCTGACGGTGTGTCCCAGGGTGTTTGTCTTGGGGAAGCACCTGTGCACGGGGTGGAACATGCACCTGCTTGTCCCCTCTGTGCTCAGGTAACAATGCTTCCCACGGCAGGAGGTGGCACCTTCTCCCTCCTCTTGCAGGCTTGTCTGGTCAGGCTGAGATAAGGATTTTCTCCTTAACTTCTAGTAGCTGGGACATGTCCAACAACTCTGTTATGGCATGAAGGTGAGGTGCAACTGCCTCAATGGTAACACTCTAACCTGCAAATAACACAGGACACTCCAGGGTTGCTACAATCCATAGGGCCATCAGACTGAAGGATGTAAAGAGTACAGGATATCTGAGAAAAAAGCTCTAAACCCCCTTAAACTTCATGCATTTCTGCATGACCATCCCATTACTTGGGGTGAAGCTGACATGTGTGGGGAGCAGAAATGTGTGGCTGGATGACTCCACCCCTGTATGGACAGCATGCAGCACATAGCAGGGAGCAGAAAGAACAGTCTGCAGCAGCCCATAGGATGCAAATTGCTCGCAAAAATAATGTCAAATCTTTCTAGACAGCAAGCCCATGACCAGAATTCAGGAGGGCCTGTGAACCAGCTGAGAAGGCTGCGCTGGGTGAGCTGTTGTGCCCATTTTTCACACTGGCTTGCTATTTTCCATGCCTGTAGCTTTCAAGAGGTCTTCAGAGAAACCTGGATGGGGATGCCAGAGATCCCATCCCTACCCAGACACATCTGAATCTTAGGCACTTCCCCATGAATCTTCTAGATCATAAAAATAACAGACATGTAAATTAAATTGTCCTGAAGGCACTTGGCAGAATGTTAATAGGGAGCTGGCTGGCAGGGGACTGTCCTCCTTGCAGCTTATCAGTGACAGAGGTGAACTGAAATTAGATGTTTTCAAACACCTTCTGGGCAGGGAGAGGGGACAAGGCCGAGACCTTTGGGAACTCAGATGGACCTGGTTCCTCCTACTCATTACCACAGAACTTCTCGGTGGATCTGTGCTCCTGCTGCTACCACTCAGCCAAGACCCACAGTAATTATGGAGGGGTGGACGTGACTTCATAACTGGTGCTGCAGGAGTAATACTGTGGTGACCTCTGCTTCCAGTTCCTGCCCATCTCTCTGTATCTCTAGAAGTCCTCTTGGGTTGAAATTTCTTGCCCTCAGTTTTTCCTCAACAAAAAATTTTGAGAAGTTCTGCAAAAAAAGTGTCCAGCAGGTTTCAGCTTTGTAACAGTGAACAAATGGGCAGTTTCTGTTTGTTTCGCGTTGGTCGTGTGGGGTTTTTTTGGGTTTTTTTTTTTGTTTTTTTTTCATAAGATTGCAGCCTTTTGTTCTGACAGATAATTCAAAGGCTGCTCCATTTTTGGGCTCTCAGTCTGCCATGCACTTAGCCTTCAAACAGGACAGGAGCCATTGCCAAGTTTGAAGGACGTCATGTCATAAATAGTAGAGTTATCAACTCGTAAGCACGGGGCACTGAGCACGCTCTGCAGAGCACTTTTCCCTGTGACACTTCTTTTTCATCCTTATTGCAGTTCTTTTCATGGGTTAGCAGCTTAACAATGGGGCCACGGGGATAAAGGAGTTGCTAGACAGCGCTGCTTAACCAGAGTGATAACAACCCTTCCAGAGGAAGTTTCTTCAGCAGAGTGGTTGAGAGGTTTGCCTGGCAATCCCCTAACACCCACTTCCCATCACGCTGATGGATGAAGAGTAACTCAGGGTTTCGGTCAGGGCTGCACAGGTTGTTGTAGCTGAACCCAGGCAGATCCCAAGTGGTGGCTCAGAAGCAACACAACTGACTTTGCTCTGTGCAGTGTGGCTGTTGAGCAAATAGGCATTCATGCTCCCTGGGCACAGCGTGCACACAGGAGGATCCAGGGAACTGCAAAGGCAAGAACTTAGGAGAAGCCAGAACTGAGGTTGTGCAGGAAACACAGAACATATAAAATAACTCCAATGCATTGTAATAAAAACATAAGGTGTCCAGACTGCTTCGGACTTAGCAAGCTGAGGATCGTCTCAGAGCTCCCTCCGGGAGACTCAACAATATATCATTTTAGAATTGATTCTCCTTTCTTTATTCACAGCTGAAATCTCTCCTTTACCAATGATCTGCAACCTGTCCTCAGGTGAAGTCTGGGAACAACGATAATCTGTGGGATCGGACTGTGTCACTCTATCGTCCCTGTGGGACACCACAGTCCTCACCCTGCCCTGGTGATCAGCAAAGGCTACACCAAAGAGCTGCCTTTGGAGGCAGCTGCTACCTGACAAGGAGATGTACCCCTCCAAAATGCTCATGGGACAGCTTGGAGGATGAGATGCTGAAGCAACGTTTTACTAAGAAGCTGCCAAGGAGAAGGGCTGGTCCATGTGGTGTGTGGGTGCACTGGGGAGATTAAATTGAATATGGTGCAGATTGAAGATGCTCATAATGATGAGGCAAAAGCATCACCTGGTCCTTGGCCAAACCAGGCTCTCCTCACATGAAGATGCCACCCTCTGAGCCATCTCCCCTCTCCCCAGATCCCTGGTGATGGCAAACACACCTCTTCTCTCTTTTCCCCATGTCCCACCTCTGACCAGTCTGGAAACAGGTCCTAGAGAGGGATACAAGTTATACAGATGTGCTGCAGCCAGTGACTGTGTGTTGAGCTGGGGCAGACCATGAAAAAATCCTTGTTTCCAGGCTCCCTTTCCCCATAGCCACAGCCTGGTGCTCCTCATTCCCCACCATGTGCCCCAGCACATGGAGAGTGAAGCACCTGGAAAAGCCAGCCCAGAGCATTCCCTACGCAGCTCTGTGTGGATGAGAAAGGGGTTTAAGGAGAGCTGGGTGAAGATGTGGCTCCATAGCTCAGCTGAATTCCTGGGATCTGCACTCTGATCACAGCCCAATGGAGCTGGCATTACACCCAGAGGCTTTGCTGCTTGTCATCTGGTTCCCAGGATCATTTATTTTACTGCAATTTTACAACATATGGGCAAACTCACCTGTAGAATTAGCACCTCTAGCACCAAGTTGCTGCTTGTGCATGGAAAGCTGGGTACATTAATAGGGAAGCTGACATTGAGTGATAAGCTCTGAAGTGAACATTGAATTAGGAAAATCCCTAACCACTTCCATTGTGGTTGTGCAAAGAACAGGAGCAGCAGCAACTGCGAGCAGCCACGTCAACAGGTCGCCCTTTCTGTGAGCATCACAAGGTAACGTGCTGGTAACACCAGGTCTGGTGTTTGGCATCAAGGAGACCTGAGCATTGTCCAGGGCTGTGCACAGGCTGAAGTGTTGTGTTAGGCAGGAACATATCGAGGAGGAGCTCAGATCCTGCAGCACTATATCAGTTGCACTTTGTGTGGACACGCACAGGCTCATGTTTCTCAGACCTCTGTTGCATGCCAGGACTGAGGAAAAAAGGTCCCATGACAGGGATGCTCTCTGCCAGCCCTCAGTAACCCCGAGGAACTGTGGGAAGTCTCATCTGCAGAGGCAGGGTTTAAAATTAAACTGCAACATAAAATTCTGCTAAGAGCTGTCACATCAGTGGTGTTCTATCATGGCATCCTTCTGTCAAATACATTGCTATTTAATATCAATCACATCAGTGAATATAAGTTTTAGATATATTTATGCAAAACTTCAGTTTCTGCTTTCATTTGCTTGGGTATTAGAAATCACATTACTCACATTTCCAATAGCGGCCTTGTTTTTTTCTTGTGGGAGAACTATCAATAGTTTGATGTATTTTTATGTGGATCACTTTCTTGCTACAAATATTTGTAAAGCTTTATTTGCATATCCCATCCACTTCAGTACGGTGCAGTCACAAACTAGCATGCAGGGGATAAACTCGACATGATCCTACGCTGGCAAGCACATGGATGCAAACAACTCTCGTAGAGTAAACTTCTTCAGGTCAGGAATAGGAGAGCAACAAAAAAGTAGAAGGAGAAAGTTAAAAAAATGAGAGAGGACTTAAAGAGCAAACCCAAATGGAGCAGCAATAAGGATAAACAGCTACTCTAAGCCTTGCTCCATTACAGAAGGCCCTCACCTTGTTCCTCCTCGGACCTCCTAGAATGACCAGCTCAGCCAGCAGCTGTGTGAAAGGCTGGAGGAGGTGGATCTGACTTGGATCCAGCTTTCCATTCACACCCAGCCTGCTTTTGTGCAAGGAGAAACCTGGCAGCAAAGCGCTTGGGATTTGCGTGGGACAGCTGCCCAGCAGCCTGCCTGCCACTTCCACTGCAAGTGGGTTTGCAGGGTCAGGTTTGGATCATCTCCTGAAGAAGGGATTTATCTCTTGCTTTTTCCTGCTGCTTATACCAATGTAACCTGTGTTTCTGCATCCTCACCACTGCCAGCTGTGAAAGTGCAGACCTGTGACGTGCACCTTGGCTGCAGGGGAGTGGCTGATTTTAGCAGCCTGCCACTGAAAGATGGAGTCAAAATGAATATCTAGTGTGTGGTGGTTTCACCCTTTTGACTTGCAACTAAATTCAGTCCGCCCTCTCACTCTCCCCCTGCTCCAGGGAGTAGGGGAGACAATCAAAAGGAAAAGGGCAAGGAGACTCATGGTTTGAGATAAAAAACATTCACCAATTAAAATAAAATGATAATGATAACAACAGTGATAACAGAATATACAAATGGGTGATGGCCAGGGCAGTTGCTCACCACACACTGACCGATGTCCAGCCTGTGCCAGCCAGTGATCCCGGAGCCCAGACAGTCCCAAACCCAACACCCTGGAAGAGTGAGCCCGAGTGATCCCCAAGAGAATGCCCCCGATTAATTTACTGAACGTGACACGATATGATATGAAATATCTCATTGGCAGAGCCACATGCCAGTTTTGGGTTTTGCTAATTACTGCACTTCCCCCTCCCGGTCCTTTGCACTTGCAGAGCAGCCAAACATGGTGGCCTTGAGCACCAGCAGCAACTAAAACATCAGGACTTGATCAACATTCTTCTCATAACAAATCCCACACTGAAACTAAACCACAGCTATTCCAGCTAATAAGGAGAACATTAACTCTCTCCTGCTGAGACCAGGACACAGTGACAAACTCCTTGCCAGAGCAGAGCACAGTGGAGGTCAGGTCAGCCCATGGAGTGACCCCAAGCATGCACTGTCCCTCAGCGTCGGGCTGCACCGTGGGGCAGGAGCCGATGCCCCTGAAGGAAGGCAGTGGGCATAATGAACAGGCCAAGCACTGAGCTGAGGCTTGCCTTGCATCTCCTACCACTGGGAGGTCAAAGTCCATCACAGGCCCATCACTGACCTCTGTGGCAGCAAACAGCCAGGGGCTGGTGCAGAGCTTTCAAGTGTGCTGCTCAAGTCAAGGGTCCTGGAGGCAGTGAGGAGCCTCAAAATTTTGATTTACAGTCCTCTAGTTCGAGGCAGCTATTACAGAGGAACCTCAGTGCACTGCACGATCTGGATAGCTGTTGCATCCTCACCCATGGCAGAAGTCTTTCCTTTACCAGTGAGCTTCTCTTGTGCAAGTAGAAGTTATTATAATTATTATTATTTTTTACTGCTATTATTATTTTTACTGTTTGTTGATTGGAGTTCAGTGCCCTGGAATTGTGCTTGGGTGCTTGTTCAGTGGTCTCAGTGGAAGACAGACACACAAATGCTCTGTGTGTCTCCCCTCGGCCCTCCCCCAAGGATGGCACAGGTTCCCCTGGAGTGGATGATCTGTCAAGAGCATGAATTCTACCGAGTGCCCCAGAGGCTGCTGTATGTCAAATGCACCTCTTTGTCCTCCTGAAAGAGCTTAGCTGTGGTCTGAGCTCCAGGAGGGGTGAGAGAGAAAGGCACATTTAATCCCTAGGAGCTGCAGTTCATGCCTATTCATTAACAGGGTTCTTAACAGAATAGTAATTGTGTTTTTAGTATGATTAGTGACACGTGCAGATACATTTGTTAAGTGCTTTTACAGTAATGCCAGGCAGAGCAGAGCCCATATTAAATGTTCCAGGGCTGGTGTAAGGAGATCATAATTAAGCAATAATATGCAACCAGGGCTGTCAAAGGGTGAGAGCAGAGCAGAGCAGAGCAGAGCAAAGCAGATGCTGCCAGGAGGCGAGTCTGTGCAAGGGAGAAGGATTTTCTCTCCCAGCAGCCTTTATTTCATTGATTTGAGTAGGGCAGTTAATGATGAGGCAAAACCAGGCCATGTGTTTATACAATTATCAGCTCCACCTCACCTGCTGATCCGTGCAAGAGAAACATGAAGACCGTGAGGTAGCAAACAGTGGGGAAATCCAGGTAGACTCGAGGGAAGGCAAACCTCCTGCCTGGCTAGGAGTGTCTGCAGACCCAGGAACAGGGGAGGGTTTGTTGCACCTGGGCAGGGTGAAGCACCGAGGATTTGCTGTAACTGGTTTCTTTGTCCTCAGCACAGGTCTCGCCACCTGGCTGCATCAACGTGCAGGTTGTTTGTATGGGCCCAGCTGACCAAGCAGTTGGACCTCTTCTCTTACTACTCCATCCTTGGCACTACCTAGGACCTCGCAATTTTTACCCCACCCACAGGCAAACATCTCTCCATCTCCATCTCCATCTCCATCTCCATCTCCATCTCCATCTATCATCTCACTTCCCTGTGGCTCCAGGGTTTAGAGCTGGCCTTTGAAAAATAACTTTATCACACTCTCCTTTGATGTGAATTCCTACTTGTTTTAAGAAAGACCATTTTCATCCAACACTCAGCATATTTACACATGGGCTTTACCAGCATTGCCTAGAACTGGTTTTATTCCAAAGCTGTAAAGCCTGATTGTACCTGGGCACATTATCCTCTCAGCCACATGTGTGCTCCCCTCTGCAAATGAGAACAGATTTGTTGGGCAAGGGCTGCTTTCCATAAAACCATGTTGACTGAACTTGATAATATTCCTAGCCTTTAATTCTTTATTAATTCAATCCTGTACTAGCTTTGTTGTTTCTCTGCCAAGGACTGATATCTCTGCAGAATGTTACCCTGCAAATTTGGCCTTGACACATTAATTTATACTAAGCAATCCTCTCTTTTTCTTCAGTCACCCAGTGACATATTGAATTTGTCCCTATTTTTTCCTATTTTTGTCAGCATCCAGGGGTATAATGGCTCTTATGTCTTTGCTGGAGCATCTAACCAATATTCCCTGTGACCCTGTCTGTCTGGGATGATGGTCAACCCTTCTCCTGATGCATGGTCTGTGGATATACTCCTGAATCTCAGTTTCCTTTGTGGATTGTTAAAGGGAATTAGCAACACACTTTGTACATGTTCAACTTCTGATGGTATCTAAAGCAAGTGTCTGTGATGCAGCCAGAAGAAGCTGCCACCTTCCTTATCTTGAGTGTAGGTGTGTGCCCAGCTGGTTATGTGGGACATGGCATTGCCTACACTTCTCTGGGTCCAGTTCCTTCATCTCTACCTAGCCTGTATCCCCTCTCAGAATTGCTGTCCTTCAGGAAGTGTACACACACCTTTTCCAGATTCCCTATCTTCCTATCACTGTGGTTTTCATTATATTAGCACAATAAGGATTTTTAAACTTCCATCTTAATTTTCCTGGACATCTGTGCTGTTCCTGCAGTCTCTCTCCATGTTACAACTTTCACAACATTGCTTTCTTATCTTTGGCAAGCCTGTCCTTGCAGGCACTTAGGAAGCCCGGATGAGACTTAGGGCCAGGCAAGCGCTCCTGCTGTCAGTGCTGATCTCAGCGGTGAGCTGGGGCTAAGCGATTGAAGATGATCCTCCTGGCACTGTAATTACATTGTGAAGACACTTGAAAGTTTCTGTTGTTAAATATTTAATGCTGTAAGACGAATAAGACCCTGGATGTGAATTTTATGATGGATGTCTTGCTCACCAGTGGATGTGCTGAGAGCCTCCACTCACCTCCAGACACAGTGACCATGAATATTCATGCTTCTCCCTCCAGGGCTTGTCTCCTTTGTGAGGCTTGTGCCAGGAACTACACACTGGGAGCTCAGATAAGCAAGGAGGCTAGTGGGGCATTTAGAGGGACAGGGCTTGTGCTGAGAGTGACTGTCAGATGGGGATGATGAAATAGTAATTAGAGAGCACCTTGTTTCAGGTGTGTCAGCCCTGCTCAGTCTGTGCCTGCAGCCCGGGGTAGACTGGAGCCAGCTTCTGTCACCCTCACCAGCAAGAGGGGAGATGGTCTGTGCAGGCAGTGGCATGGGCTGATTGACTGCAGTAGGGTACTTAGCTCCATGCTCAGCCTGCCCTGAAGCAAGTGGTCCATTTAGAGTTGCTGCTTGGTCCTAAGGAAGTATCATCATCAACTGGAGGGGTGCTAACATGTCCTTTGGGTTTTGCTTTGAGGGGAGAGTTGGATATACTTAAAGCAGAGTTGGGCAACCCCCTTCTCATCTCTTCTGATGGGTTCCTTGGCAAACACACAGAAGGACAGTGACTTTGTTCCATAGCAGCTCCAGAGACTGCAAAATCAATTTACATCTGATGCCTGGGTGGAAGCCAGACCTTTGGGCTGTATCTGCATGGTTGGGACTGGAACCTGGGGTTGGTATAAAGAGCAACAATGCTGCCTCCAGTGCTGGTGGTTGTTCAATACGATCTGGAGAGCCCAGAGCTCTATGGATTTTATTCATGGTCCTGATCTTTGCCCTCTCTGCCATGATTCCTACCTTCAGCCAGGGGAAAACTTAAGAGATGTTCGTGCTGTAAAGGAGAGGAGAAAGAGCTTTGCAGCCTGCCAGTGCCTGGGACTACCTATGGCTCAGCAACTGCAGCCACCAGGCTGGTCCCAAGTCAGACTCTTTGGAGTCTGGGCTCATCCTGCTCAACAAAGACAGGACATGAGGATGAGCCTCCCTGGGATGGACCTCAAACAAAACTAGTAAGCACTCATGCTCATTTCACATCCCTGGTTGCTGCAATGAAGTGGAGAAGAGTCATTCACTCCCAACTTCGAAAGCTGGGAGTGATGTCTGCTCTTTAAAAGAGCCATTGCTGCTGTTGGTTGCTTCCCTTGGGAGACCACCAGTGGGGCAAGTGTCTGCTGCTTCCTCTGTGATCAGCAGAGAGAATGAGGAAAATTTTTGAAATTAAAAATTATGTACACAGTAGAAATTCCCCGGTTCTCTGTTCGCCGAGATAAAGAATCACCAGAAAACTTTAAGAAACTGTATTTCTTCACTCAGCCTGTGATTTTCTTGGGTTTTCTCTTGACAGGATTTCAAGGGAAGTGTGCATTTCCTACCCCCAGCTGCATTTCCTCCAAAAGCTTATTTTTTCCCTGAGAAAAGGTTTTGATAGCAAATTCTTCATCACCCTTAATTTATCACAGCCATGAGCCTTTCCTTGCTGGGATGCCAGCTTTGACAGCTGTCCTTGACTGATGCAGCCACTAGTGCTTTGCAAGTGTGAGTACAAGCAAATGCACATCTGGGGTAGAAGAGACACGATGCACAGGCGCAGCTGTGCTGCATCATTTCTAAGTGGTCTTGATCAATGCATTAAATCCCCCAGACACAAACTGCACTGACACCCAGATGCAGGTACCTGAGGGCTAAGGGGAGGCTGGTTGGTTTTCCAGTTCAGTGCTTGCAGAGGTAAAGGAACAGAAAAGGAAATAAAGGGGTTTATCTTCCTCCTGGCCCAGGAGGTATCTGGAAACCCAGCCATCACACCATCTCCCTGGTGGTCTCCCTGGGGGGCTGGCTCTGCAGCATGCTGGGGTGTCCTTTGGTTCTGTGTCAGCTGGAGCAAGTGCTGAGCCTCCAGACTCCCCCTTCTCCTTTCTCCCTGATGCTTGTCTTTAGAAATGCTCCTGATGTGGCTGCATGACCCCCCATGTCCTGTGGTCGCTGAGCAGCCTGACACTCCTCCTGCAGCCTCTGCAGGCAGCGGGGCTCCCAGCTCCCACCACCAAAATGCAGCAGCAGTTTCTTTCAGCCCCAACCCAGTGAGGACAGCTTTCCTCCAGGCTGTGGGCTCTCTGCACCAGCTGCCCAGACTGTGGCATCCCCAGGCTTGGCTTACATCCCAGAAAACAAGCTGCACTGAAAAGGGGTTGGGACCTGTCTCCTACCCTTTGACCAGAGCCCTGCTTGGCTGTGTGTGATGTCAGGCTGCAGGCACACAGTCTTCAAGAAAAGAAGGTAAGAGGCACCTTCTCATGCTGATAGGGACTTCCAGAGCTGATGGATGGACATAAAGAGCACCACTGACCTGAATAAGACAGAGGAATGAAGGCTTGTGAGCACAGAGAACCTCAGAGCCAATAAACAAAGGTCTGGTGACCCTGTATCCCTTACAGGACATAGTGTGGCTGTGAGAGGTGGTGGAAATTGTGTCTTCAGCAATAGCTTTTACTTTCCTGCTTCTCAGCAGTCACGGCACTGCTGGCTGGGGAATGCACACACGGATGTGGCTGTGGCTATCTGCACACACCACAAACCAGCTTGTGGGTTTGCCCAGAACGCAGGGGGCTTTGGGAGCCCGCTGTGGGTGCAAAGGGGGGTTGCTTCCCCTGAGGCAAGGCTCCTGCACTGAGCACTGTGGGGTTTCATGTGAGGAGGCACATCTCTTGCACCAGACATTGCCTTTGGATCCTGGTGATGGGTGTGCTGGAAGGGCATGTCCGCAGCAGCTGGCAGGATGTCTTCACATGGCGTGAAGGTAGCAAGGGGAGTTTCTGAGGCCACATCTGTGCTGCTGGGGTCCTCTCCAGTAGGTCCAGCCACCCCCTTGCTTTGCCAGCAGTGAACGACACACACAGGGAGAAGGAAATGACCCTGGAGGGTGTGACCACAAGAGAGCTGAGGGAACCTGCAGGCTGGCAGACAGCTTTGGGCAGACAGAGCTGTGGTGTGGATTGTGTGAGCTCTTAATGGTGTTGTCAGATGACTCCATCTGAAGGCGAAGGCAGCAGAGATTACACTCTGACTCAAGGTTAGTTTTGATTTATTATTCCCAGGAACCTTTAGCACAGCAAAGCTTTTTGAGTTCCCTGCAACAAGCGCTCTTTGTTTTACTGCCTTTATAAATCACCTTAGTCTGCAGAAATGTAAGAATAGAAAATGTTAGTCTAGAATAAACAATTGCTAACCAGTGAGACAAAATAATCAGCATTCATAAGATAAAGCACCAGTGTAAAGTGAGCAATGATAATAATGGGGAAGAGAAACAAATCAAGAGGTAGGTTTCCCAAAACCCTACTGCCAAAACCAATAGTGCCTAGAGATGACGTTGCTCTGGACTGCATAGCTTACAAAGACCAGCGGTCAATGACTCTGGATGCAGCTGAGGGTTCACGATAGCACCTTGGTTCAATCTGATCTGTGTCAGATGTGCAGAAGAATGAATCTGAAGTAGGGTTGGGATTGTGCAGGAGAGATCAAGGACATGGGTTGGGAATGGGGTTAGGAATAAGCTAGGAGATTTCAGTCTGGGGAGACATGCCCAGTGAGACAGTGCAGGCGGTGTGGGCAGGATGAGCCTGATGGTTAGTGCAGTGTCATCAGGGCTGGGAGAGAGTGAGGGAGAAGGGCTACAAAGTTCTGCAGCAGCATGAGGAACTCGAATGCTAGGTGGGAAGCATTACTAACTCCCCTATGCCACTGACACCTAGCTCCTTGGACACTGGGAGTAGGGCAGTCCATCTGCATGTTCTGGGACATGTTGCATGGCCATGAGCCCTAATACCTCCAATGGGCCTTGCTTCTGGAACCCACCTGCAGCTGAGGCACCTTCTTGCACCATGGGGAGTTACCTTTTCCAGAGCCTGGGACTGACCCTGGGCAAAACAGGGAAGCAAGACACTGCTGAACAGGGGACTAAAGGGAAGGGATTGAACAAGGAGGACTCCTCTGTGCAGGAGGGCTTCCTGCAGTGAAACCATGCCTGTCAACCAGTGAGCTGGCTGGGAAACAGGCTTGGCTAAATTTCGGCAAGCAGCCTGCAAAGAAAAGGTGGTTGAGGGCTGGGTGTTTTTTTCTACATCAGGGGGGTTTATGTCTGGAGCCAGCAAGTGTAGACTAGCTGGAGGGGCACAGGGACAGCAGCCTCTTTGACTTGAATATCTTCAGCTGTGACCTTGGAGGAGTGCCTGTGGGAATGCCCCATCCCAGGGAGAGGTGCAGAGCAGTAGTGTGGGGATGGGGGCAGCTTGCACAGCAGGTATGCTGGCCGTGCTAGGGCAGCTCTGATAAAATCACAGAGGCTGCTTTTAAAGCATAAGGGATGGGGCAAATGTGTGGGGTGGGGACCTCCCTGCAGGGGTACTTCTCCTCTCTGCTCACTTGCAGAGGTATTGCCCAGTCCCACTGGCAGCAGCTGGCACAGAGCACAGGCCACTGCACTTGGTGGTAGGTGGCTCTTTTAAGTGTAAAGTGTAAGAGAGCAAGAAGTAAAGCTGTTGCTGAAGGAATATCAGGTGTCAGAGAGAGGCAGATTTCAGATCCCTCTGGGATGTCTGGCTTTTTGGGATGCCAAAGGACAGCAGTGGCTGGAAACACTTGAAGTGATCTTAGGTGACAAACTGTCTCTCACTTGCAGACCTGCTCACAGGGACCTGAGATCAAGGAAGTCCATATCACCTAAGACTACACCCACAATGCAGCATCCCTCGCTGATCTTATCATAAGGGCTCACCTGGAGACACCAGGGTGCTCAGTGGGGACAGGGGTGCAAGAAGTCCCGCCCTATGTAGACATTGACAGTGTGTCAGATGAGTCAAGCCCCAGAATAGCCTCTGCCTCTCCCCATGCCTCTTGGTCCCTGCACCCCCAACCACCAACCTGCAGTGTTCTGCAGTGTCCAGCCCCATGCATTGCTCAGGTAGCTTGAAGCACATCCGAGATCTTGTGTGTTACAGCAGGGGACTGGCCTTCACCCCTGGCGGGATACGGATCTGTGGAGGCAGCTGGAGGTGGATGGATGTTGCTGTATCTGTAGTCTGGCAGAGGGGCTGGAAGGGAAGCAGTGACCCGAGGTCAGGGGCCAGGTGGGGGAGAGGAGAAGAGGGGAGAATGGCGTGGCTGTGACCAGGGAGCCGTGCAGAGAATGGAGAAGGACAGAGGCCAAGAGAAATGGGCAGAGATGCAGAAGAGAGGGGCTGAGCTCCACACACATAACTGACAAACCCTGTGCCAGATAATCTACTAGACACCCCAGTCAAGCACACATGGAGATCTCTATAAACAACCTAACCCAGCAGACTCTTTTGAGGAAAAACTCAAAAACTTTGATCATTGTTGCCATGGTGATGTGATTTGGAATATGTGTGGCAGAGTATTTTTTATTGTCAGCCTTTGTCATAAACAAATAACCTGCTATAGACTTAGAAAAAAAGGGACAGACCTGGGCTCAGACCATCTAACGATCAGAACCAGAAGCTGCAACTAATAAATCAAGGAAATAGGAAGATTGTAAATTCCACTAGAGGTCACTTGGTTAAACAAAGTGCAGGCGTGCCAGACAGCCGGGGTGGGCGGGGAAAGAATTAACGGCAAGGTCTGGCCACTGTCCGTTGGCATTTAGATTCTGGTTTATGGTGACAGGCACTTCATCTCCAAAAGTCTTCTAGGAAATACAGCCTGCATACCAAGCATGGGCTAGCTAGTGAGGCTGTGGCTGGTTTGGGGGGGCATCATCCTGTGGTTTTACCCCGGAGATGTGGGCTACACTCTGCCTTGTGCAACATCATCCAGTATTTTGACTCAAGCAGATCCTGTCCTGTCAGAGGTCCTCAATCACTCCACTGGTGAAGGTTGCTACCCCCAACACAGTTGGTTGCAACAGGCTTAACCTCTTATGCACACGCTGGCCCCATAGTCCTTGTGCATACCTGTAATCTGAGTCTTCTAGTAAATTCACAGATTTTGCCAGACACGAACCAGTAGCAAATATTATCCATTCCAGAAGTTGTGCTTCTGCTGAATAGGCCTCATGCTTAAGTTCCTGCTCCACGCTGGCTTAAAAAAAAAGGGGATGAGCATAGAGCTTTCAACTCACCTCTTGTGGGGGTTGAACTCAGTGCTGGCCATGTTGCAACATGGATCCACAACCCGGGGTTAGTTGCACTGGTTCCCTGTCAGAAGCTGATGACCATCAGTGCTGGTGAATGGTACCCTAGGGAGAAAGATGCCAAGACCAGACAACAGGACTACAGTGAGAGGAAACATTCTTTCCTCATCCTTTCTCCTCCCAAGATCTTGTCCCTGGCCAGATTGACATGCTAACAGAAAAGGAGGGGCAGATCCAGGGACCTGCTCCTTTCTGAGTAACATACCAGCAAGGCAAGATACCATGGAGCACAACTTTCCCCAGGCTGGGTCCATCTGGGGGATATGTGTTCCAAGCACGTTATCTGGACCTGACACAGAAACATGCTGAGTGAAGGCTGGCTTCCACTGTGAACGCCCTTTGGGCCAGGAGTGAGACATCCCTGGACTGCTTGATGCTCCCAACAATGAGAGCACATGTGTATCTAAGCCAGGGAGAAAAGAAAGCCCTGACAGACCTGATAATCTGGCAGAGCTATGGGAATGCTGTGCCTCCAGGGAGTGCCTGTGTTGTGTGGCTCTTTGGATTTGTCTTGGAGACATGGTTCCTGTGGTCTCCATTTCTCAGATTTTCAAGCACGCCCATTTGACAGCCAGACTGACTAGGAAACAGGGCTGTGAGCAAACAGACAGAGGGGATGTTTGCTCTATGTCACCTCTACCCATAAGTACAAGGCATCTCATGCAGTTTCCCTGCCCCTGGCTTTTGGTGTGGATGTCATGAAAAGCATCCAGCAAACTTTGTGTATAAACACAAAATGCTTCCTAGGCCTCTGCCAAGTTCATGTGAGTTCCATCTACTCTTCTAGCAAAGCCCTGTCCTCTGTAGTGCAAAATCTAATTGCATGGGTCACCAGCATCACACAAGTGGTGACTGTGCAAAACAGGGTGACACTGAATTTCCAACAGAAAGCACCTACTGTGACCCATTTTCCTCTTCAATTCAAAATGCTCAAACACCTTCAGAGCCGTGGTTCTTCCATCTTTCTGAAGCCCAGAGCACCACATCAGTTTTGGTTTATCCCAGGGAAGCCTGAAGCTCTATCAGCGCAGTCAGTGGCTGTGAGGGCAGCGTTGCTCTCTCTGACCCTGGGACGCTGTCGCTCAGGCTGCTTGCCCTGGATTACACCCAGCCTCTCCTCCTGCTTCGCCCTGATGCTCCCAGCAGAATGCTCTGCTCCCGTGGGTCAAACTGCATCCTGTTCCTGTTGTTCAGCCTTAGCCTGGCATTTAATCTTGCCAGACAAACCTCTGTTCCTCACAGCCTGGTTTCACCTCACTGGCACTCCCAGTCTGAGCAGTTCCCTCATAGCTGTCCTACATCTTTGGAGAAGAGAGTAATCTGGTGTGATGATTTCTGAGTGAAGTAAAAAGTCCCTTTCTGTACATCCCTTCAGACATCATGTCTCCAGCTTCTGCTCATTCACCTCTCAAAGAATTTATCTATTCTGCTTTCCCTGGGCTTGTACAGCGTGGCATGGCTTTTGCATAAAGCTCAAGCTGCTAATGGACATCTCACAGTATCTTTCATGTGCAGAAGCCCATGTAAACACCACAGGCATGAACGTTAAGGTTACAATCTCAGAAAGTAAGAAATGAGACACAAGAACTCTTCTAGGGATTGTTCAACCACTTCATAGTTCAGTGTCACCCAGTGTCACTGCACACAGGATTTAAACTTCCTGTTCTTCACTGAGGGCAAGTGAGGAAAGGAGGTTACATTTTTGGTTTGTATTAAGCAGAAGATGTGGAGAGGTGGCTGCAGAGAAGACATTGTATGAGCAGGTGAATTCACTTTTTCAGTTCAAGTTGGAGTTCATTTTAAAAGTAATTATCTCCTGAGAGTTGATTTTCTAGAAGCTTGTTCCGAGTGGTGGTTTGAAACTTCTGTGTTTGAGCACTTCATATCTGGCCCTGGGGCAGGTATGGAGGTAAGAAGAGTGCCCAATATTTCTTCTGCATGGTGAATCTGCTCTCAAAACCCCCAGAAATGTGCACTCATACAGCAAAGGTGACTCTCATACCCACTGCTTGTAACCTGGTAGTGCTTCAATCCACAGCACAGTTGTTTCAGGTGCAGGAAAAATCCCTAACAAAGACAGAAAGTGCCTCATCGAAGGGCTATTCTCTAATAAATGGTACAAATACACAGCACATGGACACCACTTGCATAGTGATGACACAGGGAAGCATGAGTGATGTCCTGGTGCTGCCGTTACTGAAGCACAGAACAGGGCCATGAAATCCCACATTTCTGTGACTCCATGGCTGAAGCAAGAACATCCCGGTGCTCAGGACACCCTTGCAGAAGACAGCAGACAGGAAAGTGCCAATGCTTTGAGAAGCCTCTTTGCCACGAGCAGGTTCTGTGGCTCAAGCCATGTGGCAAAGGAGAGGTGGGGAACAGTGTAGGCATCACCAGAGCAAACCATGATGGCCTTGAATGCTTCCCTTGACACATGTCCCCATGCCTGTGATACATGGGCATGCACACAGATGCATCCTTGACATCTCCTGCAATGGAATTAGCCACTACTTGGGCAATTTCTGTGGTGCCCTCTCAGCTGTATTAAAGAAATCTTCCCTTCTTTGGCCAAAAAAGCCTTACACAGATGACGTTGCACACATCCATTGTACAGTGGAGGGCTGAACCATCAAAGAGCTGTTGCAAAGAGTAAATTTTCCTCAGTATCCAAGAAGCAAAGCACTTAACTCCCACTGGTGCCTTCCAAAACATCTTCCCCCTGCTACAGCTGTGCAGAAGACTATCCATCCTTTTGATATTTCCCATTACAGGAATGATTCTCTGCTGCTAGCAGTGGTCCTAGATGACAAACACAACTTGTATTCTTGTTTTCTGGGTTGTCTACTTTTTTCTAACCTCTAAGGTATTCTATAACTTCTCCTCTTGGGAGTATGCACCTGTTTTAATAAAAATAAATTAGTAGTAGAATATTAGATTGATGTAATGATACCGTGCAACTCTTACCCTCCAGGAATATTGCTGTTTATTGGAAGGGGGTTTAGTGGAGAACAGAAGGGAAAGCGTTTCCTAAGTGCAGCTGGAAAGAAATCTTGGCACCTGCAGAGCAGGAAGGGAGGATGCAGGTCTGGACCATGCACCAGCATCCGCTCACCCACATCCCTGCTTCTCAGCAGTGGCTCACCCACAACACAAGTTCTGGGTCAAAATTCATAATCCCAGACTGAGCACCTTACCCAGCCCTGACAAAATACTTTGCTGACCAAGTTTACTCCATTTCTGCATCAGATCATTTCTCCCTCATACTCAGAGAGCCTGCTGCCATCTGTGAACAAATTCTAAAATTTCCCTCTTTCAGCATGAGCAATCTGCACCAAAGCACCCTGCATTCATCCCCTTTTGTGCTCTGGCCATCATCCAGCCACTCGGGTGAGATGCAGGAACAAAACCGTGCGAGGTAAGTGATAAAATGTGCACTAAATGAATCCTGTTGTGGAAGGTGGCTAGCAACCAGCTGAACTCTTCAAGGCACTCTGAATCTCTGAATGACTCATGAAACCTAGTAAAAAAAATCCTTTTAGGAAATGACCCAGTTGAAGAAATCAGAATCTGCTCACAAATGACTTGCTAACCAAAGAATGAGTCCATGGAGCTCGTTTCTCATGGCCAGACCCATCCTCAGCAGGATCGTTTATTTTTTTCTTTCTTTTCTTTGAGCAGTCCAAAAAATCTGGATGGAATTGCTTGAGTATTTTATAGATATTATGCACCAGCTCAGCATGATTAAATGCAAGCTGTAATATATATAAAGAGGGCAAAATTTTCAAAAAATGTCAGCCTGGCTCAGGAGCTAAATTTCCCAGGAGCCTTAAGTGCTGCAAATGCTATTTGCAGCATCATTTCCAGGCTCTGTGCCTCCTCCAAGTGCTTCTCCTGAGCTCTTGGGGCTGCTTAGGCAAGGCAGGGGAATTTGCTTACACTGCCCAGAGGCAACTGCCTGGACCCTCTTCAAGTGTAGGCAGCTTTTGTGAGCTGCAGGGGAGCCTCTTTGAATCTAGAAGTCTCTTTTAGGGTGAAACCTTTAAATTCAGACAACATCAACGGACAGATTCATCCTTTAGCCATCTCTGTTGATGAGAAGGGACTTTAAGCACTTGATATAGGAGGACCACTGCTTCAGGATAAAGCTCCCCCAAGCTAGGTGCAGCAGTACCTATTTAAAGGCTAAAGTTAGTCTCACAGGATCTAGTTTTTCCTTCTGAAATCAAAGAAGGTGTTAGAAATCACATCTCCAGGAAGAGACAATGACTATGGAGAGCTGAACCTCTGCCACACTCTCAGAAAGGCCTCTTGGAGCCCAGTGTCTTGCTGTACAGTGGATCAAAGCCAACTAATTTGAGCCAAAGCTCAGAGTATGGGAAAAGCACAGCTCTGCTGAACTGCTCATCCCTGAGCAGAGCCAGTTTAACACTTCCCCAAGGATCAGCAGCTTTGAGTTTTTGCCCCTACAAGTGCCAGGAAAGACTATAAGAGAACAAGTGTGATGGAGGCAGGGAGAGCTCTTGAAAGGCTGGTTGTTCCTCACCCAACCCCCAGACACTACCCCCTCACTCTGGGAGAAGAGGCTTCACCCACCCTGCTTTGTTCCAGGCATCCAGCACAGGCAAAACAACCTTTTTGGCCAGAGCAGCTCTTTGCTTGATTTGTGTCTGTAGCTGAACCTGCCTCCAAGATATTTCTGAGCAACACATGGTACTGGAGGTAAAGCAAATCAAGGAGGCACCTGGGTGGGAAAGCATTTCTAATCCCCTTCAGTGCTGAAACCCAGGGAAGTTGAGCAGAGAGTCACCCTGCCCCTGCAAGCAGTGGGTGGTTTCAGGGAAGAGGTTGGTCAGCAGCTCCCTTTCTGTACAGCAATAGTATCCTTGGCTTTTAATATCTCTCTGTTAGCTCAGGAAGAAGAAACAGCTGACCATGAGATAGCAGCAAGGACATCTGAAGAGACCTAAAAATGTACCATGTGAATGATATGTTTTTAAATATAGTACACCAAGGGAAAGAGAGAACCTGGGATAAATCCAAGGCTGAAAATCCAGTTTGGGGGAGTAAGTGAATGCTAGGTAAAGACCAAATTATCACTTAACTCTCAAGTGAGAGGGAAGGGTTGAGCTGTGTAATGGTTTCACTGGGCTGGCCCTTGGTCAGCAGCCAACATGGCCATTCACCCACTTCCCCCCCACCCTTGGGGGATAGGGCAGAGGACTGGGGAGCAAGAGTAAGGGGGCTTGTAGGGTGAGAAAAGAACAGTTTAATAATAGAAATACAAGAAAACTTAAAACCCCTCTAATTTTAAAATAGTAGTGATAATGATAACAGTAATAAAATATGCAAATGAGTGACACCCAGTGCCATTGCTCAGCACCCGCCGACCCAGCCCGGCCCGTTCCCAGGTCACGATCCCGGAGCAGCGACAATCCCGACCCGAAACCGCAATCCCGGGAGAGCCAGAGCCCGAGCGAGAGCCAGAGAGAATCCCCCCCCTTTCTGGTCAGCCCCAGATAATGCACTAAACATGATGGGATGTGATCTGGAACATCTCACTGGCACATCCCAGTGCCAGTTTGGGGTTTGCTATTCACTGTGCTCCCCCCTCCCAGGCCTAGTGCAGCTGGGAACCAGCCAGACACGGTGGCCTTGAGCTCCAGCAGCAGCTGATGACATCAGTACTTTCATCAATGGTGTTCTCAAAGCAAGTCTGAGCTGAAACCAAAACACGGCTCTTCTGACTACTGAGAAGAAAATTATCTCTACCCTAGCAGAACCAGGACAAGCTGTCAGTCCCAGACCCATTCCTGGAAAAGAGATTAAAAACTTCCAAACAGAGGACACTCTGGGTGGGAAAGGCACATGATACTCTGTCCCCTCCAGGGTTTCAGCCGTTGGGATGTGCTGGGCTCTCAGTTGTCCAGATGGGTCAAATACCAACGTATTACAAAGAAAATTAAAAATCTTTAACAAAGTATGTGTTGTATGTAGTGCTTCTTCCCTCTCAGTAGGTCAGCCATCACAGTAAAGAAAGGAATGAGCCTAGCCTGACATGATTTGTTCTTCTGAAATCCATACCTGTCATTTTTATTACCTTACCTTTTGGGTGGCCATAATCTAATTGTTTAATATTGTTTTCCTGAAAAATCTCCAGGCTCTGGAGTCAAACTATAATTTGGAGCTGGTCTATAATTTCCACTCCCCTCCTTTCTTTCTCTTCCAAAACCAGATATTATACTTCTACCTCAGCTCTTTCTCCCCCTCTCATATTCTTCTGGCTCCCCAAAAACAAGCAATTCAGAGGCAGCTTCAGCTGAATCCTATCTACTCCAGGGGGATGCCACCAGGTGCTGTGCATCTTAGTACCTCTGTTCTGGTTCAGTCATCTTTAACTCATCCTTTCTCACACCTGGCCTGTCTAATCTCTTTGTAAAAGGCATTGCCTTACACAGCTTGTTGCAATTATTTCTTTATTCTGAGTGTTGAAGAATATGCTGAATGCTTCAGCCTCATCTGTGTCATCTGTTATTTGCTGCCATGGTCCCATAGAGCTAGGCTTCCCTTTGTCATCTTCTTGCTTTGAAGGTATTTCTGGAGCCTTTTCTCCTGCCCTTTCTGCTCCTCACCAGCCTGGTGTGTGTTGGGAGTGCTGTTTCTGTTCCAGTGTGATTGTGCTTCCACTCTACATGCTCTATGCTCACGTGTCCTCACTCCCATTCACTGTGCAGGTCTTTATTTTGAGGCTCTAAAGAGTTCATGATGCAGCCATAGTGGCTCTCATTATTCTTCCCTTTCCTCTGCATCAGTATTGTTCTCTCTTAAAAGTAAACGGGAAACATTTTCCACTGCGAGCAAGGGAGAGATTTGAGGACATGTCAACCCTGCAGGCACATTCTGAGAGGTCCCTGGGTGCTGGGGGGCTCAGTTTGAGACAGCCTTCCAGTGTGAGGTTGTGCGATTCTGGGGGGGAGCAGGCAAAATCTGAGCTGCATGGTGGGCTCCTCTCTGATCCACACTCCCTTTCCATCCATTTTGTTTTGATCATCTCACCTCTTGTCATTGGCCATCTGGGAAAAGATTTCCTGCCAGGCTCATTAACTCTTATGGCACTATTCTCTTTTTCCACATTATTTTTTGCCATGTTTCAGCTTGGTACAGACACTGGTGGGAGGTGATGTTAAGGTGAGACATACTATGCTAATAGGACACGGTACCTCTAATGGCAGTGAACCAGCACTGATCATCTTGTGGTACTGTCTCTGCATCAGTCTCAAAAAAACCACAGGTTGATCTTGCCTGGATGGAGGACGAGTGGAGGAGCAGCTTCTTGTGCCATAATTCAGGGTTTCAGTGCAGCACAATTTTATTTATATTATGTGCTTAACAAGAGTAATTCAGTACATGACAAAACTTCATTGGAAAACACCAGGATTGGGATCCCTAAAGTGATACAGAAAAAGATGCTTAAAGGCATCTGTGAAGGTTGTTTAAGATTGCAAGATCCAAGAGAAGGGGTGGAGACATTTTGTACCAGTTTCAAAGAAACACGGAGACTGAGGAAGCATTAGAAATTTTGTTTCATGCCAAAATGCAGCTTAATAAAAGAGATAACAACAGGAGATCTGGACAACTGCTGTCCAGTTGCACATCAATACCTGTTAAAAGCTGCTGTGTCCTTTGGCTGGGTTACAGCTGAGCTGGACAGGTCCGAAAAGGAGCCAGAGATAGAAGTCCTTTAAAGTAGGAGCATAAATACTTAAAACCCTTTCTTCTTTAACAAGAGACTTTCTGGAGTCTTCATCTGGGTTCTTCTGTCTTGGACTCGGGTCAGGCTTGGCACAGGAATGCTCTGAAATCACTCAACTGCTTTGAGTCCTTGGACAGAAGTAGACATTCTTCTTGGGACAAATTTGAATCCAAACCGTCTTGGCCAGGAACCCTTAATAGCTGCCAATCCTTCAGCTGGTGCCATAATGCAGACAGGAAATAGGTGCTGTTCTTCAGTAGCTTAAAATACAATACAAGGTGGCTTTTTGCTCCCCTTGGTAAACCCAGGGTGAAGGTCCCCGGGTTAATTTCTGACTTGCAGCAATGTAAATGTTGATAATCCAGCCCTCACTGGGACAATTAAAATTTTATTCTAGTCTCCAGGTGCTGTCCAGCTCATGCTCTGAGATCCTGGTGGTGTTTTTAGCACACTCCTGCCTGGCTAATTTATGAAAACAGAACAGACACTTACAGAACAGCATCCTTAATTCCTTTGGAGCCAGCTTCTTTGTCCTGAAATGGGCCAAATGACTGACTGTGAAGAAACTGTGACATGTAACTCAAACTGTGACCCAGGACATAGATTAGGTTCTTAAATGATGAAGTCCTGTTCTTGATCTAGAGCTGGAAACTTGGGACTTGAACTTTCCAAGCTACAACCTGTGGCCATTGCCCTATCCCCTCTTGTTATTCTGGCTGTTACTGCTGAGAAGAGTTTGGCTCTGTGATCTTTTTCATTTCTTTTCCAGTAGTTGCAGGCTGCTCCTACACCTCCATTGATTCATCTTTTTACTGGGCTAGACAAGCCCAGCTCCTCATCCTCTCTCCACATGATGTGTGCCTCTGACAGTGATGTTAGCCTCTCAAGTTTCTCCAAATTCCTCTGGATCCTCAGATCCTCCCAGGGTAACTGAGCTCTGAGGTGATGACAGCTTCCCCCAGCCTGCTGGCTGTGCTTCTCCTGATGTACACCAGCCCGTGGTTTTCCTTATTTGCAGTTAGAGCTCACTGTTATCTTAATATTCAACCTTGTGTCCACTGGAACGCCTAGGTCCTTTCCAGCATTGGTAGACTTGATTTTGATGGAAAACTAATAGTTATGTTGAATCTGATATGAAATATTAAATCTCTATTCAAGGTGACATTTCATAAATTACATCTGCGAGATCATGGAACACTCAAACCTTTTTTCAGTAAAGATGTTTACTCCTATCAGGAAACACAACTGGAATGTCATTCCTGGGGTAAAACCCAGAAGATCCAGGACCAGCAGATCTAGTGTGGCTGTGATTTTAGTTCCATACATCTACACATGCAAGGACTGGAATCTGCATTAACTGAGTGCACTGTGCAGGTGCTAATGTAAATGCTGCTTTTACCTGGTCCCAGTGTACACAAAGCCCAGGTGTGGCTTAGAGTCGTCCCTGTCAGGACACACCTGTGTAGGAAGTTTGGTTATGGATTCAGGCTTAGCTAATGAACAAAAACAAGGGAGGTGCCCCCATGCTCTGTGGTGTGTTTCTGTTTTCTCAGCCTCTCCAGCATGTCCTGGGCTCTTGGCTGTTCCAGGCTTGTGTTGTCCTGGGCATTTGCAGGCAGGCTGGCAGTTTGGATCCCGTGCTGCCAGCCCACTGTGAGTCAAACTGACCCAAACAGCCATTTGGGCCATTACTGCTTTTCTCTATTCCTATCAGATTGGTATTTTCATTTCTGAAAAAAACTCACGACTCCTGTCAATCCCATAATTGAATCCAGTTTGGAAATCAGACAAAAAAAACAAAAAACCAAACCAAAACAAACCCCAAAAGAACAACACCCAAACTGGTTCTTCCCATCACCCTGCTGCACTACAGAGAATGTGCAATCTAGCGCCAAGCCAGGGGGGTAAATGCTCCGGAATGCTTGAGTTCACTGAAGGCTGCACTTGATTTCTCTTCTGCATTACCTTTTCTCCTGCAGACCTACAGCAACCTCCAGGCTGCCTGAATGTGAATATGAGTGTGAGTGTGGCATTTGGGGCAATACTTTTCATCCCAGTATTGGTGTCCCAGCTGTTCCTCCATGTTCCTTTTACTTCACATGGGAAGAGTATTTTAGGTGCCTCTGCAGCACAGTGCAGTGGTTTCTGTCCTCTCCCATGTAGCTGGTGGGCAATGCATTACAACCCTTTCCCCTACCTTACCCTGCTCTGTGGGCCATAATGTGAGCAGGACGCTGTGGTTGTGGTACTTTTGGCCCCTGCACTGGTGCTGAACGTGGTGCTCATCTCCTCTAAAGTCCTTTTTCACACAGATTTTCCTGCCCTCTAAGTTTGTATAAAACCTGAGCTCCAGGTGAGCAACAACAGAGCTGTTGGAGATTGGTAGAGGCTGCAAGCACTGGAGATTCCTGAATGCACTCTGGCTTGACGATCCAATGGCTAATTATTCTCTCTAACAAAAAATGTGTCATATTTCAGTTAGCCTGATCTGATTTCGGAATACACCCACAGGATTCATGCATGCTTCTCTTTCAAGTTGAAGAGCCCTTTGCTTTCAGAAGAAACTTTACCTTTTATCTGATGAACTCTAGTAGGCTCTAGTTTTAGTTTTCCAGCACTTAAAAATTATACCTGAGCTTTCCTATTTTTTCATCATCCTTTTGAAAGCATGACTTGTGGAACTAAACAGAGCCCCTTCCTTTTGCCTCACCAGATGCTGGCTGCACTGCCTGTAAGATTGCTCTTGCCAGTTCTGTTGAGGCCAATCTTCCCTGTTTCCCTGCTGCTCAGCATGTGGAAGCTCTCTGGACCATCCCTGGAGCACCCGCTGGAGTGCAGAGCAGGAATCCTTAGGACATCTAGACCTGGAACATCTTCTAGAAGATGACCTGAAATCAGAGTGCACCTGTCTGGAAAACCTGGAGCCCCCATTAGACATCCCACAAGCAGCATGATGCAGCTCCTACTCACACGCTCAAGCATTGGCACCCCTCACATACTCCAAAAATTGCCAGCATAGCCAATACAAGCAGTCCTCTTGTTTGTGATGGTGTTACTGCAGCACCCACAGGCCATGGCAGGGACCAGGCATCCTCAACACACCTGGGTCACCATGATGCATGTCCATAACACCAGTGTCCAAGGAAGGGGAAAGGTTGTCAGCCCACCTCTGGCAAAGATCTCTGCATTATGAAACATGGGTGGAGGAAAATGGTGGAGATATTAGGCATCCAGCAGTTTTATCAGCAAAATGAGCACAATTAGTGTATTAATTTCTACCTGCTTGGCACAATGAGAAGCTTTACGCAAGATTATTAATGAGTACTAGGACAGGAGTCAATCAAGCTAGCAATGGGTTGATTATCCTGACTAAAAACACTTCATAGATGTCTGGTATTCCTAGGTGGTTGGGTTAATGTGTTTGTGAAATACAGCTTCTCCTCCTAAGCAAAGTGCTCTGCAGATTTCACCTGTCTGCAGAGTGCTCTCTGTCCTATACTGTACAACTTTGCTGTGCAATTCTCCCAATAAGAAGTTTTACAGCCATGCCATGATTCTCCATCCTGCTTCAACCTTCATCCAGGACTCCAGCAGACAATGGTCAAGGTTGAGCCATCTTAGTGTAATTGAGTAGATCAGCTCAGCCACCTGAAAGTGGCATCTGCCCAACTACAGACCTAAAGCTCTTTGATAAACATCTCTACAGTCTTCACTGGTGCTGTGCTAAGGCGAGAACTGAGGTGTGGTTCAAGTGGTACCACTGCTGTTAGCATGCAGTGTGCCAGGAGTGATGGGTATAACCCTGGAGCAGGGATGGAGGAACCCTGCTCCTAGGGATAGACAGTCTGTGTGTCCTGCCCATGTGGTTGGCACAGGGCTCTGTCATTTCTGCCATCAGCTGAGATGATGCCTACGACATCGTAGATGCTAGGAGGGATAGCAGAACCTATGATAACGAATAAGAGTGTGCCTATGTGATGCCTCCTCTCTCCCAAACTGGCAGCATGAACAGAGAATCAACTGTTGAAACAGGCAGATATTGTCAGAGTGGACAGCTACCTTGAATCAACTACCTTAAATCTCAGTTCTCTGTTGTGAGATCTGCGATTTGTGATAGAAATATCTCATGAATGAGGCCTGGAAGTGTCTACAGAGAGTTGTGTATGTGATTGACATGCAATAAAGCTACAAAGCAAGTCAATGGAAGGCTGTAGATCAAGGTGGTCCTGGTCCTTGTCTCTCTGGTTTCTCAGATCTGGGACACTGACTTGTGTGCTAATGGGACTCCTCTTTTTCCTTTCTTGGTGATCCTGACCAGAGGTCAGTAGCTTTTGATTTGGAAGATGCTTTGTCAAAGCAGGACTCAGAGCTCCCTGTAGCCTCTGCTCCACTAATGTGACTACCTACAGTGAGGGCAGAAGAGCAGACTAAGCACTCAGCACATCACCAGCATTTGCTCTCATTGCTGCCTGGGGTTGTGCTTTCAGTGGTGCACCGTGTCTCCAAGGTGCTCCTTGCCACGTGCTGTGGGCAGTGCCTGAGCCTGTAGCACCAGGGGTGGCACAGCGGCTGCCACTGACTCCAGCGCTGTGCTGGAGGACTCCAGACAGAGCTGAACCAGCTTCACTAGTGCAGATGGGTGATAACAGTGAGGGTGAGGATGGTACCTCCCATACCTTCACACTGGTGAATGAGGGGAACCACCCTTGAGAGCAGCCCTCTCAAAGCACTGGAGCTGGCTCAGCGTGCAGCAAAGCTGCTTGTCCCCCTGCCCATATTCCCATGGAATGCAGGAAGGATGGTTAGGTTTCAGGGTTTTGGTTTAAGCAGGTGACCAGGGTGAGAGAACTCAGACAGCATAATGGATGATTAAGGAGCAGTAATTACCTGTTTAACTCTGGTCACCTGCCATGTGCCATCATAGAGTAAGCAACTAACGCCAATAAAATGCAGAGTACGTAGCTGACGATGAGGACTGGGAGGTGATGGAAGAGTCTGTAGCCCACAACTCAACTGTAGAAATGTCTGAATGACCACCTCAGGATGAATTCCAAGTCTATTCAGTATGAGGTCCTCCTCTACCAAAAGCAGTGAGCAGAGTACAGAAATAATCCCCAAACACAAAAACCTTCTGCGCCAGGGAGAGTGCCAGGGCACAGGACAGAGGTGTGGTGGAAATGTCCTCTCTCTGGAGTCTCCCACAGGCAGTAGACACAGCTGAGTGTGAGACATATCAGATTGGATTTATCCCACTTAACTTCAGACTCTTCCAATGATGTCTGCAAGTGAGCTGGTCACCTGGAGTTCTGGCAGGGCATGTTTCACTTGGTATTAAGACTTTTTCAGAATGAGGAGCACAGTTATTTCTCTTTACCAACTACAAAGGAAGTCTAGATTTTTATATTTGGTAGATTAATTCATCAAGTGTGAGAAGAAAAAGGGTAGACAAACTATTTGCATAGCTAAGGAATCATAAAAGCTTGCTTACACAAAATGAACCACTTTGATTTACTACAGGACATCACTGGGATCTGGGACAATAAGAAGGGTATTATCTGAGGAGATTTCAAGTCTTGTCCACTTTATATCTATCTGTTACTACCCTGTCTCTAATTGCAAAGATTAACACAACAGAATGGTGCTGTTTTCCATATTTTTAGAGAACAAGGTATTTTCTAACAAAAACCAGCCAGAATTGCATCTTCAGAATGTTCCCTCTGGTACCTGGATGAAAATATCACCATCTGGAGAACTCACCTCAAGGAGGAGCTCCTTAGGAGCTACTGATCCCTTCTCTGAAGGGGTGGTGGGGTTGGGATAGCAGGAAATCTCAGTTCCAGCTGATATTAGCTCAGTTGCTTGAATTCAGGATGAGTGAGGAACGGATTAGTCAGATAAGTTCTGTAAGGGGTCAGAGGAAATCCAAAAGGCAAGGATTTGAGCACAGTGTAATGGGAGACACACATTGTAGTCAGAAATGAGAATGAGTATGATATGTTGAGCTCAATTACACTTGGTACAAGTCTAAGGATGCCCTTGGGGCTGTGCCAAGCTTAGCAGACCATAAGCTGGGTTGAAATCAGCACAGCAAAGAGGAAAAAGCAGGATGTCCAACAGAAGCAGCAGAAAGCTCCTCTGAACCTGAAACCCAGAGAAGACAACCAAACTGGATGCCCTCAGCTGAGAGTTATGGGCTGTATAAATGTAACTGAGAATGACGTCTGGTAACAATAAAATCAGAAAACCAATGCTAGAGGATGGTAGAATGGAGATATGAAGTGTTTGCACAAATATTGGAAGAGAGCAATACTGTGAGGGAAATGGATCCTTGATCAACTGCAAAGCTGATGAAGTTAATGACAGCTTCAGCGAACTGAAGCAGCTGCTGTTGCAGCTTTTTCTCTAATGGGGAAATGGATTAAGTCCAGAAAACAAAGAACTGACAGCAACTTCAGAAAGCAATTCATTGGAAAAAGCTGTTTTGGAAATCCTGGGAAAGCACACAGAGGAAACACCTGAGTGAATGGGTTTTGGAGAAGGTAAAGAAATGATGAATTTTCAAATTAACAGCAAGTAATTAAAACAGTTCTTTGCAGGTGAGAGGGGGCACAGTATGTGTGTGTGAATATTTTTGACTCATTATAAACTAAACCAATGAATCTTTATTATCATAGACCAGAGCTCAGGAACATGGCCTGGAATAACCTGCAGGACTGTGGGGCAAAAAGGGTGGGTGGAGGTTCTTGGAGGTTCCTTCCCATGCCTGTAAATGAAACAGACCAGGCTCTGTTCTGTGGCCTGGAGGTCAGATGACGGGATATGGCTCATGTGCACGTGGCTGAACACTTCCCTCCTGCACAGGATGGCTGTGCCCGCTCTCGGGGAGCATCCCCTGTCTTGGGCTGCGTGTCGTATTAAGTCTTGCAGTTTTCCGAGTGGGTGTTAGTTGTCCTGGGCCAGAGCTGTGCCAAGATCCATGCAAACTGTTGTCTGGACATATGTGGGACTCTGCTAAGCCTGGGTCCTCTTTATCCACTAGTGAAGAAAGAGGCTGTGAGTGCAGAGGTGCAGAGCCTCTCTCCTTGCACCCGTTCAGTTTGCTAGGTACCTTTGCAGCTTTCAGATACAGCTAGTGCAAAAGATGTGATAGCAAACTGGTAAACCTTGCCAGGCACCTATCATCCTCGAACTCTTGGCCATGTACTGTGGTTCTGTAGCACAACACAGCAGTAAAAATGCTGCAGGCCACTGGCCATGCAGGCACACTGGCTGATTGCCATGTGGAAGTGGTATATTGGAATATCTCTTCTCCGTTAGCATCACATCACAACCGAAACAGCACAAACTTGGAGGCCAGATTCCCAAAAACATTTCATCAAAAGCTACAACACAGGCAGAGAAAGCAGATATGAAGTGGGAGAGCTAGGAAGAACAGTAACAGAGTACATGCATCCTGTACTGGGAGAAATAGCAAAGGCCAGCAAGAAAAGAGGAATTTGCATGTAGAAATGAGGTTAGATTTGATAGGAGTTTCCAGATCCAATAGCCCAACAGAGGCAAAGCAGCTGCAGCTCCTTGTTCCCAGGCCCAGGCAGTAGTGAGTCTGGTCAGGATGAAGAACATTAGTGGAAAATTTACACATATGTGCATACCACATATGGATCCCTCCAGTAGCTGGGCTTAGACAGTCTGCCTGGTAGCTGGGTCCTGGGCCTCCCCAGTTCTGACACCTCGGAGCTGCAGTTGCTCTGATTCCCTTGGATACAGAGGTGTGCAGTTACATATACTGAGGACTCACACACTCCCTCCCATTCCCTGCCTTTTGTTCCTCCTCTAGACATCCCAAAATGTCTTGTGCAATTCCAAAGTGCCTTTCCTGGCATCAGGTAACATGGCCCATGCCCTCAGGCAGTGACTCTTCCCAGCACGTGAGGCTATCTGGAGAACTGCTCCCATTGACTCCACTGGTGGGTGTTCCACCCGGACCATGAAGCTGATGACTCTGCTCTCTGCTCCAACAGACATGAGAGGAGCTGGGGTAGGGTGCTGTGTTCACTCTAATTAGGTTATTTGGGTTCCATTGACTGTTGCTGTTCCTTTATGTTTGTGGAGATGAGCTGACAAGAATTGCAAAACTATTCTTGAGGAAAGGTGCCTTGGAACAAAACCACTCTTAGAGAACAGCAACAATGAGCAAGACCTTGAAGAGTTAACGAATGGAAAAATAAGACAAGGATAAGAGGAAAAAGTTAGAATCTGTAAATAATCAGTGCAGACAACACTAGTGAAAACATGTCAACATAACCACACTTGCTTTTGTATCGCAAAGTGCCTGGGATGTTGGCGCACTTGGCAACAGCTTCTCTCAGGCTGGGCTGAAAGCATCTTGTTCATAGGAGCTGCTGAGAACTAACAGCAAAAATGGATTTCTCCTCAGCAGAAGATTTTCAAGGAAGTGAAATTCAGAGAGGAGTTCAGACAGCAAGCAGGGGTTTTGCTGGGTTCTGGCTGAAAACCGTCTTCCCAAACCTGAGTAATCTAGCTCTTGGGAACAATGACAAAGAGCCTCTCTCGTACTCGAGGAGTTTCTGGGACTGCACAAGTGCACTGAACATTGTCTAGCAAGTTGATGAAGATGTTCAAGAGGAGTGATGTGAGTGTTTGTCCTCACTGGGGACAAGTCTTTGCTTCTTTGACTGAAAATACTTTGCAGACAACATCCTTCTTTCCTAACCATTAAGCAGCTTCCTCTTAAAAAGTGGGTTATTACTTTGACAGCAGAAAGAACATATTTGGGAGATCACCTGGAATAACGTTTGAATCTGTTATTTCACTGAACTCTGTTGCCCTATAAATAATCCTAACCAAAGCTACTGCTGGGTTTTCAGATCAGCTAGTCCTTTTCTCAGCATGCCTCCTGTTCACTGCTCTGGGATCACATTAGTGAATGCCTTCACCTCAGGCAGCTGGCATGGTCGTACGCCTACCCTTTGCAATGGTACTACCAGGTAATGCTCCTTTCTCAGTACCACAGCTGCTACTTTATCTGCATCTGTCTGCAGAGGTCATGGTTTCCCTTGAAATCTAGAGCAGAGGTTGGTCAAGCTCTTACTTCAGAATAGCACAGAGAATCTCAAGGTACTTGACTATAAATTGAAGCAAATGTGAGAGAAAGATTCCCATATGGGACAAGTTCTGATGTTACAGCAAAGGAAGTAAATTCCAGCAGGATCTTAATGCAATAATGAACAAGAAAAACTTTTTAGAAGTGCTCCAGTTCCTGCCCTTGCTGTCACAGGCTGCACTAGATGTTTGGTTAGGTGGTCTCCAGGGAACCCTGGTGTCTTGTGGTCCGTATGAAATGCCTAAGGGATAGAGAATCTTCACTGGACATCACCAGGGAGGGGATATCCCCAGACTCTGTGAGTCTTTTCCCTATGCCAGAGTCCAAAGAGACGGCTGCTGCCAGTGTCCCAGCAGATGCCCAGATGACAGTGTTGGGAAGGGGCTATCCCAGTTGGGAACATGTTCCATACAGCAAAATGACCACCTTGGCAAGCGTTTGACTTCAGAGCCCTGTGGCTGCTGTGATATTGGGTGGATGTGAACTCAGAGCATTTCTGATCTCAGTTTCATTGCCTTTTCTTTCAGTTTTCTGTGTTCCAAATGGAATCTCTACAGAAAGATTTAGCTCCAGGCTGTTATTTTTATAAACTACTAGCACTTTCTGTCTGTTAGCCATTCTGACATCTTCCAGGTCCCTTCCTTGTCTCTGTGTTTCCCTGCCTTCTTTGCTGGTTTTCTTTTCCTCACCAAAATGCTACCTACAGCCCAAGATTGATGATGACCTCGTACTTACAATCTCTCTGACATATCAAAAATTATTCCTTCCCTCCTGGCCTCTCATTCCTCTGTACTTCCTCTTTCTGAAGCTGATGATGCCATGGGGCTTAAAAAACCAAAAATATTTAATTCATGCAAATAGGAAAAGGAACAGTATAGTAAAAAAGGAGCTTTGTTCCACAGCGAGCACAACACCCTCAGCTTTCAGCTATCTCAGGGTTTCATGTCATATCTGCCTAAGTGAGACATTTTACAACCCATGGAGATTGCAAGACACTTTTGATTAGACTTTCCAAGCTGTTAACCCCTTGTGCACCTAATAAATCCAGATTTCCTGTCCCTGGCATTTCTCTTCCCACCTCAAAGCAGCAGCTCCACCATCAAGCCTGCACATACAAGCAACTACTTCTCCTGTCCTCACTTAAACCCTGGAATAAGATCAGCAGCTAGAAATCCAGCATCTACTCTCCTGGGAACAGAGCAGCATGACCATATGGGTACTCAGTACTTCTAAAGACATGTGCCTACCTGTGCTCTTACCCTATAAAATGTGCACTGCTTTTTGTTGGGGTTTATGTTTCACTGTAAAGCTGGCATTGCTGTCCTAAATTAAGATTTTTATTATTTCACCATTTGATGTTCATTAAGGTTTTTATTGACAACAGTTCCATAAAAGTTTGTAAGTTACACAAATGCCTTACACCAAATAAAATGGGCTTTAATTAAAGCTCTGCCCAAAGTCTGATGAGTGTTACTGCAGCTCTTCCTCTCAGAGGCACACATCTGCTTGTCTTGCCGCAGAGGAACCTCTTGCAGCACTGAAGGTCTCACAGGAGGCAGGGAGTGCTCCTGCCAGCATCACCATCTTCGCTTTGCTCTTCCCTGGGCACGCTTCAGGGCTCATCTGTAACTACTCAGCCTATTCTTAAGCTTGCTCTTCCTTCCTGTCTGAGTGCCCAGGCAAAACCTTCATCTGCCAGCCACAGAGGGCAATTTCTCCTAAAAGCCATGAATTTCCTGCTTTGAGGACCAACATGCATCATGGTCATTTCTAATTGGAGAACCTGCAGCTATTTCTGAATGTCCCTTGCTTCATCCAAAACTGCACCTCAAGAGTGATGGGGACTCTCCAGCCTTGGAGGACCATGTTCATATGTTGATTTCAGTGTCTGAGTGTTGAGACCCATAAAGGGGAGAGAACAAACATGTAAATCAGATTCTCCAGTAAGAGGGAGATGTTACAGAAATGCAAATATATTGAGAACCACTTTTCTTTCCCAGGCTTTGAGATCCACTGTTTCAAAGACAGGATGGATTAGACCATCTCCTGGGAATAGGAGTCAAGTTCCTTTGGATGGAGCCTCCCTCACCCACAGCTGCAGAGGACAGAAACTGTGCTGGTCTATATGACCCTACTCTCAGCTACGGATGTCTCAGTAAGACCCTGGAGAGAAAGGAAAAGTTTTGGGTTTGGTTACACAAAATATTTATTCTATCCACAAATGAAATTTCTTTCTTTTAGTCTGAAGTGGTTTATCCCCCATGAGCTCTCAGTTCTGACCCAAAGTGTCCATGTGGTGAGTCTTATAGCATGTGGAAACGGGTTTACAAATGCATTTAGCATGACCTAAAATACTCCAAGAGGGCTGTTTCCCTGTAAATCCACCCTCCTCTGTCCAGATTGTCACTCAGCACTGCTGCAGGCACCACGGGTGGAAAGCAGGACTTCTCAGCTTATTTAGACAAGTGCTTCAAAATGCTTGTTAAACTACTGAAGCTGCAGCCATCCTCTGAGGCTGCTGGGAAGAAGTATGCACTGACTGTGCATTATCAGTCTGTGTATTAACAACCAGACCAACACAGCCACGGAGAGACCTTTCTGACACCAGCCAGTTCTTGCAATACTACCAGGAGGACATGGAGGTCACAGGGATCACCCTTCTCACCTGAGCCATTTCGAGCAGTTACCCCTGTTAGCATGCAGGAGATGTGTGTGGAGCTCCCAGAGTTTGTGCCAAATCAGCAGATAACAAGACATGCTGCTCTTCCCTGATGATTTGAGTTCTGTGCATTTGTAGAAAGAAAGGCTCCTCTAACACTTAATCTAAGCAGTTATTCATGTTTAGTTGCTGTTTGTCTCTTTTTTAATACAACTGAAACTTATCATAAATGTTTCATGAGTAAACAATTATGTTAATCTGTTTCCTGAGCATGACTGTTGCTGGCAGTGCTGCAGAGAACATGGCACAAAAAAATCCATCTCTGACACCAGTGTTGGGCATGCCTGAAAAACGGAAAGAATGTGAGGCCAGGCTGGTTGGGTGGGTATTGATGAAGCCATTGGGGAGGACACTGTGATCTTCAGAGCCCCAAAATGCCTTTCTTCCAGGTTTCAGTGCTAGGGTACAGTGCTGTACAACATGGTGCAGGAAATGAGAGCAAGACTTGTCCCCCTTACACCTCTGTCAGATGTCCTGCAGGAGACTGACTTTGTTGTGATCCCAAGCAACGTGCTGTGATGCGGGGACAGGGAAATCATCCTCCCTGGAAAACCAGTGCTTGTCCAGGACATCCTATCACCTCCTTACTCATGTTGTATTGAAGGGTCAGTCAGATGTGGCACCGAGAAGAGACAAGTCCTTGTTGAGGAAGGAAGGAAGTCCTTGTTGTTGCTGCTCTCCAGGTGAGAGGAGGTGACGCTGGGATGGAGGGGTTTGCTTGAAGCACAATGCTTTTGGGGACCTTGGTGAGACCCTGTGCCCATGTCTCCAACAGGAACCCAGCAATAGCATGAGGTGCTCAGCACCCACAGACCTTGCAGCATAGATGGCAGCATTGCCCAAAACTCAGGGACAGCCTGAGCCTGTGCCTGCCAGGGTTCTCCATGGGTGACAATACCTATGGCCAGGCTCAGCATGCAGAGGACACCAGCTGCTTCAAGGCACTGGCCTCCAGCCTGGCCTAAAAATATCCTTCATGTGAGATAGCAGCGACCCGCTGCTCTCACTTCCAGACACCCAGGGGCTGGCCAGCACCATCCTGACTGGCTCTGGTAGCATCCTTGTTCTTCAGCTGGCCTTGTGCTCTTTCTAATGGGGTATCCAGTGCCAAGGTGGGCTCAACATCCTGACAGACACACTTTTCATGTGAGGTTGAGAGTGTCCCTTGGGGATGGCCAGGCCAGAGGAAAGCCTGCCTAGATCCCTGTCTGCTGTCTGGCAGCAGTAGCCCCTTGTGCTGGCAGAGGAACCCTGCAGACCATCTCTAGGACTCCTCCTCCCACACAAACCCCACTCCATTCCCCAACAGCTAGAAATTGTCTCAGCCCTGCTGTAGGAGGTTTAGTAATGTCCTTTCCAAAACACATTAGTGTTAACTCTGGTAATTGGATATTCTCATTATCCATATAAATTCCAGTCCCACCAGGGTTCTGCGCAGTGGATGTGCAAATCCAACTTTACAATCCACTGCTCTGGCATTTCTGGGTTGTGCTCAGCATGATTTAAGTGAAGAACAGTAGTGGTTGATGTCTGCAAAGGCATCTAATTGTGCTGGGAATTTAAACCAAACCACTAAGACACATCACTTTGAAAAGTAGCTTCTCTGGGAAGGAAAAGGCTTTTCAGATAGAATTTCACAGAGTGAATATAAAGTCAATTTGACTGTAAGCTCCTTGGGAGAGAGAATATCTGTTCCTCAGGTTCGTGCAGCTCACAGCAGCGTTGCCTGGATCCAAGCAGCACGGCCATTTAATGGGCTTGTGACTGCCGCTGGTGGAACATCACCCTCCCAGCTCATTTCCTAGAAATGACTTAAATAGCCAAATCATTTGCAGTCCTTGGCCAGCTAAGGCCTGAATGTACCTCCTCATATTTGCTCTTGGATGTGAATCAGTCCCCGATGTATCTTGTTCTTGAATGGGAAAGCATTTGGAAATTCCCCGTGTTGTGAGACCAAGCCAAGAAATGTGGAGCTAATATAGACGACAGAGAGAAGGAGCTGGAAGACTCGACATGGCTGGGCTGTTACCACTATGCTGGCAGATGGAAAGGAAGGGGCAGTGACAACTCAAAAGAGATCAGAGCACTCTGGATCTGCTTTTCACTAAAAAGTGTTTTTTTTATTCATAAACAGAAAAATCTTAAAAATACCCAAATGCACTTTATTGTGGTTGGAGATTTTTCAGATGCAGGTATTTGTTTTCAGTAAGAAATTATCATCAGCTATGAAAAAGGGGAGAAATGAGAAAGGGAGATCACAGGGTTTTTTCCAGTCTAATTTTTGAATCAGCTCCAGAAAGCATGTCTTCACTAAAACAAATTGATGCAGGATATGTTTGTGTGGCTATTTTGAAATAGCTGTAATTTCCCTCCTCCTGTTTATAAAAGCCTCAGAACATGATTGGGGAACAAAACCAATAAGGAGCAATTCTAGCCAGTTCCCTCATTTATGGGATGAATCTCATACTGTGAATAATGAAGAGTGAACAGCTGAAGTAAATAGTTCACAATCAATCTGCCTTGCCTGGTGCAGCAGATGCAATCAAACTAGGTGCAGTATAATACAGCTGCATGCAAGGTCACTGTCCAGAAACAAAGAACATAGTTTGCATCTTGGAAAGCATGGAAGGAGTGAGGCTCATGCTGGAGACCAAGGTAATTGGCAGTGTCGTGGTTATGAAGATGGATATGATCCAGAACGGATGAACAGCACACTGTCAAATGAAAGGCAAAGGTGCTTTGCACTGGACAGAGAGCAAGAGGAGATGACACACTGCTACCAAAAAACCTAAGGAAAAGTACAAGACTGAAAGCCATGGCATTGCCACCTGCAGAGGGTGAGCTCTTGGGAAACCTCAGGCAATGGAAGACATTGGTCTTCAGTTGCTTGGCCACCGTGTGCCAACACAAGACTAAACCTTGGCCTTTGATATGTGAAGAAGCCTTATGCCAACCAAGGTTTGCCCAATGGTAGGTGAGTTTGGTGTCTTGGGTGTCCCTCTGAAAATCCAAAGCACATTGACTCAAGCAGTAGAAAACAACTGACACGATCTGAATGCTCCTGAGAAGCAGCTTTTCTACACTTGGAAGCAAGATTTACACTGTTCAGCCAGAATGAGGAGATTAAATGGATCAAGCTGGGGAAATGGGAGTGCTACTCTTCAGGCAGGGTGGTGGTGCTGCAGCCAGTCCACCTTGCTCCCACACTGCCTCACTGATGCTGCTGCGAGACTCCTAGCTGCTGAACACCTCAGAGAGGACACCATGGCGATTCAGAAATCAATTCAGAACAAGCCCTGGAAGTGTCCTGGATGAAGCCAGAGTACCTGCTATGGCCTTTCAGCTGGCTTTATCTGGCTGGGTGGGCAGGATAGGAGTTGTTTCTGGGCATATTGCACTCTTGGCCACTGTATCCCCCAGCAAATCCAAGACTTCTACCCATTTCTTTGCCCCATCCCTGAGCCTGGAAAGAAGTGACCTGGCTGAGGCCCAGAGTTTGGGCTGGAAGAGTGTGGAGCTGCTGACTCTGTGTGGCAGGAGGCTGATGGACCTAAAGGAGTCAGCTGAAAGGGATGCATGGCTCAATAAAGCAAGCTAGGACGTAAAGAGAGAGTGGGCAGAGATAGAAAAGGAGAAGAGGAACATCTGCTGTCTTTGAGAAGGAGAGGGGGAAGCAGGCAAGGAAGGCATGGGGAGCAGGGATATAGTTGTTGAAGAGTGGGGAATGGGCAGGAGATCATACACTGCTACCAGAAAAACTAAGGAAAGGTACAAGATTCAAAGCCATGGCATTACCACCTGCAGAGGGTGAGCTCTTGGGAAAGAGTGGGGAATGGGCAGGACAGGGCTCCTGGCAGATTCCAGATCCATTCATGCCCCAGTGCACCCAGGGCTTCTCTTGGCCCAGAGGAAGGAGCAAAGGGAAAGGTCTGGATATAGTATGGCCTGGGGACTGTCTGACATCAGACACCAGTATTGATCTTGCCAGTGTCCTTATGCTTCCTCTGTGGAGCTACAGCCCCCCTGGGAAAGCAGAATGCAGCAGGAAGGGTGTTTCTGGAAATGCAGCCACTGAATGCAGGTACTCACTGGTCTTTTATAAAATAAGTGTTTGCACAGCACTCAGTTTTGGATGTGCACATCCTTGGGAAAAAAAGCAAACAAAACACAACAAACCAACATATTCTCTTCAGGCAAGTCACCAGTCTTTAATACTCTGAATTTGTGTGCTGATGACTTGCAGCCCTGGCTCTAAGCAGTGTTCACACACTTACAGAGCACAAAGAGTTAAGCCCTGCAAGTCTCAGATCAAGAAGCATCTGGCTGACATTCCCTTTCCTAGGAATATTATAGATTCTTGGCAGCAAGCTAGTAAACCAATCAGCAGTAATTAGCAACTTTTGAGGAATGAACTATCTGGTGGCATTCAAGTAGTAGAACATCTTGCCTGAGCGAAATGAAGTGTGAAAGAGCGCTGCAGTGAGGTGGGTCTATTGCTATGGTGCTCTCTTTGGAGGCCCCCTATCTCCAAGCCTGCTGAGAGGAGGAAGCCTGGGCTGATGGTCCAGCCTGCACACATGGCTTCTTGAACAAACTGTCTCCTCTGCCTTTCTTTCCAAGCTGTGCTTACAGCAGGGTGCAGTACTGCCCTGAATGATGAAGGATGCTCCTTTGGGGCACATTGAGGCACAGGGCTGGCTCGGATTTTGATCTATTACTAAAATGGTTCTACTTCCTTTTTGCTTTGTGGAATGGCTAAATTTTTAACAGAAATACCTCAATCAAAATGTAAAGTCAACAGTTCTAGGACTGCCCACTGACACCTTCATTTTCCTGCCAACAAACCAAAATCTTCACTTTCTGTGCTCCCATGTGCCCTCAGGGTGGTTGCTCCTCTCCAGCACATACCAGGTTACACCAGGGAAATGATGCTATCATACCATGGGGACAACTCTTCTGCCCCTCAGCTGAGATGCTTCTCCATCAGTCTTCTAGAGCTGGGCCTATCACAAGAAAGGAGTAAAACCAGTCCTTGTTTGTTATGATGGCTTCATTGCAGCTGCATTAGGCAGTGTCCAGAAAGTTATGGCTGCAGCAGACTCATGGGCCGTGTCTGGCTCCATGCACATGGTGGTCTGGGGAATTTGGAGTCAAGAGCAGTCAAGGCTGCTGAGATCAACAGGGGCAAGGAGCAACTGGCTGTTTACAGTAAAGAAAGTAGCAACTGCAAAAAATTAAAAGGCAAAGGACGGCTGGGGAAAAGAGAGAGTCTGGGAGACTGAAACATCACCTGGAAATACTCAGCCTCTGCAGCAAGGTGGCTGCTCTCTGGCACTGGGGGCTGCAAAGGTTCAGCCTTGTACCTGTCCTGCAGCCACAGTGGCTGGGCTGTGTGGGGCCTTTGTGGCTCTCACCAGCACAGGGAAAGGGACAGGCTGAACTGGCCAGTCTGTGCCCCCACCCCAGCAGTAAAAATTGCCATTGGAAAAAACACTGGGACACGCATATTCGGATTTGGGTCAAAAGATTTTTGTGAAAATGAACCATTCTGGAGAAACGTAGATTTTTTTTTTCCTGTGGAGGAAAAAATATGCCAAGATATAGTTCACAGAACCAATGAACCACCCCTGACACCCCATCCCAGGCACTGGCCTGAGAAAGGGAAGCAGGACACCTTAGCAAAGTTTCTGCTACCTGTGCACCAGCACTGCTCCCTTCCAGAGCCACAAATCTAGCTGGAAATGCAACTGCCAACCCCACGGCTTCTCTGTCTGCTGACCTGCTTCTCACAGTGCAGTGTCCATGTGGAGTCTGATGGGTTTAGCAAAGTATGTTCAGTCAGAGCTGTGAGAAGTGGTGGAGAAGAGACCCCTCAGGATGGGAATATGAAGCATATGGCTGGCATACTGCGACATATTGCTGACAGACCTGTGCTTACAGGTCCATTAGTCTCAATTAAAGTGGATTGGAATATTTAGCACACGTGCAAGTAAAAGTGACTGGAAATGGTGTGTGGGGGCTCATCAGCATGGCTACAGGAGCCAACAAGAAGTGCTAGTGTAGCATGAAACATCATGGCTGGGGGGAGGAGGGTGATGCTGCAAGACCACTGCTGTCAGGGCACCCTTGGAGCTTTTGCATGTTGGTGTGGCTCTTGTGCATCAACCTCTTGAGGCTCATCTTGAAGTAAATGCTGTACACAAAGGAGCACAGTGAGGTTGGCTACCTAGGGTTGGGTCTGAGCAAGCAAGCAGGTCTGTCCAGCCTGGAGCCCTGAGCCCAGCAAGCAGCAGCACTGCCAAGGACATTCAGGTAAGAATGGGCAACTTTCTGAATTCTGTGTGTCTTGGTTTTGCTAGGATAGAGTTAATTTTCTTCTCAGTAGTCAGAAGAGCTGTGTTTTAGTTTCGGCAGAACTTGTTATGAGAAGAACATTGATAAAAGTATTGATGTTATCAGTTGCTGCTGGAGCTCAAGGCCATCGTGTTTGGCTGGCTCATAGCTGAATTAGGACTGAGAGGGAGAAGCGCAGTGAATAGCAAACCCCAAACTGGCATTTGGCTCTGCCAATGAAATATTCCAGGTCATGTCACGTCGTGTTCAGTACATTAACCAGGATTGACTGGAAGATGAGGGGTTTGCTCTCCTGGGACTGCAGTTTGGGTTTGGGGACTGTCTCTGCTCCAGGATCGCTGGCTGGCACAGGCTGGACATCGGTCCGTGTGTGGTGAGCAACTGCACTGGGCATCACTCATTTGTGTATTCTGTTATCACTGTTGTTATCATTATCACTTTGTTTTAGTTAGCAAATAGTTTTTATCTCAACCCGTGAGTTTCTTTGACCTTTTCTTTCCAAGTCTCTCCCCTACTCCCTGGGAGAGTGGAGGTGGAGGGTGAGAGAGCAGGCTGTGTTTGGCTGCAAGCTGCAAGCCAAAAGGGTGAATCCACCCAAACCACCACACTGTGTAGAGGAGATGCGTTTCACATATTTCAGCCCACCTTGCTCTTGCATGCAGGCTGTCAGCTCTCCTTACTTGGAAGCCACAGACCTGCACCTGGCAGCAGCTCACAAGTTTCCATTCAGCCTGTCTCCATAACTGTGGTCTCTACACAGCCACAACTTTGATGTTTGCAAAGCACCTCAGAGAAAAGGTGACACAGCGACGGTAGCTGATCCCACTGACAGGGAGGGTGGGACAAGGCTGTGCCTTGCCAAGGACATGTGGAAGAGTCTCCCCCCAAGAGGAGAGATGAGGCCAGACCCAGCAAAGACCTCAGCCAGGAAACCATCATTAAGAGTGCCCTCATGGAAATGCAGACATGCTGTGAGCCCTGCTTAATTCCCTGCTTTGTTTAATTGCCTCTGTGGGACGTTGTGAGAAAAAGAAAAACAAATGCTAAAATATGCAGTGGGGTGAGGATGACAGTTGCTACTTCTGCTGTGATTATGCAGTTAGAGAGAGATCAGAGAGCATGGCCACAGGCTGTCTATCTCCCCACCCCAGTGGAGAAGTGAGGCTAAAGGCTTGGTCCTCTTCAAAACCAACTACAAAGTTAATTTCTTGAACTGTGTTTCCCCTCTATATTATTTCTTTGTACAAACACACCTGTGGAGAAGTAAAGGAGGAAAGATGCAGGCATGTGCACAAAATCATAAACTAATCAAACTTTTCCTCCAAAAGCTGGAAAGAGAAAGAAAGTTACTGTGATGTTTGTTTTCAAATGCTTCACACACATACAGATATGAAGGAGGTGGAAATCAAGAAGTATCTGGAAAAATTACATTTCTTTCTTAAATTTCTAATGAACCAAAGACTTGACTCAAGCTGTTCCCTATGCACTACACAACAGTTCTAGCTGAGATGAACTGCTTCCTAGGAACTGCCTTTGTTACTGCATCAAAATGCTCAAAATGGACCCTAGACACACCTTTGGTGGTCCTTGTGTTCCCAGTGTGCCACCTTGGCTCAGGGAGCTTGAACCACCCTTCTCAGGACCCAGGAGGACTCAGCCTGTGGATGAGGAGGCAGGAACAGCTAAACAGGGCTGAGACAGGGCAGCGTTTGGATGCCTGCCTGCAGGCCACACAGCAGCCACCATAATCTCCATGCACAGCGAGTGTGAACATGTGTGCATGCACACAGAGCATGGAATGACCTCTCCTGAAGGTTAAGTGTCCTTCAAGCAGATGTTCCCTGAAACCATTAATGGTGATGCTGGGCTTCTGGATGGTGGCTTATCGGATCTACATGTGTTACCACTTTGTTTAATAGCAAAATGAGTAGCGAAATGATCATATTTGATGCAGGTAAAGCAGAAGAGTCTCGGTTTTGGTCATCAAGTGTCTGTTTATCATGTGCAGTCTCTGCAGACAAACCACTCATTATGTTTAGATTTAGATGGTAATGAGACATGAAGATAACTGGCCAGAAATTATTTCTAGAACAGGTACTCAGAAGCCAGAAAACACAGCGTGGACACTTAACCTATCCCCTGAGACACTTTAATGAAGGAAGAGTGTCTGGAGCCCTATTAAATCCATGGAGACAGTAGTATCTACAGAATCTGAACTGGTTTTATGTTTTCCTTCCTGTTGTTTACAGGCTAAAGGAACAATTTTTATCGATGCATGCAATATGAGTTATTGCACTGCCTGGATGGCATGTCCCCATAATGTGCTCACTCTGGTGTGACTTCACCCCATGCAGCTGGGCACACAGTGAGTGACTGGCTTAGCTGGGGACACAGCACACTCACTCCACCCCCTGTGGGCTCACACACACGGTGTGGACAGGCCAGCCCAGCTGGGCTGTGACTGTGTGACTTGTGTGTCTTCTTTCTCTCAGGTGGCAGCACTGAGCTCATTGGCATTGAGTCTGGCTTTTATTCATTGGACCCGTGACTGGCATCTGTGATTGCTGGTGCTGAACTGAGGGTAACAGAGTGTGGCGTGAAGATATGTTGTCCTGTTAAAAACTGAAATAAGATATAATGAAAACATAAGGAAGGTGGAGTAACAAATCAAAATCCCTGAAGAAGCAACATATGGTCTCTGTCCCTGAACACACATGGAAATGCTGCAGTTACAGCCTCGAGAGAGGGATCCGAGGGATCTCCAGCCCCCTTAGATGGCTTGTTGAAGACTTTTCTGTGTCTTTCTTTTTGAATGGAGTGTGAAAAGCTGAGTGAATAATGGGTAAGGGGTTGCTTGGATATTTATTAGCTTTAAAAGGGAGCTTCTGATGAGCCCATCTTCGTGAGTCCTTCACAGATGTTCTCTGCAAGCGGTCGAGCATGCTGGATTTACATAAAACAGGAAAAAAAAATTGTTCCTGAATAATTTTATAAGACAAAACCCTGAATGTGGTTCACTCCTGCTCATAGATGTTTGACACTCTTCACAAGAATTTGCATATTCAAATATTTTTTTAAACATCCTGATATTTACAAAGCAGTTTAATTTGAATGATTGTTCAACTAAAGGCCTCTCTATACATGCCTTGGTTGCTATCTGAGACAATTCTGATTAAGAAGTGCAAGTTATGTATCTAAAAAAAAAAAGTTAATTCAACTAGGAACCCAAGATACAGTGCAAATAGTTAAATACTTTGAATGTTAACAACAAAAACATGAGTGAAGGAGTCTGGCAAATTTACCAGCCATTCACCAATTCACAGAAAAAGTGAATTACTAAAAGGTTATTGCTGTAATGGCTAAATCAAACAACGCTCTTTGTAAAAGCACATTCTTCACTCAGATGCTACAGTGTCCACCAGACCAATTTCAGGCCTTACACTGTACTCTAAAGCCTGCACTTGACATTGCAATCACAAAACATTGGATTTCATCAAAGATCTGTGTAGGGAAGCTGGCATGCAGGGTGCCAGGCTATGAATTTACAGTGCATTAGTCATGGCACATTAAATCTCTGTGTGCATAGGGGGATTGGGATTCATCTCTGTGAACCCCAGTGTAATAGTTTCACTGGGCTGGCCCTTGGCTCTCTGAAAAGGATCTGTCTAGATAATCTCCTCCATATGAGGAGTGGCAGAAACAGGCATCTCCTGGGGCAGTCCATTCTAACCAGGCAGGTGGTGAAGAAGAGTTTTATGATGAGTTTGAAGGTGATAATCAGCTTGGGTGACGCCTAGTTGTCCATTAGGACACATCAAAGACACAAGATAAAACTTCTGCTCAAGGTGAAAGGAAGCTGTTCAGAGCTGGAAATGTGAGTCCACTGTGTGTGGCTGCAGATCAGGTGTGGGGAAAGAAGAGCCATGAGGAACTTCACAAAGGAATGAAAAAGATCTTCCAAAGGAAAAGCTGTGGGAGCAATCAATAGAGTAGAAGAGAGCTGGCAGAAGGCAGACCTGGAAGAAGACTGCAGAAGAAGGAGGAAGGAAAGTGATGGGAGAGGGCAGATAGTGTTGCATTTTGTCAACGTCTCCTAGGAAGAGAAGAGAGCTCTGTGAAGCTGATTAACCCTGTATTTGCTACTGAGCACACACCTGGACAACTCAGCCAAAGCAGAGCAGCCTGTTGAAGCCCCATAAATTGAATGTATTGATGAGCCCAGAGTGACACTTCGGCAGGGGAGGGGATAGGAGTGATTAATGATGGTGATGCTCAAAGAGGAGAGCACAGCACCAGAGTCAGGGACAAAGGAGAGGACAAAGATGATTGACTAGCTCTTCTGGTCAAGCCAGGACAGTGAATTAAATTAAGAGGTGTGGGAGGGCAAGCAGGCTGCCAGGGGTCTGTTGTGTCCCTTGTGTGGGGCACTGGAGTCTGAGGATGACAAAAGAAGCACCTGAGTCAAAATCAGGCAGGATGGCTCCTGGGGAGGAGCAGAAGGGAGAGCAGGGAAGTCAAGCAGAGAGCTGGAGAAGAAATGGGAGGAAGAAGAGGAAAAGACTGTAATCAAGAAAGAAAGGTTAATGACAGCAGGGAAAAATGTGCTTTCATCCTGCAAGTGAAAGCAATCTGCTCAGAGGTTGCAGAGATCCCTGCTCCTTCATGCCCTGCTGCTGTATGCTGCAGAGTGGGGTCCGTGCTAACGAGGAGACAGGGATGCATTCAGGGAATCTGGCACCTTCTGTGTCCCCATTGCACTGTCAGAAACTTCTAGAAGTGTCCCATGGCGCTCGTTTGGGCGGTGAAGTGGAAATGTATGGTCTTGCCTTTCAGCTCTAGGAGGAGAGAACTGAGCAATGCAAAGAGGACACAGATTCCCATGAGCCCTGAATCCTGGGTGTCAACCTGAAAAGCTGAGTGGAACCTGACTGACATGTGTCCTGGCCCTCTAGATGTACATGCAGTGCATAGGATGGCCCCATTCACATGAAAAGTCACTCCACTCTCCTCACACCAAAGACAGCAAGGGCACATGGGATGTGCAGGGTGGCGGCAAGGTCTCCTGTGCGTCCCGGGATGTGAAAATGTAGCGTGAAATCAGGTTCATGGGCATAATTTCCTCACTCTCAGGATGTCTTGTCTGCTCAGTGCTTGCTCACATCAGGGAACTGGCAGTGGAGAAGACAGATGCTTCCCTGCTGAAGCACCTCCAACGGGCTCTGCGTTTTTTCTGCAACAACACAAGTGAAGAGGGGGATGTGGGTACTGACCACGTTCAGGGCACTGCTGGCAGTTCCTGCAGTGCCTCATGAAAAGAGGTTCTCCTGCACAGTTACAGTTTCTTTCCTGTCTGATTTTTCACATCTTTCCTTTTATATATCACTTCATCATCCACACAGGGAAGAAGTGCTCCAGGACCCTTCAGCAGCGTGAGCTCAGGCCCACACACCTCTGCATCCAGTGACACGGGGACATTTCATCCACCCAGTGCTGTTATTCAGTGAAACTCTTTGTTTCACCGTGATAAATGGGGCAGGCAGGGAATCGATTTCCTTCTCCTGCCTGCAAGGCGTCAGAGGGCTGCTTTCACCAGGAGGCCTTCTCTCTGCCTCAGTGCTCAGATTAACTTATTAGGAGTTAATTAATCAGGCCCATTGATTTGCTGTCACATTGCTGGATGTTTAGTCTGCTCTGGGGTCGGAAGGTCATATCAGAGTAGTTCCTTCTGTCCTCTGCTGTGTGATGCCTGTCTTCACCAAGAGAGGCTGAGCAGCAAGGAGGAACAGGAAGAAGAGGAAGATGAAGGTTGGCCTGTTTGCCAAATATCACAGTCAACAGGAGACTGGAAATACAGCTGCCTTCCCCCAGGCATGGTGTTTGTGAGGGATGAGGATCGCTTCCGCAACTCCCCTCTTCCAGAACATAGGAGGGAGACGAGACAGGGCACAGTCAGTTGGTGACTTGGGTTTTCAGCCCAGCAGACTCCCACTCACTGCTGCCCAGGGGTCTCTGATGATGTTCACGGTCACAGAAAGCTGCTGTGGCCCAGGTGGGACCTTGCCTACTAACGGGTTACTTGCTTAAACAAGTATCCATGAGGCAATGAGCAGTTGGGTTTAAAGTGTAAAGATTTCAGGGAATCAACATTGCACAACAGGAATGAATGTATCCATCACAAAAAATCAGGGAAAAGCTACATAAAAAGAAATGGATCACCCTCAGTGGAGGTGGAATGCGATTTTGAGGCCAGCGACCCCAGACCTTGTAAGGTAACTGATGAGATTTTTAAAGCGCTTATGTGATCAACATCTCACATGGGGAGGGAGATTTCTGACAGTAGAGGGCTCTTCAGTTGCATAGAAAATGATCTAATTTAGTGTCCAGGGTCGAGAAGCAAGACATAGAAAACCTGCAGAATTTTTTAAAAGTGAGGGTTTAACTTGTCTTGAGAAGTGGCCAATTCCTCCCTTCTTGTGACAGTTTCCTGGAAAGAAGAAATGTGTGGAAGACAAGATCTGGATGAAGACCTTGCCCTCTGTTACACAGTCTGAGCTTCCCGACTGTGACCCTGCAGATCTGTGGACCTGAGCTGGACTGAGACCTCAGCTCTGCTGGACCTGCCAAGCATTTAATGCCACTATTCTTGTCACATCGGGCATCTGTTTCACCTGCTGAGTGATCCAGAGTTGTAGTTCTTGGCAATCTCCATCTTCCTACTGGAAAAGCAAGTGGTTACAGCCAGGATCTATTGATTCCACCACTGCTAACAAAGTCACATTGAAGGGTTACCCACTCCCCAACGTCCCAGCTCAGCCCTACAAGGCATTGCTCCAAGAGGAACAGTCACACTCCTGTCCCTACAGACCATTTGCTTAAGGTGCTGAGAGGAAATGATGAGCCATGCATGGCAGGGGATCGTAAAATTTGGTTGGCCAAGGGATAGAAAAAGATTGTCTTTTGCAGAACATGTGAAGTGGGTGAGATTCCTCAGATAATGGTATTTGTTCACTTTGTTATTAAGACAGACTTTATCTGAAGAGTGCACACCCACTACCACTTCCTCTAACGGTCTAAAACTGAGCATGGATCTACAGGACTTATTGGGAAATCAACAAAAGAGCTAAGGGATTATTTCTTCCTTTCCCTTAACTCCTGTTCCAGCTTCAGCCATTCTGGGGATCAGCAGCAGTCAGTGCTGTGATTATTTCTGATGCATGATGCTAGCTCAGACTCTGATTTTCTTTGTCTCTCTCTCCTGTAATGTCAGTCCCATCAAACCTGACAGTGCAGACATTGGCAGGGGATCCACAGAGCTGTGCTCCTATCACCCATCCGTGCTCTGCGCTGTGGGGGTCTTGTGTCTTACCTGGAAGTAGAAGTCAAGGGGCACTCTCTGGGGCTCTGGTCAAACACTAGGTCCAGACATTTACAGCATGAAAATTCTTAGAGGAGTATAGACAGAGGCTGTCCCTTCTGCTGCCTCATGCTCTTGGTCTCCTTTCACCACTAGTGCCCCTGGCTGGCTCTCATAGGGAGGAGAGAGATTGGAGTAATTGGGGAGTTTTCTAGATGGCAGAGGAAGAAACCAGCCACAGCCCTGGAGATGCAGTATGGAAAAATATCTGTGTGGATACTTTTAATATCCATGTTCAGTTCATGATTTTTGACAGAAAACCCACATTTTCCAAAGCAGGAAGACAGATGTGGAAAACACAACAGCACCTTAAAGAGAGACATCTGAAACCAGAGTTGGGTTTCAAACCCACTGAAATGAAAATGCTTTAATAAGACTTGTGACACAGTATCAGGGGTTGGAGGGTGCTAGTAAGGAACCATATTTTGCCTTATTCTGTTTTGACATAGCCAGGTATGATGAAGGCTTGCTGCTGAGCTGCCTTGGAGCTGGGTTCCCACTCTACCTGCCATTCGGTTTCTCCTGTTAGCACTGGAGAGGAAACAGACCTCCTCAGCTCAGCTCAGCTCAGCTCAGCTCAGCTCAGCTCAGCTCAGCTCAGCTCAGCTCAGCTCTGCTGAGGAAGCACTAATCAGGTCTAAGGATGCATGTTTGGCAAATCCTGCCTGATAGCTTGTTGACCAGTGACAAGACCAAGAGTATTCTCAATGCACAGTAAACAAATCAAACTCCCAACCACATTTTCTGCAAAGGAAACCAAAATGCCTTGATAATCAATCAGAAGGACCTGCCACATGACAAGAGCTTGCAAGCAGAAAGCAGAGGCAGCACCTTGGACTCAGCAAAGCCTGAGCTTCCCAGCTGTGCTCCAGGCGTGTGTGCAGTCACACAAACCACACCGTATGAGAGCTATCTGCTGGGAAATAAAGCACCATCTGGGCATGTCTGCAGTGTGGGGTGTCCTCTCAGGCCAGTTCAGCCCAGTGCTCTTTCCCTATTTTGCTCTTTTCCTGTTTCCTCGTGTAGGGAACTGGACTAGTGTAGGGAACTCCAGTAGGGAACTGGAACCATTGTAATTCTGGGGAAAAAGGTAATTTCCACATGAAGCTGCAATAGTGCAGGGAACTGCAGGATGTTTTTTATTGCTGCAACCACATTTGTTGCAATCACCCAGCCATAAGCTTTCTCACAATTGTATGTGCTCAAAAGAGGTGACTCCCACCAGTAGCTCCCTAATTAACTGTAATCTTTCTGTGGGATCCCATCTCTCGGCAGATGGTTGGCTACACTCTGGGGCTGCAAGAAGGAAATAAGCTGGGCTGCTTTTGTTTGTTCTGCTGCAGCATGCTTATCCATGGTTACAAGACAAGTAGTTCTGCGATGGCTCCAACAGCCCTGTGTGCACAGAGCCTGCACAGCCACCCACCTTGACATGCCATCACCACACGGATCATGTGCAGCCAGGCACATCCACAGACACACGGGCACATGGGAAACTGTGTACATGTGTGCATGCATGTTTACACAGCCATAAAGAAATCATTAGTCCCTGTCCCTATCAGTCTTTAAAATGTACAGCCTGCACTCAGCATGCAACCCATTGGTATCTTTGTAAAGTATTGCCTGTGCCTGGAGGCTGTCCTGCCTCTCTTTGCAAGTCTCCAGAGCCCTTGGCTCGCTAATGTCTTCTGGTCAGTTAAGTGAAACTGTTCCCATCTGCTCTGTCCATGCTAACAGCCCGAGCTCCTGCAGCCAAATCCTGTAAGGCTGCATGCACACAGTGTATATCCTGGATATATCGTACAGAGGGGATGTTTCAGGAACCATATTTATTGCCTCTCAAGCTGTGATTTGCTTAGCTGGTGATGCTTCACTCTTTAGCTGACCCTGGATCCTGAGTGGTACTGCCTCTGCACAACACTGTTACCAGCATGATGATGTCTTCACTGTACATCTCCAAGGAGCTTGCAGTCCATTTTCCTTTGGACACTGGGGTTGCTCCGCAGAACAGTATCTGGACTGGGTTAGTACCTTTGACAGAGCCACTACTTTAGGTTTGAACTTTTACTAGGATATACACTGATCTGTTTTGACATGAAGAGGCTGTCATGCATGAATCACATATGTTGCCTTGGTCACATTTCCATGTGTTTCTTTCACTTCTGTACAACAGCATCTTGGATGCACGCAGACGCCGCAGCTTGTGGCAGCCATCTGTTTTCAGTCTGTGGAAACAGAAGAAGCCCTTGGCATGTGCCTGACTGCTACAGACCTGTATTGATCCCACCATCCAGCTAAGTAGGCTGAGATGGTCTGCCTGGCTTTTTCAGTCACCTCAGAAAAGGGTGCTCACTAATGATAGTCAGGGAATCACAGAATAACCCAGTTTGGAAGGGGCCTCGGGAGGTCTGTGGTGCAGCTGCACCAACATCAGCAATGAAATCAGACCAGGTTGTTGAGGATTTTCTCCAGTTAGGTCTTTAAATCCTCCATGAACAGAGATGCTGCAGCTTCTCTGGGCAACCTATTTCTTTGATTGACTGTCCTAATTGGGAGAAAACTTTCCTTATATACATTCTGAACCTCTCCCGTTTCAATTTATGTCCACCGTCTCTTGTTCTTCCACCATGCACTACTGTGAAATGCCTGGCTCTGTCTTCCTGATGACTTTCTCAAAGGCACTGGCAGACTGCTGGGAGGACATGTCCCCAAAGCCTTCCCTTCTCCAGGCTGAACAAAGCTCATTCCCAAGCCCTCTCCTTGCCAGGAAACGTGTTTGAGCCCTGTGACCGTCTTGGTGACCCTGTACGGAACTCCCTCCAGTTTACCAACATCCGTCACTGGTGGGTCTAAAACTGGACACAGGATTCTAAATGTGGTCTAACAAGAATTGAGTACAAGGCAATAACCATTTCCCACGATTTTCTGACTGTGCTCTGTTAGTACAGCCCAGTTGGCCCTCACTCCTGGGATGTACTGGTGGCACGGTAGTGAGAGGGAGGAAGAGGGAGAACAAGTGCAGGGGCTTATGCAGGACCCAGTGCAAATTTCAACATATCAGAGAGCCTCTCAGTGCCTTTTCTGGGACGTGGACTTGACCCTTTCTGCCTAGACAAGATGGTGATAGCTGGTCTGTAAATGTTACCAACAGGTAGGGAGATGGAATAGGTCACATTGTACTCTTCGGCAGGAAATTACATTTTGCAGTCTGGGCCATGTTACTTTGTTATTACCAACACATAAATCTGCAAGTGCACAGCTTATTGAGGCTCTCTGACAGCCAGGAGATGGGGAATTGTTACTATGACAGATGGACTGACAAGTATACTCCTGTAGAAAAAACTTTGTTCAGCTTAGAGTTAAGGCTGTAAATAAACCTTACATAAAAGGAGTGTGATTAGAAGAGTGTGGATTGAGAAGATGAGGCATCCCAGGGCACACAGTGCTAGGAGGAGGATGATGGGTGCTGGATGGAGGCAGGGCTCAAAACTGGGCTGTTTTCTCCCCCTCTGGGTCCTATATGTGATATAGCGAGTATTGTCCAGTTAGAAAAGGTGCTTAATCACCCCATGCTCTTCCAGCCCTGGCTGTGTAAGAACAGCAGCTGAGCTTTGCTTGCATTTGGTTAACTCATGGAGACTTGTGGAAAGCAGTCCCTGTGCCCTGGTGATGGCTCCACCTTGGACACCTGTGAGTGGCCAGATATGAAGGTGACAACGCAGGAAAGTGCCCCCAGAAGACTTTCAGAGGGATGCCTTCTGCTTCAGGAAGATCAAGGATTAATTCTCCATTTCCCTGAGTTTTCAAACTTGTTTCATTACTAGCAAGGGGAAGTCAGCACGACTGAGCTGTGCTGAGTGCTGAACGCAGCCTGGGCCAAGCCCTGGGCTGTGGAGCCTGCAGAGGGTAAGCAAGGCAAGAGCTCCATGGGGGAGTGCTGGGCTGCAGAGCAAACCACCCCAGAAGAGATGCCAGCTGTGGTTCCTGTTCAGTCTCCCATGGCATGGTTGTGCTCACTCTCTCCCAGCCATGGTGGTGTTACCGTTCTCAGAAAGGACAGGAATCACCTCATGAAGAGCTGTCATCTCAGTGCTCTGGCCAGGCAGAAATTTCCTGTCAAAACAACATTCCAACAGAAAGTAAAGCTGGTAATTCCAGACACTGTCTGTGGAGGCACCTGCTAGGCTTGGAAACTCTGGACTTTCTGTGAGAGAAATAAAAACATGGGAATTTTCAGCCAGAAGTCTAACAGGAATGTCACCTTCCCAAAGGGACAGCTCTGCAGGGAAGACATCCAGGTTTGTGCAGGAAGCAGAGCAGGGATGTGAGCTGTCGAGGGTCTCCTGACCTTCTGCATGGGGATGTGTGGTGACTGTGCCTCCTGTGTGAGACATCATTCCCCAGCTGCTGCTTATCCAGGTCTGCCAAAACAGCCCCTGTCCTAGCACATCTTCAGAGCTGTGGCTTCTTCCAAGGCCACTGACAGCTCCCACTGCAATAAGGTTCAGATTAAAACACTGGGAGCATAATGGCAAGTTGAACATGAGCCAGCAGTGCGTCCTGGCAAGAGGGACACCCGTGTCCTGGGGGCACCCAGCACTGCACTGCGACCCGGGCCAGGGAGGGGATCGTCCCGCTCTGCTCTGCACTGGGGCGGCCTCACCTCCAGCACTGGGGGCAGTTTGGGCGCCACAGGAGAAAAAGGATCTAAAGCTGCTGGAGAGTGTCCAGAGGAGGGACACAACATTGGGGAAGGGTTTAGAGGGGAAGGGTGTGAGGAGAGGCTGAAGGCACTTGGGTTGTTCAGCCTGGAGGAGACTGAGAGGAGATCTCCTGGCGGTCTGGAACTTCCTCCCCAGGGGAAGAGGAGGGGCAGGCGCTGAGCTCTTCTCTCTGGCCACCAACGCCAGGAGCAGAGGCCATGGCAGGAAGATGTGGCAGGGGAGGGGGAGGTTGGCCATGAGGAAAAGGTTCTTGAGGCAGAGGGTGGTGGAGCACTGGCACAGGCTCCCCAGGGAGGTGCTGATGGCCCCAAGCCTGACAAGATTCCAGCAGCATTTGGCCAAGGCCCTCAGGGACATGGTGTGAATGTTGGGACTGTCCTGTGCAGGGACAGGAGTTGGACTCCATGGTCCTGGTGGGTCCCTTCCAGCTCACAGCATTCAATGATTCCATAAAGCAGAGGCTTGGTGAGACAGATGACCATATGGACCACATGGCTGTGGTTGGATCTTCCGAGGCATCTTGTCACCCCCTCAGCAATTCAGGGACAACTGTGTCCACCCTTCTCCATTTGGACAAGGCCTTTTGCCTGCAGACACAGGTGGTGGTGGCTGATGGGCATTGCACAAGGGGCAGTGAGCCAGGCCGAGGTCTCCATGGAGATGGGGGCCCGTGTCCTCCAGCACTTGTCCTGCGGCCTCACGCAGAGCAGAAACTCTCTGCAGTTCAGTGAGTCTGGGCTCTTGCTAAACATCTTTGACATTTGATTTGAGAAGTAAAGGTCAGGCTCCTCAGAGAATAGTAATGTGGGTTTAATGAACAAAAACTGTCAGAGTTGGCATTGCTGTAGCCTTTTTGGGAGGCAGTGGAGTCTGGAGAGCCGTGCTGCCTGCTCTGGCAGCGATGGCCTCAGCTGCCTGCGCCCGGACCTTTGCACAGCCCCTGCAGGGAGCACTGCCACGGCTGGTGGGGTGTGACATGGGCTGTGACAGGGGCCTGACCTAACTCTGCAGGCCATGCTGACAGAGGGGAGCAGGCTTCCTCTGCACCTTTCTTCCTCTCTTGAGGTCTCCTCTTCCTGAGTGATCCAAGAGAGCAGAGAAACCTTCTTCTGCTGGAGCTCACCCAAGAGCGTTCAACAGCCTGTGGACAGTGGAACAGCGAGGGCACAGGACAGGCCAGCCCTGGTGTTACCCAAAGCTTCATTCCTTGACCATGGCCCAGTTTCTGTGGCAGCATCACTGGCTGCTCTTGTATCTCGTGTCATTTGTACCTCAGTCCTTCTCCAGCTATTGTATCCAGATTTCTTGTATAATATGGGGGACCTGAGCTCTGAAACTTTTTTCTTGGCACCATTATGAAGTCAAAAAACTCTTTTAAAATCAAAAAGTAAGACATATTCCAGCAAAATATTCTAGCATTTCCAAAAATGAGAAATGGTATTAAATTTGGCCAATTTCTGTCAAATTCAGCACAAATTCCATGTTCATGTCTTGTCTCTTTTCAGACTCTTTCCCCTGTTTGTTGGGAGTGTTTTGCCAGCTCTGTTACCCCTGTATACCCATGTCCCTCCCCCATTCCTGTGAGCTGTTTTCCCTCGTCTCCCTTACAAAGGGACGTAAGCTTTGCTTTTATGTCTAATACTGTGTGTCCCATTTCATGCTCTCACACTCACAATGTACACAGAGAATACAATCCTTCTCACATACAAAATTGCAAATACATGGCTAAACCATGTCAAATTTCATATTTGCAATGAAATGTTCTCATTTATAGATCTGCATGTTTTCTGGCCACAAAGTGAACATCTCTTGAAGCTGAACAATCTCTTTCAAGCTAAATTAGGAGCCATCAGCAACTCTCAGCTTTACATAGCTGGAAATCACTGCTGATGTATTTTCCTTCCTCTACTTTGCTCTCAGAGTAAATGCTAGATATTGTGTTTACCTCTGCAAGATAGCAGAGTCAGTCAGCTCCCTGTGGCCTAAGCATTAAGGTTTTCCTCCTTTTTACTTCTGGAATTACATTTAAAAATTTACTCTAAAAGTACACTGACACTTAAAGTCAAGTGCTTCAAATGTTGGAAGCACCAAAATTAAGGCTTTTGTCCTCTCCAGCCTCTTGAGCAGGATCATTACAATGCAGTCTTTAATTACATAAGCATATACTAGTTTTTCCACAGAATCCCTAACTCATTCCATGCCTGGATAATCATTCAATATTTCTCTTAATCCTCCCCATTCAATGTGTGCCACAGGCTTTATTTGCTGCACACCATCCAAACCCTCTGTTGACTACACAATTACTCATTTCCTCCTGGGTGTTTCTCTGGTGCTTTTATCAGACTCTATGAATGCTTCTCAAGTGCTAACGAATTTATTTCCACAGAGCACCTAATGACCTTGCACTTTGTCCCTTGAGAACTGAGGAAGAAATATGAACACCAGTATAAGAGTGAGTCTGAGTTTAGATGCTGTGCAGCAGGCCCTTAGCATTTCTTTACATTTCATCTGTTCAAAGCATAGCTCCCGTTGGCCTCCGTTTGGAGTGCTCAGCACTTCTGCAAGCCTGACCCTAAGATCTTCCCCTGGGGGCCTTGCAAATGAGAAAAGCGTAATTAAGCTCAGCCTTGCCTTCTGGATGAATGCAAGGGTAGGAAGGAACCCCCAGGAGAGTGCAATCTTCTCCTGCAATCTCTCACGCTGCTCAGTAAAGCTTTTCTGGTCTTCCCAGGAAATGAGGGATACTGCTTTGTTACACAGCCCCTAGAGCAAGCCCAACCCGTGCATTGCACACAGCCTGAATGAGAACAGGAGATGACTGTGTCACTAAACCAGTAATAAAGTCACAGTTGTACTTGCTCTGTCCCTCACCATTCCCCTCTCATCCCCTCTCCACCTTTAGATACTTCCTAAACCCCCTTCAGAAAGACTTTGTCCTTGTGTGCCAGTTCCTGTGCACCTCTTCCACTAGACCAGATTCAAAGCAGTCCTCTCTCCCTTCCTTACTCTAAGGAGCACTCTTCTGTCCTGGAGATTCTTCTCCAACCATGGCTCTTAGGCTGGAGCAGGGGGTCTGGCATCATGGATGGTTTTCATCCTTACCCATGGAGATAAGGAAAACCATCCTAAGCCAGAGAACTGTTTTCACATTGCTGCTTTTCTGCACCTTCCTCTGGGAGCAGGGGTCCATCCTGAGACTAGAGGTCCCATGTCACACCAGGAACCTACAGCACAGCAGCAGCATCTGTCTCCAAACAGCGCATGCCTTGAATGCCCCAGCCACTTGCAGAGACCAAGCAGAGGCTGAGCTGAGCTGATCTGGGGTCATGGTGCTGCAGAGAGCAAACAGATCAGGAATGAGCTGAAGACCACAAGGAAAGGCAGAAAGATGCTGTAAGGGTCCATGGGATGGTGTGTGGGAGTGCAGTCCTGGCTGTCTTTGTGACACCTGGGATCTCAAATTTGCCACTGTGGAGGCAACTTTCATACCATCCCCATGCTGTGGAGAAATCCTCCCAGCTCTTTCCCAGCTCCTGCTTTTCTCAGGAACATTCACCGTGCTCTTTCTACAGTTGGGCGTATCCAGCCTTGGTCAGATGTGGGTGCAAGGTGCCTGTGGGAGCTGAGTTAACAACCTGACTGTGCAGCACCTGGGCTCCAGCTGTGAGTGAAAGCTAAAGCGACGGCTTAAAACACTAAGATTTAACCGAAGTTGCTCCACTTCCATCTCATAATGGAGCTTGGCATGGTGCATTTCCCGTTTTTAGCTCCCAGCCACTAGCAGCATTTGGCATCTGTGCCAGTTTGTAATGATAAGACTCGGGGTTTTAGGAAAAAAAAACAAAAAAACAAACAGAATATTTGAGAGCTGGTTACCCCTCTGTGCTGACAACCTGCTGTGTGCCCACAGATGGGTGCTCTGTGGGGCTGAGGATGTGCTCTGGGAGCCTGACACTGATCCCACGTGTAACAGCAGCAGCCCTCCCACCCTGTGTTTTGCAGAGATCCTGCTCTTCTCCAGTTGATGAGATCCCTGGAGATGGCTGAGCAGCCGTCTGTCCCTTTCCTCGTCCAAGCAGCCTGCGACTCTGCTTCTCGGTTTGTTTAGAAAAGGTTTCATGTTCACCTTCCCAAACTCCCAGACAACTGCTCTGACATATTTTTCCTGTCAATGCAAAGACAACAAAGTCTGGTAAAACAGCTGCTTGAGCCTCCCAGGTTACTACGTTCTTGGTATTAAAAAGCTGTTTTCCAACGGACTGGCAGGGCGGTTTAGAGTCCCACGTGGTCCAGACTGGAGCTCCAGCTTGCCCCTGGAGAGGCACAAATTGTTCCCACTTCCAGACTCATTTTTCTTGAGATGCTCCTCTCCAGACAAGATGGATCAGCACCTCATACTGCACTGACCCATCTGCTTTACAAAGTGGGTAACCATATTACATTGCTCTGTGCTCACACTAATACTCACCTGTGCTGGCTTTTTTGGACACACCACCTGAAGTGATACAGCTTCTGGTACCAAGCTGTCCCAGAGCAGGGCCAGCAGAAACTCAGAGCCATGTGCAACATGCAGGGCATGGGGCTTCACAGCAATTCACAGAGGAAAATGCAATTCCTGCAGACACAGAGTTTGTGGTTGTACCGCAAGGGAGGACCTGTTGCTGGCCACAGTGCCCCTGCTGCTCTGCCTGCCCTGTCCATACTGCCAGTATTCTCGTCAGGAGTCTTTTAACTGAAGCCTCGTGGTGGAAATCATGTCCAGAGACTTCCAGGAAGAGCTACCTTACCTCTCCATATGCATGGACTTCCAATAAGACCAGGTTCTCTCCAGAGTCCAGGGTATAGCTCTTCCAGGACCCCTAAAGCAGGACCTTTTTGTTCTTACATCTTGCATGATGCTGCATTTCAGCAACCTCACCTCACCAAGATGGCCAGATAGCTCTGTGCTGCTCAGCCCACCTTGTTGCTTGTTGTGGCTCTGCTGTCCACCTTCACTGCTCCTTCTAGACAGGACAGCCAAAACCAGACCCCAGGGCACCCTATTCATTCATCCTGGATGACGGTTTCTCATGGGAGCTCTATATTGAATGCTGTCTCATTGCACAGCGGGGAACGTTTTCAGGCAACAGGGCCAGCTGGAGCCTCTGCAGGTCCACAGGTACCTCATGGAAGACAAGAGGCTTGCAGAGGATGGGTATGGACACGAGCAGCCCCAGAGCCTTCCCAGTGATGTTGAAGGCAGTCAGCTGGACCAGTCTAAAAGCACTGGAGAGGAGAAACACTGTAGTCTGCTGGCCTGAAATATCAAATTTGTGGGAGCTCTTCTTATGAGGAACACTAGGACAGGTGCTGTGGGGTGCCCGAGGGTCCCCAAGGTTCATGTCAAGCTCTTCATCCACAGTGAGCTCAGCCCAGGCTGAAACTGGTCCTGCCTGCACATCCTCCATGGCTACTCGGCTTTTACAGGTTTGGCAGGTCTGGTTGCTATTCACCTCCCCAGAGCCAGGCAGACCACGCCTGTACATGGCCATTTCTGTGTCCAGACCTCAGCCCAGGCGTGCCTGTGTCTGGCTCTGCTGGTGAGAGCAGTATTTAAAGGGCTTACTACTGGCAGCCAGGGAAGCTGTCTGTCCCCCAGAAATTTTCCCCAAACTGTTCAGGCTCTGACTCTTCCCACTTGCATCTCCACAGGCAAAGGGTATGTGTGTGTGCATGATAAATTCAGGGATCCAGTTCAGCTTGGAAGGATTAAAGTGCCTGGAGAAAATCAACTTGTTTGCTCATTCAGTAGGCACCTGGGATGCTTGTACCGAGACACTACAGAAAGTTAAAACTACCTGGGAAGAAACACAGTGTTTTACAGAGTGTCACAGGGGAATAACGTCTGAAGCTCACTGCTTGTACTGAACCTTCAAACTACACATTTGTCAAAATGCAAAGAATCCCCTTTCCCCACCTGTGAAAGATTGCAATGTGTTTCACTGTCAAAAATAAATCAAAATAAAACAGTTGAATTAGAAAATCACTATGATTTTGGAGCGAGTTTAAATAATCCATTACAAGTCTGTTATTGCAGGGTACACAGAGCAAAGCCAAACAAGAGTTAGTGACTGAGGTGGGCTGACTTCTGAGCAGGAACATGAAATTGGTGCACCTGTGACATGTTGCTACAGATGCTGAAGAGCTGAAACCACATTACATGGTCTGCACAGCAAATAAAATGAATGGTTGAGAAAAGGCACAGCATGAGAAACACTCAAGGACGCTGTGCTTCATATACGCAATAGCCCCATGCTGCAAATGATTCCCAGTGCAGGAAAAAATCCTACAGCTGGGGCAACAAATTGGGGTGAAGGTAGAGATAATGTGCTCATCAGAGTAAAAGCAAAACTTACCTTCACAACTGCAGATAAAAAGATGAAGCCCACTGAGAATGCAGTAGCACCTATGAAACTGTTTAATTAAGGTTAAAGGAAACAAAGGGTGAGTTCTGAGTTTCTTCACAAGTAGTAAGTGAAAGATTTCGTACGTGGCCTGCAGGGTGTCTCATTTCACAGCAGGATTCACAGCACAGAAGCTACTCAGAGACCTGAAACTCTAGCAAGTCTTGGTTGTAAAACAAACACGTAGGGCAGATATCCTTGCTCCTCTGTGCTCTGAAGTGACAGTAACATGGGTGCTCTGCCAAGGGATTTCTGGTCTGTTGGTGCTCAGAGAGAGGGTCTGTGCTTATTGAGCAGGATGGATGAGGCACTATTTGCATATTAGCAAATGGGGGACTCTGGTCCTGCAATGGGTCAGGCTCTTGAGGTGGGACACTAGTGGTGGGATGAGATTTCCATATGAAACCCTAAATGTCGGTGTCTCTTTGTCAAGGTCTTCAAGCGCAGTGGCTGCCCGAGGCCCCATTGCATCCCCTGGATCTTCATGTCTCCACGAGCCCTCAGCTGTGAAACTGGGGCATCTGCATGGCACCTGCACATGTAGTCTGCAGGCCTGTGGGAGACTCAGACGCTTCTGAGGACACAGTTGGAAGCCCATTGGGACTCCCTGGGCACTTAACATGATGCTGGACAGCTGTCTGTGAACACCAGCCCTCCAGGTGGTAGTGGAAGCTCAGGTAGCCAGTATGCATGGAGGCAACAAGGTCTTGGAGCTTGAATCTCAAGTCTTGCCTGGATTGTCTCTCAGGAAGGTACCCAAGCCTTTGAGATGTAAACAAAGCTTTGGGTGGGATTAGTTGTTCGAATGAGGCTCTGTCCATCTAGACATCTCCACCTGAGTAGGCTGTCCAGGTATTCTGGAAGCCAAAGCAGGAAGGTGTTGATGCACACTCAGCATCAATTTGCATGGCAACCTGAGAGGCTAGCTTAGTTTCAGGCTTTGACAAACAGATGTGTGAAGTGAACTGAGGATAATCTTATCTTTTGTGCTTGAAAGAGGAATGGTCCTGTCCTTTGGTGCAGTTTATTCATGATGTGCTGCATTGCATGGCAGAGGCAGGGCTGAGATCTTGCAGGACTGCAACTATGTTCAGGGCCAGCTCCAGGGTACAGGAAGAAGAAACACAGCTTTCCAAATCTGTGATGATTTCCAAGGTAGAATTAAATAATAATAACAGATAACTTGCCAGGCTGCTTGCCTAGAAGAGAAGATACATTGATGTTGCTAGCTGACAGAATGCTTTTGTAAAGCTGGAATTAGTTAAATGCTGCTAATAGATGGAGAACAGAGACAGACACATAAGTGACTTTAGAATTAGGACGTGTCATAGTTTAGGCCCAGCCAGACACTAAGTACCACGTGGCTGCTCACTCCTCCCCACCTCAGTGGGATGGGGAGGACAATCGGAAGGAAAAGGTGAAACTCATGGGTTGGTATAAAGACAGTCTGATAAGACAACACAAGGAGAGAAGAAATAATAACAATAACTGATAAAAGAGTGTACAAAGCAAGTGATGCCCCGTGCAATCCCTCGCCACTCTTAACCCAATGCCCAGCCTGTTCCTGAGCTGCATTTCCTCCCTCCTCCGGCCAGCTTCCCCAGTTTATATACTGGGGTATGGACATCCTATGGTATGGAACATCCCCTTGGCTACTTCAGGTCAGCTATCCTGGCTGTGCCCCCTCCCAGCTTCTTGTGAAAATTAACTCTGTCCTAGCTGAACCCAGGACAGTACGCCATGCTCACTGAAGTGAGTTTGAAAGAGCATCCTCCTGAGGGACGAGGCATGGGTCATGGGCCAGGCAGAGTATCCTGGCTGTGGGTGTCATGAGAAGTGATCAGGCAGTTGGACACTGACCAAGGCTGTGTCTGCCTTTGGGCTGGGATAGCAGCACTGCAGTTGCACAAGGCAGCTCTCAAACCACTTGGCAAAATGACATTCAGCATTGCTAGAGCCTGTTCACCATGCACCGTCTAGAATGTCAGTGGAGGATTGCTTTCCAAAACCCTGGTATCCTGAAATGCTTTAAACCCATCTGGTAGCAACTAAATGTGACATTCTGTTTCAGAAGATACAGTATGGAGACCAACAATGCCTGCATGGTGCTGGACATCAGTACAGACTGACAGTGCTCCTTTAGCAACCTGGCACAAGGGTGCATTGCTGCTACTTGGTCTGCTGGACTGATGCTCCCAGCCATGGTCTTCCTCCCTAAACTGAACAGTCAGGGTGGAGGGGTACGATCTATAGCCAGGCTGCAGCAAGAAACTGGACAAAATGGGTGTGGGGAGCCTGGTCAACTGTGATGATGGTGTGAGGTCAAGGAGGAACCTGCCCCACTCCATTCTGGGAGCAACTGTCTCCACTGCTGCAGGCATTGTGAAGGCACATCCGAGAACAACTGTACTGAAAATAAGGGATATAATTTGCAAAAGTCCTTGCCTGCCTCATGAATTGGGAGGGAGATGGACAGAACTTTCACCTGCCTGTAGTTTTCATTAGTGAGTTGCACAGTGGCTCACATCTTGTGTAGGTGAACAGCATCACTAAGCAGGCTCCATATCCCACTCCTGCTGGTGTCCTTAGTCTGTGAGAGGTTTTAGGTCAGGACAAAGGGAGGCTGGGAAGGTGAGAGGCTGCAGCCCCTGTTCTGGTAAGAGGGATTCAAACCCTAGAGCTAAACATCAATCCTTACCTCAAGATGAGAAACTGGAGCAAAACTTTGCTTTTCAAGTTTTCCATCTTTCCCATAAATTGCCAGGTCTTGTTTTGGAAATGGCCAGCTGCAACTGTCAGATCTGCTGCAGGCAAGGAGTGCAAATGAAGCTTGGAAACCATCTCCACATGTATTGGATTCCAATTTAACCATTTGTGGGAGAGCCCCTGGTACCCAAGAGGACACCACTGCACCACAAGCCATTCACATACACCATGCAGAGTGAATCTTTCCCAGGTAGCTCCCTAGGCAGAGGTCATGAGCTTCCTCTCCACACACATTCCCGTGCATACCTCGTCCGAGACTGGCACTCTCTTGTGGATTGGTTATTACTGCTGTGGTACCTGCCATCATCAGAGTGATGAACTGCTTCTGCAAGTTGGTCTGCAGACTTGTGTCAGGGCATTCAAAGCTTGTGCACACTGGTGTGGAGAACTTATTCCTTGCTTTGGTGGAGCTGTAACCTCTGGCTACATGTGAAGGTTACTGAATTAATGAATAACCATATTCTGTGGTTATAACTCCTTCGTTTTATGTTCTGTGGCTGTTTTTTATCTTTTTAAACATTGTGTAACTGAAGGGTTGATGATTCTAAGAGCAGTGCTGGTGGATGAAAGAGCAGGAATTTAGCAAGGCAATGAAGTGGCATCAGCAGGTGAAATTCACTCACTGCAGAGCCTCCTCGGTCCTCCCACGTGAAGCACAGCAACAAGGTGCCATACGTGCCCACTGTCACAGCCCACTTGCCATCCCTGCCACGCTCATCTGAGCGCTGCTCCCTCACCCATTCCTGCCACCCGAGATGGACCCCGCCTGTGGACAGTCACCAGCGTGCTTGGGTGAGATTGCCCTGAGATAACCAGCTTCCCAAGACCTCAGAAACGTGACAACAGAATGGGATGCACATTTGGGAGGCCTTCGTGCAGCGATCTTCCATTTGCAGTGTGGGCCCCCTGCCCACCCCCGCATCTCTCATGGGGGAATGAAACCAAAGCCAGACCGTGAGCAGCAGCAGAGGAGGGATGGGTGACTCAGTGCAGTTCTGTGGGTGTTCCTTGGGCCCCCATGCATATGGCAGCAGGTTTGAGCTGCTGCCACCCCATGCTGTGGGCCCATGGCCAATGCAGAGGCTGAGTTGAAGTTGCTCTCCCAATCGTTGTATTTTAATCTGGGGTCTTGCAGTTCGCCCCTGAGGTGTCCAAGCTGTGGCTTCAAGCTCTGGGAGCACTGAGTGCCAGAGAAGCTGCAAACAGCTCTGAAGGACTTTGCTGTTGGCCCAGGACACCGACAGGGAGCACTGCGAGGCCAGGGCTGGCTCAGAGAACTTGGGAGTGTGTGCTTTGCAGACAATGACTTTGAGAGCACTTAGAGGTGTGAGTGGGATTTAGGAATAAATCAATTACTGGATTAAAATAATCAAGGAAACAATTTGAAATGAGCTTTAGAAGACTGAAGTGTTGGTAAATTCACTGCAGAAAGCTGTGGGGCAGCAATGCGTCCTTCCCTGCTTTGCCTCTAGCCACAAAGTACAGGATGAGCAGAGACTTTGCTGTCCATGCTGCTTTGCTGTCCTGCTGGACACCTAGCTACTGCAGGGATTGAAGTGTTCACCTCCCCCCTTGCCACGGTAGATAGACCATCTGCAGTAAACCAGAAGAACATGAGCTTAAAATGGTCTTAAAAAGCACCTATATCTCCAGCAGCTTTATCAGAGTGGGCTTTAGTTATATAGAGCAAAGCTGTACGGAGTGAAGTAGATCACAGAGCTTAGGTCCTGCAGTGTTTGGTACCTCCTCAAAGCTTCCCTGAATCCCAGCTGCAGCCCAGGATGCTTGGTGTGCATTTTGCAGATTGCCCTGGTTTGGGTTGCAAAGAACAATCAGCCCAGGCACCCGCAGAGACCTGTGGCCATGAGCCAACTGCTGTCATGAGTCACAATGCCCATATACCCCAGGCTGCCCCTCAGAGAGCTGTGGGTCCACCTGCTCCAGGGAGTAGGAAGCAGAGGTGTGCAGGTATGTCCCTGAACAGCCACATCCCAGGTGAGACCCTTTGAGAAAGTGTCCTGTCCTCGGTGCTATCCCCAGCAGAGCTAATTTAGACTGAGGCAGGAGAGCTGAGAGTTATCTCAGTAGTCATGCACTATGTCCTGAGTATTTGTACAGGGTTTTTCCTGTCCCAGGAGGCAGGCTGCTCCCTGAGACCTCATACCCCACCATGGGGGCAACCCTGTCACTGAAGGAACTCATCAGCAGGACAGTGACAATGAGGCTAGGCTGGATGTGAGAAATGTCCTTGGACAAATAGCTGAAAAGGCTGAAGAGAGGGAAAAGGGGGGAGGAGGTCCCTGTGTAGAGCTTTGAGAGGACCATGAGGAGTTGCCAGCAGCACAGGGAAAGGATCATTGAGAAGGGGAGACAAGGGAAGGGAAGAGGTGCTGGGTCACTGCAGTAGCTGAGGTGGGACAGGGAGTGAGTCAGGAGGAGACCACACGTGATGCTGGAATGGTGGGGATGAGAAGGTGGTGGTGGGGAGATGAGTCAAAAATGTAGGAGGTGGTAGGGCTGAGACAAATCCGTTTGTGACCCATCTGGCTGGTAGAAAGGTGCATAGATTGATTTCTAGAGGTTCTCACTAAAAGCTTAAATAGCACTGACTGAAATCACCACTTTGAAAGACAGGAAATAAATTTTCCTATCAGAGCTCTTGAGAGTGAAGCAAACCCTTCTGTGATGGAAGGTGTTTTGTCTGCCTCTGCAGTTTGCTACACTTGTGTGTCATATTCCTGCCCAAAGTGGTGGCTGGGCTACCAACAAGAAGGGACTTCTTGACTGTGCCAGTTGCTGCATAACGGGCAAGGGTGGAGCCTCCAGTGAGCAGAGCTTGGGAGACATGGGGCAGAGATGAAGCAGAGAGAAGGGAGCAAAAAATGTTAGCAGAGAGCTTGCATCTCCACAAAGCCTAGGAGGCTGCTGGGAAGAGCAGTGAGAAGAAACAAGGGACTATGAGGCGTTGGCTGCCCTGCAGGGGAACACCATGCTGGGCTGAGAGCAGCTTGGTGGAGGGTGGAGGTACCACCACAGAGAAGTCTCACTTCTGCATTCTTATTCTGAGTTTTTGTGGTTTGCAAACATTTCCTATTATTTCCTGATGCAGGTTAGTGGTTCAGGAATCTTTTCTGCTCCAAACCACTGTCTTCTACCACCAGCATGGGCAGGTGGGCACTGCTGTAGGTCATTGGCTCTTTAATACTCCTTAGGACCAGTCTGCATTTGGGAGCACAGCCAGATCTCACCCAATAGAATCAGCAATGCAGGGAGCATGCTGCAAAGACAGGATTATTGGGTGTCTGCCAGTGTGGTGGGGTGGTGTGATGGGGGACCTGCGGGGAGTAGACTGCTGGGATGCAGTGGGCCATCCTGATGTTGTGACATCCTGTTGTGACAATTGTCAAGTATCCCCATGAGTGCCTGCATTCATTTTAATGGCTTTCTTAGCGGCTGGGATTCCCGAGGTGCATAAACCAGTCAAGAACTTCCTGCCAAAACAGTTTTCATTAGAAAAATGCTGGCTTGTAACCAACATGTGTCATAACAATTTTAACAAATTAATGAGAGTAATTTTAAAAGCCCCATCATTGTGGTGTATCTTGGGTCCAGGGTGGAACTCATCATGCAGGCTTACTAGAACAGCTATGCTGGAAAGAAACATTTTAAAATATGCTAGCATCTTAGATCTCTCATTGCTTCAGAGGCAGCTTTTTGAAGGACACCCTCTGGGGTTCCTGTTTGGAAACTGGCTTTTTTTCACTTCCATTTTTTTGACTCTCAGAAACCTTCCATGGGTTCCCTCAGCTTTTTGATTTCCAGACAGCACCTCTGAATTTTGCAGTGTCTTCTGGACAGCCCTCTTCATGGGGCAGCCCCATGTGCTATGTGGGTCGTGTCTGCGGCTGTCCCAGGGTCCTGACTCAGGATGTCCATGGTGGGGTGGCACAGCCTGGGTCATGGACATCAGGAAACGCAGGCATGTGGAGCAGCTGGGGGACCCCACTTGTATGAAGGTGTGGAGGGCAGGGCTGAGAAAGCTGACATTTTAAAGTATGGTATGATTCCTGGAGCTGTGTCAGTCTCCTTTAGCTTCTGCTCCACTCAGGTGACAGACTGAGCTGGGGGTGACAGTGCTGTCTCCACTCATGAGAGGCCTCTGGCCATCCCTGTATTATCACCTGGGCCTGGATAAGAACAGAGTGGGTCGTAATTTCCATTTCTTGTGCTGTGTGTAAGGGTTGGTGAGCTGGACTTCGAGGCATAGAAAGAAAGCATTGATCTTTGAAAGGGGAAAACTGCTGGGGTGGGACCAGATTTCCACCATGGCCCAGCTTGGCTTTTCCCTTCGTCTTCTGGGCTGGTCACGGGGAATGAGCAGTCTCTGCATTTTGCCTCTCTGCTGAGATGTTGCAGGAGATAACCCCCCATTTGGAACCCTTGGAGTCAGAGAGGAGAAGACTCAGTTTTGTGAGGCCTTCCCCACCCTTTCCCGGATGAAGGGGATGCTGCAGCCTGCGTCTGGGCAGGACATGCCCCAGATCACCCCAACGTGCCTTTGTAACTACTTCTGCTCATGGCCAAGCCTAGAGCATGCAGAGGGTTGTCCACTGCTCCACGCAGCAGGTGTTGGCACCGGCTCTGGATGTCTGCGAATCCCACTGGTCCATGCTGCAAGTGGCATTGGGTTCCTTCCTGGATGGAGACCAAGGCCAACTTCTCCATCCACTGTCAGTCACAGGACCCTGCTGCCAGGGCACGCAGCACACCTCCCAGCAAGGAGACTGAGCCCATCTCTGTTGTAAGTTGGTAGGGGTTGATCATTGTGAAGGGCCAAGATTGGCTTCTCATGGTGCCTCAGGATGCAGAGCAAGGCTACACCTGAGCATGGGTTTACTTGGACACAGTGTCCACCTGGGCTAAACTGTAGATCAGCTTCTCTCCATCCCAGTGCCACGCCCCAGTGAACTGCGTAGATACTTCTTTGAGAGGTCCCAACAACCTCCTCTGGCCACTGTCCAAGGGCACAAGTTCAGATATTGGTCCATGTACAGTCCTGCAAACCTGCCCAGCCTCTGTCACGCCAAGACACATCTGATCAGATATCTTTGACCAGTTGGAGGGCTGGCATTGTATGCAGCAGTGCCTGTCTGTCCCTGAGGTTTTAGAAGCACACAAGGGCACTCGTTAAACTTTCATTCCAGTGGGGTAGAGCTGCAGCAGGAAATTCTGCTTTGAACTCTGAGCTCTCCCCTGTCCAGCTCAGTCTCTCAAGAGTCTCTGCAGAGCACCATTCCTGCAAGGGTTCAAATTCCCAGGCACTTACCCTCATCCTCCTGCTCTCCTCTTGGGTGCCTGTTTTGTTGTTTTGTTGCTGAGATTTACAGCCCCTCTCTCCATCCCAGTAATGAGTATGTGCTTGCAGCTCCTCTCTGCCTGGCTGCTCCACCCCCACGGCCCCTGTGTGCAGCTCACGTCCCTGGTTTAAATCTGCCTTAAGCACACACCTGTTTGCTATTGCTGTTGCGGCGTGATTTTAACTGTGTGTGTATTACATGTCTTTAAAATTTATGCAATTCATTTTTTTATGTGCAGAGCTTCGCGATAAGCTATGAAAGGCATGCTATAAAAATGTGTAATTGCACTGTATTTTTTTTCTCAACACATGGCAATATTTTTTTTTTGAGGGAAATATGCATTGGGGGAAGGGAGGAAGAAGAGGGGAGAAGTGGCAGCAATGGATTTGGCAGAGTGCAGAGCTGTCCTGTTCTGCATTCACCCTGGGTATGGCAGAAGGGTTTACAGATAGCTGTGTGCAGGAGCACTGCCCGCTCCATGGAGCATCTCCAGTGACTGCCAGCCTGAGTGGACACCCTCCAGTGACTGACCCTCTGCTTCATTTCTTGTTAGTGCCCCTACTCGCTCCCCTGTAAATCACACAGCCACGTGCTTCCTCATCCTCCCTGGCAGAGATAAAAGCTCAGGGCAGAGGTTAATTGGACAACAAAGCAGCAGCTTCCCGTGATGTTATTTCTCTGCCTGACTGGTGAGTGGTTAGGAAATGCTGTGCTGGGCTGGGGTGAGGGATGGCAGGGGATGGCCAAGCTGGGGGTGGCACAGATACACTCCAACCTGGCGTGGAGAAGTGGAGCATCTGGTGAAGGAGTGGAAGTTGCTGTGGTCTGCAGAGGCAATGGGAAACTCCCTGTTCATCCTCCTGACCTGTCTATGGAGTGTTCAGGTCCATAAATAGGAGTCTGTGGAGCAGTGCTGCTGTAAAAGGTCCTTAGGCCCAGCCCTGGTGAATCATAGAATCATTTGGTTGGAAAAGACCTTTGAGATCATCGAGTCCACTGCACCTTTCCACTACTAAACCAGATTTCTGAGCACTTCATCTACTCTTCTTTTAAATCTCTTCAGGGATGGGGACTCATTCATCTCCCTAAGCAGCCGCTTCCAGTGCCTCAGAACCCTTTCAGCAAAGGAATTCTTCCTCACATCCCATCTCAACTGCCCTGGGCACAACTGGAGCCCATTTCCTCTTGTCCTGTCCCTTGGTCCTTGCTTGAACAGACCCACCCCCACCTCTCTGCACCCTCCTGTCAGGGACTTGGACAGAGCCACAAGGTCTCCCCTCAGCCTCCATTTCTCCAGGCTCAGCACCCCCAGTTCCCTCAGCCGAGAACTCAGCACACTTGTGCTCCAGACCCTTCCCCAGCTCCGTTCCTGTCTCTGGACACGCTCCAGCACCTCCAGGTCCTTCTTGGAGTCAGGGGCCCAACACTGAACCCAGCACTCGAGCTGCGGCCTCACCAGTGCCCAGTGCAGGGGTAAGAAAACTTCCCTGGTCCTGCTGGCCACACTGGTGCTGATCCAGGCCAGGATGCCCTTGGCCTTCTTGGCCACCTGGGCACTCTGTTGGCTCATGTTCAGCTGGCAAGGTGAGGATACTGTCAGCCTGGTTGGCCGTCATTACCATGCTCCTCTGGGCTTGCGGGTTTTCCTCACAGGATGGGCAGCATTCAGCACGCCAGGCACTGCAGCAGGTCATCCTGATCATATCCTGACTGCTTTGGACTGGGTGACCAAAAATCTCCATAAATAGGACTTACATGACTCTTGGAGGTTTAAATTTCTCAGGTGAAGTGCAGGTCCAAGAAGAGCTGGGGTAACTGACAACTCTTCTTTTCCTGCTTGCCCCAAAGCTGTGATGTCCCAAGCACAGGATTGTCTCTGGGATGTCAGATACCTGGATATCTTCCAAGCACGAGGAGGGGGAGGAGAAGATCAATCAAGAACAGCGCATTTTGCTGACTGCTACCAGCAGATGGTACCGGCAATTTTCACTTCTCTGCCTGCTTTAACATATTGAATTACAAACCAAACCAAACAAAACAAAACATAACCCTCTCTAAACAAACAAACACCAACAGCCAAACAACCTCTGATGAATAGGTGAAATGTCTCTGCTGTGGCTTGTTGCAGCGAGAAGCAGCAACCACCCTGCTGGCACTCACTCCACCCCACTGTGGGCATGTGCTGTCTTGTCCAGTCTGGGCTCTCAGCTCAGTGAAAACTCATCAGCTTTCATGCAGGAGCAGCTTTTGGGAGGAGGACTGTGACTCACAAATATTGATGTCATGGTAGCTCATAGGAACTGGGGAGTATGCCTGTAGATGGTTGAGAAACCTGTTGACCCTCCATCTTCTCTGCTTCTGCTCTGCTCTGCTCTGTGCAGCCAGGGAGCATCTGAGCTGGGAGCTCATCCACCCCACCCTGCATGGTTCCCATCCATTGCTCCTTCTGCTTAAACAGGAAAAAGAGAAATCACAAAAGACAAAGAGAACTGCTGAGGATCCATCCCACATGATTACCACCTCCCAAGACCTGCCCAGAGGATGCTGCTCTTGCAATCCTTGCCCACCCCCTGGCTCTAGAGGTTGCATTGGTTCCCCAGTATCCTCTGGCATGCCAGGTCCCAAGGGAGGTAGCACAATGAGCAAAAGTGTTCCTGTCTCGGAGACAGGGGAAGTAGCTGGCGATGGATTAGAGAGCCAGATGGCAAGGTGGTGCTGGGCACTGCTGTGCCACCACATGGTAAAACATTTCAACTCTTTTCAAGGATGAGAAACACTTATTTGGCCTTGGAGAAAGATGACTGGAAAAAGAATAAGCTCTAAAAAACAGTTGTGTGCTGGACCAGGAATTAGGGGCAATATTTACAAAGCAGCCAGCTTCCTCCTTGGGGCAGCCTAAGTTATCCCAGTGCTTGTGGGAAGGTGAGATCTGGTCCGCTCAGAGAGGTTGAACCCCTTGCACTGACGCATGAGCCCTCCTTGCTTCAGAGGTTACCTGAGCCTGAGCACACCAGGGTACAGGGGATGGCAGACTGGGGCTGTGCAGGTGCTCAGAGGAGCAGCATAAACGAGGTTGAGCTCTGGCCACACAGCCTTACTGGTGCCTGTTCTCCTGCACACTTTTTAAAGAGCAGCTGTTGCTGCTAGAGTGATAGGACCATCAATGGGATGTCCAAGCCTTTGGGCCTGGAAGGTGACATACCCAAAGGGAGAGGAGAGATGTTGGTGTGTTCCAGATCCGTGCCCTTCACAGGAGCCTCAAGGCATCAGAAAACAGTTGCACCCTGTGATAATTTTTCTGTCACTGAAAGCAGCTCTTGATACTTTTGGTGTTGCTCTAGGAAGCTTTCAGATGTCAGCCTCAGCCCGGCAGTTGTCTCCAGCCTACCCTAGACCAGCTGCACCATTTTTCCTGTGATCTCCTGAAGATGTATCTGTCACAGTGACCTTCCCAAAGCCCTGGGACAGTCTGGGCACAAAGGCAGGAGAGGCCAGGACTTCTGTTTCATGCAACAGCCTCATCTCCAGTGCCATCATCTCCTTCACTTGGACAGGGGCTGCTGGGGTGCCAGGATAAGCAGTGCAAGCCATGCCATGGGGCCTTTTAAGGTGTGTGTGGGCAGAGAAGGAGACCTAGCTGCAGCTCTGGGGGAGTTGTGGGTGTCTGTAGAAGATGGGTGCTCCTCAGCCTTCCTGCTTGTGTACCAACTGGGCCAATCTCAGGACAGTCAGGCGGGTGTGTGGGGAATTGCACACCATAGCCAGTCTTTGTGCTTGGCCTGAGGGCTCTGCTGGGTGACTGTAAGAGGCCAGAGGAGATGTAGCCGTGCTGTGACCTGTGCACGTGGCACCAGAACTGCAGAGGCAAGCAGACACCCTGCAGCAGGAGGTCTGAAATGGCTTCTGGGCCACTTCCTACAGAAAGCATCATGTTTTCTCTGGCATAAAGCCTTCCTCAGCACTGCTCCAACTTGTCCTTGCACTCTGCAAAGGGACGTGGTGAGCGAAGGGAGAATTCCTGCTGCAGCCAAGTTCAAGATTGAGGAAACAGAACATCAGGGTGTACCTGTTCTCACTGCAGAGCCATCCCTTCTCCATACATAACACCTCAGACATCACCCTTTCTGATGTCCAAAATAACTCACAAATCAGCAACCAGCAGCTTTTTTCCTGCCCCACTATTCCCCTAAGCCATCCTCATGTTTCACAGGCAGTGTATATTGAGCAGAAAAACTCTTTGCTCCCTTCCAGGCAGGTTTCCTTGATGATGTGCACCCCTTGAGAGAGGTTGTAAAGACTTTTGAAGGGGCAGGGCCAGCCTGGAGACACGGATGTTTTATTTGCTATTATTTGTTGCATTCCTTAGGAGGACTTCACTGCTTTTCACCCACACTTCATTCTTTGCTGAACAACTTCAACCCTCAAGATGCAGCTTGATTAATTGCTCATAGGGATGGTCCCATGGTTTGTATATGCAAAATATGAGCTGTGCCTTCTCTATGTGGAATAAATGCAACCCAACAACAACTTGTCGAAGCAGGAATTTTCCCCAGGTAATAGCAGCAATGTGTAAGCAATAACATGCATTACAAGAAAAAAGTTCACAGCTATTAGTCAATTTTAGCTGCATGAAATTTTTGTCATACAGATCTTCACTTCTGGTAATATCTTCTCCTAAGTGCAATAGAGCTGTGATTGCCTTCTACTGTCTCCAGGTGTAGAAGATTGCTTCTTCAGGAAAAGATGCAAAGGGCATTTTAATGTCTATTGTGTTGCACAGGCAAATAACTTGGGAAGGTCTGAACTGTCCTGACAGCTGCGATCAACAACAGAAGGGAAAGCTCCACTCTGAGCAGATATGGGCACTGCTGCTTGTAACATCTCTGTCATCTTAAAATTCTTTTACTGATTTATCTGCTGATCCAGCCTGGGACTTACTGGTCAAATGCCAACAGGCAGCTCCCATTTGTTTCCTCACTGGAAGCTGAATGCTCTAATCCTTAAACAAAATGTGAAGAAAAAATCCTCTGGAAGCTGCCAAAGCCATCGCTGATGCAAGTCAGCACTGGCTCTGAATGGAAGGCAGGGGCAAAATGCTGCATGGCAAACAGTTCATGCAGTGGCATCCAGGACTGGCCATGGAACTCCTGCCCTCTCAGGTCCTGCAGCACACACCTGCGTGGTCTGTCTCATACGCAACGTGAACCCCAGTCGTAACACGTCTCTGCCACCTCCTGCTGTCAGAGACACCCAGTCTGCACATGCCGAGCTAGAACCACCTTCTCCTACCCAGCACTCACCAGCTGGTCTCCTGAAATGTTCTGGAGGAAGCACAGCCCTTGCTCAACTCTTGTAATGTGTCTGGTTGAGCCAACCTGGGTGATGTGCACACCCATTCCTTGGGAGTGAAGTGATGGCTGCCTGACAAACCTCTGTGGGGTTTGTCGTTCTTGCTACTAGACAAGATTAATGTGGTGGTTTCCACTGGCTGGCAATGGGCTGGCAGCCAAACCCAGCCATTCGGTCACTGCCCCCACCCAGGGGAGAGGGGAGAGAACTGGGGGGCAAGGGTAAGGAGACTCGTAGGGTGAGAGAAGAACAATTTAATAATAGAAATATAATGAAATTTAAAATAATACTGATATTAAAATAATAATTATAATAATATTAGTAGTAAAGTATGCCAATGAGTGACCCCCAGTGCCATTGCTCACCACCCACCGACCCAGCCCGGCCCGTTCCCAGAGAACGACCCCGGAGCAGCGACAATCCCGACCCGAAACCGCAATCTCGGGAGAGCCAGAGCCCGAGCGAGAGCCAGAGAGAGCCAGAGAGGAAGAGCCCCTCATGGATCTCCTGCCCATGGGGGACAGGAGATGGAACAGCCCCTTGGCAGAGCCCAGTGCCCATGGAGCTGATCCATGTCAATATTCCTCACCCCTGAGATCTTGCGCTTGCAGAGGGACAAACACAAAGTCCTTCAGTGCCAGGGACACCAATGCCAACATGGGGATGTTCTCAGCGTTTCTCTCCTGACAAATCCCAGCTGAACCCAAACCCCAGCGCTGCTCCAGCTGCTGAACAGAACCAGCTCTGGCCCAGCTAAAAATCAGGACAATTGAGGAAAATGATAACAGAGTGCATACAGCAAAGTGCATGACTGGGCATTTGGTTACAAAATCGGAGTGACCAAACCGCAAGACACGAATCCCAGCTTGCCTCAAGCCTCAGGCCTCATTCCTGATCACAAAGCAGCATCCCCCACTCCAAACACTATCTCACAAAAGAACCAGGACTCAGGGTTCAGCTTAGGAGCTATTTGCATCATTTCTATGCAAAAAGAGCACAAACCCTGTTCTCCAGAATCCCCAATTTTTCCTGTCTTGTCTCATTCTTTTTTTTAAGAAAATACAGTAGCACTCTTGTTTTCCTCTCTGCTTGGAACACTGAAGCATTCACTGGACACCTGTCCTTAAGAAATGCCCCATGCATTGTAACTGAGACCTTTCCAGTACAATATGCATCAATCTGTGGTGGGTTAACCCTGGCTGGAGGCCGGATGCCCACCAAAGCCCACTCTGTCACTCCCCCTCCTCAAATGGGCAGGGGGAGAAAAATATAATGAAGAACTCGTGGGTGGAGATAAGGACAGAGAGAGATCACTCCCCAATTACTGGCATGGGCAAAACAGACTCGACCTGGGGGAAAAAAAAACAAATTTACTTAATTGCCAATCAAAATTAGAGGATAGTGAGAAGTAAGTAAAACCAAATCTTAAAACACCTCCCCCATCCCTCCCTTCTTCCTGGGCTGAACTTCTCTCCCGATTTTCCACCTCCTCCCCCCAGCAGCACAGGGGGACAGGGAATGGGGTTGGGGTCAGTTCATCACACGGTGTTTCTGCCACTGCTTCCTCGTCAGGGGGAGGACTCCTTCCCCCGCACCAGTGTGGGGTCCCTCTCACAGGGGACAGTCCTCCACCAACTTCTCCAGCGTGAGTCCTTCCCATGACTGACAGCTCTTCACAAACTGCTTTAGCATGGGTCCATTCCATGGGGTGCAGTCCTTCAGGAAGGGTCCCCCACGGGGTCACAAGTCCTGCCAGCAAACCTGCTCCGGCCTGGGCTCCTCTCTCCATGGGCCACAGGTCCTGACAGGAACCTGCTCCAGCGCGGGCTTCCCGCGGGGTCACAGCCTCCTTCGGGCATCCACCTGCTCCGGCGTGGGGTCCTCCACGGGCTACAGGTGGTCACTGCTCCACCATGGACCTCCAGGGACTGCAGGGGGACATCTGCTCCACCATGGACCTCCATGGGCTGCAGGGGGACATCTGCTCCACCATGGACCTCCATGGGCTGCAGGGGGACAGCTGCTCCACCATGGACCTCCACGGGCTGCAGGGGGGCATCTGCCTCACCCTGGTCCTCACCACAGGCTGCAGGGGAATCTCTGCTCCAGCGCCTGGAGCACCTCCTCCCCCTCCTTCTTCACTGACCTTGGTGTCTGTGGAGTTGTTTTCTCTTACATCTTCTCACTCCTCTCTCCAGCTGCAAAGTGTGCAGCTTTTTTTTCTTCCCTCTCTTTCTTTTTTTTCTTAATTATGTTATCCCAGAGGCGTCACTGATGGGCTCGGCCTTGGCCAGTGGCGGCTCCGTTCCTGTAGCCCCTGGCATTGGCTGTGTCAGGTCGGACATGGGGGAAGCTTCTGGCAGCTTCTCTCACAGAAGCCACCCCATGTCCCCCCCCAACTGCTACCAAAACCTTGCCACACAAACCCAATACAATATCATATGAAGCTTTGTTTATAGAAAGTTACCTGTGACCTCCTGACAGTGGTGCTACACTGCTTTTGCATGGGTGCCACCTGGGACACACTGTTTCTGCAGAGGACTCACGTAACACAGGGTTTAGGCAACAAACTCTCTCCTCCTGCCATGTAAGTGGTGCTTATTTGGGAAATATCACCTCTGCTATTTAAAGCATTTTTTTGGATCACTGCATTATTCTCAAGTCTGTCAGCCTACTTTATAAATCACATAAGAGGAATTTATTATACAAACATATCTCTAGGTTTTGAGGCTTTTTTAAACTTTACAGCTTCCAGATCATCCCTGGCATTACAGACAAATCAGACATGACACTTCTCCAGAGATGAGACAGATGTGAGAATGGGGGTGCATGCTCCCTGCAGCCACTCCTTCCTCCCCAAAGAAACTGTCACTCAAGGTCCCTCTCACGGTGTATCACTGAGAAAACTCCCTTCTCTGCATCTCTGGTGACACTGAGTCAGACCCTCTTCTCCCTGCTTGCCCATGCCAGGTGACACGGCACTAAATGCACAACAGACCCCAGCAGTGTTGTGCACAGAGGTGTCAGAGTTGTGCTCTTGACCAGTTCCTTGCTGACATGTTTCTAATCCTGACAAATCTCATGTTCACCATCGGCCCCTGCTCTGGGCTACTCTTGCTCACTGCTGGAGGAGAGTTGCGTGATGGCTCACAGAGCCAACCCAGACCTGTGCTCCTGCCTAGGTGCCTGGGTCTGTCTCTTGTCAGAAGGGAACATTAATATTTGCTGTGTATCGTCCCCCAGTCCCCACCCATTCCTCTGGATCTGCAAGTGCAGCCTCTCATGCTCTTTGTGCTCTACACGGCTGCTGCTGGTGGTGGGCACTTACAGGATGTGAAGATGAGAAACCTTATCTTATAGTTATTCTCCATCAGCCTTGAACAAAGAGACCATCACAGTCTCCTTAAAACCAAATCTGGCCCTCTGAGACATTCCAGATTTGGAGGCAGAGCTTTTCATAGCTGACAAAATCTCACTGAAAGCTTTTGGATGATGAGAACTGATTAGTGTAGGATTTCTGATTAGAGTAGGGTTAGGTGGCAAGTATCTGTTGCAGCAGCACACTGATGCCAACTTTGCATGCTGTGATGGAGCTCAGCTCTGTGCTCCAATCACCTACTGAAAGACTGTGGTGGATTCCTCTTCTTTTGTGAGTTCAGAAGAAAAGCAGAGTTATAAATGGATGTTCATGATTATTACAGCATGCAGCTGATAAGAGTGATTTTGAACCTTCTTTCTCCAAGGACCAAAAACTCAGTGCCAGCTGAACTATGCTGGAGGGACAGGATGGCATCCAGAGGGACCTGGACAGGCTGGAGAGGTGGGGCCTGTGCCAACCTCATGAAGTTCAACAAGGCCAAATGCAAGGTCCTGCACCTGGGTCAGGGCAACCCCAAGCACAGATACAGGCTGGGTGATGAGTGGCTTGAGGCCAGCTCTGAGAAGGACTTGGGGTGCTGGGGGAGGAGAAGCTCCACATGAGGCGGCACCGTGCGCTGGCAGCACAGAGCCAATCACCGTGTCCTGGGCTGCACCCAGAGCAGTGTGGGCAGCAGGGCCAGGGAGGGGATTCTGCCCCTCTGCTCCGCTCTTGTAAGGCCCCACCTGGAGTACTGGGTCCAGTTCTGGAGCCCCCAACACAAGAGAGACATGGACCAGTTAGAACGAGTCCAGAGGAGGCCACGAGGATGATCCATATGCTCTGTGGGGCTCTTATGGGTGTGTTGGTTTTGTTGACCTGTTGGACAGGTTCATTCATTTGCAAAGCTTGTGACATAAAGCTCTAATGTGCCCTACTCCATCTTAGTCCAAAAGGCAGACTCTCAGGATAAGACCACCACAAATTCTCCTCTAATTCACCACTAACTCCTGAATGCACTGTTTCTTCACAGAATATAGGGTTGGAAAAAATACTAAATGCTGGTCTTATCCAACACTTGTCACAGGGCAAGACCAGCTCCACTTGGGTCATTCCTAACAGACATTTTCCTATTGTGATCTTAAACCCCACTAGTTATATGGATTCTCTGGCCTTTCCAAACTCTCTATCTCCATGCCTTACCATTCAGACAGCTGGATTTTCCTAACATTTGATCTGAAAAGATGCCATTTAATCCCATGGCTTCTTTTCTCCTCTGCTGTGGGGAGCAAATTTGCTTTCTGTTCCTTCACAAAGGTTTCTATGTCTCTTCCCAGTCTTCTCTTCTATCTTGCCTAACCCTTCCAGTCTTGCCTGTTGGGACCCTGGTCTATGATGATTCTTGTTACTCTCTTTTGAACACCCTCCAACTGACCCTTTGCTTTCTCAAAACAGAGAGAAAATTATTCCAGCTGATATCTTAGCAGTGAAGAGCAGGGGGAAGAGTGTATTTCTTTACAAGTGATACCCCTGTGCATGCCCCCTAGAATGAAATGTGCCTCTTTTTTTGGTGCTGCTTTGTGCTGCTGACTTATTTTCTCTCTGGGACACCTCCAAGCCCCTTCCTGCCAGCAGCTGGACCCTCACCATTCTCCTTGTAGAACTGCATCCTGCTTTTTTCCTGCCTGTTTCCCTGATTTGTAGAGAGATCTGGAATTTGAATCCTGTCCTTCTGCATACAGATGATCTCTCAAAACTTGATATTATCTAGGAAATTAAATAAGCCTGCTATTTCTTCTACCACCTGGGTCATTAATGAAAACATGAAATAGTGCTGGAATCAAGAGAGACCCCTAAGGACCTCCTCACAACCCTGTGATTAATGAAACTTCTTAATTAGAAACGGTGGGTAGGGTGGTGACTATCCAACTTTCTGGTATTTTGAGCACCCTACCAGAAACAGAAAGCCCATTTTTAGGCTGTATTAAAACCAAGGAGTTCACTCTGGTGCACACATCTCCCAGGAGTGCCTGACTGACTGATGAGTTGAGGGTGAGGGGGAAGGACCAGAGGCTTTGACCCTGGACGAGGCACAGGTCAATTAAACAAGGGAGTGTTATCCCACAAGAGGTCGGGGCCCTGTGTGGTTTTTTGGGTACTACTTGCAGATTTTGTATTAAATTGCTATTCTTGAATTCTTGGTATAGAATGTGTCTTTAGAATAGGGTTTTTCTTTAATACTTCATTGAATAGACATCCATACTTTATTCCTGAACAAATCTATGGTTTAGACTCCTTCATGTGCTCACGGTAAGTGCTGCCCATTGTTTTTTATGTCAGTTAACAGATTGAAAGTAACCTTATGCATGAGCCCTGACTGCCAGTTTAGTCTCTGTTTTGTCCCCTCCAGTGTCTCACACCTCCCATGCAAAGTTTCCTTACTGCCTCTCCAACAGCTTCTTCTTTGCAGAGGACATTGCCCTTTGCTCAGGATTTGGAAAGCACCTTCATGCTCAGCAGACAGAGTAAGGTGGTTACAGTCACATTCATTTGGGAATCTTTTTCAAAGGTCTCCATTTTCTGCAGTGGGTGCATGGGCTGGAGAGCTCTGGCCACTCTCACTGGGGTGAGGGTGAGCTCTGGACACCATCAGAACTGGAATGTCTTTACCCCACTGTGATGAGTGACCAGCCCACGGGGCAATGGGCTGGTGCAGTGATACAGACATCACCCTGGTGTCCTCCTTCAGCTGTAGTGGGAGGTATCCCTGGTCCAGGGACTCTGCTAACCATGCAGCTGGCTCAGGCTGGGGGCAGAGGATGAAGGCATGCCCCGTGACCACCAGGCTCTTGCTGGGTGCATGCTCAAGCCTGTGGGAGAGCTTTCCCTGGCAGCTCCAGGAAATTGCTCGCTTGATTTTGTCGCCTCTCTCCAGCAGGGACAAGAGCAACAGAGAGCCTTGGACCAATGTCTCCTACAAACATGCTAATTTTACTTCAGTTTCTAAGATAAGGCTTCAAGGTTCGTTATAATTAGGAGACCATGCTCACCACTAACTCCTGCAGGAGGATGACACTGTACAGAGCAAGATACACTGAGCCCGAAAATACAGGGTGCAGCTACTGCCTGACAGGAGCTGGTCTGGGTGATGCTGCTAACGAGCAGCGTACGCGCTGGGAGGCACTGGCAGGACGTGGCTTTGCTGTGCCCTGTCAAGTTCTAATTGTACAAGTTAATTATTGAGTGCAGCCTTACAGAAGGTTAACACGAACGACAGACAATTAATAGTCATGGAGCTGCATGTTAGGTCGCAGCTGTGACCTACTCTTACAGATGCTTCTCCAAGTGCACAATACCATGCTGATGTTATACAGCATTGCAATAGGTGATGCAATGTGAGCTGTGGGCACACACCAATGGGCTTACCCATGGAAATAATGCTGTTAGTGTGGGGCAAGTGTCCAGGGCTCTTTAGCAAAACAATTTAAAGAGCCAAAAAGCTTAATTTTCAGTTAGTCTAGCCTAGGGGTGCATTTCCAACAAGTTCCTAATAACACTGTGCATAGGTGACCTCTGGGACTCATCAGTGTTTGGGCACTTTCAAGTGTTGTAGCACCCAGTAAAGAGCAGATGCAGGGTGCCACCATGCAGGGCCTGTCCCTCGGTCCATTCCCAGCCCAAGGCTTGCTCTGGGGGATGAAAGTCATTATGGTGCCGGCTTTACAGAACTGAACAGGGCTCACAAATATTGTTGCAAAGCTTCTGGGGAGGAAGCTTTGACAGAAGAGCAGCGTGTGTGGGGCATTCATCTGAGAGGTGGAAGAACTGAGTTCAGTTTTGCCTGAGCCTTTGGGAGCTGAAACCCACATCTTCTGCTCCCAAATCCTGCCTGATGCGACATGCCAGCTCCAACCCCCCTTCCCTCCCAGAACAAGAAAGGCATTGAACACTATTTCAGTACTTTTTGTGTGAAGTCTCAGGATATTAGAGATTTTTTTTTTAAATGGCACTGGCACATGGAAGGCACTGATGATGGAAAAGGCCATGATGGGGTCTGGGGAGGTTGAGGCCAGTCAGTATAGACAGACATCCTGGTACAGATTAACCCCCACAGCCTGGCAGCTTTCAGTGATGTCCACCTAAAACACCTGGAGATAATACAGCACCCAGACAACTCTGTAAGAAGGGAGAAGCAAAAGAAGGGGAGCTGGGCTCAGGAAGGACAATGGACTGTAGCCCAGCTCCCAGGCACTGCAGCAGAGCCAGAACTTCAGCAGAGCCAGAACTTATCAGGCAGCCCAGATGGTCCTCTGCTCACCCCTCCCCTCTGCCTTTTGCAGCAGCATCCCTCCTGCTCTCTGTCAGGAGCATCCTTCCTCCCACCCCTGTCCGCAGAGGGTCTGTCCCATCTCCTGTGGGAGCAGTCAGACACTTGAGTGGGTCCCACCGGCTCTCTGGGCTCTGCTGGAGGTCAGTTTGCCTTTACCCGGGCTGTCAGCGGGGTCTGGGCTGATGCAGGGGGATGGATGTCCATTTCAAGCAGCCTTATGACAAACATCAGCTCTGCTTTTATGCAGCAGTTAAAGGAAGGAAAGGAAGGGTCTTGTCCATCCCTTGCAGCAGTGAGATCTTCTCCACACAATGTCATGCTGGGCCTGATCCATAGCAGTCCCCAGGCACCAGCCTGTCTTTGGAGCATTGCTGCCAGTTGCTCTGTTACTCCTCCACTGCCTCTATTAATTGGATTTTCCCAGCCCTCTCCAACCCCTTTCTTCCCGGTGATCGGCAGGGAATGGAAAGGCGAAGCTGACTGAAGCTGACAAGATTTCTCCTTAAAAAAAAAAAAAAACAAAAAAGAGAAAGCTTGCATTGGCTCCATCAAAGACTTTTATTAAAGCCACATGGGGAAAGAGCTGCCCTGTCAGACAGCTTTCTGTATTGAGAAAACATGAAAGAAGCCAACAGCTATAATCAGCTCAAGAAATTTATTGCATTTTTGACCCTGACGTGGTCGTGTGCTGCTCGAGATTTCTTTGAAGGTGTTGCAGGTTTATTGATTGTGAAAAATGTCAATGTGTCACATGCCCAATTAACTTGGCACTTCTTGCAATCAATATCCTAATTGCCTTCTCTTTAGAGAGGCCTTTGATTTAATTAACCCCCTCCCCCCTGCTTGTTTTCCCAGCTAACATGTTTTAATAAATAGTTGATCTGGGCCCTATGTTCTGTTTGCAGTGGAGGAGATGAAGGAGAGGAGCTTTCTCATAGAGACCCAACATCCATCTCAAGGGGCCTATGAAGCTGCAGATCAGCTTACTGGGAACAACAGCTGAGCAGGCATCGAAGGTGCCTTTTTTTCTTGTTCATTGCCAGCCTTATCCCTGCCTTTCCTTGGGCACAAGGAGGTGAATCCTCTTTAGCAGAAAGAAAAAGATGAGAAAGAGACTTGACTGCTCCAGGGCTGTGAATGGAGCTGACACAAACACACTGCCCTGTGAAGGTCATGTTGGAGGTGAAATACTTGGTGTCATTTTTTTTTAGACAATGTAATGATGTTTCATGGATCTGTTGGTGTGCTGAAGTTGTCAAGAGTTAATTTAGGCACTCTTGCTGTGGCTTTGTTTTCATTAGTACTTAACAAATGGATATGGCATGAATATCCTGGGTTTAAGAACTGGCTAACTGCTAGATCTCAGGATATAATTGTTGGTGCTACATCAGCCTTCACTGCAGTCATTTCTAATTGGGTCCCACAGGTACCTCCCCTGGTCTCGGTGCTATTCTGTATCTTTAGCAATGATGGAAGAAAACAGAAAATCATTACTGATAAAGTTTGAAGATGACACTGAGACTGCTGAAGCAGTAAATAATGACAAGAGTGGGGTAATCTGGTGGTGTTGTTTATATCACTTAGTAAATTGGAGGTGATAAAACAGCCCCTGGTTTAATGCAGCTAAATGGCAGGTCATAAATGTGGGGAATCAGAAATATACATTACTCTTGCAGGGTGGGCGAGAGGATGTGGTGAGAGTGATGACTCTGGAAAGATCATGAGTTTGTGGTGGAAATCCATCAGGATTGCAAGCTTCTCATTGCTGCCATGATTAAGACTGGAGGTGCAATATGCAGAGGTAGACCAGTTTGAAGTTTAATTTCAAGCAATAATATAAAAAGCAAATATTGACAAATAACCTGAAGATAATTGTTCTCAAGAATTTATTCCCCTCTTTTACTCCCCTCTTATTTTTGTTTAGCCATGGAAATGGTTAGTCTTCCAAAATCTGATACTTTGATAGTATTATTTGTGAGGATGGAGAGACTGGAGATCCAGTCTTAGCTGGGAAACATTCCCTTTTGCTTTATGGCCAGCTGTATTTAAATATGAGATCAAAGATATTAATTGGAAGGCCATTTAAGCAGAGGCTGCTGTCCTCAGGGAGCAGAGGCGTAGGCAGAGGCATCCACACTTACCCCTTGATCTCAGACTGTGGAAGGAAAGTCCTTAGAAAGGGGATTAAGAGGGAGCAAACAACCCACTACCCCTTCTGTAAGCCACGGGCCCCTTGAGAGAGAAACTACAGCATCTTCTCTCTGGCCTGACACACATTTAATTGCTTAACCAAGTGGATCTAAGCCAGCAGGAGCTGGATTTCAATTGCTGCTGGAGACCCTCATCCAGCAGACCAGGTTTCACCCCTTCGCAACCCTTCTGGCTCAGGTCAGAGGTGACCTCTGGTGTGTCCTTGTCCCAGCTCAGGTTCTCACACTCCAGGCAATGCCTTCCTTGTGACCCCTGCCCAAGACCTGCTGGACACTGATCTCTCCCTTCCCCTCCCACATCAGTACTCAGAGCTTTCTGGGCTGTCTGCTTTTTCTGCAACTTGCGTGTCTCAGCTCCACCATTTGACTCCTGCTATCAGGGGCCAGGAAGGCTTGAGTGAGGCTGGTCCTGGGAACACATTCCTCTGGTTTTGGCTGTCTCCACCTGCTGAAGCACCCAGGGAGCCCAGGGATGCTCTGCAGGCACCAGAACTGACGCCTTTGGCCCTGGGGACTGGGAATGTGTTACTGCCTTGGGCACTCGAGGCCACCTGTGCTTGGGAGCCCAGAGCCTCTTCATCCACCCTCAGAGGCACTCAGCTTGGGAAGCGTTTTCTCAGCAAGCGCCCACACATGCTGCAGACACCCACACCACAGCTGCTGGCAGGGGAGGTGCTGCCTGGCTTCCTGACGGCACCGAGTGATGTGCATGTGTCTCAGGAACCCATGAGGCTTCGTGCAGTGCCCTTTGCAGCTCAGCAGGACTCTCATGTCCACCATCAACCAGGCCAGCTCTGCTGCGGGGCTGTGGCTGGCTGCAGGGTAAGATGCTCTCTGCATCCTGGGAGCAGTGACACCTCAGCATGCGCCAGGGACAGCATCTTCTCATGCTGGTGATGTGCTCTGACCACCCACTGCCCTGTAGAGGGGCACAAGGTTTTTCACAGTGCTTTGCTCTGCACAGGCCATGTTATGGGGTTGGTGCCTTGCTCAGGGCTCAGCCAAGTGTCTGGGCAGGGGCTAGGCTGGGTGCTGCTCTGTGTGGATGTCACTTTGGGGTTGCAGAGCCCTGCTTGGCACTCATAGCTTGCTCTGGACCATGGCAAAGACAATCTGTTTAATAAAGTGCCCAAGGGCGGCCCTGCTATAAACCAGTCCCCAGCTGGCACTGTGACCCCAAATAGTGGCTCATCCTCAGTGAGGTGACTGTCACTGTGGTGGCAGGACAATCTCATGGCACAGCTACACACTGCCCAAACGCAAAGGTAATGGGCTGTGTCTGCCACTGTTGATTTCACAGCCTTATTTTGGAGGGAGACACCATCAAGGGGGATAAGTGGGGAAAAGCCTGGGGTGGGCAGAGGAGCTGCACTTTGACAAGAGCTGTGGCTTCAGGGTGCTCATGAATTTTTTCCTGGCTGAGGAGCTGGTTCTCATAGGTGCTTCAGCACAGGGGAAAAGCAGGAGCAGAAGGTGTAGCATCATCTTGACAAGGCACAGGTCCCTTGTGTGGTCAAAACTATGGAGGTGGCCACAGGAGAAGCAGCTGAAGGAGGCTTCTGAAGCATGTGGCTGAGGATGGTCTTACTGGCAGATGGAGAGGGTAAGCACAGATGAAAAACACGAGCAGAACAGTTGACAAGCAATTAATATTAATGTGTCATTCCCTAGGCTTCTGCTAAACTAACAGGGAATGAACACATGGCACTTGGAGTAAACCTTATGTAAGCAAACTGCTGCCTGTAGGGACTGTCCCAGAACACCTCCAAATTGCTGCTACCTGCCTGCTCTGCCTCTAACAGAAGCAATGATTTTGCTGGTCCCTTGAGTGATCCTTTAGGACAGATTTCACCAGACTGGGGAAGGCAAAACTGTAAAGACTTTACTGCCAGTCCCCTGTCAATAAGAAATCCACAGTACCCCTGAAGTCGCCTGCTGTTGTTGGGGCTTCTCCTGTTCTTAAAGTCAGTGCTCACCTACGTGTACCGACCTCAAAGGCTTCTCTGAGCTCCGGCAGTTTCTTGGGCCCCAGTGTGGCTTCTTTACCAGGGAGGGGTGGTCTCATGGTGTACTCCCCACACCTGACAGTGATGATCCATGGTGGGCAGTAACCTCTACTGACCAGTGCCAAGCAAAGGAACAAAGAAGGAAAGACACTGGAAGGAAACCTTCAGTCATACTCCCAACCAAACACTGTGACCATCTCTACTCCTCCACATTGGTGGTGGCTGTTCAAACCCAAAATCCAGGCAAGCTCCACCTGTGCCTGGAGTGTAAACTGAGTCAAGTTGCAAGGAAGAGCTCCTGAGTAGTACAGTGCCAGCAGACCATGGGATCCTGCAGATTGTGCTGCTGGGAGGTCAGAGGGACCAAGAAGCCAAGGAGAATAGTGAAGGGATGAGAATGACAGAAGGGAAGCAGTTGGAGGAGACTGTCTGCACCCAGTTAGGGGGAAAAGGCTTTTCCAGGGTGCAGGGACCTGTTGTGGCTTCTTGACATGGAGGAGAGTTTCCTGAATACCCAGAGCATGCAGACAAACTGGGGTTGGGGAGGGTTGTAGTGGAGGATGACATGACCTTTCTGATCCAGAGAGTTAATGAGCTATAGAAACCTGCCCTGTGGAGCTTTGTGCAGGTTTAGAGATGGCACATCAGCAGGAGCAGTGGGAAATCCTCACCATTTCTTCTCTGACAAGCAGCTTTGCTCCCCTGGCTTCTCCTTCCCTCGAGAGCTGGGTTTTCTCAGAAGATGCTCCCTCTCTAAGGATTAAAACTCCTGAAGCCTTCTGGAGAGCGAGCACGCATCACATGTTCCTTGCAGGGCTGCTCCCAGCAGTGACTCATCACCCCCTGCCCACCTTGGGGCTGCTGGAAAATCTTCACAGAAAGGTCTTGGGCTGCCTCTCAGGAGCCAGAGTTAGCTCTGCGTGTGTGCGTGCACGCGGGCAAGCGTTCCTCTGGCCATATGGTGGAGTGTATCTACTGAATGGACATACCCACCACGCTTGTCTCTGCTTCCTGATAGCACAGAAAGAGGATGATTGCAGAGCTAAATGAGATTGTCAGCCAACCCGAGGGGCCCCATGGCTTCCTCCATAAAAAGAAAAAAGAAAAAAGAACAAAGAAAAAAGAAAAAAGAAAAAAGAAAAAGAAAAAAGAAAAAAGAAAAAAAAAAGAAAAAGGAAAAAGGAAAAAAGAAAAAAGAAAAAAGACAGGGTGTCTGCTTCATGGATGCCACGTTACCTTTCTTCTCCTGAGGGAGGGGGAAGGTGTTATGCCTCTTCATTTCAAGGTGTTTCTGTGACTGTGGTGACAAAGGGGCTCTGTGCTGTAACAGAAGGTGGATGGGAGAGCAGGGCTGGCAGAGTGCCTGACTCTTTGAGCATCCAAAACCATTTCTTCTGCCCATGTTTTAGGTTGAAAGAAAAGCAGAATGTTCCTGGTGGGACAATTTGGGCTTCCAGGAGGGCAGACAGTTGTGTGCCTGCAGCCAGGACTGCACTCTCTCGCCATCCCTTGCTTTCAGCATAGCGATGTGCCTGTCGCTGCCCACCTTCTGATTCAGCCTATTCCTACTCAAACATGTTAGAACATTTCCCACCTTGCAAGGATTGAGCATGGCTATTTGAAAGGGGTACTGGGTATGAAGAGAGCACTTTAACCTTTTGAACAGGCCCTGAGTACTCACGGAGAAGAGTAGGATGTGAGAAACACTCCAGGTTAACCAGCCAGTGTGGAGGTGGACAGCCCTGGTTGAGCAGGTTGCAGCTTGCCTCCCTGTGCAAGTTACTGTTCATACATGAGCTCTCCAGTCTTATTTCCAGAAAAAAATCACAGCTGATAGTTGCCTCAAACAGGTTCTTGCTTCAAGACACTGTCTCTTAGGCAGAATGCTTTAATTTATAATTTTTAGCATTGGTGAATCCCCCACAATCCTTGGTAAATTAGTTCCAAATCTCTGTGTTAGGACTTCTGTGCCCTATTGTAGCTTCAGTGTGGTATCACTTTGTATATTGTTAGATCTTTGCTGGTTTGAAGAGCTGTGGGTTGTTGGATTTCTGCTCCCTGAGCAGGCAACTGCAGATAACGATCGAGTCACTCTTAACCTTCTCCCTGATAAACAAAGCAGAGTGCAGAGTCCACAACCCCTTCTGATTCCCTCCTGCACTGTCTGCAGTTTATCAGTGTGTTTCTGGCATGGGACATGCTATTCCTGCAGTGGTACCACTGGTGCTAAACTCTGAGGTCCAGACTCTTTCCTTTTACTTGATAATTCAGAATAGTTATTTGCCTTTTTGGCTTGATATATGGAAATAATTCTGAATTTCCTGCCAGTTAGTTACCCCCAACTTCTTCCTAACATGTGGCTCCCTGAGAATGACACCTCCCCCAATATACCCAGTCTGAAGTATTAATTCCTGTGTGGATGCTTTCACATTTGGCCATTTTCTCCTGCTCATTACCAAATTTTCCAGAGTGCTGCGGGGGTTAACCTGTCCTCTGCTCTGTTTGACCAGCCCCTCTGGTCTGCATGCTGCCTGCACACCTTGCCAAAGGTGATGTTACTCTTTTCCAGACTATTGTTAAGAACACTGACTCTTGTATGGCCGAAGAGCCAGTCTCGTTTTCAGCCCTCGAGAAACACCCCACCTGTGTGGTGCTTTTTGTGCACATTCACCTTTGAGACCTCACTCAGGGGGCAGGCTGCTCCGTTTGGAGCACGCTGTCTGTTCTCTGTTCATTCCAGAAATGTGGAGCAATTGTGGCTCCAAGGCGTCCTCCGATAATGCTATGGGACATGAAGAATAACCTTAGCCCCATCCTGCTCGTGCACATCTCTTGGGTTCTGCTCCCAGGTTGTTGTCTTGTGTCACCAAGGGGAAAATGCCATTTGGGAGCATGAGGTGATGGGAAGCAGGGGCGTTTGATCATCCAGTCACTAGTCTCTGTCTGAACACGCGGTTCTGCCTCCAAATAAACAAGTGGGAGAAAAATCTCATAATGAAAGATTCTAACACCTTCTGGGCTAAGAGTGGGGAAGGCTCCTGCCCCAGTTCTCTGCTTCTCTCAGGAGCTTGCATCAAAATCAGAGCAGGGTTATAAGTCATCAGGCAACGACGAAGGTCACTAGTGCAACCGCTCCTTCTCTGAGTGACAAACTCGACTGGTTTTGTACTAATTTGAAGGATACCATTCGGGATCTGTGGGATTTGCCTTTGGCTTCAAGCCTACTAGCCAATTTTACAGGAAGATTAAGGAATTGTTACAGAAAAGATCCAAACACTCCTGCTGCTTCCAAAGACAGCCTCCCTTCTGAAAACAGCAGGAACCCCCCGCTCTTTCCCACAAGCACTAACCCAGCCATATCTGCTGTGCAGGATGCAACACAAGGTGAATGCCATCATGGTTTACTTGTTCTTTGTCTCAGTCACAGCCCTGATCCCCACTCACACCGCTTGCAAGTTGCCAGATCTGATGTACCAATTTTCTTGGAGCCTGACACTCCTCTTACACCCACTGGTGCAAACTGGAGAGACAAGTACTGAGGCCAGGAGAACAACAGCACCTCAACATAACACCTGCAACAAGGAGCTGCCAGGAGATCTGTGCTTAGCTGTGCCTGGATGGTGGAGAGTCGTACTGGACACATTGAACGTCCCTGGACTGGGATATCACAGTAGAAGCAGTGCTGGACTGAGAGGTGTTCCAGGACATGGACACACCTCAGCACCCAGCCAGCTCCTCTCCCATGGAAAGAACCCGTTTCCTGCAAAAACCGGAGCAGGTAGTTGAGGTTGCAGTACTTCCCCCTAAAATGGTTTTCTTGTGAACATCTTCCTCCAGGTGACTTGCACAGAGCCAGCCAGGATGCCAAAGATTTTTAAAGGGTGCACTGACAGTTCTGTGTGCAAGTGATGAGGTTGCAAGTGATGAGTTTGCAAGGATCCACCTCCTTTGCCATTGCTTGGCATTGGCTTGACTTGATCTGATCTGAGGACATGTCTTGTTCTTTCATCTCAAATGTGAGTTATCATGCAGCTGAGATGCTGTATGCAAGCTGCTGACTCTGTAACTCTTCCTGGGGTGCCTGCTACCTGCCTGGTGCCTGCTATGGAGCTGTTAAGGGGTAATTGTCCCAGATTTTTGCTTCATCTTGACCATCTCTGAGTCTGAATTGAACGTGGTTCCCTGCATCATATTTTAATCCTGAGGCTGTTTGCACTTCTGTTCCTTTGGGAAATGTAGGAAGACAGGGTCCCTGATGAGCAGGGTGCAGAGTTCTGACCCTGAAGTAACCAAAACCTGTGCAGATTTGCTTGAAGGAGTTGAAGAGACCACTGTCCCAGGGGCACCAAAGGGGATTTCCTTGACCAGGTTGGAGACTGGCAGAACTTTCTCAGCAAATATCAAGAGATCAGAACGTTTTCCAGTGACTGAATTTGATTCTGAGGGTCACCCTGTATTTAAGAGAAAGTCCAGTCCTGACCAGGGCTGACTACTTCTGCAGGTGGTGGAGGAGATGGTGGTGTATGAGATCAGCCTTCAACTCAGGAAATTCCTGAGAAGTTTGAAGCTTTTTGCAAGAGGAGGAGGGTTTCAGCAAAGTGTCAAGAGAACATGAGATCATATCATTGCATTTATTTATATACCAAACCTGGCATCTGCTGCACCCAAGCTCGCTGCAGTCCTCAGCATTAAACATTTCATTAGCCCACAGCCCCTCTGGCAGAGCTCACACCCGCACACAGGCTGTTTAGCAGCCAATCCATCCCTTTAATTTCTCATTAAACTTTAGATGTAATGAATTTTTCAGTGGTCAAATGAATAAAGCAGTTAAAATAAAAAAAAAAAAAATGGCTGGATAGCAAAGGTTTGGCCTTTGCTATTTACAGCCTTTAACGATGTTGTGAAGCCAAGAAGTGTCTGTGCTTGTTTGTTGGGTGAGCAGGTCTCTTCTGGGGGAGGCTCTTTGGAAATACCATCCTTCCAGCATGAGTCGGAGGCTTTGATCCGAGGAGGGGAAGCCAGGGAATAGTCAGTCCCATCAACAAACATTTATAGAAGAAAATGTTTGGAATCTTTAAAGGGCCAGCTTTCTTCTTTTTTTTTTTTTTTTTTTTTTTTTTTTTTTTTTTCAGGTGACTGCGTCTTTTTAAGAGAATTATACTGAAAATAAATAGCGACCACCTACCTTTGCTAGAATCATGTGCATTACTGAACATTGCCTCCTTTTTGTACATCTGCTCTTGTTCCCCAGCTGAGTCCTGCACTGGACGCTGCCTAATTTGAGCGCTGTGGCAGTCAGCCACTGGCTAAGCCAAAGCTTAAGGCTCAACCCCAGCCAAGCATGCAGTGCAGGCTTAGCCTGCATGGCCATAATGGTCCTTCTGGCCCCAGACGCCATGAATGAGTCACCAAACTTCCACTTTGGCACCCACTGGTTCCCTTGGTCTTCATCATTAAGGTGGTGACCCCAGGCTACAGAGGTGGGTGGCTGTGGCACCTCATGCCCACAGGAACCTGCTGCATTTGGGGCAGTTTCTGAGAGCCCTAGACAGGAGAGTGTTTATGCCTGTGTGCCCATTGGTGCTCACGTTGTTGCTCTGCACATCTGTGGTCATTGTGCCTTCAGACAGAGACCTCAGCATCACAACTGGGATGTGCCACTGCTGGCTTTCAGCTGACAAAGGCCATGGTACGAATGAGGGACTTTGATGTGTGACCTCTGTCATGGCTGTGCCTTTGCTTTTGGCAGGAAACTCTCCATGGGAGTCTGTCTCATGAGCTCTCCAAGCAATCTGCAGGTCTGGCGTTGAGCCTGAAAGTGGCTCTGCCCTTAGAGCAGCAGACCAGAGAAAGCAGCTTTGCATATTGCACAGCACCACTGTGGTGATGAACCATCATCCTCCTATGATGCACAGCAGGACCCAGTCTTGATGCTCTGCCAGGAAAGTGGCAGTGAGTTTAGGGTCCAGGTCCAGATGGAAACATCTACAGGCAGGTGTCTACATGTGAGTGACTCTGTGTGAGGTGAGAGTCTGAGTCCCGCTGTGCTCAGTTGGGGTCTGGAGGGCAATTTAGAGCACACTGTATTGCCCTTACTGACTCCAGCTCTCCAGTGCCTGGAAGTCCTTCTCCAGTCCTTCCTATCAGCCCTGTGGTACTAATTGCTGACCTGACTCTCATCCCTGTCTAGCAGCAGAGGTCACAATCTACAGCTGAGCTTGGGAGGGTGTGATAAGATCAAGCACATCTCAATGCAGCCAAAAGCAAAGAAGTGGCAGGAAGAAGGAGAGACCTGGAGGCTTGGCCAAGAGAAGGTAAGGACAGATGGGAGCAGAGGCAGCGGATCAAGGAGTGCAAAGGTGTGCCAGGAACTTGGGCAGGTGCTAGAGGAGAGAAACACCATTCAGAGGATGTTGCTGGACTGCTTGAGCTTCGAAAGGCTGAAGAGAAAGATGAAGTGGCAGCACAAAGAGTGAAAAACTTTCCTCCTTCAGGAAAGACCCAGACACGTGAATACTCCCAGAGAAGGCAACCAAACATTGAAGGTGGGGAGAAGAGGCTGGGAGATGGTGAGTGTGGGAACATCGGGGTGCGTGCGGAGGTGGGAGGTGGAAATCCGCAAGAGGAGTCAGGATGGAGGGGAAGTTGCCCTGCAAACGAGGGGGAAGGGGCAGTGGGTGTTTATGAGAGCAAATGATACATACCCGATGTGACTCACTGCTAGAAGCTAGATTTGCTGGATGGTTGGTTTCTTAGAAATCCCTGAGTTATGATATTTATTATAATTTCTTACATGGTTTGTCTTCAGGAGCCAAGCTATGTACAGGCATAGGCAGAAGTGCTCGCCTCCCAGCAGGCAGGCTGGTACCTGGGCGCGTGCGATGCCTCGGAGGCAGGCTCCCAGCACCTTGGCAGGTGGCCGTGTGCCTGGATCACGGCCACTCCCCGGCATTGCCACTTTGAGAACTTACAGAAGCACGGATCTTCATTCCTGCAGGTGAAGAGTCTAATAAATAAATCAATAGAGATGTGTGAGGAATGAATTACCCAGTGGTTCCAGAGAAGCTGCCGTTGATGGAGTGCAGGACCTCACCTGCCCTTGCTCAGCCAGCCCAGTGCTGCTCCTTGGTAGACCCCAGCAGCGGGATGCACAAAGGGACTCTCCTGCATCAATCGCTGAGCTCAAGCTTGGGAAGCCCTGGTGTGCAGAAGAGAGAAAACATCAAAAGGACACTTTGACACATACTTAACATTTTATATATTTTGTGTAAAATAGCAAAAAGGAGGATTTTAAAATATACATCTCCCAGGGAAAGCAACTGGGTGGATAAAAGGCTCCCAATCTGCAGGGAAAGGGGGAGGAGATGGGGGCTGATGTCTTCTTTGACTGGTGAAGGAGACAGCAAGTGATTCCCAAGAGCAGCCAAGGTGTCCTGCAGGTGCTGAGGGTGAGGGCAGGAGGGAAAGAGCCCCCAGGCTCTCCCTGACAAAGCCAGGCACATTTGGTGACTGCAGGGAGCACTGCTTCAGAGGCGGCAATGCCACCTCCCAGGTGGCAATCACAATCACAAGTCTTGTCGTGGGTGGTGTTCTTGTCAAGGTGCCAGCACCTGGAGTCCTGCTATGAAGTGTAGTTCTCAGGTTTTTTTTTGCAGAGGAACATTTTAAGCCTCTGGCCTTGGAGAGGTTTGAAATCACTATAACAGCACAACTCAAAGGTTTGGACGCTGGGGAATAAACCATTGGGTCTTTGGTTTTGTTGTTTGTTTTATTTTTGGTATTCTGTTGCTAAGCCAGGCCCCTGACTGTGGGCAGGGGGAAGGATTGAATGTCGTTGAGTTTTAATATTTGGGCCAGTGATGCAGATACCCAGAGCTGAAGGGACTGCATCATAGCTCCTCACTGAAAGAGCAGAATTGACAGTGAGTGCACACATGCCAGCTCATCCTCCACCCAACAGCCTAAATATCTGTATCTCTTCCCCCTCCATATACAGCAACATCAGGTGCACAGGAGAGCAGGACAAAAACCTATTCAGAAACCCCAAATTCACCCTTTGATACCACTCTGGAATATCACTCTCTGATTCCACAGGTGAGCCAGCCCCTTGCTGAGTTACACCAGCAGAGCTCACTGTTCTCCTTGCTCCAGACAGGAAGGTTTTACTGTTACTTCCCTCTTCTGAAGGACTGAAAAGCACCCTGTGCTGTGAGAGATGTCAAACTGTGAAGGTCCAGATTAGCTTTTTTTTTTTCCCTCTTCTTCCAACAAACCAGGCATTTAGTCCTAGGTGGGGAGGGTGTAGAGAGGTGGGGGTGTGTCTGTTCAACCGAGGAACAAGTGACAGGACAAGAGGAAATGGCCTCAAGTTGCACCAAGGGCAGCTGAGATTGGATGTGAGGAAGAATTTATTTGCTGAAAGGGTTCTGAGGCATTGGAAGGGGTTGCCCAGGGCAGTGGTGGAGTCCCCATCCCTGGAGGGATTGAAGAGTCATGTAGACACAGTGCTGAGGGACATGGGTCAGTGGGGGACTGGTCAGTGTTGGGTTCATGGTGGGACTTGATGATCTTAAAGGGTTGATTGCCTGATCCAATCCAGGCAGTTCTGGGATTCCGTGAAGACCCCTCTTCTTCTGGGCAGAGAGTGATGCAGGACAGGCAGTGGTTCACAGAAGCATGTCCCCACTCCTGTCCATGGAGACACACTGTCCATGGGGTGACAGCTTTCCCCTCTCCTTTGCTGACCAGGACTCCCAAACTCCCTTGCTGTTTGCCAACCTTCTTTTTCCACTCTCCCTGCCATGTGAGGTGTCTCTCCCCTGTCCAGCTCTGTCTGTCACTCCTTGTCCCACAACCTGTGGGCTGTCCCAGCATGTTGATGCCAGACCTTCCCCACCAGTACAGCTGCGGGACAGCAGAGCCCCTCTGCACAGGGAGACCTGGGAAATGCTGTCAGTCACATAAACAAGCAGAGCTGCCAGCTGGTCCCTGAGGCACTGCTGAGTGAAGAGAGAGACTTCAGGGGTGGGCTGCAATTGTTTCAGAAGAAAGCATGTTGTGGGGTGCTCTCTGAACAAGGAATGCTTTCAAGTTTTAACTTCATCCACTTCCTCTATTAAGCTGCTGCAAACCAGTCAGTCTGCACTGTGCGTGCCCATTTGAAGCACAGAGTGCTTTGCTTAACCCCTTCCCTTCAAGGCTGTTTTAAATGTTGCCTTTATTTTCTAGAGTATGTCTACATGAGCCTGCTGCCAGGGAGGGGTTCATGCAAAGCTCCCCCCTCCCCATGCCCAACCTGCAGGTGTTATGGTGAAGAGGCACTAGGTCTCTGCATGGAGTGGGAGCAGAGCAGGGGGCTTCACATCTCACAGCACTCTCCCACCTCTCTATGCAAAGTCATCTGCCAGGAGCTTCTTGTGGGAGTAGGCCAGCCTTAGCCAGGAGAGAGATGAGCCTCCTGCTCCTTTCACGGGCAAAATTTATTTCTGGGCAAAACGGCAGTGAAAATGGAAAAAAAAAAGAAGAAAAAAAGGTTGGGGTTTTTTTTTATTTGAAAGATTCTTTTCATGTCTTAATTTTTCCCCTAAGTATTGCAAAGGTATGCTTATTCCCCCAAACAACAGCAAACCCTTCCCCTCCCCCCAAAAACCAGAAGATGAATCCTCAGCAAGGGGAACCTCCCAGGTGCAATCTGGTGTTCAGGGCTGGTGTGCATCACTGCGCAGTTTGTGTTTGCAGTTTGCCCACCACGGACTTTGTGTTCCTCCAGATGCACAATGAGGGGCCATGTACGTAACAAAGCAGTTTTCCTCTGCGTGTCTCACAGGGCATATGCACAAAGGGCACTTGCACTTCTCACCCTCTCATCCCATCACAAAAGCTCTTGCTACAGTCGTCTGCAAAAAGACCTGGAAACCAGCACTCTTCTGCTAGGGAGACCTCCATGAAGAGCAAACCCAAAGGCCACAAGGCTTCCTCTCTGGGCAGAGAGGAGGTGCTCCTACATGGACTGCAGCAGCAGATAATTTGGCCCACACAGACAGTCAGCACAGCAAGTCACACTCTCCACAGCAAGGGTCAGGTAAGTAACTCGTCCAGGAGAGCAAGATGCACCCAGGATGCCAGGAGAGCACCAACTTGCACCAGCCAGTCAGGCAGTGAGGTTGTCAGCATGACTTTGTCCTAGAGGAAGGTGGCTGTGGAGGTACTGCATGGCTTCTGAGATGAGGCAGGAGTATGTGCTCATAGCTCCAGGGTAGGAGAAGATGAGCAGAAGGTCCCAGAGAAGGGTGCTCTGACCATCTCCTGACTTCCTTCAGCTACAGATCTTTTTACACTCACACTGGCCTTATGCATGCCCTATCACAGCTTCTACTGTTTCACCTGGACCCTGGTGACAACTCCTCTGGTCCCTGTCTTCTCTACCTGTATTGATTGGAGAGTTTCACTCTCAGCTTGGAGATGTCCTCCAGCTTCCTTGCTATAGCAGATCCTTGAGTGGTCCAGGCACAGTGGGAATGCAGTGAGGATGCCTGGCAGTGAGGGATGCGGAGTTCTGAGAGGAAGACTTGGCAGGAGTGTGTTCTGTGCACACAAGAGCAGGAGCATCTACACTCTCCTAGGGCTGATGTCTGAACAGCGTTGTCTTTCTGGTGAAGATTCTGAGGTAGAGCTGCTCACTGGAGGTGGAGGACCATGCACTGAGAAGTGGGGTGTGGGGACAGAGGCAGCATCTGGGCAGGGTGGGTGTCAGGCACTAGGACAGCTCAAACAGCACCTGTGTTCAGTCAGAAGAATAACATCTCATTTTCCAAACCATTTCCAATCCAATTCTCTATTTTGTTTTCAGTGAAAAATGTGAAAACTGTAACACAAAGTTTCCTATGGAGGTTTCCTGTTTTGACAAAAAATCAATTTTCCATTGAGCAGATATTTTAAACAAATATTTCTGCCTGCTGTATGAGGAATGAGCAGCATCAGTCACAGTTAGGGGAGGGAGGAGCGTGTCATGGTAAGCAGTGACTCTCAGAGATACTTGGGCTTGTGACAGAAAACATCAGCTTTGAGCTCCCTGGGCAGCACTGTGGCTAAGAGAGCTGGTGTGAGGTGGGATGTGTCACCCCTCTGTAGTGTCATCCTTTTCCTAAATAGTAGGGAAAGATGAGGGTGGTTGATTCACCCAGGAGAGGTGCCCTGAACAGGGCAGATGTGCTGGGACACACAGATGTGCTGGGACACACAGATGTGCTGTTTCTCCTCTGATGGCTGGGGAAACCAGAGCCACCTCACCAGATTTCAGTGTCCAGTGTCAGGATAGGGAAAGTTAAATAAGATGAATCCCTCCCCATGGTACCTCCAGGTATAAGTGGTATTATGGGGTAGCAATAGGGCTGTGGAATTCCCTCTTTGAGCAATAATGTTTGCTTGGTTGACTTGATCATTATACGATTTGCTTCTCTGGAAGAAAAGTGAAATGGTCAGGTAGACCCCCTAGGAGAGAGGAAATTGCTGCTGTCCTGAGAGCAATGGAGCCTGCCCAGGGAGAGACTTTCTGAACTGCAAGGCGGGAGGAAGAGCATAAAGGAACCACAGCAGGGATCAGGGCTGTTGCGATAAACATCTGGGCCTCCAGAGAGACAGGAACAAAACTACCTAGGGATAAAACTTCCAGGAGTGAAAGTTCCCAGGACTGTGCAGAGGCTGCTGCGACTCAGAAAGAGGCTGAACTGACTGAAAGCAAGCCTGGGAGCAGGGACCCGCTTGCAAGGGCTCTGTAGGCGGGGGAGAGCTGCTAATGAGCCTTTTCATGTCTCTTCTATCTGATCTAATTCTATTCTGTCACTTTGATTTTTCTTTCTGTGTAAAAGTTAATGCACGTTATAAATAATAGCTGCCTCTTGAACTGACTGATCTTCTTTGGGAAGCTCATTTTGGGGAAAAAGGCTAGGCAGAGACACCTCAAAGCAGTGTCTAAATTGGGGTCCCGTCACAAATGCACACATTGCATCACACAAGAACCGGTGCTGGTTTTCAGGCTGTGAAGAAGAAAGGGTTGAGAATAGATTTATAAAGGTATGGAAAATCTTCCTAGGATGGGAGGTTAGAGGCCATTTTGCCTACTTCATCCTTTTGAGAGGAGCCTGGGGTGCAGCTGAGGCCGTTCGTCAGGGCCCTGTGTGGGACAAGGTTTCTAATGCAGTAGAGCTCTTTCAGTCTTTTGGACAAAGGAAGGATATTGTTGAGAAGCAACAGTCAATAAAATTGAAATGTGGAGGAGCTCACAGAGGACAAGACACTGGTTGAAGGTGGAAAGCCACAAAGTCTTCAGGCATCTCCTTCCAGCTGAAGCTGGTGCCTAAAGCGAATGGGTGCTCATTTACTTGGGCAGTTCTTCACCAAACTGAATTCTGCAATAGCTTGTGAAAGCTGGTGCACATGAGCCCAGCACTTGTAGGCCAACAGCTCAGCTTAGATGAAGGATAGAGCAATCAGGACTGCGTGGCTGGGACATGCTGTTCTGCCTGAATCATGTGCATTACTGAACATTGCCTCCTTTTTGTACATCTGCTCTTGTTCCCCAGCTGAGTCCTGCACTGGACGCTGCCTAATTTGAGCGCTGTGGCAGTCAGCCACTGGCTAAGCCAAAGCTTAAGGCTCAACCCCAGCCAAGCATGCAGTGCAGGCTTAGCCTGCATGGCCATAATGGTCCTTCTGGCCCCAGACGCCATGAATGAGTCACCAAACTTCCACTTTGGCACCCACTGGTTCCCTTGGTCTTCATCATTAAGGTGGTGACCCCAGGCTACAGAGGTGGGTGGCTGTGGCACCTCATGCCCACAGGAACCTGCTGCATTTGGGGCAGAATCTGTAGCAATGTCCAGCAGGGTCTAAGCATGGTCTCTGTTCAGGCATGTTGCCAGCAGACCAATGAAGCTTCCTTCTTCAAAGGACTCTCATTGAGCAAAATCTGAGAAGAAGCCTGAGGATGAGGATAGCAGTTCCTGAGAGAAAAAAATGAGAGGAAATCTTGCTCTTTGCACTTACTACATGGCTTTTCATTTTATTTCTGCAGAGGGAAGCTCTCCTGCTTCTGTCTACATGTTGTCTCCTTCTCTGCTTCCAACAGTTAACCAGCACAGATCTTCTTTGTCCTCTGCTCTTCTCATCTGCCATACAAGTGTTTTGCTGATCAACCAGATGCTCCAAAGTCAGGGAAGGAGAGCACTGCTCTGTGCATTTGGCTGGATACAAACAGTGCTGACGTTGAAAAGGACGCACGTAGTGAGTGCTCATGGAAGTCTCCTTCCATGGAAGTTGGTGTGTACACGGATGTGCACATGGCTGGAGCTATGCATGAATGGGGATGGGGTTAATGGCAATTTAAACTATTAATCAGTTCCTGGGGAAATAGTTGGTTCCTTATAGCTGTCCCCTTCCCTTTAACTAAAGCAGGCTGCTGGGAGCTGGAGCCACATGGACAAGCTGTGGGTGGGCAGGAGCCCTGAGGGAGATGCCTTTGGCAACCTAAAATGTGGGTTCTATGCAGAAAGAGCAAGACATTGCTGTGCTGAAAATGGGCTGTCAGAGGGTTATATCTGAAAACAGGGCCCCGGTCCCACACTGATGACAGGTCCAGGACCATCTGGAGTTCAGCCTTGAGGTGGGTCCTCATGACTGACCCCAGAGAAATCCATCTGAGTGCAGGAACAATTTTCTTTTCAATCCGGTGTTGAAAACCAGTGAGGACCCAGTGCCTGGGCACACTGGAAGGGGTAGGTTCTGGGACTTAACTTGACAAGAAACACATTAATTCCTTGCTGTTTATTATTTTGCTAAATTACCCTGTGTGTTTTATGGGCGTACACCTGGCAATAGGCTCTTGAGGGAAGAGCAGACCTGCATGTGGTCAGCAGTTCATTTAGACAGGACTATACCTAGTGCTTGTTTGAGGTCTCAATCAGCTGACAGAAAAATAGAACTGTAGCTGGGGATGTTCTCACTGAAGGGCTAAAAATTCACAGAGAAGAACAGCAGCTACACCCCAAAGGTGTCACCTGAGCTTCTCAGACCTAAGCTAACTCTGGAGGTGTGAGGAGGAGCCTTCTCAGTAAGGTGGACACTTGGTGAAGTTGGGTAGAGCAGAGCCAGGCAGGGGAGCAAAATCCACTTGAGGCCTCTTGGCAAGAAACAGTGGAGTGCATGAGCTCTTGGCAGGTTTTGGGTGAATAACTGGATGGAGGTGACATCTTGGCAACTCTTCCCATGTCAGGGGGTCTCTTGTGCTGGTGAGCTGCCTTTGAACAAGCTCCTGGGTTAGACCTGTGCTTCAAACATCTTGACTTGGGAATCCCAACAAGCTTACCTCTGCCCTCCCAACAATGTTCCTTCCTTGGAAAAGAAGCATTGAGCCACTAGAACCTCTAAGTGTTGAAAAAAACCATTTAATGCCCTCACTGTTCTGGATCTGCTAGGAGCAGGTGAAGGAGCTCTGCTATCTTCTTGCTGTGGTACTGCAAATGGTCCCCATGTACTTGGTCAGCTGTGTTGCTTCTCTGTCCCTCCCTGTAGTTCCCTGTGATTATTAAGGGCTCATTTGCTGATGCCCTGGCAGCATCGCACCAGTGCTGTCATCTCTCTGCTGGCTTGGCACTCCTGAGCGGTGGCTGAGGGCTCCTGCTCTTTTTCTGCAGTCAGATCAGGCTGTGAAAATATAATTTGCTGCCCTGCAGTTCTTGCAGCCCGTTGGCTTCCCCGCTTGGCTGCCTTTCCTTCCTGTTGACTGTCTGCTATTTTGGATGATTTTTTCCCCAAACTGTCCTCACCTTTATTTACTAGGGCAATTTGCATTGTATTATTTTCTGCACATACTTCAGAGGTTTCGTCTGCATTTCTCTTTCCTCTCTGGGGCTCCTCACTTCCTTCTGTTTAGCATTATCTGCAGGGCTCTGTCCTGTGCAGCTTCATTACAGCTTATTTCCAGTGTGCTTCTCTCTGCCTGTGTAAAGCCTCTTCCCATGTCTAAGTGCTGGCCCACCTGGGCTCTCTTAGCAGGTGACCTGATTTACTCCCTCAGACCATTTCATTATTTAAATCACCTCCATACACATCAGCTGCTCCTGTTCTTAGCTCTAACCTGTGATCCTCCCCACCCCTGCCTCAAGTGGTTTGTGGTTGTTTGGTTTTTAATTTTTCCATGTGGGTGGAAGAGGAACAGCTGTTCCCACTGGGTTCCCGTACTGACTATGAAGGGATCCCACACAGCTAGAGGAATACCTGAACTTTTCTAGCTTTTTGGAGTTGAAACTTCTGACAGCATCTCCTTTCCATGTTCTCCTTAAATCTGTGGAGTAAAAGGCTCTGCTCTGCTGCACCCTGAACATGTGGAAAGCTCCTTCCTCAGCTCCTGCCTGTCAAAATTCCTTTTCTGTTCACTGACCCTTCACTGAAGGGCAGTTCCCAGCTTCCCAGTTGGTTCTTCAGATTGACAAGAGAAAGAAGAGAATAAACTGTCAGGATGCCAAAATTACCTGCTAACACCAGCAAACATTTGGGACCTCTCTGAAGCTCCTGATACCCTGTGCTCCTTTGCTATAATGGCAGGTTACTAATTCAGAAATGAGCTGTGAAAGCAAAGCTTCCATCATTGAATTTACCTTGCTTGGAGAGGCTCTGTAGAGTGCTCCAGGAGCACAGGACCTCACTTTTGGGAACACGTCTTAAGTGCTCCAGCTGGTGGTGGAGATTCAGCCCCAGGACTGGGCTAAAGCTGTGTTGAAGTTAACCCAATGTGTATTGTGTGGACGCTGGGTCTCCATCACCATCAACCTCACTCATTGCAGGTGAGGGAACAGAGCTTGGACTCTTCCAAACCCTCTCCAGAGCTGAGAACTGTAATAATAAATAACAACAATAATATTAATAATTACAATAGATTTAATAACAAGATATAAGTGTCCTGGTGACTTTCCAGTATCCCACTGAGATCAAAGTGGCCCACATTCAGACTGGCCCATACCCTCTACTCCAAACAGAAAGGTTTTTTTCTGGCTGTAAACTCTTCCGATTGGAAAAATAACTTTTCTCAGCACCATCCTTCCACACCCCGCAATATATTGCTTTTTATTTTTATTTATTTATTATATGAATTACTTTTTAAATCCAGAATTTTTGTATAGATTCAAGTGTGTATTTTTGATCCTTTTATATTCTTTCCTCAATTCCAGGTTTGTTTTTCTTTCTTAAAACCGAAATAGTAAGTTTTTAAACTTGTGTTTATTTTTCTTTTTGTTTTTTACCTCCCTTTCCAGCCTCTTTCCTATTGACATGATATTTATTTAATCAGCCTTTTCCCAGCCTGTTCATAGAATCATAGAATCCCAGACTGGTTTGGGTTGGGAGGGACCTTAAAGCTCATCCAGTCCCAACCCCCCTGCCAGCAGCAGGGACACCTTCCACCAGACCAGGTTGCTCAAAGCCTCATCCAACCTGGCCCAGAACACTTCCAGGGAGGAGCAGCCACAGCTTCTCTGGGCAACCTGGGCCAGGGTCTCACCACCCTCACACCAAAGAATTTCTTCCTCACATCTCAGCTCCATCTCCCCTCTGCCAGTTTCAGGCCATCACCCCTTGTTCTGTCACTCCCTGCCCTTGGCCAAAGTCCCTCCCCAGCCTTCCTGGAGCCCCTTCAGGTACTGGGAGGCCACTGGAAGGTCTCCCCGGAGCCTTCTCTTCTCCAGGCTGAACAGCCCCAACTCTCTCAGCCTGTCCTCACAGCAGAGCTGCTCCAGCCCTGGCATCATCCTCGTGGCCCCCTCTGGACTCGTTCTAACTGGTCCATCTCCCTGTTTCTTTGCGTGTCTGTTTATCAATTCCTCCCACTTTGACACCCATTCCTTAAAACCCTTGTTAACTGTTTTACTGCTTTCAAATTAATTTGGTGGATGGGACAGAACCTGAAAGACAGTTAGGGTCTTGCTTAAAAGGCTGCAGTGTGCACTCGATTATTACTCCTCTTTGTTCTCTACCTTCTACCATAATTAGGTTGTGTGCATGTGTGTGGGTTTGGGGAGGGTTATAGCTACTGAGAAATTCAGAGGAGAAATGTAGGGGGAGACATGAGGAAGATCAAATAATATGCAGCTAAAGAGGGATTAGAAGCTATCTATAAAAAATAGATTTTAGAACTGTTTACTGAACAACTTACTTTTCATTTCCATCCTTTTATTTGTGCTGAAAATGGAAGCTGGGGGGGTCTCTGTGAAATATTGGTACACTTTATTTTTTCCTACATGAAAGGACATGGAAATCTGTCCTGAGCAAAATGATGTGGAGAAAAGTTTATTCTTATGTTTTTAAACAGTCCATGAAAGCCATTTGATTTGATTACTTGGACATCTTAAAATATGTTCACACTGCTAATCCAAATATGTGCTATTTTAAAAATTGATACAATGCAGAATATAAAAAAGCACAGATCCAACACTTGTCCTAAATTCAGTCCAAGTTTTAAACCAAACTATACGGTAGTATTAAAATTACAGATATTACTAGTCCATTGATTCATTCACATCATAAGCAGCATTTGCATTATGCATTTTCTCCTTATGCTTTCCATTTTCCATACAAATAAGTAACTAATCCTTATAACAAAATATTATTATTGCATGGCATACATTCCATTTTCCAGTAAGGAGGTAAAAGGCTTCTGAGCCAAAATTTGTAATTTTTTAAATGGCAAAAGAAATTAATTCACAGCCAAAATTTCAATCTGGCTTGATTTCCGCAGCAGAAATGTTTTTATTTCTTGGTCCTAGAAACCTCTTTCAACGAATACAAAAATAAAAAAGGTTTAGGGATTTCTCTCAGATCCAGGATAATTTTAAATAAAGAACAACCCATGGATACATGCTGATTGATTTAAATTCCATCCCTTGCAGTTGTTTGGTTTTGCTTCAATCACGCTTAAAGGGCTTGAAATTTCCAACTTGAAATTTTGGCCAGCCCAATTTTTAAAAACATTAGAGAATATAGTAAATAGAGACAGAAGGAGCTTAAAAATGTCTAAAAATTAAAGTTTCTGTCCCAGACACCTTCCTGGGAGGGGATGTGTGTTCTGTACAAGGAGACCACGAGCGCTCCAGTGCAGGCGCATCATGGTTCAGGTGAGAGGAGAACATTCACCCCCTCCTGGTGAAGGCAGATGGGACAAAGTTAAGGAGGTGAAACATTTTCCTCTGTGACTTATTATACATGAAAAAGCATTTAAGCACAGACTTCAGTCCTTGGCCCCCTCTAGGTTGGTGCAAAGGATTGGCTCACACCCACCAGACCCTCACACATCCAACCCTGCTCTGCTCAGCCTGTCTCTCTGCCCTCCACACTGTTGTGTCAGCATGCATGGGCTGATGGAGCGGGGTCTGGGTGGGATGGGGAGCTTGGATCCACCCTGGAGCTGGGGAGAGGATGCAGCTGGGCCACGTCCTTCCTCCCTTCATGCTCCCCAGCTGGGTCCTGGCCCCAGTATTGGCAGAGCAAAGCCAGAAGTGCCTGGCAAGCTGCAGCAGTTGGCACCTCCGTCTAGACATTGGGCTGCTTCTGGAGACAGTGGTTATCTTTTCTTGAGGAGGAGCACAGTGTCTGGCTGTGGGTGCTGCTGCAGCAGTGACATGTGTCTGGCAGGACTGGGGGCTGAATGGCAAACAGGTCACATTAAATGGGCAGATGAAGCACATCCGTGGTGTACTTCGGTGCTTCTGTGAGACAGCATTTCCAGTTCCTTTGCACAGAATCGCAGCAGTTGGAAAAGACCTTTATGATCATCGAGTCCAACCATGAACCTCAGACTACCAATTCCACCTCTAACCCATGTCCCTGAGCACCTCATCTGCCCATCTTTTAAATACCACAGGGAAGGTGACTCTACTACCTCCCTGGGCAGCCTGTTCCAATGCTTGAGAGCCCTTTTGGTGGAGAAGTTTTTCCTCAGATCCAATCTAAACCTCCCTTGGTGCAACTTGAGGCCATTTCCTCTTGTCCTGTCACTTGTTTCTTGGTTGAACAGACCAACCCCCATCTCTCTACACCCTCCTTTCAGGGACTTGGAGAGAGCCAGAAAGTCTCCCCTGAACCTCCTACAGGACCCTCAGCTCCTGCTCGTTTCTCTTGGGCTCATCCTAAAACACCTCTACCACCCCAAATTGCATCCGTATTTCTTTTTGACCTGTTGCAATGAAGTGTGGCTAGTCTGGATCTGTGTTGATCAGCCTGGTGGCCACTCTGAGCAGATCATGGTTGAGCTGTCCCTGCCTTTCCCCCAGAGAAGACACTAACAGTATCAATTTTTCTTCCTCAGCTGCAGGTATTCACAACACCTCCTGCCCCTGGGACCTCTCCCCTCTTCCCAACGTCACTGGAGTTCAGTTATTCAAAGGGGCTGGCAGTCAGTTGGGCAGACTAGACAGTGTGATCCCATGAGTCTTTGTTCTTCATGAAACCAGGCTAAAAATGAGTTTTTCTCAGTGCAAGCCAGTTCACATTCTTTCTAAGAGTTCTTTGATGATCAAACATTTTCTTATTTTCTGATGTTTTATACTCCTTTCCCAAAATAACAAATTTCCTAATGGAATCAGTTAGGCTATTAGTTCTAACAGTCTTTGCCATAAACCAACAGCCTTTCTTCTAAGTCTGGCTTCTCAAATTCGACCACACTTTTTCTTGCACAAGGCAGGAGGAGCTCAGGATCGTTAGTGGTCAAATCTACCACAGATCCAGGAAGCCCAAAGGAACCTTTTGGTGGAATATTTTAGGTTGAAGGCACATCTGGAGGTCACCTAGCCCAAGCCCTTACTCAAGTTGGGTCACCTAAGTTGGTTGCCCAGGATCATATCCAGTCAGGTTTCGAATATCTACAAGCTAGGAGACTTCACAACCTCTCTGGGCAACCTGTGCTTGACCTTCTTCACAGTAAAAAGGTGGGGGAAAAAAAAAAAAGCTAAACCACACCTTATCAGCTTTGAAAGGTCTTGGAGAACGGGACAGGTGTCTGAAGGACAATAACCTATGTCACTCCAACCTTCAAAAAGGGCAAGAAGGAGGATCCAGGCAACTACAGGCCAGTCAGCCTCACCTCTGTCCCCGAGAAGGTGATGGAACAGATCATTCTTGATAACATCTCTAAGAAATTGGAAGAAGAGAAGGTTATCAGAAGTAGTCAACATGATTTCACTAAGGGGAAATCATGCTTGACTAATCTGGGAGCCTTCTATGATGTCCTCCAAAGCTGAGTAGATGAGGGGAAAGTAGTGGATGTTGTCTACCTTGATTTCAGCAAGGCTTTTGATACTGTCCCCCACAACATCCTTGTAGCAAAGCTCAGAAGGTCTGGGATGGATCAGTGGATGGTGAGGTGGATTGAGGACTGGCTGACTGGCAGAGCTCGGAAGGTTGTGATCAGTGGTGCAGAATCCAGTTGGAAGCCTGGAACTAGCAGGGTTCCCCAGGGGTCGGCACTGGGTCTGGTCTTGTTCAACATCTTCATCAAGGACGTGGATGTAGGGACAGAGTCTGCCCTCAGCCAGTTTGCTGATGATACGAAGTCGGGAGGAGTGGCTGACACAGCAGAAGGCTGTGCTGCCATCAGAGAGACCTGGACACACTGGAGAGTTGGGTGGAAAGGAACCTGATGAGGTTCAACAGGAACAAGTGTAGGGTCCTGCACCTAGGGAGGAATAACCTCACTGACCAGGACAGGTTGGGGGTGACCTGCTGGAGAGGAGCTCTGCAAAAAAGGACCTGGGAGTGCTGGTGGACAGCAGGTTGGCCATGAGCCAGCAGTGTGTCCTGTGGCCAGGAAGGCAAACAGTGTCCCAGGGGTATTAAAAAGAGCGTGGCCAGCAGGTCCAGGGAGGTTCCCCCTCTACTCTGCCCTGGTGAGGCCACATCTGGAATACTGTGTCCAGTTCTGGGCTCCCCAGTTCAAGAGGGACAGGGAACTGCTTGAGAGAGTCCAGTGGAGGCCACAGAGATGATGAGGGGCCTGGAGCATCTCCCGTACGAGGAGAGGCTGAGAGAGCTGGGACTGTTCAGGCTGGAGAAGAGCAGCCTGAGAGGGGATCTGATCAATGTCTGTAAATACCTGAAGTGTGGGGGCCAGATGGATGGGGCCAGTCTCTTGTCGGTGGTGCCCAGTGACAGGACAAGGGGCAATGGGCACAAACTGGGACACCAGGAGTTCCAGACAAACTTAAGGAAAAACTTCTTCACTGTGAGGATGACAGAGCCCTGGGACAGGCTGCCCAGAGAGGGTGTGGAGTCTCCATCTCTGGAGATGTTCAAACCCACCTGGACACTTTCCTGTGCAACCTGGTGTAGGGAACCTGCTTTGACAGGGGGGTTGGACTGGATGAACTCCTGAGGTCCCTTCCAACCCCACCAGTCTGTGGTCCTGTGATTCTGTTTCCTTGTGTTCGGATGGAATTTCGTGTTTCACTTTGTGTCCATTGCCTCTTGTGCTGCCACTGGGCAGCACTGAGAAAAGTCCGTCTCCCTGTTCTCTACACCCTCCTATCAGTTATTTATACTTATTGATAAGATCCCTCCTGAGCCTTCTCTTTTGCAGGCTGAACAATCCCAGCTCCTGGAGCTTCTCCTCGTAGAAAAGGTGCTCCGGTCCCTTAATCGTCTTACTGGCCCTTTGCTGCACTCATTCCATTAAGTCCGTATTTTTCTTGTTCTGAGGAGTCCACAGCTGGACCCAGCACTTCAGATGTGGCCTTACCAGTGCTAAACAGAGGGAAAGATCACCTCCCCCGATCTGCTGGCAATGCTCTGCTCTACCAGGACTTCTGGGCTGCGAGGGTGCATTGCCAACTCATGGTCAACCACTAACATTAATGTGTTTGAAGACCAGTGGTCTAGTGGAAGGTGTCCCTGCTGGGAGGAGAGGGGGATTGGAACTTGATGATCTTTAAGGCCCCTTCCAACCCAAACCAGTCTGGGATTTTATGATTAGCCCATTTTACTTCTTTTATTTAAAAAATGGAAAACAAAGCAAATTGCACAGTGAGTTTCCTCATCATTATTTGCTTTCACAAACCACCACCAGTGTAAGAGAATGAAACCTGTAATCCGAGTTGCACTATTGCTCCTCTGGGCATGTATCACTGATGGAGAGCACCACTGGGCTCTGCCATTCAGCAGCTCCTGCCAAGAGCTATCAAAGCTGGCAGCTGTTTTACACCCTCAGCATTTCTTACCTTGTGCCTGGATCACTGCTGCAAAACTAAGGCAGCATCCCTTAGAAAAATTTAAGGGAATTTTGCTGAGTGCAGGATGTAGCCTGGCATTAAAACCTCCCAGAAGAGCGAGGTTAGCTAACAATTACTGCTTCATGAGCAAGTCAGAGAAAGATTCACTTTCTATCCAGAGAGACTAATTATAAAATGAAAGCCAAGGGCGCAAACAAACAGTCAGGGTGGATAAAAAGGAATTGTTAGGGAAAAAAAAAACAAACCACAAAGCCTCAGCACATGGGTTTCCTAGTGTTGGCTTGATAACTCTAATGTTTAATTTGTTGGAGACCAAGAGGGACATTTCTGTTGTAGGTCTGACCTTCATTTTGCTCTCTTTTTAAGAGGTTTGAAATATTGGAAGTTAATGTTTCATGGAGGAACACAGTATCTAATAGAAATCCAGAGATGTGTAGCCACTGAATTCTGTGGGATGTGGAAGTGTGTAAGTAGTTAGTCAGCCCTGTCTCCTCAGATGCCTTTTTCTTCTTTGTAAAAATCCCTGCTTGAGTTTCTCAGGGTCCTGCTTCCCCCAGGCACACAGTATTTCAGCTTTTGGATTGGCTGATACATCTTGCGTGGAGTAAAAAGGCTTGAATTTGGGCCATTTCTTTTCACTAGATAATGGGTGGAATCTGACAATATTTAACTGGATAGCCTTGTTGCTTATTTTAGTGTCATGAGGAGCAGATATTTTTCCTCACTGAGTGTTCCTAGGTTGTTTCCCTTTAACCTTTAATTTACAGATTGGTCTCCACTGTGGGTTACATGAAATCACGAGGGTGAACCTCTAAAGCCTGAGGAGTCTCCTCAAAGAGACATGGGTGTGTTCATGCATGAGGAGACATCGTTCCAAAGGCTAAGATGGGGCAAAGAAGTAACAAGTCCTGCCAGTTTAATGTAATAAGGCCTTACTGAGAGCAGGAGCTGCCACAGTGCCCTTAGCAGTGTGCTGGCACCCTCCTGAGACTGCCTCCCGCCCCAGGAGTGTTGTCTCCACACTGAGAGAGGTAGTTCAACCCTGGGCAGGAGGACTTGTGTTGCTTTGTCAGGATGGGAAGGGAGGGAAATCGCTCACAGCTGTGCCAGTGAAGGAGTTAACTATTCTCACCTTGTGCCGTTACTTCCTTACAGATGAAGCGACAAAAATGTGGTCTCTTTCTGTGTCTCATGCTTTATTAAACCCTAAGGGCCACATCTTGCTTTCACCTCCATGTGTGAGATGAGGTGAAAGTCACACGGATGTGGCTGGGTTTCTGTGGTGTGTCTGGGAACAGGAGCAGAGCCTCCTTTTCAGCTTAACCCTGCAGGTTTTCTGGTTTGGATTTTTCTGTTTTGCTCATGGGTGCACAGCCATCTGCCCCTCTGCTACAGTGCTCTCTGCCATCTGTCCTAGGAAAACAAAATAACTGCAAACCCCACATGCTCACAGGCTGCAGAGGTAACAGCTGAGATGTTACTGAACGTGCTGAACAGGAGGCATCAGAGTATTAATTTGCTCCAGGAGTCTTCTCTGAGTGGTGAGTGTCTAACCTGAGCTGTTTGGGCACATTCAGCCAAAGGAAAGTTTAGACACTGAAACAAGCAGAGATGCTGCTTCGGGCTGTGCGTCATATGCAGCAGGAACCTACTGCCTACCTGTTGCCTACAGGGACGTGGCATGAGGGCTCCAATGAAAGGGAACTCCTCCTCCAGGTGCTGCTGATATCTAGGAGATGGTGCTCAGACACCCAAGATGGTTCAAGGGAAGCTGGTTGCTAACAAAGCCGTGTTCTACAGCGCTGACCTGGCCAGCATCCTGCTGGGATATGTGGTGAGGGTAACCACAGCCATCCAACATCTGCCAGTGGTTCTCTCTGGAGGGATGAAGCCCTGGGAAAGGAACTGCCCTTTCTCCCGGCATCCTCTTTCTCCTGGAGTCTTCTTCCTCCTTCGATCTTCTTCCTCCTGGGGTCCTTGCTCGCCGCAGGACATACCACAGACATCTCAACCCAGTGCAGGCTTCACAAAGCTCTGCACTGGCAGCTCACAGCGGTGGGAAATGCTGCTGAAGAGTGAGGGCTGACACGGTGCCTCCTGCACCCTCAGAAGATGGATCTGGGTGCATGGCAGCTCTGCAGGCATGAGCTGAAGGGGCGGTTGGAAAGAAACAAAGAACCATCCCCAACAACCTGGAGGTCCAAGCTCTAGGGGAGGGAACTTGGACATGACCCCGCTGTCCTGCTGGGTGATGACCCTGCTATCCTGCCAGGTCATGCAGACACAAGTGTGGTATGAGGACAGAGGAGTAGCCACAGAGGTTACAGGGAAGCCTGTGATGGTCACAGAAGCCTGGGAGCTGCTGCTGAGGACAGCTCTGGCCTCGTTGAGGCAGATGGATATAAATCACAAAGCTGCAAGGACAATTCTCTTTACTCAAAAGGCAATGCAGGTTCTTGCTGTCATGTTTTCTCTCTGAAACCTCCCTTCTTTTTGTCCTGCCTTCAATGTAGCACAGGGAACACCCTGAAACTGTGTGTGCCTTCATCCTACGTGAGACAAGAGGTGACATGAAGCTACTGGTCCTCGACTTTATACAGCATAGGAGAGCAGGACTGGCCAGACACGTGCCTCTGTTCAAGGCAAAACTTGGCCAAACTCTGCAGGGAGAGCAGCCCCTGAAGAACTTTCCTGTGCAGGGACATCTAAATGTCTCAAAATGCTGAACCAAAATATGTGAACTAATCCTGATGTTTTTAGCAGAGGTAAAACAAGACAAATTATTTTATTTCTCAGTCACCAGCCAATGCACAGGCAGGGAGTCTGGTATGAGATTTCACATGGCCCTGTGCTTTTTTCCAGTCTTTCTTCCTTTCTGCTTGTGGGTAAGGAGGCAGCCAGCAGCAGAGCTGTCCTGTCCTGTTCCCCCACAGGGCTTTGAGGTGGCAGGGGTTCTGTGAACACCACAGCCTTTTCAGAGAACTGAGGAACTATCCCTGAAAGCCCATGATTGCCGGTTGGGATGCAGCAGAAGGCAGGTTGGAAAACACATGATAGCTTTGTGGGCCTAAAATGCTTAGGGCAAAACTCCTTGACAATTTTACTCCATGAAGGGCTCTTTTTCACCTTGTTTCTGTCCCAAGGCTTTTAATAGCTCCAGCCTTGATCTCTTCACCAACACATGAATGACAGCTGCAGAAGAACTATAGCATTTTAATTGACATTTGTGTTTAAAAGCTCAACTATAATTAGAGGCAAGTGAATCATCTGTAAGAAATAATTAACTCAGGCCCTGTTGCCTTTCCTCTTCTTCATGAATTTTCTGTGAACAGGTTGCTACACTCACAAGCTCATTCTTCATTCAGGCTTAGTCACAGGTTTTCTCGGGCAGATTTTTTGGTCTGCTGCCGGTGTGCCAGCAGCCAGCAGCAGGGTTGGGATTTCCCACCATGCTGGTCAGTGACATGAGCCATGCACTGCCATTCCCAGCCCTTGACTGCATGGTGTGGGGAAGCAACCGTGATGGTGTGGGTGTGAATTTTATATCCAAGTACAGGAGCATGTGGTTTAAAATGGGTGTGCTGAGCCAGAGAGCTGTGATGGGCTGGCTGCTGTGGTAGCAGGAGGGGTGGACCACCTTCTCTGGGCTTGTTTGGCTTTGTACCTGCTTAAACCACAGTGGGCCCCTCTGAAATCGAGGACCTGGTGACTCTACCACCTGCTTCATTCCTGCAAACAGGAGAAATGTGCCATCTCACCGCTCTCTTCACAAGAATCTCCCCATCTGTTGCTTCCTGCCCTGTGGCATGGGGTCTCCCCGTGGACCTTCAGTTGCAGTTTATGGTGCTGGTGTGGACCTTGCCTATTGCTGGAATGCCTCTGATGGACCAACCACCTTCCTGAAACACCTGGAGTGCAGAATGGTTGTGGTGGTTTCACTTGGCAGACAGCCAAGCACCACAAAGCTGCTCGCTCACTCTCCCCTGCCCCGGGGAATAGAGGAGAGAACTGGAGGGATAAAGGTAAAGAGACTTGTAGGTTGAGATAAGAACAATTTAATAATTGAAATAAAATAAAACTTTAAATAATAATGACAATAATCATGGTAATAATAGTACGAATAGAGTATACAAATGAGGGATGCACAGGGCAGTTGCTCACCACCTGCTGAGAGATGCCCAGCCCATTCCTGGAGAGTGTGAAAATCTCAAAACTGAAACCAAAATCCTGGGGGAGAGAGAGCATTCCAGTTGCCCTCATTAATATACTGACCATGCTGTGATATGATATGGAATATCCCATCGGCATATCCCAGTGCCAGTTTGGGTCTGCAATACTATACCTGCTCCCCTGCCCTCACCAGTTGCTTCTGCACCTGCAGGCTAGCAAAAAAACCAGCAGGGAAGTTGGAAAGTCCTTGATCCTCCAGCAACAACTAAAAACATTAGTATGTTATCAGCACTCTTCTCACACGGAATCCAAAACACAGCACTATTCTAACTACTGAGAGAAAACTATCTCTGTCCCAGCTGAAAGCCAGACAGTAGCCCAGGAACCAGCTCCTGGAGCGGCTTGGTGTGAATGCCCACCTCAGCCTGCAGAAATGCTGCAGCCCAAGCTACTGCTGGTGTCCCACAGGCAAAGCTGGGGCCAACAGCCACCCTGGAGAGATGGGAGCTGGTCATTGTGCACTACCGCTGCCCCGTGCACCCTGGCACAGTGTGAGGGGCAGAACCATGCTTGTCATTGCGTAAATTTCACAAAGAACTTTTCTTTCTTATACAGAATTCAACACTTTATATACATATGTTTTTGTTTTCTAACATTTATCTTTTAAGTCCTTGTTTGCTGTTTTGCATTTAAGCTTATTTCTTCATGAAAGCCTGATGCAAAGCCTGATGAAGCCAAATTTGCTGTGAGTAATTGTTATGTCTTTAGCAATCTTAATATGGCTTTTTAAACAAGTCATGTGTTTTTCATCCAGGAATATCAAGAAACAAGTGCTGAAAATTCTTTGACTTTTTATTTACTTGCTATTAGTGGCCTAGACAAAGAACTTGCAGTTTGTATATAGCTGTGGAGTCTAATCCAATCTAGTCCATCTATCTATCTGATACACTTGCCTGGGCAATCAGCCACAGCTTGATAACTGGGAGGGTATAGAGTTCATCTGCCAAATAGCTGGAATGACAAAAAGGACAGAAGCTGAAAAGCAATTATTAATTGATGTGGTTTTGATTGAAGTCAGCTGCTATTGATCATCTATCTGCTCAAATGAATGAAGCTCATAATGTAATCTTTCTGCTGAACATTGATACACCACGCACCGTGCACCTTCCTCATTGATCTGATGTACATAGGCAAAGTTATTTCGCATCCCATTACATGAAAATCAATAATGAGATCATATTATACAATCTGAGGTCCAACCATGGCACTTTCATTAAGGTATGCAGCACGCTGTCACCACAACAGAGGGATTAATTCGAGGCACTCTCAGTTGACATCAGTCTGTGGGATGCATGTGTGTGTATAAAATGTGGATGTATATGTGGATGTGTGTGCATAAAATTAAACCTGCTACTTTGAAATCATGCTATACCAGCCAATAAGCAGTTTTGCAAGATATTTTGTATTAAAATCTGTTCAAATGTTTTTTCTAAATGCTTCTGCGTCTTCTCTGTGAAATTGCTGTAATTCATTCTACAGAGATTTTTATACTGCACCATATGCTTCCAAACCATAGCTGTTTTACCTCATTAGCATAACCATGTGATAAAATTAGAGCAAGGTCTCGATGCAGTGTCCTGCCACGGTGCTGCGCCAGCTCACATCCAAACTTGGGATCTGCTGTGGGCGGGCTGGCGCACGCACCGTCAGGTTTCATGGCAGGGTCTTTGATGAGCTGCAGGAGCTGCCCTGCATGAGCATCTCAGGGTGGTACCACCCAGCAGCTGCAGGCACTTACTGAACCAGGATCACGGCCCAGCCACCACCGGGAACACAACCTCTGGCTGGAGATGGGGACCATGATATTACCTGGCCACAGCCACAGTCCCATGTGCTGCTCATACATTTTTAAACCCCTGCAGTCTTCACTGCCCAAGTGCCTCTGGGTTTTCTGTTCCCACCAGCTCACATGTTCTTTAGCAACAGTGTGGGAGCAACTCTTCATCTTTCTACTTTCTACCTTCCTACCCATGTTCCCAAAATCTTCTCAAATCCAGCTCAGAAGTTTGTTTTCTGTGAATCTGCTTGGAAAGGGCCCTCCCTGCTCTGCAGCAGCTCCCGTCTATGTTTATGTGGACTTTTTTTTCAAGGTTTCTAAAACATTCAAATTATTTCCTGGATATTTTCTCAAATTCTGACAAAGTATCTCTGCTCCATATGTTGCTGATTCATGTTATGTCACTGATGGGTAATCAGTGTCAGGACTGCAAGAGATGCATGTTGGCTTTATGCAGTTATCTTTCATCTTGCTGAGCAGCTTGCTGCTTCTCCAACAGGAGCAATAATAATGTTGGCAACAGCCAGAGAGATGTCCCACCATTTCCTGGTTGGGATAAGGTCACTTTTTGTTCTGAGTTGCAAGCGAAGCACTTTGGGACCTCCAGTGGAATTTGAATGAAACAAGAAAGCTATGTTTGTATCTTTTGCAAATGTCTCATTCTCTAAGAGCAGTTTACACCAGAACAACCCTGTCTGGGATTTTTTTTTTTCATTTGGGACTAATCCATTTACCTAATGAAACTGCTGAAAAAATTCTGTACATTTTCTCTGTAAATCATCATTTAAAGCCATCATTTAAAAGAAAGACAGATGTGGCTTATTGGTATCTGTCTGCCTGTTTATCTGTCTGTCTATCTGTCCATCCATCCATCCATCCATCCATCCATCCATCCATCCATCCATCCATCTATCCACTTACCTATCTATCTCCCATCTTTAAGGGTAACTAAACACTTCCCAGGTAAATCAAATCTGCATTTGGATGGAGACTCATTCATTCACAACAGCTGAGCCCACTAAAAGCAGATTCTTGCCATAAAAGTCACTTGATGCTGTGGGTGAATTACTAATCCTTGTAAACACTGTGTTTCTAGATGTAATTTATCCTAATTTAGCTCTTGTTATTGTCTTGTGTATTGTCTCTGAATAAGGCAATCTTGAAAATGCAGTCTCAGATACAGTAATGCATACTGAATGTCTGCAGCAGAGTTACCATGAGTGTTTGCAGCACCTCTTCTCTACCTGATAGTTCAAGAAGGATTGTTTTGAGCTGACACATTCTTACAAAATACAATTTTAGAAGGCTTTGGTCCCCAAAATGGTATTTTTACAATAAAAAATTAACAGCATTCCATAATTGTCTGGCATCGGACAACTATTATTCTGGGGACAATTTTTAGAAATGTTTAGGCTGTTTTGATACTGACTTTCCACATCCCATCCACTCCTCCAATCTGTGCCAATCCTCCCTGCACAGAGTCCCAGAACCCTGAGAAACACCACTGGTCTCTGTCACGAGGCACCTGCCCCCGCAGATGCTGTAATTCCACATATGAGCACTTGGTACTTCTCGTTGATTAATTACCACATGTGTTCTGCTTCTTTCTCACAGAAAGTGACACACACATGTAATGCCTCATCAGCCACTGGTTATCCCTGTCAGATATCCCCCTTTTCAAATCAGAACTTTCCACTGCATGGCTTGAGGTGCTGTTCCTTAACCTGAATGAGCTCACCATGCCCAGAGCTGATGCTGAAAAAAGGCAAATCCTAAGATAGCCTCATCCTTGGGTGAAAAACTACTTGGGAATGTCAGATGGCAAACAAAGCAGTGAAGGAGCTGCAGCTGAAAGCCAGCATCTGTCTGAGCCTGAATTCCAGTGCCTCCTTGCTGCTGGATGGGAAAGAAAGAGGCTGGAGCATCACTGGTCTGAAGTGGTCACCTTTCCTCTCTGGGACATAGCAGCTGGTTGTGCCAGGGTCAGACTCCTCCGTCTGTTGGATGTCTTCTATGGGCCAGCTGGAGCCTCCTGGAGTTCCCAAGAGGGATTCCAATGAGCAGTGGTAGGTGCAGCTCCCCGTGAGGTCCTGGGGCTGGCGCCAAGTTCCTGTGTGTGATGGGTTGGATTAGCTGCACTGGTTGGGGAACAACTCTGGGCATGGGGCCCCCAGTGCTACCTCTGCCACCACAGCTGGTCACTGGGTTGAGTACCATCCTGCAAGGCACTAACCAAGCCATGGGAGATCTCCCTCGATGGCTTAAGGCCCATCACTCTAGACCCAGCTTTTCCTCTTCCTGACATGTCATGGGCCATGCTGGTCTCAGACAAGCAGAGGTAAGGAGGGACAGAACGATGCTGAAGTTTGGGATGTCTGTGTGTGAGATTACCCGCTATTTCAGGTGTGGTGAGCACAGCCCTGCAGCCCTGTGTGTGCAGGTTGCCAGCAGTGACCAGCCGGGTGGGCTCCTGGGTGCATCTGCTCTCCTGGTTCACTCCTGCAACAATGCAAGGGATGGTCCTCAGCTTCTTTAGGGCACCTGTGAGTAGCTGTGAAGATGAAGGTAGCCCTGCAGGGAGTTGATGGCACATTGGGAATGCTTTCTCATGTAGACAAGCCCCCCAAGACTCTTTTGTACCCATCACCTTCCTCACTCTGCTTCATCACCAGACTGGAACTGCACCGTCAGCTCTTTCCATAGGGACCCTGTTGAGTGTTGCCACCCCTGAGCTCCCTGGGGTTTTCCCTTTCTTTTGGCTCCTGCCTGGTAACCCAACTCTGCCTCAATTGACCCTGCTTAAGTGCCACTTAACAACAAATTATAGCCAGCAATTTTGAAGCTTCTGTCTCTGATTATTTACATGTGTTTGTTCCTGGATGCTGCTCCAGCCTCAGAAGGTGGTAAACAGGCAGAAATTAGCAAAGAAAAAAACAAAAATGCAATTTACTTCTGGTGTAATAGCCCAGCACCATGGGGGGGTGGGGCATGGCTACAGCTGGGATGGTTGTGCTCCATCCTCCCTTTCACCCACCTGGGCTGGGGTCTGTTGTGGGGTCAGATCTCTGAGGCATCACTGCCTGTGGCTGTGGCTGCACTGAAGGGATGGTCCCTGCACTTTCACACTGCTCCTGTTGCTAAGACAACTCCTCCTTTTGGCTGTCAGAGCTCTGATCCACAGCTAGTGGGGTAGTGGGAATGATGAGAAAGTGAGCGCTATCCTGGAAGGGTGCTGGTGTTGAATAAAACTGAGCAGGATCAAGGCAGGGCTCAAAATTCACCTGGGCATCATGCTGTGCATGTGTGCACGCCAGCAGAGAGGCCACAGGAGGTGCTGGGGCAGAGGTGCAGAGGAATAATGCTAAATCTGGGGGTGGGTGCAAAAGGCTCTGTGGGAGCTTAACTTGGCTGGCAGCCAAACACCGCACAGCCGCTTGCATCCCCCTCCCTCCCCCCGCACCCGGGAAACAGGGGAGAGAGTCGGAAGGGTAAAGGTAAAGAGACTTGTAGGTTGATATAAAAACATTTTAATAATTAGAGTAAAATAAAATTAAAATAGTAATGACAATACTTGTTTTGTATATGCATACATATAAATGAGTGATGCACAGTACAATTGCTCACCACCCACCAATAGCGATCCTGGAGGTGTGAAAAGGAACCCCAAACCCAAAACCACAATCCCAGAAAAGTCCTTCCCCCCTCCCAGTCCTTTGCACTTGCAAACAATCCAAACATGATGCCCTTATACCTCATCAACATTCTTCTCATAACAAATCCCTCAGTGAAACCAAAATACAGCGCTTTCTAGCTACTAAGCAGAAAATTAACTCTATTCTAGCAAAACCAGGAGAGTGCACGGGGCACCACCATGTTGGTTTGAAGAGGGGACAGCCAGTGAGCAGTGCTCAATCCTGCCCAGGGTGAACCTGTTTGCTGTGTCTGGCTGTGATAGTTTAACTGGGCTGGCAGACAAAGAAGACACAGCCACTTGCAGCCTTCCCCACCCCCCAGGGAATCAGGGAGAGAACTGGAGGGGCAAAGGTGAGGAGACTTGTAGGTTGAGATAGGAATAATTTAATAACTAGAGTAAAGATAAAAGAAAAATAATAATAATATGAGTAATAATGATAACAGCTGTATATTTATGAGTGATGCAGAGTGCAATTGCTCACCACCCACTGATAACGATCCTGGAGGAGCAAAAAGGAACCTCAAAACTGAAATTGAAATCCTGGAATAGCGAGCCCGAGCGAACCCCAAGAGAATCCCTTCCCTTCCCGGTCAGCCCTGGTTAATACACTAACCATGACATAATATGCTATGGAATACCCTACTGGCACATCCAACTTTCAATTCAGAGTTTTACTAACTATTATACTTTTTTCTCCACTCCTCCCTTCCAGTTCTCTCTTCTTGGAAACTGCCCAAGCTCAGTGTCCTTGTAGTTATCAGCATTGTTCTCATAACAATCCTCACTGAAACCAAAACACTGTGCTTTCTAGCTACTAAGAAGAAAATTAACCCTATCCTAGCAAAAACCAGGACACTGGCTATGGTGGTGTGATCACCCTGTGACATCTCCCTGTGGAAAGCTGTCCATGAATGGTGTCCTCCAGCCAGCATCTCATGGGAGATGCCTCTGAGCCAAGGAACATTCCTGTGGGTGCCCCTGGGCTGGCACAGCAGAGAGATTGGCCAGTAAATGAGAATAGCTCAGCAGCCAGGGACTGCTGGGGGACATGTCTCCAAGGGCACAGGGGTGTGGGATCTTCCTTGTGTTCATGAACTAGGATACCTGCAGGCTCTGTGAGCTATTTGGGAAGGCTGTTCTGCGTTAACCCCCCTGGGGCTCTGACATGGAGGTGCTGCCTGCTGGAGAGCAGGGCTGTGACAGTGTCTCGTCATCGCAGTCATACCGAGAGAGCCGGTCAGAGAAACTCTCTAAGACTTGTTTTGGAGTTTTAGAAAGCAGGAATTCTTTGTTGCAGCGCTGGACACACATGGAGATCACTCCCCCAAGGTGTGTGTGTGTCTGTCTGTTCCAGCACACATCATATTGACCTAATACATGTATATTCATTGAAATTTTGAGAAATTATCTACATATTCAAAATATTTCCCGTAACCATTTAGCATATGTAAATGTCCTTCACACTTGCACAGTAAAATGAGTTGGTGGTCTTCACTGTTTCCACTGATTGGACTTCTCTTTGATTCTGCACAGTGGTGTCTCTTTTACATGCTTGGGACAGCATTCCTTGAAGAAAGTTTGGTCCTTCCTCAGGCTCAAGCCCTTCTGATAACATTTGCAAAAGGTCCTAAGGTTATCAGCAATTTGTGAGGAATTTCATTCAAAGGTTGTTAGCATATGTAAATACCAAACAATTAAGTGATCAATGCTTGTCCCATGGTTATCAGCAATTTTATGCAAAGGTTGTTACAACTGCTGGGTGATATCTAAGTAACTAAGGGAACTATAAATCTTTTAGTTCCTAATTTCTCAGGGTTTGCTCTTTCAGCATCCTCACCAAAAGAGGAGAGGTCTGCAGATCCTGCACTTCTGCAAGTAGGTGAAGCCTTCAGCACTTGCTCTGTGGAAAAACAGCTCAGCTGCTGGGTAGGGAACAACTGTCTGTGCCTGTCAGGGCAGCGGGGAGGGCACATGCACGCACCCAGGCTCACACACTGTGCTTTCTCATCTGTGTGACAGTGACAGCACTGCAGCCGTGGGATTAATTGATCTGCCTTGATCCTTCAGCCATTGGAGGACAATGGCCCCTTCCCCTCTCCAAAGCTTAGCCCAGCCATTTCAGCTAGACTAAAGCAGTTGTCTGGAGAATAAACTGGAGCTTGGCTATTTCCAGACTTCCCCAGTAGAGATGGTTTGGGGTCAGGGTGAACCCAAAATGATAACCCTGCATCAACAAGAACCTTCAAACTCGCAATGTAAGAAATCTCCCAAACCAGGCTCATCACCATATACAGCAGGTTTCAGGTGGGAGGAGGTCACAGACCACCCTGGTCTGCTCCCTGTGTGTCCTTCCCCAAGAGCAGTTGGGCTGAGGGATCTTCTGGATGGCACCTTCTAGGTCCCCCTGGCTGCCCTGAGCCACACTCACTGCACAGACAGCGGCTCCCTTGTTAGAAGACAACTCACTGTCCTGTTCCTAGGAAAGATGACCTCAAAACCTTGCCTCTCCCTCCCTGCCTGCAGGATTCCTCACTGCTTTGGCTTTGGCAGTCTGGCTTCCCCATGGGGCTTCTGCAACAGCATCGTGTTGAGGCAGATGTGTGGCAGAACCCTGTCCTGGAGGAAATTGTGTTTTCACTTGGCTTTTCCCTTTGACTTCAGGTCCTGTACCAGGAGCTCTGAACTTGCTCTGGTTTGGATGGAGCAAACAAGGCTCCTCCTCAGTTGCAGGTGCGGTCTCCAATGAAGCTTTTAAACCAACATAAACTCTTTACACCAAATATGTTGCTACTTTTATCAGATGTTTTTCTGATCTGCAGCTAGCAAGGAATCCTACACATATTAATTCATAGCTCTAGTTGCCGTAATATGCTCAAAAAAGAAAACAGAAGGCATTAAAGCAGTTCTGATCCTTGACAAACCAGTCAAAACTTTTATTTACATGTGGCTGAAGCTTTTGGCTGTCATTTTCACAATAAAATATGATAGAAAATATTATTTTTGATGGCATTTTTAAAAGGAGATTCTAAAGAAAGTACTTAATTTTAGCTCAGAAGTTTGCTGTAATTGCACACACCCACTTCAGAAATAGGAACAGAGTCTCCAAAGGAGAACATGGCTCTTTAATAACCTTTCTCATTCCTGCTAAGGTGGAAGACCTGTGACAACCTTGTTTGGACTCATGCTACCACCCAGCTTGAGCGATGGTCCCCTCTGAGCTTTGAGTTTGTGCCTTTATGAAAACAGCTCACAGTGATTAATTTTTGTTGTATTACTCAGTGCTTCTTGGTAGTAGTTTCATTCATGAGCTGATGCTCAGTCCTGCAAATAGATTCATTACTCATATGGATGTTGTACATGCAGGTAAATTATTTTAATTCTCCAGTGTTACCAAAGACTGTTTGTTGTGACAATTGACTGCTAATTACTATTCACTGCATGCACTGGGCCAGTTGGGACAATTTCTAACCCTTTATTGGGTTACTTAGTCTTTTTACCTGGAGAATGACAATTAAAGGTGAGATAAAAACAGTCATGACTGCCTTCAGCATCCAAAAATAGTGATCCACACACTGAGAAAGTATTGGGGAAAAAAATGACTAACGCAGCAAAATAATTAACAGTTGTCCACTGTCTGTGTGTTGGTGTGCACTTGAGGGTTTACTCAATATTTCATGCTTTTGCAGCAAAACTGAAGGTTAGAAATATACTTTTGATGTTCTGATGATAACTACATGAATTCAGCAGCTGGGGCTTAAAGAAAAAAACCCAAACCCATGAGGTATCATAAGACTTGTAAGGAAAGTTGTGAGCGTGACAGCAGGCATCCCCAGGCCAGCGTGCAAACACCTCGGCTGTTAGAACCTGGGACACTTCAGAAAGCAGCCGCCCTTCCACCAGTGCTGGGGATGGGGAACAAAGCAGCCTCACCAAGCTGTCTACTCTCAGAGCATATTTCACTGGTACTCTGTGGCTTCATGAGGGGTACTCCTGCCTGACAAAGTGAAGGCAGAGCAGGTCCCCTGTTCCACACAAAGCAAGGCTCATTTGTATAGAAATGAGCTGCTGTACGAGAGATAATGGTTTATTATTGCACCGTGTGGATCTCCATTCATCCACAGCCCATGTGACTCTGGCTACAGCCAAGTCAGTTTGAATTAATTTTTCAAGTATGGCTTTGTGAGACAATGCATCAGATGTTTTAATAAAATTCAGACGGGCTGCAGCTATCACAGTCCTTTCATGCACTAATTAGGGGTTTCTATTTAAAAAAAAAAAAAAAAAACAAAAAACCAAAACAAACAACAACAAAAAAGCCCCCAGCAATCAATTTTTCTGGTGATGCCTTTTTGTGATTCTGATACTCACAGTTCCACCTTCCTAGATGTTTATAAATTCCTGCCTTTAATATTTAACTTGTAGTACATTGGTTTACCAAGTATGAAATATTGCAGTCAGCCCAGTGCCAAAAGCACCCTGTTTTGCTTTGTTTGAGATGAGTCTCACATCTGCTTTGTTTCTCCCACTCTTGCCTTTCCTTTGCTCTCTAACTAAACAGAAAGAAATGTCATTATTTTTGTTCATTCCTTAAATAAACTCTGTGCCCTCCTGCCTGTGTGTGAGCTGGATCCTATGATTTGCCAGTGCTCTGCTTTTTGCCTCATATGCATATTTGTTAATTTCTGAAGAGCCTTGTTATTTCCCCAGAATGTAAGAAGGGACTTGCTGGCTGGTTTAAGTGAGGGTTAAAGCAGCCCAGGCATTTCCACTCCCTTTATTTTCAGCTGTGGTTCCACGAGCCACTTGACCTGCTCAAGAACCTCATGGACACAAGGCTCTCAGTGATCCATGGTCATACACTGTCACTGTTTGATCAGGCTTGGGAAAATGGATGAGGCTTTGATTTTTCTTTGCCTGTGGATAAGTCACCATGATCCCAAGCATGTTGGCATCCCAGAGCTCACTCCCAAGCCGCTGCTGAATAGCCAGAGGTGGATTTGGGTTTAGGGACAGTGCCAAACTCCACTGGAGCTGGCGTTCCATGATGGAGACTGTATGCACAGCTCTGTCTTGATCCACCCAAGACCCAAAACCAGGTCCTGGACTTATTCTGATGGGACAGGCTTATCACCTGGGAAGGTGTGGGATGATGCTCTCTGCCATCTGGGGCAAATGTTTCAGTGGGCAATGAAGTGAAGAATCTAGAATGGAGAAAGGAACAGACAGAAATGGATGATCTGGGTCTGGCAGGGTATCCTGTCTATACTGTGATGGGCTTAATCCCAGCCTAGCTCAGGATGTGGACCTAACCTGTGAAAACAGCAGCAGTGCTGTGAGGGAGCCCCAGCCTGAGATCCAGAGCAGGACAGGGTAGACAACAGCCATGTGCAAGGTGATGTTTGTGATGTACACCCATTCCTGGACAGGGTGGGGGTCAGGAAGGGCTGTAACACAGAGGAAGCTAGGCCCATGGGATTTCCCAGACGTACCAACTTGTTCCGGAGCTGTTGGGAACACAAGGCTGATTCGCAGTCAGAGGCTTGCTCCATCCCACCTGCATCTGAGATGAGCCCAGCAGCTCATGGCCTGGCATACTCACTGGGCTGCCTGCCAATTTTCTGCTCATCCTTCTTAAGAGTGAAAACTTTATTGGAAATTCTTGCCAAAGATGCATGGATCTGTTCAAACTTAGCTGCAAGCTATAGGTGTGATGGATATTCATCAAACTATTTTACAGGGGCGACAAGCATTGGACAGACAACACTCACTTGGTCCCAGCAACATCTGAGCACTCAGGCACATCAGTTTGGTTACAGACCACACCAACCTACTCTGAGCAATGACTCATCCCAGATGTGTGTTACCTTTTGGTAGGTGGCACCACAGGAGTTAGTGCATAGCTGGCTTCACTGTTCTCAAAAGAGCATTTACAACCCTTTGTACACACACATCCCCGGCTCCAGGAGGGACAGCCTTTGCTCCACAGTGCCTTACAGGTAAAGAACAGTGTGCCTGGCAGGTTCAGATAAAAGCAAATCATTCTGGATTCATGGATGGAGCAGAGGTTCCTGTGCTGCTTGTAAGTTTCGGGCTTTGAAACATTCAACTAACAGGTCAAGACCATCCTTGGTATAACTCCTGCCCTTCCAGATTGTGCCCACCACATTTTGGAATAAAATATGTCAGGCTAAGAGGTCTATTCCAACTGTTTTGCTAACTGAGAAAAAATGGTGCACTGTGTTGTGCTCTTTCCTCTGCACTGGCACACATTCTCCAACTCCTACCACCAAGTTTTGGGTCTGGGTTACAATAGACTCTTCACCCACTGATAGAACAACGCTCTCATTTTTATGTTCATTCAGGGAAGTGAGTGATTGTAAAATCCACACAGCCCAGCTCTCCCATGTTGCCAGCATTCCCACTGTGGTGGCTTCAGCCTCAGCTAAGACCACACAGTTCTTCACTCACTTCCCCCACCCAATGAGATGGGAAGAGGAACACAACAAAGGGCTGATGGGTTGAAATGAAGACAGGGAGGGCTCACTCACCAGTGATGGTCATGGGCAAAACAGACGCAACTTGGGGAAGAAAAATCAATTTAATTTGTTACCAAGCAATCAGAGTAGCACAGTGAGACACAACAACCACATCTGACAACCCCTTCCCCCCCCCCCCCCCCCCCCCCCCTTCTTCCTGGGCTCAATTCACTTTGCTCCCCATTTCTCTGCCTTCTCCCCCAGCAGCACAGGGGATGGGGAATGGGGGTTCAGTCAGCTCATCTCTGCCACTCTTTCCAGCATGAGATCCCTCCCAGGGCGTAAAAGGGTCCAGGGACAAAGTGTTCCAACATGGGCTGCCCATGGAGTCACAGACCTCTTTGGGCACAGCTCCCAGCTCCAGCATGGGGACATCCATGGGCTGCAGATGGGTCTCCAGTCCAGCTCACTTCCTCGCCCTGCTCTGGCATTGAGCATCTCTGGGGTTTTCTTGCTCATCACAAGCTCTCAGTGTAGTCTCAGCTGCCCTTGGACACAGCTTCCTGCTCTGGTGTGGAGTCCTCCATGGCCTGCACATGGGTATCTGCTCTGCCATTGAACCTTCATGGGCTGCAGGAAACTCAATTTACCTCCCCCTACTCTTCTCCTTGCTGATCTGGGTATCTGAAGTTCTGTCTCCTCCCCTCCTCCTCCTTCCTCATGTCATTGATGCTCTTTTTGTTCAGGCCCATGTTCTCTCCTTACTTGCCAAATCAGCTCTTCCCCTCATAAATATTGATTCGAAGAGGAGTTTCCCTATCACTAACTGGCTCAGGTGGGCTGGAGGTGGGTCCTCCTTGGAGCCAGAGGAACTTTGTGGAGCTTCTCACAGGCCTCATCTCTATAGCCCCTTCCTTCACTACCAAAACAGCACCCTCACCCTCAAACCCAACACCCCCATGCAGCGTGATGGCCATGACAGTGTGGGCTGGTCACCTTTCCCAGCATGGTGCTGTCTCACACATTGTTGCAGGTGATGCTCAAGAGATCTGATTTCTCCAGGAGAGCAGTATGGGTTCAAAACATTGGTCACTGCAGCATGCAAAGCAGACCTGTGGGCTCTTTGCAGTCCCAGTGGGTCCCTGCCCATAGACATGAGCAGAACCAGGACTGCTGTGGTGACACAGTGGCAGGAGGAGACATCTGGGCAGCTGAGATACCTCCTGTGGCAGATGCACAGACATACAACTGCTCCCACCATGCATAGCTCGATGATTTGGAGAAGTTAAAACTTAAGCAAATTAATTACTCAGCGTTATTTTCAGTTAACAACTGAATAGCTCACTCTTTAATAGAAACAACTCAATAAATCAATTAACAAATGCAAACCTGAGTAGCTCACTTGCAGGTATTTAATATGAATTACTCCATGGAAATGCTAACTCTTTAGAGTAGAGGCAATTATCTTTACTGCACCTCAGTAATTACTAACTGTAGTACACAGCACAATATTTCAGTGTAAGTTAGAGGACAGCACTGCCAAACCAACTAGCAATAAACGAGGGCAGCAGAACCCGTGAAAGCAGATTGGCACTGAGGATCACAGAATCACAGTGGCTGGAAAAGACTTTTCAGATCAACGAGTCCAACCATAAACCCAACAGGACCAATCCCACCTCTGACCCATGTCCCTGAGCACCTCGTCTGCCTGTCTGTTAAATCCCTCCAGGGAAAGTGACCCCACCACCTCCCTGGGCAGCCTGTGCCAGTGCCTGACTGCCCTTATGGCGAAGAAGTTTTTCCTCAGATCCAATCTAAACTTCCCCCAGCACAACTTGAGGCCATTTCCTCTTGTTCTATTGCTTGTTACCTGGTTGAACAGACACACCCCCACCTCTCTACACCCTCTTTTCAGGGAGTTGGAGAGAGCGACAAGGTCTTCCCTCAGCCTCCTTTTCTCCAGGCTCAACACCCCCAGTTCCCTCAGCCACTAGGAATACAGCCCCTAACACAGGATTTTGCCAGCACATTTCAAAATTCCTGTACAAGATTTCTCTATTCACTTTTTTCTCATTTGAAAAATAAAATGGAATATCTGGTGGTGGTGGTACCCAGATCAAAGCTTTCCACTGGGTTCATGCAGGGATGTTTTTTTCTGGGCAGCCTGATGACCAGCATCTGTATCTGAGCAGAGGTGCAAGCGTGGAGCTTTGCCTGAGAGGGAAGGGGATCCTCCTGCTCAGCTCATCAGTTGTGGAGGACATTGCCTGAGCTGGGCAGGGGAGAAGTCTGGTGCTGAAAGTAAACACTGAAGACCTTTCAGTGCTAAAAAACTAGCCTGGGTTTCACCTTTTCAACCCTATCTGGAATGGGTAGCCAAAAGCTGGGGCTACTGTGGAAAGGACATGTTGCATCCACCTACAGTCTGAACATCTTCTGAAGGAGCTCTTTGAAGTTCACCTATCAGTTTCTCTTTGCTTCTGTGTCTTCATGAGTGCCCTGGGGAGTGAGGACTTCTTCTAACATCAGGTCAGTGCAATCCAGCTCTGCATTTGCAGCAGGGCATGAGAACAAGGAGGTTCCTGAGAACAAGGAGGTTCCTGGAGGAACCAGCTTGACCCAGCCTGAGCTGCTGCAAGGCACATCTAGGATGGCCCCTGAGACCCTTTTCCCTGGAATCAGCATCAGCTGAAGGACTTGGTTCTGGGACCAGTGTCTCCGGTAGCTCTGTGAACCAGACTGAAGCTGAGCAGGCTGCCAGAGGGTGCTTGCAAACTTTTCTGAAGGCATACAGGTCCTGATGCTGCTGCAAATACCCCTGGGGCGTCATATCCCATGCCAGGGGCCTGGTGTCTTTGTGAGCTTGGTCCTGCCTCCGTCCAGCCTCCTTGGACAGTACTCCCAATCCTGATGGAGAACAGGTATGGCTGCAGGGCAGGTAAAACCGCAGGAACCCTGTTTGCACCGTGTCCTGCATATGCCAGAATCATTCTCAGGGCTAAGGAGAGCTCTGCTCAAGCTTGACCTTGCTGTTCCAGCTCTGGGCTGATTGGTATGCTGCAAGCTGAGCAGATAAATGAGTGGCTTAAATGCAGCACCACACGGGGAATATATTAGAGAGAGTCACCATGGAGCAATCTCCCCATAACTGGGCATGACGGAGTGCACATACCTCACCCCCCCCGCTGCATAGGTAGACTCCTGAAAACCTTCCTGAATGTGAGGAGAGTGTTTGCTCAACAGAGCCCCTGAAGTGCAAAGGATGAGCCCTTGGCACCTCCCTGCCAGATGCAGGTGCCCTTTGCACCACGCCTGGGGCATCACGGTCATGTCAGATGTTGGCTCCAGCGCTCTGGAAAGTCATGACCTGCTGTGTGAGTGCTCTTCATAAACCACACACAAGAGCAGCCTCTCTCACTGAGTGTTGTGTTGTAAGGAGCTGGGCAATCCTTCATGCATCACTCTGGTCAGGAACTGAAGGCCGTCAGAGCTGGTGATGCCTGTCCTACATGCATGCAATCAGTCCTGGGGTGGAGACTTCAACCTGCCCTTTAGATGTGGGAACAGGAGAGTGGTCATTCACTACCAGAGTGGTTCATGCTCTGTTTAGCCTCAAGCCCAGAGGACCCTCCTGAACAGCACATGGAGGAGACACCTGCAGCCCCACCAGACACCCACTGCTGAGAGAGCAGTCGAGTGCTGCCTGTTGAGAGGATGGAGGAGCTGGGTCTGCTGGAGAAGGAGCAGCAGGTGAATAAAGGAGCTACAGGGACTTTGCAGATAGCTGGGACCTGGCTTGTGGGGACCTGTAGTTTTGGATGTGTAAGGAGTGGAAGGGGTCTGTAGGTATCTGCATTTCAGCTCCTGCAGGAGAAAACTGGAGAGGTTGAGGAGCAGAGCTGTGTGTGAGGGAGGGATGGTGGAGCAGAGGCAGGGAAGGGTGAGGTTGGAAGGCAAAGGGAGAGGGGACCCCACACTGCAGCTGGGACCAAGAGAGGCAGGAAAGCTTTATTCTGAGGGATTGTAGGCTGGGCTGAGTGACCACCTAGGTACGTAGCTCTGCTCCTGGCAGGGAGGCATGACAAAATGATGTGTGCTCTCTTCTGAAGAGTGTTGAACAGCACACACGCTGCTGGGTGGGCCAAGGCTCAAAGCCAGGGGCTTTGGGAGAAGTGGGCTGCAATGTGTGGGCAAGGCACATGCTGTGCCTCAGCAATGCCAGGCACACAGGGCACATGTGACCTGGTTTCCACATGCGGTTTGCCCTGCTCCAGTTGTTTTTATTAAGAAACCAGACAGTCGTCCTCTTCCTTTATGGAGTCACAGAATCATAGTGGTTGGAAAAGATCTTTAAGATCACAGATTCCAACCATGAACCTAACACCACCAATTCCACCTCTAAACCATGTCCCCAAGCACCACCTCTACCCGTCCTTTAAATACCACCAGGGAAGGTAATTCCACCACCTCCCTTAAGCAGGTTTCATCCAGTTCGGCCACTTATGACATCCCACAGATCACAGGCGTCCCTCAGAGGAAATGGGAAGTGCTGCTGGGATCTTGAGCCCACTCCTGTAGGTCCCAGGAGTGCCACTGCCAGCGGGGTAGTGCTCACCACGGGAAGGTGGACAGTGGAACCATCATCCAAGGGATGACTCCTGCAGTGCAGAGGAGCAGGGCTGGGGTAGTCTGTCAGTGCTTCCCTGGAGGTGTTCTTGGAGGGATATGCAAAGTTCAGTTGACTGAGATCCTGCAGAAGAAGTGCACCAGTTTTCCCACTCACAGCAGCTCCAGTCCAGGTTTGCTTCACTTGTTCCAAGTTCTGCTTATGAAGAACTGCTTAGGTCCTCATAGGGGCCGTTTTCTCTCATGCAGGCAGACAACAGCCTCTCATTAACCTCTTCCTACTCCTGTTTCTTATCAGCAGGTCTGTTTTCTCACCCAGAAATTGTGCTGAGTAGGTTTGTTTTCCCTTTTGCAGGGGAGAGGATTTACGTAATTGATTGGTGTGACAAGTCACTACCAACTGACAGTGCTGGGTTACCCTGCTGCAGTGCAAGTGGCTGTAATGAGACAAAATAATGAGCTATTGTAAGGCCACCCCAGCCTGAACTGTGACACGGTGACAGATTAGTGCTTAGATCTGCCTTACACATGTGTGGCAGCCCATCCCGTGGGCACGGCGGTGCTGCGCCACGTGCAGTAATGAAGTGACGCCGTGGCGGAGGAATCGACCCACCAAACACCGCACCCAGGGGAAACACGGGGGGGTTGTGCTTTGAAGCTGAGGAGTGCTCATTACAGCTGGGGTCTGACCCCACCGCCTCACCTCCCCTCCTTGGGGATCTCCTGCCTCTCCTTGCTGCTGTCAGAGTTGCTGCTCCAGGTGCTGCCTCTCCCGCCCCTGCTAGAGTGGGGGAGCAATTAAGATAAAAACACACCACTTCACCAAGGGCAAGAGAGGGAGTGGAAGTAAAACTCAGCTGATGCCAGCAGCACAGGTAGTTTCTAATTAGCAAGGTGCTGGCTCCAGCTTGTGATTTTGTCTGGGGAAAATGAAGGCTCCCACTGCAGCTCTGCTCAGTTCCTGGAACAGACCAGAAGATGTAGCTCTCTGGCACCGTTTCTGACTCCAGATGTCTCTGAAGCCCTCCCTCCTATTGCTGCAGTGCTCCATGATCAGAGCAAAGGCATTGCAGGCTAAAGAGACAAAAATAGGCTGGGATCATGAACCTGGCAAAAGTTTCCAGGCGAGTTTTACTCTAGTTTGAGAGGAGATCTAGAGGGGCTGAGCAGTGAGTGGTTTCTCTTCCTATCAGAGGGGATTTAAACTGATTGTGTCAAGTTCTCCCATTAACCACCAATGTGATTAATGTCTCCTGTATTGTTATAAAGTGATTCCATGTTGTAGATCTTTCTGAATGCCTCTTGAATTTATTATTTCCTTGTCCCAGTTGCTATTGGTGACGGCCTTGGTAAGATCCCTAGCAACATATAGAATGCAACATACATGGAAATTAGTTGAATAGTTATCAGTATTATAGTCATAAAAGGACCTATTTCTTAAATATATGGCTAAAGTGACACCTTAACAGCCAGGGGTACTAAATGACATGAGTAACATTCATTAGTATGTTGGTACATTGGTATGATAGCGCTCCAGCTACAGAGAACTTTATTACCAACATCAAATTAAGATATATCGTGGGTAACATCATTAGGGCTGGTTGGACTGAACTGAATTTAAATAATGTCTTTAAGATGCAGATTTTTCCATGGCTTCAAAATGCTCCCTAGCTAATCTCCCATAGCCCAGAAGTGCTAGCCAGTGAGCACAAGTCTTTCCTCAGAGAAGTGCCCTGATTTAATGATGTCCTTCTACAGTTCCTGAGACAGATCTGGAAGACAACACTGCACTGAATAAAGATTCCTGGGGTGCAAGATCAGTGTCTTTGTGAGATGAATGGAGACTTCACAATTCAACTCATCACAGGGAAGGAAACAAGATCACAGGAAGAACGTTTCTGATTTGGGGAGCTCTTTGAGAGAAAACATTTGGACTGGAAACAGGGAAAACACTTCTAGCGGGCAGAGGAGAGAAGTGCTGGAGGCCATGGCAGGTTTTTCATCACTTGGGGACTCAAGTAGCAATGAGGTGGCTCTTTCTACAAGAACCACTGTAACTCAGCCATGAGTTATGGAGTCTGAGGAAGGTGAGATTCTCCAGCTGATCATGTGGAAAGTCAGACTAAATTGTCTTAAGTTTCAACTTCCAGATAGCTCGTAGCGGATGTGGTCACCAGCTCATGAAAGATGTCCTGCAGCCCTGTGAGGAGCATGCCTGAACCTTGATCTCCTCTGCCCTGTGGAGGAAGAAGTCAGCATCATCTTGTATGGATTGATAGGCAAAAGAATGGGAACGTCTTCTGGTAGACCTGGCATCCTGTTACCCTTGAAGCTGCTCCAGAGCAGTCTTGATCTATGCACCATCTGTCATACTAGAAGAGGCCTGTCTGGGTGCCATCACATGGAGAACAGGTTTTAGAGTCATTGCAGTCATTTCTGTCCACATAATGTATGCAAAAAGTGACTGGAGGCTCAAGAATGTCTGTCAAGTCCCACGGCTGCTGCAGTTGATGAAAAGCAGCATAATAAATCATACAGTTTGCAGGCAATGGTTTGGAAACGTGGCACTTCAGAACAAATGGGACACATCATCTCCCAGTAAATACACTGCATGGTGGAACTTGTCACCATGGGAAGGCAGCCAAGTACTTGGCAAGAGTCAGAGTGTGGCCTTTTCTGTAGGACTCGGGCCCCATCAGGAAGCCTGGGAGGAGGGATGTGAGGAGTACTGAGGAGGGATGAACACTTCTGCTCCAGCGCTTGTGCTGGTCTCTGATCATTAGACATAAGAAAAGACCCAGTTTGGGAAGCAGATTGTTTTCATGTCTTCCTGCAGATTGTACAAGCTGGAAGCCTCCAATGCTGGATGGATCCAGCCTCACCATTTGGTTCCCGTGCCAGGGCATGGATTGCATCTCAAAGTGCTGAGAACCTGACAACAAAGTCATTCTTTCAACACAGAAATGGAGAAATACAATGGATGCTGACCCTTCCCTGCACAGAACTCTGGAGTCCCATAAATCTTATATGTGTGGGGAAAATCAGAATTGTTTTTGAATGCTTCCCTAAATCAGGGCCACGAGAAGATGGTGTGATGCCAAAAGACAATGGACTGCAGAGCCCTGTTTCCCAGCCAGAAGTCACTGGTGCTGTGCTGGCCCTGCTCTTCCACGTGAAACTGAAAACAAGACTGCAGTTTGCATTTCCACGGATGTACGCTTCCCCATGCAAGCCACCCACCAATGAACCCGGCTCTGCAGACCCAGTGCTCACTGCGCACACAGTGGAACAGCTCACTTCTCTAAGACTGACAGTGTAAAGGACAGAAGGGACAAAAAAATGCAAATAGTTTGAGCCTTAATCAGCTCAGACACCGCAACATCCAAGCTGGGCCACAGGTAGATGTGCAGGTGGCATTGCCATTGCCCCATATGGGTGGCTTTCTGCTGGCACTGTGCAATGGCACAGAAACAGGTGAAGGTCAACAACCATACTGTCTCCACTTGCTGGGATATATCTTTATCAGAAACCTTAAAAACTCTTAATAAAGCTGAATTGATATTCTCTTGACATTCACCTCTTCTACCAGTTGCTTTCACTGCTGGTCTTGGCCAGGCCTCCTGAAACCTTGCAGAAATACCTTGGGGATCTGCAGGCTGAGGATGGGCCCAAGCTTTATATAAAGCTCACATACCCAGATGTCAACAAATTAAAACAAACAGAGATCAGATATTCAATAATTTTATTTTCTTTTTTTTTGAAAAGCTGCCTTTGACCTGGGTTTATACATAACCCTTCTCCATTCAGAGCCTGGGCCATGGTTTGGCACTGGTTATGTGTCTCTATGGGTTCAAGCCAATACTTTTAGATCACTGAAATGGCACTGCTCATCTTAACCCTAGCTGGAGGAGAGGAGCAGGATCAGAGCTTTCCTCTGCCAGAGAGTTTTTAAAAGCAGTAGGGTCAGTTTGAAGCTTCCCATGTTGCATGTGGGTAATGTCACTTGGTATTTTTTGCAGGCAAAATCATGTTTATCAGCTCACACAGCCTTATCACAGATCAGCTGCAGTAGGAGCTGTGACACCTCCCAGCTTCCAGATGCTCTTGAATCGAGGTCAGATGTGTTTCCAAGGGACTCTAGCTTTGGGGAGGGGTCCACAGCCCATGCATGCTAGTCCCAGCTCTTCTTCCAGCTTCTAACAAGTACCTGGCACTGAATGGGAAGGGGCTGGGAGGGGGTGACAGTGTGTCCTGTCTACAAAATTAGACACTACTGAAATGAATGCTGTGGATCCTACCACCTGCTTCTGTGGCACAGCCTTGTTCAGTGCTTTGCCCAAAACTTCAAATTCATTGGAGCAGAGATGCTGTCTGTTTGGGCACTGCTGTATGGGAAGGTTTTTCAGCTGGAACAAGCTCACCTTATTGCCCTTCTGTGTGGGAGAGCTGGCAGCAAGATTGTGTTATCCACAGGAGTAGAGAATTCAAAATGAGAGAAAGCCAAGTATTTTTAATCCTTTGAAAAACAAACCTTGCCCTTTGGGGAGGGTTTTAGGGTTTCTAAAGGTCCTGCATCTCTTTTGAGGTAGGTGATTGTGCATTTTGGTTTGGGTGTCTGATAGCACCTCTCAAGCTTCTTGTTGAACTCCGGCTCCCGTTTTCTGTAGCCAATGGCACCAACCTCTCTAGCTCTGTGCCTTGTTGCCAGAGGGAGCTCTGTGAAGAGTGTAGGATTGATAATAGGATTACTGAGGGTTTTCTACAGCAATAGATGGGCCTGTTTAATCAGAAGTTTACCTGGAAATTATGTTGAACAGACCTGTCATTTCCCATTTGTGTCTGACTGTAAAGCAGTGAGGCCTGGGCAGGGTCCCCAGCTGGCCCCACTTGCAGATGTGGTGCATGGTTAGTGATTGCTCATTCTGCTCCAGGGTGATTATTTGTGTTCCTTATGCCATACCTCACTGAATCTGCGAGCTGATCTCCTTCTGTTTATTAGATGGCTATTTGCACTTCCCATTAATGTGCATTTACAATGCGAAAAGCATCCCTGCCCAAACTGCAGGCTTCCACTATCACATTCATCAGCCAGCGTGGGCAGGGAAAAGGTACCTGCAGAGAATGTGCACTGGCCGGTTTGCCTATCAACTGGCACTGAATTGCAAAGTCCCTGAAGCACACCTAGCAGTACTGAGTGCAATTCTGACAAGTCTTGTCCATGAGTAGCAGGAGAGCAAAAAGATGCAAACATCTGATGTGGATGCACATGCAGCAAATTAGAGAGCCTGTTGGGTCTTGCACTAAGTGGGAGATGGAAAACCAGATTGATGTGAGACAGGAGTGCTAAGTGAGGGTTGTTTTAGAAGAGAGAACAGCTTGCACTCCCTGTTCTAATGTGCTGCTTTTTCTTCCTCCCTCTTCCAAAGTGTGCATCTCCAATCCAAGCCTAGGCATTGCCCACTTCCTCGCAGTTTTTCCCATATTTGTATTTAAGTTCTCAGGACTTTTGCATGACTTGACTTAAACAAACTTGATTACCTCACAGGACACATTGCTGACTTGGACTGATTTTATCGTTGTAAATAAAGGTGGTGAGGTCTTTTCCAGCATTACATGGGTAGAGTGCTGCAGACAACTCATCTATGGCAATCCTCAACTACAGCAACAGCTCTGGCGATGGAGCTTGGTTAATGTGATACACTGCTCTGGGAGAAAAGGTACTGGAATACTCACCTGTAGACACAACTGAGGTCATCCTACCCCAGGATGAGGGGCCATGAGAACTGTAGCTACCTGAGGCCACAAGCAGGAATAATTGGCTATACCAGGCACAGGGAAGTCTGGAATCAGGCCCTTGCTTTTCCAGCGTCTTGTGATTGTTCAGCCAGAAATCTGCTGATGGCTTTCCGATTATACGAATATAAACAACATCCACAAACTCACACTCATTAATGAACAAGATCTTAGAGAGGGGCCATTCAATGCACAGAGCAATTAACACAGCAGTTGATTAAGGTGGTTTGATGATAAGTTCTATGAAGAATTCAATATTGCTGTGTGGCTTCGTAAAGGTGCTTGGCAGAAGCATTAAATCACGACAAACGTGGTCTGTCAGCAGCAGGGATGCAGGATCCCCGGGGAGGCAAGCGCTGCTCCTTCCCTGTGACTCCCCCAGCCCCCCGTGCACTTAATTGTTCCAAATCTAAGGCTGATCCCATGCTTGCAGTGGTGCCTGCAGATTCACAGCACCTTATAACTCGTCTCCTTGACCCACACATGCCAGGTACCCATGGGGTGGGGGTAACAATTTCTGTTAGGCATGGAGTGGCCCATGGAAGTGGGGACAGAAGTGTTTTGTGCTCCCAGCCAGAAAACAGTGTAAAAGAACCTCTCACAGGCCAAGCCATGATATGCTACTGCTCAGATGTGCAGCCACCTACAAACTAGAAGGAAGCCTCTGCGCACACACTATGTAATAGAGAAAGGGATTCAGCCCAAGCCAAGGAAGAGAGGAAATGACTGACCTTCCTGAGGCTGAATACAGAGGGGTGTACACTGCAAGACCTCACCACTCCCACACACTCCATCTGGTTTCACCCTGCATGGAGGCAGCTGCTAGGAAAGGGAGGGCATCATCACTGCCGAGAGGTCAGAGCAGTACAAGAGGAGAAGAGGCTGTGACCAGGAAGGTCCCAGATCTACTTTGTTCCCTTCTTTTTTCCACCTTTGTCCTTTTCCCTAAATACTCCATAATAAGTTTTGCACATTCCCACAAGAGCTTTCACCTGTTGAATGGTACTCTCCTTCTGATGAGACCCATGGTCATCTTGTGTCCCTTTTCTTATCAGTTACAGAGTTCTGGCTGAACACAGGTAAGGTGATGTTTGAGTGGATCCCTCAAAAGCCCATCAGCACATGACTGTAGGTTTCTGGTCTTTGATGTTGCAGTTATGCACTGAGTGTTGAGGCTTGTTTCTGCTTAATTTATTACTCTTCTCATCTCTTATCTTTGTTGTTTGTACTGGTTTAGATCTCGTGTCAGAGCCCAATTGTGTCTCCATGAGTGCTGTAGGGTACTGGGGCAATCTTTGGCCTCACACACCATGTCAGCAGCACTGTCACACCTTTGGCAAAGTGACAAGAATGCCCTGGACAGCATGTGTGGAAAGAACTGGCTCCAGTGACTAGAACTGTCATGCAGTGCTGGCCCTTGCTGGGCAAAGCAGACACAGCAAGTCCATGGGCCTCAGTTTCCCCTTCCACAAGATGAAGGTGGCATTCAGCCCCTGCACTTTGTTGAGTGCTTTGGGTCCTTCAGCTGCAATGTGCTCTCACAAACCCTAAGCTTTACTGTTACTATGATTGCTAGGAAGTAGGAGACGTGACTCATTCTTCTCCTAGGAAAATACTGCTTTCATTCAGAGCCTGGAGCATTTCCCAAAAATAATTAACAAGGAGAAACTGCTAATTAAAAGACCTGGTGCCTACAGAAGTGTTTGGCAGAGATGGGTGTCATCTTGCCAATTTTGGGGTGCTAAGAGACAGTCTAAGATACAACACTTGAGCTCTCAGCTGCTGTCCTATATGCCCCAGCAAGGTCTCAGCTCTATGGGCACAGTGGGGGCAGCGAGCAACGAGGATTTTGCTCTCCCCCCCTGAACTGTGGGATGAGGCTGTTGTCCAGCTCTTGAGCCCAGTGCACCCGTTCATGCTGCAAGATCGGTCTTGGTGCAGATTTGACACCTGAGTTTGTTGTCCCAAAACCTGGCTCTGTCACCTGCTGTGCAAAGAGCTGATCCACACCCAGAGTGGAGATATTTCCTTTTGTTACATGCATGTGCATGTATGAGTGACTGTCCCAAATCTGCAAATCCATGGTTATTTACACACAAAACATTAATGTATTTAGCTTCCTAATACATATACATTGTTATTTCATTAAATGATTGGCCAAAGTTCATTAGTCTAGCACGTAAATTAGTAGGCATGCTCAGTCTTGTTACTCTGCCTCTTTCTTTTGAGTTGGTGGTATGAGTTGTGTAGAGGGTCTGCAAGTCACTGGTCTCAATCTCCCCCTGCCAGAATTAACTTCCCTTTAAAGTCACAGTCTTTTGGCAAGTCAAGGCAGTTCTTCAAGGCTGGCTAACTCAGTTGGCAATTTATCAGTTCCACTTCTGCTTTTCAATGGCTACATCCTACCTATCAGACAAAGGCACATTGTTTAAATCATAAATCTCTAACTACCAGTTTTTCTATCTATAGTCCCAGTAAGAATGGGTCTAGACAATGGATATTTCTAACAACAATATTCCTGGTCAGTTTAGTTTATATTTTAGTATAACAATTTCCATATATCTAATGGGCTTAACTTTATCCTTTAATATCTCAACCTCAGGTTGAGACTGTCTGAGGTCACACCATGATAGCTTGTGTTACTGTTGGGCTGATCAGCCTTCCCTCATCCCCAGCCTGTACCTGGGCTTTTGTTTCCAAATTTCTGAGCAGAACCAGGAAGAACATAGCAATGCAGAAAAACATCCTCCTCAAAATAGACATGGGCTACTTCAACAGCAGCTGCAATCAGATCAGGGAGACAGGAAAAGTGAAGCCCTAACTTGTGCCTGGGCCAAAGGGTGTGTGCCAGTGACCATGTCTTCTATGGTCCTTCTAAACCAGGCTGTTTGCAGGACACGGCATGGCAGTTGAGGCCTGAATCAACTGTGGAATGACTCCATTTACTAGGGAGAGGTCCTCCACACAGAGTGGTTGCCTGCTACTTCTAGGCTTTCAGACCCACTTCTACTTTTACAGCAACATTTTTCAAAAGGGGTTTAGTATCTTCCCTCTCCCTGGATGGGAGAGCCACACATCACTTCTGCAACACAAAGAAATACACTTTTCATGTTTACAGTTACGGCAAGCCCTGTCTTCTGCCCTGGGTGTGTTTGGCACTGATGGACTCAGCAGCCTACCTGCTAGCTTCAAGCACAACTTGTCTTTACACCAACATTTTTCCCAGGAGCAAGTTTGTTGGCTCTGAGACAATGAACCTAAAGGAATGGGTGTTTTCTGTCTGAAATGGCATTGCAACTGCAGGCACTCTCCAGGGAAGCAGAGATCCACAAAGACCTGTGAACGCAAGAGAAGAAGAATCTCAGGCGTGCAGTTACTGCTCTGTAGGAAGGTCCCATCGGTGCCTGGCTGAGCTCAGCTGGTCAGTGATTACACAGCCAGGGAAGAGGGAGGAAGGATCCAAACCCAAAGCATGAGAACCTTTGGGATCACACAGCATGACATGGTGTGGCTCTGTGGCTTTTGGCAACTGATAAAGTGTTAATTTGTGTTGTCTTTATTGTGACTACAGGTGGGCTAATTTTCACTGACCTGCTAACAATCCATAACTAAAGCTCTAGAACAACTCGGGAGGGAGTTGTTTTTCTTTAATTTGTGGGTTTGTTTTACATCAAGTGATTTTACAGCTTGTGAAGTGAGGATGCAGTGTTGGTGAGGTGGAGAAATGCTGGTGTTGGAAGGGTGGGCATGTGTGGCAGCGGAGGGGATCTGCAGATATCCCAGAGCAGCTGGTAATGACCATAAGCACAGAGGTACTTGAAATATATTTGTGTTACACTCTGCTGCCCACTGCAGACGGGTGATTTCCATCCCGTGTACCATGCCATCAGCACCTTGTGTGCTGTTACCTGTCCGTGCCTGGAGTCAGTTTTGTGATCTTGGTGGAAGGGAGTGGCTCTGGGGGGCAGAAGGATGGGTGTGCTGAGGGACAGCGGCAGCAGGTAGGTGTGGATCAGTCATAGCTTGGGCAGTGTAGAGCAATTTGCCATATGCTGATAGTTCTGATCCAAGGGTAAGTCCCTGTTAAGGTAAGTCCCTATTACCAGCAGTCTGAAATGGCTGCTCCAGAAGAAGCAGGGCTGCTGAGCCTTGGTGACAGATGCTGAAACCTGTGATTAAAGTTTAAACCTAGATCAGTCTGGAAGGCTTCTGCAGCTCGTTGCAGCTCAGGTATAACCCAGCCCCTCAAAAGAAAAGCAATCAGCCCTGGTTTGGATGGTGGGGTCCCAGTACCATGTTCTTTGACTTCCTTCTGGCAGCTCCAGGAAAATGGGACGGAGAGAGTGCAGAAGGCAGGGAGGAAGACGGAAAAGAGGAGAGAAGGATGCTCCAAAGACAAGGGCTCTCCACAAGTCATTAGGGCAGAAGGGACAAGCTTGAGAGTGGAGAGAAGAACAATTCTCCCAGAAGAAACTCCCAGGAGAAATGGCACTGGGAAATGGCAAGGGTATGACTCCTGGCAAGAGGGGATGAGCATCTGGGCTGAACCTAGGCCAGCACACATGGGACGTGGCAGAATTCGTTCCCTTTGCACACGTTTGGAATAACCTCATAACTGAAGTCCCAGATAAGTCTTGCTGCATTGATATTTCTTTGCTGAATGTTTTTGCCTGGCCAGAGTTGGGGGATGCTGCATGCCTGCAGAGGCTGTGAATCCAAACAGGGGACCTGCACACAGGACAGGCTCTGGGGGTCCTGGCCAGGGAAGCATTCCCTGCCCAGCTGAGAAAGCCTCATGGAGCTGCTTTGGGCATTTCTGAGATGTAGAAAGAGGGTCCCACTGGCAGACACCAGCCTGATTGTCTTCTCTGTGGGCCAAACAAATGTGAGGAGCGAAGCCTTCTTTCTGGGATGTGGGTATGTACAATTTTGGGTAGAATCTTCAGGGATCCTGATTTCCTAAAGCAGTCCAGAAGTATAATCAGGATAGTTTGAATTGGACCTTGATATCGAGACTACTTAGATACGGAGCTTTTATGCTGGCATAGCTAATGCACCACTCCACGTCCTCTGTACACATGTACATCTCTCCTATTCCTTGTCTCTCCCCTGTCCTCCCTCCCTCTCACACACACATGAAGCATTGCCCAATTCTTAGGCAGATCACCTGGGTCCCTAGATCCAGCCTGAGAGAGAGACCTCAGTGAATTTCTGTCTCCAGGAGAGGAAATCACACTCGTCCCTGTCACTTGGTTCTTTCTTTCCTGAAAGAGCACTTTGAGGATGAGAGTGATATGGTGGCTTCTCATCTAGAGAAGGAGCGGGAATGCTTTGTGTCTAGCTTGCTGCCCAGAGGGATATTGTGAGACCACACGGTGAGGGATAGGATCTTCCTCAGAGTGGTTATCCTCTCCTGGGCAGCTCCAGGATGGTCTGGTGGTTGCAGGGCTCCAGACACACCAGCACCGACCGACAGGAATTAATTACTTCTTTTGTGCTGTTATGTGCTCGGGTCATTAAGGCAATAACTCTTGTCACTGTGGAAGCTAGAGTGTGGGAATGTCAGAGCAGATTTTTAGGACTCAGCAGCTGCTGTTGCAGCACTCTGTTCCAGCTGCTTTATCTTACACTTTGCATAACTTGGAGCCTGAGGACCTGTAGGCACTTGCAGTATGTTCCTCCAGACTGTACTATGTCACCATGAGTAACAGCCAATAGCACCAGTTGTGCAATGGAAACCCTCTCTTCCCCCTGCTGCAAGAATCTGGAGGAGGGAGAAAGAAGAGGACAGTGTGGCTGGAGGATGCTGAACACCTGTGTTGTGCTGGAAGCTGTGCGAGGCTTCTGTTAGGTGGGTCTGTTGTCTGCCAGCAAAGCCAGATGCTGTTTAAGCCAAGTGAGATCCTGCTCTCCAGACATAGAAGTGCCAGGATTAGCATCCATGTCCCAGTGGTGCGGGTCTCCATCTCAGCACTCCCCAGGTGAGTCTGCTCTTATCCTGGACAGTGTGAGATGCAGCAGCAGAACTGCTGGGCAGCCTAGATTGTGCTTTGGGATGTAGCTGTGCACCTTTAAATGAAGATGTAGGTAATCAGACTTCAAAAGAGATTATTTGGGCCCTAGTGTCCTCTCATTCTCTCTGTGTATCACTGCAGATTGCACGGAAGTGACTCCGATTTATACCCCATCAGGGTCAGAAGAGTTAGCTCTTGCATTTTGAGCTGTAGTAAATTATTTTTAGAAACCACAGCATTCATCATGTAAGCTTACCTGTCTCCTCTTGCAAAGAAGGACTGAATAATGAATGAATACAGAGCTGGACTAATATCTACTGCTCAGCCATCCATGTGAGCAGGCTGAGCAGACTGCATGTGTGCTGCTAGCTGGCAAGCTTGTGTGAGTGCATCCTGGGAGCACCAGCACGTCCAGGAGCCCTGTCTGCTCCTTCCAGTCTGGCACAACTACAGCCTTTAATTGCTCTGACCCATCTCCTTTGAGGCTTGGATCATGAGATGCATTTAAGCTCAAAAGTGAGTCTTTGGCCTTTGTTTGAGCTGGGTTGTAGATATGCTTTGCCTGGCCTTGTGACCAGCTGATGTGACCTCAGACCTGCCTCATCACTGTGGACTTGTCTGTCAATTTGGACCTGGTTACCATCACTGCATATGCTCCTCTTGCTTGGGTACTGTGTGACTGTGCTCATGCTGGTGACAATCCTGCCCCATTGTCACCCTTGGCTCTTGGCTTGCCTGCTTCTGAAAAGCAGCCCCACGTGAGCTGCTCCCTGACAGCTCAGGATTTCCGGAGCCCTGAGATAAGACCCCTGGCCCTGAACATCCCTGGCATGACCCTTGCCCCAAAACTCCCCATGACCCAAGGCTGACCTCCAAATCCTGCAAGACCCTAGGGCAAGTCACAGCCCCACAAGATTCTGTGACATCCCCTTCAACTATAATGACCCCTGAACACTTTGGCTGGGTTTGGGAAAGGCTATGGGAGTTTAATGGTCAGATGTGGATGATCTTTGCTGCCCCCCTGGAACGGCTCTGTTTCAAATATTAGTTGTCCAATGAAAATAATGGATGGATGCCCCAATGAGGCTGCTCGGGGCAATGAGATCTTCTTGACGTGCTTGGAGCCCTAGCAATCTGCATTTCTGTAAGAACTGGAAGCACTTGCTTTCGAGGAAGACTTTGAAAAGCAGTTCCCCCTGCCCTGACTCCTTGTTGCAGCTGAGTGCCAGCTGCTTGGTACACAGATCTTGCCTGTAAACTTTTGTCTCGCCTGATGATTTGTACTGGTACAAACCCTGTCTTATCCTCACAGATGTTGCCCTTCAGCCAGGTTGAATTGTTTAATTCTTCAGGCCCATAACTATTTCTGGTCATGTACTAATGGGCTTGAAATCAGTTATTGTGCAGGGAATGATAAATGACTCTACACTGCGGCTAATGAAGGGGATAGATTATTGGGTTATAAATCAATTAAGTGGTTCTGAGGAAGTTGCAAACCGCAAGAAGAAACCATGATGGGAGAGAACAACATCTGATGTCTGGGGAAGAGCAGGAGCCATCAGGTGCCATCAGCCATTACGTTATCCCTCGAGGGAAACAGAACAATACCACTGAGCTGTGATCCTCTTTGGCCTGACGGTGGTTGCTGAGGAGGGAACCCAGTGTGCTCTGTGGTTGTCAGGGGGTTACCGGCAGCAGGCTGCCTCTTCCAGGAAATAAATCCTGCCCTGCCTGCATGACCTTAAAGTGGCAATGTGTCCTGCTCTTCCTCAGGTGGTCTGGGTTTGTTCTGGAGTGTGGCCAGACTGGCTGTGGTGACTGTCCACAGGGACTGTTGCTCCAGACAAGCATCTCCAGATGTGTCTGGAAAAGGATGCATCTACCAAAGTTCAGATTGCCAGAAGATCAACAAGTGCCTGTTGACTCTGCAGCATCAGGGCTTTTCCTTGTTTGGGAGGCTGCTCTCCTTTGGGAGAACATTAAAAGGATTGATGTGCACCCTGTAAGCCCTTGACACTCTGCCCTGTACAGCAACACCCAGTGATGGTGCACTCGTACCAGCTCAGAGGGTAAGGGTGGTTTGGGCACTTGTGACCAAGTCCCCTTTGAGTCCCTGTGTCAGAAGAACAGACTTTGCCTGAAGGACACCCATCAAATACAACAGGGGCAAGCTGGGAGCTTGTCTTCTGAGTGTGTGGGATGAGGTTCATTACTGTCCCACCATGCATTGGTCTCAGCAGGCCCAGGCCAGGAGAATCCTCAGAGACATGGCACCTGTATTAGCCCTAACTGCCCACTGCTTCCACAAACAGCCTGAAAAATACTCTGTTTCTGGGAGTTTTGCTGGGACTGTGTCCAAACTCAGCATCATCCTTTACTAGAGAAGGGCAATCTCATGTCTGTAATTTTTATTCCTGTTTTCTTTGCAATAGGCTGGAAGTGCCTCCTGTGTGCAGCACAGCATGGGGAGGAACAAAGGAAAATGTGCACAAATGCAGTTCTCAATAATTATGGGCAGGGTGATGGGGCTCCGCCTTGCACCTGGCTGTGATGACAGTGGGGACTGAAAGTAATCATGACATGTGCATTGCACAGGCTGCCTGTGTGCAGCAGCAGCACAATTACTGCTGCCAGAGCCTGGTCACAGGCAGGTTGAATAATCCACATCCCTCACCAGGGCTGGTACATGCAGCCAGTGTCCGTCACAGAACGGTTTGGGTTGGAAGGGACCTTTAAGGGCCACTTAGTCCAACCTTGCTGATCTTCAACCAGATCAAGTCACTCAGAGCCCCACCCATCCCAGCCTTGAATGCTTCCAGGGATGAGGCTCCTACCACCTCTCTGGGCAACCTGGGCCAGGGTTTCACCACCCTCATTGTAAAAAATTTCTTCCTTATGTCTAGTCTAAATCTCCAAGTCTAGTTCACCAGCACAGCTGTGCTGGAAGCCTAATCTCTGTGAGGTTCCTTGCTTTCCTGTTTTCAAAAATCAGACCCTTTAGCTTGGAAGATGCACATTCTCCCTACAGCATCTGGAGGGTCCAAGGCTCCCAAGTACACATACAGAACATAAAACATGCAAACCATACTCTTCTTTCTGAGAGGTTTTTCAAACCAATGTTCTTTAGGACAGGGCTGGAAAAGTTCCCAGTTTTGGAAGAGTGAACGATGACATGAAACTACTTTTATCTGATAACTGCATGGTTTCCATGCTTCTCATTGTCTTCTAACTCCTTGTTTTGTTCTGTATGAGCAAACCTTTAGAAAACCAGCAATGCAGCATTTTCTAAATTCTAATGAGCTGTTTTCTAATAGTTATCTAATGAGCTGTGGCAAACAGCAAAGAAGTCTGTGTTTGTTTTAATCTCTTTAACTACAGTCTATCCTAGAGGCAAAACATCTCAAGGGAGAAGTGGCCTTGAGGCTGAACAGATACCCCAGGGAGTGAGGCTTGTCCTCTGTGCCCTTGGTGGTGTCTCTTGCAGGCCTGGGAGATGCCAGCACATGCATTAAACCACTATGCAAAGCCCTGCATCTTGCTTACAGAGGACAGTGTCTTGATCAAGGTTCACCTGCTCTTGAACAGTTAAATTTTGCTGAAAACAGAACATCTTCAGGGAACAGAGGTGAACTCAGGAACAGGGACAAAGACATCTGTATTAGAGGCACTCATCTAGGCTAGATGCTTCAACCTGTCTCTGCAATGACCCTGACACACACCATCACATCCAGACATATTTAGCCCTCAGGCTTTTGGCCAAACTTAGAGTTGTTGGTGGCTTTCCAGACCACCATTCTAGAGCAAACCTAGGACAAAGATCTTCACAAGAAGACATATATCTCTTTGATATAGGCAGTCAGGGCTCTGGCTAGATCCCAGCAAGGTAGGGACTTTCCCAAAGTAGTTTCTGTGCCTTGTTTTTCACTGAATGGCTGCTGGTGATGGTTTCTTTGTGCTTTCTGAGAACCTCCCTTCTTGTATAGCTCCTAGTTTATAGATAGAGCTTTGACCTAAACCCATCATGCATCTTTGGTTTCAGAGCAGCCTGAAAGGCCCATCTAGCAGGAGAGGGTGGTAATCGTGAGAGTGAGCACCTGAATGCATTTTATCATGTTGGGCAGAAGGTTATTATAGGATCAATCTCTTTAATACACTGGAGTATGGTTAAGAAGCCTCCAGAAGGGTTGAGCTGACCCTCTCCTTGCCGAAGTAGTGCAGTAAGATCTCCACCTAATCAGCCTACAATTCCTCTGGGAGCAAATTTTTCTTTTCATGATGAGGATACATCAAGTAAGGCTTCAAGAAATAAGGTGCTCATCTTTCCTGCATTTGTACAGAGAGGTCCAGGAAAGGAGGCTCCACCTGCAAACTCCTACGAGGAAGCCTTTAAGAACTGCCTGCATCTTCAGTATTCAGGCGCTGAACTGCCCACCAGTGTGAGTGCTCAGGTGATAACTCTCTGCTTCTGATCTATTGGATTTTGCAGTGACTTTGGTATGGTGATGAGACTGCAATATTCCATAATATATGGCTGTTTCTAGCAAGAGCTCAGCTGTAATTGTATTTATGAGCAGAATACTTATAGAGGCCTTCAGGGAGCTTCAAGTGTAAAAACATTCCTATAACAACATATAGACAGCCAACAGCCAAGCAATTAATTTCTTGACTACAAGTGGTGTTTGGGGCTCTGTCCTGGTATACAACATCCATTAACGCTGCAAATACTCTGCTGAAGGGAATGAGGGAGCTGCTGGCTGGACACTCAGTCTTTCCTCTGTGCTTTGTGTACTTAAGATTGTTTTTAAATAAAGTTTGCTGAAGCTACAGGAGACCACTAAAGTGCTGCTGTATTCTGAGGGAAAAGACAGCTTTTTGTCTCTAGCAGTTTACGTACTAGCAACTCTCCCTCTCAACTTGTCCTCCCAAAGAAGAGGCAGGTACAAACCTCTGAGGTCCAGGGATCAGAATGGAAAGTCAGAGATGAGTTTTCTAAGCTTGCTTGTTCTCCTCACATCCTGAGTGACCTTACCTCTGTATTTCTCTCTGATCTTTCCTTTCTCTCTCAGTTGTTGTGTCCCTGCACAGTTATGAAGGTCCCAGTGCAACCAGCCCCAAGCTCAACCAGCCCAGATGATGCCATCACTAATGAGGTCTGGTTGCTGCTCCACAGCTGATGAAGTCAAACAAAAACGAGTTTTCTTTGACAAGAATCTCAGTGCCTGTGTTTGTTGCTGTTTTACCTGAAATTAACTTAATAACGGGATATCTCACACAGTTCAAGCCTCCCATAGTGTGGCATTAATCAACCTTGTTCTACAGGGGAAGAAATTATGTTGCAGTTAAAGATAACTTATTTACAGTTTCTGATTGGTAGGGTGTGAGGAAAGGAGACTGTTTCCATCATTGTATGAAACAAAACAACAGGATATTCAAAGAATTAGAAAGTTTCAAATTAAAAATTGTTGAGGAAAGTTTCCACTCAGACAAACTCTGCCACAGAAAATTGCTAAGGCAGAGGACCGAGCAAGTGTAAAAAGGCTTCAACATTTATATAGCTAGTAGGATTAGAAATAATTTCTGTAGTTATAATATGGATGATTCCAGTATTATAAAGAACAAATGTATTAAGAATTGTTGGACTGAATACCTTGTAAGCTGTTTGAGCTCCTTTATAAGGAGAGCCACCAGTCTGGGTACTCCAAAGTTGCAAAATGCTTCCCAGAGCAGTTGTTTAAATACAGCTGAGCACGTGTTGCTCATTTTAAGCATTAAAACACAGGCATCAGGAATTTGCTGTGCCCTTCTGGTTTCTCATATACCCCTGACTGTCTCAAAGCAGGCAATGCAACAGCTGGTGAAGGAAGGCAGAGATGGAGAAATTGCCATCTTATGGCTTGGGACAGGGCTGCTCATCCACTGAGAAAGAGAATTAAAGTTATGTGGCTCCCAGGTAACAGCCTGTGCTATGCACAAGGCTTTGCTCAGAAGGAACAACTCTACTTTGAGAAAATGTCTATTTAATAATCACAGGTTTCTGGGCTTCAGCTGGCCACCTGCAGCAGCCAGGAAGATTTTTTCCCCAGAAACCATGTTTTCCTCATTTAGAAGGAAGGTGTTTTTCCTGCTCTCATCTAATACAGAAGGATAAAGGCAGCTGGAGGTAAAATGCTTAGTGGAGTGATTCTGTTAACTGAAGCAGCATTACCTTGAAGCTCTTAAAGCTCTGCTAGAGAGGTATACATGTGTGTTTGTTTTTATAACTGAGCCTGGCTTGAAATGTGCTGCTAGAAAAGTTGTTGTTTTTATACAGAATAGTTTGCAAACCCATATTGTGTTTTTGTTGTGTAATAAGGAGAAGACATTAAACATCTTCAGGGATGCTGGGATAATGAACAAATGAAACTTGAAGAGAGAACAGTTACTGCTGGTGTTCATGCTTCCTTTGGACTTCTGGTTCCTCTTTTGCAGGGTGGGGTGAATCCAGGCTCCTCTTTGGCAGGTGACATCCTATGGTGCACTAGCTGCCATCTATATCTATAGACCCCTGGGACCCATGAGTGCTGACTAAGCACAGTAAACCTGAAACTGGCCACATAACTGAGTTAGAAGGCACATTTGTAAAAGGCTGAAAGCCAAAAAGGTGAATACAGGAACCACTGCTCTCTAAAACATCAGGCCATAGCCCCTGCCCAGGGAAGCTAAGGCACTGCAAGAGGGAAGGCTGGTGGTTGGTGGGAGGAGAGCCAGCGCAGAGCAGATGGAGGCAGATATTCTATTGGCAGATGGAGAACAGAAGAAACAGTGCCTGGAAGGGACCAGTGGGCTGTCCTGAAAGGTCAGCTGGACTCTGACATTTCACCAAGTTCCATGGCATTTTGAGATTGGGGGTGGCAGTTTGGCATGGAGTGGAGAGACGTTAATAATAGCACTGACGTCTAAAGGTCAAGGCTGGCTGAGGATTCTGGTGGGATAGGAGGAGACAGGGGGTGCTATCCCTAACCTAGAACAATAGCTTCCAGCCTTGCAAAGTAGGTGATATAAATTGAATTATTCTTTTTTTAATAATAGGGCATCTTGAAAATTTCCCTGAGCCCAGAGCAAACAGGAGCAGCAGATAGTTGTGAAGGACAGGAATTGCCAAGAGACCAGCAGCACTTGGGTTGAGCTCAGGTGACTGCTAGGGCCAGTAGATGAGGACTGGCCAGATAAAGGTTGATCACCTGCAGCTCAGGTGGGGCTTTGGCAGCCAAAGCCAGTGAATGAAGTGTTACAAAGGCTAAGAGGAAGCTTGGATGAACAGGGAACTCATGGCTGAATTCCAGTGCTAAAAGGATGCACAAGTGGAGAAGATGACATAGGATGAATAGAAAAAAAAATGCCTTGCCATACAGGGATGGAGTTAGGAAGGCCAGAGCTCAATTGGAGATGATATCAAGGGCCATAAGAAGCACATTTACCAGTGTTTTAGCAGCAAATATAATTAACAAGGAAACTGTGGGTATGCTGCTGAATGAGAAGGATGTGATTCAATGACAATAGGTACAGAGAAGGCGGAGGAACTCAATATCTTTTTTTGTCTTCCCCATGGACAATGTCTCTTAAACCTTTGGACTTAGAGAAAAAGTTCAAGGAGGAGAACAACTACCAGTAGTGGAGAAGGACCAAGTAGTGGAGAAGGACCAAGTCAAGGATCTCTTGGGAAATCTCAACCCTATGAGTCCGTGGGACAAAAGAGGATGCATCTGAGGCAGTTTCTTCCAGAAAAAGAAAGATGTTGGTCATGGACAAACTATCACAAGAGTGAACCTAAATTGCAACCTTCCAGTACTTATAAGTAGGCATTGAGAAGACAGAAACAAGATCTTCACTGACGTGTTTGGTGGGAAAATAAGAAGCAGTGTTAAAAGTATGAAATAAGGGAGGTTCTGAGTGTGTATAAGAAAATTAAAAAATCTTCTGTATAAAGACAGTGAGGTGTTGGAGTAGGGATCCAAGCAGATCATGGTATTTCTTTCTTTGGAGATTTTCAAGACCCAGCTGGACAAAGACCTGAGCAGCCTGGTCTGATACAGGATTCGGGTCTGGAGATGGACTGGATGACTCCTGATGTCCCTTCCTGACTGAGTCACTCTGTGATGCAGCTCATGTTAATCAGTGCAGTCAGGGTTTTAGTTGAAGTTCTCTAATAAAAGCTTTATTAAAATGTGAGTCCTGACGTGGGCTCCTCGGTGGCCCTCCCTGGAAGCAGGTGGCATTGGTCTGTGTCAGAGATGCCTGCAGCTCTGCCCTGGCTTTGCCGTGCTGGGTGGTGAGGTTCTGCTCAAAGCTCTGACCCTGGTCTGCTTTTGCTGTTGGATGCTGACACAGCTGAAGAAAGTGCACGTTGTCGAGGTCACTGGATCTGCAGTTTCACCTCCCTCCCCTGCCAAAGCAGCCTTCCCAGCACTATCAGAACACTGCAAATGCTTTAGAAAAGTGTTGTGTACTTGTGACTTTCTGAGATGACCCCTTGAAAATGGTGCAGACTTCCTCATTGTCCTTCCCTTCTCTTGGCTGCTGGCTCAGCAGTTTTCTTGAAATATGACTTTGTCCAGAGTAAGAGGACCACCATCCACTCTCAAAGCTGGAGATTTCTGGCACACCTCTGTCAGGCCTAAGGTGCCACGTTCTCTGCAGATATCACAGAACCTCCATGCCTGTCTGGCTCATTGTGATAGTTTAACTCTGCTGGCAGCCAAACAAGACACAACCACTTGAAGCCTCCCCCACCCCAGGAATCGGGGGGGAGAGGATAATTAACCCTATCCTAGCAAAAACCACTTATCCATACAGTTTTTCTGCCTAACCAACCTGCTGTGGTTGGTCTGTGTGTGCTGGAAGCTTACAGTCCAGCTCAGCTACTGTGGAGTTGACTATACCAAAGTCTTTTCTTGGGATGCTGGTTCAGAGGAGTCTGGGCAGACTCTCCTTGACCAGGATACCCGTGGTACAGCCCTGTACATTTGCCCCTGAGACATGCTGTCGCTTGTCCTCAGCCTCCCAGCTGCCCCGTGGGAAGGTGTCACACATGTGAGCACTAATGCACATCTACAGAATGCTGCAGAGGTTGTTACCTCACCAGAGAGACCCTGCAGGGACCTGATAGTCCAGAGGCCTTAATGAAGGGGCTCATTCAGCTGCTCCTACCTCCTCCTTGGGAGGCTGCTGGGAAGGTGCAGAACTGCCTACCACTGGAAACTGCCACTAATTGGACCTTATTAAAAATTTACCTCTGTTTTACGATAAAGCTGGAGCATTTATCTTCCCCCAGCAAAGCCATTAATTAACAACACAAATGGGCTACGCTGCCAGGAGAACAGCAAAGCTCTGACTGTCAATACAGTGACCTCGCTGCAGCCGTTCCCGCCAGCTCTGCAGGGAAAAGCGGACACCCACGCAGCCCTGTGCATGCCCACATGCAGATGAATCGCTTCTGCTGGTTGTCTTTCATGGGGTGCAAGCTGTAGGATTTCCTATTTCCTCCAGGAAGGAGCTAGGATGCAAGTCCTAGAAAAGGATATCTTTATAAGTCCTGGAAAAGAATATCTTTATTTTTAATGGGAACTAATCATACGATTGAAGCAAGCTGTCCAAGAGCTGGAGAGCATTTAAGAGGTAATGAAAAGCCCCAGATATCCCTGCAGGATATCCCTCTCTCCTGGGGGACAGCCCTGTGGCCAGTTTGTCACCATGGGCTGTACTGCAGCAACACCATGCTTCCTTCTGTCACTGGATGTTGAAGAGCTGTCACAAATATTTTTGCAGAGGTCAATGTCTGTTGGGTAAAATAACGTCATGCCACTATCCTGTCTTGGGAGACCTGTGGGATTTTGAGCACAGCCACAGCAATGGAGGCTTACACTTGGAAAAACAGATCTTTCCTTCGGTGCCCAATTTTCCGTTGTGGTATGATGAAGCAAAATGTTTAAGTGTGAGTGTGGCTGTTGGCTGGATATTTAGTGGCCAGCTGGTTTTGCTGGGTGAGATTTAGTACTCTCAATTCTTGCATCCTGAAGACCATGCCAGTTCTGTCTCTGTGCAAAAATCAGAGCTGAATCTGCAGAAGGTGCTGGGGGCTAAACCTCTGCCTGGGCTGGTAGGAGTGCCTGTGGGAGCAGGGATAGGGAGCAGCATTTTTCCTTTTTGCTGTGGCAAGCTGTTGGATCCTGAATTCCCCATTACCCTGGTAAATGGTTCAGCAACTGGAACTAGTACAGTTTCATAAAAATCATAGCATGGTCTGGGTTGGAAGGGACCTTAAAGCTCATCCAGTTCCAACCCCCCTGCCAGCAGCAGGGACACCTTCCACTAGACCAGGTTGCTCAAAGCCTCATCCAACCTGGCCGAGAACACTTCCAGGGAGGAGCAGCCACAGCTTCTCTGGGCAACCTGGGCCAGGGTCTCACCACCCTCACACCAAAGAATTTCTTCCTAATATCTAATCTAAACCTCCCCTCTTTCAGCTTAAAGCCATTTCCCCTTGTTTTGTCAATAACTGCCCTTATAAAAAGTCCCTCCCCAGCCTTCCTGGAGCCCTTCAGGTACTGGGAGGCCACTGGAAGGTCTCCCTGGAGCCTTCTCTTCTCCAGGCTGAACAGCCCCAACTCTCTCAGCCTGTCCTCACAGCAGAGCTGCTCCAGCCCTGGCATCATCCTCGTGGCCTCCTCTGGACTCGTCCTAACAGGTCCATGTCCTTCTGCTGTTGGTGGCTCCAGAACTGGACACAGCACTCCAGGTGGGGCCTTACGAGAGTGGAGTACAGGAGAAGAATCCCTTCCCTCAACCTGCTGCCCACACTGCTCTGGATGAAGCCCATTGCAGGGCCATTGCATTTCCCTCATAAATGCAATGGCCCTTCTCCAAGGAAGGGGACCTTATCAATGTTTATAAATATCTAAAGGGCGAGTGTCAAGAGGATGGGGCCAGACTCTTTCCAGTAGTGGCCAGAGATAGAACAAAGGGTAACAGGCACAAGCTGGAGCACAGGAGGTTCCACTTAAACATGAGGAAAAATTTCTTTCCTGTGAGGGTGCCGAAGCCCTGGGCCAGGCTGCCCAGAGAGGCTGTGGAGTCTCCATCTCTGGAGATGTTCAAACCCACCTGGACACTTTCCTGTGCAACCTGGTGTAGGGAACCTGCTTTGGCAGGAGGGTTGGACTGGATGATCTCCTGAGGTCCCTTCCAGCCCCACCATGCTGGGATTCTGTGATCCTCCACCCCATTCGCATTGCTCTTAAAGAGCTGCCTCCTGTTCTGCAGACAAGTGTGGAACAACCTAGTGCTCCACTACAGCAGTCTCCACAAACTGCAGCCCCCATGACTGCATCTTTTTGGCTTAGGATGGAAAGGGAGTTAAATGCCTCCAGTTGCACTCATGCAGAAGCAGTTGTGGGCGGGATGCTGTGAACCAGGTTTCCAATTAGGTGCAGCGCTGTGGCACCTGTCTGAATGTGACATGATAATGCACCTGCTAAACGTTACAAGAAGCTTCAGAGATTCAATGTGACACAGGCAAAGCAATAGCTGGAGTTTAGTCAACACTCCATCAGTTATAAGTCTGTATTTCCAATTATCTGCGGACAGTTTGCCTTCAAGGATAATTGGCTTCCTGCAGCTTTCTAGAACAGATGTCAGGGAGCTTCTTCTCTTCCACAGAGGAAAACCTGGAAGGGTTTATAGTGTGCAATACTGTGGAAGTGTCAATGTCAGAGGCAAGGTGGGATTTGGGGAAAAATTAGGTGAGAAGCTTCACAGAGGCACAAACCTCTAAAACCCGAGGGGTGCTGGTTGCCCCATCCTGCTCATAAACCTTTGGGCTCGGAAGCCTACGCAGTGAAGCAGACCTGTGGCAATGTCCCTGTCCCCTGAGGAGGCTGCCAGGAGACAGGCAAAGGAGGGTTTGGTCATGAAACCTTGGCACAAGGTGGACTGAAGGGACATCCTGACTGGATGACTACCCTGTCTGCCTTCTTGAGACCACCCTTGGAGGGCAGGAGGAAGAAGAGGATATTTCATTTGAAAATGGGTATTTGAGGAACTGCAGGTAACAGTGCAGTTCCATGCAGTCCTGTGCACATGCCTGGAGCAGTCTTCAAGCCACTAGGCAGACAAACACCGTCTGACAGACTCTGCTGACTGTTCACCAGCTCCAGGATGCTCACGTTGACATCCAGCTGGTCGTCAAATCTGCAACGGACAGGCTGCACCGTCCATGCAGAGGAAATGATAGAGAAAGCAGGAAATCACAGGTGAAGGAGAACAGTAGAAAATGCCCAAACTCCAGTAAGAAAGTGAAGTTTAAGAACTTTCCTTGAAAAATTTAAATATTTGAGTTGAAAATTGAGTTCTTATTCTAAAATACTGCTGCTGTGCCTTATGAGAATTGTAATTTCACCACTCTGTGCTCTTGGTTTCCTCTATTGACAAGTCTTGTTGACTAATCTGCAGCGTCTAGAAGCCACTGGACCTCTTCTCCGAACTGTGTTAAGTCAGACACAGTGGCCTTTGTGAGTGTTGTGAGATGTAAACCTGCTCCAAACAGAATGCCCAAAAAAGCTCCAAAAAAGAGGGACAGCTGGAGGCACCCCAGGATGGCTACCGTGCAGCACTTTGTCTCTGTTTCTGAATGTAAAAGTTTGAGATTCCGTTCCTGGACTTTGTTTTAAAGATGAAATATCTGCAGCTTCCAAGGGAAAAGGCCACTTCCCTGGCGGAAAAATTTATACCCCAACACTTTCTTTTTCTCCTTTGGAAGTAAGTTGTGATTGTTTGTTTGTTTGTTTGTTTCCCCTAACCTACATTTCTAAGTCATTTGCACAGTGACATCTGAGACTGCTCCTCCAGCATAGCCAGAGAAAGGCAATTTATGGATGCGAGGGCTTCCCCAAATGATCTTGGGAAGGCTGTTGTACCACTGGAAAGAGGATGATGCAGCAGATGCTGGGAGTTCTGTTGCAGGTTTGGATGGCATTGCAGGCTTCCTGAGGCGTGGAGGGATCTGGCTGCTGTGGGCATGGGGAAGGGGGACAAGAAGTGCACAAGGTACAAGAAGGAGCCCCAGGCTGTGCACATCCACAGGGTGCTGGAGCAGCTCTGCTGAACATGGGCCTTTCATCAAAGGAATGACAAACTCATTTGTGAATGATCTCTTTGTACATCCTACCCCTGAGGTATCAGGTTTTGACACAGTACAATACATATGTGACTGTCATCTTGGAGGAGCTCAAGGCTGCTGCTCATCTACAGTTAGACAGAGAACCAGGGAAGGACGTGGTGCCTCAGTGCATGAAGGCAACCACTAAATTGCCCCCAGTTCTTAGTAATGCTTCCCTGTCCTGGTTTTGCTAGGATAGAGTTAATTTTCTTCTTAGTAGCTAGAAATGTAAATAAATAAATCTAGCTGTATTTTGGTTTCAGTGAGGGATTTGTTATGAGGAGAATGTTGATAATGTACAAGGTCGTTATGTTTGGCTGGTCTGCGAATGCAAAGGACTGGGAGGAGGAAGTGTAATTAGCAAAACACAGAATTGGCATTTGGATATGCCAATGGGATATTCCATATCACATCACATCATGTTCAGTGTATTAACCAGGGTCAACCAGAAAGCAGAGGGATTCTCTTGAGAATCATTTGGGTTCTCTCTTCTGGGATTGTGGTTTTGGGTTTGGGGTTCCTTTTTGCTCCTCTGGGATTGTTATTGGTAGGTGGTGAGCAACTGGTCTATGCATCACTCATTTAAATATATTATAATAATAATATATTAATATTATCATTATCATTATTGTTATCATTTCTATTTTAACTTTATTTTACTCGAATTATTAAATGGTTCTTATCTCAATCTTCTCTTTGCCATTACCTCTCCAATTCTCTCCCCTGTTCCTTGGGTGGGAAGGAGACGGGGGGTGTGAGCAAGCAGCTGTGTGGTGTTTGGCTGCCAGCCAAGTTAAACTACCACATTCCCATAAAGGCAGGCATGAGGCAGTGGCTTGAGCCACAGTGAGCAGCATCACCCCTAAGCAAGCAAAGGAGAGGTAAGAACACATGTGAAGGCCCCTGACACAAGCTGGCCCCCAACTGGCTCTTGACTTGCTGTTGTGTTTGAGGCACCTGGTACTGGATGATGCTGGTCTGTGTAGCAGCTTCATGGTCTCCCTTTGCAGTCTGAGCAAGATCTCTGCTGTCCCCTAGCTTGGTCAGCACTGTCCTGTGTTCTGACTGCTGCTGGACTGCTAATGAGCAAGTAATTGGGTCCATGTCAGCAAGACAGTAATAATCAGGGACCACAGTCTGCATGTGGAGGAGCAGCGGGAAGGTCTGCTCTGATCTCTGGCCATAGCTCAGAGCGAACCAGAGACAGTGATTATTTGCTATATGTGACTTCCTTCTGACCACCCAAATCATGATGCTTTGTCCCTGTTCCTCACCAGGGTGCTTCACCCGGTGACTGGGAGCAGCCCTTTGCTGGCAACAGCACCAGGGCTTCACCCAAAGAGCTGCAGGGCTCCCTTGGGCATGTCCTTCCCCAGCACGTGTCTATACTGGGCTGTGGCATCTTTGCCCTGAATTTTACCCTCTTTGGGTGTTTCCTCCTTCTGTGAAGACAACTGCCTGGTGTTAGTGACCTGACTGCAAAGAGCAGGCAGCCTGTCAAGGAGGATCGGTGTGCAGATTATTCACAACTGATTTTTTTGCTTCCATCTGCCTGACTCTACCATCTGGGATGATCTTCATTCCTGCAGGATACCAGCAAGGCTCCTGGGTCTGGCTGTCACTCCAATTCATCTCCAGCAATAACACGATCATTACATAGCAGCTTGGGCATTTTGGCTTCCCAGCATGGTGACACCAGACGTTATTACCCTATAAACCTTCCTGTGTAGATAGATATGTGATAACTGGATTAAGTGTCCCCAGCCTGCCTCCCATGTGCTCTGCCCATAGCAATCCCATCCTGTCCATTCTGTGGCGATTCAAAGCTTTTCTCTGCTGTGTTAGAACAGTGGTGTTGAATTTAAAGTGTCTTCTCTCTCAGCAAAGGGGCTCATGCAAAAACAGAATTTCGATTCCCATTCTTTGCCTATTTTTGCACCAGGACAGTAACATTTAGCCAAGCAAGGTGCCCTTAGTTGTGTGATCAAGCTGCCTCTTGTTTGTGATCATGTGTTTAGATAAACCCAGATGTTTCCATAAGAAACCTATAAAATATTCTTGACGAGTAACACAGTTCAGCACAGTTTGAGAAATGAAAAACCCCACCACTGAGAAACACCGGGAAACACTTTGTGGCTGGTGTTTCCTGTTTGGGGCATAAGAGACTGAGCTGAGCTTTCTCTATCAAATATGGGAAATCTTTATTTCTGACGCCAGGGCAAAGCTAAAAAAGCTCAGCTTGCCTGTGAATTAAAAGTTTTCTGTGGGCAGGAGCTACAGACATAACTGATAATAACCAGAGCTGTGGCTCCTAACCAAGGAAAACAGGAGCTGTGGTGGAATAAAGCACTTTAGTTCAATATGTGGGCACTTTTTTAACCATTTTCTTGCTCTTCCCATTCCCACATCCTGTCCCATCTGCTCTGTGGGTGAGAAGAGCAGGCAGTGCTGTCCTGCTGGCTCTGTCCCCCAAGGGTCATGCACAAGAGTCCCTCACGGGAGCAGCACCTTTGTTTTGCAGAGAGCTTCAGGATTTAGAAATTGGGGCTCTCTGGAACTGTGGGTACACCAAGAACACTTTGAAACTCCTCTTGCAGCTGTGTCTGCATGGGGTTCATCTTCCTGGGCTTGGAGCAGGCATGTCCAAGTGAGCTGGTCACCCAGGACTTTGTCTTCATAGTCCACACCTGGGGTATTTTATGGATCTGCCCCAGCCTGGTTGTTTCCCTCCAGGTGTCACGTAAACAATCTTCCTTTGGGCCACTGTTCCACAGGCTCTTGAGCCCATTATGACCTCTATGTAGTACCACTGTCCCTATGGAGAAGTGGTGGTTTCCACCAGTGACTGGGAGGTGGGCAATTTCAACATGACTTCTTTGCATGAGCTGGGCCTGCCCTGGTGAAGGGAGGAGGCTGTCTGTGAGTGCTCATGGGAGGAAGAGACCCCACAGGGCAGAAGTACCTTGTTAAACACTTGATGAAGAGATGCTCTGGAGAGAGAGTGATTGTCTTCCCTGCTCTGATGGTTGATTGGAGGCACCTGTACCATGAGCTCTCGTGCCAGTCCTGGTACTGCCCCGTACAGCACACTCAGAATTCAAAGAGGATAATAGAGATGAATCAAGGAAGTATTTCCAGCCATACTGAAGAATCATAGAATGGTTCTAGAGATTTTGGTCAAAACAGCTCCTCGGAATCCCAGATTGCCTGGATTGGAAAAGACCTTTAAGATCATCAAAGTCCAACCATTAACCCAACACTGACCAGTCCCTGAATAAACCATGTCCCTCAGCACTGCGCCTACAGAATCACCCTTCCTCCTGGAGTCTCATGGGACCAAGAAGTTATGGTGCCAGGCAGGCAAAGGTTCTGTTTGTTCCAGGCTGCTGGGATAGGAGGAAGAGATGATGGGCACCATCTCCCAGACCAGCCTTTCATAGACTCCTGGCCCTTGGAGCTGTTTCACACTTGTGTGTGAGCCACCATTGTCCTCTGTTGTAGAAAGCCTTGTTCTGCAAAGGTGTAATGGACACTGACACCATCGCTGTTTAGCTGAGGATTGAAGCTGCAGTTGCTCCCAGAAAAGCACTGCAGCACTCCAGGGGAGAAAAGTACGACCCCTGGGGAAACACAACCAAGCTGCAGCCAGCTTTATGCAAGTTCCTTTAGGCTTCACCAGTATTACTTCTAATTCCTCAGGTCCTTGCACCCTGGACCTCATGTGGCTGTGCTAACATAACTAGAAGATTGTTTCTGGAGTATGCAGCTGTCTGGAGCTAAAAGGATTTTTTTTTCAGAAGCGAAAATAAAAGACTCGGACAAATTGCTAATATTTGTACTGACCCACAGATAAAACCAACACCACTCCCCAAGTCTAATTGTGCTTGGAAGGGGCCAGGTTTTCTTCATTTTTCACAAATCTGATGGATAGTGACTTAAACGTTTCTAATGGCAGGATATAAAATAAAAACAACTCTGATGCTAATTGCTATTTAGTAAATCAAAATGCTATGATTTTAGAAAATAAAATTCAGAAATTAACTCAGAGTGCTTCATAGTATTTTAGAGTGCTAAAGAGAGCCTCTGGCAAACTTGGAGAAAAATAATCTCAAAGCTTAGTGTAGGATGGACGTGGAAATATCACTGCCATCCAGAGCTCTGACAACGGCCTCTTTCTGCACTGGGTTGGTGGTGGAAGGAGAAGTGGCTCATTAGACACTTACAGATTAACTGCAGTCATCACCATTGCTGGAATACAGTGTCAGCACCTGGGGGTTGTTAGGTCTCCTTTGGAAAAGACATATATTTTTGTTTCCAGTTCAGTAAGTAGTGCAGCTAACCCCAGATTACCTTTAATTCCTTGTACAGATAATCTCCAATGTCCAAACACACACGAGCTGCTGAGGTCCAATAAAAATACTCTTTAGGGCAAGGATCCATTCACAAAGCATTCTTGTCCAGAGCTGGGCAAACTAGATTTCTGTGGGCCAATAAAGCCATAATTTTGGGTTGAACAGAGTATTTCATGCCAGAGAATGTTTAATTTGTGTGGTGTTGGAGAATTTTTTTAACAATTTCTTTTTAAAACAACTTAAAACCAAAAGAACAGAGCTGCAGGAAAAAAACCTGCTGTGGAGAAAAACTGTAAAATTTTAGATCTTGGGGGTATTTTAAAAACTTCATCTTTTCACTTGAGCAATTTGACAGCTTTGCAAACTGTTTACATCTACAGTGTACATATATATTTTCTGAGGGAAAAAGTCATCTTCAGCCAAAATAGCTAACTGATCTGTAGCTGTGTTACAGATGGATCTAGTAATGGTAATGCTGCGTGGTTCTCCTATTTTCAGTGGCATGTGCTTTTGTCACACTTTGATAGATTAGGCTGATGTTTCCCATGCCAACCATCTTCCCCTAGATGACTGAATGTTTGTTTTGGAAATTTCATTAAAAAAAAAACAACCCAGTTCATCTGCTCTTGAAAATGAGGCCAAGCAAAGAAAAAAGAATTCCTTTACACGCTGCTCTTCTAAGCAAGTCCCATGGTACCTGGGCATTAGGGATGATCTGACTTTTGCCGACCCTGTGGAAACTGAGTTTGCTTTAGTCTAGTTGGAAATTCTTGAAAAATCTCATCCTAAATAAACTGAGCAGGAGTTTGTTGGTGGTCACAAGCTAAACTCCCCGAAAATCCCATCTGCACAAAACACGATCTGTTCCTTCACACTTTCTGCACGGGATGCTGTAGGGTGAGCGTGCCCTCAGCTTGTCCCTTGTCATCACCAACCTTGCTGGTTCTGCATGGTGGAGGCTGATGAGCTTCTGCCAGCACTGTCCTGGGACAGAACTGCTGCTGCCTGACCTGGCCCAGCCCTGGATGTTATCTCAGCTGACTGTGTGTAATGCTAGAGCCAAAACCTTGCTGGAGGTTTAACCAATGCTGAACCTCTTTTCTCTTTCCTGTCCACTGTTGAATTGCAGTTGTACCTCCCAGATGCACCTCCCTGCCCTCTGTTGTGATGCCTGAGCTACTCCTGAGAGACCAAGCCCCAGCAGGAGCCACCTGGTAGGTTTGGCTGACTTGCCCAGTATGTGGTTTTTAACTCTCCTCAGGCATGGCTCACCAGGGAAATTTCTGGGACAACCATGTGATTGTGCTAAATTGGAACCTAAAGGGCTGATGGATCCCAGGAGAGTCCTCATCTCTGCACTGCAGTCTGCAGAGTGGCCTGGAACAGATGATTTATCCTGGTTTCCCTTATGATATCCCAGAATCACAGGTGAGAGGGTGCAGCCAGGCAGGTTTGGTTCCTGTGTATGAATCAAGCAGCCGCTGGTCTCCCCCAAACCGGACCCAGGGCTCCAGCACCTCCATGGTTCACCAGTTCCTAGCATCAGCACTCCCATGGAACTGCTTGGGTGAGACTGTTTTATATCTACATAACTTAAGAGTACAGGGAGGAAAGGCAGTACCATGGTTACCACCTGAGCTGTGGTATCAGATCTCAGCTGGAACCTGTGTCCCTGCCTGTCCCAGCTGCAGCCTGGCTGTGGAACTCAAGAGCTGACAGATTGCTCCCATGTGGCACTGGCTGCAGAAACTGAGGTATCTTCATGCCCTAGAACAGACTCTGGAGGAGTCCTGGTCCTGACGGTGAAGTGAAGCAGGAGGCTGGTCCTGCTGCATCCTCCCAGGCAGGAGCTGCTCTCTGCATCCCCTCATCCCATTGAGAGCAGAGTCATCAGCCATCATGTCCACTGTGACTGCAGCCACCTGCCCACGAGGCCAGAGGTGGGCAGAAAGCTTCTGACCTCAACCAGGGCAAGAAGGAAGCGCAATGCTGCAGAAGCTGCTGAACTGCAGCATCCCTTCAGAGAGAGAGAAGTCTTCATAAGCTGATGATAGTCATTAGACTCTGACACAAAGGAAACCTTGGGAGGGAACTAAACCCAAGAGCAGCAACCCTTAATCCTAAGGAGTGAGACTGCAAATGTTGCCAAAGAACCAATTTTCAACCGGTTTTAACTGAGAGGGAAATCTGGAAAATCTGTGCTAATCTACATATTCAAGAGAACAAAATGGCCTGAAGCAAAGTGCTTCATTTCTTTAAAAACTCATCTTAAAATTAATACAGCAATTAAGTAATCATTAAAGTTGGGTATTCCTTGAAAACACTTTATTTGAAGCCTCCTTCCTATGCAAGGAACAATTTGAATCCTAGATTTAACCACAAAACTCAGTCCTGGCCTTCAGCTGTGCAAGTGCAGTGGCACATCCATAATATAAGTTCTTTGTTTATGAGTATACACATTTAGTACATCAATCTATAAAAGACAGGCAATATGTGAAACCCCTTTCCCTGGGACTACAGAGTGTTTGAGCTCTGTATGAGAAAAATCAATATCTGGTCAATTTATTTACCTCAGACAACAACAGAGCTGTGACAATTTGAAGTTCTTGTCATTTGGGGAGCTCCAACAGGTTCCTTTATTATCTGTCCTGTGATCTTTCCCAAACTCCGGAGTGACTACAAGGAGCACGTGCAGATTTGTCCCTTGCCAGGAACATACCAGGAAAAAGTTTATTTAACACAGAGAAGATGAAACTTTTCCTTATCCATCACTGCTGTTCAGAGGAAAATAAAGGCGCCAATTGATTTTGTGTTAGAAGGTAATTAATTGTTGTGCAAAGCCTGGTTTAGAGTTTAAAGGCCACATCACTATAGCTAGGACCTCTGGCTGTGTCAGCAGCATCTGGCAGCTGAGAAATGTGAAGAAAGGAGCAGAGTTTGCCCTGAGCAACTAGTCTGTGTACTCCAAAAATAGGCAGAATTCACAATAAGGTGATGAAGGATGGAGCGAGAACCGAGGAGGTATTAGAGCACGTAGCAATAGGACCTGGAGGATCAATTCTCTGCCATGCCAGTGCTCAGTGCCAGGTTTCTCCTGATTTACACCAGCAAACTGAGAGGAGGATCGTAAGCAGTTACCCTAGAAGGACCAAGAGCCAGGCTTTCCATGGGCAACTTTTGCTGGTCTTTGGTGACCCCAGGATTGTGATGCTGATTTACATCCATGGTTTGCACGACGCAAGCACTGCAGCAGAGATGGGAGCATTGATTCTCTGCAGGCTGTCTTGACTGGTCTCTTCATGTGAGTTGCCTGCACGTGCTCAGCAGAACACTCGCTTGCTTTGTGCCCCATAAGAAAGGTTTGCAGGACTGAGTACTAGGTTCCTCCTCAGGCTCAGCAGGGCTGAGTAAAGAGGAGGCAGGCAGGAGGGCAAAATCTTTTTGAGGTGCACGTTTCTCTTCCCTAGGATGCTTGCTTTTCTTCAGCAGCCTGCTGTGAGCCATAACTTGGCCAAGAAGTTCTTCTACGGCCCAGAAGATGGAAGGGGAAAGGGATAGACCAAACAGAAAGGTAAGAGAATTAGTGAGCTGCCACCTGATGGTTAAAGGGACACAGGGAAGCTGGGGCGGAGTTTGCAATGAAGCAAAGGATACCCCATGTCATGGACCTCTTGTGAAAAACAGCTTACGGTTGAATGTCAAAAACTTCATAACCAATTAAAATAATGATTGCTTGACTTACAAGGACAGGCTAAAATTTATGGCATTTCTAAACACTGCAATTAATCTGTTCAAGTTATGGTAATACCTGAAAGAGCAAACAAGAGATGAGACGATCTTTAGATTAAATCTCCTTTCCTCCTACTCTAGTAGGATTAGTGTCTTCAAATTACCCCAGCTTTTGGACTCAAAACTGTTCTGAGTTCTCTCTTTTCCATCTCTACCTCATGTCTCGTTGCCATTCTGGACATCCAATGTACCGTCATGTGCTGCTGCTTCTGGAAAGGTTGGTTTGACATGCGAGGGTCCTTATCCTATTGCGTGTTCTTTTGTAGGTTTCACTTGCACAGTTAATCCAGATGGAGTGTGGACTTCAATGCAGTTTTAGAAAAAAGATATTAAAAAATCATGTTTTGCAGTTCTTAGTTTTGATACAAAGCTTCTCACAGCCACATGTTGGCCGGAGGTGGTTTCTAACTACCTGAGTGAGTTACTTCATAAGCTGCAGCAGTGCTGGAGGAGCCTGTCACATTACAGGTGAGGTATAAAACTGACCATGTGTGAAACTTTGCTCTAGATTGCAGAGTCTGTCATAAAACATTCTGCCTGATTAAAGCCCCTAGGAACCTCAGCTGGAGGAACCCTCCCCAACCTTTTCCCCATTTTATAAGGTGCTTGAAACCAAATAGCACCCAATTCCACCCCAGAGCGTCTGCATCTTGGTAGCACGTGGGCTCTGATACTTACAGAGCACAAAGACTTTAGGAACCCTTTAAAGAGCTCTTCAGCCCAAGCAGCATTTTTTTCTGCATAGGGGCAGTTCTGCAAGACAACAGGTATAACTGCCAATAATGCTGTTGACTGATAGGGCTGTTCATTTAGGAAATTAATTCAGATGTTGATTGCCTCTGGACTGGGACTTCGGATCTTAAATGCAGAGCCAAGGGGAAGAGCAAAGTGAGAAGGGCAGAGATCTGCAGGTTCCCCACGTAAGAGGCATAATAAGCTGCATTCTGTTTTTCTGTGAAGACAGTACATTTGGGACTAGAAACGTTCAAAGCAACAACACGTCACGGACAATTTACCCTACGTGATGTGCTCCAGAGTCCGGTTTGGAAAGCGTCTCAGCAAATCTCCCCTGTTGTGCTAATGGCCCTACTACTGGTAACAATGCAATGTCCTATTGATTATGTATCCATTGTTAATAGACTTATGTATTCCCAGATGAATACTCTGGTGTAACTGCAAGTGAGAGTATTTGATGTTCGACCGAATGTAGGGCTTGCTGCAGACACAGGATCCAGAGCCTAAAGGGTGATAAAGACTATTTCCTAGCAGATTCGTAAGCAGGGAAAATTTATTTAACCACGATCAGACTTGGAAGGGTGGGATCCTAAAAAAGGCTGTAGCCTTTTCACTGTCACCAATAGGCTCTGGGGAACTGTTAGGGCAAGCAGGAGAGGCGAGCCGGGAAGGGTGAAAGGCGAAAGGCAGCTCACTGTAGCTCTGCTGGTAACAGCATTCCACCTTCCATGGCAGCAGCTCGCCAGCTTGCGGGTGTGTCCCAGGCTGCCTCTGACCACGGTGTGTCCCGGGCTGCCTCTGACCACGGTGTGTCCCAGGCCTCCTCTGACCACGGTGTGTCCCGGGCTGCCTCTGACCACGGTGTGTCCCGGGCTGCCTCTGACCATGGTGTGTCCCGGGCTGCCTCTGACCACGGTGTGTCCCGGGCTGCCTCTGACCACGGTGTGTCCCAGGCTGCCTCTGACCATGGTGTGTCCCAGGCTGCCTCTGACCACGGTGTGTCCCGGGCTACCTCCGACCACGGTGTGTCCCAGGCCGCCTCTGACCATGGTGTGTCCCAGGCTACCTCCGACCACGGTGTGTCCCAGGCTGCCTCCGACCACGATGTGTCCCGGGCTGCCTCTGACCACGGTGTGTCCCAGGCCGCCTCTGACCACGATGTGTCCCAGGCTGCCTCCGACCACGGTGTCCTCCAAACACAGAGCTTGTAGCAAAAACGCTGTTGCAACCCAGGCAGAGGGCCTGCCCCGATCGGTGGCTGCTCAGGTCTCTGGCTGCAGGGAGTGCCAGGGCCTGCTGCTGCCGGGGGAGGGGGGGGCACTCCACCTGTGTGAGGTGTGACGGGTTTGAGGCCCTGCCTCTTGAAGGAGAGGTTGGTGAGGACGTGGTGCAAGGGTCGCCTGCAAGGCCACAGAGGAAGAGCAGGTTCACTCCGCCCCTCAAGACGGCCTCTGACAGGAAAGAAAGAAGGGTGATTGCAGTGGGCGATTCCCTTCTGAGGGGGACAGAGGGCCCGATGTGCAGGGCTGACCCTCAGCATAGGGAAGTTTTCAGTCTTCCTGGAGCCTGGATCAGGGATATCACCAGGGCACTCCCCAACCTGGTGCACCTGACGGACTACTGCCCGCTGCTGATCCTCCAGACAGGAGGGGAGGAAGCTGCATCCCGTAGTCTGAGGGGGATGAAGAAAGATTTCAAGGCCTTGGGGCGGTTGGTGAAAGGGTCTGGGGCACAAGTGATTTTCTCTTCCCTCCTTCCACTTTCGGGTGCTGATGTGGGATGCAATGGCAGAATTCAGGCCATAAATGACTGGCTCCAGGACTGGTGCTACAGGCAGGGCTTTGGGTTCTGTGATCATGGCTGGGTTCATAGGACGCCAGTCCAGACAGTGATGTGTGGGGAAGGTTTATCTCACAGGGGCAAAAGGAGGCTGGGGCAGGAATTGGCAGGGCTCATTTGGAGAGCTTTAAACTAGATTGGAAGGGGGAAGGGGTCACAGCTGGGCTTGTGCCAGGGGGGCAGCACCCTGGAATTGATGAAGGCCGGGAGGCTCCCACCCCCCTGGGCTGACATTGGTGCACTCAGCTCGCTCCCTGCAATGCCTGCACACCAATGCACACAGCGTGGGGAATGAGCAGGAGGAGTTAGAAACCCGTGTGCGGTCAGGGGATGATGATCTGGTGGCAATGACAGAGACATGGTGGGACAGCTCACATGACTGGAATGTGGCCATGGAGGGCTCTGTCCTTCTCAGGAAAGACAGGCCAGCAAGGCGAGGTGGTGGAGTTGCTCTTTACGTGAGAGAGCAACTGCAGGGTATTGAGATCTGTCCAGGGGCGGATGAGGAGCGAGTTCAGAGTCTGTGGGTGAAAATCAAGGGGCAGGCTGGTGTGGGTGATACTGTTGTGGGTGTCTATTACAGGCCACCAGATCAGGGTGAGGAACTTGATGAAGCCTTCTACAGGCAGCAAATGATGGATGAATCAACTAGAAAAGGAGTGCTGCTTGATCTCATCCTCACTAACAAGGAGGGTCTGGTTGAAGTGGTAAAGGTTGAGGACTGCAGCAACCATGAGATGAAGTTCAGGATCTCATGTGGCAGGAACAGAAATCCAAGCAGAATTGCAACCCTGGAGTTCTGCAGGGCCAGCTTTGGCCTTTTCAAGCAATTGTTAGGGGAAATCCCATGGGACAGAGTACTTGAAGGCAAGGGGGCCCAAGATAGCTGGTTAACATTCAGGGACTGCTTCTTCCAAGCTCAAGATCAGAGCATCCCGACACGTGGGAAGTCAAGGAAGGGAGTCAGGAGACCTGCTTGGTTAAACAGGGAACTGCTGGGCAAACTCCAGTGGAAGAGGAGAGTTTGCAGCTCATGGAAGGAGGGGCTGGCCACTTGGGAAGAATATAAGGCTGTTGTCAGAGGATGTAGGGAGGCAAGTAGGAAATCCAAGGCCTCCTTAGAATTAAACCTTGCCAGAGGGGTCAAGGACAACAGGAAGAGCTTCTTCAAATACATGGCAGATAAAACTAACACTAGAGGCAATGTAGGCCCAGTGATGAATGAGGTGGGTGCCCTGGTGACAGAGGATACAGAGGAGGCAGAGTTACTGAATGCCTTCTTTGTCTACTCTGCCGGAAGCTGTCCTGAGGAGCCCCGGACCCCTGAGGCCCCAGAGGGAGTCAGGACAATAGAGGAGTTTGCCTTGGTTGATGAGGACTGGGTTAGGGACCAATTAAGCGATCTGGACATCCATAAGTCTCTGGGTCCAGATGGGATGCACCCACGAGTGTTGAGGGAGCTGCTGAAGTCATTGCCAGGCCACTCTCCATCATCTTTGCTAAGTCGTGGGAAATGGGAGAGGTGCCTGAGGACTGGAGGAGGGCAAATGTCACTTGCCCCTTCAACAAGGGCAAGAAGGAGGACCCGGGTAACTACAGCCCGGTCAGCCTCACCTTCATCCCTGGGAAGGTGATGGAACGACTCATCCTTGGTGTCATCAAGGATAAGAGGGTGGAGTCCCCCAAGGGTCAGTAGTAGGACCAGTGCTATTCAATATATTCATCAGTGACCTGGATGAGGGCACAGAGGGCACTGGCAGCAAGTTTGCTGATGATACAAAGCTCAGAGGAGTGGCTGACACTCCAGAAGGCTGTGCTGCCATCAGAGAGACCTGGACAGGCTGGAGAGCTGGGCAGGGAAAAACTTGATGAAATATAATAAGGGCAAGTGTAGGGTGTTGCACCTGGGCAGGAACAACCCCAGGTTCCAGTATAGGTTGGGAGATGATCTCCTAGAGAGCAGTGTAGGGGAAAGGGATCTGGGAGTCCTGGTGGGCAGCAGGATGACCATGAGCCAGCACTGTGTCCTTGTGGCCAGGAAGGCCAATGGCATCCTGGGGGGCATTAGAAGGGCTGTGGTCAGTAGGTCAAGAGAGGTTCTCCTTCCCCTCTACTCTGCCCTGGTGAGGTCACATCTGGAATATTGTGTCCAGTTCTGGGCCCCCCAGTTCAAGAAGGACAGGGAACTGCTGGAGAGAGTCCAGCACAGAGCCACCAAGGTGATGAAGGGAGTGGAGCATCTCCCTGATGAGGAAAGGCTGAGGGAGCTGGGGCTCTTTAGCTTGGAGAAGAGGAGGATGAGGGGGGACCTCATTAATGTTTATAAATATGTTAGGGGCAAATGTCAGGAGGATGGAGTCAGGCTCTTCTCAGTGGTGTCCAGTGGTAGGACAAGGGGCAATGGGTGTGAGCTGGAACACAGGAGGTTCTGCTTAAACTTGAGAAGAAACTTCTTTACTGTGAGGGTGCCAGAGCCCTGGGACAGGCTGCCCAGGGAGGGTGTGGAGTCTCCTTCTCTGGAGACATTCAAAACCTTCCTGTGTGATCTCATGTAGGTGTTCCTGCTCTGGCAGGGGGATTGGACTGGATGATCTCCCGCGATCCCTTCCAATCCTCAACATTCTGTGATTCTGTGATTCTGTGATTATGGCAACTTTCTACCTGGTCTTCTGCTGTCAGACACATTCACAGTCTTTGTTCTGTGGACACAGGAGGAGGATTTACACAGGCATGCTGTCTGGGTGTTCAGCTCAGTACTTGTAACTTGCAGATCCTCTCCAGAATTGCACAGTGATCAATGAACCTTAGGGTGCAGATAATTATCACCATACATGCTCAAGGTCTGGACAAAAGAAAAAAATTTTTTCATTGCTTGCTCTCTGACCTTCACGTTCCACACCCCAAACTCACCTTTTCCAGCCTTCCTTTGCATTTCTGAGGTTGGAAAATGTGCTTTGATCCTGCAAGATGGCATCCTCTAACATCCAGTTTGCCTTGGGCACATTCAGAAGGGCACACTACACAGGACCAGTCCCCTCTCACAGGCAGGAACCTGGCAGTGAGGGAAGGCAAAGCAATGAGCAGCCTGGCATGAGGGGAGCCTCTGCAAACCGGGTGGGTCACAGCGAGTCTGGGGGCTTGTCTGTGTCTCTCTGGCTGCCAAACATACTCTCTGGCTCTCCAGCCACATGTGGTGGCCAGGCATCTCATCACAGGAGTAATTCCTACCCATCTCTGACGATCCAGTTGCCTGCCCTGGTCTGTACACACCCAGGTGCTATTTCAACCAGTTCTTTTGGTAAATTGCAATGTGAGCTATGCATCATGTCAGCAATGGCAGGGCTGGAAATGTTCCCCTGTCCCCAGCCCAGGCAGCCCTATGGAAGAGGGATGGGTTGACTGAGATGCTTCTGGTGAGGACTAGATAGAGGCATGGATATGGACAGGGGCATAGTTTCTTCTCCAGCATGGCAGAGCCCTGGATGTATCTACCAGAGACTCAGGCTCAGCCATAACCCTTTCCCTGCTGTTCAGAAGCAACTGTTCCTGAGCTGAAGGATCAGTATTTGTCTGAAGAGCCCATCAAAATGCAGCAGGTAGGCTTTGCTGTGAGAGTGCATCGCCTGGGCAGCCAGGATACGTGAAAAGGATACGTACAGCGCTGTAAACACAAAAGTACATTTGTTCAGAGGCAACAGACTCTGTATTCCATCACTCTCTGTCACTGCAGTTCTGCAGAAGGTTTATTGTAGAATGGATGGATCACCATGGGAATGGGATATTTGCTCTCTGAGGAGTGGTCTGTGTGTATAGTAAGTCACATTCTCAGGGTTGAGGAGGATTACAACTCGTGGTAATGCAAGGCACTCTCTAAGGAGAAGATGACAGGGAAAAGGAGTACAAGGTGACCTGGCTAGCTTCCCGTTTGATTTCATTGCCTATCACTTTGTTCAGCACATCATGTTGCAAGCACTACTCAGTCTGGTGAGTGTCACTTGCCCAAGACTGCCAGCATCAGGATGTTCCATCCATCCTTAGACTGCTTTGGTGAACAGAGAAAGTCTGGGTGCTGGCAGGTCATCCCTTAGGCTGGAGTCTCGGAGTTATTAATGCCCATTTACTCTCCCCTGTGCTCTGCTGTCCGTCCTCTCCTGTTGTGCATTGCTTCCTTAAGACTCGCTGACAATCCCCTCAGCTCCTCTGGAGACAGGAGGAGCTGCATCTTGGGGCAAGTCTGGGGCCTCTGCATTTTTTGGGTCTTTTCTGCTGTGTCCTGGTGACTCTATGTGAGCTGGTGCTGTCCCTTTCACAGGCACCTACAGAGCAAAGGGAGTTGTGCCACCACAATTACAGGCACCGGTGGATATTTAGGGCAGCTACACCTCTGAAAGCTGCTGCTCTCATGAGACAAAAGAGGGCATGACCCCCCATTGCTCTCCTGGGTCCCAAGGACAGCTATTGGTCATCGCAGCTGAGGAGCAGTCTGATTCCCCACAAATCACATAAATCTGGGTGAGAAAGGGCTGATATTGATTTCTTAACTGGTGCCACCATCAGAAAGGTCTCGAGGAGAGACAAGCTCTTGAAGGCCACCAGTGGGCTATGCTCAGCAGGGGGAATTGCCTAGTGAGGTCAGCACAGTTCTGCCTTTTGAAGTTGGGCCTCAACAGAGCCAACTGCTGCAGCAGAAAAGCAAAGAGGAAAGAGAAGTCAACGTTTCAGGAATGGTCTTTGGTTTAGGGAGCATTTTAGCGGGTATGTCCCACCATGTGACTCAGCAGAGCAGAAAGGAATGATGCAAAATTCTCAGATTCAGTGGGTCTGTAGGTCACTGATCTAACTAACAAGGGAGAGTGTCCACCAAACTTGATTTAAAGGAGTGAGAAGAGTTGTGAAATACCATGCGACCTATGTGCTAATAATGCCAGCTCCCTTATCTGTATGTATTGTTCCCTACTCTTAAATGCCACAGCCACAGACCATTTGTCCCACAAGCTTCTACATCAGTTGGTGTGTTGCTTGGATGGTGTTAAAGAAGCAGCTTTGTCATGCTTTATCTCTTTTGGTTGCCTCAGGCCCTTCCTTGCTGCATACATTAGTGCTCAAATAGTCCCTGGGGGGCTTTCGGCAATGCACTTCCTGTTGCAGAAGGTTTTATCTTCTTCTGACAGGAGGACAGCATCGCTGTGCCATGGGCACAGTGGCACATTCCAGGCACCCAGGTCACAAGATCCCCTTGGATTTTTGATCAGAGACAAGGAGGATCTAGTTCTTCATGAGTAGATCTTTCAGAACACTTTACTAGTTTAGTATGCATCTGTCACACCAGTGCAGATGCGAGTACCTGGCTGTTCTGCATATCAGGGTGTGAAGCTGGTCCCCCGTCCCACATGACCTGAGACCACTCGATAGCGACCACTTTAAGTCGCTTGTGAAGAAGCAGATGTGATCCTGTGGGAGGAGCAGGGACAGATTGTTTTTTTCCCAAACCTATGCTCAACATGATAGTCACAAGAATTTGCAGATTCTTTTATGACACAGCCCAGACTGATTCCCAGGCAGCTCCAGCCTGCTTACTGAATAAGAAAGGTGGTTTGTGTAAAAAGCAGTGAATAATCACCTGATTAAACTCAACCTCCTAAGAAGTATTCACAAGAGGCCTTACTGGTGATTATGCAGGCAATCTCGGGTTTAATTACTGATTGGCTTAGTAATCTTGTATCGAATGTGGGGTTGTGCGTGTGCCTGTGAGTGTGTGCACGGATGAGCAAGCGCATCCACGTGTGTCTATTTGCCTATGTGTCCACCTCCATGTACATGTGTGAAAGTTTTCAGAGTTTTTAAAGACTAGAGGAAAACCCCAGACATCTCTCAGTACTGGCAGGGTGCAGCACTTGTGTAGGAAGTGTTTGAGTGTCACCTTGGTCTGCTCTAATCCTCTCTGCTGACCAGCGATGGGGAGAGTAGACGATGGCTCTGCCAGGGTAGGAGAGGAAGAGAGTCCCCAGGATGTCAGGACTGTGGTGGCTCCTGTTATATCATGTGCCAGGGAGGGTGAGGTTGGCCTTTAGCAAAAGGTTCTTGAGGCAGAGGGTGGTGGAGCACTGGCACAGGCTCCCCAGGGAGGTGCTCATGGCACCAAGCCTGATAAGATTCCAGCAGCGTTTGGTCAAGGCCCTCAGGGACATGGTGTGAATGTTGGGATTGTCCTGTGCAGGGACAGAAGTTGGACTGGATGATCCTTGTGGGTTCCTTCCAACTCACAACATTTATGAATCTGTGATTCTATGATCTTGCAAAGCTGGACAACACCCCTCAGCTGTCGTCTGGCTGTGGCTCTGCTTACTTTCCAGCACCGCAGGACAGACCAAGGGTGTTTCTCAAGGAGGTGAAGTCTCTGTGAAAGAGAACAGAGAGAATAAAAGGAAAATGTACCTATACATCTCTTTAAAGGATGAAGTAGATTTGTAGACTCTTATCTTGCCTACCTCTTGATGTTACATTAAGACTCAGCTCTGGTGTGAGCAATAACTGAAGCTTTTGAATCTTCTTAGCACAGTTGAAAGGACTGAAAACACATGTTTGAGTTGCTAATTAGAGCCTGAGCCACGGTCTGTTGTAGAAATCCTGATCACTCTCCTGTCGCTAGCAACAGAAACCAAAGCAATCCCTTTCTGTACATGCCACATTTTCCCTGAAGGGGGGCTCTGGGATCCTTTGCTGATCTCTGGAGCAGTGTTTGTTCAGCTGCCACTGGACAAACTTTTCCTCTCTGTTGCAGTCCATGGGGATTAACTGGCTGCCCAGGCAGGGAGCCAGATGTTGGTGTCCTGGCCAGTGCCTGTCCCCCACAGCCAGCCAGCCAGGGGCAGACTTCTCCCAGAAGCTCCTGCATCTCAGCAGAGACCATGAAAACCCAGGTTCTCCTGTGAACAAGAAAATGTGAGCTGCCCACATCAAGGGCTGCCTTCAAGTGACTTCAGGACCTCATCTCAAGCCCTGTAGCTCCTCTCCCCATGGTTATGTAGGTCTCCAGTAACGTAGCTTATTTACTGTGAAGCACCCTCTCTTCTTCCCCCATCTGCCAAGATAATGTTGGGGCTGACATCCTCTCACAACTTCTCCATGTTTCCTGCCATGAGAGCCCTGGCTGCTCCCCTATTCCTGCCACTGATACTAGTGGGAGCTGGAGCACACCATGGCCTTTCCACGCTGCAAGAGACACCTGCCTGAGCTGCACTCAGAAGAGCATGCCATGTATGTCTGAGAAGGAAACAAAGCTGGAAGGTCCTTGGGCTGGACAAAAGGTGATCATTGCTGCTGTCCTGAGCACCAGGCCCCAGCAAGTGCTTATTGACAAGGATGTACCAAGTGTTTTAAAAGCAAGGAGGCTGTGTGTTGTTTGTAGTCCTCCCATTGTATGAGTGGTTCATGTGATGTTTGACAGCAGAAAATTAACCATTCTACTCTGCATGGTTCTAGGCTTGCTTGGACCTGGATGCCAGGGAGAAGTATGTTCTCATGGTGTTCCTCACTGCAGAGGAAGGCAGTGGTGTCCAAGACAGTCCAGCCTAATTTGGCAGCAGTGCTATGGGCGTGCTTGAAATCAGGGCTGAGGTCCACTGGGACATCCTAAACCAGTTCAATTCTCATGTGCTGCACCCAGACTCTTGACAGACAGGAGCAGTAGTGCAAGGTGCTGCCCAGTCTCTCTTCTCTCTCTCTTCTCCAGACTACCTCAGTCACCTACTCAGGGGAGAGAGGAGAAGGTGACTTCATGGACCGGCCAAGAGGCAGTATGGTCAACATTGAAACTAAATTTGTTAAGGAACCCCACTTTTACTATGCTGTAACTGCATTTACTGAGTAATTTAACATGAGCATCTTTTCAGGTCAGATCTTCCATAGGACACTATATATAAAGTCAGGAAACGTGGAAATCTTACAAAAATCTGCAAATTCACTCCTTCATCAAGAAGCAAAGTGCACAATGAACAGTGCATTGACTATATGTCGATATATCAAATTCTGTCTGTCTGAACACACACATTCAGTTTTGAGGGTGAACAAGAACACAGTGCAAATCTGTGTGCTTTCTGTTTGCCTTTGCATTTAACACCCATTTCTCAGTTCTTTAGTATCTGAAATAAATTTCACCTTTGCAGCCCATCTCCAAGGACTAGGCATGCATTTATGATGACACTTTTGGGAGTGGGGAACCTGCTGTTAGAACAGTGGAATTGAAAAGGATTTATTAAATATATCAAGAACAATTGATTAAAGTCATTTGGGGGGATGTTTTCTTGGGCTGATACAGAAGAAATAGATACAAAAAGACGATCACCAGCTGAAATCCAGGAAGTGCCCAAGTACAAAAAGACCTTCCAAGCATTCAAAGGACAGCCAGCACAATATACAGCTGTGTTTGTGCTGTGCTCTTGGGATCGGGGGAACATCCTACCAGGCAGCTGCCATTAATTTATTTGGGCTTTGCTCTTTGGGAAGACAACAATGTGTTCTTAGCCCTGAATCCCTCTTTAAACCAAGGAGATGTCCACATTTGGCAGGGTTCCATATTGCCATGAGTTCGTGGAGACTGTTTTGGAGATATTTGCCCATTTATCTGTATTGCACACTAGCAATTGCTCAAAGCTCCCGTGGGGTCCCCAATATGTAGAGGAAGCATCTAACAAAACACCTCTTGTGCTTCTTAGTCAGAGGGTTTTGATAGCTTGTTCTTTCCACTGTTTGCGTTGCTCTTTACTTGTCCTGGACATTAGTTGCAGGTCTTCATTTTCAGCAGTTTCTAAAGACAGTTCGTGATTGGATGCCTGCAAATTTCAACGTTGTTTTCTCTTTTAGGCCATGCAATTTTTGTCATTTCAAGAGAGCAAATCCAATTTAGAAAACAAACTAAAACCGATTAAAACAAACCTTTATAATGCCTGTAAATGTCCTGGCCACAGTTACACGTGTTTGTATTATGTATTTTGGAACTGCGAGGGCTTACAATAGAGGCAGAGGCATTATTCACCCAGGGCTTATCTCATTCACAAGGCAGAGAAATGTTTGACTTGTGATTTCAGGTGAAGGACACACTGCAGGACCAGATCAGTCTATCTCTATATCTTTGATTCATGAGCCAAAGAAATATATATTTCATCATTCAGGCTAAACTTATTGGGATGTTTGAGGAGAAGCACAGAAATTTAGTCCAAATAACACAGCAAGCATATCCTAATTATTTTTACTGGAGAACCATTCTCTCCTATCAGTCTTGGTTCCCTCCCCCTGTTAAATGCAGAACCTTTTCCGGGAAAATGGACACTACTCTTCCTGCCCAGGTCATAAGTGGAAGGAAATTTGTAGGTATAACTCATCACAGCCTGCCGTGCTCTGCAGCGTGTTGTAGCAGGAGGAGCTGGCAGAGATTTACCCCCCAGGCTGATGCAGGAGACTGCTGCTTTCTGCAGCTGGTCACAAACACAATCAAGCCCCAAAGTCTGAACCACAGCAAGAAATTTCTGATCTGGCAAGTGGTGAAGGTCTGTGCTGCTGAGAGCTGCCTCCTGGGACCTGCAGGGCTGACAGAGGAAGCCCCCTTTCCTGTAGCAGGGTCTCAGACCTTTAAATTGCAGTATGGACAGTATGCTTCATGGAAATGGGCTGCAAAGTGATTCTCAAAAAAACCCCAGGTACTCTTGTTGCCAGGGGAGCTGCTGCTGCTGTGCATTCCTGAAAATCCGTGGCTCTGACATGTGAAGATAACCTGACAGGGAGTGAGTAGGGAAGGGCTTTATTCTGTCCACATTTTACAGCTCAGAAATGCCAAGGCTTCAGCTCTCCTCTTTGCTGCTTTTATTGCAGGGAATTGCGAAAGGGGAAACTTCTCCCTGAACAGATGGAGTAGGGTTTGTCCCACACAGGAATGTTCTTTAGTACCAGTGAGATTTTGCAGCTAAAAGGTATTTAAAAACGACCATAACCAAAGCCTAGAGGGTTTTGCACACGGGAAGGTCTGGCTTAGGAGTCTTTGCTCCTTATGATATTTGCTTTGTGACAGATTCGAGGTGCTGTGAACTCAGAGGAGTTTGCCATTACAAAACACTTCATCAAGAACACTTCTGGAGGTGATGAAGTCAGGCTTTCCACAGCTTGTTTTCTATCTGGCTGTATCCCCCAACTCAGATATTAATGCTAATAGATTAGGGAGAGATTGAACTGGATCAGATAAATATATTAACGCATCATCTGCATACAGCATTAATGCAAAGCTCTTTGAGCCCTGATAATGCTGGGGATATTTTCATTTTTGGCATGTATTAGATGCCAAACATCCAGTTGCAAAATCACATGACAAGTGAATAAGATGTTCTTTTATCACTTTTCTGCCCAGGGAAGAGACTGAATATGAGGGTTTTGCTGCTACCTGGGAGAAAGCAGTTAGAATAAAGCCAGTACCAGACCTGTACACATCTGTCTGGCAGCTGTGAAGATAGGACTCAAGACATGCTGACCTGCCAGGACATCAAATTGCATCAAATTTGCACAGTTTGTTCCTCAGGATTTTCTAGGTTGAGTTTCTATCTCCAGAGCAAGTGAAGAGAACCAGAAATTTGCAGTCTGGGCATGCTTTGCAAGCTAGTCAGTGAATGTGGTCCCAGGCATGTGCTCCAGCAGAGGTCTGAGGGGCTGGACTGTTCCCGGTGTCCGGCTTGGAGGGTGGCACTGTGTGTCAGATGTGAGTGGAAAGGGTCTGGCTTGCTCATTTCCAGTGCAAACTCTCCTCATCACTGCAGGGCAATTAGGTCTCATTCCCACCTACACACAGCCTTACCAACTTCACTGGACAACTTCCTACAGGTACCAGGCATGGCCTCTCACCATGGCACTGTGGGGCTTCTTTGTGTCTGAGGACTAGGAATAAAACCTCCAGCACTCCAAACAACGGACTTTAGTAGTTTCTTTGATCCTAAGAGCCGGGACATGGTCTGTACAGATGCTGGATACCTATTGCCCATGTTCATTGTATGAATACCTAGAGCTTCATCTGGCCTTTCTGGCCCAGAAGGGTCACCCTCACTGGGGTACTTCGGGGCAATTTCCTTCACGGGTAAGATGACACTTAACCAAGTGGCGATGAGAGGGGGTGGCTTTGCCTCTGCAGTGATCCACGTTGGATGGATAACCACTCAGCTGATGAGAGGTACTGATATCTACTGTCCAAAGAAGGCTTAGCACTTCAAAATTGCCCTTGCTGGGCAGCTTGAGTCTATGACTTCTTGGGAGAGGGTTGTAATTGCAACTCTGGAGTGAGGACTCAGAAAAGATCAGATTTCCCCAGCAGAAAGAGGATTTCTGGTACATTGCAGAACATACAGGTGGTAGTGGCTTAAGTGCCCAGACTAGATGAGCTCTATTCCACTCTATTAGTGATTAATACCATTAAACTTAATGGCAGTGGTGTAAAACTTTGAGCTGGAAAGGTAAAATAACACATGAATTACTCAAATGCCTCTTTTTCATTTACAGTATCAGATGCCATTATTGCCTCAATTGGATGGAAAGGCCGCACCGCTGGATGTGTCTCTAGAAGGGTGCATGTGGACCTCCCTTCACATATGATAGAACCACTTTGGCACACTCTGAAAACAGGTGAGGGATGTGCAGTGGTGAGCTATGACTTTTTATTGAAAAAGTGAAAAGCAAAAAATGTAAAGTTAGGGTTTATCAACACCTTCCCCCCCTCAATACGTGTTTCCAGCAAATATACACGCTTCCTTAGAGTTGCTCATTGAGACAAGAAAAACAATTTTGCAGTGAAAATAAGTCTTGGCAGAAGGGGAAACAGTCATCACCTGCCTCTAGGTGTCTGTCTTGTATTTCTGACAACCAGGTTAGAGGAGGCTTCTCCTCTTGGGGGTGGCTACCTCTTGAGCTGTTGGCAGTGGAGAGGTGATGAGTCTCACTGATTTATTGGCCCACCATGCATGAGGGTGCAAGCACCATGTCCTGGGAACCACCAGCATCTGAACAAGGCAGGCACTGACCCTGCTGCAACTGCATCCCCATGAACATCCATGAGCATTTCAGTGTCTCACCTTGGCCAAGGTTTTGCCTTCAGTTAGGGAAGCAAGTAGAAATACCAAATGCTAAGAAAACTCCACTGTATTCCAGCATAGCTAAAAGCAGGAGCAGCTGGATGAATGGACACGGGTATAACACATGAGGTATTAAACTTTGGGAAGCCAACCTGGGAATGCAGAGCCTGAGACCTGCAAACACGACATGGTACAGGGGGATATGCTGAAGGTCCTGGTGCACAGATGGAGAGTGACCACACTAGGTCTCAGCCCCACTCACTGCCATCTCACTGCCCCTGACAGGGCGGAAGATGGTATCACCTAAGTGCTAGAGGCACCTATGGGTTCAAACAGGTCAGATTTGCTCCAGGTAGAGGCAGGAGACTCAATAGTCTTTTAGCAAGTGGGAGTTAATGATTTATTCTCCTTTGCTTGGATTAACTGTCTTTCTCTGGCTGGAAGTGCAAATGAAGCTGTCTTTCTAAACCAGGCTAATTTGTGTTGAACTCAGTTGTCACAAGTCAATTATCTGCCATGCTGTGGAAATTGGGGCCAGCTTGTTTGTGATGAAGGATGTCGGGAATCAGCGTGTCAGCTGTGTCAGGCAGCAGCCTGTCCTCTGTGCCCTGAGAAGGAGGGTGCTGCTCTTGGGTGAGGGGAAGCCTGGAAGGAGAAGGGGTGGGATGTCTTTCCCTGGGGAGCTACCGGGGCTGCTCCCACTGGAGAAGCTTCCCCAGGTTGCAGCAGGTGAGCGAGAAAAGGGTCAGGCTTTATTACAGCTCACATAGGGATGTAAAAACCTGCCTGAAGGTCTGCAACCACCAAGAGACAGTTTATGATAAGCCTTTTTCATCTCTCCTTTGCTTTTCCTAATTGCTTTGAGGTTATTTTTTTAAAATAACTGAATTTTTCTTTGTTTATTCAGATGCAAACAGGCAATATTAATTTATATTTTTAGCTTGAAAGACTTCTAGACTTTTTGGAGACCTCAGTGGAGGAGATGGCCACAGCAGATGCACTGCAGAGCACTGCTTAATGTGATGTCCTGTTGTATGTGCAGGTTAAAGAGTCTTTCAGCTGAATTTTTTGAGAAGTTAAATCCATGGTTCAGGCACGGTGCTGAGGAAGGGTCTACTCTGTTCACAAACAGGGCCTGGGGAGGCTCGAGAGACCTGTGCATCCCTTTGTAGTGGTTTAACCATAGTGGGACCATGCGGTCCTGCACTCACTCCCCCCACCCGGTGAGACAGGAAGGGAATCACAACAAAGGGGGCACTGATTAGGATGAGGACAGGGAGGGCTCACTCACCAGTGATGGTCACGGGCAAAACAGACTCAACTTGGGGAAGAAAAATCAATTTAATTTGTTGCCAGTCAATCAGAGTAGGATAGTGAGACACAACAACCACATCTGACAACACCTTCCCCCACCCCTCCCTTCTCCCTGGGCTCAATTCACTTTGCTCCCCATTTCTCTGCCTTCTCCCCGAGTGGCACAGGGCACAGGGAATGGGGGTTGCAGTCAGTTTGTCTCTGCTGCTCCTCCTGGCATCAAAGTCCAGGAACAAGGTGTTCCAACATGAGCTTCCCCTGGAGTCACAGACCTCTTTGGGCTCAGCTCCTGGTTATGGCATGGGGACATCCATGGGCTAAGATGGGCTTCTGGTCCAGTGCACCTCCTCACCCCCACTCTGGCATTGAGTGACTCTCTGGGTCTCAATTTCATTCACACTGGCCCTCAGGCTCAGCTTCTCTGCTCCAGCGTGGGGTCCTCCATGCTCTACACGTGGGTATCTGCTTGCCATTGAACTTCCATGGGCTGCAGGGACCTCCTTTGCCTTCTTCTACTCCATGGGGTTGAACTGGGTGTCTGAGGTTCTCTGTCCTGCCCTCCTCCTCCTTCCTCCTGGAAACAAAGCTCTCTCTTTGTTTAGGCCAATGGTTGTCTTTTGTTCAGGTCAATGGCCTCTCCTCCAGGTTCTCTCCACCTACTTCTTCTCAGGACAGTCCTTCCCCTCACACATATGGATTCACAGAGGTGTTTCTCTGGTGCTCACTGGCCCAGCCTGGGCTGGAGTGGTCTCTGCCTTGGAGCCAGGGGAGCTTTCTGCTCTCACAAGGTGGCCCTTTCCCCACTACTCTTCAACAAACACACAGGCTGTTTGGAGGTTGCTGTTCTCAGCTTGCTTTCTGCAGAGCTAAGCCCTGACTCCCCTGGACCTGCTCTGGGGCACAATGACTGGAGAAAATCTGGTGAAGACCAATGAATGGGCCAAACAAATTGTTCATTTTAATTTCTGTGGATCCATTCAGCTTGCCAGTCGCTGTTACGCTTCCTGTAATTGTACCTGACTCTCCTCCAATCAGAAAAAGCCTGGAAACTCTTAAAATCTATCCATAAAAGATATCTCGGAGTTAAACACTCCAGAAGCCAAAAACCTCACAAAAGAATCACTATGTACTTGCATAACAGATAATTACAAGTCAGTTTGAAAATCTAGCATAATACTGGTCATCAAACTACTTGAGGATAAGCAACATCAGCAAAAAGCCCCAGAACTGTATTTTGATAACACACCCATGATAAGATTGGGAAGGTAAGAAAGTGGACACAAAGTTAACCTCAACTCTGGCATGAAATGTCCTGAAGACTGGGGTATTGGGTCAGCTGTAGGCACCTTTCCTATGGCTAAACAGGCCCTTTCTGATCAGCCACATCTGCTGTTTTCCGATGTTAGCACTGGCCTGGGAGACAGCAGACACACCACCTGTGTGGTGCAACTCCTGCCACTACACATCTTGTCTCTTCTGGCATTAACGATGCCATTTAAGATGTTTGATATAGAATCATAGAACCATTAAGGTTGGCAAAGACCCCCAAGATCATAAAGTTTGATGTAACACTTTTCTTGCCATTAATCTGACACTGGTGAGACCTGGAGAGCTGCTGCAAAGCGGACATGAAGGTTGCATATGTGATTAACGTAACACTGGGCTTCACCCAAAACTGGATAATTGTTCAGTGGCCTTTTTGTTATTCACTGCTCAAACTTCAAAGCCAGACACATCCTCTCACCCCTCTCTTCTTCCACACACCAATCACATCTGCACTGGTCTCTCTCCAGCGCTAGCTCTGTGGCATTCCTTTTTACTGCCACTTCAACAAGGAAATCTCTGAGGGTTGTGGCAGCTGGAAGAGCATCTGCAGCAGTGACTTGCCAGGTTTCTGTTGGTGGCTGGGAGGCCGGACAGACAGATTTTTTGCTGGCTCATGGCCTGAGTTCATAGGGCTTTCAGGTTGTAACAGGCACGCTGTTTCCCTGAAGCCCGAATCTTTGATGAACAGCTCTGTCCAGTGAGGACACGCAGCAAGAGCCTGAGCTCTGAACACCGAGCTCATTCCACTGGTGCTGGGTGCACCTGTGACACTATGGCAGGAGCTCGGGCTGGAGGAAGTTTCCACACCTTTGCAGATGGAGCAGAATGTATAAATGGTGAAGAGAAGAGAGCATGGGTGACTGGGTCCTCTGTGCTAGGGGACCTCTGAGGACAGGCTAGGGGAGAATACTCATCAGGAAAGTCTCTGAAGCATAGATGCTGCTGAGCAGGAGGAGAGCAGATAGGAAATGCTCTCCTGGGCTCTTGCAGACTGATCTCTGGTGGTCCCATAGTCCCACAGTAGGTATCTGACTGGAAGTGGTACAACAGTGCAGCACACATATGGGCTCTGGGCTGCCCTAAAAAGAGGATGAACCACCTACTCTTCTCCCACTGTGTTGCCCCACCTGCTCCTGTTCAACTGCAATTGCTTGGTAGTAGTAAAGGTAACTCTATATTTCTCTTTGAATTGCATAAAACTTTTCCTTTTTGCTTAATGTTTGTCCCAGTCCAGATTCCAATACCTGTCAGGGTGGCTTGCTCTAGCTTTTCCATCCCCCAATCACATTCCCTGTCCCCACCTCCCATGTCCTCTTGCTCCAGGTCTTCCTGCATGTGCATCTCTGGGGACATGCAAGTGAGAAGACACTGGCAGCCACACAGCACCTCCTCCATGCCACGCCAGGGGAGGTGCTGCTGTCTGTGATAATGGAATGTGTCACAAAAGGGAGGCTGGAGAAGAGAGAACAGGTAGCTGCCATCTGCATTCTCCAGCCAGGCTCTTTTTGCCTCATCCGCTTGCAGAAATCTTCAGAATAACCATGAGCATCCTGCTGCAGCTGAAAGCCTCCAGCAGCAGCTCTGGTGCTTTCTCTGTGCCAGCTCTGAAGTGCAGAGACCTAGTTTGCAGACTAAAGCCAAGAGAGTGACACCTGGATCTCTGCACAGCTCATGCAGGAGCTGTTTTGGCACCAGATCTGTTGATCTTGTTCTGGCACAGTGATTGCCACCTCTGCTTTAGCCTTGTCTCCCTCCTTTCCCAGCCCAGGCATTGGTGTACTAGGGTCTGTGACACCTTTCCTGGCAGGACCTGTCTCAACAACTTTCTGTGTTTCACAAGCAGGGGAACTGAGAGCCTGAAAGCAAACTCATCCATGAAGTTGGTGTGACCACCATTCCTGGACTGCTCCCCTGCTTCTGATGGGGCCAGTTAGGGTGGGCAAAGCTCCCAGCCCCTCACTGAGGGCTGTCAACTCAGCTCTGTGCCCTGCAGAGGTGCCTGACTATGCTGTACAGAAATACCTTTATCTGGCATCCCCTGGGGAGTGAGAGAGGAGAGCACTTCAGTTGGTTCAGTGGCCTGGCAACTTGCATCCTCATTTAGTCATCAAGGTTAATTGGTTGCAGGTCCTCTGGCTGTTCTGGGAGCCTTGGCACCTTGCTGACATGAGCTGTCTCTCAAACTGGCTGTCCTCAGAATAAAACTAGCCATACTTAGACAGCATCAACTAAGGACCAGGATTTCCATGCCCAGTTTTTCTCCACTTCAGAGCATCTCCTTGGCAGGAGTTGCTCAGGGACAGACCTCAGGATTCCCTACTCTTGGCTATGCACAGAAACCTGCCTGGAACTCATAACCTGGAGCACCCTGGTTAGAAAAGTCTTCCACTTTCTCATCTGTGTGTGGTTCGACTCTCAAATGTGGCTGAAGGACAAGCTCCTTGGCAGCCTGGTCCCACCACCATACCAGCAATGCCTTTGGCCCTGCTGGTTCTGTCACTTCCCGCCTGGGAGAATCAGCCAGGCTGGGGTGCGGTAGGACACAGTGAGGGAGGACAATCTGATGGCAAAAATGTGGCTGCCTTGGGAGAGTCTGGAGAAGCCACTTCTTCTGCTTTTACCCAAAAGGAGAGCTTTCTAAACTGCTATGCTCACATGCTCTGGACAATGCCTTCTGCTCTGACAATTAGCATCTATTTAGGAATGGGAGCCTGGTGACTCGGAAATCCGCTTGCACAGGTCACAGGACAATCTTTCCCTTAAAAACAATGGGAGTGAGCTGGGAGACAGCGCTGAGGAGCAGGTTTCAAGGAAGGCTTTGGCATGCCTGGCCCTGCTCCTCTAAGGGCAGGCTGCTATCAGGTTTGTGCGAAGCTAGAAGCTGTCAGGTTTCCTGGTGTCACACCGGAGAGTGCTCAGTCATGCTTGCAGTGATTAAGCACTGGCCAGGATAGGCAGGTAGCACAGAGAACAGAGGAATACTCCAGAGAGTACGTTCATCTAGGTGGGAGCTCACTGTTGTGATGCTTGGAGAGGAGGTCACGAGGAAAACAGCTATCTCATGCCTACATGAGCAATTAGAGCAGAGGCTGCACTAACTTCACAGAAAACTGTAGTTACTGCTAATCAAATAGAGCGGCACTGGCTCTCGCTGGAATAATTGCCCATGGGAATTCAGAGCATGTCTGAGCGCTCAGCTCATTAAGTGTGCAGGCTGTGGGCTGGCACCAGCCCGGCATTCAGAGCATCTGCTTTCACAGAGGTTCACCATACACAGCCAGCCTTTGCCTTTTGGGATGTCAATGGCACAGCCTGGCTGCTGGGATTCTTGGATCTGCCCCCCCAAAACTGCCTGGATTGGAAAAGCCCTTTAAGATCATCGAGTCCAACCATGAACCCAACACTGACCAGTCCCCCACTAACCCCTGTCCCTCAGCACTGTGTCTACACGACTCTTCAATCCCTCCAGGGATGGGGACTCCACCACTGCCCTGGGCAACCCCTTCCAATGCCTCAGAACCCTTTCAGCAAAGAAATTCTTCCTCACATCCCATCTCAACTGCCCTGGGCACAACTTGAGCCCATTTCCTCTTGTCCTGTCACTTGTTACTTGGGAGAAGAGACTGACCCCCGTTTCAATAGAAATAAGAAAGTTGTTTTTAATGTAGATTTTGGTGGGATCATAGACACGTGTGGAGGGAGGCACATGGTTGTGCATGACAGTAAGGTGACACTTGTCACAGATGTGTCACTGGTCTAGATAAGCAGTGAGTGTGGTGATCAGTGGGAAACCTGACAGGCAGAAGGGCAGTTAGGCAGCTGATTGTGCAGATTTGTCTGTGGAACTGAGCAATGAGGACAATGATATTCATAAGACTAATTGGCCAAATTGATTGGAAAAAGTAAATTTCCAATTGGAAATTTACTATTTACAGAAACCTGCCTGAGGCTCACAGCCTGGAGCACTCTGATTAGAACAGTCTTCCACTTTCTCATCTGTGTGTGGTTCAACTCTCAAATGTTGAGAGTTGAACTCCTAACCCTAATGGCCCTAACCCTAAATAGTACATTGGAAATTTACTATTGATTAGTTAATGTATGTAATTAAATTAATTATTTAATTTATTACAAACTGATAGGAAATTGATAGGAAATAGTAAAAGCTAAGAGCTATGTCCTACTCCACCATACAGTCCCTGACCATCACGAGAACAGCTTTGTGAGTGACAGGGTATGTTTAGTGCATGCTAAGAGTGCGATGTACTGTGCAGTCAGCTCCCAAATACATGGTGCAATGCAGTGGAAAGGAAGCTGTGTGGAGAAAGTCAGAAGCCATAGTCTTCCTAACCACAGGTCAGCTGGGCTCTCCAGGTGAAAACATCTCCCTGACCAGTAACCCAATAACTGGGTGGGGATTCTGTAACTGGGCTGATTTTGTAGGTAATGAGGTGAAAGCTTCTGGCTCATGAGAGATGCAGAGCCTGGAAGACTGAAAAATCTGTGCCTGGTATTTCAGGAGCAGAAATCAATACTGCTTTTCTTCTTCTTCTGTCAGGATCCAGATCATTATCTGTGGCACATTCTGCACAGGCATAGAATCATAGAATCATAGTGGCTGGAAAAGACCTTTAAGATCATCGAGTCCAACCATTAACCTGTCACTACCAATCCCACATCTAAACCATGTCCCTAAGGACCATACCTGCCCATCTGTTAAATACCACCAGGGGTGGTGACTCCACCACTTCCCTGGGCAGCCTGTGCCAATGTTTTACTACCCTTTCTGTGAATACATTTTTCCTAACATCCAACCTAAACCTCCCCTGGTGCAACTTGTAGCCATTTCCTCTTGTTCTGTCACCTGTTACCTGGGAGAAGAGACCAACACCCACCTCACTACAACCTCCCTCCCTTCAGGTAGTTGTAGAGAGCAATAAGGTCTCCCCTCAGCCTCCTTTTCTCCAGGCTCAACACCCCCAGTTCCCTCAGCCGGGAACTCAGCACACTTGTGCTCCAGACCCTTCCCCAGCTCCGTTCCCTTCTCTGGACACGCTCCAGCACCTCCAGGTCCTTCTTGGAGTGAGGGGCCCAGAATTGAACCCAGCACTCAAGGTGTGGCCTCACCAGTGCCAAATACAAGGGAACAATCACTTCCCTGGTCCTACTGGCCACACTATTCCTGATCCAGGCCAGGATGCTATTGGCCTTCTTGGCCACTCAAGCACACTGCTGGCTCACATTCAGCTGCTGTCAATCAACACCCCCAGGTCCTTTTCCACCTGGTAGCTCTCCAGCCACTCCACCCCAAGCCTGTAGTGTTGAATGGGGTCGTTGTGACCTAGGTGCAGGACCCAGCACTTGGCCTTGTTGAACTTCATACATGATTGTGGCCTCTAAACCAGGCCCCAGAGTCAAAAACTGTTCCTGGAGAGCAACTCAGCCTCCTGATCCGTGTCTGTGTTTTGACAGTGAATCTCTATTTGTGTTCAGCCAGCTCCAGCCCAACTGCCACGCTGCTTCTGCAGCTTTTTGCTCCCGGGGCGCAGCTCCGGCACTGGCTGCTTATAGTCCCATTTTGTGTATTGGTTTTGAGTTTGCTGACAACTGTTAAATACACAGGGCTATTAATTTGTGCTCCAGTTCACACTCTTCTGTAAACATGAGTTGAAAACTACAGGTGCATCAAGGATGTTAATTGAAGCTAAACGAGAACATCCTGACTAATAGAAGTCAGCTGGTGCTGCTGGAGGGCACTTTTCCTCCAGACAGGAATTGCTTTTGAGCAAGTGGTGGTTTTCTGGGCTGTATTATCCCAGTATTATTCTTGGAATGAACCACTAGCTATTAGATGGAACTCCCCATGGTGAGGCCACTAGCCTGACAGCAGGAGGCATGGTTTTACCACTGAGGGACTTAGGACCCCATAAAACCTTTCAGTTCTCTATGTCAACCCATCCCTGTGTGCTCCCTGGGAGTGTGTCTCTTTCCCCAAATCCTTATTTATAATTCTGCACAGAAGAAGACACAGTGCTGGTCTGCATGGGATGAGAGTGCCCATGGGGTCGTGGCCTGTGGAAATGCATACAAACTCCCAAACATCTTTACTGGGGGACCAACAAATCTCTGATTCTCCATCCCAGCTCCCTAGCAGGAAATTGTCCTGGTTTTCAGTGTAGCACAGAGCCACCTCTTGGTAGGTGACCTCCCATGCCATGGCCAGATGGCAAATGGAAAGATGCCTGGAAATCTCCAGAAGTCCTCTGGCAGCCACAGTCTGGTGCCAAGCCAGGCTGGAGACCTTGGCTGTAGGTGACTTCTGCTGTAGCCCTTTCTGCAAGAAGTGCTGGGCTGCTGGAAGCCTGTGGCACACATGGTGACTCACCTGCAGGGGAAAAAAACCCTCCAAGGAGGTGACTGGACACCCTCCTAGGGGATATATTTTAGTCAGAGGCAGATCTCTGGGTTTGAGGCAGGGTGTGCTGATGGGATTATCTGCCTTGGGCTACACAGGAAATCAAACCAGATGATTGAATGGTTCCGTCTGCTGTTACCATCAATGAATCAATAAAAGATGCAATTGAAGTATTTTTGTAGAGGATGTATGACACTAGTTCCGTGGCAAGAGAACAACAGCTCAAAGCAACTTCTGAAACAAGCTTTGTGTTATTCAGAAGCAAGCAAATTTTGAATTGGAAGATGATTCAAGCCCTGGGAAGTGTGTCAGTGCAGATGGCTCACCATCCTCACCCATTTTCAGCAAGGACTGTGGTGCCGCTTATGTGTGAAAGGCAATTTCTCCAGAGCACCGTATCAGGCTCCCTCAGCTGACTCTTCCAACTTGCCAGTCAGTCCCTGAGTCACATAATGGCTCAGAGCTTCATCTGGTGGCTGACCATGACTCACAGGCCTTAGAAAGTGCTAGAGCCATAATATCAGCTGCATGATCCCAGACAGTCCTTACACTTGTTCCTCCAGGTTATCATTATAATTAGTCCTACTGAAAGTCAAGGAGATCTGCTGGTGCAGCACATATATCACTGCATGGCCAGAAATCTTTGGTCCCCCGTGCTTTCCTAGCAGTAAGCAAAGTTCTGAGAAAGAAACACAGCCTATAAGAAGCTTGAAAAATATTTGCCTGGGGACTTCCCAATTTCTTCTAGGCTTTACTTTCCACCGATGGCAAGGTTAAAAGTGCTGGCGAGCACATACATTAATCTGCAGACTTTGTGAGAGTGGGAAATTAAACCTTAAATTTAAAGGGTTGTTTGCAAATACTTGCTTTTGGTGGGAAACCCTGAAAAACACTTGCACAGATTTCTTTCTGCATCGGCAAGTCATGTTGCACCTGATGCTCCCAGTGCCTTCTGCAGAGCTTTGGCATGAATCAGCATCCAGGCCAGAATTCATGTGAGATGTAACTAAAATACACCCAGGATGTGACTCTCGGGGGATGAAGCTTTTCTCCACACGTGTCTCTAAAGGAACTGCCCATCACGACAGCGCTGGCTTCCTGCACTGGTGACCTGGGCATGAGCTCGAGGTTGCTGTTGCAGGTAGGAGAGCTGCATTGGGGTTCTCCAGTGGTGATATCCCCTCCTCTCTCTGTCTCTCCAAAATGCTGCATCCAACCCTTCAGGGTCCTGACTGCACCCTGGTGGGCTCCAAAGCACCGTTACCACCAGAAATGTGCTCCTTCCTCCCAGACATCTTTGCTTTTCTCTACTCTCTGAGCAGTGTTCCCTAAGGATATATAACTGAGTTTTATAATGAAGCACCTCTCACCCAGCACATATTAAATAAATTTTGGTTGCCCTTTATTACACAATAATGATAGCAAGATTTAATTACCTCTGCACCCAATGGGGACATGAATTTTAACCGATATCACTAAATCTTCCCAGTAGTGTAATTGGTGTTGTCTGCAGCTGAGGGTCATTTCCAGTGCATCAGTGGGTGGTGATGAAAAAATCCTTCCTGAGGAGCGTGGATCCCAAACTGAGACCGTGGGTGGACTAAGAGACTGAGGCAGGTAGGGAGCAGCTGATCCGAGCAACCCAATTAAACAAAGATGCTCAGCACAATTTCAGATCCATGTCAGAGGACAAAGATGCGGGAAAATGTGTGAAAATCCATGAGCTCATAGAGATTAACTGGGCCAGAGTCTCTGTGGGCTCTGCCCTAGGACTGTGCTGCTTTCTTCACATTTACCGTAATTTTCCAGATTTTTTTTTTCTCAGGGTAAAGAAAACAGAGAAAACACATTCTTTGAACGAGACTGTTTCCAGGGCTCTCTGACATGTCTGTTTTGATTCGTGCTGAAAACTGTGTCACCCAGATACACCCCAGGCACCAACAGTTCATGCTGTGCTTTTTACAGTGCAAGGAGAAATGAGTTCTCCAAGAACAGAGGAGGTGGGGAGAGCTGGGGACAGCAGAGCAGGGAGGAGTAACCCTCATCTGAGCCCTTCTCCAGCAGCCATCACCCTGCTCTGAAAGGAGCCTTAAGGGCTGGGGCAGCATTTGGGACTCCATACTGGAGAGCAGACAGCCACGAAACCCCTTGCCCTTTGGAAGGGCTCAGTTTAAGTATTTTCTGCCCAAAGCACCCCCAGTTTTTCAGGTACCAGTGTAACAAAGAACTGGTGTAAGATTTGTTCCAAATCTTTCAGAGACTATCAGTTTTGTCCTGCTCACCAAAATATGATGGAAACAGGTTCAGTTCAGCTCTCCTCACACCCATCCCTTGTGTTGACCCTGTTTGTGATCCCCCTTTCCACCACCTTTCTCTTCCGTCCTGCCTTGATCTCCTTTGTCCATATTTCTCCCAATACATTGTTTCCAGGACCTCTTGCCTCCTTTTTTTTGCCTCCAGTTTTGCCAAGCATCCTGGGATGATACAAGGCCATGAGCTGACCAGTTCTTTGCAAGGTTCCTGGGACCTGAAGCTCTGCAGCACCCCCGAGGCGCCTGTCCCAGCCTTCATCCTTTGATGTGTTTCTGTGTCAGCGCTCACAGGTCATGCTTGGTTGCTGTTCTTCAGCGGACTCGCACTCCAGATCCTCAAAGGACTTCCCATAAAGGTAAAATCATCTCATTATATCAGTAAACAAAAGGACAAGGTTGGGAAGGTAAGATTGGCAGGCTTGTGCGTTCTCTTCGCGTGCATGCTTCGTGTGATGGGGGTGCTGGGCTGCGGGCAGGCTTGTGGTTCTCCTGCCTGGAAACAAGCCTGGCCCTTGGCTTTTTCTTCTTATACAACTTTTCATCTGAACTAGTCTTGAAAGGAGCCAGTGAGACTGTTCCAAAGCCTATGCTGAGGTTTGCAGCTTGTGATTCAGGGCCTTTCCATTTCATGCCAAATTTCACGTCTTCATTTTCCAGTCACTTTTCCTGAAGAAAAGTTAATTGCTCCTCTTGTGTTCTCCCCTAGGCCTTTTGCTCGCTTTTCAAAACTGAGTGATAAAGAATTAGCCAATCTGGCAACTAGGGGCATGAAGTGCTGGCAAAGATACCATGTGAATCACGTGCTGACATTTACTTTCTCCTTCTGTATTTTGGGATGCAGAATACATTCTGGGTGGCAAACAAAGGTCCTTCCAGTGCTTCACTGGCAACCATCACCCCTCTGTAGCATCCCTGGGTGACTTCTGTGGCAGGAACCACAGACGAGGGAGCAAGGGGTGGAATTTCATCCTTGTCCATTTCTGAAGCACTGATTTCTGGTGAGGTTCAAGCAGGGCAGCACTGGGGTGTGTGGGTGATATCTGCAGAAGGATCTACTGATTACATGGCTTTCAAGAACTGTTCTTTTTGGGAAGCAGTGGGAAATATCTGCATGTTGCAGGCAGAGGTGACCCAGTGAGCCCAGTTGCCACATTAAATATTCCCAGTGCATGTCCACCCCAGCTCTGCTCCTGGGGGTCAGCACAGCCCAGATACACTGGCCACAGACCAGCTGTTGCTTCTGTTCCTGAACGTATCAGCTGCTGCTTCTCCAGTGACCACATCTGTCTCTGTGCATTTTAATTCTTGCAGCCCCCACTGCTTGGCCCTCTTGCTGCTTCTACCACTCCACAGCATGTGTGGTTAAAAACCCCTAATATATTAACACAAGGGCAATGCCCCATAATTTTCTCTCCCTGCAACTGCTGGGTAATTACACCTGAACTTCTGAAGCAATTCCAAAATTAATGAGATAACAGCTGCCCTATAGATTATAATAACAACCCTTTAGGTTGAGGAAGAGCTTATTTCTGGCTAATTACTGTAGGACTGATTAGATGGAAACTTGTGGTAGTCTGGCTAATCGTGGGGCCAACTCTGCTGCAGGATGACCTGTCACCTGGCAGCATTTCTCCATATGCTCCCCATTGTCTGCTTGTTCCCTGTCTGTCCTACCCTGCTTGATTCCTATTGAGAGCAAGAGTGAGTGGAAATCTGGCCACAGGAGTACAGAGACAGGTCTACCAGCACACACAGACTCCTGGGGTCCAAACTTTTTTCAAAGCCAGCATGGCAGTCACTGAAGCTCCCAGTCGCTGTGACACAGCAAGCCCCAGGGAGAGGACATCCTTTTGGCAGCAGGACCGGGGCACTGGGGACACTCGTGGCCCTGCCTGCTCTCCTGTAGTGGTGACACTTGTGGCTGTTGGTTTGAAGTGTTACAAGGATTAAGTTTTCCAGATGTTCTTGGCACATGTTTCTGACCTGTGATGGGAAATTACACCCTTGGCACTACAGCTGCACAGCTGGAGAGGACCAGTTGCTCCTGTATCTCACCATGTGATGCAGGCACAGGGCAAGGATGTTCTGGAAGAAACACGAAGCAGGAGACCGGGGAAGGAAAAGAAGGAAGAAAAAAACCATAGATGAACAGCAGATAGAAACCTCCCAGACAAGCAGGGAGCAGTGGACTGAAGAAGAACCCTGTGAAGAAAAAGAATGCAGGGCAGGGAAACGCTTATTTTAGGGGATGCAGCATCATCCTCCCAGCAGTAGGAGTAGCTACTCCTTCCTGGATGCTTTGCAAAGGTCCTGACTGTCCTTTAAAGAGCCAAGATCCTACAGCAACATGAAGATCAGAGCAGGAGAATCAGGGGAGCTTAGGAGCACACTGCCCTCAGTGCTAGTGCCAGCAAAATACAGGAAAGAAATAATCTGGGGGCTAAAAAGCTCTTTACAGACCCAATAAGGATTTTTCAGAGTTTTTTAATGTTCAAGTCTGTCCTCAGTGAAATAATTTCTAGCCAAAAATTACATTCACTATTCTTGCAGCTCCATCTCCTCGAGCACTTGAGTAGCTAGAGAGGCAAGATGAGCAACATGAGTCTGTCTGGGGTGCTGAAGCAGGAGGAGATGCACAGCTTTGCTCCTTGCTCTGGCATTTCCTCCAGCCGCTGCTGGCTGAGATCACTGGTCTCTGTGGTTTGGGGTGGGAAGAGGCATTTTGATGTTTGGCTGCATTAGGAGAATATAGACCATCTTATTCACCTGTAGGAAATTTCTTTTTTCTTTATGTTGTAGGAAATGTCAGTCCTGACTCGAACAGGGCTGATGGAGGATCTGTGTTCACCTGACTCTGCATGGACTAGCTAGATAAATTGTTCATTGTGCCTAGAGTCACACTGTGAAATGATGACATCAAGGCTTGGTTCATTTGTAATGCTAGCTTAGTCTGGGTACAAAATTTTCTGCAAGTCACTGGGCCAAAGAGAGCATCAAGCTTGAAGATGAAGAGTAGAAGGAAGTCAAGCAAAAATTAATCCCCAGAGACTCTTTGGTTGGCTTAAGAAAGAGACTCTTTACTATCAGTAAAGATACTGCAGGACATAGAGGAATAGGAAATACTGAGTCAAGAAGTGGCATTTTTGCTTCATTCCCCTGGTGGAGATTTCTGGATTTCCTGGTGAGATAAGTCCACTCTTGTGGGGGTTACTTGTCCAAGAACTCCTGTGCTGCTTGCCAGGTCCCAGCCCTAAGGCTGACCACTGCAATTTTAAAGCTTGCCTGACCTGCCAAGAATACTTATATAAGGGTATGTAAAGTCTTGACTTCACTGTGGTGTCCTACTTCCATGTTGTTTGCACACTCTCATAATGGGGGCACTGGGTTTCCCCTGAGCTCCTTCCTCTTGACCCTGTTCATGTGAAGGCATTCTGAGGCTGGCTTCTCACAGCTCTGTGGAACATTTAGCTGACATTCACTTATGATGAGGCTGAGCACTTACAGAGCTGTGAAACTGTCATTTGTGGGAAACTGGGGTGTGCTAGATCTGAATGGAGCTGGAACTGTCTTCAGCATCCAACATGTCTGGAACTAGCCCATTTCTCCAGTAAGGGGATTGAACTGTCCCCAGCCATTCAAAACCCAGCTGTGCATGACTTCCTTCTCTTACCCATCTGTAAAGGTGTATTGAGGGCTGATGATCAAGATCACCAAGGGCCTCACTCTGGCCAGAGGTTCTCAGGGGGGATTTAATGCCCAGTGTGAGTCTGTTCATCTCAGTAACCTCACTGAGGTACAAGAAACTGCCCAATAGATCTACTAGCTTCATGTGTGTCCTGGTTTTCAGCTGAGACAAAGCTGGTTTCTTTTTAGTAGCTAGAATAGTGCTGCATTTGGGTTTCAGCCTGGGCTTTATTGAGAAAAACGTTGATAACACACCAATGCTTTCTGTTATCACGGGAAGTGAAGGACTTTGTGTTTGTCCCTCTGCAAGCGCAAGAGCTCAGGGGTGAGGAATATTGACATGGATCAGCTCCATGGGCACTGGGCTCTGCCAAGGGGCTGTTCCAGCTCCTGTCCCCCATGGGCAGGAGATCCATGAGGGGCTCTTCCTCTCTGTCTCTCTCTGGCTCTCGCTCGGGCTCTGGCTCTCCCGGGATTGCGGTTTCGGGTCGGGATTGTCGCTCCTCCGGGGTCGTTCTCTGGGAACGGGCCGGGCTGGGTCAGTGGGTGGAGAGCAATGGCACTGGGTATCAGTCATTTGCATATTTTATTACTATTATTATTACTATTATTATTATTATTATTATTGTTATTGTTATTGTTATTGTTATTATTATTATTATTATTATTATTATTATTATTATTATTATTATTATTATTATTATTATTATTATTATTATTATTATTATTTTTAAATAATTATTTTAAGTTTAATTTCATTTCAATTATTAAATTGTACTTATCTCACCCTAGAATCTCCTTACCCTTACACCTCCAATTCTCTCCCCTGTCCCCTGGTGGGGGAAGTGAGGGAGCAGCTGTGTTTGACTGCCAGTCCAGTGCCAGCCCAGTGAAACCAGCACAGCAGCTCTTGAAAACAAAGTGTGATATAGTTTTGCCACACTGGGGTAGTGTGCTCTGCATGACCCTGTCAGTCCATGCAGGCTCCGAAGACAGGGCACCCTGCCTGGAAGCATCTGCAGCTTGGAGCTGTTTTCTTCTGAAGAGAAGGAGAGCTTAAAACAGTTTAAGAAAAGGAACAGCTTCCCAGAGTGCTGTCGAGCATGCTTCAGTGTTGCTAAGGTCTCAAAAAATCACACTGAAGGTTCTTCCTAGGACAATCATGCATGTGTTTGCAAAATGCAGGACACTGGATGAAATCACACCCTTCTGTGCGAGGGAACTGGCAGACCCTAAATTACAGAAGGTCATGGCAGAGCAGGCAGACCCCTTGGTCTCTGTTGGGTGCTGCAGGCTGCCACCAATAAGTATTTCTGGATGCATATACTTTCAGTGGCAACTTTACTGTGATATTTTGCTGGAAGTGCCCACTTTGCATGGAAAAGAAGCACTGGAAATATGTCTGTGTCCATCTGTGTGTCTGTTTTCTCAACATCCTCATGCAATCCTCTCTAAGCTAGCTGCATGAGGGACTCATGTACACAGAGAGAGAAAGCCCTTTCTGATGGGTCTACAAAGGGCACAACCCTGAAAGGAAAAGAATTGCAACAGAGAGCCTGTTCTTTGCTGTTTCCGGGCAGTGCAGCAGCATTATTCAGAACTAGCTGATTATAATCTTGCACTGAGAAAAGCAGAAAAAAAATCTCCCTTAGCATTTGCAATGTCAAGGAGAATCCGTGAAGACGGAAAAATGTGAAAGCTATGAGTGGATTTTTCCCTGGGAATGCCCGTCTCCTGCTGTGGGGAGATGGCCACTCCTGCACTGGGGCACCTGCTGCACTGGTGGTCCCAGGGCTGTGCTGGCCCCTCTCTGTCTCTTTCATGAAGGTTCCGCTGCTCTGATGCATCCCATTCGCTCCTGTCCCTGTAAGCCTGCGGTGCCCTGTCCTGTGTGCATCCCTTACTGTAGGAGCAGCTTCTTGAGCCTGGGGAGCTTTCATGCAGTTTCCTGAGGGTCTCACAGTCGTTGCAAAGTCCCACGTCACTGCTGGGCAGAGGTGCCAATTTCCTTGTTTCCCACTCTGCCTTGAATGGCACAAGTAGAAGTCCGTGTGTGACCATTTATTCCTCGTGAACCATAGCCTCTCTCAGCAGGAGAGAAACTGCCAGCTGCTAATTAAATATCAAACTTCAGATGCAGAGTGTGCACAGTGCTCAGCTCTGCATCTTACTCACTCGGGTGGCATTGTGCTTACGGAGTGCTTCGTTCAGACACAAAATTAAGCTCTGTGGAATGAAAGCTTCCTTTAATAGCTTCCTGGAGGGCTGGTGGTGGTGTCACTTTGTCCTTGTATCCATCCAACATGCTTTTGGGTGGGGGAGGGAGAATTTCCATCTCTCTGTGGATTCTGATGCAATTGGTGTGGTCGGTCTGTCACACAGTCCCAGAATTGTCTGGATTGGAAAAGCCCTTTAGGATCATCGAGTCCAACCATGAACCCAACACTGACAAGTCCCCCACTAACCCATGTCCCTCAGCACTGTGTCTACACGACTCTTTAATCCCTCCAGGGATGGGGACTCCACCACTGCCCTGGGCAACCCCTTCCAATGCCTCAGAACCCTTTCAGCAAAGAAATTCTTCCTCACATCCAACCTCAACTGCCCTGGGCACAACTTAAGGACATTTCCTCTTGTCCTGTCCCTTGGTCCTTGGTTGAACAGACCCACCCCCACCTCTCTCCACCCTCCTCCAAGGGACTTGGACAGAGCCAGAAGGTCTCCCCTCAGCCTCCTTTTCTCCAGGCTCAACACTCCCAGTTCCCTCAGCCGGGAACTCAGCACACTTGTGCTCCAGACCCTTCCCCAGCTCCGCTGCCCTTCTCTGGACACGCTCCAGCACCTCCAGGTCCTTGTAATGAATGGGAACAAAACCAGTCAGTAAGTGCACTCAGACCCTGCTGCAGAGGAGCAAATTTCCCTGGGACTTCAAGGAAGGTGTTTTGTACCTGATCATCCGCTGGAGACTCAGCAATCAAACCTACAAGGCTCCTTAGTCCTTTGGGCCCACAAGGCTCTTGGTGTATCAGGCAGGAGCTTTGGACAGCAGTGTTCAATGCACTGAGTGCTCAATCCTGTTAGTCCAAGGCATTTGCAGTTGAAGGGCTGCAGAGAGAGAGTCACTCACTCTGGTGGACACAATCACTTCCATTACTTGAGCTCGAACAAAGGCCTGTTTCTGGCTCCAACAGCATGAACAAGCTACTTCCTGGCTTTATCCTGGTCTGAATGCAGCAGCCCAGCTGTGTGTGGCCTCTGAGCAATGGTACCACAGCAGCTCTGGGGTAGACCCAGCACCTGGAAAGAGGTGAGATTGCATCAGGGCTCTTTAACATTACAAAAACTTTTGTCTTATTTAGGTCAGGAATGAGGTTTGCATGCATGTATATCCACCAACCTACAAACACAGGGCACTGAACCAGGCATGATGCCTTCAGATTTAACCCCAGGGCATGGTGCTGTCTTGCCTCAGCTCCCACTCTGGTCTTGCTCATCGTCCTGGTTATCTTGCTTCCCAGTTTCCCAGGCCAAACCATGGGCTCCTGCTACTTATACGGAGTGTTTGTATTCCAGTTGTTGTTACAGGAGCAGTGCTTGGAGCCCGCTGTTCCTGCATGGACACTGCCTGCTCTCTGCAGAGCATTCGCATGGTCCCATCCTGCTTAGCCTTCTCCTGGGGATGAGCTGCTGCTGCTGTTTCTCTGATTCATTGGAGCCCTCTGGACTTTCCCTGGTACAATGGGGAGCAGTGTTTTGCCTGAGGTCTTATTCTCGCTTGGTCAGCTTAATAAAAGGCAGAGCCCACTTCTTTGATGTGAATGGTTGAAATCTGATTGATCCTTTGTTGCCTGACTCTCAGGGTAAGGCTATGTGATTGTCTGGATGTTCATTATGTTCTCTCTCTAGATTTTATTACTCATTCTAGCAAAAATCTTTAAATTATACTCTTTGGACAATAAATGCCAGTGGAAACATATCCTCACAAATTTTAATGCTCCTTCTAAGCTAGATGGAGCTCCTTTTGGAGCGCTTTTTCAGGGGACTTTGTCCCTGCTGTTTTAAGTTCCTTTTCCCTGTGTTTTCAGGATGATCCTTCCAAAACAAACTTGTGGCATTATCACAAAAGCTTAATCCAAGTCCTTGGAAAGGACATTTTCACCATTTTAATTTCATAGCTCCACAGTTATCACTTCACCCCACCATCAGCAACACCGTTGCCTTCCCAGGACTCATGGCAGAGCATCCAGAGCCGGTGTCTCTCAAGGCAGCTCCAGTTTCCCTGCTCTCACTTAAGAGCAGTGAGATCTTCCTCTCATTTCCAAACTAACAACTGAAATCGGTTGGAGACACTGCACCTGCAGAAGGAGCTGAGGCACCTTGCTCAGGCAGCAGGCAAAGCAAAGTGAGCCTGACCACAGACTCACAAGCCCAGCTTGCAGAAGGCAACAAGAAAACCCTAACACAGAAATACAGGCAGTGCAGCAGTCCTCAGAGAATGGACCAGCTGGGAGATGGGTTTGGGATGGATTTTTCCCCTTTTTTTAATCATAGTTTACAAAAAGAGAGTACAAACCTAGAGGTGTCCGTGCAGGTGAGATCCCTTTGGAAGCATCTGGACAAAACCCCACAGCACGTTGGATTTCTGATCTCCTCCATGAAGTTGGCAGCATTTTGCTCTGGGAGTTACATTTGCATTTAAAAGCACTCTTTGCATCCAGTTCTTTCAAGACAAAAGTTTCTTTTTGGAGATTTTTTGTGCCCAACCATGCAGGGTGCAGCAAAGCCAGGCCTTTCTCGAGCTGTCAGCACCTGCCTGTGCTCCTGCTCCCATCTCTCTGCAAAACAGTGCCTGTGTGGGATGATCCAGTCTCCTTGGGTTTATTCTCGCAGTCCTGAAGGAGAGAGGATGGATCATACTGTGTTGTGCTCTGCGTAGCAACTGACATCCTTGCAAAGGAGGTGCTCACCTGGCTATCCCAGGAATACTGACCTGGGTAAGGTCTCAGAATGGATTTGGATCCAGGAGGTGACACAAGACACCTTAAATAATCCCTTTCTTCAAGGCTTACAAAGCTTTTGGGGGGAGGTAGGTTTCCTGCCCTCTTTGTTACTCCACAGCTTTAGTCTGTGGCTGTTTCACATCCTCTGATTGCCACCCCAAATGCTACCACGTCCAGGTGGTGCCAGAGGGCACTTGGACTCCAGTAGCCCAAGGATGAACCTTTCCAATTGCTCCCTTAAGAGCACTGGAGAGGTTCAAGCCTGTGGGAAGTGAAGAGATTTTCCAGCTTTGTCAAGCACCTTCTGCCTCATCCCTCTCAGCACATGGAGTCTCTTCCTGCAGACAGCAATGCTGGCTTTACCCTGACACGACATGTGTAAGAAGGAGCAATGAGGCTGTGCTTTCCTGTAGTAGAAAGCTGATGTCCCACTGAACTGTGGCTGTGATTTCAGGCCAGCTCTTGCTCTTCCCCTTTGGAAGAAAACCTTTGATTTGTGTGCTAGACCCTTACTTTAATCACAGATTGCAGGCCTGGGTCCTGAATGATCCACCTGTGCTCCATCATGCTGCCATCCTGCACAGCAAAGAGCTGCTCTGTCCTCTGGGAGCACGTGCTAAGCCATAGAGTTATTAGCCTGCTCCCTCCATCCAGAAATAATCTGTGATTCTGGGCATTTGTTCAGAGATCTTAAGTCTGCAGCAAATATCCACATATCCCCTTCCCAACACTCAGGTTTCCTGGGGTGGATGGAGGCCTCTTGCTCCCTTCTTAGAGAAAACCACATCTTCTCCAGGGATGCTTGATCCACACTGTCCTGGTTTTCAGCAGAGACAGAGCTGGTTCTGTTCAGCAGCTGGAGCAGCGCTGGGGGTTGGGTTCAGCTGGGATTTGTCAGGAGAGAAACACTGAGAACATCCCCATGTTGGCATTTGTGTCCCTGGCACTGAAGGATTTTGTGTTTGTCCGTCTGCAAGCGCAAGAGCTCAGGGGTGAGGAACATTGACATGGATCAGCTCCATGGGCACTGGGCTCTGCCAAGGGGCTGTTCCAGCTCCTGTCCCCCATGGGCAGGAGATCCATGAGGGGCTCTTCCTCTCTGTCTCTCTCTGGCTCTCGCTCGGGCTCTGGCTCTCCTGGGATTGCGGTTTCGGGTCGGGATTGTCGCTGCTCTGGGATCATTCTCTGGGAACGGGCCGGGCTGGGTGGATGGGTGGTGACAATGGCACTGGGGGTCACTCATTTGTATATTTTATTATTACTCTTATCATTATAATTTTGCTGTCATTATTATTTTAAGATTTGTTTTATTTCCATTATTAAATTGTTCTTATCTCACTCTATGAGTCTTCTTACCCTAGCCCCCCAATTCTCTCCCCTATCCCCTGGTAGGGGTGAGTGAACGAATGGCTGGGTTTGGCTGCCGGCCCTGTGCTAGCCCAGTGCCCACCACATACACGTTACTTCCTTTGCCACTGGTTTCTCTTGTTGGGCCTCCACAAGGAAGTGTCCTTGTTCCCCTCAGGGTGACACCAGGGAGGTGCTGGGCAAGAAAAGCAGAGGATCCAGCCAGCATCACATCTGACCAGCCTGGGCTGGAGAGGTTGTTAAAGAAAGCCACAAAACATTCCAAATTTTATTTCTTTTTTAAGAGGGGAGATGCACAATCCCCAGGGGACTCCTACAGCCGTCACTGTGTTTTTCTCTGGAAGTACTGTTAGCCCTTGTGCAGAAGGGAAGGGCCATATTCCCACTGAAAGGGAGAGCTGAGATGATTTTCAGTCAGATCCTTTCCCAGCTCAGGTTGCTGTTTTGGCCAAATGAAGATGTGTGCTGGAGGAAGGGTGAAGGTAGGATCAGCCCCACATGGGAGGATGGCAGACATCCTCCATTTAGCAGCAGTATGTGCTCACACGTGGTGTTTTTCCTTGGAAGTCCCAAAGTCATTGTGTTTAATGAAGTGATAATGAATGTCTGTGACTTGAAAAGCTTTAGGAGGGGGCAGGCTCCTGTGCAGCCTAGCAGGACACAGTATCAAGAGAGGTGACACATCTTGGCATGCCTGAAGGTCTTTCTGTGCTGCTCATTAGTGAGGATTCAGTCTTTAGGAGGGACCCAGCCTGACCTCTCACTGAACACAAGTCAGAGAAACCCACCCAGCGATGCTGCACCCAACTTTCCCCCAAGCTGAGGAGAAAGACCAGACACTTCTGAGATGTGCAGGCTTGATTTACAAACACCAATTAATGCAAAATTTACTGCACCCATTGGTCAACCTCCCCACTGTTATAAATTTGCTCCTTGTGTTCAGTTCGTTCCTTCAAGCTCCATGTTACAACCATTGGATCTTCTTCTGACTATTCCTGCTGATTTAAACACCCTGCTCTTCAAAATCTCTTCCTCAGGAAGGTACCAATGATCATCTCCCTTTTTTACCTCCCCTCAGGTTGGCTCAGTTGAGAGACTGACCTGGATGAGTCGGTGGCTTTTCCTGAGCCCAGCACACATGGGCTTACAGAGTGGGTGGCTGGTTGCCAACAGCATTGTCCTCCCTGTCCAGCCCCGTGCTCCAGCCTGTTGCAAGTGTCATGAACCACTTCCCATGCTTGCTGGGCTCACTGTGCTTTCTGCTGCTCAGCCCCTGGCCCAACCATGGTGGCAATGTGGACCCGCAGGCACAGGACCTGGCATGGCTCAGGGTCAGCTCCCACACTACGCTGGTGGCATGCGGCAGTTCATCTCCTGCTCTGCGGATTTTACCAGCAATTATCTCTTTTATTATTATGATTCTCTTGCAGATCAATAAGAGATAATGGGCAACACTGAGCTGAGGAAAGATCTGCAGGAGAAATTCCCCCTTTGAGTGAACAGAGCACAATAAATACACCAAAGGTTAAATCCACAGTGTCTTAGCAGCCACACTGGGTACCTGAATTTAGTAGTTAGTTGAACTGGAGATTTCAGAGCTTTCTTTACCCAACATTTACATTTTGTCCCATGGTTGGCAAGTCCTGCAGAGCCTCAGCAGGACCCAGACATTGCTGAAAAACCTAATTTGCCCATATAGTTGTCATGACTGTCAAACTCAGGATTCCCAGCCCATCTGCCCTGATCCATCTGACATGGTCACAGCACAGACAGCACCAGAGACTGGGATATTGGCTCTGTGGTTGTGCCCACATTGAGTCCAACAGGAGTGAAGACAGAGGAGAGATTGCTCAGGTAGAATGTAGAGTTCAGGCTATCTCTTCTCAAAAGAAATGTAGAAACCTCCTGTGGGACACAGCAGCACGCACTCAGGGATGCTCCTTCTTGTCTAATGCTTGTGAGAAGGAACAAACCAGGCTCAGGTCCCCAGGGGAAACAGCAGGAGACATCCAGATGGAAAATGATGCCTAAATACAGGATAGACATCATCTGCTTATCTCATTGCTTGCTGCTGGCAGAGGGATGTGTCTACCCACCTGCTGTGGGACAGACATACGGCTTCACCAGACACCTAGCTCCCCCAACTCCAATATGCAGAAAGTCAGGACAGGGACTCCGGTGGGAATTCCCGCTCATCCCAAAGAGTTCAATATCCAAAAACTTTAGACCCAGGAGATGAGCAACACCCCCATGCCTGGCACCAGCAGATCAGCTGGGGCAATCCTCTGGCAATCCGCCACTGCGAAGTTAATGATGTGCATTGCCTGAGAACAAGCAGCCCTGAGACACACTCATGGGGGTACCCCCTGGCTTCCCCACCTTTGGAAATGAGTGATGCTGTTCCTGTCTATAGCTAATCAGCAGCTGACACCCTGCATGAGGCCAACTCTGCTCTCAGAGCTGTGTTGTCTTGCTGAGCAGAGCTTGGACAGGGTCAAGGGGCCTCTTTCCCAGTGCAAGGAGCATTGCAGGGGCTCAACCATTTGAGTATTTGTTTCTATGTTTCGTTGTGGATGTTCAGACCTGAATTTGCATTTTCAAGTCCCTAAGTCCCACACCTCTGCTTCTTAAGCTGTAAGTGCATACACAAGGATGAAAGCATGTGGGTTAACAAGTGTGTGCAAGTCATGCAGCTTGTTCATCATCTTGAGTACTGCTTAGTGTTTGTAAGCGACTCTGACATGCCAAGAGTCAGAACCCAGTACTTGAGGAGGATGTGGATAAATCTCTGTGGCCTGTGCATCACGTCTGGACAACAGGTCATGTTACCCAGCAGTTCTAGCAAACACAAGAAGCAAGTCAGGGGCAGAGCCTCCTGGTATACTCCCAGGTGTATTCCCACAAAATCACTTCTGTCCTTTCTTTGAGGGAGGGAAGGAGGAAAGGCAAGGAAAACCTCCCTTTCCTCAGCTGTAAGCTGCAATTTATATCATCATCAGAACAGCTATGGTGGGTCTTGTCCTTTCTGAACCACTTTCCTTGATCGTGCACAGTGAGACCTTCCATGCAGTTGGATAGTTTTTTCGCAGCTGGGACAAGTATTTTGATGAGGTCATAGAAAGGCAAAGACGTGCCAGAGACTAGAAGGCACTCATTAAGAGTTTGTTGCGACTGAGAAAGCCACTGAGCTAGATAAAATCAAGCCAGAGGTAAAGACCCATCCACAGGGACACAGTAGGAAGGGTTTATAAGCTTTTTTATTTCTATTTCATCTGGTCCAGTCTCTCAGTTCCTTCTCTTTCTGAAATGTAGTTATTCAAGTTTATATTCTAATAAAACCTGAATTTGGAGTTTAAAAGCCCTTTTGGTCTTTGGAGAGAGTTCACTGCAAGGAAAAGGCATGGGTAGATGTATTTCTCCACTCTGTCTGGCTCAGGGTCCCTGTTTCAGGACCCCATGTGCCCTGCAAAAGCAGATGAGCACAACACCTTCCCCGGTGCAGTCACAAACAGGGCTTCTTCAAGGCTTGCTTTCCAGGAGTGCTGGCAGGATGGAGCAGGAGAGAAGGCATAGCTGTCTGGCACAGACAGAGGAGGAGAGGTGAGGAAGCAGCCGTCAGCAGCATGATGCTCTAGGTTATGAGGGGTCTGGGAGGCTGCTCTGGCTTAGGATAGCTTCTTGATTACTGCACTGTATTCTCATCAGAAGAGAAAGGTTTTGATCAAAGGAAGATTACCTCCAAATGGGAAGAGGAGGAGGTTTCATTAGAGAGGCTTAGATGATGTGAAGTAACTTAACTCATCTTCTGAACAGCTCAGCTTAACCCTTCGGGAAGGGTTGCTCTCCACTCCTGCCTGTTCCAGTAGGCAGTTGTCAATGCAGGCAGATCTGAAACTCAGAGATGCTCCAAGACTGACACTTGGCCCCAGATGTCTGGCCTTAACTTACAATATACACAGCCACTGTCTCTTTTTGCAGTGATTAACCTGGGCAAGAAGTCTCTTCCAAACCCGCATCCAAAGGTTAGAAGTAGAATGGGAAATATCCAGCAATCCTGTGCACTTGCAAACCCAAAACCCTATCAAAAACTGTGAAGTGCCCAGCCCACTGCTGCTGATGATCAGGGCTGGCCAGTGCAGTGAGGCATCTGTCTGATCCTTCTGGTGAAGGGTATATTATTCTCCTTCTCCTTGTCCCCTTGATAAATAACCCTGAAGTATGCCTGCATGAACTGTTAGGTTTGAAGCCATCCTCTTCAAGGAGATGCAGCAGCTCCCATTGCTGAGCTTCACCTGGCTTTGCCTTTAGAGCCTGGCATGTTTAAAAGTGGAAATAATTGGTTGGGTTTCATCTGTGCAAACATAGCTGTGTGCAAAGTAGGTGCATCCCAACTTCTCCTGTTCCCCAGAGCTTGTCATCTTGGTTGTCTTTACCACTGACAGAGAAAAACTGGCACTTCTAGGGCACAGTGAATCTCCTGCTATGAGAGAAGTCTGAAGAAATACAGCTGAGCTGCTCTCAGAAGCACCACCGCTCCCTACTGACAATGGGATTCCAGACAACTTGCTCTGAGGAGACAGAAAAGAGGGTAGTCTGGTGTTTACCCTGGCCATCAGGTCAGGTTTGTAACTGCAAAGTGTGGAATGAAGTTAAGGAACCATGGGAAAGTATAAAACAATCGTAGAGCAGACCTGACAGCAAAACTCCTCCATCTCCTCTGTGATTCCTCACCCATGGTCCCTGAGATGTGTATCAGCCATGAGAGCTGGGCAGCAACCCACGTGAGAGTCACTCTTCACCCAGAGCTGGACCTGCAGGGAGCCAGGAGGGCAGGGACCACATTTCCCTGAGCTGCTCGGCCTCTCCGCCTTCCCCCTCTACATTCAGAGCAGACCTCGTCTCCTGTTCCCTGCTTTCTGTTATTTATAAACCTGGTTCAAGTTGCTGCACAGACAGAAACACACCAATAGCTTGTCTTGTGGGAGTGATTCCTTTGCTGTTCAGAGGTCTCTCAGCCAGTTTCCTTACACTGCAAGCAATCAAAGTGTCCACTGTGCACATGTTCTGACAAGCAAACGTGCTTTAATTCGACTACAGAGAGTGTCTTTCAGAGTATGATCACCAGATTTGGTGAGAAAAAGCTTTGTCCAGGCCACCTCTGGCTTTAGGCGTGCTGGACCTTACACCCTCTACCTTGGAAGAGATCTCAGGGCTAGCTAAGTCCTCATGCAAAAGTTTACAGGTGAGGAAAGGGCTCAGGATATGTTGAATTATTATATTCCTTAATATTCAAGGGCTTCATTCTGCAGTGTGAATGACATCCTCAGTGAGGTATCCTATATGGAACACCTCTTGGCTCCATATAGACCTGGCCTACTTCAGTCCCTTTCTGCAGACTTACAGTAACCACGCAGGACAAGACCAGGATTTTCCTGGGACAGGCAGGCTGTGTGAAGAGCAGAGCTGTCAAAGGTCAAACAGAGCTCTCCTCTGAGATCACAGAGAGCAAACCAGGAGAGCCAGACTGGAAACAAATGGACAGACCTTGGCATGCCATGGGCAGGGCTGAATTGTTGGAGAAAACCCAAACATCTGTTGATTTGTTTTAGGGTCCTTTCAAAAGAGATGTAAAGAAATGATCCATCAAGATAATGATGGAGTATAAGAAATCTTTGCCATTCTGGCCTCCCACTGCTGGGATGAAATAATCCATCCTTTCATCATCCAGCTCTTGAGAAATCTTGCCAAAAATTATTCAATACTCACCCTCCATACCTGAACCAAGCCTTGAAACTGCTGGGAACACAGCCTCCCGTCTTTGTGCTTTTCCTCCCCTGCCCTAATTCCTCACCCTCTTATGTTTTCCTTATTTCCTCCTGTGTAGCAAGATGCTGGCTTACCTTACCTTACTGGGTGTAAGTGCATCCTTTGCAGTATTGCTGGAAGCACTCAACTGGTGAAGCAACTGAAAGGGTTAAACAACTTCATGGGCGATGTAAGTTTGCCAGGTCTCAGAAGAATGGATTGTTGAATGGACTGAAGCAGTGTTCCTCCAACGGTCACTTTCAATTTGATCTCTCACCAGAGATGTATTTTCTGTCTTGCTGTTCTTTTTGGCCATGTTAATGTATTTTGAGCCTTGATTTTCCTTATAGAAAGCAGAATCAAATTCCAGCCGTGACAGCACCTTAGCCCAGTATCATTCAATCAATTTATCCCCCCGCCCCAGAAAGCACAGTTATTGCTGTCCTTACTAATGTCAAAGAGGCTCTCAGACAGGGGAACTTTCTCTGTTAAAGTTTTCTATTGCTATAGAAAAGTGTGTAAATGATGCTGTTATGTTGGAAGATTTAGTTAAGACATTGCACATGCTTTCACTATTCTTCTTTTTTTTCCCTCCCTTGAACTCCTCATTAAAGTTCACATAGGCTCCTGGTGATGCTCATTGCCATGAAAATAAGGATGCCAAAACCTTTTGTGCTGAGAGTGCCACAAAAAGTCCCACTCTGAACTATGGCGTGGTCTTCTCTGTATTCAGTGGTGTTCAGACCTCAGTTACTCCATCAGGAGAAGTATGTGGGAAGCAAAGACTCTGAAGAGGGCACGGAAAAGATTTGAGTAGACAAGGGAATTCCACAAGAGAGGCAGGACTATGTCAGAGAGACAGGACAGAAAAGAGAAGGTGGGACAGAATGGCTGAGGAAAGACCAGAACCCATAGGACATGGTGGAAGGTGCATGGCCCCCAGATAAAGTTATCTGGGACTGGGGACTCCTGGGAGCTCTCAGATAGCTGCAATCTGTGGCCTCCTGCACCAAGTCTCCTTTTCTCACCCATCAGCCCTTGAACAGACTGGATAGCTCACCCCATGTCCCTCAGCTTCATGTTACTGCCTTCTTCACCCTAGTCTGGGCTAGCAAGACTGGCTGATTGCTCTCATATGTGGTGCTTAGCCAGCCCTGCAAGCATGTCCTCTGGAAATCATAATGTATGAGCATCCCTGCCAGAGATCAGTCACTCTCTCACCGATGGTAATCTCACAGGCTGAGTGCAGGGCTGGTGTCTTTTGTGTGTGAATCTCCTTGGAAGATGAAAAACCAGAAGATGATTTATTAAATGAGCAATAGATAAGGGCTTCAGATTGATCTGTCACAGGCAGGAGTGAAATTGATAGAACTGGCCATGCTGCACCAGGGAGCAGATCACGGTGCCTCTGCTGCATCTCCTTGTCCTGCTGCAGCTCCCTGACTCAGGCACCCCATGTCCCAGGTCTCCTTTGCCGTCCCTTGTACACAGATCATCTGGCGATGTTGGGACCAGCCCCCATGTTTGGAGGGACTATGTTTAGTGGGTAGACTGGAACTTTCTCAGTGGTGAATTCTCCTTTGCTTATCCACGTGCCACACTACATCTCCCATTGCTGTGTCTCCCCCTTGAAATGGTCCCACTTTGAATAAAATGAATAGAGGTGCCAGGGAGGAAGCAAGGCAGTGGAACTTTTGGTCCAAGATTTTGGGACACCCTGGGGTAAAGGGGCAGCCTGAGCTCCCAGCCCTGCTCCAAGTAATAATTGCAAAACATTTTTTTCTTCAGTCTCTCCAGTGCTTACTTCAAGGGAAGGAAGAAGCTCAAAGAGAGAGCAAAGCCCTCAAGATAGACTCCTTGGCTTGCTCCTCACCAGTATGTAACTGATGTAAATGGCACGTGCCTTTTGACCCAAGACAAGCATGGTGATCACAGGCCACGTGTGATCACCAGACTATTATTGCAAGGTACCTATGCACCGAGAGTCCAAGTCCCTCACTGTCTCTGTTGCTTTCCTTTCCTCTCTGGAGGATGGAGGTGTATGCAGCTCTTGGGACATGGGCCTTCTACTCTGCCACTATTGGGACTGGACATTCATTTCCTCCAAGGACAACACAAAGGTCTCAGCAGGTTACCTCATGACCAGACACATGCAGAAGAGACCAGCAGCTGCTCTCCTCTCTGAGAAGCTGCAAATTTTTTCCCCCCAAGACTGATGCTGACACCGATTTCTCAAGCTGGATAGGTGCCTGGCCATGGAGGTCTCTGGTGTTGCTCAGCTGGGTCCTCTCTGCTCACAGCTCTGCTTCTTCTTTCCTCAGCAATCCCACCATCAGGCATACTCCAGGGGCTCTGGTCAATGGCAAGTTGAACGTGAGCCACCAGTGTGTCCTGGCAGCCAAGAGGGACACCCGTGTCCTGGGGGCATCCAGCACTGCACTGCGAGCGGGGCCAGGGAGGGGATTGTCCCGCTCTGCTCTGCACTGGGGCGGCCTCACCTCCAGCACTGGGGTCAGTTTGGGCACCGCAGGAGAAGAAGGATCTAAAGCTGCTGGAGAGTGTCCAGAGGAGGGGAAGGGTTTAGAGGGGAAGGGTGTGAGGAGAGGCTGAAGTCACTTGGTTTGTTCAGCCTGGAGAAGAGGAGACTGAGAGGAGATCTCCTGGCGGTCTGGAACTTCCTCCCAAGGGGAAGAGGAGGGGCAGGTGCTGAGCTCTTCTCTCTGGCCACCAACGCCAGGAGCAGAGGCCATGGCAGGAAGATGTGGCAGGGGAGGCTGAGGTTGGCCATGAGGAAAAGGTTCTTGAAGCAGAGGGTGGTGGAGCACTGGCACAGGCTCCCCAGGGAGGTGCTGATGGCCCCAAGGCTGACAAGATTCCAGCAGCATTTGGCCAAGGCCCTCAGGGACATGGTGTGAATGTTGGGACTGTCCTGTGCAGGGACAGGAGTTGGACTCCATGATCCTTGTGGGTCCCTTCCAGCTCACAACATTCTGTGATTCTATTCTGGCCATGAGTGGCAGAAAAATACAGACCAGAAAATCCAGGCAAGGCTCTGGGAAGAGGCAGGGAGATCTGGGATCCCACCTTGGCTACCTCACATGCTAAAAGTGCATGGGACCCCCCTGAAATCCCTAAGGGACCATGTCTGGGAAAGGGCTTTGCCACCTCACTCTCTTCCTCTTTAGCATCCCCATAGTGTGGACTGGTTGGGATTTCCTACAAGTCTTTCAGGCAGCTCAGGGAAGAGGACGAGGAGCTCCATCCCCAGCACTCCGCAAGGCACAGAAAGAGAAATCACAGCCCTGTGCGTGTGTATGCCTGAGCCCTGGTGCAGTCAGGAGTCAAACATCGTTAACATTATTGCACATTAGAGACAGTAATTTTCTAACAGAAAAGGTATTGCACCCAACATGAGGTAATTTATTTTGGATCTCATTATGATGGATAAAGATGAATTAATCACCATGTTGGAAGTTAGTGGTTGCCTAGGGACCCATGATCATGACCTGATTATATTTAATATAGGCAATGAGAGAACAGTCCCAATCAATTCTATATGTCTTCAGACACTCACACTCACATGGTGCTTTAAAAAGACTAATTTCCCAAAGCTGGGGAAAATTATGACTGGAATTAATTTGGAGGGAAATTTTAATTAAAAAAAAAAAAAGTGAATGAAAATGGGAAATTCTTTTATGAGTGCTTATTAGGTCATAATTTTACCTCAAAGAAAGAAGACAATTTTGCCTAAAAGTCCACACTGATTTAGTGGCAAAATGAGGGAGGCTGTTAGAAACAAAAATGCAAGATGGAAAGAATGGAGAAAGGGAAAGAAGTCACAGTTACTGGTATGAATCACAGCAAGGAAAGGCAGAAAAGGATAAGGAAAACCAAAGACAATGAAAAAAAATCATGGCTGGCAAGTCAGTGAACAAAAAGGAGCTTCTGAAGTGGTTTGGGAACATGGTAAAACACAAGTACAAGTAGATTCTGTCCCAAAAGGAGCCATTTCAGCCTGTAACTGTGGGAAAGCAGAGCTCAATCAACAGGACACCTCTTCCCAGGGGTCCCACACTAGTTGCGTTGTGAGTTGTTGGCCCAGTGGTGGTGACTCCTCACCAGCTCTGGCAAAGAAGAGCATCCTGGAGGTGTGGTGAATGCTAATGCTGGACAGCTGGGAGAGCAAAGCAAACAAAGGGGACTCCAGGATAGCAACTTCACTTCCAGGGGAAATAACAGAGATGGTCACACGAGATCTGTGTGCTCAAAGAATGGAGATTAAACAATATCCATAACTTGTTCTGGGGGAAGACACAAGCTTATTTGATAAGTAGGGCATCATTCCAAGGTGGCATAAGTCAAGGCCGCAGCTAAAAGAGGCAGTCCTGCCTACCCTACACCAGCCTGCGTGTTCCACTCTGGTGGCATCCTTTCACTGCTGACACCAAGATTAGAGGCACACTGGGCCAGTGAGCTCATACCTTGTGAAGCCAATCCGAGAGCTGAATGGTTTGCTTTAAGCCAGTTCAATTCCCCAGCACAGGAAAGTGCTTTTTAATTATTATTGTTATTTTCCAGGAGCAGCACTTTACATGAGCTTAATCAGTTTCTCAGACTGAGAGGTTTTAGCATTTTCTTGGGTGTTTGATTCTGTTTAAAAAAGAGCTCCACAGGCAGCAGAAATGATCACGCTTGGTTTCCTGCGACTGCCTCCTGCGCACTTCCTCATGTGTCTAGCAATTTGGTTGATCTCACAGGGAAGCCTTTCTCAGCAGAGGACTAATTTGGGTATGTTTCCCCTAGTCTGGTTACATTCATGGTATTTGTAAGAACAGAGCATTTCTGAGAACTCTACCTCTCAGCTGAACTTGATGGAAGGTAGAAACAGCAGGATTGACAGGCAGTAATATCACATAATTCCTGCTTCCTTAGGAAACCTGGCTGACATTGACACCAAACTGCATCAGTCAAGCACTTGATAAATGGACTAAGAACTGGCTAACAGGTCTCACAAAAAGAGTTCCTAGAGAATCAGGCTTTCTTCAGATCCAGATATGGGTCAGTGCTTATTCAACACTTTACCTTAAGATCTGGGGGCAAATAAAAACTAATTCCAGGTAGCTTTGTCTCCAGACAAAGATCTTCCAAGCGATAGGCCACATTAGGATCAGCACAGGGTGATGGCAGCCCCTTATTGTTTGCACCTTAAAAAGCAAAAATGCATTTTACTATGTCTGAGTTCCCAGCAGACAGGAGTTCAGATCACCTCAGTGCACCTTGGAAGGGTGGCGGCAGGGTGATTATGAAGGTGTTGCGCCAGAATAGCTCACAGGTTCATGGCCAAGTGATGGAGGATGCTCAGGAGGAGCAGGAAGAAGACATCATCTCTGCTTATGCCACTGGGGAGTCTGGCACTGAAATATCCCTCTTTTGGTGCCCTGTCCCTACAACGACGTGCCCTTTGCTGGGTGGCAGGATGCACAAACCTGCCCTGAGCCCTCAAGGAGTTAAGGTTTCATGAACACTCCTCATTCCTGCTTGCTGTGTTTGGTTGGCTGTAGTGACATATTTGGACATCATCCACATTTCCATGTCTGGCAGATTGGTAGCACTTTCCGGTTGGTCTACCACAGTAGTTTCAGGCTACAGTTCAACAAGAAGCCTCACCCAGCACTTCTGCCAGTTCCTCCTCCTCATCCCCTGCACATGGTCGTGTACAACCAACTGACCAATCACAAAGTCTCTTATCCATTTTATTAATCTCGTCTGTGCTGAAGGCAAACTTTTCCTGCTTCCATTTTGCCAATCAGCAAGTTTCTAACCACTGAGGACCTGCGAGACCACAAGTACTTTCTTGCATGCCCTTCTGAAATGGCTCAGCTCCCTCCTACAATCCAACCACCACGAGCCATGGGACATGACAGAAGCCTGGCTCCTTGCACTGTTTGAGTTGCATAAATAATCCCCAAACCGTATGTGCTGGAGTCTACAACACGGGGACATGCGGAGCAGGTAATTCCTGACAGGTCCAACCACTGCCTTCCCCTCCAGGGGCTCCTGGACTGGTGCCATGTGGCTGTCAGATCACTGCCAGCTCTAGCAGCAGCCATGGGGAGACCATGATAGCCATGAATCCTGGCTATCATGGTCCTAGCTGGACCATTGCTAGTGAGGAGAGCCCAGGAGCAGAGCAGGTGACTGCTGGCAGGGCAAATAGCATGTGGCAGAGGAGCAGTGTTGGAGAGTGCTGAGACAGAGTCCAAATACACTGCCAGCAAGAGCAGGTTCCAGTTAACTGGGTGTGTGGGCCGTGGACATGGAGGTTATGTGCAAGCAGGGGTGTGAGCCACCAAGGCTTGGTGCCCTGGGTACCAGGGGTGAAGGTGGTTTGGTGCCTGGGGAAGGACATGGGATGGGAAGGTCGTTACCCACTGCAGTGCGGTTCAAGAACGATGTTTTTTTCCTGGTGGGGTTTATTCCTGTGTATCACTTTGATGGCAGGAGGTGAAGATCAGACACTCAGCAGGACCAAGGTGTGATTTAGCCCTCAGGCAAGAGATCATCACTCTGCCCCACTTTCCCACAAAATCCAGCTTGGCCTCAGGGGAAGGGGATTTTTTGGGGGGTTTTTTAATTTATTTTTTTTTGTGGGAGGCAAGAGGAATTTCTGGGAGCTGCAACAGTCCCCTTCTCTGCTAACTGCCACTCTCCTGGGGTCTGGGAGGCCTGAACACCTCAATGCATCCCCTGACTAGGACCCACATCCTGGTCCCACAGCAGGGTTGCTCTGCCTCCTTCCCCATCCACTGCTGAGGAGGAGAAGCTGTGCTGCTAGCAATGTCCAGCTCTGGGAAGTGCAATTAGGAAGGGCATGGGGTGAAAATAAAGGCACAATGGAGAAAGGCATAAACCAGTGGATGCAAGATGGGAACTAGTATCAAATACTCACAGCCTGGTTTTGTACAACACACGTCAAGCCATAGCCCTGCCACAGTCTCAGCATGTTGGCCAACCACTCCCATGTGGCCTTCTCCAAAGGCCCGTGCTGGGAAGCGGAGTGCAGGACGGCGATACTCAAAGAGGAGATACTCGGATTCCACCCACCATGCTCCCAGCTTTTCAGTGGAGCTGTGATTCCTGCTGAAGTGGTTCCAGGCACTTGCTGTAGGAAATCCTGGGAGTTCATGCACAAAACCAACTCTGGGCCTGCCCTGCAAACCCTGGTGTTTCCATGCTCCACAAGCAGCAGCCTTGGGATGTTGCAAGGAAAACAACGCTTCATTCATGACCTTGTTGGCTTGAGCCGACAATTTCCCCCCTCACCAGCTGCAGAGTGGGCTCTGCTGCCAGCCCTGGGCACGGGACCCAGATCAGTCACTCAGAGCCAAGTTACTCCCAAAATGGCAGAAAGGGACGGGCAGGAGTTAGGCTGGAGCACGGAGAGCTGCAAAACACTTGAGCTGACCCTGTTCCCAGCTTATGCTGGGAGTTGAGTAGGGAAGGAGCAAGAGCTGTGCCAAGGAAGGAATTTTGCCAAGCACGTTGGCAAATTGTGCTGAACAGAGGCGGTAGAAACTTAGCCCTTGCCATCTAAGCTGCAACCTGTTACCTTGTCCGGGATGAAACATGGGAGTTCCTGGGGGACATGAGAGCCCTGGGTGTAGCCTGTACATTTATTGGGCCAACCACTCACACTCATCTTGGCTGATGCATTCAAGCACACAGCTAGATGCTTCTGAACTCAACACAAAGGACTCTCCTGTCCAGTCTGGACCAGTTCACTTCCAGATGTGGGAGTCTGGAATGACCCTGAGAAGCTAAATCCCCAAACTGGTTGAGGCTAATCCTGTAGCCTCTGAAACTATCTGCACACTGCCAGGCTCATTTAGCAGATGGTGATCATAGCCACTGCCTAAGCAGGAGCAGGAGAGCTGGTCAGGTTGGGCTTGTTTCTGGCAGTTCTGCAATATTGTCTTAGTCAATAGCTGACAAGATGCTGCAGGCTGTAAATTTCCAATACAGCATTAATGAGTATGTCAAAAACCACAGGGATGAATTATTCAAAGTGTGTGGCTGGAGAGACAGTGCTCAGGACATGCAGACACCCACCTGCACCAGGACAGCTTGGGAGATGTTAGGACTGACTCCTGGCAGCTGGAGAACAAACCTCAGGGGCCAAACCCTGTAATTTCCCCAGGACTCAGGGTCTTCCTGCCTTCTCCAGGCTATTCTTATGCTTAAAGTCTCATTATGGGCAAAAGGGAAGACATCATACACATGGAGTTAATGTTTTGACAGGCTAATAGTCCAGTCATATAATTAATACAGAAAACCCTATTCAGTAATATAATCAAAATTGTTATACAAAAACATCTATGAATGTCTGTCCCTTTCTCTGGTGTGCTGTGCTCACCCTTTCAGTGCCCCTCTGGGTCTAAGGGTATTTAGACCTTGCCCAGAGTGCCAGGCTTCCTCAGGCAGAGATGTGGTGGGGAGTCACAGAGAGACACCAACATCTTCAGTTCTTTGCTGGGAGAAGTCTGATGTTCATGGTGGTGTTTCTTTGGCCTTGATTTGGGAGACCCCAGTGTTTTTCCTTTATGCTCCTTCTTCATCAACTCCCAGCTAAAGTCTGAAAGCTGCACAGAGCATGAAGGGCTCTGTTATGCACGACAGCCTGGATTTGTTGTGCCGTTAACATACACAGTGTGCACAGAATTTAGCTAAAACAATAATGGTTCTTTAATTGCTAGGCAGTTGTTGAAACAAGCTAGAACCAGCTCAGGCCAAGGCAAGACCAGACTGGTCTTGAGACTCCACACTGACAGGTCAATAAAGTGTCTCTGGCTTTCAACTAGGAATGACAAAAATTGTATTTACTGGGCTACACTGTCATCGTGATCAGACACACACTCACACAAACGCATGCCACCATGACCTGGCTGCTAAATTTCATGCCACAGATGGAGTAATGCTTCTTCACACCTTCCTTTCAGACCCTCTCTATAAATCAGTTTTTGATCCCTGCTCAAATGGTTAATGGTCACCTCAAACTGGTTTTTCGGAGTGTACAATGCTCCACATCTCTTATGTGATAATCTCCAGTTCATTTTCACCCCGCACTGAAGACCATTCACCTCCAGTTTGATCCATTAGAAAGACTGTCTGATAAAAGCATGTACCTTGTATCCTGAGTAATCCTCTCCAGCAAAACACCCTGACCTACCAGCAATGGTACCAGTTAGCAATGGGTTCCAGCATGATGCAGGAGATCTCAGATTGCACCAGCCTTGTGGGCAATTCCTACTGAAGAGGCCCCTCATCTTCCTCCTTGCTCATACCATGATGTGAGTTTCAGAGAGGAGATGGAGTTTGCAGAATAAGCTCACTTCATGTCAGCATGGCAATCTCCAAGTCATTCCACTCATTGCTGTCACCTGAGGACATGGATCCAAGAGCTCTGCTAGCTCAAGAGCTCCCAGGGATGCCCTGGGTGGGTGAGTAGAGGGATGCACTTCCTTTTCTCAGTGCTGCCTTTGAACAGGCTGCAGTGCCTCATCTGTGCAGCTGCTCCTGTGAGCTGCTCATGTTCTGTTTCAGATGCTGGTGGTGTTTGTCTGTCATGCAGCCTGGCAAGCAGAGCTGGCAGCCAGCAACAGAGGCAGAGGAGGGGGGCAGGAGGAGGAAACTCACCGTATGTCCTTGTGAACTAGTGGCAGAAGGGGGTGATGGGTTGACAATTGGTCTAGATGATCTTAGAGGACTTTTCCAACCTTAATGATTCTGAGAAATCACCTCGCCCTTGCTCTGCCAGGTCCTATCCTGTCCTGCTCCTCCACAAGGCTCAGGTGGAGGAGGAGATGGGGAATGGCACAGCCGGCCACGAAGTGAGCCAGGCTGAGAGCCAACAATTTCATTTTTTCCAAGACTCAATTTCAGCTTCTGGGATGCTGAGGTGAGTGTGCGGATGTGCTGCGCTTCTTGATTCAACTCATTCTACAACCTCTTCCTGGAGATCAAGCACACTATCACACTGGAAAAATAATATGCACCAGCAACACACAGAAACACTGTCAGGAAACAGACACCGTGGACGGTGGCTTTGAGACAAGCCTGTCTGTAGCTCATTATCTGATTGCAATGAATGTGGGCAGCAGAGCACTGAGACACTCTACAGCTCCCTCACCAAATCCCAGCGTTCAAAACACTTGACTCAGGTCTCAGAAAACATTATGCTGTCCAAAAATAATGAGATTTTAAAAATTAATAAACTCCAGCTCTGTTTATTTGCCTTCTATTTGCCTTCTATTTTTTTGGAGCTGTTAGGAATCATGTTTCCAGCTTTCCTTTGCAGTCACAAGTTTGGCTCTGATATGATTTTCATTCAAGCCCCGGTGTCTCACGTAATCCCCTGACTCTTGCAGCTAGGGCTGTAAGAAAAATAACAGCTCTCTGAGGACTGACTCATCAGAGCTGCCAAACCTGGTCAAGCTTTTCGGGTTGGTAAAGTAGGGATGGGGATGGAAATGCTTTTAGGAACACCACTGACTTTGACTTGGAAACTAGTGAATTACTTTACCTGTAAATGCTTCACCTCTGGGATCCATGATCCTTCCTGTGACACAGGGGTCTTTTCTGCTCTCCATCAAAATCCCAGCGCACGCCTCCCCATCATGCTCATACAGAGCATGAGCACTGTGCTGACTTGCTGAGCAGTGTTTGAAGCTCTCATGGGATCAGGAGGACCTGACTGGTCCTACCCCCCTGCCAGTGCCACAGCTGTCCCTGCAGAGAGGGAACTGGCTTCTCCGCCTGTGATGGCAAAGCATGGCGATCTGTGCTGGCTGCTGTGCCGTGATGTAGAGCTTTGGCTGGGAGGTGCTTGGGAACAGCCCAAACAATCCCACATAACCGAAGCTTGACGAATTTCAGCGAGTTCAAACATTTGTCCAGTGAATAACATCAGATTCACACTCATTGCTTGTCCTTTGCTCTTTTTCTACTGACAGTTCATTGTCTCACCATGCCAGTAACGCTGCTGTGAAAGCTCTGTACTTGCCCACAGAAGCAGGGCAGGACTGGCTCCACAGCTGTTCTTCTGGTTGCCCTTATGCCATGTGTTGCATCCAGGTTCAGTGTCTTCCAGAGTGTGCATGAAGCTAAATGATGTAATTTAGTCACACACTTCTTCAGCCTGTGTAAGAGAGAACTGCTGAAAAGCTGAACAAGGGAATTGATATTTTTTTCTGAAAGCTTAGGAAAATGAGATCAAGGGCTCGATATTCTTCAGCGACGCATTTGTGCATGCTGACATTCCCCAGTGTCCAGTTCTCTTTATCTGTATTCAAGAAACAAACAGGCTTGGGGAAAGAGGAGAGGCTGCTACTGTCACTGGAGAGCCCTGCTTTCCCAAGGTGTTAATAGGGGTGTCCAGCGAGCTCCAGGGCTCCTGTCCAGCAAGAGGACCACTGCAGACATGCGGGGTCCCCAGGAGTAGGTCTGAAGCAACTCCACAGTCGCTCTGCAGGCACTTCAGGAGAGACTTTAAAGAAAAGGATCTTCAGCAAACGTGAACATTTGTGCACATATTTGTTTCCTGTTTTGTATCTCTGACAAACTTGGCAGTAGAGGTTTTGATGGATTAAAGTAATTTTTATTCATTTTTCACTTTGCCCCGCTGTCAGAATAATTCTCAGGTAATGCAAATTCCCATTTGGCAGCCTGTTCCTCTGGGAGAAGATATCCCCAACATCAGACTGACCATCTGATTTTCAAGGTGCCTGGCAACCCATCACAAAGCAGGCAGCTCTCCAGAGCTGAAGCACTTGGTCTGGGGTCTTCAGGCAAGCAGTGCTGGAAGACTGAGAGCTATAAAGTCCCAAAATCTTGCTTCTTTCCACTGAGGCCAGCTGTAGTGGATGAGCAATGGTCATGCTCTCACCAGCTGACAGACACCTTGCAGGAGGATGCCTTTGCAAAGGAAATACTCATTAAAAGGCAGCTGAATCTCCAGTGGGTGAACCTCCAGGCACCTGCAAGCTGAAGGGCAGGGTCCATGCAGGCAGCTGCTCCACCGTACGCTGCCGTGTGCAAGGCACGAACAGGGACATGTTTTTCAGATCAATGCTGCACTCAAAAAATGTTAGAATTTATACCACAGCTCAAATCAGTCTTGAATGCCACACAGGTTTATATGTATACAACATGTAAATACATACTGTCTTGGTTTCGCTAGGATAGAGTTAATTTTATTCTTAGTAGTTAGAATGGCTGTGTTCTACTTTCAGTGTGGGATTTGTTATGAGAAGAATGTTGCTCAGGTACCGATGTCATTAGTTGTTGCTGGTCATCGTGTCTGGCTGGTTCACAGCTGCATTAGGTCTGGGAGGAAGAAGTGCAGTAAGTAATAAAACCCAAAATTAGCATTTGGATGTGCCAATGAAATATTCCACATCATATCACATCATGTCAGTATATAAACCAGAGCTGACCAGGAAATCAGAGTATTCTCTTGGGGATGGCTTGGGCTCTGGCTCTCCCGGGACTGCAGTTTGGGTTTGGGGACTGTCTCTGCTCCGGGATCGCTGGCTGGCACAGGCTGGGCATCGGTCAGTGTGTGGTGAGCAACTGCGCTGTGCATCACTCATTTGACACAAGTCTCTTTGCTTTTACCCTTCCAATTCTCGCCGCTACTGCCTGAGCAGGAGGAGAGTGAGAGGGCGACTGTGTTTGGCTGCAGCCAAAGGATTGAAACTACCACACATACATATATACATTATATATATTATATGTGAGTATATATAACTGTTTCAGACATATGTTATTCAATGAGGATAGAAAAAAATTTCCCTTCACCTTCTTACTTTGCAGCTGATCAAGAAAATGAGGAGGGACCCTGTCCAGCACAACCACTTCCGCTCCATAATGAGCACAGTATGTGGGGCAAGACCAAGGCTAGCACTGCATGCAGCGTGTCTCAGCTGGCAGCCCAGGCTAGGAGAAAGCCAGATTCAACATGCTGGATTTTGACCTACCAGGACTGATTTGTCTCTCTGCCCTAGCATGTCCCCCTGCACACCACAGATCTGTGCAAGCCTTTCCTCCTCCTGTCACTAATTCAGTGTTCCCTACAATGCTGGCTATTCTCTAAGTGAAGACACTGGGGGTACATGAGTGACATGCTGACACAGGGCAAGGTGAAATGATTATTGCTTAGTTATTTAGAAAGACCTTCTTTTTGAGACTGTTGGGAGAAGGAGAAGCAGCAGCTTTTCTCAGTCTTTTTTGTTGCTGTTGTTCCTTCCAGCAGTTTTTTGTGGGGTATGTTTCATTTTTTTTTATTCATTTAGGTAAGGGGGTTTTGGTGGTTTTCTGTTTCTTCTTTCTTCTCCCACACCTCACATGCAGTTTTTCTATGAGTGTGTTGGTTGACAGATTTACCTGCCTGTCTGTCCATCTACCTCTCTTTTTATCTCTATTTTTCTATCTGTTGTTTTAGTTTTTGTTTTTCTTAAATTCAGTTTGTTGCTTCTGTTTTCTTCTGATATAATCTAGAGGTTTCTCCAGTTAATTGCTTCTGTTGGCTGTTTCCCAGTTGGTGGGTCCCTCATTAAAAGGGCTTGCACCAGTGGTCTGTAACTGCTGGTTAACTGCTGCAACTGGTGCTGCACCAGCCTCTCCCAGGGTGATGGTGGGTTCCTGGGTGGGAGGCAAGTTCTGGTTGAGGTGCTGGTTTGGCAGATGAAGGAGCTGTCGGGGCAAGGAGCACACTGCACTTGCAGGGAGGATGAGCACAAGAGTGATGAGGTCTTCACAGAGATCTTGAAGAGACAAAACAGCCTGAGCTCTGTGATGCAAAGGAGGAGGAACACCAATGGATGGGGCTAGAAAAACTTGTGGCTGAAGGCTTCCATGATGGGGGAGACTGGACACCTGTGACTTCAGGCAGCAGAGGAAATCACCTTTCTCTGCCTGATCTGTGTTAGCAAGTGGGTACAGACCCTTCATAGCCGAAGAGGGAGACCAAGCTCGTGAAGAGAGGTTTCATCCAGACTTGAGCAAAGCATCAAGAGCAGAAGGCAGCAGCTAGTGCTGGTGCTCGCAGGTTCCCTCCTGTGCAGGATGGAGGCACACATCTGTTGACCTGCACTACATGGCAGGTTTGTAGGTTGTAAGTAACCTGGGTCTCAGATGTTCTGGAGACACTGCTGAGGCTTTTTTGGCCTTCAGACTGTTATGCCTGGCTGCAAATCAGTATGGACACAATGCTGTTGCCAAGGAATATTTGTAAAAAATCAAGAATGAGTGTAGGGTTGAGAGGGAAGGGCTTAGAAGCCCAGATATTGTTGTCTTCAGTCCTGCAAGGGAAACTGGAAAGACCTGTGTAGGAAAGGCCTCACTCCATGAGATAACACTTAGCTGGTGCAATAGGCAGTGCTCATATGACATGTGTCCCTCTGCAGGGAGCAAGGACTGCTGGGCAAGGAGGGGATCCACCTGACAAAGTGGGGCAAGAGCATTTTTACCAACAAACTTACCAAGCTGGTGAGGAGAGGTTTAAACTGGGTATGCTGTGGGATATTGATAACAGCTGGCAGTTAAGTAAAGAGAATGGAGATTGAGGTGGTGGGTATCTGTGACAGGGTGAGGGGTATGAGGAAGCCCTTGAAGCTCCTTCGAAGTACAATGTAGACTCAAAAGGGACCCATGTGAAGTGTCAAAGGGGCCCCACATCATGCAAACACATGGGAAGCAAACAGCCAGAGCTCCATGTGTGGACATTGAACTGTGATATTGCTGGAATAAATGATATCTTGTGGGAAACCTTGCTCTGGTGGGCAGATAAGGGCAATTAAGTAAAGAGAGGCTGAGAAGAGAAGGGGAATGTGCTTTTTTTGAGGAGGTGGATGGAGCTTTTCCTATGGAAGGGGTGATCCTGTTTGTCAGGTGCAGAGGAGAGGCCACTAAGGGTGACATTGTGGCAGGAGGACATCATAAGCTGAGGGAGCAGACAACAACTCAAGAAGGTCTCCAGATTGCAGAATCTCACTCTTTTCAGAGACTTTAGTCTTTCTCATACCTGCTAGAAGGGCAATGAAGCAGGAGATAAACACTCTAGGTGGTGCCTAGAGGATGTCTGAGACAACTTAACAGAACTTCTTGGATGCACAAAGCAGAGATAATGTTCCTCTGGATGTGCAGCTCAAACAAGGAAGAGCTGACTGGAGATGTGCTAATGTGTATGCAGTGTTGCTTGCAGTGACCACAAGACCAGGGAGGTCTGAGGAGGAGAGCAGACTTCTGTTTTTTCAGGAAACTGATAGGTGGGATCCCATCCTCTAAAGGATAAATTGCTCAGGAAAACTGGAAGGTGTTTAAAGATAACTTCACCCAAGCATGAGAAAAAGTCTTACCAATATTCAAGAAGGTCAGTAGGTTAGTTGGGCTAAAGAGGGAACTCCTGACTAAGCTCCAGCATAAGAAGGACGCATACAGGAGATGGAAGGGATGGGAAAGTCTACACAGGAGGAATACAGAAGCATTGTTTCAGCGTGCAGGCAGGGTGTTAGGAAAGCCAAAGCTCACCTTGAATTGAAAGCTACAAGAGATAGCAAGCATTACCATCAAAAGGAAAAGAATAAACCAGGGGGGTGTGGGTAGCCATTGAGTGGGATGGGTAATTTGGTGACAGGGGATGCATATGAGGCTGAGGAAATCAATGTCTCCTTTGCATCTGTTTCCACTGACAAGGTCTCTCAGACCTTTGCACTTAGAGAAGGGGTTCAAGAAGAAGAAAAAATGCCAGTAGCAGAGGGGGATCAAGTCAGGAATCTCTCGAGAAATCTCAACCCATCTGAGCCTGAGACAAAACAGGACATACCAAGGGTGCTCAGAAAGCCAGCTAATGGCAATGCCAGATCACTCTCTACCTTCTTTAAAAGATTAAACATACCAGAGGAGGTCCCCAGTAGCTGTAGAGAGCCTTCTGTCACAGCCAGTTTCAGAAGAGAGGACAAAGGAGAACCTGGGAACTGCAGGCTGCTCAGACTCTTTAGTCCCTGGGATGAACGGAGCAGGACATGTAGGAGGTGCAGGTCCTGGTGAGGCTTGCACCAGCTGCCTTCATCTCTGAATCCAGCCCTATTTTCCAGAGCTCACGTTAAGGAGGTTGCATCTTCAGGGAGGACTGAAGAAGGGCAGCACGGAGACAGCAGTAAGAGGGGGTAAATGGCATCACTGGCTCAGTGTGTCTTTGATATCAGAAAAAAAGAAAGAACAAAGTACAAAGCCTTCAGTTTATAAGTACATACGATATTTCTAGGTGATGAAAAAGAACCATCTGGGATTTTTGAGAAACAAATAATTTCAAATCAGACCAATTTTTTTGACAGTAACTGTCCCAGTGGATAAGGAGAAGCAATAGACGTGAAATATATTGACTTCAAGGTTTTTAACTCAGCGCAAACGGATGTTCTCTAAGCAAACTAGGGAAATGCACTCTAGATTTCTTAAGAGGATGGGGGTGCAAGTAGGTGAAGGGCTGTTCTCAGAGAGTTCCTGACAAGGTCTCTGTCAAACTAGGAGAGCTGTTCAGATAGGTCTGTACCAAGACTGAACCTCTGTTGAGTTTTGATTCCTGGTTTACAGGACAGAATTGAGAGGATGCTTCCACCCCTGGGAATAATGAAGTCATCCCAGCTGGAATGAATGGCAGAATCAAAACTAGAGTGGCAGTGATAAAATGCAGAAAACAGTCTGAAAATGGTTACCTAAAGGGGGCCTATGCAAAGGATGGAGCCAAACTCTTTGCATAATGAGGATTAAGATATAATGGGCATGAGATGCAATTGGGAAAATTCCCATTGGACATAGGGAAAATATTCTTCACTTTCAGGACCAGGGAGGTGGGGAGGATCTGCATCCCTGATGACTGTCAAAACACATCTGGGTGAGGCACTGAGAAACCTGGTCCAGGTTTTGAGTTAGTCCTGCTTGGAGCAGAAGAGTTAGGTAGAGACCTCAGAGGTCCCTTGCAACCGAAATCTTTCTATTACTCTATGACAATGCTTTAGCTGCTTGTCTGCCACTACCAGCCATTCTGAGCCAAAGTAACGACTGAAGTTCTGAAAATCTCAGAGGCAAAAGAGAAGATGGGATGTGCAAAAGACAAAGGAACTTCAGAGAAATGAAGAAACATCAATGCACCTGAAAAGGGATGATCCTTCAGTCCAAGCAGACTGCCTGCAGGTTTTAATTTCCTTCCCAATGGCTGTAATCTTGGTCACTGCTCTTTAACTGACCTTATACAACATGTCTAAATAGCACCCCTCATTTGGAAGGCAATGGCTGACTAAATGAATTTGTTAACCTCTTAGGAGACATTTTCTAGGCCACTGTTCCTAATTTTCACACCTGCAATGCTTTTAAGCATTTTGGCCTATTTGCATGACAAGTATGATGAAGGTTTTTGAGCCACCTAGCTGCAGCCCTAGATTCCTCTTCTCTCAGGCTGTATGTGGTTGGATAGCAAAAATTCTCTCCCCAGTTCTGCTTCTCCCTGGGATTAAGCAAAGAAATTATCAGTAAAAGACAGACATCTTTCAGGTATCTATTTTTTTTTCATAGTGTCCATGATTGTCCACAGCAACAACATAAGAGGAGCAACTAGATTGGAAGGGGGAAGGGGTCACGGCTGGGCTTGTGCCAGTGGGGCAGCAGTTTGGAATTGATGAAGGCAGGGAGGCCTCCCACCCCCCTAGGCTGAAACTGGTGAACTCGACTCGCTCCCTGCAATGCCTGCACACCAATGCACGCAGGTGACACTGGGGGTGACACTGGGGGTGACACTGGGGGTGACACTGCACACCAATGCACGCAGCGTGGGGAACAAGCAGGAGGAGTTAGAAACCCGTGTGCGGTCAGGGGATTATGATCTGGTAGCAATTACAGAGACATGGTGGGATTGCTCACATGACTGGAATGTGGTCATGGATGGCTCTGTCCTTCTCAGGAAAGACAGGCCAGAGAGGGGAGGTGGTGGAGTTGCTCTTTATGTGAGAGAGCAACTGCAGTGCATTCAGATCTATCCAGGGGCGGATGAGGAGCGAGTTGAGAGCCTGTGGGTAAAAATCAAGGGGCAGGCTGGTGTGGGTGATACTGTCGTGGGTGTCTATTACAGGCCACCAGATCAGGGTGAAGAATTTGATGAGGCCTTCTACAGGCAGCTGAGAGCAGCCTCGCAATCCCAGGCCCTGGTTGTTGTGGGGGATTTTAACTACCCAGATATTTGCTGGAGAGACCACTCGGCCAGCCACCCCCAATCCAGGAGGTTCCTCCAGTGCATCGATGATAACTTCCTGATGCAAATGGTGGATGAACCAACCAGGAGGGGAGTGACGCTGGATCTGATCCTCACTAACAAGGAGGGTCTGGTTGAGGCTGTGAAGGTTGAGGACTGCCTGGGCTGCAGTGATCATGAGATGGTGAAGTTCCGAATCTCATGTGGCATAAGCAGAATTACAAGTAAGATTGCTACCCTGGACTTCAGGAGGGCCAACTTTGGCCTCTTCAAGCAATTGTTAGGGGAAATTCCATGGGACAGATTACTTGAAGGTAAAGGGGCCCAAGACAGCTGGTTAACGTTCAGGGACAGCTTCTTCTGGGCTCAAGATCAAAGCATTCCGATATGTAGGAAGTCAGGGAAGGGAGCCAGGAGACCTGCTTGGTTAAGCAGGGAACTGCTGGCCAAACTTAAGTGGAAGAGGAGAGTTTACAAATCGTGGAAGGAGGGGCTGGCTACTTCGGAGGAATATAAGGATATTGTCAGAGGATGTAGGGAGGCAACTAGGAAAGCCAAGGCCTCCTTAGAATTAGATCTTGCCAGAGGGGTCAAGGACAACAGGAAGAGCTTCTTCAAATACATGGCAGATAAAGCCAACGTCAGAGGCAATGTAGGCCCACTGATAAATGAGGGGGGTACCCTGGTGACAGAGGATACAGAGAAGGCAGAGCTATTGAATGCCTTCTTTGCCTCTGTCTACTCTGCCAGAAGTTGTCTTGAGGAGCTCTGTACCCTGGAGACCCCAGATGGAGACAGGACAATGGAGAAGATTGCCTCAGTTGATGAGGATTGGGTCAGGGACCAATTAAGCAACCTGGACATCCATAAATCCATGGGTCCAGATGGGATGCACTCACGGGTGCTGAGGGAGCTGCTGAAGTCATTGCTAGACCGCTCTCCATCATCTTTGCCAAGTCATGGGAAATGGGTGAGGTGCCTGAGGACTGGAGGAAGGCAAATGTCACTCCAATCTTCAAAAAGGGCAAGAAGGAGGACCCAGGTAACTACAGACCGGTCAGCCGCACCTCCATCCCTGGGAAGGTGATGGAATGACTTATCCTTGGTGCCATCTCTAGGCATATCAAGGATAAGAGGGTCATTAGGGGCAGTCAGCACGGCTTCACCAAGGGGAAGTTGTGCTTGACCAACCTTCTAGACTGTTATGAAGACACAACCAGGTGGCTGGATGATGGCAGAGCAGTGGATGTGGTCTGTCTTGATTTCAGCAAAGCATTTGACACGGTCTCCCACAGCATCCTCGCTGATAAATTGAGGAAGTGTGGATTAGATGAGCAGGTAGTGAGATGGATTATTAACTGGCTGGTGGGAAGAAGCCAGAGAGTGGTGGTCAATGGGGCGGAGTCTGGTTGGAGACCTGTGTCTAGTGGAGTCCCTCGGGGGTCGGTACTGGGTCCAGTACTATTCAATATATTCATAAATGACCTGGATGAGGGAATTGAATGCACTGTCAGCAAGTTTGCTGATGATACCAAGCTGGGAGGAGTGGCTGACACTCCAGAAGGCTGTGCTGCCATCCAGAGAGACCTGGACAGGCTGGAGAGCTGGGCAGGGAAAAACTTGATGAAATATAATAAGGGCAAGTGTAGGGTGTTGCACCTGGGCAGGAACAACCCCAGGTTCCAGTATAGGTTAGGAAATGATCTCCTAGAGAGCAGTGAAGGGGAAAGGGATCTGGGAGTCCTGGTGGACAGCAGGATGACCATGAGCCAGCACTGTGCCCTTGTGGCCAGGAAGGCCAATGGCATCCTGGGGTGCATTAGAAGGGCTGTGGTCAGTAGGTCAAGAGAGGTTCTTCTTCCCCTTTACTCTGCCCTGGTGAGGCCACATCTGGAATATTGTGTCCAGTTCTGGGCCCCACAGTTCAAGAAGGACAGGGAGCTGCTTGAGAGAGTCCAGCGAAGAGCCACCAAAATGATTAAGGGAGTGGAACATCTCCCTTATGAGGAAAGGCTGAGGGAGCTGGGGCTCTTTAGCTTGGAGAAGAGGAGGCTGAGGGGGGACCTGATTAATGTTTATAAATATTTGAATGGTGAGTGTCAGGAGGATGGGGCCAGGCTCTTTGCAGTGATGACCAATGATAGGACAAGGGGCAATGGGTGTAAGCTGGAACACAGGAGGTTCCGCTTAAATTTGAGAAAGAACTTCTTTACAGTAAGGGTGACAGAGCACTGGAACAGGCTGCCCAGGGAGGTTGTGGAGTCTCCTTCTCTGGAGACATTCAAGACCCGCCTGGACGCCTTCCTGTGCGAACTCATCTAGGTGTTCCTGCTCCAGCAGGGGGATTGGACTGGATGAGCTTTCGAGGTCCCTTCCAATCCCTAATATTCTGTGATTCTGTGTGATTCTGTGAAGTGTTTCTCAATGGACAGGATACTAGGCTGCAGCTGGGGTTGGAAAGTCTTCCTGGAAAGACGTTGGGCTATGGAGCATGAGAGAGGCCCTGGAGATGGGATAACTGGGCTGAGGGGGCGTAGGATGTGGTGGGTGAGTCCTGTGCTCAGCACATCAGACAGGGCAAGCTAGGTGGACAGCCAGATCTGCTCCTTCCAGGGGAAATTCTTGGTCAACTCTCAAAGGCTCCCAAGGTCACAGGGACAATCAGCACTGCAGGACATCCCATCTCTTAGTAGCAGAGTTGGACATCAGTGCCTGAGTCCATGGGATCTGTGACGTCACTGGGCTGACGTCAGTCAGGCTGCCTGTGATCTCCTTGAACACCCACGTGGTACGAAGGAGCAAATGCTCTGACATGTCCTCCTAAGAGACAAATAGCCTTTAATCCCTCCAGGAATCCATCCATCCCTCCTTCCCACCCTGCACACGGGCCTCCAGCTTAGCCATTGTAGACCACCTGCCCCATCAATTAACAAATCCCTATTGAAGGTCCTTGCTGTTTTTCATCTTCTGTCTTGCATTTGGCTAAAAGGACAAGAGACAGTGAATTCTCCAGGATCTCGAGTCAAATCCTGGCTAATGGCTCATCTCCATTTCCTTCCCCCACGTAACAGTGGTGAGATAAACCCCAGACTTAGACAGCATCTCCCACATCCTCCAGGAGCAGCAGAGCTGTAGCACCACCCCATTGCCAGCCTGGCCCAGGGAGAGCTTGTACCACCTGCTGCTCACCAGGGCTCTCAAAGACAGCTCAGCTGGGACAGAGTATTCGATCGTTCTAGACTGGATATTAGGACAAATTTCTTCACCCAAAGGTTCCCAAGCACTGGAACAGGCTGCCCAGGGACCTGATGGAGACACCAACCCAGGGGAGATTTAAAAGACACGTAGATGTGGTTTAGTGGTGAAGTTGTAAGTGTTGGATTTGTAGTTGGATTCGATGATCTTAAAGGTCTTTTCCAACCTCAGTGATTCTGTGATTCGTTTCCAAACTGCAGATTGCAGAAGAGTCTCAGGGAGGTTTCACTAGGGGAGTTTTTCTCGCGGTTTTGGTATTCCACTCCAATGATGCTTTTCTCAGAGCACAGCGAGATCCCTACCCCCATCCCCCCCCCCCCAAAAAAAAAAAAAAGAAGGAAAGGTCAAGCCAAGCCGCTGCACAGATGAAATCCCTGAAAGAGCCAATTTGATTGTGCAGCTCAAATGCTGCATTTGCCTGACTAAGACACACCAGCTCCTGCCTGCCTTTTGCACTGATCCCAGGAGCTTGCAGTGGATTGCCACTGACGGCAGGTGCTGTAAGAGCCCAAAGTCCTTGAAGGGAGCATTTCAGAAGGGCTGCAGTCCAGCCTACACCTCCTTTGCCTTAATTGCTTAATTAATACTCTGCACAGGCATCCAGCAGCATGAAAGCAAGCAGGTGTGAGGTTGTGAGCCGCCCTGCGGAGCTCCTTCCATTAACATTCACTTGGCTCTCTGCAGCGGGAAGCAAAAGAGCAGGGCAGATAACGCGCAATTAAAGGGCCATTCATTCAAATGTTGCATTTCCATCTACTCAGGCGCTACCAGGAAGGCTCTGGCCTGGTGTGAGGCGCCAGCAACTTGATTAAATGTTCAGCCGTGCCCACCTGGACGCTGTCAGGGACGGAGTCTGTCTGGGAATGACGCTGACCCAGACAGCTGCGTCCCAGGGTGTCCCAGTCAGTGTTGGGACTGGGACAGTGTGGGAGCAGCCTCCTTCAGAACAGTCACAGAGGTGGATTTAGGGAGCTTCGAAAGGAAATGTGTGTCCAGAGTGGGAAGTTTAAGATTATTTCGTTCACTGGTGGACAAAAGCTGTATCTGAGCTTCATCCCTCATGAAATCAGTGTTGATGAGAGGAGTCAGCAGCCTGGCTGTGTGCTGGAGCTGTGACAGGCAGCGTGAGCTCCCCAGCTCTCCCCAGCTGCCTGCGCAGAGCAGGGTCCTTTGTGGTGGTGGTGAGAGGACATCCCACCTCTGCACAGAGCATCGCAGTGATGCCTTGGGGGGCTGTTAAAATAAGGGAGCACATGGCAGGTGGGGTTGTCTCCACTGCTGACTCACATTATATTATATGCACCCCACATGCCTGGCAAAGGGACAGGGGTGCCACCCCCTCCATCCTCCATGGGGCAGAGGGTTCTGGCTGCTGTCATACTCCTGCAGTCCATTTGTGCTGGCTGCTGGCCCAATTTCACCTCTTGTGAGCAAGCTCCAGAAATGTGTGTTGATTGTGGTTGCTGAAATAACTGTGAGCATCACAATGTCCTGGTGGTGTCAGGCCCAGGGTTGCTGGAGAGCAAGTCTGAATTTCTCTGGAGCTGATCTGTTGGGGCATGTCCACACTGACTGTGTGCCATGTAATTTTTAAGGTGTGATGGCTCTTGTTTAGGGTCACAGCCTAGAAGACATCTTTGTGGACACAGGTGGCAACTGCCAGTGAATCTCCCCAGCTATCAAATTGGAAAGAGATCCAGAAGCAAGCAAGCACCTGCCTGACTGTGTCAGGAGGCAGCAGAGCTGCAGTTGTTGGTGTTTCTGCTGAATAAAGGACACTACAGGAGTTTTTCTACCTACAGAACATGTTTTCCCACCTTCAGGCTACATAGCAGGGATGCAGGCGAGCACACATTGCTCCCTCGAGTCTCTGCTGCTGTAAGAGAAGGAGCCCCATGCAGAGCTGGATTAGCAGGAAACATCCTGTTGGCTTCTACCCTGCTGTCATCCCCAAGAGAGACAATTTCCGCTTGGAAGTGGCAGTGAGGAATTTAGTCTCTTCCCTAGAGCTGTCTGCCATGGGAAAGCACTGCTTGTCCTCTCCCTTTCCCACCTCCTGGGGACCAGACTGCCACAGAACCACCCCTGGAGCACCTGCATCTACAAGCCTCCAGGAGGACAAGGGCAGCTTGCTTCTCCTTGCATCTGCTTGTGAGCCAGATGCCCAACTAAAAGTGATGGGACTGGGGTCCACTGCCAGCATCAAGGAACATCAATCTCTTTCTTGACAGGGGCCAAGATACTGTTCTGCTTGCCCTAAAACTCTCAAAAGGGGCTGGGAATGAGCACAGAAAAAAAAACCCCAAAACTCTATTTCTTAAATAACCATCTGGTAGTGCAATGTAGGGTAGAGGAAAAAGGATGTATGTGACGTTCGTTATCTGGGCAGGCCACCTCTCCAAAAGTTGCCTGTGTTTTGCCTGCTAAAAATATCACCTTCTGCATCGATGGTCCTACTGCATGTCCACTGGCAGCTGTGGAAAGGCTGGCTTCCAACAGAATTTCAACAGGCTGCCTGGAAGCAGACAGGAGCCCTTTGCCTGGGTGGGAGAGCATGAGGCTCTGTATGACTGGCTGCAGCACAAGGGCAGGGAGCGGCTCTCACAGGTCCAAAAGGAAAAGCACAGAGGGCATGGCATGTCTGAGTTGGAAAATGGGGAAAATGAGCTGAGAAATGTGGTGGAATTAGAAAAAAACTGTGAAATATTTGAATTAAAAAAAAGAAAACACAAAGAAAATAATACCTCCCAAGCAGCTTTCATTTTATTAGAACTGTTCTGACTTTTTTTCCACTGAAAATATTTTCCAGTGATTCCTCACCTCATGAAACCTTGTTTAGTCATGCCTGTCTAGCATGGGACCATTAGATGGACAGTGGAGCTTTCCTTGGAGCTACTCAGAGTGCTGTGACTCACAGCAGCATGGACTGTTCTGCTTTCTGCTCCAAGCACGAGGCACATTTCTGTGCTTTGCTCCCTCTAAGAAAAGTGTCTCCAGAGCTTGGAATTGCAGACAGTTGCTCCTTCAAACACCAGGCTGCACATGCTTCTGGTTCTGGATAGGATGACAAGACCAAACTTGGTGCATTTCACATTGCTCAGTGCACTCCTGGAAAACCAACAGGTATGATGGGGAAGGGTCCCGTGTAGGACCCAGCAGAAACCAGAACAGACCCGAGGGCTGCAATGCCATTTCACTGCTTCAGCCACTTCCAGATGCAGCAGCTGAGCAGAGAAGGCAGAGCAGCAGGATTTTGTTTGGAAAAGTGCTTTCTGGGGAGTCCTCCCACTCCTTCTCCAGCACAGGCCCATTAGCACAAGGCCAGGACTAAGGCAACCTTCACAGATCACTGTTAAAGGGAGGAATAAAACAAACAGACACCATCTGAAGTGCAGTGGTGGGGGGTTCCACAGGTGTTTGCAGATCCATAAGTTACATCTTCTCACACGTGCACAAATGCACACGGAGATCAACCGCTCCCAAAGACTCATCAGGCAGCTGTGCAGGTGCTTTAATCAGCATCTAGGACTGGGAATCCCAGTGGTTGTAAAATGAAAAGAAAACAAATCAAAACTTTGAAGGAGGAGAGGAGGAGGTAGCAGTGAGACAGAGAGTGGCAGCTCACACAAATGGCATCTCAGAGCTCTCACCAATTCTCTCCTGCAGAAGTGGGCTCTTGCAGCAAAGCAGATGGTTGTGGTTTGCTTTTGGAGGTGCTGGGGGAATAGGTATCCTGGGGCTAGACTGGGAGAACTGGCTCATCCCTCACTTGTGGTCATGGTTTCATTGGTAACTTCATTTTGGTAGTGAACAGCAAGGTACTTGGACAGGTACCACACTGTACCAGTTCCAGCACCCATTGCAGGGAAACACTTCCCATGTCCCTGCCATGTCCCTTGATCTTCCAGGAAAGTCTTGAGCTCATTATGTGAAAGACATGCCAAGGGCTATCCACCAATTCCAATGCCTTGTTGTGCTAGCTGGACACCATCTGGGTGTACAACAGCTGCTGAGGATGAGCTGGTGCCTCAGAACGCTTCTATGTGTAGAAAGTTATTTCATTCAAGGACAGAGAAAGTAAGAAAGGTGCAGAGGGGAATAGGATCATTTTCAAAAGTATTTAACTCCCATTGCTCCAGGTGAAAAGCTTTACTGATGGTCGCACATCTAACAGGACAGTGTCCTGCAGAGCTATTGCAGCATAGGCAAAATATATGGTAGTGGGTCTAGGTAGTGAAGAGTCTGGCTGCCATCTCCAGAGCTAGCTGAACTTCTGCCAGACTTTGCTGGTTGTCTCATGTCCAGCTCACACTCAAACCAGATGACTTATCTCTACGTCTCTTTGTTAAACTCTCCAGTCTTATGTTCTGGAAATCAAGGACAAACATCCCCTGGTGCACTGACAGAAGAAAGTCAACACAGCCACATTGGGGAGTTGTGAGCTCAGAGCAGCACGAAATTCCAGGGCTTGTGACCCAGCTTCATGGTGCTCGTGGCCACACGTTTGTTCCTCTATGGATGGGCAAACAGCACACTGACATTTCTGCTCTCCCCTTTGTTGCCTCTGGTTCTGAGGCAGCAGCTGAGCACAATCAAAGTGGTCTCCTTGTCCTTGGGAGCAGGTGGGGATCAACCCTTCGAGATGCACATCCCTGTGGTCATCTTCACCAGCACATCCTGATCCATAGACCTGAATTCTAGGCAAGTTGGTGACATGTAGCAGAGAGAAAATATCGCTCTTCTCTCTTCTCAGCCCTTCCACCTCCCCTTGAATATCACAGCAGCCTCCTTTTGTTCTGCTCTGCCTTCCACACCACCTCTACTTTGTCTCCTTCAGTGCCCCAGTGCAGACCTAGGAACGCTGTATAGACACCATACAGACCTGGCACCTGCTGAGCCAGTCCTGCAACCCACCCTGAGGCAAGGGAAATTTTCTGCTCTGACTCCTCTCATGCCCATAAGCATGACTTGAAGCATGGAGATCAGTCTGCTGAATGGCAGAGGATACCAGGAGTTTACCAAAGACCTAGTACAAGGTGACAGACAGAAGAGGAACTGCTGGCCCAGCTCTGGAAGCCTCACGGCCATGGCAGCAGGGCGTGTTTCCCTGCTGAGAGCAGGTATGTGAGATGGGAGAGCATTGGTCTGGCTTTGCTTTACGGCTCCCAGGCCCGCAGACAGACCTGGAGCCAGCTCTGCATTCAGGTCCTAATCCCCCTTTCCCTGCACACCCAACTGCCCTCCTGCCTGCGTGAGGTGTGCTGAAAGCTGGGAAAGGCCTCATTACCCCAGCGATGGCCATGGACTCTTCCTCTGCCAGTAGCACTTGGAGCAAACAAGGCCCACATCTCTACAACTGCCCCATCTTCAGGACAGAGGGAACTGAGTACATGTGATGCTCCTTCCTCCTGCTCCGTAAATCAAGCTGCATCGTATTGATGGAAGCCACGACCCCCCAACCCAAACATCACTTAAAATAAATGCACAAGTGCTTCAAGTGTAAACGCATTTCCTCAAAGACTAAAGCTCTCCACTTGCTCAAGTGATCCCCAAATAAAAAGCAGAGCAATAATGGGATGGATGAGTCTGCATCAGGCACAGCCAGCGTCGTAGCGAACACCTCGGGAAGCATGAGCGGGTTAAACAGAGCTCGCTTCTGCTGTGTGGGGTCACTGTTACATGCCCTTCAGTATCAGAAACTTGTAACAGGCAGATGCCTCTGCCTAGTGTGAATTAAGAAAAAAAAGACATTTATGCTTCTCACAGCACTATCATTTGCTACCTAAAGAAGCATTCTTTCAGCAAGAGCTTATAAAAATAATGAGCAGGTGACTCTTCTTGCAATTTCTTGACATTTATTCTGGATGTCCTTAACTGCCTCATTTCCCAGAGCACTGACAGTAGCGCTCACCTGCTCCAGGCAGGTCTGTTTCCAAAGCTTTTCTTCCCAGGATCGAACATCCCATGGGAAAACTCCAAGAATTAATCTGAATGGGCCGAAGATTTCAGTTTTGTGTGCAAACCACTGGAAACTGCAGCGGATCTGAGCCACTCTGCAGAGCCAAGGTACATAATGCACATAGTCAAGCAGAGCGCAGCGAAGAAAATCTCAACCCAAAACTCTGGGAGGTGCCTGGATTTCCTCAAACTCAGCATTGCAAAACGTTTTTGAACACCCGACATACTGAGTCCAGTCGGGAGGGAACGGCAGAGACATCTGAGGGATTTAATTGTGAAGAGTTACTTGGCTTTAAAGCCTGGGTTTTCAGCAACGTTTAGGTGTAGTTTTGTAGAACGTCGTTTTGTAGATGACCAGACCAGAGAACCTCCATCTCTATCATTCTCTTTCTGCACCCAGAACCAATACTCAACACAGCCTGGGAACTGTGTGGCCTCCAAACCCCAGCTTTGCTCTTGTATTGTGGCAGTCATTGGCAGAAGACCTTAACCACAGGCAATGTGCTACCAGTGTTACCAAAGTGTCCCTAGGACTTTTCCCTTGTCTGTAAGTGGAGTCAGATGTCACATAGGCTGCTCCCCACAGCTTTTTCTTTTCTTTTCTTTTCTTTTCTTTTCTTTTCTTTTCTTTTCTTTTCTTTTCTTTTCTTTTCTTTTCTTTTCTTTTCTTTTCTTTTCTTTTCTTTTCTTTTCTTTTCTTTTCTTTTCTTTTCTTTTCTTTTCTTTTCTTTTCTTTTCTTTTCTTTTCTTTTCTTTTCTTTTCTTTTCCTTTTCTCTTTTCTCTTTTCTTTTCTTTTCTTTTCTTTTCTTTTCTTTTCTTTTCTTTTCTTTTCTTTTCTTTTCTTTTCTTTTCTTTTCTTTTCTTTTCTTTTCTTTTCTTTTCTTTTCTTTTCTTTTCTTTTCTTTTCTTTTCTTTTCTTTTCTTTTCTTTTCTTTTCTTTTCTTTTCTTTTCTTTTCTTTTCTTTTTTTTCTTTTTTTTCTTTTTTTTCTTTTTTCTTTTCTTTTCAAGCCCTCCCCACCCCATCAAGTTTATTGCAGTCCCTCTGAGTGAGAAGAGCCACAGCAGCCTCAGCGCAGACCTGGCATAAGGGGAGAGAAAGCTGGGAGAAGGAAATTAAATGTGATAAGAAATAGAAAGAAAAGGAGAAAGGGAGGAGAGAGACTTGTCAGCCTCAAAGCTGAATCATCGACAACACAGAAGATGAACTGGACTTAGGGAAATATGTACTAAAAGAAGGGGAAACCAAGAAGAAAGAAAAAAGGGGGATAAATTCATCTGTGAAACATTCATAAAAAGGATCAATTGACAACAATGGAAATTTAGAAAATAATACAAGATAATAAGAAATATAAATAATGAAACAAAAAGCAGTACTTTGCAGTTGATAGTCATGAGATATCCTGACTTTTTCTTCTCTGAAACTTGTTTTCTGGAGGCCAGAGTTTATCATGATTGTTCTTGAGTGGCTTCAGTGCTAAGTACTTTTATTTCCACAGCAAACACTGACAGCACCATAGAGAAGGGATCCCCATCTTCCTCCTTCTGCCCTTCCTGTACCATGTGGGGATAAGAGGAAAAAGTGGTGCAGCTTTAGAAGGGTTTTGCTGTAATATATTAGATGATGAGGAACGAGAGCAATTAAATTTAACCTTGTCAATTCTCTCTTGGGTCTCCATAGATGCTTGGTTTTAGAAATGATGGATTTCCCTTCCTCTCCTCATCCCCTGGACAAATAGTACAGGGTTGTCGGTGTCCTCTGTAGGTAGGTGTACACCTCTGGGGCGAGTTGGATGTGCAGGTCCTTCCAAGCTCTGGCAGGGTGCTTAGTAAATTAGAGATTTACTTTGAAATTAAGAAATAATTATCTATTCTATACCTACTAGATAATTTTCCCATTCCCTCTAATTTTATGATAATTTCATTTTCATGAAATATCATTAATTTAGATCTTCCCCATAGCCTAATTTTACCTAGACACTATGACAAATGCTCCTATAGAACCACAGATAAGACTAACAAATTTATTAATGTCAGTCATTTAGCTTTAGGTGTTTCTAAACAATACAGCAGAACATCTCTTTTTCTCTATAACGCACTTAGAAAGTTTGGCTTTTAACTATTGGTGCTTATTCCTATATTCAATGTCTGAGTTTAGATTATCTCATAGAATCCCAGACTGGTCTGGGTTGGAAGGAGCCTTAGAGCTCATCCAGTCGCAGCCCCCCTGCCAGCAGCAGGGACACCTTGCACTAGACCAGGTTGCTCAAAGCCTCATCCTGCCTGGCCGAGAACACTTCCAGAGGTTCTCTTCTCCAGGGATGAGGATTCCTGTGTTGACCCAAATCCTGTGCCCTGGTGATGGAGAACGCTTCTATTCCCGCAGACCAGGGCTGACCACACAGGCAATGTTTCTTCTCATGTCTCTGGGGGATGGGTGTCCTGCTCTGGTGTTCCTCAGACCAGTTCTCATGGATGGAGCTGCTTTGCTGTATGTCGGTCCAGCAAACCAACTGGCTGCTCAGCTGGCCATGCTGCTCCGAAACAAGACATGTGGTGTCTGCAGCACAGCAGAGAGGCAGAGCCCTGGATAATCAGTGCCATTTGCTCCACTTTGGCTGCTGGCAGGCTCGGTCATGCAGCCAGGATCCCTCCCAAGGAAGAGCAGGGCAGAATTTCCAAACTTACTATATGCTTGTAAAAATTAAATGGTACTCTAGTACTTACACAACCCTTTTTTGTCATTATCCTGAATATTTCATTAGTTATTAGGACAGGAGGATTAGTAGGATCACTTTGCTGTGGAATCTACTTTTAGGTGCTTGCACAGAAATGGAAGATGTGTAGATTTTAATGAGTAAATCCCATTTTTCTTTGCTACTTATCCAGAATACCAATGGATTTTCTGTTTCCCCTATGAAATCCTGGGCAACCTGAGAGTTCAAAAATTATATATTAAAAAAAAACCCTCAAAATTGAGGAAACTGACTTAAAAATAATTAGATTTTTTTCCTGAGACTATTCTAAATATCCTTGAATTTTACAGATTTATTTTTTTCCATCCTCTTTTGCTTCTCCCTTTCTTGTGATTGAGCCCTGCTGCCTGGATCAAAGATAGAGCAGCTCCCCAGTAGCCACAAACATTTGTAAATTTAACTCCAAGCAGTTTGGACTATTTGTCCTATCTGTGTTGACCCTCCTGACGCGGGAACCAGGGCCCCTGAAGCAGAAAATGAGCAGCGTGTCTGCACCACGCACCAGCTGGGGACCAGCTTCTGTGTTCGCCCGTGGAGATCCTGAGTCCATCTGGGATGGCAAGGCCAGAACGTAAAAGCTTCCTATTTGGAGACCATCCTGGATGCTGCTCGGTTCCCCTTTTGCCAGACAACTGGTTGCTTCTCCTTACATCTAAGAAGTTCCCTAAGTACAGAAGATGGGGGGCTGGGCCTATATTTGCAAATTTATTTCCATTAATATTGGTTCAATTAGCTTCCAACAGAGAGGTTTTGGGGTTTTTTTCTGTTATTTTATGAATTTTCAATGATCTTTCCAGTGGCATAGCTTGTGTACAACTCTGTTAACTACTGGGAGGCATCTGGGGCAATGTAGTCATTGCTTCTTTCTCCTGAACTGCACAGTAAACAGCCCATTATGGACACAGTTCAGACCAGTGCAAGGGAAAAATCCTTCCAATTCTTTCTGTGCCAGGCTTGGGCACTTGCTCAGGTGGCAGCTGGCAGATGATGCCTGCTGGCAGCAAGGGCGCCAGCCGCTGAGCAGGGTTATTTCAGAGGAGCCTGAGGGTCACCCAGGAGAGCAGAACACCCCAGTAGAGAAGATGTGTCCCCTTTGCTGTCCCCTGCAGACTGACTGCCCTGATCTCAGCTGCTGTCTCAGCCCAGTTGGGTCCTCCCCATCCTTGGGTACCTGGTGTTCTGAGCTGGATGGGCACGTGCTGTCCATGTCTGACAAACAAGGATGGTGGCAGTGCCAGCTTTCCTTGGCTTTGACTCTTCCTGCAACTCTCTGCTCCTAGCACCAAGCCGTCAGATGCCAAAGGACCTCAGATCATGTGCTCAGGTGGAAGCAATGCTTGCTTTCACTCATTTGGGGCTCTGAGTTTGCCTTTGCTTCCTGTCATTGGTACATTTGACAATCAGTTCTTAATCCTTGTGATATGTGAACATATAAAATATAGTTAGGTTTATTTATTTATTTTCTGTATTAAGAATTAGATTTTAGAAAATAAGCTGAGCTTCATTTTGTCTCTGTGTTAGGTGGGAAACTTTACATTTAGATCACTTTGTTGGTGTTAAGTGGGGAACTTCTACAAGAACTACCGAGCTATTCCACACCATCACCAAAGGCCTGGCGGTGCCTGGTGTGTGAGCAGTCTGGGGCAGGAGAAGAAGGAACTGGTGTGCAGCACCTGCAGGCTGAAGGAAAAAGCTGGCTTTGGTTTGTCTAGAGGCTACAAGGGTGCTAACGAGCACCAACAGGAGGCAGTGGGCAAGCGTGGATGGGAGTGAACTTATGTTAAAATTTCTTGGAATTAATTAGCTTAACCCATCCTAAATTTAATGAATATATGTGTGTGTGTACTTTAAATAATTCCTTTGTAAAAGAGTGGGGTGCACAGGGCCTTTTGGAGCGATCCACCCTGTCCCCCACCAGCGGATAAAACACACCTGCTTTAGAACTCCCCGCCAGTTGTGAGGTTTGATTCTGCAGATCACTTGCTCCACAGACCAAACTCCTGGAAGTTTTAGAAAAGAGGTGAGATACACCTTGAGTCCTGTCTAGAATTGTCCTAAACCCACCACTGTTCCTGCTATGTGTTCTGGATGCTGCTGAAGGCTCTGTGGGATCTAGTCCCCCCTTTTCCCCTGCTCAGGATGTTGCAGCTGATCAGATTCATGGTGCAGAATTGATTGCCAGTGCAGGGCTGGTGCCTGGAGAAGTGGTGGAGCCAAGCAGGGAAAAGGAGGATGCTTCCCAGCTGGGAAGCCAATTTCACAAGGCATCCCTGAGATGCAGAAGGGAAAATGCAGACATCTGATCCACTGCTGGTAGAAACGATAGCACAGCAGAAGCCTTAGACAGGGAGGTGTGCAGAGACATTCTGCTGCTGGGCACCATGGGGAGAGACAAGCCTCTGGTGGGAGAAGGTTCAAAAACACATACCTGGAGAGCCCAGAGCAGTTCCTAACCCTTCTCCACTCCACTGGAAGGCCCATGCTGTACTGGCAGCTGCACTTGCATGGAAAGATGACCAGCTGTTGTAGATGAATCAACCCTGTTAGTCCCTTAAATGTCTCCAGTCTTTGTCTCAAGATGGCCTGTTGTGTGCCTGTGTGCAATCTGGATCCTCACTGAACTGCCCTTTGTCACTGCTGAGGGTGATGCTGCAGGTGAGATGCAGATGCCCAGTGTGACAATGGCCCAGCTGCTGTGACCCAGAGAGGACATGCCATGTGGCACTCTAAAACCTCCGAGTAGCACATGGCACTGTGACACACTCTGGATCATTGCATGTGACGGGTGGTTGTGGTTAAGTGTAGAGAGTTTGTGCTAAAGGTTAGATTAAGATGATTTGTAAAGACTTTTTTTACATATGTTTTCCCTCGTGCTGGACAGCTGTGGGCAAAAACCTGGCTAAGTCTGCTTATCCTCTGCACATCTGTTTGTGCCAGTATGCTGCTTCTGAATCTGTGTGTGTCTGTGGAGGTTCATCCTGCTCAAGCCTTTGTGCTCTGAGCATCCTCCTTACCACATTTCAGCTAAAACTCAAATAAGCAGAGCCTCCTGCTGAGCCTTCACTGTTTTCATGCCCTTAGTACGCTCCCATGGGCTTGAAATCCAGATGTACTCTGGGTACATTGGATCCTGGGTGTATTCTGCAACCTGACTCTGAAAGGGTTGATCACAGAATCCCAGAATCCCAGAATGGCCTGGATTGGAAAAGCCCTTTAAGCTCATGGAGTCTAACCATGAACCCAACACTGACCAGTCCCCCACTTACCCATGTCCCTCAGCACTGTGTCTACACGACTCTTCAATCCCACCAGGGATGGGGACTCCACCACTGCCCTGGGCAACCCCTTCCAATGCCTCAGAACCCTTTCAGCAAAGAAATTCTTCCTCACATCCCATCTCAACTGCCCTTGGTGCAACTTGAGGCCATTTCCTCTTGTCCTTTTATGCAGTTTTAGAGAGCAATAAGGTCTCCCCTGAGCCTCCTTTTCTCCAGGATAATTGATAGGAGATACCCTGTGCAGGGTTGTGGATGCTCGTGTTGAGTTGGATGACCTCTCGTGTCTTGCTTTGGTGAGTGGCAGTCTCTTCAACTAAGTTTGCCATGATTTCTCAGTGATGCTTTATTAGTTCATAGAATCACAGAATGGTTTGGGTTGGAAGGGACCTTAAAACTCATCAGTTCCAACCCCCCTGCCAGCAGCAGGGACACCTTCCACTAGACCAGGTTGCTCAAAGCCTCATCCAACCTGGCTGAGAACACTTCCAGGGAGGAGCAGCCACAGCTTCTCTGGGCAACCTCGACAGTGTCTGACCACCCTCACAGTGAAGAATTTCTTCCTCAGATCTAATCTAAACCTGCCCTCTTTCAGTTTAAAGCCATTACCTGTTGTTCTAAGTCATCGAGCACCTCAGCCTTCTCAATGTCCTGCGTGACCAGATCTCCCGTTGCCTTCCGGAGAGGGCCCACATTTTCCCTAGTTTTCCTTTTCTTCCCAAATTGCAGAAGCTTTTTTTGTTGCCCCTGACACCTCTGGCCAAATTTAATTCTGTCAGGGCCTTGGCTTTGAGCATAAGCCAGCTGTCCTGAGCCCCTCTTCCCTCCAGGAATTCATCCCATGGTACCTGACCAGGCAGATCCCTGAAGAGGTCAAAATCTGCTCTCCTGAAATCCAGGGTGGTGAGCTTACAGTGCACCTTCCTCACTGCCCTGAGGGTCTCGAATTCTACCACTTCATGGTCACTACAGCCAAGGCTGCCCGAGAGCTTCACATTCCCCACCAACCCCTCCTTGTTGGTGAGAACAAGGTCCAGCATGGCACCCCTCCTTGTCAGTTCCTCGACCACTTGGAGAAGGAAGTGATGCATTCCAGGAGCCACCTGGATTGTTTGTGCCCTGCTGTGTTGTCCCTCCAACAGATATCGGGGTGGTTGAAGTCTCCCATGAGTTCATAAATGGCTACTTCAAATAAAAGAATTGCTGAATGCTTGGGATTAGACCAGACAGCTTTTGGGTGGTGGTGGTGGTGCGTTACTTTCTGGTTTCAAGTCAGGTGAATAAAGAGTGGTTATGACATACAGAAGGTAAGTAAGACTACTGTCCCTAGCCAAATTGCTATACTCTTTCCTGATGCAGCTGAGAACTCTCCAGAGGAATCACAAACTCTTGTTAAAGCAAACAGGTGACTTTTAGGCAATTTCTTGGCCAGCCATGGGGACCATCCTGAATCTGGAGTCCCCCTTGGGCAGAATACCCTTGCAGAAAAGGTGTTTTCTGCCCCAAGGATTCTCTGCATGGGCTGTCTATAGGGATCAGAAGAGCAGCAGAAACATGGGTGAAGGTGGCATGCAGGGAACGAGATGCCACCAGGAGCCTTGGGGTGCTACCAGCTCCAGCATCCTGCCCAGAGGCAGTTCACTAGGAAGGCTTTGGGCAGGCCAGCACAGGGCTGAGCCTCCAGCACTACACCCCCCTTGGCTCCTCTCTCCTATCCTGCTTGTTCTCTGGACTGCTACATGGGAAATGTACCTTTGAATAGCTAAGAAGCCCTGTTGACTCTCTGCCCAAAATTTCAGTGAGAGAGGCTCCATCTTTCCCCTGTACTGTCTTTGATAAATCAATACTGTCTGGACATTGGAGCTCCCAGGTAAATGAAGCACTAATTATTAATTTAGTAGTCAGATTAAAAATCTCTCAGATCATAAGGGGAAAGGCCACTCCTCTTCAAAGGTGAATACAGCAGTAAGCAGAAAGATGGATAGATTGATAGACCTAATGTGTCATCAAAGAGCCCTACCACCTTAACACAGTTTTCTGAAAATAAGAAGGCACCTCTCTGCCCTTTCCATGCTTTGGTTTCTGTCTATATTTGGTTTCTTAGATCCAGCAGCTTCGTTGTGACTCACAAATTTATTGCGAGGCGGAATGTTAATAGCAAAAGTTCAAGTGCTATAGTCAAAATCTGTTTCCTCTCTTATTGGAAAGCCCATGCAAAGAAATACATACCCATGTAGAAATAAAGCTAAGAAATACATCACTTGGAGCCAGAAAATTAAAGCTAAAAGCTGTGGTTGCTCTGCATCTTAATCTAGATGCCCTGGCTAAGGTTTCCTTTTCCATTAGTGCATTATTTAGCAGCTAAAATGTAATAGAGGATGTAAGTTGCAGTGCCTCACATGGTCTCAGAGACCGGTAGCAGTTACAGTGGAGTGCATGCAGACCTGCAGTGTGGAGACCCTACTCCAGATTTAATGAATCACCAAAAAATAAGGGAACTCTTGAGCATGCAGTTAGAGATTTTGAACATGTGGGTGAGAAGGGAGAACCCAGATCTACACAAGTATTTTGGCTGTGTAAGGTCGTAGCTATGGATGGCACAAAACTCCCAGTGGAACCCCAATGCCATTGTCTGTCTGTCAGAGAATCCCAGAACTGCCTCAGTTAGAAAAGCCCTTTAAGATCATCGAGTCCAACCATGAACCCAACACTGACAAGTTCCCCACTAACCCCTGTCCCTCAGCACTGTGTCTACACCACTCTTCAATCCCTCCAGGGATGGGGACTCCACCACTGCCCTGGGCAACCCCTTCCAATGCCTCAGAACCCTTTCAGCAAAGAAATTCTTCCTCACATGACATCTCAACTGCCCTGGGCACAACTGGAGCCCATTTCCTCTTGTCCTGGCCCTTGCTCCTTGGTTGAACAGACCAACACCCACCTCTCTGCACCCTCCTTGCAGGGACTTGGACAGAGCCAGAAGGTCTCCCCTGAGCCTCCTTTTTTCCAGGCTAAACAATCCCAGTTCTCTCAGCCGGGAACTCATGTGCTCTAGACCCTAGACATGTGCTCTGTCCTTCCTGCATCTGAAATTTCCCCTGCAGAAGCAACTCCTCCTGCTGGCACTTGAGGTTCTTCTCTCCATACTGCACTTCCCTTGGGAGATGAGGTGTTCTGGAAAATTATCCCAGAGCAAAGTACCACCTTGTCAAACAGAAGAACAAATAACAGTGCTCCAATATGTCCTATCCATGCTCACCTGGAAGCACCACAAACATCCTCCATCCCTACACACTCCAACTGGTACACTAGCCATGTGTAGCCATGGCTGGAGAGGAAGACTAGAGCCTTTGCACTTGTTTTTCAGTGCCTGGCAGCTTCCCAGACAGCCCAAGAGCATCAGTGTTTCTGCAGTGGCTGGATGTGCTGGTCAGTTGAGCCACCAGTGCCAATTCAAGGCTGTCTGCATACCAGAGAGGAGGCATTGATGAGTTCTACACCCAGGCAGGTGAAAGGCACCAAGAGCTCTTCCTTCACATATTTATCCTCTGAAACCTCTGTTCCCAGTCCTCTGAGCTTCAGGACTGCCTGCGCTCTCCCAGCACTGTCAGGGAGATGAATCAGCAGTGGCTGCAGTTGTGGATATTGATGTGTGCCTATATTCATAGCTCCATAAAGCTATTTTATAGTGATATAATAACCCTAAATATGGGATGTATTGGCAGCAGAGAGTTAGCAATTCTAAGTGGTCTATCCATAGTGAAATAAATGCCTCCCAGTTATCAATAGAGGAGCTTGATGGAGTCAAGTAAACAGCCGCTTTTCAATACCTCTCTCTGCTGCAGATTCACAAGGTATCAATATATCTATTGGAGTCCTTTGTGAGTAAGAGACATAAATCTGGGCGTTTGTTTCCTGGGAACAAATGCTTTATTATTAGGAAATTGTAAAGCAGGGTCTAGGCACTTTGCTAACGAGTGCAGGATCTGCAATTCTAATGGCAGTTCATCTCCCATCTCACATACACACACACGCCCCTCCAGTAAACACCTCCGTGGGAGTGATTAGTATCTCCTGATGACTGATAGCCAAGCTTTCTCCTCCTGCTCACACTGCCAGTTCAGCCACTGAAAATAAGATCTGCAATTGCTCCAGGCCTGGCAAAGGAGCACACGGAAGAGCTGGGCAACATTCTCCACACACAGAGTGGCTGCAGAGCATTTTGACATCTTGCCAGGTTTCCTGAAAAAGGAAGAGAAAACAATCCATTTCCATCAGTCCTTTTCTACTCATTGTTATTAAAAGTGAATGGGGAGCTGTTTTTGTCCAGAGCTGCGAGCCAAGCAGGTGGCTCATCACCCATGTGGTGCAGAGAACAGATAAAGCCTGTCTCGGAGATGGCTGCAGATATCCTCTCAGGGCTCTCCAAATGCCCAGGTTATCAGAGCCCCACTGCCTGCAGTCTGGACATCCAGAATGGCCTGCCTCAGAAACCCCACTGGGTGATAATCCCCATCTGGGTGGTAGACACCATGAATTGTCAGCAGGTTTTGGAACTTCTCCCACCCCAATGCCCTTTCACGTGTGCTCTGAGCTCTGCCTGAGCCCTGTTTCAAAAAGGACCAACCAGAGGCAGCAGGAAAACCCACCTGGTCCTTCTCACCTTCCTGTAAAGTGAGAACTGGCCCAGGCGGCTGCCACAAGATCCTGACAGTGGATGCTGAGGGAAACCCTCTTCTAGTTTTGTTTTCCCAAGGCATCACCACAGCTGGCCTGGGGGACAACCCAGCCATGAACTCAGCAGCAGCTCAGCAGATATTCTATACAATCTGAAAGGCAAAAAATGCTCTTGTGACCCTGAGATGAAAGGCTGGTGGGGTGATACCCAGTCTGACTGAATAGCTGCAATGAGGAGAGGCTGAAGTCACTTGGGTTGTTCAGCCTGGAGAAGAGGAGACTGAGAGGAGATCTCCTGGCGGTCTGGAACTTCCTCCCAAGGGGCAGAGGAGGGGCAGGCACTGAGCTCTTCTCTCTGGCCACCAACGCCAGGAGCAGAGGAGATGGCAGGAAGATGTGGCAGGGGAGGGTGAGGTTGGCCATGAGGAAAAGGTTCTTGAGGCAGAGGGTGGTGGAGCACTGGCACAGGCTCCCCAGGGAGGTGCTGATGGCCCCAAGCCTGACAAGATTCCAGCAGCATTTGGCCAAGGCCCTGAGGGACATGGTGTGAATGTTGGGACTGTCCTGTGCAGGGACAGGAGTTGGACTACATGATCATTGTGGGTCCTTTCCAACTCAAAACATTCTATGTTTTTATGATGCTATGACTTAAAAAGACTTTCCTATCCTCCTGGAGCTCATCTTCTCTCTCCAGTGATGTGCAGGTTTCAGGGACACTTTAGAAGTGTGGTTTGCAAAGCTCTGATATTCACAGCAGCTCCTTGGGAGCATTGCAGAAAGGCACCTACCACCCACTCCTCTCAGAGAACAGCAAACACGTCCAGACATTTGCAAGCTACATTTGTAGTGCTTTGAAACAGTTTTCCAAGTAAATTTTGGTAAAATATCAGTGATCTTCCTCACTCTGAAACTATTTTATGTATTCCAGAGCACATTATCTCACATGCACAGGAAGGTGCCCTTCAGAGATGGCTTGTCTGTTGCCTCAGCATGACATCTAGTGATTCACAGACCCTCTGGCACTTGAGGAAGAGAGCAGCCACAAGGCCTGTCCAGGCATCAAAGGTCCTTCCACACCCAGGCAGTGGTGCAAGAACTTCCCAGCCTGCAGTTTTCCAGTGCAAGTGATTAACAGTCCTTCTCCACAAGGCATCTGCTAGACCAGATCAGAGGTGTTTGCCATGAAAACAGCTGTGGAAGACAAAGAGGTGTTTACATGAGGCCTTCCTCTGATGCTTTGGTGAGAATTCAGGCAGGGCTAGTGTAGGGAAGACGACCAACAAGACACACAGACCAACTGCTGCAGGACTTGCTTAGTCCCATGGACCTGCCCTCTTCCAGCTTTGATGTGATCAATTACCCAAGAGGAGCGAAAGCTGGATGGGATGCATCCTCATAGGGGCTTCTTCATGGATGCAGTGGCTGTCCTTGGCTGCTGCGGGACTGTAGCAGAGGTGAAAATGGAACCAAGTGCCACAAAAGAAAGAGGTAGGACTGTGGGAAAGGCATTAAGGTGAGTGCATTGGCCAAAGGGGACTTTGAGCTTTGAGCTTTGGAGAAACCTATGAAGGAGGAACGAATCAGCAGTGAGTCCTGTCCTGCTCCCAGGACTTTGGGCAGTAGCAGGGGTAAGACCTCCACCATCATGGTCCCCTGTGTATCCAGTGCAAGGCTCGTGCCCCCAGGGCTGCTCTTCTTGCCAGATGTGATGTGCAGGAGCAGAGGTAGGTCCACTCCCCACTGCTCAGGGAAGGATCTTCCTTCTGCACTGAAATGCTGAGGCTTTTCACAGAGCCCTTCTGTCCCTCAACGCTCTCCTTTGCACGCCAGCATCTGCAGGGGTAGTCATGGGCTGACAGGGGCTGGTGTCCTCCATACCTACCCTGTTCCTGCACTGCTCCCTGAGCATCACTCCTGCTTGCTGTCAGAGATGCAGGTCCAGCCATGGACAGCCTTGGCACCACGGTTCCTCTGTTCCACACCAATTCACAGGGAAGACCCCTTCAGCCATGCCCATCATCTTCAAGATAGCATATTTTTAAGAGTGCCTTCTGCTTCCAGACCATCTACTGCTCCTTCAGCTTGTGCCCAAGACAAAGCTGCAGTGCTGAGCAAATATAGCAAAAGTGGTTGTTTCCAGCAGACTCTGGGCAGAGTCCTCCTGCAGCATGGAAATGCTCAGGGTTGTCTTGCCTGGCACCTGCAGTGTGTCTCTTAGCCTTGTGCCATGCAGCTGCTGGCTTTACCTGATGTCCCCATCATTGCATGGGTCAACACACACACACACGGTCCCTGCCAGACACCTGGCAGCACCACGCCAACCTACGGAAATGCTGCATTTTTGAAGGAACAGAGACAAACAGCAGAGCAGAAAGCAATGTCCTTCCCTCACCCTGCCGTTTCTTCTGCCCTGGGAAGGCCTCATGCAGTGCCTGTTCTCCCTGCACAGATGGTGTCCAGCTGTGCTCTGCAGTGTGCCCTGTGCCAGCCTGCTCAGAGCGTGTCCGTGTGTGCCCGGGCTCCTACAGCCGAGTGCACCTGCATAGATGTGTGTATATATATGAGAAAATGTTATGTTTTGATAGTGATCACCTATCGATGACTTGAATGATTTCTCTCTGTTTCATGCTCAGCCTGGACAAGAGGAGACTGAGAGGAGATCTCCTGGCGGTCTGGAACTTCCTCCCAAGGGGAAGAGGAGGGGCAGGCGCTGAGCTCTTCTCTCTGGCCACCAGCGCCAGGAGCAGAGGACATGGCAGGAAGATGTGGCAGGGGAGGGTGAGGTTGGCCATGAGGAAAAGGTTCTTGAGGCAGAGGGTGGTGGAGCACTGGCACAGGCTCCCCAGGGAGGTGCTGATGGCCCCAAGCCTGACAAGATTCCAGCAGCATTTGGCCAAGGCCCTCAGACATGTGGTGTGAATGTTGGGACTGTCCTGTGCAGGGACAGGAGTTGGACTCATGATTCATGTGGGTCCCTTCCATCTCACAACATTCTGTGATTCTGTGATTCTATGCTCAGCTCTGTTGTGCTTAAGATTTCACCTCTGTCACCCAGAATCATCTTCTCCTGCTTCACATCTGTCCTTTACAGTCCCTAATAAGGGGACTCTCATTTGTACCTCTATACCCTCCTTGAGATAAATGCAGTAATGTGTCTCATCTTTGTGCTAGTCAGTGTTCCTCCATGGATGCTCTCTTGCTTCCTCTGGGGCAGCATGGCTGGATCACCAAAACCCTGCCAGGCTCGATTTGCTCTGCCAGTTCTGGCCCACTGTTTCCTTGAAACTTGTCCTGTACTTAACTTTGTGTGCAGCATGGAGTCAGAAATACGCCCACTGTTCCCTTCTATTCTTGGCCCTCCGCTTCCCTCACCTCCCAACCAAAATCTGTTTGCCTTCTGAAAATGGCTCATGTTTTCTGGTTGCGAGAAAGCAGCTCTCCCACAGGGGTTGTGGTGCTGTTTGCTGTCACACTTCAGAGCCCAGCAGCCTGGGGCAGGGGTCTGCCCTCTTCCCCTTCCCGACCCCTCTCTCCAGCCATGCTCAAGGTGCAAGTGGGTGACCTGCCTTGTGGCAGCAGGTTTTGTGGCTCCTCCAATCACTGTTTTTTGCATTTCTCACTAGCTTTATGCCAGAATTGCTAAATTTACTGGAGTTGTCACTGGGAATTATTGGTGTGTCCGTATTTTTCTCATTTAATGCCTGTGATTGCTGGGTGAGGCGGAACAAGCTATTTGTCCCCTTTCCAAATGACGTCTCTGTCGAATCAACAAGAACAGATTATTCATCTGCTGCAGAAGGCTAATTGCAAACAATTGGAAAACAAAATATTATTTCATTGCAAAGTAATGGACAGCATTGTCTCTGTACCATATGGCACCCCAGTTCAAACATGGCCTGGTCTGGCCACCTGAATGAAATCCTTGTGCAAGCACTCTTCCACTTGCTGAAGGGCTATTCATCTAATGGGACATTTTCCTCAGCAAGGAATCAGCAGAGCATTGTTATTCAGAATCCAAGGAGAGCACCTGCAATGCCAGAGGAGGGTGGCTTGCATCTGAGGAAAAGGGAGAATCCCTGACCTCCCATTCAGGCACAGGTGTAACACCTGCACCAGCTCCCCAGAGCTTCTGAATCTCTGCCTGCCCCTGAGAAATTGTGAGGTGTTCCCTAGTGCGTTGAGATCTCCGGAACAAAAATCCCAGATCTCCATCCTTGAGCTGCCTATTTTATGATCCTTAGCCAAGGGATGCCACAAACATCAGCACTCAGGAGTCAGGGCAAGGAGGAATGTCATGGAGGCAACTGTGGAGACCCTTCAGTTCAGAAATGCTGTGGCAGGGTTTTGCTGGAAAGGTTTGCATGTCTCCTTCTCACAGGATCCTCCAGCATTCATGGTTGTACCTCACCTCTCTGATGGTTTTGATGCACTGTGACATGAACCCTTGATGAATGGCTAGCATGGCGTGAGTGTTCCTGGTCAAGAACGGGTCAGCATGACCTCAAGGAGTTCTGGCTTTACAGGAGATGGGAACAAGAAACATTGGCCTTACAATTCTTACTGCGACTGCTAAGTCTTTAGATTGAGCAACTCGTTCTCAGATAGTCAAATTTTCAGTGAAAGGAACTGATTTCCATGGGACACTGAGTCTTCCCACAGAGAAGCATTATGTTTATCTTCAGCCTTCTGTCTTTTCCTGAAAACCACTTTCTTTAAGAAACTACGTGGGCACTTAATTTTTCCTGGGGATGAACGATGCAAAAACAGGCTTTTAGTAATCTCTTCAGCTTGTTAACTGAAATATCAAAGGATGGATGACTGAATGGTCACCAGATCAGAGGCATTCATGAGATGACCTAATCATAGGAGGTCTTCTAGTCTCAGGTGACTGCCAAGACCACCACCTCCCTCCCACTGTACATGGCAGTATTTTTTTGCCAAAATGCTCACTTCCATGAGTCCCTCTCGCCACTTCCCAGTTCGCCCATGTGAATCAGGTGCCCAAATGTTCACCTGCATTTTGTCAGCAGAGCAAAGCCACTGCCTTAACAGCAATTATTTGTGAAGTCTTCATTAAGAGCAATGTTGCCAGCATTTTCTTTGGGTTACTTCTTAAAGCTGAGGTGGTCTCTGTAAAGGCTCAATAGTTTCAGCACATATCTTCGTGAAAAAACCATTGTGGGCCAGAGCAGCAATAATGCAACAGTAATCCTCTGGCGTGGCGATTAGTGGTAGCTGGGCTGTAAAACAGGCAGCTCCAAAAGGCCAAGCACTGGCATTTGGGGACATCACAGTAGTTTGGGACAATAATTGGATCAAGGACAAATCCACCAGATTTGAGCTCACTGTTCAAGTATTACTGTACTCCCCTGAATATAGAGTGAGTTTTAGGACAGAAAATAAGGTTTGAAAAAGTCCAACTTGCCACAGGTTCTCTCCAGGTGATGCCTGGGGTCATGTTTAATTTAAAACCTTCTTACATTGTGAGTAGTATGTTGTTCCTCAAGTCTTCTGTCCCATTTGGCACGATCAGGGATGGAAGATTCTGCTCTGAACTCTGCACTTCCATATGTCAGCTCAACATCCCCCACACTATGTCTTCAGGAAAAGATGCACAACAATTTTGTCTAATTGTTTAATTCTAATAGAAGAAGACAACAGTGCCTCACACATTTTTGTGAAACACCTTCATGCATTCCAGTCTGGTCTGCTGTTTTACACGTTGAGCTTTGAAGATTTGTGACTGCACTACAGTTTTTAGGAAACAGAAGAGCCAGACTGTGGCACCTGGAGATCCATGAGGCACCAAGAGTCAAAATGACAAAACTACTTAAACCTGGACTGTCTCAGATGAAGGTGTTGCATGGGACGACCCATAAACAGCTCAAGCCACTTCAGAGGGAACAATCTTTGCAGATGATTGAACAAATAATCACTGCCATATCCCAGCTTCCTATCTTGCACCTTCCTCCAGCGCCATATGTTTCTCTTTATCATGTACAGTTTTTCTGCTCTTTAGCCAGATTCTCATGCATCAAGCCATGCCAAGTCCTTACCTCATCAGAAAGAGTGCATGGGCATGGGACACCGAACCTGCCACATCCCTCAAACACAGCCTGCTCATATTCCTCATTGCCTGGACAGTCTGCCTGAGGTCAGTGGTGTTTATCCAGTCAGATGTGCCCTCAGGAAACCTCAAGCTACTCTTAAGGGCTGATTTCTTCTCCTAAGGCTGTTTGGAAGATTTCCAAAGGATGGGTAGGTGCAGTTCCTGGTTCATCACACAGGTGGGCTCCAGCATCCAGCACACATGCCCTTATTCAGGAATGCCAGGCCACAATGAGGCACATCTGTATGTCCCACATGGTTTGGTCCACTTTGCAGTTATAATTTGCCTCCAGTCTGCCCTGCTCCTCTATCCCTTAGATGTCTGCTCTCCTTTCCCCCCTATTCCCCATCCCATCTCTTTTGGTTCCATCTCCAGGGTGGTTCTCTTTTCTCCATCTCTCTCTGATGATGGCAGCAGGGAGAGGGGAAGAGCTCAATTTTTGTCCTGGAATAGCCTTACCTTCACCATCTCTGGACAACCCATGGAGCTGGCTCATGTTTGGTAGCAATTCCACACCAGTTGGGAAGGAAAAGTGCTGACCAAATGGTGACAGGACACCCATATCTGCCTCACCATCATTGTGCCTGCCCCCAACACATCACTGCTTAAGGTATAGGAGCATCCCTGAAAATCTTTGCAGGTCCTGGAGGGTTTCAAGTTAAGACATGAGCTAGGAGAGTAATCTGAAATAAAAAAAATTATTTTGGTGAATTTTCCTTCCCTCTGTTTACAGATTGTCTAGGAGCAGATTGCAGCTTTCACACCTCAATTCATTATTGGAAACTATTTGCAGATAGTTCCTGGTCTGCAACTCATTTGCTAACTCTGTTGGGAGTACTGCAGATCTGAAATCAGAGCTGTTTTGATTGGTCATGTGGTACTGCCATGCTCTCATTCCTCCATGAAATACATGTGATGTTTCGAATCAGGCTGTAAGGGCAGATGCTCCTAGTCATGAATTAGATGTTCATTTTCTGCCAGTGCTCTCCAGTAGCCCTTCTGCATGTCCCTACAACTGCCCCTGCCAGGACATTCATCAACATTAAGAGAGTAGGAGTCAGCCTTAAAAAATATGTGAGTAATTCCTCCTCGTCTTAAATTGGAAAACAAACAAACAAACAAAAAAAACAAACCAAGTAGGAGAAACCATGTCTGAGTAACTCAAGGCAGAGAAACAATACACAGCAGTGTCTATCTGGGATTGGCATCATCACAGTGGAGACACTGTCAGCTTGGAGGAAAACAAAAAGAACATATGAGCTACAGCCCACACCACCAGTGAGCTGTACCTGGGAACAGCAGAGCTCCTGAAATGCAGGACTGTGAGTGGTTACAGGACCTGGAATCATACTGGTGTGGCTGTGATGGACAGGCCAGTCTCCAACTGCTGCTCTCAGGACTCTTCCCACTCCCTGGGAACTGTGTCCAACACATGTCCTGGTTCAGGGATAGCCACAGAGTATGTGCAGGATCTGGTCACCAGCTCTTACTGAAGGGGCATCGAGAGGGCTTTCCACCCCAAATATCTGCTTGTTTTGGATGATTTGTTCTTCTGGAAGTTTGACATTCACACAGCTGTGGATGACAGCTGACAGAGAGCAGCAGTGCAGAAACAGAGAGGTTATGACTCTGTTGGGCTCCTCTGGACCATGTCACTGGGTGGGCCTGTGAGACACATAGCCAGTTCAACTCAGTCCTCACTCATTCTGTGGTCAACACACATGGATTGCACAGGGGTCCCCTGGTTCAGCTCTATGGACGAGCAGGTTTTACCCTTGGTCCATGTTTGGACTTTTGCTGCCCTTCTCCCCATTCCCTTTGGCTCCCTCTGCACATACTGATGCGAATCACCTACCCTCATATGGTCCATGCAGTCATGAATCCTATCCAGCTCATCATTTGGAAAGAAAAAACCCATCCTGCCCAGAAATCCAGGGGACCAATCTACCCCTTGAGCTGCTAATAAGGCCAGACACTCAGGATGTGGAGACTTTTTCAGCAGAGCACACAAGTACCCAGACCCATCATGGAGGACCATGAATCAAGAATCTAGCCAGGAAGTCACTGAAGAAACCTCTTTGGGCTTTGTTTCCTCTTCTTTAAAGTCCATTTGGCATCTCTGGCTGTTCCCAGTTGCTTCATAGTCAGTGCAGAGTGAGCTCAGGACCACTCCAAGCCACGTGCAAGCTCTCATCCAGCTAAATCCCCCTAAGGCTTGAAACTGAGCAGCTTCTGCAAGAGATGCCTGAATAAATCCATGGCCCTTCCTGCATGGCCCTGTGATGCTCTGAAGGATTCTTAGCACATCCCAATCTCAGCAGCACCACCAGGACCAGGTGGGAACGTTTTACTGCTTGACGAGAGGGGATTGATGTGTCAGGCTGAAGCGAGTGCTGAGGTGATTTACAGGAACAACTCGTCTAAGCCGACCCTATTGCTCAGGCAGAGGAGGCCTGAAATCTGAGAGAAATCACGAAGCAGAAGCTATGAGGCCCATAATTCACCTTCCTGGGAGAGGTAGCACCCGTGGGGAATCACTGGCTGTGCAGGGGGTGGATGCACTGACAGAGGGGAAGCTTTTTGCCTTGTCCATCCAGGCTCAGCAAGGCTCCGGCACAGTTTTTCATGGCAACAGGAGCAAAACAGCACATAAGAACAGATATTCAGTGCTTTTTCCTGAACAAACGCAATATGGTAATGAGCTGAGACAGCTGACAGAGATGGAGTGTCATGCCTGTCATAGAGGGGGTGGAGGGTTCCAGCCAGGCAAAGCTCACACCAGGGTCCAGGGCTCAATCAGCATGTCTCTGGTATGACACGTCTCAAAGGAGTGCAGGAGTGGGCAGCCATGCTTCAGTCTTCTGGTTACTGAGCTCTCCTTGCAGCGTGCTGTTTGCTCACGGAGCCATCTGAGGCATTTGGGTACTCAGGACACATTGCACAGTGGGGCATCCTACTGCAGGAAACCAATCAGGCCTGACATGTAACCTAGGACTATTTATATACATGTATGTGTGTATATATACATATGATGTGCACGTAGGATGATCCAATATTGCATTCATGGTAGCCTGCTCTGCTGGAAGAGTTGCTCTGTCAGCATAATACTTATCTGCCCACCGGTGTGCATCAGTTCATGTCCCAGAAATGGAGCAGTAACTACACTGAGTGTCTGGATAAGTCATGTCACCACAGTTCATCCCCATGTGTGCAAACCTGGCCAAGGAGCCTTGCTGACGTAGAGCTGCCCTGTGCCTCCATGTTTGGCCAGTCTGCAGGCTATGTGTTTCAGCTGCTGAAAATGTCCAGGAGAGCATCATGAACTATGTGCCTTTCACACCAGACAGCAGGTCGATGGTATAACACATAAACTATGTCAATAGTACCAGTGTTGGTGGGTCTGGGGAGCCCTTTCAAATTTGTATTCAAGAGTCTGACCCATTGTCTGCCTATGCCTGTCCTTAGAGCAGATGAAAACTACTTCAAGACAAGGTCTTCTTGGATCTCCAGAAGGATGACTTGTCCAGGGGTCCAGAAGGATCCTTATCTAGTGGAGAAGGTAATATTCCCTGACCTGCTGACTGCCCAGACTGCATTATGCACCATATGCTTATGATTGCTTATGTTCCCTGCAAGCACAGGCTTGGCTTAGGCACAACAGCAAACAAACTGGTCTTTTAGTGCCCTTTATTCTGCCTCCTTGTTCCTCCAAGAGATGTTTGCAGATGCTCACATCCATACCAGACACAAGACCGGTGCAGCCACAAGGCAGAGGGGAAGAAAGGCAAAAAGCCTTTACCAGATTAGCTCAAAGGTAAAAGCTACACTTTATTTAATATTGGGATTCAGGAATCAACTCCATCAGGTCCTGTTCCAAAAAAGAGGTGGGTGTGAGCATGGCAAAGGGCAATGGCTTCCCATTTTATGTGCCCTCTCTATTCCTCCACACCCACCTCTCTCTTCCACCTTTTCCTCAGCACCCTTAGACCCAGGAATGTCCCCAAACACATGTTGGAGCTACTCTGTTCACAAACACGGGTTAAAGAGAGAGCAAGTGAATGGTTGACACTTTGCAAACAAGACTCATAATGCAAAGGAAGAGAATTGATCTAAGTGTGATTAAGCATTAGGTAAAGACGAACGTGTAATTATCCTGTCAAAGCAAGGTGTCTCGTTCTCGGTGAATATTGGCTCATTTCCAAGCTGCAAACGAGCTGCACAGAATTACTCACGCTGTAACTGCAAGCCACCTCAGTTCCCCCAGGAGATCTCCTACTCGGGAGACTCCTCCTCCTTCACCCAGTCCTTGCGAGATGATGCTTAGACACGTGGGGAAATGGAAAGAGCAATGTCCGAGGTGCAGGCACAGAGGGAAAGCCACTCTCACGTGCCTTGAAATGTGGGCTTGGAGAGCACCTGGCACTGGGACACCCGAAAATGCTGTGGACACCACTTTGCATGCCAAGGTCACAGCCACCACGTTACTTCATGGTGACCTGTGTCTAACAAACTGTCGGTCCTCAAGCCAGCCCAAAGTGCTGCAGGTATCTGCAGGAGAAGTCAGTCTCAGCCCTCTGCAGATGTGCTCTCTCCATTTCAAGATTTATCTTTCAGAAATGTCAGCCAAACAGCCACAGGAAGCCGGCTGCCTTCCTCGCAGAACCTGTAATTTTCAGCCCTGTGACTATAGCTTCAGTTAACTTCTTCAGAGCTCATGTTCAGCTTCCAGCCCTCTCCCAGACAATTCCAGCTCGAGTCCTTTTATCTGCAACGATTTTGATGCTCTGCATGTAGATGACCTCTCCCTCCTGAGGTACCACTTGGGATGGCAAAGTCAGAGGGCACTATTGAAACAGGAGTGCTTGAAAGTGTGTTTAAAAGTGAGGAGCAGCACATTCCTAACCTGTGGTAGCTGGACTGTCACTGCAGAAATAGCAGGGCAGCATAGGACCATCCTCTCTCCCCAGATGTCCACAAATCAACAAGGTGTGCTGCCAGCTCACCTTCCCTTGACTCATGTTCCTTCAGAGCAGAGCTGCCACAGACCAGCCCAAGCACCCAAAAGCCACAGCTGTGTTGAAAGCTACAGTCCCACCAGAAGGTCCCAGCCTTTTTCCTTGTGGGCATCGTGCTCCCTCAGTAGCATGTTCACTAAATGCTGTCTTGGGCTCTGTGTACAGGTCTCACAGGGAAAGGCAGTGCTCAGAGGGGCAGGCAGCCCTCTGCTCTCCTCATGTGTCACCTCCCATCTCCAGGGGAATGGAACAGAAGAGCTTAAGGCATTAACCTGTAACTTTACCTTTGGGCCAAGTTAGAGGGTGTCTGGGTGGCTACAGTTCTCCTGGATCATTTTTAAGTGGGATTTCAAAGGTGGACAACTGAAAATGAAAACTCTAACAGGAGAAAGGGGAACTGGAATGTTGGCCGAGTTATCTGATGCAGGGAAAGGTGTACTGCTTGACCAAGGGCAAAAGGTTTGTAAGGTTTGTAGGGCAAGGTAACTAGGTGAAGCAGAAATGGACAGGCTTATTTGCACCTCTCTTTGTGATTTGACCACACAGAGCTTAGCCAAGTAGAAGACAATACTCCCCCAGCCCTCATAACTCCTCCTTTATGCATCTTCCCCAGCCTGGCTCTTGGTGCCACACTGCTTTGCCTTTGAGACAGCCTCTGGAGGCAGCTGCAACAAGACTTCCCACATGTCTAGTCCTGGCACCAGCACTTCTGCAAAGATGTGGTGAGGGCATTCCACAAAGCACATCCTGCTTCCAGCTGTTTCCCAGCAAGTCCCCAAAATATAGGCCTCAAACGATGAGTGTTAGTGCATGAGAACGTGTCTGCATTTACATTTGTCAGGCTTTTCCCTGTCCAGAGAAAACCCAGATTCATCTCTGTGCTGCTGGTGGCACTGAAGGTCCTGAAAGAACTGCAGGTGAGGTAGGTCCTGCTCTGACCTGCTCCCCCAAGACCAGCTTGGGGCCCATTCCAGAGCTATGCCAGCTGCAGCCCTCCTGCAAGCCTGCATCTCAGCCCTGCTCCAGCATGCTGCTTCTCCGGAGCTGCCTGTAGACCTGCCCAACGGCAGCCCTTCCCCTGCTCTGCTCTTACATGTTGGTTGCGGATGACCAATAAAATGTCAGCAAAAGATATCTACAGGACATCTGGAAGCCATACCTTCTTGGTACCCTTGGACAGCTCAGGCTGGTCGTGTAGTTAAAACCCACACTTGGTAAACTACCTCCATCTGGCTCCAATGTCCAGCGAGGCCTTTGGTTGCAATTATTTTTCTTCATGGATGGTTGTGGTGTCAGCATGAAGTACCCCACAGGCCTTTGGGTGAGATGAGCTGGGTTATTGTACAGAGGAGAAACGATTTCCTGGCTCATCTTGGAACGAGGCCAACAAAGAAAGACGCAAACTGGGTAGGCCTTCAAGAGACGTGGTTGTGACACAAGCCCTGAGTGCAAGCTGCTGTAGAAATGGTCAATGTTAGGGTGACAAACTGTAAGAGAGGAGTGAATATTCAACAGCGTACATATACCTGTGTGTATGTAGATACATACACGTATTTGGTAGCAGTTTGAAACCTCCCACTAGCGGGGACAGAGCCACCATGTCTTCAGGTTCAAGATGTTCGACTTTCTCTGGCACCATCCTTCCCTCCTCCTTTCCCCACCAAGCAAATGAGTTCACTTAATAAAAAATCTGTCTTTCTGCTTCCCAGGACAGCTGCAGATGGAGCCGCCTATGCAGGAAGCACTTGTCCGCTCCGGGACAGGGAAGGAGGGAAGCCTGCGGGAGGGCTGAGGAAGATGGGAGAGCCAGGTTCATCCTGCCTCATCTACAACCAGTGTAAACCTCGTGCTTTTTGGGTAAACTGAGGTAAGCTGTTTGCACATGGGAGCGTGATCCCAAAGGCGCAGGGGTGGATGTGGGGAGAGGGCTCGGCCATGGACGAGGAAGAGCTCTCTCAGACTCTGCCCAAGGGCCTGTCTTTCCCAACCTTCCTCCAGGGAATGCGGCGGTTCCTCACCAGCAGAAGCAAAACCGGGCCCTCGCCAGCACGGCAAGAAGAGGCTTCTCGGATTCGGGCTGTCTTTGTCCATCTCCCCGGAGAGCAGCCCGGCTCCAGAGGACCACAGCTCGGGTAAAACCACCCCCCGAGGCCTCCAGCACCAGCGGGACCGCCCGGGCGCGGCTCCGCGATGGGAGGCGGGTTGGAACGGGCCGGCCCGGTGCCCGCAGCTGCCCGGGCGTCCCTGTCGGCGGTTTCCTTTAGGTGGCACCGCTCCTCCAGGAATGAGCCGCCCGCAGCCGCCCGGCCCCTCACAGCCCCTGCCCGGGCCGCGGCCCCGCAGGGACTCCGCCACGGAACTGCCGCCGCTGTGGGACCGGCCCCTCGGTCTGCCCCGGAGCGGCCCCTCCCTTCCTCCATCCCGTGCCCATCTCCCTCGTCCTCCCTCTCACTCCTCCAGCCAGTAAATCCGATCCAGGCTGATTCCTCTCACGTCAAACCACATGATCCCATAAAACATTCATCGCCTCTCCATCCCCGCTCGCTGGCTGGCTCTCTCCCGGGATACAGGGCAGCAGGCTCCGCGCTCCCCACCGGCTCTGCCGCCGTGGGTTCCACCGCAACCCCGGCCCTGGGCGTGCGGCGGGCGGGAGAGAGGACGGACGGAAGGACGGAGGGAGGAGGCAGGCAGGAAGGAAGGCAGGCAGGCAGGCAAGCAGGGAGGGAGGGGGAGCCTCACCTGGATGCTGACTCCAGCTCGGGGGCTGCTCATTACCCCGATGAGCGAGGGCGCGGGCAGAGGGAGAGCCCCCTCCCCGCCCAACGCCGCTCCGCGCTCGGGCTGAAGTTCCGCACAAGGGTCTGCCCCGATCCCGCACGGATTGTACCGCAGCCGCTCGACTTTGCGCCTCCAGACGTGCCTTCCCCAGCCCCTAAGATGAAGAGGGCGACAGCCGAAGGTAGGTGCGTCCCCGTTGTCATCGTCCATTCCTTCCCTCCCCCCCCAACTCCCCACCGGGGCTCCCCGGGGGGCGGCAGGGCAGGGCGAGGCGGCCACGTCCCCAACTTCGCACGGCACCGGGAACTTCCCTCGCTACAACTTTTTTTTTTTTTTTTAATTATTTTTTTCCGCGGAGTCGGTGGGAGCAGCCAGGTCCCGCCATGGGGGAGAGGGGCCGGACCCCCGGGCCGGGCCGGGCTGGGCTGAGCGGGGCTCGGCGGGATCCGGGCACTTGGCCCGATAGAGGCGGCGGGGAGGGCGCGGGGCGAGCGGGAGCGCCGAGTCTGCGGAAGCGGAGGAGAGAGGGGAAGCCGGGGCGCGAGCGAGCACCGAGCCGGGCCCCGGCCCGGTCCAGCTCCAATTGCAGAGCGAGGCAGCGAGATAGAAGGAGGGCAGCGGGCTGAGCCCCCTCCAGTCCCAGACCTTCGGGAGTCGGTCGACCACCCCCCGCCTCGGCTCGATCTTGGGGTGCCCGGGCTCCCCCCGAAGACGGAGCAGGCGAAGTGCCGCCGGGAGAAGCGGCATCCCGCGCTCCCCATCCCTCATCCCGCCTTCTCCGTTCCGCATCCCGCGGGGGCTCGGAGCGGCTGCCCGGGCGGGGGGGCTGGACCCGCAGCGGCTGCGGGAAGCGACAGGGGATGGGGACAGCCCGGCTTCTCCCCCGCTCCCAGCCCGGCTGGCGGGGGAACACACCGGCTGCGCTCCCCGGGCCCGGCCGCCTGCGGGTGCCTCTGGCTGGGGAAGTTTGCACGGGCTCCTGGAGTCCCAGAGCGTTGGTGATTCTGCAGCCTTCTTCCCTCAGGATTGGACCAGATGATCTCCAGAGGTCCCTTCCAACCCCAACCATTCTGGGATTCTCTAATTATGTCTCCCCTCCATCCTCACAGCCCACTTGTCCTTTAGCCAGAGGCTGGGAAGAGCTGGGGCTGCAGGGGGGAACCCCCACATCAGCTCTCCCCACAGAGGGAGAGGCACCCCAGCACCCTTTTTCATCATCTTTGGCAGCCCTGACCATAGTCTTTGCTTCTCAGTTGTGGTGTGGAGGGATGGGACTGGGGCTGTGCTGGCAGCAGTCATGGCTTGGCCCTTTGCAGTCTGAAACCCGAAATAAAGACCTACATTTGGGGGAACACATGCTCTCATGTGGCAGGTTCAGACCACTTGGAGAAGCATGTGCCACCCAGGTGTGTTTGCTGGAAACCCAGCCCACGGATGCAATTTTTAACTCAAGTGATCAACCTATTGTAGCAGCTCCATGGTTGTCCAGGCTGCTGGTCAAGGGAGCATTTGGCATGCAGAGCCTCTTGCTGCACAGTCTCTTCCCATGTGTGCCATCTCCAGTTTGCTTCCTGTTTCCATCAGTGACACAAGTATATTTTTTTTCTTTTTTCTTTTTTTTTCTTTTTTCTTTTTTTTGAGGGCACTCTGGCTGATTTGTTTGTTATGATCAAAGGACGTACCAAGCTCTGATCCAAATGGCACATCGTCTCCTTTAGGGAGTCTGTGTCATTTTTAATTCTGAAAACGGCCAATTTATTCCTGTTTGGGCAACACCTTGGGAGCAAGTGGCAGTGACAGCTTCTCCTGTGAGCCCTTAGGGGCTACTGGTATTTCAGCATCCTTTTGCTGAACCTACTGCACCGTATCCCGGTGTGTGGGCTACCCATTGATTTGAACCCAGTAGCTGTGTGTTTGTGTGCAGACTGAGGGTGCTGAGCTGGTGCTGCGGGGCTCTTTGCCCACCATGAGGCTGTAGGACGGCTGTTAACCATGCAGAGCAGTACCCAGGTGATGGGTGTGGTACAGGCACCCCGGATCGCCTCTCCCACGCTGTTCGCCATCCTGCTGCAGCACAGCCCTGTCTGCACTGTGACATTCCCGGCTGCTATCAGCATAATGGGAAACAACGCAGAAGATAATGAAATACAAAAACTGTGTTACAACGGCTTTATTTATAGAACAAGGCTTTGAGGGGTTTGGGTTCGATTTTTTTTTCCCCCCTGCAGTTTCTGAGTTGTTCCTGTGAGGCTGGGTAGCCTGGACTGCTGTTAGATGTGACTGTAAAGTCCTTAGAAACCTTGGGAGATTACGTTTAGATGAGTGGCCGTCCTACTGTACCTCAACTACATTTCCTACCGTGGGCTGCCAGGATACTTCCAGTTCCTTGTAAGCCAGAAATAGCCACCAGAGGCAGTTTCACAGGCAGAGCTTTTTTGCCTGGTGTTCTCAGCACTTACTGTATTATTAACACAATTTATTTACACTGAAAGAGGTCTTTCCATGCTTATTCTTTTATAAAATTTATTAAAAAAACCCCAAAACCCTGTAATATGAAAACCTACACCAAGCTCAGAGGCTACTTACTTATTCAATGAGGTGAGAGCAGCTCTTTCTTTTTCCTGAGAGAAGATACCATTCATCCGTGTTTTGGTTTATATTTTCTTTCTGTATAGTGTTCATCTTGTATCAAGGGGCTGCAGCATTTCCTGGGCTTAGTCCCACATTCCCCATCAGGCAGCACATATCTCAGACCTATATTCTGTCAGACCATCAAAGGGTGTGTGTTTGGAGAGGTTTTCTAAAGAGGAAAATATCAGGGCAAAAAAGGTGGAGGTGCCGTTGCGCTGGGTGTTGTGTCAGTGCAGATGTCGTTCTGTTCTTGCTGGTTCTGCGATGTTTTCCCCACTAAGAGCGCTAGAGAAAACTGATCCAGAAAAGAAGTTAATTAGAAACAGCGAGAAAGCCACCGCTGCTCTCTCTGCTGCTCTGGCTTGTGGGCAGCATGTGCAGCACGGCAGTTCTGTCTGAACAAGCCAGATCCTTCATTAATTATCTCCATCCTGTGTTCAGATGCTCTGGGCTTCGCTTGAGTACAAACCTCCTGGGAGACTGTGCTGTTCACAAGCACGATGGAGTCGGTGGTGGGAAGGAGCAAGGGGAGGAGGGGGACAGTTTGGTACTGTGATGAGATGCTGAGATGCCTCCCTCTGCTTTCATCTGCTACCGGCCCTGCTCAGGGACCTTGGAAGGAGGGGGCAGGGGAATGGTTGTCCATCTGTACGCTCAGCCTGGTGACATCCCATGGAGTTTGAAGCTGGCAGGGGACATGGGTGTCCACAGCTCACATCCCTGTGGATGTCTTGGTAGCTCTGACAATCAGTGTGGTAGTCATCCTCTTCTGACACCAGTGATGACTTTGGCTATTAAGCCTTCCAAAGGAAAAAGCAAAATGTGAAAATCCAGCAGCACCTCTGTGAATTTTCCACCATCTTCAGCTTGGAAGCATCAAGTGAGACTGTGAGATGGGGGCAGGGAAGGGGAAGAATGCTCTGGAGCCCAGCTGTCAGACAGGCTGCTACACACCCTGCTTGCACAGGTCAGGAATACTGACCCTGGGGAGCTGCTGCCTGCCCTGGACAGTGCGGGGTCTTCTTTGCCTTCTCATCCTGCTGAGCCTTGAGGGACAGGAGGAGGGAGAGGGAAAATCAGCGGAGCCAGAGCCTCAGCAGAAAGCAGGACAAGGAAGGTTGCGAAGAGCTGAGCTCTCATCTCTGCTCTGAGCCTGCACAGGGGCAGCTCAGCCCGGCCATGCTGCGGGATGGATCCGGGTGGAGAGGCTGAGGCTGCAGTCCCAGTGCAGGATTCACCCTGCGCATCCAGCTGGAGGTGCAGCCAAATGGAGAAGAAGAAAGGAGTTGGTCTAATTAGGTGTGTGCATTCTTTTCCCCTTGGATTTGCAATGCTTTCTGCTGCTGTCATCTTCATTAAGACATATCTCTGAGTGCCAAGCTCCTCCTTTGATGTTCCTAAAGAAGTTTTTTGGGGTTTTTTAAATACAGGAAGCACACACCCAATGGAATAGGAGTGTCCTGTACCACTGCAAAGAGACAGCATCCCAGTATGGTGCCTGCAAGGGCTGGGACTTGCATGAGGGCTTCTCCCTCCTGTCCGTGCAGAAAGCTTTGTGCTGTGTCCTAGAGCCAGATGGGATTTGTGAGTAAGAGGACTTCAGGGTTTCTCCATCACAGACACACACAGAGGTGCGGGAGGGAGGAGGGACGCTTGTGATCTACGAAGCCCAGACTCTCCTCCCCTTTTATGCTTCTGGTTGTGACTCCTGGAGGTTTCCAGAGACTGAAGGAAAGGGGAGACAATTGTACTGAAAAGTCATAATCAGCAAAAAGAAGCAAAGGGTGAATCCTTCCATCTTTGCACAGAGATGCCAAAGCAATTCATACAGACTGCTAAATGTGCATACTCACCTCAGCTGTGGATATCGGGCCAGGCAGCAGCATGAGTTTTGGGTGGCTGATGATCCATCATGGTGGTGTTCAGTGATGATACGTAGGCTCAGAGCAGGGTGGTGTCAGAGTGACACAGGTATTTCCTATGGTGTGTGTGCAGGATCCATGGAAAGTTTAGGGAAGTTGAGATTGGATGTGAGGAAGAATTTCTTTGCTGAAAGGGTTCTGAGGCATTGGAAGGGGTTGCCCAGGGCAGTGATGGAGACCCCATCCCTGGGGGGATTGAAGAGTCATGTAGACGCAGTGCTGAGGGACATGAGTTAGTCATAGGGGACTGGTCAGTGTTGGGTTCATGGTTGGACTTGATGGTTTTACAGGTCTTTTCCAATCCAGGCAATGCTGGGATTGTGTGAAAGTCCCTGCCTGAATGTAAGGCAGAACACATCTGCATGTTGCACAGGTTCTGTCCAGATTTACTTTGCTTTTAGAGAGCTCCTGGAAGTCAGGGCTTCAGGAGTCTGGTCTTGGCCCTGATTTCTGAGTTCTTTGTATCCTTGACCATGTCAATGAGCCTGTGATGTAGTTTCAGCTTTTCCAGCTCTAACGCTGGGAATGTGATGCTGAGTTATCTCCCACAGGACCTGGAATATGCTTAAAGGTCAGTCCAGAGCTAGAATGTGCCGGTCTGTGCAATTGCTGATCACTTCTTGAGCAGTGACACAGTGTCAAGCGACAAGACTGATGATCCTCTCCTTAGGGTTGTTGCTGCATCAACAGCAGGTTTGTCTCTCTGATCTGGCCTGCCTTTCTCACAACCTTTGCATTGTAGCTTGGGCTGATCAATAGCACCAGCAGATTTTACCGTATTTATTGTCCCTCTCAAGTCTCTGCTCCTAGAATCAGGGGATTAGAAAAGTATTTGAGTTTTATTTTGTAGCCTCCCTGGTTGTCAAGAAAAGTAGAAGCATTACAGAAGTGTGTGCAAAACACTGGGGAAGTTAGAAGCAAGAAAGTACTCCAGTGCTGTGATTTTTAGGACAGTTTCTTGGTAGCTCAGCAGTATGAGGCTTCAGCTTGACGACTGGCAGGTAACAGGCTGCAACCCTTTTCCCCAGGCAACCAGCAGCATTAGGGTCTTCTCTGCATGGGCCAGGCAGGGCAGGGCTTACAGAAGACTTGCTTTCATAAAATCACAGAATAGTTTGGAAGAGACATCTGGAGGTATCTAATCAACCTCCTGCTCAAAGCACAGCTAACTTCAAAGCTAGTCCAGGTTGCTCAGGGGCTTGTCCTGTCAACTTCTCAGTATCTCCAAGGATGGAAATGTCCTTTCCTCCTCCATAGCTCAGACTTATTGGCCTATCTGGCCAAGGTTGCTCAAGCCCTTTGTCACCTGGCCTGGGTCAGGACCATGAGAGGCCCATCAACCTTTGGCATGGTCAGGGTGCCTCTTGTTTGTGCCTGGGTCCATGCTTAGTGGGAGTAAGCGGTTGTCCCTGTGAGTTCAGGAGCAGGAGCTGAGGGAGATGCCAAGGAGAACCTGAGAGCGGGAGTCCCAGGGGCGCTCTCAGTCCCTCGCAGGGGCACTGGGGAAGGCAGCAGACATTTCCAGACATTTCTGTCTTGCTCCTGCGTGTTTGCTCTTCTCACTGCGTTTGAGAAGTTGGTTGTATTTTGTGTATGCTGGCTACAGCTCTGCCAGCATGGTGTCCCACATCAGTGTGGGACAATAAAAGCAGAATTTCCCAGAAACTCATTAGTCCCCAAATGCACCCTCTGCAGTGGCAGAGACCTCTCTGAGGACATGGTTTGTCATGGCCAAATCCCAGAGTCCTGGAGGTGCTGGTGGGAATTGCACTCTGGAAGGTCCAGACTCCCACTCTGAGCAGGGCTATTGCTAACATCAGATCAGGTCTGCTGTGGGTTTCTCTAGCTGAGCCTTGGAAATCTCTAATAATGAAGACTTGTTTGCCTTTCCCAGTGCTGGAGCAGATTAAGAAGCTTTTTCTAATGTCCAAACTGAACCTCCTAAACTGCAGTATTTGGCCTTGGCTCCTTGCCGTGTCATCTGGCCTCACAAAGGTGTATTTGGCTCCATCATCCTTAGAACTACCTTTGGGTAGCTATAGGCTGCAATTAGATTGCCCCTTTACCTGCTCTTTGCCAGATCCAACCATCCTAACTCCCTCTACCTGACCTTATAGGACGTATGCTGTAGGCGCCTGACCGTCTATCTCACCCTCCACTGGACCTCTTTGGTTTCCCTGCACTAATTTTGGACTTGGGGGACCACAACTGGACACAGTGTTGGAGGTGGAGCCTCCCCAGTCCTGAGCAGAGAAGGACAAAAACTTCCACCACCACTCTGCTGTCTTGGCTCCCCGTAGCACACCCCAGGATGTCGTTGCCGTACTGGCAGTGAGAGCAGCCATTTGCTCCTGTTCACCTCGGTGTCCACTGTAGTTCCAGGCTGTTCCCAGCAGTCTGCTGCTCACAGTTTGCAGCCTGGTACTGCTGCCCCGGGTGCAGGAGTTTATGCACTTCTTGTACCCTTAACACTGTTCCTCTTTCACTCATTCAGAAAGCTTGTACATTTAGGTACACAGATGCCCACCTGCATATGGATTTGTTTCCTTACTGAAGCAGTGGGTCAGAAACATTTGAAGAAGTCCAGGGTTCCCATCCTCCATTTGGCTTCCCCAAATTAGCCTGATGAAGGGTTGGTTCCCCATGCTGCTGCCCAAGTTCCAGTCCAGACAGCTAATGAGAAGCTAGCCCTTGACATGGATTGCCACCTTCTTTCCACCATCAACACCCTCAGGTGATCAAAGTTCTTCTGCAAAGTGATACTTGTTTTGCTGCTTACTTCCCAGAGTTGACTCAGAAAAACTTCCCTGTCCTGCATTTCTATACCTTATCCAAGGAGCTCTTCATGAAGCTCTGAGAGTCTTTATTGTCAGCTATGTTTTAATCACCACCCACTGCTGCAGTTCCACATGGAGATGAAAAAAGGCCCAGAGAAAGCAAATGCATTCCAGCAGAGTGAGGCTCGCCGGCTGGATGAGAGTTTCCAGCCCCTCACAGCTTTGCTCCATCTTATGGGAGCTCGACACATTCCCTCTGATGGCTCTTTGAATCTTGTAGCTTTTAACAGTTGTGCTTTCTTTTATCTCCCTGCTTGCACCTTCCACTGGAAACAAAGGAACATTTACATTCAAATTTGCTGCTTTCTCTTCTTCCCTGAGCACACAGGATAATTATAGTGCCTTGCATGGACTTGTACTAATTGATCAGTTATTAGTGATAATTATAATTTACATGATGGTTTAGGAAGGGGCACTTCTATGGTAGAAGTGATGCTCTAAGATAACAGAAACAGGTTACTTTTTTTTTTTTCCTAAGAACAAATCTTTGCAAGAGCCATCTGGCTGCTAAATTTTTCTCCTGAAGCTGTGCAGTTTCCTGGAAGTTCATTTGCGTCTTTAGCTACTAAAGAGAAAGTAAAAGTGATTGATTAGTCTAAGACTGGGACCATTCACATCAAAGTGACAGATTTTGTGAGCTGGATTTGGGAAAGTGTTTAAAATTGGTGTGTTTTCATTAAATTTTGAAGACTGTGGGCAGAACTATGCTCTCGGCACTCCAGCGCAGCTCTCGACTCTGCACCCTGCATCTATATGTCAGAGTGAGTTGTGTGGCTGTTAAAATTTGTGTGTGCTTGTTTGATGACTTTAAATATTGATTTTAATTGTGTGTCTTTGTGAAGGCTGTGAGTGATGATCAGAGCTGTGTACGATGCACCATGTGCGTAACGCAGCAACGTGCACAGGGAGATGCGAGCTCAATCTGGCTTGTAAGGACAGGGAGAAGGGAGAGGAAAGGAAAAATCTTTGGAGGCCCCACATTCAACTTTCCCTGCTTCCAGGCGCCACGGGGGGCTTTGTCAGAGACATGCCATCAGCTGCCAGGCAAGTCAGATTTCAGAAGCCTTTTGTGAGTGCTGGTGTCAGGCTGTGAAGGCTGCATGCCCTCCTCTGACAAAAGGCAGCTTTTGAAATCCTGAGAGCAAGTGCCAAGGTTGTTAATGTGCTGTTTGTCTCGGCAGAGAAAAATGGTCCCTTGAAAGCCACCGGGACCTTTATCACTTGCACATCTCCACGGCATCAGCATGTTTTGAGGGGTGGAGGGAAGTTTCAAGCAGTTGAGGAGCAAACCCCTCTCCCTGAGCACAGGTCCCTTCCCAAGTGCGTGTGTCCAGCGTGGATCCGGCCGTGATGGATGCTGTCCACGTCCATGCAGACATGGTTGGCGTTGGCTTTACACTAGAGGGCTGTCTGTCCCTTTCCCTTCAGAGGAAAGCCGTGAGCCTGCGCTGCCAGCGCGCTCCTGGTTCGCGGTGTCCATGCCAGCTGACAGCCGCTTGTTTTGTCAGGTGGGCAATGCCATGCGGGCTTGTATTTACTGCTCATCACCTCTGCTCCTGCTGCACAGGAACATCCGTGGCCTGGTCTGGAAGGTGGTCTGAAGCTGTTTGTCTCAGGTGATGTGAAGCCTCTTTGGTATTTTTCTGCCAGGCACTCTGTCCTCCTGCACAGGTCAGCAGCCTTTTTGCAAGAACAAGCAGCCTTCAGCTCAGTTGTGGGCTTCCCCTCCTGTTTGTTCAGGCCCCTTTTGCTGTCAGGAGTAAAAGCACTGAGTCTTAGCTCAGGGGCTTGCTCTGGGTTTCCAGGAATGTGGCATCTCCTGCTGCTGCCCTGTGCTTGTGAGGAGCTGCAGCCCTGGATTTTGGCAGATCCAGTTCTCCAAGCTGTGGAATGGGAGATGCTTTGGAAATGACTACCTGGTGCAGGAGGAAGGTCTTCAGTGTCTTAGGGATGAAAGAGATTTGGCAGCTTTTTTTCCATAGCTCAGGTGGGATGGCTTCCTCTGGCTCTTCTGCTAACAGCAGGGCTGAGACCTCTGTGGGGACCTTGGCCACCATGAAGGCCAATTGCTTCATGTCCATGCAGGCAGTTGTATCACAGGGTTTAGTTCTGTCCCCACTCACCTTTATCTAGAGTGGCTTTAACTCAGGTGAAGATGAAACCAGCTGAGGTTTACCTCCACTTAACCAACTTGGTTTGAATTCTGACCTTTCCTTAAAGCAGTATGGCTGCCTGGAGAGATGCAGCCACAAACACAAGCCCCTCAGTGACTTCCAGCTGCATTTGGGGCGTTTGTTTCCATTCCTGGATGCCTGTGAAATCAATGTTTGGATTGGTTTGAGCAGAAGCGGTGTTAATTGAGAGCAGCCAAGTCCCTCGGCCTTTGCTAAGAAGGGTCTGCTTCAGCAGCAGGGCTGGAGGTGGGGAGGATGCAGTGAACTGGGCAGGAGCTGGGTGGGAGGCACTGGTGGGAGGGAGCGTGGTGCTGGGCACACTCTGGGGCTGCGTCCTGCGCACACAGAAGTGCAGATGGTAGTTCTTTGTCAGCAGCTGATTTATCAAGTCCAGGGACTTCTCTCCCTCCCTCTTTTCTCAATTTGCAGCTAATATATCCTGAAGAGAGGGGGCAATTAATAATGGTAATTACAGGAGCTCCCAGTCCTGAGCAGCAGCATTAACCACATGTGCTGTGATGGATGGTGGGAGGCTGCTCTGCTGTGAGGAAGCTGGTCATGGAGGTGGCCTGTTGGACCTGCTCTCTGGCCACCACCACCCGTGGAGTGGGATGGCAGCTGCTGCCAGGTATAAGGCAGGAAGGGGATCGGCAGTGGGAACAGGCTGAGATCTGCCATCACCTGAGCTCAGGGCAGGATGTCCCTGGGCTGAGCATCAGGGATGAGCCCGATTGCTGCCCAGGTGTTACCTCCTGCCAACAGGCATTGCCTTCATAGAATCATAGCATCGTAAAATGTGAGTTGGAAGGGACAAGGATCATCGAGTCCAACTCCTGTCCCTGCACAGGACAATCCCAAGATTCCTGCCCTGGTCACCTCCTGCAGGAGCTCAGAGCTACAGGCAGCCAGGAGGGCATTGCCTGACTCCTGATGTCACACATCTACCTTGCCTTTTTGTTCTGGACCTTCTCCTCTGTCTATCACCCCTCTGCAGACGTTGCCCTGGGGTGTCCATGGAGCATGTGAAGGTCTGCAGAGCAGCCCAGCTCTTTCCAGAGACCAACTGCAGTGCATCACCAGCATGGGATTTCGATGTGAGAGGGCAGCGTGCTGGCCCTGTCTTTCCCAGCCCATGGTGTGGGATGTTCCTTGCCTGTGTGCTGGTCCAGGCTGGTGTGCAGGGCGGTTGGGACAGTCCCTGGGGAGCTGCATCACTCCATCCCAACCCCAGCTCCCCCCATACTGGCACTTCTCTCTGGAGATTGACAGCTGCCGAATCCCTCACTTGGCTGGTACAAATTCAATCCAGAAAATGAATTTTAGGCCCTTTAGGTGAGACGGCGTTAGCAGAGAGTAAAGGGATTCTGCTTGTCTGGTCATTGTGGAGGTGTCAGCTCTCGCAGGCTTTGAGAAATCATCTTTAAGCCTCAATTTCTGACATCGTGTGGTGAAGGGAGACTTCAGCTGGGGCTTGGAGGCAGAGTCTGACCCAGGGCCTGTGGCTTGAACCTAAAACTGGAACAGTGACATCTTTGGGTTTGGTGTTGCCCACAAGACAGAGGAGCCATCTCTCCTGGTCTTTTTAGCAAGAGCTGGTTCTAACACGACACAGTTTTTGCTGCTGGGGCACTGCATGTGCTCCGAGGGAAATGTGGTGTTTAGAAATCAGGCAATGGCTCTTTAAACAGTGTCCCCAAGTGTCCTGGTTTTTAGCTGAGACAGAGCTAGGTGTCTTTTTGGTAGCCAGGATATCTCTGTATTTTGGTTTCAGCCTGGGATTTGTTATGAGAAAAAGCATTGATAACATAGCAATATTTTCATTTGTGTCCCTGGCACCGAAGGACTTTGTGTTTGTCCGTCTGCAAGCGCAAGAGCTCGGGGTGAGGAACATTGCCATGGATCAGCTCCATGGGCATTGGGCTCTGCCAAGGGGCTGTTCCATCTCCTGTCCCCCATGGGCAGGAGATCCATGAGGGGCTCTTCCTCTCTGTCTCTCTCTGGCTCTTGCTCGGGCTCTGGCTCTCCCGGGATTGCGGTTTCGGGTCGGGATTGTCGCTGCTCCGGGATCGTTCTCTGGGTACGGGCCGGGCTGGGTGGGCGGGTGCTGAGCAATGGCACTGGGGGTCACTCATTTGCATATTTTATTACTATTATAATTATTGTTTTAATGTCAGTATTACTTTAAGTTTTACTTAATTTCCATTATTAAATTGTTTTTATCTCACCCTACGAGTCTCCTTACCCTCGCCCCCCAATTCTCTCCCCTGTCCCCTGGAGGGGGGACAGTGAGCACACGGCTGGGTTTGGCTGCCAGCCCAGTGCTAGGGCAGCCACCACACCAAGTTGGAGAGCACTATTCCGGTTTCCCGAGGCTGCATCCCCTGCTGTGTGCTGCAGGGGGTGGTCCCAAGCCCTGGGATGAGGCTCTGTGTGGGGCTGGAGTTGCTGCTGGTGCTCGAGCAATGAGCCTGCCCGGGCTCTGCTTTCCTGCTCGAGGAGCAATGTTGCATGTGAATAACGGGCCCTTTATCTCCCAGGCTGGAAGGAAGCGCCGAGAGCAGCTCAGCCAAAGAGAGACGTTTGTATGAGTGGCAGAGTAAGTGAACTTGAGCTGCCTCCTGGGAACCAGCCCAGAAGAGACTTTCCTTGGCCATAGCTTTCCAGTGGGAAATGCTCTTCTTTCACTGTATTTATTTTTGGCTTTCCTAGTGTTTTGCCAGGTTTACAATTAATCCTAAGCCTCTGGGTGGCCAGCTGGGCTGTGGGGACAAAGTCTTCTTTAAAGTAGTATGCTTGGTCATTTCCTGAGGACCTTGGATTTACTAGGAGCTTGGGAGAGCTTGACCTGGCTCTACCTGGGGCATGCACACATGCTGCTTTTGATGGAGAAGAGGTATCTCTGGCTGCAGCCTGCGTGGGAAAGAGGGTGGAGAAGCCACTTGTCACTCTGCCATCAGATGGATGTGGAATTTGCTCTCCCTTGGGAGAGGTGACAGCCAGTATGTTGCTGCTGGGAGCTGGTGTGTGGGGACGGGACCAACTGCATGTCACTGTGTGTGTGAGTTGGTGACAGGTTGCAATGATGCATGTTGCATGGGTGTGAGAGCTGGGCTTGCCTCTCACCCAGGTCACCTGGCACATTCTCATTGTCATTAAGGGTCCCCCAGACAGACTTCACCTGCTCCAGCCTTACCACCTGTGTAGTATTATGTGTCATGTCTTGGGATTGCGCTGTGGTGGATGGGCTGCAGGACTGGCAGGTGTTGAGAGGAGCTGTGCTGGGCTCCCCAGAACTTCCTGCACTGCACAGTCTGGGTCTTTGGTGCTGGAGGGGGATCCCAACCCTCTGACGTACTCAGTGCCTGCTTTGGAGCTTGTTTTATTGGCAAGCACCCAGTGGGGTGCCATCCAAGGCAGATCTGTGTGTGCTGTGGATTTGTTTCCCTGCTTGCATCCTCTTATCCTCTTTCCTCCACTGAGGAGGACCCTCTGGAAGTGGTTGAGCTGTGTCAGTTTTGAATGGGTTTTTAGCCTTTCTAGCTCTTCATCTCTTCCTAAAATGAAGGCTTCACCGCTGCTCATCTGAGCAAGATTCCCTTGCCATGGACGTATCTCATCAGTGTTGATCAATACCTAAAGGATGTCAAAAGGATGGGGCCAGACACTTTACAGTGGTGCTCAGTGACAGGACAAGGGGTAACGGGCACAAACTGGAACACAGGAGGTTCCAGCTGAAGATGAGGAAAAACTTATTTATTTTGAGGATGACAGAGCACTGGGACAGGCTGCCCAGAGAAGTTGTGGACTGTCTTTCTCTGGAGGTATTAAAAATCCCCCTGGCTGAAATCCTGTGCAACCTGCTTGAGATGTACCTGCTTTGGGAGGACGGTTGGACTAGATGATCTCCAGAGGTTCCTTCCAACCCCCACTATTCTGTGATTCTGTAGTTCTGTGGTTGTGTGATTCTGTGGTTCTTTGACCACCTCAGGAACCTGAAGGTGCACAAGTCCATGGGACCTGATGGGATGCAGCCACAGGTCCTGAGGGAACTGGTGGATGAAGTTGCAAAGCCTCTATCCATCGTATTTGAGAAGTTCTGGCAGTCTGGTGAAGTTCCTACAGACTGGAAAAAGGGGAACATCACCCCCATTTTTAAAAAGGGGAACAAGGAAGACTCAGAGAACTACAGGCCGGTCAGTCTCACCTCAGTGCCAGGCAAGTTCATGGAGCAGATACTCCTGGAAACTCTGCTGAGGCACATGGAGAGTGAGAAGGCGATTGGTGACACCAGCACGGCTTCACCAAGGGCAAACAGTGCCTGACCAACCTGGTGGCCTTTTATGAGGGGGTTGCGTTGGTGGATAAGGCCAAAGCAACTGATGTCATCTACTGGACTTGTGCAAGGGGTTTGACTGTCCCACATGACATCCTTGTCTCTAAATTGGAAACATGGGGGTTGGATGGATGGACCACTCGGTGCATAAGGAACTGGCTGAGTGGTCGCACTCAAAGAGTTGTGGTCAACAGCTCAAAGTCCAAGTGGAAACCAGTGATGAGTGGAGTCCCTCAAGGGTCGGTATTGAGGCCGATGCTCTTTAACATCTTTGACAGTGACATGGACAGGGGGATCGAGGGCACCCTCAGCAAGTTTCCCAATGACACCAAGCTGGGTGGTGCTGTTGACACGCTGGAGGGACGGGACATCATCCAGAGGGACCTGGACAGGCTGGAGAGGTGGGGCCTGTGCCAACCTCATGAAGTTCAACAAGGCCCAGTGCAAGGTCCTGCACCTGGGTCAGGGCAACCCCAAGCACAGATACAGGCTGGGTGACGAGTGGCTTGAGGCCAGCTCTGAGGAGAAGGACTTGGGGTGCTGGGGGACCAGAAGCTCCACATGAGGCGGCACCGTGCGCTGGCAGCACAGAGCCAATAACCGTGTCCTGGGCTGCACCCAGAGCAGCGTGGGCAGCAGGGCCAGGGAGGGGATTCTGCCCCTCTGCTCCGCTCTCCTGAGACCCCACCTAAAGTGCTGCCTCCAGTGCTGGAGCCCCCAACACAGGAGAGACATGGACCAGTTAGAACAAGTCCAGAGGAGGCCACGAGGATGATCCAAGGGCTGGAGCAGCTCTGCTGTGAGGACAGGCTGGAGAGGAGAAGGCCTGACCTTCTAGCAGCCTCCCAGTACCTGAAGGGGCTCCAGGAAGGCTGGGGAGGGACTTTGGCCAAGGGCAGGGAGTGACAGAACAAGGGGTGATGGCTTGAAAGTGGCAGAGGGGAAATGGAGCTGAGATGTGAGGAAGAAATTCTTTGGTGTGAGGGTGGTGAGACCCTGGCCCAGGTTGCCCAGAGAAGCTGTGGCTGCTCCTCCCTGGAAGTGTTCTCGGCCAGGTTGGATGAGGCTTTGAGCAACCTGGTCTAGTGGAAGGTGTCCCTGCTGCTGGCAGGAGGGTTGGAACTGGATGAGCTTTAAGGTCCCTTCCAACCCAAAACAGTCTGAGATCAGATGATACTATGATTCTATATGTGCCTTGTTTCCTGTTGGTAAAGCCACCCTGGGAGGCACAGACTCGATGGGGGGAAGCTGCTGATGTCAAAACTCCTAAAAGACCCCGTGGCAAGTGTGGGGTTTGCTCCGCTCCCCCCGTGCTGGTGGAATTGAGCTTGGGCGTCTGCTGCTGTCTGCTGCAGTGCAGACAACGTATGGGCCAGCAAGCAGAGCACGGGGCCACCTGGCCAGGACATGAGGTCCAGCTCTGCTGGTGACCTGCTGTCAGGCAAATGATTTAGTGTGTGACATACAGAGGCCACAGTCATGACTGAGGCACCCAGCCCCTCCTGATAAATGCTCATCAGCGTTTCGTTGTCCTTCTCTCTGGAGAGGAGGGTGACCATCGTCATGTCTGCCTCCCCCCTGCCTGTCCCCACATCCCCTGTGTGCGGATGGAGCATCCCAGGCAGAGGAGATCAGGCAAACTGGTGGCTGGCAGTGCTGCAGGAACCAGGGCCTGCTGCTCTGAGCCTGGGGTTACAGCGCTTGATGGCTAAAAAAGACAGGCAGGGCTGGGTCTGAGTAGACTTTTCCTGCTCTCTCTAAAACTGAGAGATCCTGTGAATTAAAGGATGAGCCTGACACTTGGCACCAGGAGACGTGGGAAGTGCTAATGGAAGATGAGGCTCTAATGGCACAGGAATCTCTCAGTATGATGGGAGCTAAATGACGCGGTGAGAAAAATAGCACCTCGTTGTGAGTGTCAAAACAGACAGGAAAAGGAGATGAAGAGTGTTTGTAAGTGCACCCCAACAGCTGGACTCAGCCTGCCAGAGCAGCTTGCATTATCCCCAGCTCCCTCCTCCTGCATCCCTCAAACCTCTCATGCCTGGGAAGGATGAGCTGATGGGCAAGACCAATTGTTCAATTACATTCTCGTGTAGTGTTGTAAGGGACCTCCAGGCCTTCCTGGCTCGTGAGGCCGTATGCAGGGTTGTGAGACCAAAATGCCCATCAGAGTATGGACGTGCCTGGCTGCATCATAGCACGTGCACACGTGTGTGGCTGTGTGAGCAGAGGCCATGTATGTGTTGGGACAGGCAAGCACGGCGTGGGGACTTATGCGTGAGGGGCTGCCTTTGTTTCTATCATGGGATGGGTGAAAAAGTCATGGGGTGAGCATCTGGCTTGTGAAGGAGAAGGGGCTGCAGCTTGCTCATCACCCAGAAGAGACAGGAGAATCAGTGACATGGAACAAAAATAATTAAACAAATGACTAGGCTAAATACAGGCTGATGTCAGGCTCCACCAAGCATCTGGACATCAGTCAGGGTTGGTATCTTTTGCAGGGGCTGAGCCCTGTGTGATCTGATGGTTATGGAGCTGATCATGGAATCATCAAATCATAGGATGTTGTGAGTGGGACCCACCAGGATCATGGAGTCCAACTCCTGTCCCTGCACAGGACAATCCCAACATTCACACCATGGCCCTGAGGGCCTTGGCCAAATGCTGCTGGAATCTTGTCAGGCTTGGTGCCATCAGCACCTCCCTGGGGAGCCTGTGCCAGTGCTCCACCACCCTCTGCCTCAAGAACCTTTTCCTCATGGCCAACCTCACCCTCCCCTGCCACATCTTCCTGCCATGGCCTCTGCTCCTGGCGTTGGTGGCCAGAGAGAAGAGCTCAGCGCCTGCCCCTCCTCTGCCCCTTGGGAGGAAGTTCCAGACCACCATGAGATCTCCTCTCAGTCTCCTCCAGGCTGAACAAACCAAGTGATTTCAGCCTCTCTGATGAGGCAAGAGGCCCAGCACTGAGAAAAGCATAGTGGTGTTCCCTGTCCCTCACCTGCGTGCTGGGCTCCAGAGGAGCTGGGAGCTTGGTGCACATCTCGGTGTGGGGCTCTGGCAGCCAGAATGGGAGTGGGTGTGAAGGGGGATAAAAGCTCGATGAGGAGAAATTGGAAGGTCTATGTGTAAATACATGGTGCCTCCTATCTTGGAAGATCCGGTTCCTTCCACTCCCTTCTCTCCAAAAAGCCCTAAGTTACTGAGGACACAAAGAGAGTTTGACATGAAGAGAGCTCAGAGAGGCTGGAGCTACTTGATGTCAAAGAGAAATGGAAGAGAAGGGACAGTACAGAGGAGAAAGCACAGTGGCAAATGGCACAGGAGGATAGCTTGGCTGTTGCTTCTGATACAACAGCCAGATGGGAACACACTGAAGAGCGCAGGAGGAGAGTGTTTTGCTGGCAGGAGAGTCCTCTGGCGCTGCCTCCCACAAGGACCTGCTGAAAGTCCACGGAAGGTGCAGCAAGGGCCTCTTATTTGTGTTTTCAGGAAAACATCCAGCAATGCCAACTTCTAGGCTCTCTGCTTCTGGCAGGGATGGAGGAGAGCTGAGGTTATAAGACAGCCCTGCTGCCTACAGGAATGCAAAGAGGGATCCTCACCAGTGCCAACCAGAGTAGCTCCTTCTGGAAAGTCATCAGCTGGTTCCACCAGCCTCAGCCCCTCTTTGGACCCTGTTTTCTCCTCACCTGACAGTTCTGGGTGCAGGTGCATCTTTGTGACTTGCTCCCTCTCAAGTGTTGCCACCTTGGTTTCTTGCTTCTGAGAAGCTTGGTAAGCTGATGGGAGAGCGCGTTATTCTTCAAAGCATAACACAAACATCCAGGAGAGCAGAAACAAGGCTTGGGAAACAAAAGGTGGCACCTGGAGATGAATACTGAATACACACTTGGCAGTGGTGGACTGATGGTGAGCTACGTGGCTTTGCTGAGCTGGGAAACTGGTGGTGCAGGGTGGTCCTGTACACACAGTTCAGGGAGGTCCTCTATTTCTCTCACCACGTGTGCTGCCAAAGAGTTTATCCCTGCGTTTTAGCAGCTTGTGGCTGAGCATGAGCCCTCTCCCACTGAGAGCCCTCCCTGACTGCTGCTTTGCTTCTGCTCAGCTGAAGCCAGCCCTTCCCTGTCGGGGGATTCGCTCACGGCTTGTTCATTTAAATTTGTCACAGTTCTTCTGCACACACAATAAACAGTATTTACTGTGCAGCATTTTGCTGAGCCTGTAGCCTTTGGAGCTTTTTGTGGAGACTCTTTGTGGCCTCTCTGGATACATTATTGGAGCAATACAGTCCCAGGCACACTGCTGAAAGCAGATGTCACAGCAGTTAAGACAGAAGCGTCTCCATTTCTTCTTATAGAATCACAGACTGGTTTGGGTTGGAAGGGACCTTAAAATTCACCCAGTTCCAACCCCCCTGCCAGCAGCAGGGACACCTTCCACTAGACCAGGTTGCTCAAAGCCTCATCCAACCTGGCTGAGAACACTTCCAGGGAGGAGCAGCCACAGCTTCTCTGGCCAACCTGGGCCAGGGTCTCACCACCCTCACACTACAGAATTTCTTCCTAATGTCTAATCTAAACCTCCCCTCTTGCAGCTTCAAGCCATCACCCCTTGTTCTGTCACTCCCTGCCCTTGGCCAAAGTCCCTCCCCAGCCTTCCTGGAGCCCCTTCAGGTACTGGGAGGCCACTGAAAGGTCTCCCTGGAGCCTTCTCTTCTCCAGGCTGAACAGCCCCAACTCTCCCAGCCTGTCCTCACAGCAGAGCTGCTCCAGCCCTGGCATCATCCTCGTGGCCTCCTCTGGACTCGTTCTAACAGATCTGTGTCTTTCTTGTGTTGAGGGCTCCAGAACTGGACCCAGTACTCCAGGTGGGTCCTTACAAGAGCGGAGCAGAGGGGCAGAATCCCCTCCCTGGCCCTGCTGCCCACGCTGCTCTGGGTGCAGCCCAGGACACGGTTATTGGCTCTGTGCTGCCAGCGCACGGTGCCGCCTCATGTTGAGCTTCTCCTCCCCCAGCACCCCAAGTCCTTCTCCTCAGAGCTGGCCTCAAGCCACTCATCACCCAGCCTGTATCTGTGCTTGGGGTTGCCCTGACCCAGGTGCAGGACCTTGCATTTGGCCTTGTTGAACTTCATGAGGTTGGCACAGGCCCCACCTCTCCAGCCTGTCCAGGTCCCTCTGGATGCCATCCCGTCCCTCCAGTGTGTCAACTGCACCACTCAGCTTGGTGCAGTCAGCAAACTTGCTGAGGGTGCCCTCGATCCCACTGTCCATGTCATTGACATGGATGTTGAACAGCACCAGTCCCAATACCAATCCCCGGGGGACTCCACTCATCACTGGAAATTATTCCCAGGATGCATCCAGTCCTGGCTCTTCCTGAACTGGGGTAATGAAGGTAATGCTGGTTTCCCCCTCGGTGGGCTCGGCTCCTCTACAGATGCATGGTCAAAGCTTTGTCCCCTCCACTGCTTGTGATCCATTGACTCCCTCTCAGGACTAGAGGCCACCGTGGAGAAGCTGCTTGGTGCCACCCAGAAAGGTCTGTCAGCCCTGGTGGGCACAGGGTGTTTGTGCTCCCTGAGCAGCAGGTTGTCAGCAGTTCATCCCCTACAACTGTCTGGCTCTTCAGAGCAGCACTGGGAAATATGCAAATTTAACCTTTGAATTTACAGTGCTGTTCTCTTCCTGGAAAATGTCACTCCAGGCAGCAAGCTGGGATGGCCTGGTCTTGGGAGGGGAGTCCATTGTGGCATATGCTCTGTCTCTGGGCATGTATCCGGATGGCCCATGGCATGGGTCCTCCAGGGAGTCTCTAGGTGCTCCCTGCAAGCAGGAGGTCCTATGCTCTGGAAGCACTGGGAGCTCATGTGCTCTGCTTTGCTGTCAGCATAAGCTGCCCCGAACCGATGTGATGTGATGGGTGAAACATGTTTTGGTGAATTCAGCTGGCTCCTGTGTGATGTAAGGAGGATTACATCCCCATCCTTGGGTGCTGGCCAGGAGAGCTGTCAGCACTGACACATCTCACAGCCTTGAGAGTGGCTCGTGGGAGCCAGTGGCAGTGCAGGAGTGGGCTCCTCTGCCCGAGGGAGGGGAATGCTTGCAGGGTCAGATCCAGATGCTGCTGTGGCAGGAGGGAGCTCCATGTTTGGTTGAATACACAGCAGATGAAGAGCTGAAAGGTATCCCATCTGTAAAAGCTAGCAGTGACTGATAGGAACATCCCAGCTCAGGACAGAGACTAAGATGAAGAGTTGAGTTTAACAGGCTGCCCCTGGGAGGTACCTATGGAGCAAAAAAAAGGGTATGATTATGGTGCAGGCAGGACTGACTGTGCAAAGAAGATGGATTTCAGCACAGGTGAATAATCAAAGACTACATCAACATCTCTGGAGAGCTTTGCCCTTATTGCTGGACCATCCACACCGAGGTCTTTCCTGCGACATCACTTCTGTTGCTTTTATGAACTCTTGCCAGTGTGGATCCCTGCAGCGTTCCCACCGTACCTTTGTGGGCTGTACCAGCTTCAAGTGTGGCTTTGGGAAGGCAGAACACACCTGAAGAACACTGAATGGATCTGGTTGTGTTGCCCTGGTGCAGTGTTCCCCTCAGCTTTTCACAGAGTTATTACAGTTGCCAGTACAGATCTGTCTTTGTTTAGGACAAATGCTTCAGGGTCAGTGGAGCAGGAACTCCCAAAGAACAAGCCAAGGTGTGCAGCTGGGCTCTCCTCCAGGACCCTCCCATAACAGCCAGCATGGACAGCTCCAGGATAGCAAGGCCCTGAAATAGCAGAGCAGAGTGTAGCCTGCCTTCACGAGCATCCCTAAAAATAGCAAGTCAGGATGTCCATGTTATGGGTTTCAATAGGAAAATAGATTCATTTCCTGGCTCCCAGAGGGCTTTTTGGAAACAGCAGAGAGTAAATAAGGGTTTTGAAAGTGATGACAAATACCTTGGAGCTGTCCTTCCAAGCAGCCTTAGCTGTTTGAAATTACACTCACATCTCCAATGGCTCTGAGAAGGAGAGTGTGAGGCCCTGAAGATCTCCAGATCTAGCGTGCTTTTATTTACTTGGATGCTAATTAAGAGAATGGTGAAGCCCTGCTATGTATTCTGCAGCTGTCTGTAAATTCAGATAAGAGCCATTACAAATCCATCACAAGGTGTATTAAAATTCCCCTAATTAAAACCCGATAAACTCGTCAATCTCTGGGAGAACAGCTGTGGGCACTGGAGAGGGACGCGAGACAGCGATGGACACCGAGTCGCAAGGCAGTGACTCCAGGTAGGGAGGATGCTGCCCACTCAGTCCTCGTCCCCCAGCGGCAGGCAGCGTAGCAAAGGGCTCCTCACAGGAAAGCTGCTGGTGTCACAGCTGGTAGTTGAGGGCTCAAGCTACTGCCAGAGCCCTTGGTTTTGCCAGATGTTTCCCTGTAGCTGCGTGGGGAATGAAAAAACATCACAGTCTTTGTCTTGGCAATGTGGATGGAAAGATGAGAGCAGTGCAGGGATGGGTTTCCCTGTCCCATGCAACTTGAGAGCACATGACCAATGGCAGGTGTAACCCAGGAGACACTGGTTCAAGTTCCTGAGGCAAGAAGAGTGTCCTGTAGCCAGGAGAGACAGCCCTTCCCAAGGCTACACAAGGATTCTGGACTGAAAGATACTGGATTGTTTACACGAGTAAGAATAACTCCAGATGGAGATGGGGATTAGAGTGTTGTCACCTCACTGTGCATGGAGCATGCTTCCAACCCCACTGGCAAACGGGAATCTGAACTAGCCTGAAGCATGGATGACTGCCTTAAGCATTTGGGCAACTTTGGACTTGGCATGCTCCTTGACCAGAAGTACCTTCCTGGTTCAGAGACACCCTTTCCTGATCAAGTTTTCTTGAAATTAGCACTAATATATGGAGTTTACACCATATTCACCTTTTCGGATGAAAATCACCTCTCAGAAGGGTGACTTAGGCAAACCTCACTTGCCTAAAGAGAGAGGACACTGGGGTTTGAGCTTCAAGGGTGGTTTATGCACAGATGCAAGAAGTAGGTGGGTTCCTGAATGGGGAACTCACATCCTGAGTTGTTGTGGATTTATGCCCATGGAAAACTATGCAGAGAATTGCCCTGCTTGCAGATGGAAAAATTCAAGGGAATCCCATGGGTTGTCCTTTCAGGGAACTTATGCCCTGAGAACAGAGGCTTTATCATCTGCTTGTCCCCTGGAAGCTGGCAAGGAAGGTCCATAGGCTTTCTGAGTGACATGGAGCAGTTTCCTTTCCTTTGTCCTCACATCTTTTTGCAATAGCTCAGTGAGGAATACTTCTGTTTTGGGAAGCACTGCCTCTCCTAGATCTGGATGCTGTGCTGGTGTCACCCGCTTCTGTGATATGTTGCCTCTGGGGACGTAGCGTTTCAATTCACATTACTGGGGGAACAGTGCGAGACCAAGAGAGACCTACTCTTCTGTCCCCCTTCTCCGTGCTGCTCTGGTACCAGACAGGCTGGGCTTTTCTGGTCTCCACTGTCTTTAGGACATCAAGGGCAATAGCTAATAGGGACATAATGTTACTGCTGGGTAGGAGTGAAGACAGGAAAAGAAGCTAGCCTCCTTTTACTAAAGCTATCTCACTCAATTCATGTGTTTGTGCTGGTGGTTTGGGTTCTTCAAGAGCAAGAAGGCAGTTGTGTCTTGTTTAGTGGGTTCAGAGGTCTGAATGTCCCTGACAAGGCTTATTACTCAGCTGATCTCCATAACGTGATGGGTGAGCCCATTGTGAAGCATGCCTTGTCCAATCTGCCTTTCACTCTCTGTGGTGCTCCCAATTTGTGTCAGCTGAGGCTTGATGAGGCGATGTCTGTGACAAGCATCTGGGTGCTGCACTCGCAAGTCAGCGGGGCTAAAGGAGAACTCACGAGGCAAAGATGCAAAATCTAAATAATCCTCAGATAGCATCTTAAAAGCCTGACAGGCTCCAGACAGGTAGTTTCTATAGCAGACTCTATTCTCCACCTGCCCTGGGGCAGAAATACTGATCTGTCTTCTCCTGGCTGTGCCAGCAGACTGTTCAGCCCATCATAAACCCATCGTACCCTTCAATGTCCATTCCTGGCACCTGCACCCTCTCCTGATGGTTCCCTGTCCCAGTGTGTGTTGTGCTGCTGGGTCTCCCGGCCCTGCAGCACCTTGCAGGGCAGCTCTGATGGCTATGAGTTTGTCCCTTAGGGACAGAGGTTGGGACCTTGGAGTCTGTCCTGAAAATAGCAAAATACAATTGCTGCGTCTCTGTAAAAAAAAAAAAATAAAAATTATGTCTGACTTCACTGTCTGACGGAGAGCAGGTGGGTTGGGAAGGAGTAGAGGAGTTGTGTGGTGATGGCACTCACAGGTACCTCTCCATCTGTGCTGACTTGGCCATCTCCAGCTGTTCACAAGGCATCTGTGCAACATGCTCAGTGGCCATGTCCCCTGTCCCCAGCAAAGGGATCCTGGGAGGTCACCCCAGCCTTGGGTACCTGTACTAAAGGCTTCCAGGGACCACTGTCATTGTAACTCCTTTTCCAGGGAGGGTGACGTGTCTAGTTTCTGTGACCCAAGACTGGGGCACCCACTCTGCTTGCGAGCTGGGCTGTGGCCTTGGTGCACCCGCAGCAGCACCAATGGGCTGGATGGGGGGTGGCAGAGGGATCTGGGTGGGAGCTGCACATGCTGATGGGTCTTTCACAGATTCCTGACAGGGTTAAAGCACTCCAGGGTGTGTGCCCCGGCACTCAGTAATGATTCCATACTGTCTAACCTGTTGTCTGAGAGATGATTTGAGGTGGTTATGGCCAGCCAGGCATGCAGGAGCAGCTCTTGTCCCAGCTGCAACTCGGGGGCTGTTTGAGGAGAACTGGGGCAGCAGAGCTGCACCATCAGACTGGAACAGAGGAGGATGCACAGGCTGAGTGTGGGGCTCTGCTGGGAAAGCTTTGCCTCCTGGATCTGCCTCAGGCTGGCAGGAGGGTCTGGGTGTACTTCAGAGCAAGATGAGGAGAGTCAGGCTCCATGCAGGGCCAGAGGCTCTCCATCCCACGTGCTTTGCTTCCCAGGCTGGCTACAAAGTCTGCTTGCAAGGCAGATGGCCCTCCATGCACCCTCAGAGGTCAGCCGTGCCAACAGGACAGCCGGGACAAGCCAAGGTGGCTTCTTGGACATGCAGCCAGCATCAGAAGCTGTGGGGATGAAGGGGTGTCTGTCCCTGTTCCCATATTCTTCATGCTGCTTTGCTTGGCTCCTGAGATAGTCTGCTTCTCCATGTCTGCTGTGTGGTATCTGATCTGTGTGTAATGTCTGCAGGTTCCCTGCTGTCTGAGGAGAAATAGTGCTGCTTAGTTAAACCCACAAATGCTAATTGCTTATCCTTATGGCACTGCTAAGATCACGTTCATCTGAATCGCCACAGAGCTCTCTTGCCATCTCCAGGGACAAAGGACCTCAGTGGTGGCTAAGCTACATGTGAGACAGTCCAGTCCTGGGGGTACAGCAGGGTAACCCTTGTGCAGGTGAAGAGATGGTGGCTGGAGCTGGGTTTGGACCATGAGTCTGGGGGTCCTTGCAAGCAGCTTGCCCCTGGGGCTGGGTCATGCCTGGATGGAGAGCGATGTGCTGGGTCTGCTGTTGTTCTTGGGAGCTGGCAGTGTTTGGCCAGCAGTGAAGGAGTAGCGAAGGCATCGTGGATGGACTAATTCTTCTTGCATTCTGAGGAAGAAGAGATGGCGGGAGAGGAAACTCCTGGCTCATCTGTGCAGAGGCACCTTTGCAGGGAGCTCGGCTGCGAAGTGCTCACAGAAGTTGTGCCCCGCGATGCGGGAACGGGCACGTTTGTGACTGCCCTGCCACGGCCCGCGCGTGCACAGCAGGACTGGTGGGTCTCCCACGCTTGACAAGGTATCATGGTTACACACATCCAGAGCTGGAGGACATTTTGGGTAAGAGCTGCAGCTACAGCAGAGCTGCCTATGCTCCGGGGTGGAGACATTGCTTCTAAAATTCATTCAGCAGCAAACATGTGAGCTGCTTGTGCACGTGGCTGACTGCAGCTGTAAAGGAAAGCAACAGAGATTTCAAATGGCACTGCCTGTTTTACTATTTCAGGAAGAAGTGTGTCTTATTATAATTTCCTTGCTTATTTGGAAGAAAAAACCCACTGTAGTTACTAGAAATTCAATATAGAAATTACTAGTTATTACCCTCTGTAGACTAATTTTGAGGGTAGAAGAAGAATGAGGAATTTAATGCACGCTATAATGAATGTCAATCTTCTCTCTTAATGAATAGGAATCACAGTTTGCTGCACATTGTAGGGAAATGAAAAGCCTCCAAAGTTCAATTCACTTTTTTCTTTTTATTTTTTTCCCTTCTTTTTTTTCCCTCTTTTTGAGAGAGATAATACGATGCACAGCAGATGGGTACATTCATTTGTGAACGCTGAGGATTTTTATCTCTCACTGTATGAGTCAAGGTTTTCCTTCAACTCAGCTTTGTAAGATTTCCTAGACAAGCCGAAGCATAATGCTGGTTACAGAGCTGGGTCCTTGAGAGCAGTGTATTGTATTGTATTTTCTTTTTTGTCCTCCTCCCTCCTGTAGCAAGCCATCCAGACAGTTAAACGCAGAGATGACCCAGCTTGTGCTTGATATTTGCTGTTCTCAGCCATGGATTTGCTTGCTGGATTTACAGGTGTGTGTATGTGTGTTTGTGTGTGACTCTTGTGCAGTCAGGGCCCTCGGAAGGGACACAACCCCCCATCTTATTGATGCACATGAAAGTGGTACCTCTGTCTGCTTCCTCAGCGCTTCCCTTGGCAGCAGGGATCCCCCACTGTGAGCCAAAGGGGGACTTTGAGGCCAGAGCTGCAAATTTTCAAAGGCTGACATATTTAGTGTGGGACAACCCCATTCCTGGCTGAGGAGGCTGTGCAGGAATTAATATTCTGGAGCAAGGAGAGGGTGGATGCCTCAGCATGACCCATCTGCATTGCCCACAGGACCTTGATCTGAGAAAGGTTGCTTTGCTTGCGTGCCTCTGGTGGAAAACATCTTGATCTCTCCAGGGAAAGAATGTCTGTGGCACAGGAGAGCCTGTGCCAGGAGCCAGTCTTAGTCCCTGTACCACTGGTGCTGCTCCTTGGCAGCTCTGTCACTGTGCGAGAACCACCCAAACACCACCTGGTCTGGCTCATGACCTACTGGAAATGGCTGAGCTCCTGAGTGTGGCTTCAGTTAAGCCAGGCTGGACACCATGCCTTTCTCTGTGACTCCAGTAGTATCTCAGCTAGCTTGGAGACAGTTTTAGGGTACTTTGCTGCAGGTAGCCCATGGCTAGAGGCCAGTGGCTGGGTGTTGTGGCTGGCAGCAGAAGGCTTGGTAGATATCTCTGGTGATGGGGTCAAGGCCCTCACGTCCTGTGGCTGATGTGGCTGGGATGGCTGAGCTGGCTTCCTTGTCAATCTTTCTAGACAGTGGTGCTCATTGCTGATATTTCTCTGTCTTTTTAAAAGTTATTTTCTGAGCCTAGATGGCCTTTAGACTATGAGTGGCTTTTCAGATTTCTTCTTGCATCTCTCAGGGTTTTGAAGTCACAGCTCTTGTCTGCATGGGAGAACCATCTGAGGACTAAGCCAAGCCCCAGACTAGCCTGGAGGGACACTGGTGGAGAGTGCCCTGTGGCCACAGACCCATATTGCAGCTAGGGTGATCTGTGAGCTAAGAGCTGCAGAAAGGACCCATACCTGCCCTGAGTGAGTCCATCTTGCTGCACTCTGTGTTTTCTTCTAGTTCCCTGAGCTGAACTGCCTCAAAGCTCTCGTGAAGGAGCTTTATGAGGAGCAGCACCCTCAGAGAACCCATCTGTCAGCCTTGCAGGTGGGGCAGTGCATGCTGAGCCTCTCTGAGGGTTGTGGTTTGGCAGGTGGGACCATGTTCCTGCCTGTACCTCTGTCCCAAGCCTTGCAGTGCAGCCTGTGGTGCACCAGACTGGGTCAAGGCTACCAGCGCAGCCCACCTGCAAAGCCTGTGCTGACTCTGCACACGGAGACCTTTCTGTGGGAAAACCCAGGCCTTGTGGAGCAGTGCTTATGGGAGACTCCTGGACAGAGGCTTGTGAGGATACTCTGAAGACTGTGGATCACGTCCTCTGCTCAGCCTGTTCTCCACTGAATGATGTGCAGATAAAGCCTGCTCTTCTCCCTCTCCTCTTCGTGGACAGCAGTTCATGTGGGCGTGGCTCTGTGATGGGGATTGCTGGTTTTCAGGGATGTGCTATGCACTGTGGTCAGAAGGTGGAAGGTTTGAGATGGTCTGTAACTCCATTAAGTTCTGTTCCACCGAATATCACAGTGTCTCTGTCTCTTGCTCATTTTGTGACCCCCTTCAGGCAAAGACAGAACTAAATCTTTTTTTTGGAGGTGATTCTGCCTGTCTTCTGTACAAAGTCTGTGTTTCCCTTGCTGTGCCTAGGCAGCTGCTCAGTGGCCTGAATCTCCTGAACTCAGTAGTGAGGGGAAGGAGGCTTTGGGGTGTATGTGAGGACTGGGAGTTACGGGAGTCCTACACAGGGTTAGGGCTCAGGATGTATGGCTGCAGCACGGGGGGAAGGGGAATTTTGAGGAGCACCTGGAGGACAGAGCTGAGAGCTCATCCCCATCAACCCAGGAGTGGGTCCCAGGAAACATCCCTGGGGAAGGATGTGCCAGAAGAGCCTGGTTTGTCCCCTGTGAGAGCATGGCGTACAGATACAGGCCTCAGTGGACGAGCTCGCTTACAGACGTGGCTTGGAGTGGCCATGGGAGCCCCTGTGGCCACTGCTTTGGGAGGTGGAGGAGAGGAAAGGCAGCTCTCCCTCAGGCAGAGGTTGTCTGGCACAGGTCTGGAAAGGTTCCTTGCTAATACACTCCTGGGGAGCCAGAAGGTGTTTTTCCCTCTGTTTTCTCCCATGTACAAATGCAAACTCCAGCTGAGCAGATGCCGGCTCCATGCCAGAGGAGTTTAGAGTTCCAATGTTTTAAAATATTTATTAATGTGAACATGCAGTTAGCACTTAAGCTGAGGCAATATAGTAGAAGTCTTTTTGTTGGAATGGAAGTTAGTGATGCTGAAAAGCCATTAAGCTGTAAATATAAACTATATTAAGTGCTCAGTAACAACCTTAAATATCCCTTTGTTGGTTGCTTTGCTTCTGCAAGGCTGAGTGTCTGCTGAGGGGATTACTCACTGCTGTTGCTGCACAGCATGCCCAGCTCTGCCCAATCGCCTGAAGAAGGGTGTGAGCGGCTTTGGAAGCAAGAGTTCCTGAGCAGCACAGCCCAGCGCTTGCCTTTCAGCAGCTGGTTATTCCACAACCGGTGGGGTGCTCGCAGGGTCGCGAGCAGGGCAGGGTGGCAGAGCTCTGCCCCACCTCACAGAATCACAGAGTGTTGGGGATTGGAAGGGACCTCGAAAGCTCATCCAGTCCAACCCCCCTGCTGGAGCAGGAACACCTGGATGAGATCACACAGGAAGGCGTCCAGGCGGGTCTTGAATGTCTCCAGAGAAGGAGACTCCAGAACCTCCCTGGGCAGCCTGTCCCAGGGCTCTGTTACTCAAGAGCACTGGACAGGCTATGCTGGGATCCCGTGGTCACCTGCAAGGGCTGGGCTCACAGACCACAGACTGGTGCCTCATTTCTCTCTCCTTGGTTTCTGTTGTGTTGCAGAAGCTCCTTGTTTGCCCTCAGGTCTGGTAGGTCTAGGTCTGGATCCCCACCTTGTCCTGGAGGCACCAGCACCTGGGTCAAGTGAATCCTGGCAGAAGGGAGGCTCTGAGCCAGATGCTGCCCTGCCTGGATGAGTGCTGCCCATGGACATGACTCGCAGCCTTCTGCATTCAGCTCCTGCTGAAGAGCTGCTTCCCATCCAGATGGGCTCTTTGCCTAGAACGGGATCAGCCCTGATCCTCAGTCAGAAGAGATGGGCTTTTCTCAGGAAGTGTTGCCAGAGCTCACAGTGAGAGTCAGCGAGTCTCTAGTAATGACACACTGCCTCTGAGCCTTCCCCTCTCTCCATCCCTGCATGCAGGCTGCTCACTGGGAGAGTGGTAAGGGGAGAAATGGGGTGGTGCTGGCCATTCTTGGAGGTCTGTGGGACCTGACTGTGCTCCTTAAGTGCCTGCTCATCCAAGGACAAAGCAGAGCAGCAGAATCTCTTGGGTTGTTGTGTTATGAACCCTCCTGCTTGTTCGCTGCCCTGCTGCAGTGCCAGCCCAGCTCTGCTGCCTGGAGTTTAGCAAACCTTGTAATTCCTGCCTAAGCAAGGACTTGGCTCTTCCTTGGACCTGTGTGTCTGAATACCAGTAGCTGCTTTTAGATGGATTATCCCAACCTAAAAGGCTGTATGGACAGCCTGCTCTGCACCCTTCACAGCCCTCCCACAGACCCTCTGGCAGCAGAGCACCGTGGAAGGCAGAGTGACAGTTTGGCCATGTAGAACCTGCCTGCATCTGCAGTTGGCCATGTCCTTCGGTGCTCCCAGCCCAACAGGGGCACTTGATTTAGTAAACTCCCTTTATCCAAGAGAGCTCATATTTCAATCTTTAGAACCAACCCGAATAAAGATTGCAAAAATAAGAACCCCCCCTCTGGCTGCTGAGAGCATGAAGCTGTATGGATTTCTTAGACCCTGTGCTCAGTATCATGTTTTTTTTTTTTCTTAGGCAATTAAATTTTACATAATAGAGTATCTAGATTATACAAATTTAAAGAGCACCTGCAATATGCAGGCATATTCTGAAATTTCTAATCTCATATTTCAGCCATAGACCATTAATCTGTCACATTTCTTGCCTCTGTTTTATTTCTGTCCGCACTGCTTCAGAGTTGGGATGTCGCTTGCAAATGCAGCTCTTCCACATTCGCCTCTAGCTCCTGTTCTGTCAGGTGCTTCTCCCCTCTGCCAAGGGCATGAGCACCTTCTTGTTTTCAGACCCTGTGCTCAGTATCATGGGTTGTTTTAAAGAATGGAGCATAGCTTCTCAGCATAGTTTGTCTTTTGCCTCTACCTTGCTGGGAAGCAGTTCTGCAACAGATGCTTGAGGATGAGGGCACCATCCGCAGAGACAGCACAGACCTTCCTGGGGAGAGGGGCTGCAGACTCTTGCCACCATCACACATGGAGCTGGTGTGCTGGTGGGGGGCACGGGCTGTGTGGGCAATAGGAGGGATAAGCAGGTGAGGGTGGGCAGAATCATAGAATCGTTTGGTTGGAAAAGACCTTTAAGATCATCGAGTCCAACTGTACCTGTCCTCTGGTGATTGCACATGCCTAGCTGAGCCGTGTTCTGTGTGTGGTCTGTGTCCTCCCCTTTGCACTGACCCCTGCATAGCAGCTGCCACCAGCCAGCAGCATCTGGACTGGGATGATGCTGCAGACCCCCGTCATCCCCATTCTCCTTCCCAGCCAGCCCAGCCCTGACTTCTTTATTCTTCCCATCCCCAGTGAGCTCGTGCCTGCCAGCTCTGGCTGCTGGCTTGCCCCCAGTGCTGGAGCATGTCATCCTCTTCCCACTGGGCAGATAACTCTGGTGTGCTGGCCCCTTCCCTGCTGCTCTTGTCTCTGTGCTTCCCCCGAGCTGCTTCCCCAGGTCGGGTGGACAGCAGCGATATTTCTTCTTGCTCTTCCAGAGCAGGAGGATGCTCTATGTCTGTGTGGAGGTCTGTGAGTGTGGGTTGACTTCAGGAACCAGAACTGTTGGTTATTCTTGATTATTTAAAGACAGAGATGCAGCCAGTGGGATCTGGCCCCTGAGCCTGGAGGGAATTGGGGGAGCACGGGAATGGGGTGTTTTCTGCTCTCCCCAGTGTGGTGGCTGTTTCTCTTTCATGGGGACCTTTTTTCTGCCCTGAGTTACAAATTCCTTCTTGGCAAGCAGTTGTAAACAGCCCAGCTGTATGAATCCTGCTGCTCTGAAGGCTCAAGAGGATGCAGGTCTGGTGAGGAGGCTGCTCTGGCAGGCTGATGCCCTCAGGACAACTTGTGTTTGTGCTGTTGCAGGTTTTCTCCCTGTTGCTTGCCTTTTGGGTCAGGAAGTTAAAGGCGAGATTTTTCCCTCTCCCCATCACAACAGCATCCCTCTGAGCTCTCCAGATGGACCCTTGCGATCTCACTTGGGGTTGCAGAGGCCCAGTTCCACTGGAAACAGTGGCTGGTGTAGTTTTGTGCAGGAAGTTGGCTCTCTGTTCAGGAGCAGACTGCGTTCTAGCAAAGCAAAGGGCTGAAATTGTGATTAGAATATTGGAGACTGTTCACCAGAAGACAGTAAAACAAACTACTCTGCACTGCTCTGCTCTGCACTGGTACAGCCTCACCTCCAGCACTGGGGGCAGTTTGGGCACCACAGGAGAAAAAGGATCTAAAGCTGCTGGAGAGCGTCCAGAGGAGGGACACAACATTGGGGAAGGGTTTAGAGGGGAAGGGTGTGAGGAGAGGCTGAAGTCACTTGGGTTGTTCAGCCTGGAGAAGAGGAGACTGAGAGGAGATCTCCTGGCGGTCTGGAACTTCCTCCCCAGGGGAAGAGGAGGGGCAGGCGCTGAGCTCTTCTCTCTGGCCACCAACGCCAGGAGCAGAGGCCATGGCAGGAAGATGTGGCAGGGGAGGGGGAGGTTGGCCATGAGGAAAAGGTTCTTGAGGCAGAGGGTGGTGGAGCACTGGCACAGGCTCCCCAGGGAGGTGCTCATGGCCCCAAGCCTGACAAGATTCCAGCAGCATTTGGCCAAGGCCCTCAGGGACATGGTGTGAATGTTGGGATTGTCCTGTGCAGGGACAGGAGTTGGACTCCATCATCCTGGTGGGTCCCTTCCAGCTCACAGCATTCCATGGTTCTATGATTTGATAGCTATCTGGACAGGTTGGTAATCTCACCCCTTTGCCACCAAGCTGTGGCAGCTGCCCTGGGAGGCCTTGCCATCGTGGCAGTGCAGTACAGCTCCTGCCAGCCTCAGGGGCTGCCTCCATTTCCATTTCCCCAGATTAATCCATCTCTTTTCAAGAGGGATTGTGTCTGTAGGAGCACTAGACAACATGGGGGCCAGACTTTGGTCTGAGACTCTGTCTGCTGGTAAAATGCTGTTGGCACTTAAACAAGGAGACCCTGTCAAGGACTGAGGGAGTTGAAACCCTACTCAGCTTCATCTAAAATAGGTCCCAGGTTGAAGTGATCGTGCAGTGTCCCTGCCGGCATTTCTGGGAAAAGCCTTGTGGAGCAGCTCTGAATTAAGGGATCTTCAAAATGCTTTGTCTCTTTTTTGCTTCTCTGCTGGGGGGAAGAGGAAGGGGAGAGCCCGGAGGTTTGGCTGCAGCCCTGTCTCCGAGGTGCTTCCACAGGCTCTGGAGAAGCAAGGACCTATGGGGGCAGCAGGTCCAGGAGGCCATGCCTCATATCCCACCCACCTTCACACACTCAGAGCCTCTGTGGGCTCACTGTCTTTCCAACCCTCTGCCATGCAGCTTGATTCAGCCTCAGCTGAAACTGCAGCCACCTCTGGAGCTCACTGGAAATCACAGAATTGACTCAATTGGAAAAGACCTTTAAGATCATCACCTCACATTGACAAGTCCCCCACTAACCCATGTCCCTCAGCACTGTGTCTACACGACTCTTCAATCCCTCCAGGGATGGGGACTCCACCACTGCCCTGGGCAACCCCTTCCAATGCCTCAGAACCCTTTCAGCAAAGAAATTCTTCCTCACATCCAACCTCAACTGCCCTGGGCACAACTTGAGGCCATTTCCTCTTGTCCTGTCCCTTGGTCCTTGGTTGAACAGACCCACCCCCACTTCTCTCCACCCTCCTTGTCCTTCTAGAGCACAGAGAGAAATCCAGCTAGAGGGAAAAGGGGGAAAAAAAAATGGTGTGTTTTTGTTTGCCTGTGTGCACAATCCAGGCTCCTTGGCTGCTTGAAGCTCCTGGCCTAGGTTAGTAAAATATAGATGGTTTTCACGTGGAATTGTTTGGGAATAAAGACAAGTTTGAGATGTTAACTTACTCTTTGTTGTTGCTGAAAGAGCCAAGGAGTTTTGGAGCTTGGTTGCTCTCTGAGTGAGGCAGATAGGTTTATGGTTTTTTGTTTTTGAAACAAAGTTGGAGGGCTTTACTTTGCAGAAGAAAATGAGCAGGAGTTGGAGAAAAGGTGTGAGTGTTATTTCTGGATATCTTTAAAAGTCTGAGCACCTCTTGAGATGCTTCAGAAATTCAGAGTTGACCCTGCTCACTTTGTTTAAAAAAAAATAAATAAGTAAAATCCCCCTGCCCTGCCATCTGTGGCGTTCTTTCTGAGGACTTCTGAAAGACTCTGAAATGTGCTGACTGCTGAATAAATTATGACCACACTTCCTCTGGTAGAGCACTTGTTTCAGGCTGCATGTCCAAAAACAAATTAAATACTCTTTGCTGTCATTTCAAATGGAGCTGTTTGCTTCATTTTGAAGAGTGTATATTCAAATTATTTCTCTTTTTCTCAGGCTACTCAGGAGGGGCTGTCTCTGGCCGTGGCCCTGGATGTGGAGGGGGCTGGAGGATGATGCAGGTGTGAGATGATGTGTGCTGCTCCGGCTCTGCATTGCTTGCATCGCTGAGTACTGAGCAGGGAGCGCTGGCTCCTGCCTCAGGCTGACCGTGTCTGGAGAGATCTCAGGAGGCAAATGTTTAAATCATGCTGCTTTTTAAAGCAAGGAGAGCCCAGGTACCGTGCCTGGGCTGTGGGAGGGCTCCCCAGTGCTTCTCTTGCAAGGCAGGGATGGGGCACAGAGGTGCTGCTGGATCTCCTCGGAGCAGGGGTTTTGCTGTAGGGGGCCAGACTTGTTAAATAAGCTCTTCTTGGCTGTTGTGCTTTGACAGCAGCCTGGAAATGGCTGAGCAAAGAATTGAGCAGGCCTTGCTGGAGTGGTCCATAAGGAGAAGGAGCCTCCCTGGAGGGACATTTCCCAGCCCAGCACTGTCTCAGTGACAAAAAGTTCCTGGGATGTGACACTCAGAAACAGGGGTGATGCCATCTCTGTGCCTGCTTGGGGTCCCAGGGCTGCCAAAGCTGTATGGGGAGATGATGCTCCAGCTCTATAAGTTTGCTGAGCACCGAGCAGTGGTGCCATACACCAGCAGAGCTGCAGCACCAGCACCTCTGAGCAGCATGTGAGGCCTTCTGGGAGCCCAGGAATGTGAAATACATGGAGAAAAGTGGGTCCAGGGCTACTCTAACTGCTCTAATTCTCCACAGGTGACAGGAGAGGCAATAGCTGAACATTTATACATTAAGTTATGTAAGGATATAATAGCACTTTAGGTTGTAGAGCAATTCAAACTACACTTCATCACCCCTTCTGCTGGCTTCCTGCCTGCAAACTGGATGCATGATGTGTCAGTTCCAGCCAGTGTCTGTCCCCAGCCTGAGTTATCAGCTTGATTTCAGAAAAGGCTGGAAGTGAATTTGAAACATAAAGGGGAACAGAATTCTCCAGGAGCAGAGTCCAGTCAGAAATATTACAGATTGATCAGTATTTTATGTGGGAAGGAGGATGGCTCCTTAAGATCATTAAGTGGTGACCTTTAAAACTCATATTCTGCTGCCAGCCAGATCAGGCAATGGATGGAGTAGAGACGGATGGTGGCAGTGGGGGATAAAATCAATTGTTTGCTGAGATCAGTTCGTGTGTGTTTCAGTGGCATGGAGGTCCCTGGGCCACTGTTCACCATCTCTTTCTGCACATTTCATTTTTTTTACAGCAGTATAAATTCTATTTGGTGCCCAAGATGAATTTTCAGAGTCATATGTCATGTTTTACAAGGGGCTGACAGCGCAAATTGGGGGAGAATAATGGTGCCCAGCCCTAACTCACCTCAAAGACTTTATTAGATTTCTCATCCAGAAGCAGATGAGCAGGATGGGTTCTCGGGGGTGTTTTCTGTTGGGAAAATGATCTGCTTAGTTTCAGCTTTAAATTGTGGTGTGTGTTAATGCTCTGTGAACATGTCTCTGTTGATTAGGCTGTGAGACATGCTGGGTGGCAGCACCAGAGCCAGGGGTGAGGCTGCTCACAGGGGAGCATGCAGTGGCTTTACACCATGCTGCTCCAGTTCTGGATTTGATCCTGTCCTCTTCACCCCTGGTGCCACCTGCCCATAGCTTGGGAAAGAAAAGGTGTCAATGCCACGTGGATCTGCACAGGCTTGCCTTGAACCCTCTGAGTTTATGGCAGTCCTTGGCATCATAGCAATGGGTATGGCCTGCATGTGGCCTTGAGTGTTTTAACCTCATGCATGTGTGTTGCTGGCACTGTGAAAACAAGACCTTCTCAAGGCAGAAAGCTGGACTGTGGCTTGCAAGTGTTGCCTTGTGTGGCACAGGCCCATGGCAATGTCTTCATGCTCTTGGCTGTCATCTTCCAACTCCCACATCCTCCATGGCTACAAAGACATGGCAGGTCCCGCCGCCACATGTGGCAGTGAGGTCACAGCCACCTCCTAGTCCTGAAGGTTATTTGTCACCTGTGTGTTTGGAGGTGGTCTGGGACTCCAGCTCTCTGCAGATGTGTGGGTTGTTGCTGTTGCCCAAGTTGGCTTTGCCACAGCCTGGGAGCCCTCACGCAGCTGAAACCTGGGGTGGCAACTTCAGACCCATTGCAGTGCAGCCTCTCAGACCATGTGTCTGCGCTTCCTCTCCCCTCAGCCTGGTGGAGTCAACCTCCCAAGGTGGGCAGATCAAGCTGACATGCCATGTGCTTGGCAGGCTGTTTGCTGTGTCCCACAGACTTGGGCTCAGGTGGGCTCTGTGAAGTGGATCCAGCTCTGGTGCTGCTGCCCACATCTCAGCTCAGTGCCATTAAGAGAGATGCCCCAGGGGAAGCAAAGAGCAAAGTGAGAAGAAAGCAGTTGATAGTCTCCTGTAGAAGGGGGGTTAGCTCTGTGAGGAGTTTCTACTGTCCCAGGGCAGAGGGGGCTGGTGGATCCTGTTCCCATGGAGCTTTGGTCAGCAGTGTTACTTGTACCAGCAACCTGGAGATGGATCCAGGGAGGTCAATCCCAATTTGGTCTCTCTGTTTCAGTTTCTGTTGCCTGCCACCCTGGTGCTCCCAGCACAGCCTGGAGCATCTCTACAGGCAGCAAGGATGCCATTTGGGATACAGGGATGGTGGGGAGGTTGAGACAAGGCAGAGGGAGTTCTGTCAGTCCTGATGGAGTGAGGGTCAGCTCTGGGGTTGGATTCTGAGCACAGACACATGGTGCAAAGCCAGAGTAACCCACTGTACGTCTGGTGCAGGAGGGGAGGAGCAGACTGCTAGCCCAGAGCTGTCTCTGCTCCTGCCAAGACACAGTGCAGAGTCATTATGGACTAACGTGCATCCAAAGATGAGCAGGCAAGTGCTGCATCTTTTTTACAGCCCTGTTCTTTGACCTCTGAGAGGTGATGCTTAGGACTTGGTGCTCATTCCCATGCATGCACTGCAGCAGCAGCTTGTTGTTCGACAGTGAGACAGTCGCTCATCCAAACCAGAGGCACGGGGACAGTGGCGGGGAGGAGTTGCTTTGCAAGGAGGGGTGACAGATCCTAGGGACAGTGGGAATGGAGCAGAGACCACCTTTGGTGTCCCCTCCCCTCTTGAGGACAGAAATCAGGGTTTTTGCCAAGCCCTGAGCAAAGAGAGCACTTGACTTGGCTGCTCTGTTCCCTGAGCTGCCGTGCTCCTTGTCCCAGGGCCATGGTTCCCCAGGGAAGTGAGGACGGAGGACCTGTGTCTTCGGTGAGGATCTGCATGACTTTGGGATGTCTTTGCAAAGCTCAGACAGCCCTTAAAGCAGAAGGTTACCCTAATTTACAGTCCCTAGATTTATGAGAGGTATATATCAAGGGAGAGTGTATCAGCTTTCATGTGGCCCATCAGCAGAGTGGGGATTGAAGCTGCTGGGAGCAGGGACAGCTGTGGGATCCTTCACCAGTGTAGCTGCTTTAACTCTTTCACTTCAGGAGCCAGCAAGAGACAACCCTGGCACTGCCTCACAGTGGGGTTGCAGCTTGCTCCATCTGCTGCTGTGGTGGTTTCACCCTTTTGGTTTGCAGCCAAACACAGTTGCTCTCTTACTCTCCCTCCGCCACAGGGAGTAGGGAAGAGAACTGGAAAGAAAAGGGCAAGGAAACTCATGAGTTGAGATAAAAACAATTTGCTAATTAAAATAAAATGATAATGCTAATAACACTAATAACAGAATACACAAATGGGTGATGCCTGGTGCAGTTGCTCACCACCCACCGACTGATGCCCGGCCTGTGCCAGCCAGTGGTCCCGGAGCAGAGACAGTCCCAGACCCAAACCCCGGGAGAGCCAGAGCCCGAGCCATCCCTGAGAGAATCCCCCCGTCCTCCGGCCAGCCCTGGTTCATGTCCTGACACGCCCTGACACCACCTGGAACATCTTCCTGGCACATCCCAGTGCCAGTTTGGGGCCTGCTGTTCACTGCCCTCCCCCCTCCCAGGCCTAATGCAGCTGTGACCCAGTCAGACACGGTGGCCTTGAGCTCCAGCAGCAACTGATAACATTAGTACCTGATGAACATTCTTCTCATAACAAAACCTACACTGAAACCAAAACCCAGCTATTCTAGCTACTAAGAAGAAAATTAACTCTATCCTAGCAAAACCAGGACAACTGCTTGCAAGCAGATATTGAATCTGTGCTGGGAGGAAGCTGGAGGTGGTATCCAAAGCACCTTGGCTTCTGGCACTACCAAGGGAACCCTAACTAAGGGAACCTTAAGACGTAGAAATTTCCCAAAGCTCATCCAGTGCAGCATGTGGGGCTAGAGATCTCTCTGATTCCCACCAGACTCCCTGCCCTGCTGTGGTGGTTTGACCCACAGTGGGACCATGGGGTCCTGCACTCACTCCCCCAGCCTGGTGAGATGGGAGGGGAGACACAACAAAGGGGACACGGGATTAGGAATGAAGGACAGGGACAGTCACCAGTGATGGGCAAGGGCAAAACAGACTCAACTTGGGGAAGAAAAATCAATTTAATTCATTGCCATTTCATTTAAGTAGATGTAACAACCACATCTGACAACACCTTCCCCCACCCCTCCCTTCTCCCTGGGCTCAATTCACTTTGCTCTCCATTTATCTACTTTCCCCCCAGTGGCACAGGGCACAGGGAATGGGGGTTCAGTCAGTTTCTCTGCTGCTCTTCCCAGCATGGAAGTCCAGGAACAAGATGTTCCAAAGCAGCTTCCCATGGAGCCATGGACCTCTTGGGGCTCAGCTCCCGGCTCCAGCATGGGGACATCCATGGGCTGCAGACTCACCCCCCACTCTGGGGACCCATCCTCGACTCTGGCAGCGAGCGGCTCTCGGGGTCCCAATTCCATCACACTTGTCCTCAGGCTCAGCTCCTCTGCTCCAGCGTGGAGCCCTCCATGGCCCACTCGTGGGTCTCTGCTCCACCATTGGATCTCTGTGGCCTGCAGGGGACTTTGTCTTCTCTGACTCCAAGTGGTAGAACTGGGTGTGGGTCTCTGTCTTTTCCTCTGGCAACAAAGCTCTCTCTCTGTCTGTCCATCCTTTGTTTAGGCCAATGGTTGTCTTTTGTTAGGTCAGTGGCCTCTCCTCCAGGTTCACCCCACCCACTTCTTCTCAGGAGAGTCCTTCCCCTCACACATATGGATTCGCAGAGGCGTTTCTCTGGTGCTGACTGGCCCAGCCTGGGCTGGGAGGTCTCCACCTTGATGCCAGGGGAGCTTTTTGCTCTCACAAAGTGGCCCTTCCTCCACTACCAAAAAAACAGCTCCCCCCACACACAGACCAAACACACCTGCCTGGGGGAACCTTCCTGCAGATGATCTGTCCCATGCACACCCTTTCCTCATACTCCTGCCCCCCACCATGGGATATATGGCCTTCCTGTCCCTCCCTGCATCCATACCCAGAGCTGGTACTGCTGTTGCTGGGCTCTCTCTGCCCCTGGGCCCAGCACTGGGGACCTGCCCCAAGGTCTCCCTTCAGCCAGCATCATTTCTTGGTGCTCCTACCTGTGAAAATGGCCTCAGTGTCCCTTGGTTTGTCTGACAAGCAGAAAGCTGGAAGGGCAGGTAAGCTCCTGTTTCACTCCCCATAGCTCATCTAAGCAGCCCCTAGGAGGGTGGCGACAGAGCTCTGGGGTCTGCTCTCTGCTGCACAAGCCCTTTCCTCCTCTCTGTCCCATGGTGCAGTGCCCAATTGTACCCACCCAGAGCTGCTCCAGGTGATGCCCTGGCTGTGGAGGTGCCCAAGACAGGAGAGAGCTGAGCTGCTGGTGAGTGGAATCACTCTGGCTCTGTTTGCTTTACCTAGTGGGAACACAGGGTCCTGGGTATCAGCCTGTGGTGGGTTGACCTTACCTGAATGCCAGGTGCCCACCAAGCTGCTCTATCACCCCCCTCCTCAGCAGGATGGGGAGGGGACAAAATAAGATGGAACAAAAACCCCCAACTCATAGGTTGAGACAAAAGGCAGTTTAATAGAAAACAAAGCGAAAGAACAAAATATTTGTTCTCTACTTCCCATCAGCAGATGCTTGGCCACTTCCCGGGAAGCAGGGCTTCTTACACGTAGCGGTTACCCCAGAGGACAAATGGAAATAACAAATTCCCCCCTTCCCCTCTGTTCCCCTTGGTTTTATTTCTGAGCAGACATCATATGGTCTGGAATGTCCCTTTGGTCAGTTTGGGTCAGCTGTCCTGGCTGTGTCCCCTCCCAAGACCTTCCCCACCCCCAGCCTATTGCGGGGGGAATGTTGGAGAGCCAGCCTTGGTGCTGTGCTGGCACTGCTCAGCAGGAACCAAAACACTGGGGTGTTATCAACACCTTTCCAGCTACTAATACAAAACACAGGGCTCTGAGGGCTGCTGTGGGGAACATTAACTCCATCTCATGCAGACCATTAAACAGCCAGGACCCAACGCAGATGATGGGTCTGGAGGCACTGGAAGGAGGGGGAAATGGGTAGGGTGAGAGCGTGGGTGGGTGTAAGCAGGGTTTCAGACACTGGGTGCTGCATCACCCAGCCCCACACAGGATAGAGAGCATAAGCATCCCTCACATGACACAAAAAGCATAACTGACTCCCTGAGCCTTTGCTCCCACTGTTGCAGACTCCTGAAATCAGGAGGAATCACTTGGGTTTTCTTATGGACACAAACAGAGCCCTTCGCAATTCAGCTGACCTCATCAACTGGAGCTGCACTTTTAGAGCTGCTTTGCTGTGGGCGTAGGAGGATGATGGCAGCAAAGCTGCTATTCCTGGGGCCAGGCTCTTGCATCCTTCCTCCTCCTCTGCAGTCCCTGTGTGGAAATGGCTGTTGCTCACTCTAGAAGCTGGCATTGCTGCTAGAAGATGTTCTGCTTCTCTAGCAGTTCAACAGCTTCAGCAGTTACAAAGGCTTCTCTTTAAAAATTAATGCTGTCTGTATCATGTTAAATATTTATTCTTAAGGAACAATGCGTTCCCCCTTCCCCCATTCTGCTATAATACCTATTTTGCATATAAGCTGATTAATAATTAAGCGTCTACATTTTATTTTGACTAACAGAAGATGTGCCTTAGCCAATTGGATGCCTGTTGTGTTCTGCTAAGCTGTGAATTCACCGTCCCTCTCCAGACTGAGGGATCCTCTCTGGTTGTGTCTTGGAGCTCTTCAGCACTGGGATCCAAGTTGACCATGGCCAGTCCTGGACCACCTTCATGACTGTAATGCTGCAGAGTCAATGCTCACATGGCCATGGAGAAGACTGTGGAAGGATCACCTCTTCCCTTTATACCCAGCAGGAAGCCAGGGTGGTTTCTTCAGCCTCTTCTCCCTGCCTTGTAACTCTGCTGTGTTCAGGTGAAGACAATGCACTTTCTCTGATGGAGCCATCCTCCTTAGGCTGGGGCAGGAAAAAGTTGATGCTGATCTGGCCATGCAGCCAAGGTGACCCATGGCAGCAGTGAATGCTTGGGTGCCAACTTTCACCCCTGCTGAAGCAGGAAATGAGGGAAGAAATTGGGTGTCCCGGGCCAAAGTGAGCTGTGTCCCAGCTGGTTCCGAGCACAAAGCTGCTGCTGAGCTGCTGAATGACTCCATGACAAACATCAGGTGATGGCATGAGGTCTCAGGGGACGGTTCCCTCCAATGCAGCTTTGAACTCCTGTGGCCTGCTCTGGGGAAGCCATTGCTGAAGCTGAGACCCAGACTCTCGTGTTATTTTCCCTTGGCCAGCACTTGGCCAGCACTGGGCTGGCAGCCAAACCCAGCCGTGTGCTCACTCCCCCGCACCCCAGGGATAGGGGAGAGAATTGGGGGGCGAGGGTAAGGAGACTCGTAGGGTGAGATAAGAACAATTTAATAATTGAAATAAAGTAAAACTTAAAAAAATAATGACATTAAAATAATAAAGATAATAATAACAGGAATAGAATATGCAAATGAGTGACACCCAGTGCCATTGCTCACCACCTGCAGACCCAGCCCGGCCCGTTCCCCGAGAACGATCCCGGAGGAGCGACAATCCCGACCCGAAACCGCAATCCCGGGAGAGCCAGAGCCCGAGAGAGCCAGAGAGAGCCAGAGAGGAAGAGCCCCTCATGGATCTCCTGCCCATGGGGGACAGGAGATGGAACAGCCCCTTGGCAGAGCCCAATGCCCATGGAGCTGATCCATGGCAATATTCCTTACCCCCTGAGATCTTGCACTTGCAGACGGACAAACACAAAGTCCTTCGGTGCCAGGGACACAAATGCCAACATGGGGATGTTCTCAACATTTTTCTCATAACAAATCCCAGGCTGAAACCAAAATACAGAGATATCCTAGCTACCAAAAAGACACCTAGCTCTGTTTCAGCTAAAAACCAGGATAGCTCCCTAAATGATTCCCTGATGCGGAAGGGGAAATCTGTGTCCTTGAAACAGGGACCTAACCCAGTGATGCAAACAGGGCTGCCTAATCCCTTATCCCCACTGGCTGCACACTCCTTTGGAAGTGGTCAGTAGATCCAGCTCTGTAACTGGAGCCTCCCTGCACAGGAGCTTTGTGCAAGAGGGAAGTGTGGTGTCTGCAGCTTAGTGGGACTGGGCAGACAGCAACTGGACCTCAGCAAACCTGTGCGGGTGCTGAGTGTGCCCCAACAAATACGGGGCCCTTCCCCTGTCCAGCCAACTCTGGTAGACAAGGGGTGACTGGAGAAAAATAACTCTTGGCAACCTGGGACCCATCTTACTGCAGAGGCAACTCATGGCAATGCTACTGCTGAACTCAGGAACAAGGGTTGAGGAAAGAGCTAACACCAGGGCAAATTGTACCCTAGGATTAGAGGGAATTAATCTTGCTAAGAAAACTGGATTGCTGTTCAGGAGAGATGCTGAAAAAACAGCATTTGTATTCTGTGGGAGATTTCAGTGGTAGCCCTCTCTTCTCCTTGCCCCAGATATTCCCAAGGAAGAACAAAAATAAGTCTCTAAGTTTTCCCATGGAACTACAATCCTGGCTGCTTTGCAAACATGGGAGCATCTTGTTTTCTGTAATTCCCAAGCAGAATAATATATATTCTTTTCACCAATAAAAATGAAGCTACAGGATCCATTTTGGAATAGATGTTTGAGCATTCAGGAAACAAGGAAATTAAAGCAAATTTTGTTGAGGTGTTTCTTTGGGGAGCTCTGTCAAAATAGATGTGATTCCTCGTTGTGGTCCCTTCCAGGAGTGCTGCATTTCCTAAACACTGTCAAAAGCATCTCAGCTGGCTCTACCCTTTAGACTGGAATTACAAAATGAAGAGACTGTGCAAGACTGAGACTTACTAAAGTATTTGGTTCTGATTCAGATGAAATCTTTGTCTTGGACTGGGTTTTAACAGCCTGGGTTGGGAGCACTGCCATGAAGAGCAAAGATTGCCTGGGGGGCTGTGAACAGAGGGCGAGGATGGGGAACAGCAGAGCATGGAGTGGGGTGCTGAGGCTGTGCGTGGGGTGCAGGGGACACACGTGGCAATTGGTGTTTCTTATTTAACAGCTTCATTAGCGAGCAGGCAGGCGTGGTAATGAAAGGCACAGATGGTGCTAAACTGTGGGGCGTTGCAAACAGGAGCTGAGCGCGCAGTGCAGAGCGCCTGGAAAGTCAGGCACAATAGGGTGACACTCAGCTCACCAGCAAATGACTCAGGACAAAGATGGCCAAGGGCAAAGCTGGCAACGAGACAGTAATGGAGACAGAGGCAAGAGTGTGCTCGGGAGGTGAGGTGGCTGATTGCCTTTGCCACATGCTGCAAACCCCTCCTTCCCTCCCCAGGCAGGGAGGAGGCTGCCTTCATCTGCGTCACTTTGTCTTCCTGGCCACAATTTCAGAATTTTGGTAAAATCTTGGAGCAGAGGGGGCAGCAAGAGTGAGCAAGCCCTGGGGAGAGGGAGCAGTGTGCTTTTTGCATCGCTGGGGCTTGCTGTCTGCCCCTGCCTGAGCATGCATGCTATCATCTGCTTTTAGGAAGGTGTCCTGGTTGTTATCTGGGACAGAGCTGGGTTTCTTTTTAGTAGCTGGAACAGTGCTGCGTTTTGCTTTCAGCCTGGGATTTGTCAGGAGAGAGACACTGAGAACATCCCCATGTTGGCATTTGTGTCCCTGGCACTGAAGGATTTTGTGTTTGTCCGTCTGCAAGCGCAAAGCTCAGGGGTGAGGAATATTGCCATGGATCAGCTCCATGGGCATTGGGCTCTGCCAAGGGGCTGTTCCATCTCCTGTCCCCCATGGGCAGGAGATCCATGAGGGGCTCTTCCTCTCTGGCTCTCTCTGGCTCTCGCTCGGGCTCTGGCTCTCCCGGGATTGCGGTTTCGGGTCAGGATTGTCGCTGCTCCGGGATCGTTCTCTGGGACCGGGCCAGGCTGGGTGGGTGGGTGGTGAGCAATGGCACTGGGTATCACTCATTGGCATATTTTATTACTCTTATTATTATCTTTACTATTTTACTATCAATATTATTTTAAGTTTTATTTTATTTCAATTATTAAATTATCTTAAATTAAAATATCTTATTAAATTATCTTATCTCATGCCACAGATCTCCTTACCCTTGCCTCAATCCTCTCCCCTATCCTCTGGGGGTGGGGGGGGAAGTGAGTGAACAACTGTGTTGGCTGCTGGCCAAGGGCCAGCCCAGTGAACCACCACAGAATGGAAAGGAACATGAACTTAGAAGTCTCACCTTGAAAGAACCAGTTTTGGTGGTGTCAGGCTGTAGGATCGTCTTGAGGACCCAGAGCTCAGATCTCTAATGAAGGAACTGCAAGTGTTAAGTCCTGCCTGGGCCTGCTGTGCTGGAAGGACTGGCTGCCATGTCCCCCACATCACTCAATCAATACGTTTTCCACTCGGGCTTGGTTGAAAGAGTGATGGTGTGTAGGGCCAGCAGTGGAGTGCCCAGACATGCTGTGGGATGATGGAAAATACCTGCAAAGGCAGATCCAGAGCCTTGGCTTCCCCCGTGACATGACTGTGTGCATCAGTAAATGCTCTCTAAGAGGACATGATCTCATGTTTCCCATTGGTGAGGCTCAGGAGCAGGGATGTGAAAGCTGCACTGCAGGCTGGGACAGCTCTTTGGCCCTGCTACACGGATCAGGTGTGGGAATGCAGCTTGTATTTTGGACAGTTTGGCTCTGAAGGCGCCAGTAGCTGGAGGAGCTGCTGTTTTCCTCCGCTGCTTGTGGTTGGGGCTAATCAGTGTGACTTATCTCGGTTCTGATTTGAATTCTCTGGCTGTAACCTTATAGAATCATCGAATCACAGACTGGTTTGGGCTGGAAGGGACCTTGAAGATCATCCAGTTCCAACCCCCCTGCCAGCAGCAGGGACACCTTCCACTAGACCAGGTTGCTCAAAGCCTCATCCAACCTGGCCAAGAACACTTCCAGGGAGGAGCAGCCACAGCTTCTCTGGCCAACCTGGGCCAAGGTCTCACCACCCTCACACCAAAGAATTTCTTCCTAATATCACATCTAAACCTCCCCTCTTTCAGCTTAAAGCTGAAGCTTAAAGTCATTAACTGCCCTTATGAAAAGTCCCTCCCCAGCCTTCCTGGAGCCCCTTCAGGTACTGGGAGGCCACTAGAAGGTCTCCCCAGAGCCTTCTCTTCTCCAGGCTGAACAGCCCCAACTCTCTCAGCCTGTCCTCACAGCAGAGCTGCTCCAGCCCTGGCATCATCCTCGTGGCCTCCTCTGGACTCGTTCTAACTGGTCCATGTCTCTCTTGTGTTGGGGGCTCCAGAACTGGACACAATACTCCAGGTGGGGACTTATGAGAGCAGAGTACAGGGGGAGAATCACCTCCTTCGAGGCCAAGGGATCGTGCTTTGCTGATCTCTGTTAAAGACCCCGAGAGTGCTCTGTAGTTGTCTTCCCTGGAAGTGCTTAGGTGCTGTTGTCAGGTCATCTCTTTTAGCTTCTCTGTAGAGGAGAGGGAGATCATGTGTCTTCAGCCTCACACCATTTTTCCTGGCTGTTGGTATTGGTTTAGTCTTTTCTTCACAACTGTCCCCCTCTTCAGGTTTGTGCCTTTCTCAAACCTCAACCTGGAATAGTTTTGCACTGGAATGATGCTGTAATCCTCTCTTCCTTTGGTTACAGTAGGGGCCAAGTCCCTTCTGGACTTGCAAAAGACCACTGACGTGTGATCACGTTTATTACTGGTGTTCAGTCCTAGCACTGTGACTTGAGCTATGACCTGGCTGGATGCTGCAGTTTTGATGAGCAGTTATTGTTCGTGGACATGCCCTGGCAGATTCTCAGACCTGGGGAGCAGGACGAGTTGGATCTTGTGCAATTGGACATGGGCAATGAAGTTGTTTTACTTTATCTCTCTCTGTGTGAAGCTGCCTGGCTTTGTGCCAACAGCCAGGAGCTTGTTCCTACTCCAGAGACAGACAGGGACTTACACTTAGGTCTACAACAATACCTCCAAGCAGGCACTAGTTGTTCTCCTCCTTTTCCATGCTTGGCCATGCTTTTTGCATTTCCATGGGTTTCAGGTGAAGCCAGGCCAGGGCTACACTAGCAACAAAGCTCTCCTAGACAATGTATAGCAGGGTTAATAACTCCTTCCTCTCCTATTGTCTGCACCAAGCTTGTCTCCTGGGAAAGTCCCCTCTTTGAATAGCAGGCTGAGTGTTTTAAGGTTTCAACTGGTTTTGCAAAGAATTGCATGAAAGACTCTAAGTGCTCGACCTTTCCCATCTTACTGCAATTTCTGGGTGTGAGGCTCAGGCTGTAAAGTGGCTGGAACGCTGCTGACCCCACTCAGCCTGTTCTCCTTGGCAGAGACCAGAGCTACAGTGCTGTCCTGAGGGACCTGCCCTGGCATCACCTGCACAGCTGGTGCACGTGATGGGGCTCATGGAGACCACAGCCACCTTTTGCATGGATGATGTTGGTCTGTGCTCTCTGAGAGGGCTGTCAGACCACAGCCTTGACACATGGTTCATACCATGTATGCCATGCTCGTGCTGCCCCAGCTCTGGAAAGGCACGGTGTTATGGTGCTAGCTGGGGTGTGCTGCTGTTTTAAGCGTCTGTTCAGTTCCTCTGGTTGAAGTCAGCTGAACAAAGTGGCACCAGAAATGCAGACAGTGTGAGCTGAAGGAGGCAGAAGGCACCCTAGGTCTGTGCAAGAGGGCCTTCAGAGGGCCTTCAGACTGCAGGAGAAGGTCACACCATTGCCATGCAGGAGAGAGGACCTTTGTGGGGCAGGCTTTCTTCCCAGGAGGTGAGAGAGGCATCAGCAGGGTTGTCTGCCTGCAGAGGGTCTTGCACAGAGCTGTGGGTGTCACGTCCACCATGGCTACACCAACACCAGCTCAGATACCTATCTTTGAGTTGGCTGCTTGTTGGAGTGGCTCATGGCTGCTAAAGCCCATGCAGAAGATGACACCTGAGTGAAAAGAGCTCTCCAGACTGGTGGGCAATGGGTAGATAACGGTTGGTGTCAGGAGCTGGAGCTAAAGCACATGTTGTTTAACAGGGACAGGAGCTAGCAGCTGTGCTAGCTGGCGATGGTGGGTCTGGTGTCACTGGTGGGTTCAGTGGAGAGATTTTGCATTTCCCTCTTGATCAACTGTGAGCTTGAAGCAGAATTAAGTCCAGGTAGTCTTAATGTCTCTGCAATGCAGGAGGTCAGAGAATACAGTTGTCTCTTAGGGCTTTCCAGCCAATGACTGTGTAGAAGGCAGGGTTGCTGCCTGAGGGCCAGATTTATTGTCCCTTCAGCTCCCTGCCCTGTCTCCTGCATGGCGAGGCCCCCCGCCCCAGCTTGCCCCATGGCACACACAGTTGCTGAAGGTCAGCAACCAGGCTTGTGGTCTCCATCCCTTGCCCTGCAGAAGATTGTAGTGGGCTGCATGTTAAGAGGAAGAAGATCCTCGGTGAAGGCACACACATTGCCCCGGACACTGCTCCTCACTCTGGTGGAGGATCTGGTGGTCCGAACAAGCACAGATCACTTCAAATCCTGCTTTGCAGAAGACTGCCAAGGCTTGTGTGAAATGGCAGTGGTTGAGCTGTGGCCAAGGGCTGTTATTTGCAGAGAAATCAGGGTAAGCACAAAGCAATTAGGAAAAAAAAAAAGAGATGTTTTTAAAATTTAAATTAGTTTTATTTCTTTTCATTTTGTGGGTCTACATTTTCTTTCTGTCTTACAGGCTTGTGCTGCTGAAATGGTTGTTTTGTGCTTGTTTCTTTAATTAGTTTCTTAGCAGTTTCCCAGCTTTTCCATAGAGACTTTTTCTTCTGAAGAAGTTTATTTCTTAAGGTTAGTCCTTAAAATGCTCGTCCGTACAGAGAAGCAGTGCCAAAGCCCAAGGAAAACCTTTGCCGTAGGAATGATGCAGACGCATTTGCTGAGCAACAAACTCTGCTTTGCGATGTGTTGAGAGGGAGCCACGGGGCTTTGACTTGACTGCACCCCAGCACCAGAGTTTGCAGATTGAATTTATTGTGACTTAGGCTCCTCGAGCAGTTAAATGCTTTAGAAATGCCGTTCTAGTTCCCTGCGGCTGGGAGCAGGAGGCTGATTTTGTACGGCTTCGCCGGGAAATGTCAGCTTCTGTGTGCAGGAATTTTACAGCAACTTTCTTTGTGCCTTGAAAACTGGAATCACTTTTTAACATTAACAAGGAATCAATTTCTTTTGAATGTGCAAAGATTTTATGCCACTAAGAGAGAAGTTTTTTTAGTGTATATATAATAAGCCCATGATATTGTCCGTGTTTTGAATAATCCATGTCTTTCTTTTTGCCCTGCCTCAGAAAAGATGCTGTAGTAAAGGGAAAGCCTGTGAGAAGGGCAGTCAGGATGATCAGAGGTATGAAATAGGATGGGGAAGGACCCACACAGATATTTCATGCTTCTGGAGACCTTTTACACAACGTCTCTGAAGCGATGAGTGGGGTAGAGCAGATGAGCAAAGAACAATTAGTCGCTATTTTTAACACAGGGAGCACTTATTAAAATGGTGCGGCTGGAGTCTCACAGCACATCCATCACTCCTGGAAATCTTTGTCCCAGGATGCTGTAAGAGTCAAAGAGAGAGTGATTTTGAAAGGAGGAAAGGCAAACTGGCTTTCCAGCATGCATTTGTGTCCATGAAGTGGATGGTTCACGTGCAATTCTGATTTTTGAAGTCTCCAAACTGCTGCCTATTACCTCTGTGTCAGGGGAAGCGCTATCATAGCCCTGCCCTGTTTCTCCCACTCTTACCTAAGTGGAGGCTGCTGGCTGTGTCAGAGACAGGATGAAAGCTCTGATGATCTTTGTTCTGCTTCAATACACCAGTTCTTGTATAAAAAAAGAATTTTTTAAAAAAAAGCTTCACAGGAGCAGCTAAGACCCAGATTCAGAGCTGCTTCAGTGTTGCAGAAACGGGGATTTAACTTTTGGAAGCTTGAGATTTCTTTCTATCTCTTATCTTTTTTAAACAATTTTCTAAAACTACAGTAAAGCATCCCACAGATGTTTTTTTTCTGGTTGGTTTTTGCAGTGTGTGTGTGCAGGTGAAAATCCACAGGACACTGGTGCTAACTGCTTCGTTTTCAGGGACAGACAGACCGTGCAGCTGCTTGGTAAAATGTGTGTAAATCTCACAGCCAACATAAGTGGCGTAAAACATTGCAGTCTGCAACAGTGTGAGTTATTTTTAAACAAAAACTCCCAAATAATGGCTGTGTTGGCTTTCCTAGTGTGTTGTGCTCTGATCTATCAGGTGGTGTGATGAGAACAGTAACTCACCTTCCCCAAGCTGGCTCTGAGATGAAGGGGCCTGGCTATCTCCTGCAAAGCACATTTCTCCCTTTAGGAAGGACATCTGATGTCACAAATGCCCCTTGCAGGATGGTGACAAGTGCCTGCCCCAGCTTTCCAGACTCTCATTGTGTGTGTTGGGGTGGGAGTCACTCTGGCTGGACCACCAGGAACCTTTAGCCAGATGTTGTCACCATGGGTTGGCTGTCCTGCATGTGCCAGCTTGACCTGGAGATGACACCTACCTCTTGGAGTTGAAAGAATAGAATTTTGGTGGATTTCACCACAGTCAAAGGGATTTTCCTAATGACAGCTTTTATATACCTGCTACAAAAAGTTAACAGAACACAGCATGTAGGTAAAACCAATCAGCAAACACAGTTCCACTCCCAGGAGTTGGACTTGATGATCCTTGTGGGTCCCTTTCAATTTACAATATCCTGTGATTCTATGATTCTCAATCTGGATGACTCCCTCTGGCCTTTGCTCCACCACAGCCACCCTCCTAGCATGTTCTCCTGGACAAAATGAGAGTAGAGGCACCAATTTGGGCTGGCTGACTGCTCGGATGTGCCCTTGGAAGGGGGAACCACAGAGCTCAAACACAGGATGCAAAGATGTCCTGGTGCCCCTGGAGTAATTTCCATCCACATCACAGACACCATCTCAAGGATCTTTGTATTCTACTGCTGTTGGAGCTTCCTTAATATTGGGGTCTTGCCACGAGCCTTTGAGCATCTGCAGGCCTGCTAATGAAATGCTCTTAAGATGATTTGAGAAGAAATTTATTTGATGAACAAAAGGGGACCCTCAAGTGCTGATTTTCTGCCCATTTACCTCTACTTGCAAGAGGTAATTGAACAGCAGTCGTAACAGTTTGCAAATTACACACTATAGGGGGTCCTTGGTGTCCTCTCCCAGTTTGAGATGTTTTCCCTCTCCTTACCAGCACACCTTGCAGCAGGAACCTTTTCACTACTTCACAAAGAACTTGCAATAAGAATATTTCAGAAATTATTGCTTATCCAGTATTTATGGCAACCTTGGGCTTCAAATTAGGTTGCAACAAACTAGCACACAGGGGGTTACTGTGTTATTACACGTGTTCTAAATTACCTTCCCGAACCCGTATTTTTCATGGTTTCCTAGTCCTCTTGTTGCAAACCTCTGATGTTAGGTAACATCTCTGGACTTGAGTGCTCACCCTGAATTTACTTCCACCCATTTCCTTAGTCCCTCCAGCAGGAATGGAAATTGTCCCCTGACCTTGACTTGGCACAGTTTGAACAGAAAGATTGCATGCTGCTCTCTCCCAGGTTTCTGACCCAGGTCAGCAAATAGCTTGACATCTCCAACATCTTGGAGTGCTCCAGGATTAAGTGACTGGTCTACAACAGCCAGTGAAACCTGTTATTTGGATCCAAAGTGTCATGAGTCCTAGGGTGGGTGTATAAATCTCTGAATAAGTAATCTCAGTGAATTCTTGTCTAACCATCACCTTCTTAACCCCCACACCCAGCAAAGCGTGGTATGTACGTTGTGCCTTCCTCTTACTGCCCTGATCTCTTGTAACCAGCTACCACCTCACTACAATACCTGCAAGCTCCTATTTCTGGTCTCCTTCTTGACCCCAAACACAGCAAGTTGGGCATGAACACTTAGAATTACAGAATCATAAAATAGTTTGGGTTGGAAAGGACCTTTCAAGGCCATCTAGTCCAACCCCCTGCAGTGAGCAGGGACATCTTCAACCAGATCAAGTTGCTCAGAGCCCCATCCAACCTGACCTTGAATGTTTCCAGGGACGGGGCTTCGACCACCTCTCTGGGCAACCTGGGCCAGGGTCTCACCACCCTCAGCGTAAAAAATTCCTTCCTTACATCTGGTCTAAATCTCCCCTCATTTACTTTAAAACCATCACCTCTCGTCCTATTCCTACAGGCCCTGCTAAATAGTTTGTCCTCATCTTCCTTATAGGCCGCCCTTAAGTTTTGAAAGGCTGCAATAAGGTCTCTCCCAAGCCTTCTCTTCTCCAGACTGAACAGCCCCAGCTCTCTCAGCCTGTCCTCACAGCAGAGCTGCTCCAGCCCTGGCATCATCCTCGTGGCCTCCTCTGGACCCAACAGGTCCATGTCACTTCCTTCAGGGCTTCCTGGGGTGTCACTTACCAATGGAGATGGCATCCTCTGAGGCCAGTGTTTGCATTCCCCAAACCAGCTCTTCTGTCATGGTGCACATGGCTCATACTGGGTTGAGAAGGGTGTTAAAACCATGCTCACTTAGTTGGTCCCTGCAGCAACCTACGTGTGTCAGCCCCTTGTTCTCCAAAGCAAAGAGTAAAACAGCAGCTGCTGTGTTTAGCATAAAAGTAAAGCAAATAAAGGCTATGTTTGTAGCACCAATACTTTGCTGCCTTCTTCTAGATTTGTCTTCTCTAGCAGCTGGAATGGCACCCAGACCTGATTATCTAATTCAGTCTGTTGCTTGGGTGTGATCTCTGTAGCTTCTTCTGCAGCACTTCCCCGGGAGCTGGTGGCACATATACCACAAGCCATCTGCCACCACTGTGTGCATCTCAGCATGGGACAAATTCCAGCTAGCTGGCTGTGGTGGAGTTGTTGTCCAGGAAGGAGCCACGCTTTGGCTATTTTTTATTGCTTGAACATGCATTTGTTGTATCAGATAATGTGGAGCAGGAGTAGATGTCATGTTCCTCTGTTTCCACTGCCACTGTGTGCCCTGTGAGCCCCAGAAGAGAGCCAGTTCTTCCCCATGCTTCTGTGGGTGAGAGGTGCCCAATCTCTCTTGGGTTTCCAATGTGGGTGGAGGTCTCCTCAACAAGAGCTCTGAACCAGAGCTCTGAACACCTCCCTCTGCCCTGCACAGGTACAGGTGTTGTGTCACCTCCCAAACACTGCTTGCACTGGAATAAGCTGCCCAGAGAGGGTGTGGAGTCTCCATCTCTGGAGATGTTCAAACCCACCTGGACCTTTTCCTGTGCAACCTGGTGTAGGGAACCTGCTTTGGCAGGGGGATTGGACTGGATGATCTCCAGAGGTCCCTTCCAACCCCACCAGGCTATGATTCTGTGCTCTGGCACAGAGCATCACAAAGCATGTCCGTCAGCATATGAGCTGGGGTTGCCACCCCGGGCTGCTGTGAGGGACTCCGTAGTGTCACGGGTTTATCCCTTCCTCTTGCCCTTGAGCAAACCCCCTTGGGATGGCTGAAGGCTTACCTGCCAGGCAGCCCAGGCAGCTTCACATCCCATCTCAGCATCCCTCCCTTGTAGCGTTAGAAGTGGGTGGGCAAGGATCTGGACCCCGGGGTTGGTGGGGTACCCCCTGGCAGCAGGGAGAGGAGGTCCCTGGGAGGCAGCAGAAGCCAAGGTGATGCATTCCCCCTTCTGCTGGTGTCCCTTGCTGTGGAGAAGGCAATTTCCCTGCCTGTATGCTGTGAAAACCATCCTCCTGGCACTGAACCTTGTCCTTGGATGTGAGTGGCTCAGTAGGACGTGCAGGCATTATAGCACCCAGCTCACCGTGTTGACACAGGCTCCTGGGAGAACAGCATCAATAGCAGGTGAATATTAATACTAACAGGAGGAGACAGAGCCATTGTTTACCCTGCTTTTGTTAATCAGTTTGTTTCCATTCGTGATCCCAAAATGAAATTAAAAGGCTGTTTACACTGCTGAATTGTCATCTGCTCCAGCAGGTAAAAGCACTTTGGCAGAGAAATAATGGAGCCATGGACAGATTTGTGTCAAAAATATGTGCATATTTTCCCACCGAAGGATTTGTTTGAAATGAGCTGGAATCTCATGCCTTTGTGTTTAAATAAAACATCAGCCAACAGCCACCCACACATGCTGCTGGGATGCTGTGGCCCTGGAACAAGTTCACCTTAAAACCAGCTGAGCTGAAGACTTTTTCCATGCCAGATTCAAAGGTGATTTTTTCCAAGACCAAAGATGGCCTTGGGGGGTAGCTTAAGGATTCAGAATATGTTTGAAGGAAAAATCCAATCCTGACACCAAAGAAAGATGGGAGAGTGTGCACAGGGCTGCAGTTTGTCCTCAAAAGCTTGTGCTAAATTGCAGTGGAGGGGGAGGACAAGGTATTTCTGTCTCAACAGCAAGAGCCAAATTATTTTCTCTGGTGCTGCAGTGCAACCCAGCACAGAATGGGGCCCTTGCACCTGCCTCAAAAGGCTGAAAAATCCAATTCTGATCATTTTTGCTCCAGCAGCACTAAATTTATAACCCAGCACAAGGAAGACAAGATCTAAAAACCAATTTAGCAAAAAATAGCCTTTGCAACTAAAAATTAATGCTTCGAACGGCCTAAATGAAGCTTGAAAATAGCTTTTTTTCTGCTCCAACCGATGATTCACGTGCCTATTTGCAAACAATTCAAATGCAGTAAATTGAGAGGAAATATAAATCAGGTTCCTAAGTGAAGCTGCATAAATCCAATAAATGATTGATGAGAGAATCCTGTTTTAAGACGCTGCTGTCTGTCTCCAGTGCTGAGGCAGAAAATAATGGGGCCTTCGCCTCTTTGGTCTGTGCTGAATGAAGCGAGTTTGCACCGACCTCTGGTCCTCACTCAAGGTCAGAGGCAGCTTTCTCTCTCCACCTGGCCAAGCTGCCCAAAAAGAGAAGAGCAAAGTAAGGCTGTGCTCACCCAAGGGCCTGGCAGGGATCATTGTGGTCTCTCCCCCAGAGAGGAGGAGGGGAATGGACTCACCGTGCTGCAGAGGAGCCAGAGCCTGCAGTGCAGCCCTCCAAGGGGTTTGGTGGTCCCACAGAAACGTGGTTGCTGACATGGACCTGGTGCCACGTGCACCAAAAGCACGACTCAGCCAGCCTGGAGCTGTGCCCTGGCTCGGGGCAAAGGAGCGGCCGTGCCTGACCAGTGCTGGCTCTGCAGCTGGACCTTGCCGTGCTCCTCTGCTCGCAGGGCAGGTCTGGGGCTGGATGTGCCCTGGTGAGAAGCTCCTGGCGGCTTTGTGCTCTCTGCTTTACTCTGCATGTGGGGACATGGCTCCTGCTGGCACATGGGCAGTCTCAGCTCTGCTCTTGGAGCACAACTTCCAAGCTGGAAAAATGGCTGGAGTTGGCATGTTCCCAGAGCTGATGACTGTGGCAGATGAACAATAGTGCAGAGACCAGAATATCTACCCAGGATTTACTCAAATCCAGCTAAGGCTTCTGCATGCTGCAAGCTATCCTGGGGCTGCTGGCGCAGTGCAGTGTCCAAACCTTTGACTGGAGGTGCAGGGGTAACCCACTGTACATGGGAGCTGTTTGCCAGAAAGGGGGTTGTGGCCAGAACACAATCCCAGAATTGCCTGGGTTGGAAAAGCCCTTTGAGATCATCGAGTCCAACCATGAACCCAACACTGACCAGTCCCCGACTGAGCCCTGTCCCTCAGCACTGTGTCTGCACGACTCTTCAATCCCTCCAGGGATGGGGACTCCACCACTGCCCTGGGCAACCCCTTCCCATGCCTCAGAACCCTTTCAGCGAAGAAATTCTTCCTCACATCCCATCTCAACTGCCCTGGGCACAACTGGAGCCCATTTCCTCTTGTCCTGTCCCTTGGTCCTTGGTTGAACAGACTGAGCATGTTTCTCATGTGTAGTTCCTGGCCATTGTTCCTTGTTTTCCTTGTGACCAGCAGCTCCAGTGGTGACTGTGCCTGGGGTGCTGGGTGATCTGTGCTCTTCCCCAGCTCTGTTTCTGGCAGAATCACCCATGCAGTGTGCAGGGCAGATAGCCAGCTCTGGGGCCCCACACCAGCTTCTGATTGGTGTCTGATGTGAGCACCAAGCCTGCAGTGGGTGGTGAATCTTTAACATACCAGCAGCTCAGTCAGCAAACCCCTAAGGGAAGTCAGTCTGAGAAACAGAAGGGATCTGGGTACCCTGTCCAGCACAGAGCTGGTGCCAGAATATCCTGAGTCCCCTGAAGGACTGGTTGCTTGTCCTGCTTGGCTTGAACAGCTCTGCAGGCATTTGCAGACTGGGGTATGTCCCATGTTGCTGATGCAGCCCTGATGACTGGCAGCCCCAAGCAGCTTTTTCCATCCACAGAGTGATGGGTGCATTGGGAGAGGGACAGCTCTCACACTACTTGCAGCCCTGGAGTGGAGTGTGATACTTCTGGGTTGCCGCTTTTCCCATCTTTTCTGAAGAAGGAGAACCTGAGAAAATAAACAGCGGATTCCTGGGGACAACATGATGCTAGACTGTGTCCCCATGTTCCTGCCTTGATCTCTGTGACCTTGGGTGGTATCAGAGCAGATCACCCCTGAATAGACCTTGCATTTCACCTCAACCATTGCCCTGTCCTGCCCCACCATCAAGTTGCTGAAATGTGAGATGAGAGGACGGTTTGCTTAGGCAGCACAGCCGGCAACGTGATGCTCTGGCTACCAGGGTGCCAGGATGACCCTGGGCAAAAAACAGAGCCGTGTTGTTCCCTGCTTTGCCTTGGGATTGGGAGGTTCAACCACTTTTTTTCTTCACCTGGCAGGTCAAGACAGCTGCCATCAGCTCCTGCTTCTGTGCAGCCTGGCATAAATCAGCATCAGTGGAACAAAGTGGCTTGTCTCCGCTCCAAGTTGTCCGTGTTGGATTTGGCTCTGACACAAGTTTTCATGAAAAATTTATTTTGTGAGAAAATGAATTTTCAATCAAACTAGGCATTTCTGCATAAAATATATTGACATTTTCCCTTTTTTTTTTTTTTTTTTCAATGATACTGTTCCCTTCCTTTCTTCTCTCACCCTCATCCAGAGACAAGCACAAAAATAATTCAGAAGCAGTGTTAATTTTTCAGTGAAGGTGTCTGGGTTTGGGTAACAGAGGACTGCATATTTTTAGAGAAAATCAAATATTTTTCATCAAAACTGAGGAAAAGTCAGTTTTCAGAAATGAAGCCAACAACTGTTAGAGTAGTGGGGAAATGATAACTGTCTGATAATCAGTTTGCAGAGAGAAAATGGGATCTGAAACAAGCCAGGCTGCAGCACAGGAGGAGGATGCTGTGTCCCACCCAGCCTCTTGGCTCTGACCATGCAGAGCAATGGGAAGAGTGGGGACAACAGCGTCAGTGGTCTTGGGTCCCTCCTCCTGCTCATGGCTAAAAGCCCAAGATATGCTTCACCCTGAGGGAGTTCACTGGGGCTGTCCTGCTCACAGCAGGCTCTGCCCAGTCCTCCTTTCCATCCTAATGAGGCTGGATCAGGCACCAAATTACTCTACCCCAGTGACAAACAGCATGTTGGGCACAGAAATGAAGAGGCAGCGTCTGGGGTCCCGAGGGACACCCGCTCTGTGATGGAGCTGATTTCCACACACCCAAGTGGGCTGGCTGCTGCTGGGGAGGTTGCCAGCCCCTGGTGCCCTGGGTTTAGCTTTCTTCTGCCCTGTTTCTGCCTGGCCCATTGACACGCCGAGGAAAGCTCAGCTTTGCAAAAGCTCCATGTGACAAAAGTCTCTTACAAAGGCAAAGGCTTGGCTTCTTCAAGCCATGATGTATCTGCCCTGTATCTGCCATTCCTCCCAGGAGGTGACTGGAGGTCCTCCATCCTTTGGGTGTTTGGCTCAAGGCCAGCACGGGAGCCTGGGCTGTGGCCATGCGACAACCACACCGGATCAAGCAGCAGCTTCTGAGCGATGCAGAACAAAATGTCCCACATTCCCACCCCTGTGTTTTGAGGGGCAGAGACCACATCTCCCCACATAACACTTTGCTTTTATCACAGCTGAGCTAATCAGTGAGAAAGGTCTTTGGGGCTTCCCCAGATGTCCTTGCTGAAGTTATCTGATGTTAACTCATAACCTGTGACCCCACAACAGCCCTGAGCAGGCTGTTCATTTCCACTCCCTCAGCTCATCCTGGGAGCAAAGGGTGCTGGTACAAGAGAGGTTTTGGGATCCCAGCAGTTGAAGTACAGCAGTTGAAGCTGTCAAGTCACTGTACTCTATCTGCTGTATGGGGGATCCTACTGGCTGCCCTTCAGAGGAGCAGAGCTGGCTCTGGAGAGGCCTCAGCAAGATTCATCCCACCAGCTGTGGCTGGCAGCTGGCTCAGGCACACGGCCTTGGGAAATTTTTGTCATTTTCCAGCTCTTGCTCTTTTGCAGGACTAGCAGAATTTCTGAGTGTAGAGACATTTGTCAATTAGCATAATTAAAGCACTGCAAACTCATCCAGATTCGCAGATCCCCGTGCTGGCTCCCCTGAGACTCACCACTTCTCTCCCATGAATTATTTATTGGCAGGGCTGTTTCAAACAGGCCCCCTCTGTCTGCTGCGTCTGCTCCAGATTTCGTCTCTCCGAGTGGAGACAATGCTGTGCTCCTCCGAGGCAGAGCGTGGGGAAAGGAACGACTCCATTTGCCACAGCCCTTCCTTTTACTCTGCCCATCAGGTGAGAACAAGGGAACTCCCTTGAAACTGTGGGGCTGCCTGTCGAGAGTGAGCTGAAGGAAATGTCTGTGCCAGCAGCAGAGATTCCCATGGAGCTGCCTGTAGCACAACCGGGTCTTCACAAACACGCACACAGAACTGCAGGGTTGGAAGGGACCTCAGGAGATCATCTAGTCCAGCCTCCATGTGCATTGTCAACAGGAGCTCAGGGCGCCTGGCACCTCTGCCCTGCACAAATATTTGCCCATTTCTCCTTGCATGGGGTGTTAGGGCTTTGCATGGGACAGACTGTGACATCTTTCCAGCCCCATGTGCTGTGGGGAAGGCGAAGGGTCAGTCTGCCAGCAGTCACACTGCATCCAGGCATCCCAAGCTCTCTTGTGTGCTCCCCTTCTCCCATGGCACTTGAGCTCTAGTGAGAGCATCCATTCACTGGCTCGCTTGCCAGAAAACACGTTTCCCTGGTTCAAGCACACAAAAAATAAGAGATAACACAAGAGAGAGAGACAGAGAAAGGCAGGAACAAGTGGTAAGTACATAGAGATCTTGCTTGTGTTTGCAGGCTCTCCCTGACAGAGCTGAGTATGTGTTTGTAAATCCCACATCGGAAGAATACAAATATTTGTGCTGCAGAAACACTTCTGATGAAGTCCTGGTGCTCTCTTTCTCAATTCCTTTTAGCCTTTTGGAGGACCGTGTGCTTCTTGGTCTGGGGGAGCCCTGCAGACAGCGTGGCTCTGGAAGGCAAACCCCTGAATGCTGCAGCTCCTTCCTTGTCCCATGGCTGTGAAAGCTCCTCACCAGCAGCATCCACAGCACCAGGAGCTCAGCACTGCCCACCAAAGATGGGCAAAGTTGCAGCCACTTTCCTTGCATTTCTCAGCAGTGTTTGAGGAGCAGAGTGGGGCCAAAGCAAGAATGCAGCTTGTCACGGGCAGGGTTTGTGCTGCAGCTACACCCTGTGCTCACAGCTGGGCTCCTGCCTGTCCTGGCACAGCTCAGACCCAGGTTTGGGACCCAAAAGACCTGGGTGGCCTCAGGGGCAGGGATTGTGGGCCCCTCACTCCAAGAAGGACATGGAGGTGCTGGAGCGTGTCCAGAGAAGGGAACGGAGCTGGGGAAGGGTCTGGAGCACAAGTGTGCTGAGTTCCCAGCTGAGGGAACTGAGGGTGCTGAGCCTGGAGAAAAGGAGGCTGAGGGGAGACCTTCTGGCTCTGTCCAAGTCCCTGCAAGGAGGGTGGAGAGAGGTGGGGCCGGGTCTGTTGAACCAAGGACCAAGGGACAGGACAAGAGGAAATGGGCTCCAGTTGTGCCCAGGGCAGTTGAGATTGGATGTGAGGAAGAATTTATTTGCTGAAAGGGTTCTGAGGCATTGGAAGGGGTTGCCCAGGGCAGTGGTGGAGTCCCCATCCCTGGAGGGATTGAAGAGTCGTGTAGACACAGTGCTGAGGGACATGGGTCAGTGGGGGACTGGTCAGTGTTTGGTTCATGGTTGGACTCGATGAGCTTCAAGGGCTTTTCCAATCCAGGTGATTCTGGGATTGGGTGATTCTGTGAAATCCAAATGCAGTGGGTGGTTCCAGTGCTGAGTGTGTCCAGGTGTCAGTCGCTGTGTACAGCTTTGCTGAGCAGTGGTGCAAAATGATCTGAAGATCGAGTACGTGGGTGTGAAATGATGCTGGGGCAAGGAGTGGTCCAGTAAGACCAGAGCTGCGCTTTCCAGTCTGATGTGCTGGGCTGATGTTTCACTCTGGACCTTGGTTTGGTGAGGGATTTTGGAGTTGCAAATTCAGCCCTAAAAAGTTGCTATCTGCCAAAATTTTAGATGCCTGTGCAGTTATCCTCTCCCCACCCATGAATATGCATAGGGACGTGGCTTTTAATAACATAAGCACTTGCTATTTGATCTCCTGGAGCTGTGCCAGCCCTGAGGCTGCTATGGGAGGGAATGGCAGTAGTGGGGGCTGAACTGGGATTGGTGCTAGATGGGAGATTTCTGGTTCTTTGCTATCATGGGCCCTTTTGTTGCCTGCCAAGGGGGGCAGTGGGGACTCCTGGCAATGCTGGTGGTGGGCTTCACTGGATATAGAGCTGAAAGCTTTGTACTAGGAGTCTGGAGTGTTTATTCTGGAGAGCCCTGGCTCTTGCCATGCTCATCAGAAGGTGTGATCACACCTGCAGCAGCAAGGCCCCCATGTGTAATTTTCAGCTCCTGTCCCCTTTGTTAAATCAGACGAGGCGAGAAATGGTACAATGCAGTTGGGGGCTATTGTGAAAAACCTCTGCAAAGGATTTTCACAGTGTGATGGAAGCTAGAATATTCATCTGGGCTTCTTAGTTTTTATTTCTATTTATTTATTTATTTATTTGTTTTCCTGGAGACTGCTGTTGCTGATGTATTATTTATACAGCAGGAAATTAGACTCTGAGGACTCAAGTATTCTTCAAATATGCTTCCTAATTCTGTCAATTAAGAATGCACAGGCTGCTGGGTCTCTGGCTTGAGAAGAGCTCCAGAGGAGTGAAAGCTGCCCCTGGTCATTGCTCTGATGTGCTGCATTAACGGCACTCTATAGACATTTCAGCTGGAGAAAACAGATCTTGGTCCCAAAATCAAATGTGTGAGATGCTGGGAGTGTTATAGACAGCAGCTCTTGCTGACTGCAATGGGACAAATAACTTCCCTGTGCTCTGGAAAGGAAATACTGAAGCCCTGAATGTGTGGCCTCTTGTTGTTGTGTTCTGTAATGAAATCTGGTGCTTTTCATTGCTATTAACAAATGGCTGCCAAAGCTGGGACACCACTGTTAAGAGTTAGGGGTCATTTACTCTCTAATTAATGCTTCATGTGCTCCCAGTGTAGTTCTAGATTAAATGAGCTGGCAGGTAATTAATACATAAAAGAGCATCATCTCTACTTTACCACCTTTTCTTAACCAACAGGCATTTGTGTATGGGTTTGGAAGTCTCCTCTGCACCAGGGCGTGGGGAGGTGTTCCTGGCCGTGGAAGAGGGCTTGGGCACAGGGCTGCAGGATGGACTGTTCTTGCCTCCCATGGGAAAGGGAATGTCACAGGGCAGGGGGAAGGAGGAAGCAGACTGACCCTGAAATGCAGTTGGACTTGGGGCTGCACCTCGAGCTTCCAGCACCAAGCTGGGAAACAGAGTGTTGCCTTCTACAGCAAAATGCTCAGCCCTGATCTGTGACTGAAGATGTTCATTTTGTAGCCAGGAAGAAGCAGTGGGGGGTTGAGGCCGTGCTTGCCAGCACAGTTGCCAATGCTTTGGTGCATTTTCTGCAGAAGGATGTCAGGCACAGGAAGATCTAAATGCTTGTGTGTTGCTATGAGAAAGGTGAGACTTCTCAGAGGACAACCCCTTCGTCCCCTCCTGTCTCTTATGGGCTGAACAAGATCCCTCCTACCACCCCACGAACACTCTGTGCTCTCTGGCTGAGGGAAGGAGGTTTATGGCTGCTGCACAGTTTTCCTTTTTTTTCTTTGCTACAAATTTAATGTCCACTGCAAATGCAGATCTCCATTTGGAGGAGGAATAAATGCCTGCAGTGTCTGCTCTGCACAGACGTGATAACTCATTGTGGAGGACAGGGACACATCACTCTGTGCAGCGCTTGCGCGAGTCCTGCCCAAGGGCTCTGGGGACGGGAGTGGCAGTATGGGCAAGCACCCTCACTGCTCTAGGTTGGGGCTGGACAGGTGATCCCTCTTCTCCTGGGGTGCTCTTCAGTACTGCACACCAAGGACCAGTCCAGAAAAGGATTGATTCCTCTGTGTCCCTGGGAGCATGGATCTGGCCCCTGTGCAGGGCAGAGATGCCCCCACCACTCTTCAGCTCTTCCCAGTCCCCAAAGCCTTGCAGATGACACCACAGTGACTGACATCCCACGGCCTGTGTGAAGTGAGCCGTGGATCCCTGGTCACAGGGGAGGAGAAAAATAATTTATCTTGTTTTCTGTAACCCTTAATGGCCTTAGCAATGTTTCTCTCTCTCTCTCCTTTGTCAACTAAGCAAGTTTTCCCTCCCAGTCTTCTGTAGCACCATCCCGTGTTGAAAACCCTACCTTCTGGGAGCATGAGTTTAATTTTTAAAGTGGTTTGTAGTCATGATAGCTGCAGAAAAAAGATGAAATAACTCACCCATTGGGATTCACACAGCAAAACCACAAATCAACAGATCTGCAATGCTGATTAGCTGAAATAAATGCCATATGCTGTTTTAGTGCTTGTGTGTCACATAGACTTGTGCATGGGGTCCTGGACATGGAAAGTGTCCTTTCCACTGTTTTCCAAGTGGCTGTGCAGCCAGAGCCCAAAACATGAGCACGTCCCTGTGCAAGTAGCTTTGCATGAGAAGCAGAGATGCTGGAGGGTGAGTGTGGCCCCTGTGCTACTTTCATGGTTGCTGTAGAGTGGTAGAGCATTGATGGTCCTGTCTCAGCTTCCCCAGGAGCATGGAGTTAGTACCACTGTCAGTAGAGTGCTTCAGAGCAGAGCTGAGAATAGCTCTGATGATGAGGGTGCCTCACCCTTCTTAATCCATAGTCTCATCTTTTTTGGCCTCGACAATGCCCAATGCCCCCACGCAGGTGCTTTCCAGAATCTGTCTCTTAATGTGTCCCTGTGTCCCTGACCATTACTTTTTGTTTTCCTGCCTGCTGTTGGGTGCAGCACAACACCTTGGTCATCTCCATCTCATATCCACTGACAGTCCCTCTGTCTTGTCCTCCCATGCCTGCTGTTGAGGTGACAGTGCCCTCAATTCCATTTTGCCCTTGTGTTGGTTTCTAGCTCTGCTTCTCGGCAATGCACGTGGCCAAGAGCAGCGTATCCTCCCTTTGTGCACAGCGTGGCCCAGCACTGACCCTCGGATGGTGTGTGAAACCAACAGAGGGATAAACAGAGAGCAAGACTCATCTCTGAATCACAAAGGATTCAACTCATGTATTGAGTTAGAGAGAGAAAAGCTGCAGGCAGGCACTCACAAGCAGGCTATTTCTGCTTTAAAGAAGCTCATGAAATATAAACCACACGTGGCATTAGACTGCTCCCTGTCCTTCATGCTTATGGAGGAATAAATGCTTTTCTTTTCAGCTCTAGTGAATGCAGGGCTGAGGCTCTCCATCTGAAAAGGCTGGGTTTGCTATGGAAACCAGTCCCTGTTATGACAGCTCTCCAGTCCTCATCCAGAAAGGAGTCAGAGACAAGGCTCCTGGGCTGGAAACAATGAACACAAGATGCTGATCCTCTTCTGCACCTCGCTGGGGCAAGTGTGGAGTAACTCCCTGCTTGGCTGGCCTTGCTCTCAATTTGGGAGGGCAGTAATGGAGAGGGAGAAGCAAAGCAGAAAGTTCCCCATTCTGCTCCTTTCAAAACTGGTCCTTTTCTTCCTTGCTATTCCTATCCTCTATTCTTCTTCTTTTTCAATCCTGCCAGGTAGGAAAGTATAGAAATGTAAGCCACAATGTTCTAAAGAGGCAGTACGCTTACAAAACAAGGATATATGTGGTTAAAAGTTTGCATTGCAATGGATTATTCCCGCTTTTCTACTTCTCACCACGAGACAGAGCTTTTCAGGGACCTTCCAGCTGACTCCTGGGGATGACTGTGCTCTGCAAAGGGCTGTGGGTGAGAATAAAGAGCAGGACAGTCCTGGAGGGCAATTACCTCTCATTCTTGGACATCTCTGTCACAGGCATGATGCTCAGCAGAGATGTGGTGCAATGATCAGGAACCAAAGAAGCCATCAGGGCTTTGCCTACACACGTGACTCAGCCTCTGCCTCTGCTTCCAAGGCTGTCCATAGATGAGCAGCTCTCTGCAGAGTTAGAAGACATCAGAAAGAAGGGTCTGTAAAGCAGCAAGGCTTCTAGTGAGGTGAAACCTGCTACGCTCAGGGTCCACCCAAGTTCTCACTGAAGACCCTTGCAGGAGGTGTCACTTCAAAAAAAAAGATGGATCAGACTAATATGGATGTTGGACATCTGCTCTGGTTGTCCAGTGACATTTATTTGACCAAACATGAATGTCCACATCTTTGCTCTCTTTACAGTCAGTGGAGTCCAGAACATGATAGTTCTTTTTCTAAACACCTGCACTTGTTCTGTGGAATTGTGTCCCAGAGTCTGTAGCCCAGACTGATCAGATCCCTTCCCTCAAATCAGAACAGTGAAATGCCTCTGCTAACGTCATCTAACCTCTGGGATTTGTGGTACACAGCAAAGCTGTGCTTGGATCAGAGATGGCCCTTTAAAAGGGGGGAAAACAGGATCTTGTAAGACTTATGGCTGCCATGGATCATCTCCAGGACCATTTCTGGGGCGTCCCTGGCCCTCACATTCTCCACAGTAACCCCCCAGCCAGTCCCCAGCATCTCTGCTGGAAGTGGGAGAGTCTCTGCTGCTTCTGCAGCTGACACCAGGTCCGTAAATCAGTGCACCCCCTCCTGCCTGCCTGGCCTCCCCAGGAGTACTTAAATCAACTCCAAATGAGCTCCTTTAAGGAAATTTAGGCAATCAGTGGTGAATTATTGCAAGGCACAAGGGCTTTCTTAAAAGCGATGAGCACTTATTGGTCATCTGGACTCCAGAAGGCACAGCCCTTTAAATCAAACCCCTCAGGTCGGACTCAGCATCTCCTCTGCCGTGCTTCCTTGAGCAGGGTCTGTGCTGCTGGGTTGTCTACATCCCCCTCCCTGCCTGCTGTCCCTTCCAACCGTCCCCTTCGATGCGATCCCTGTGCGTTCTGCTCCCTGGTTTCAAACCCGCCTTTGCTAACCTGGTTTTTCATTCTGAGGACAGTGTGTGCTCAGGCTTGGGCTGGTTTTAAGGCCTTCTAGAGCTCCTTCCACACTACCCTGCTTGGAGCTGCATGGAGGCTGGCTAAAATCAGAAAATCTTGGAAAATTATACCCTGTTGCTCAGGAAAGGGGTGTCACTCTCTACAGGGGGGTGCTGTGCTTTGTGATCCTGTCACTGAGCCTTTCCTCAACCACTGCGTGTGCAAACAGCAGCTACATACCTCAGCTTCAATTAGGGAAGGAAATTCTCAGAGAACACACAGTTTGGGACATTTCATTCATCTCCTTTCTGAGGTTTGGGAAAATAGATGAATTAACATTTTTTGTTGTCTTTGCAAAACAAAAAAAAAGGGCATTAGAAAGAAAGCTGTGATGAGCTCCTGAATCCAGGAGCTGGGACTTCAAAAAAATCTGCTACATATCCTAAGATCAGTGATAAAATCCTGAAAACCTGCAGTGTGAGAGTGCCTACACATGTCCCTGGCTTTGATGGCCAAGCTGGGGCTCAGGTGGGACTCCTGCTCCTTCCTGCCCTTCCCTTGTCTTTCCAGGGCTGTACCAGTGAGGGGGAGAATGGGATCAGAGCAGCCTGTGAATAATGAGTCACCTGATCCACTAATTTCCATGTTGTGTGGTGACAGTGAGTGGCAGCTCTGTAACCTCACTCGGGGAGGTCACTGTGTGGGCCATATTCTGTCAAGGAAATCACAGGTAATGTTTTGACTTCCATCTTTGAATTCCTCTAGTTTAAAGGCGTTTCAGAGTTCCCTCTTATTTTGTCTGCAATGTTGGTGTCAAGGGAGTTGTAATCAAATGTCATCCCTCCCCCAAAATATTTAACCTGCAGATGAGAGCTGTTTTGATTTCTGAGTGAGGCTGGGGCATTTTTAGGTGCAGAAAGTGAAGCAAGGACTGGAGTTCAGCATGGGGAAGAGGTTGCAGTAGCAGCTGTAGTGCTCAGTTGTGTGGCAGCTCTTTGGAAAATGATGTCTTAGGAGAAAAGGATGGCAAACCCTTGATGGCCTCCCTCTCTCTGAGCCCTGACATCTTTTCACTTGAGCATTTACTAATTATTTCTCAACATGAAGGCTGCTATATTTGCTGTCTAACCTTGAAGATACTTCTCTGGCCCTGATCACTCTACCAACACCAAATCCCCTTCCTGCCGTGCACTGAGTCATATGACCCAACTATAGAATAGGGCACAGCAGCTCTCTCTTCTATTTAGGGGATGTGGCATCCACGTGCTCCTTAGGTATTCAGTGGATGTGAGAAGTCCTGGAGTTAGTGAGTCTCATAACTTTTCTCTGTTTTGGGTGAAGGACAGTGTGTTCCCACGGCACAGTGACATGCAGGGCTGCAGCACCCGGGCGGCTGTTGGGTGTTTGAGGCATTCTTGTGCAGGATGCTCCCTCTCCCCTACTGCTCTGACTGCAAGTGCAGACATAAACGAGCTCCATCACCTCTGTCAGTCCCACTGGCACCCACCTGCAGCTGTGGGGTTGGGATACCTCCAAAAATCATGAACCCCAAATAATTCATGATGGCTTGTGAGGGAAGCCTGCCTTTGCTTCTGCCATCAAGGGTGAAAGAGAGATTCAGGAGCCAAGACTGAGTCAGAATGCTCCTTGGTCCATGCAGCCTGGCTGCCTGGCTTTCAACGGCCACCCCCAAGTGAGGTACCCACAATACTGGGGGGTGTGTGCTCTGCAGTTTCTGTTTCTGAGCCCAGATGCAGCCAGCAGTGGAAGGATCCTGAGGGAGCAAGCAGAGGACAGCGTGATCTTACTGCCCGAGTACACAGCAGAGGAGGGAGCCCTGTGTCCTCACCCCTCCTCAGTGGAGCATTTCTGGCTTTTAATTCCCAGATGTGTCATGTCAAATACAAAAGCAGTCCTCTGAGCGGGGACTGAAATAGAACCTGTCCTGGTCTCAGGTTCAGCTCCTGCCTCCTTCTTTGCAGGTATTTGTCATGGCAGACCCATGCTGAACACATTTCATTTTTCAGTCCTTCTTGCCAAGGTTACTGATCCAGCCCTTCATTGTGCTTATTGGTTCCTCCTGAATCCACTTGGATGTGGTTATGGTCTTGAGAGTTCAGATGCCTGAAGTGGCCCCCCTTTCTCTGGAGTCTCCCACCAGCCATTGAGATGCTGCTTAGTGATGCACAAGTATAGCTTTAAAGCTTGTGAATTTGCCAGTGAGGTGCAGGTAGACATGTTTGAGTTACATAGAGCACTAGGTTTATGAAGGAGCTGATGTGATGCTCCTATGTCATCATCATCATTATGAATTGATTCCACTTGTGTCTTTTGCTAGAAACTGATGATTTTTAACCTGCATATGGGATCTGACAGCTCTGCTCCCAGGATACATATGCCTTGGACCAGCCCTGAGTAGCTGCTGAGGAATGGCTCTTCAGTCTGAGCAGATGTGTGAGGCCACCACTTTGCTCTGGGATCTCACCAGTCTTCAGGGCCTGTCCAGTCTAGATAGTCTATGTGAAAAGCATCATCTTGTGACACTGTAATGAGAGCTTCAGCTGATCATCTTAAGAGGCATGTTCTTGGTTGTTAGAAGATCACAATTTATAGACAGGGACTTTGCTCTCCACCCTTTTAAGTAGTCTGTCTGTTTTCCTAGGATCTCTCTCATGTTCTGTCCACTAACTCACTGTTGTTAAAAGTGTCTAAAAATACATAGAACCCCTTATATGCAAGAATATCTCAATTCACTTCTTCATTTTTGCTCAGGGACACAACATCTGCTTTTGCTTGGGAAGTGCTGTGTTTGGCCACCCTCTCTCAGTTCTTCCAGTCTGGCATACCAGTGCTGTGAAAGTGACTGGGATGGCACTGGTAGCAGTGCCTTGGTTGTTTCCAGTCCGCCTGGGTTTCTGGAGCTGATGTAAACTCGTCTTATAAAGTTGTTTTCTCTTTCTAACGTTGGAGTCACTGGAGAGGCCATGGTCTAAAATGTCAGACTATTTGTACTTTCTTTTGGGGATAACAGGTCAGTGACTTCATCTGATGTTCAGCTCAGACCATTTCTCTTAAAGGTTGGTCCTTCTCGATGTCACACCAGTGCATTCATTAGTTCAAATTTCATGCAAATATGATTTGAAATGTTCTTAACGATCTCAGACAAAGCTGTGACCCCTTCCCTCGACTTTGCATATCATTTCAGATCATCCACAGAGACAGGGTGATTGATGGCAAATTTACACTGGGGTCCAGCTGACCTCTTACAAGGGTGGGTGAGAGAAATGCAGGAGAGCCAGAGGTGATGATGTGGTCCTTTAGAGGATGTGTCACTGGTGTGGAAGACCAAGTGGCATCTTCTGCTCCATCAAAGCCAATTCCATATGTCCTTTAAAGTACCACGCATTCTCCATGTCTTCCATATCCACCAACACAGAACTGAATTGAAGCTTTTTGGCCTATCCCTGTTATCCTGAGGGTTTCTTCTCTCGGATTAGGTAGTTTGTAACTAGCTCATGAGTTAAAAATGCTGATTCCATGCCTCTTGTATTTAATTTGTCTCCTGTGCTGAATTGTTTGTGTCTCAGTGGTTACAGAATCTATATTCAAATGAGTGGTCTCTAGCTGCCAAGCATTTATTTATATATATGTTTGTTTTTATAAATCAGTGCCCTTCATCACCCATTTATTAATTTCTGCAAGGCCATGCAAGTCTCAGATGCACTGAAGCTTACAAGCATCTTAGCAGAAACCTTACGTGTCCCTTGTTGCTCTTCAGTTCTCTCTCTTTCTTATTTAGATTTTCTTCTCAGTCTCTTATAAATGTCTTCCCTGGAAAACATGGGCTTCCTGGTATTGTTGTGACTATCAGGAATAGCTGAACTGCCCTCCAGGCATGAGGGCTCCTGTGGTTCTGGAAGCTGTGAGTCTGCTTCTCCTGACATGCCAAAATTATTTTGCCAGCATTACAGAAATTGCTTTGGTTCTGTGCATTTATTTTACTATTAAGCCTTAACATTTTTTTTCCAGAGATTGCTGTGCTGCCTTGTACCTGTTCTTCAGCAGCTGTTTTAAGTACTCAGACTTCCACATTTGCCTTGAGTATCTTCTCCCTCTTTTTTGAAGTTCCTTCCTTTATAAATGGTTTTAAGCACATTTACTCTCCTTCTTTCTCAGAGTTTTGTGTCACATTTGCTTCTCCTCTAGAGAGAAATTTCTTGTGTGCCATGAGATATGACTTTCATTGCACAAACCACTTGGACTGCAGCTGGTTTAAGTTGGAAGATTTTGGTGAAGTTCTGACTTGTATGTGGAGCAGAGCTGGGGCAGGGGGACTTTTATTACCATCTGTCATAGCCTGGGAGTTTTTATATCTCTGAAAGGTGATGTTTTGATGTTCCTTTTTCTCCAAACATTTTCTCCTGAAAAATCTCTTTTTGTAGAGCAGCAGATGTCCTTCCCTTGCATAAGGATGACAAAAGGGAGGCCCAGTAACACTGACCTGTGGTGTGCTGCTCTGAGTGATGGTTTTACATCCAGATACTCTGTTCCAATGCAATGCAAAAATTGAGCTGGGACTATTTTATTCAAAAGTTTCTGATTTTATTTTTTTCCAGCTCTTTGCAAACAACCTGCTTAGGTTTGACCTGGTGTTTGTTTGGTTCACTGGCTCTCTGCAGCTCTATCTTCATGTGGGTACCAACCTGACTACATGGGGTAGTGTGCTGTTGCACAGCTCGTTTCTGAGGTTCAAATTTGAAATAGAGAGGACAGACAACATGTTTTCCCCTCTGGTCTTTCCATATCTCCTTGTTGATGAGCCCTGCTGTAGTGCCTGGTAGGGCAGTTGCTCCAGCTCAGTTAATTTATTGTGCTACACTGATTCCTTCTGTTCTTTTCTAGGGTTCTGCAACCCTTAGGACACACAATTAAGACATTTCAACCTGTTTACAGGGCTGGTCTTCCAAGTTCACCTGTGGATAATGCTCTTTCTCTCTCCACTTCTGTAAGTTTCTGGGTGTTTTGGTTAAGCAAGAACATCAGAACCTAAGAGCTGTTGTGATGGCGATCGATAATAACAATTGTATTCTTTCTGATAGTCTCCAGGAGCCCCAGGCAAGAACTAACATTTGGCAATGCAAGCACAGAGTAAAAATTCACTCCCAAGTAAACCATCTTCCCTTCACTTATTATCAGCCATCATCTTGCAGCTCTCTGGCAGCTCCTCAGATATGGCTCTTTTATCTGTAGCCTTTCCCCTTCACACTGATCACTTGGAAGGCTGATCATTTTCCCCAGAAGTAGCTGCATTTTTCTCGCCTATATCAATCTGCCATTTTTTTTTCCACAACCCTCCCTGTCATTTATCTATTCCCACTAATGCTGAAAGCTTCTCCAGCTCAGTAGGGGCAAATTTAATTAACCTGCTATTTTCTCCCATTCTCATCTAGATCATTAATGAGTCTGGGTCTAATGGTGGTCCCAATGGCAACGTCCTCCTCTTGATATATCAAGCAGTTAACATTAAACTTCAGTTGGGATTTTTCAGCCAGTAGTAGCCATTCCTCCAATCCAATACAAACTGCTGTTTCATGTAACGTTGTCAGGAGTGAGCTGGTTGGTGCTGTAGTGTGTGTTGTTCATCTGCCTGCTTGGCTCATCTAACTGGAGATGAAGGTGCAGGTGAAGGTGATGAAGGTGCCTCATGTCAGGCATATGACAACCAAGTCCCTCATTGCATTGGGCTTATGGGTGAAACAGTTATGCACCAATGGGCAACCCTGCAAGCCTCTCCACACTCAGTTGGCCAAGTGAACCCCTGTCTGCTGAGGTCCATCAACACATGGAGATGGATGCATGCACCCTCACGCTTTCTTGCCATGGTAGGTGGCAAGAAAATGTGTGTGCCATCAGCTTTACAGGCAGCTGAGCTTGAGAACTGCTGTGGAAGTTGTGTTTTAGGTGCTGACAGCTCTTGGGGAGGTTTGCCACTGCAACAGCTACCCTTGTGCCAGTGACTGGCCACGGTTGCTGTTTCACACATCTTGCAGCTCTCCAGCCAGCCAGAGAGGAGGGGATGGGGGATGCTGTGCTGTGGGAACCAGACAGAGTTCCAAGGAAGATGAACAGGAGGACATTGGACTTGTTTGATTTCACTTCAAGCAGCAATTTTGAACAAATCCAGCCATCAGACACGCCACCCCTACCCTGTCACAGGAAACCCCAGAGGGACCTTTCAAATCTAGGATTAGCCACTTCCCTGATAATAGCCTCTGGACACCAGCCACTGACACTAGAGCTAAGAGGCATGCAACACCTTCAGCAGGATTTAAACACGTAAGAGGAGAAAGAAATAGCTGCTGGATTTTAACATTAGCAAATGTCAAACCATACATTTGGGAATGGAAAAAATGTAAGGTGACCTCTAGACTGCCAGGAAAAGGGATGGAATATTTTGATGATGAAGGGGATTTAGGGGTTCAGAAATCATTATCTTAAGGATGAGGGACACATAGTGGCTTCAGCAAAGGATGAGTCAGGGAAGAGTACAGATCCAGAAGGTATTTTATCAGTGCAAGATCTATGTGAAACCACCAGCTGAATCCAACAGCACATACAGCTGGAGACACAGGGAGCGTGGACAGCTCCGGGGCAGGGCACAGAATGGTGAGTGAAGGGAAGCACAAGGCTTTGCTCAGGGCAGAGGGAGACTGAGGTTTGTGACAGTGTGAAGAAGAAAGGCTACTCTGTGGTGATGACTAGAAAAGGGATCAGGCAGGAGACACATCAGCAGAGGCCAGGATAAAAATGATGCAAAGTCAAGAAGAGATTGTCCTCTGGAAACAGCACAGCCTTGGTCCTTGGTCCAAGCATGGGGAAGATGCCCTTCCCTGAGGTGACATTTTATCAGTCTGTGTGGAATTTGTCCGCAATTTCCTCTATTCTCAGCCTGATTTTCTCTGTGTGCCTTCCCCAATAGCTTGGTGTGTCAGGCTGCTGCTGCTTTTTACGCAAGGCTATTGCATGGTGCTGGTTTGACCAAGCTGTCCAACAAGGGAAGCTGGTTTTGGACTGTTTTCTCAGCAAAAGGTGGGGGTGAAGAGGATGTTACCTCATATAATATCTTGGAAGGAAGAGAGCAAGGCAGAGACCAAGGGTGGTGAAGTAGAAATGACAGCATCTAGATCCTGGGTGAACTGAGGTTTTCATCAGGATGTAAATAGTAATGCAGAAGCCTTTCATAGAATCATTTGGTTGGATGATCGAGTTCTGGCTCTCTGTAATCAAGATAAGATTGTCCAAGTTTGCTTAACAATACATCTCTGAAAAAATCCCAAGGGAAGGGAAGGCAGAGACAGAGGCACCAGAAGAAAAGGACAATCTGAAATTCCTAGGTTTACTCCAACATATTCGTGGTTTCCCTGTGCGAGATCGCTGGCCTGATTCCATGCACAAGGCTGGAGGGGTTTACTGGTCTGAGATGGTTTGCTGGGCAGTTTTTGTGGAGTTTTGGATTTGGGATATAAGAGTACTGAAGAGGTTTGTATGCCAAGGCTGACACAAAACACACTTTTTTGAAGCGTGTTGTCTCGATAGTGCCCACTGGAAGTATCAGGGCTTGCTTTCCTTGTCCTTGCTTCTGTCAGAAGTTGCACAAACTATTTCCCTGGGGAAGGGAGTGTTGACTTCCACTTTGGCAGGGAAAATGGAGCAAGGGAAAACGAGGAGTCATTTTTTTCTATCTTCAAATCCACAAGATTTACTCTTCTCTTGCCTTGGCTTACATCAAGTGTGAGAAATCTCGAAGAAAGTAACAGTGAATACACTCGGATGAGCTTTTTCAAGGCTGCAAGAGATGGGATATTCTGCTTGTAAATGGATGCATTTCCTATCAGGGGCTGTTTTGGTGCCTGATGTTATTGCTCTTAACCTCAGCAGTGTCCCGCAGGATTGAACTTCCGAGGTGCATTACTGTGATTCTGATGCAATTTCTGTTCATAATTTGGCCATTTTTTTCCTTTTTTCACTTCAGTGAATTCCTTTAGTGACATGATTCACACTTCCCCAAATCAGCAGCTGGTCCTTGGTCTCCCTCCTTGTACTGAAAGAGGTGAATTAAACAAATAAAGATGGAAATGAAATGGAAAAAAAGTTCACTTCGTATCATGAAATATTAAGAGCCACTTAGTATTACAGGAAATTAGTCCTGCTGCACTAAGACTGCGAGCGACTGAGCTGCAGGGTGTGAAGTGTGTGTCCCTGGGGAGATGTGCAGGTCCTGGCTATATGAAGATGATTGCCTTCAATGAGCTTCATGGTTTGATTGTTTAAATTAAGTAACATGCTTCAGGGGCTTTCTCAGGCAAGGCCCGCGGTGGGACAGCAACGCCTGCGTTGTACACTGCGGAAGCGTAAGGAAAGATTTGTCTGACAGGGCGGTGGTGGAGAGATGTGAATACCTGGTCCTGGAGAAAAACAAGTCTCATTGACTCAGTGCTAAGGAAATCTTTTGTTTCGTCTGAAATGATCCTGAGTGCTTAAGCAACTTGCCTATGGAGGCTTTGAAGTAGCATCTCCAGAGAGGGATGCCCAGCTGAGGCGAGACACCATCCATCAGAAGTGGTTTATGCACACAGACAGTAATTCAGCCATAGATAGATGTGCAAGCCTCCTCCAAAGGTGTGCACATGGGAGTGCTGTCAAAATTAGCTGACAAGGTCCCAGTTTTAATTCCTTATAAATATCAGAAAACCAGGGGTGTCCTGGAGGCAGGGACAACCAGGACCCAGTACTGGCTTAAAGCGACAAGTGGGAAAGCCCCGGAGGTAAGGAGAGACTGATCGATTCCACCTCAGTGCTGTGAGAGAAAGGGGAAATGTTAATATAGCCAAAGATCAAAGGCATAGAAACACCATTAATTTCAACTGGTAGATTTCCCAGAAAGTATTCTTTAACCCGGTCAAGTTCTCAGTTTGTTCTGATAGTGTTTTTAAAGATGTTGTTGTCACTATTATATATTAGTCATATTGCCACAATGTCAACAAGCCCCAGGCATGGATTAATGTCCTGGTGTATTAGATGTGGACACAAAAAAGAAAAACCTCAACACTCTCTGCTCGTGTATCTGGATTTTCATAATATATTTATGTCAGGCACCTGATTTACTTAGTCAAAAATATACTCTCTACTGAGCCAATGGAGAGTTATTAAATTTATTAAGAAACAGGCAACTAAAAGCTCTCAAAATGCAATTGTTGTTGGAGGATCATTGCTGAACAAACTCCTTGCACAGTATCTTTGCAGGATTCATCTTTTACCTGGGTGTATTTCACTGTTTTTATGAATGATCTAGAAAATATATATAAATTAGTTGCCCGTAAAGTTGCAGCGAGCTCAAATTTTGCCATGATAAATAATGATGAAGGCAAGTCTCTAATGCAGAGCAATTGCAATTGCTTGGTAGACTGGCAACAGTGAAACAACATGAATTTTAATACAGCGAAATGCTCGGTCATCCATCTCCAAGCACAGAATGTAGGCCACTCCGTCAGGCTGGGAGACTGCCTGCTCGAGGGCAGCGGCTCTAAAATTGATTTAAGGGCTATATTGGATAACAGGTGATTATGAACATTTAATGACCTGTAGTGGTGAAATGGATGAACATGATCTCTGGATAAAGAGGGGAAGCTGAAGTCTGAATAGAGAGGTTTTTACCCACCTTGATTAAAAAGCAGTAAAGTGCTGTAAATCCACTGTAGCTGTAATGAGACCCAAAGGCTGGAAGTTGAACCGAGGGCTTTCGGCGTGGGAATCTGGTGCAAATTCCTGGTGGTATACTACAGGGTGTCTGAACTCAGGGTGAGTATCTGTTGTAAGAGCTGTGGGTAGCTCAGCTGCTGCTTTCAGTGAAGCCCCATCCTTACCTCAGCTGCAGGATGGGATCCTTTCCCCATTGCTCGCTTCCCGCTTTCCACGCAAACAGGAAGGTGCATCATTAACGTCCTGTTGTGTTCTTGGTTAGCTGGGCTTCACAGAGCCTGCACATCTCAGAGAAACGTGTTTATAGGGCTGTGGGTGTTGTGTTCCTTATCTGGCAAGAGTGGATGAGAGCGCTGCAGAAGGGCAGGCAAGCATGTCTAATGCTGAAACTGCAAAGGAGACAAAGCCAGCACCCGATAATGACAGCGGCAGTTGAATCTGCACACTTATTAAAAATCAGTCCCAGCTTTTATTTGGGAACGAAAAAATGAGCCATATGAACATAGCAGGGATGCATGCCAGGGAGCTGGAAGGGATGCCAGGAGAAACAGGGGAAAGGAGGCAGAGGAGGGAGCACAGCTGGACTGGGCTTGTGTCCCACAGCGTGGATGGAGGGACCAGGTGTACAGGGGAGTGCTGAGAAATCATAGAATGGTTTGGGTTGGAAGGGACCTTAAAGTTCATCCAGTCCCAACCCCCCTGCCAGCAGCAGGGACACCTTCCACTAGACCAGGTTGCTCAAAGCCTCATCCAGCCTGGCCAAGAACACTTCCAGGGAGGAACAGCCACAGCTTCTCTGAGCAACCTGGGCCAGTGTCTCACCATCCTCACACCAAAGAATTTCTTCCTCACATCTCATTTCCATCTCCCTTCTTCCAGTTTCAAGCCATCACCCCTTGTTGTGTCACTCCCTGCCCTTGTCCAAAGTCCCTCCCTACCCTTCCTGGAGCCCCTTCAGGTACTGGGAGGCCACTAGAAGGTCTCCCTGGAGCCTTCTCTTCTCCAGGCTGAACAACCCCAGCTCTCCCAGCCTGTCCTCACAGCAGAGCTGCTCCAGCCCTCGCATCACCCTCGTGGTCTGCTCTGGACTCGTTCTAACAGGTCCGTGTCCTTCTTGTGTTGAGGGCCCTGAGAACTGGAGGCAGCACTGCAGGTGAGGTCTCAGGAGCAGAGGGGCAGAATCCCCTCCCTTTACCTGCATGGCCACCAATGCCCTGTATCTGCCACAGAGCTGTAAGGCAGCTTCATGGTGGAGACTATATTTCATTGCATGGTTCTGCTACTCCACCGTTCAAGGTGACAACCCATGGGGTGGCACGGAGACCTCTGGTCATCCAGGCTCTTAAAGGAGAGCATTGAGTTGAGGTGCAGGTGTGTCTGCATCCAGACAATCAAACTGAGGTCTTGGAAAATTTTTGGAGCAACTTTTCCTGCCAAGCTCTTTTCCTAGACTTCATTCCTCCTCTTCACATTATCTGCAGATGCTGGCTCTGTAAGCAAAACTGAGATAAATGTCATTTTAGAGGAAAACCAAGAAAAACACTGCCTAGTGCAATGGGGCACTTCCAGTGCTGAAGATGTGGGGGTGGGATTCACAGTTGCCAGGTGGGGTGCAGTCCCAGATGGCTGGGGGAGAGCAGGTGAAAATGCCATCTGGAGCTTTGCCGCTCCTCCTCGGTGAGTCATTCGCGCACGGTGCTTCCACCACTGCCAGGTTTGGGAACGCAGGAAACTCTGCTTCTTAGTAATAATGTTTTGAAGCATTCCTGAGGTACTTTGGGCTCCATGGGAGATCTAAGTCATCTCAGGAAGCAGAGTTTCCTTCCTTTGGACACCCGTTTGTCCCCGATTTTTTACAAATATGTCACAGATAATCCTAACTTCTGTAGGAGCAAGTTGTGATTCACAACGCATATTTTCTCACTTTGTTCCTCACAGTGTGAGGATTGACTGGTGGCAATATCATAGATGATTCTGTTCATGCAATGTGCTGGATGCATCCCATCTGGATAAGATGGAAATGAGGATTGTGACCACTTACGATGCCCTCACCCCTGTGCTGAGGACTGGTCACAGCTTCTTGCAGTCTGCTTTCTTAGGCGGTGTGGCAGGGACAGCTGTGATAATATCACTGGTGGCCACAGCTTTGAAAAAGGGAGGTGTGACATTTCTCATAGGTTGTGAGGAAGGAGCCCACTCCCTCTTCTGCTCACTGTGCTCAGTCTAGCCAAACTCAGCTTTGCAATAAGTGGACTGTTGCAGCTCTCAGTGCTGGATCAGGATAGAATCACAAAAGCCCCTCGGAGAGATCATCCAAGATAAATTCATGATATATGAATAGATGGATTTGGAGACTCCAACTTGTACCTGCAGGCTTCATGAATGTCTGTCCACCTTTGTTCTGCTGGCTCTCGTGCAGCAAGCCTACAGCCTTCCTGACCATCCTCTCCCTTTTTCCTCCTTCATCCTCTTTTTTCACAGGGATGTCATAAGCATCCTCTCTGCTCCAAGTGCTCGTTCCAAGCCATGTGCTTTCACCTTCCCTTTGGACAATGGGCATTTTCTGCCCAGACCTCTTGTCTCTCATCTGACCTCCACATCAGATATTTGTCTTGGACTTCTGCATTTGTCACAGACTGTCCCTTGCATTGGATATCTGCATGAGATTTTTGCCTCTCCTTTACCTATTGCCATAGTACTTGGTAACTGGCATGGTACCAATCTCACCTTCTCAGAGCCAGATCCCCACAAATCCCATGTGCTTTACTGGGTAGAGGCTGGTGCGGAGACTGGCTGGGAGGAAGCTGCGTGCAGGGACCTTTGCGGTGTCACACGGGTGGAGGGGGCACTAGAGAGGGCCAGGAGAAAGGCAATGCCAAGACTTTGCGTTATGTCTTCAGGAAAGCCGAACATGGCCGTGGTTATTCTGGTGTCAGGCAGCCATACATGATCACATCCTGACAGGGAACACACTTCTGCGTATGGTGGGGAAACCAGCTTGCCTCTGAGGAAGTAAAAAGTAATACTGGGAGAGCCCAGATGGGCCAGCAGCGTCTAGGACCTACACTATTTGCATGGGAAGGACCAGGGTTGAACAGTGTCAGGCCCAGGACTGGATGGTATAAACCCACAGGAATTCTCTATGTTTGTATTTTAAGGTCATAAGCATTTCCCTTTAGAAGGTCATAAGCTTTTCCCTTCCAGACATGCAATAGATAGTTGGAAACAGGACAGATGGAAAACACACAGATTTATTACATCTCACACAAGAACAGCTGAAAATTCTGCCTCTGCTGATAGAAATGGCAGAGGCTTAGTCCCACCAGCTGAGGTGGCAGAGCACAGAGCTGGCAAGAGCATTCATTAAAGCATTGTCTAAGATATCCATAGGATATTCCTATGCCTATCTGTAGGAAACAGTGATAAATAGGTCAGCTTTGTAATGCCAAAGAGAATAACCTCATATCAAGATGTGAGCAAAGTTTATTCCTCATTTTATGTAAACTATTTTAAGGAGTATCTTTAACCTGTGTTGGTAGGTAGGGATTACAAAGTCCTTCTTTCTGTGAACTACTGCTGCCGCTTGGTTGCTGGATCAGGAAGATGCCACTGCTGCAGCCAGCTTGCATTTTAAGATTTGGGCACAGCAGTGAAATATGATAATACTTCTGCTTGAAGGAAAGTGGATATCTGGGCACATGATTTGTTGCAGCAAGGGGTTTAATGGTAAAATTCATAACCACAGACTAGATGGCAGATGCAATTCAGCATTTATAAATATAAAGTAATGTACACTGGCAAACGGCCCAGAGCCTTACCTAAACAAACAGAGTGATGGGCTCTAAATGAGCTATTGCCACTCAGCAAAGTGATCTTGAGGACTTTGTGGAGGGCTCTCTGAAAAGCTCAGCTTGATGCTGCACGGTGGCAGGCAGAGTGCAGGAGCAGAGCAGGACATCTAAACCTCTGCATAAGTCCATGCTGCAGTTGCATCCCAGGTATTGTTCTCTTGCCCCAGCAATCAAGAGGATTGGAAAAGATGCAAAGTACAGCAAAAATGTCTGGAGTAGCACTCGTACAATGACCTAGGGCTTGGAGAAAACCTGAGCAAGTGGAAAGAAGGTTTCATAGTTTGTTAAGGAGACAGGGAAATTCTGCCATCGGGTAGGCCCTGGGGCACTGTTTGCCTGGGGCTTGGACAAGATGCCAAGGCAATGCTCACACTGCTTAGTCTTGCCTTTCCATACCCATCTGCTCCTGACCGCTGCAATAGACCAGCCCAAATGGGCCTTGCCTGACGCCGTGCAGCTCCTCTCACGTTCTTGTATTATGAGGGCTTTCCTCTTTCTTGTGTCCTGACCTCACAGAGCATTACTAGGCTGTAATAATTGATATTAGTGTTATTGTTATACAGGGACCTTATGACTCCTGTACTTAAATCCCTTGATATTTTCCCTCCTGACCTTTTCTTTGAGATGCTTTCACACCTCTGTGGCTTGCAGCAAGCCTTTGAAATTCATCGGGAGGAAAACCCTCTGGCTAAAGAAGAGACTTTTTTTTTTTTTTTGCTTCTCATCAAATTCATATTCAAATTGGCTGAAATATAAACTGTTAACTATCACCTTTTCCTTTCTCTCCCTGATGTTACTGAGGGAAATGCTGGGAAACAACCAAAAGAATAACTCTGCCCAAATGTTGTTTAGACTAAACTGGTGCTGCTGCCAAAATGCTGGGAGCACTGGAGAGTCACTGGCAGGGATGGGGAGCACTGGAGCTGTTTGGCACATGCCTGAGGGTGGATGGAGCTGTCCTGGTTAAGGTTTGTGTGGCACTCAGCTCACATAATGAGTCATGTAGCTCAGCCCTAAGTGGTGCTGAAGAATCAGCATTCAAATCCCTCTGGAGATTTGTGAGGATGGATTCTAAGAATTGCACATGATATAACTTGCTTTTACCTTCTTCCCTTAAAAATATCCCTGCAATATTAAGTCCAAAAAATCATATGAAGGGAGTATGATTTAGGTGAAAAAGATGACCATCTAGAAGTTAGGAAATGGCACATCTATTGCCTCCACTCCCTGTCTGGACGCATTATGGAAATGACCTTTCATTTCTGATTGCATATACATTTTTTCTGCTGATATCCTGTCTGGTTCAGGGTAGAGGCTGAATATACCAAAGAGCAGGACTGAGGCTGTACTGCCAAAGGAAATGAAGTCTCAAAGGTTAATGGATCTGGATGCAGTCCCAGAGCATGTGGGATCAGAGACTGTACCTAGAGAAGTTAGGGGTGAGGTTCGGGTGCCCAAACATTGCTGCCTGCTGCCATTTATAATCACACCTGGCTCCAGCTAGCTGGAAGAGCACAGGTGTCCCCAAGGAGCTGTGTCAAGTCTCCCAGCACTCATGTTGGCATCTTAGACTTTCAAGGGTGTCTAAAAGGGAATTAGCCACCTATTCTTAGGCAGCTGGGATTCAGCACAGGAACAAGGCATAGGTGTTTTGGTGTGATCTGGGACTCTCAGCTCCAGCAACAGCCGTGGAGATGGAGCTGACCCAGTCGCTGAGGAATTCAGCACGCTGGAGCAGACATGGACCTGTGGTCAGCTTGCTCACTCCAGTGACCCCACTGACTGTTCACCTCGAGATGGGTACCTGACACCTGCAGATACGCTGCTGGACCTGCAGCAGCCCCAAAATTTTCTGCTGCAGCTGTCTGCTGGGCAGCTGCCTGAGGATGCTCACATGGCAATGGCCATCTGTGTGCTGAGACCTGCTCTGCTCGTACCCACTCCAGGTCCTCAGTTCCCCAGAGCTGTAACACTGGTTGCTTCTCCCAGGTGCTTGTGTGGTGGCAATCACTCCTCTCCTCTCCTCTCCTCTCCTCTCCTCTCCTCTCCTCTCCTCTCCTCTCCTCTCCTCTCCTCTCCTCTCCTCTCCTCTCCTCTCCTCTCCTCTCCTCTCCTCTCCTCTCCTCTCCTCTCCTCTCCTCTCCTCTCCTCTCCTCTCCTCTCCTCTCCTCTCCTCTCCTCTCCTCTCCTCTCCTCTCCTCTCCTCTCCTCTCCTCTCCTCTCCTCTCCTCTCCTCTCCTCTCCTCTCCTCTCCCTCACCATAAAGCCACTCCAGCTGCACCATCCTGAACCAACCTTCCTCTCTAGAGCAGAGGGAGGAGGCAGCAGAAGGGAGGGAAACTCCAGCCTGGAGTGAGACTCATCCAAACCAATTCTTCTCCCTCAATTCACCTCTCAATTCACCTTCGACTGGAAATGCATAAAAGTTCTGCCCTCTTCCTTTTGGTGCACACACACTGACAGACACAGACCCACCTTCGGCCACAGGACAAAGCAGGAGGCACTGAAGCTGCTTTGCAGAGTGTCTGTCAAAGCCATGTGCTGAATTTCAAACGATACCAGTTCAGAACAGGGAATTAAGCAGCTATAGTGTCTCCATGCTATAAACAAAGCCAAAATGCTGTGTGCATCAGCAAAAGGCTTTGTATTGTAAAATGCTCCCTCTATGTGCAACCAGGAGAGAATTCAAATCATTATTGACCCTCCACTGTAGGAAAGCCACATTATAATATCTCCAAATCAATAGAGACAAGTGCAGAGCAGCAGAGAAAGGCCACGGCTCTGCAAACTGCAGAAAATTGCCTTTTGCTTTGGCCTCTTAAAAAGTTTGCAAAGTGTCTATTAGAGGCCCCCGGAGCCTTTTCTTTCTAATTGCCATGTTTGACAATGCGATCGCACAGGGGACTGGTGGAAAGACAGATAATGGACCCACTTTAATTGCTTCCCAGTTCCATGAGTCATAACACTTCTGAGATGGCAAAGGGGAAGTGCAGCAATTTGACTGATGGAGGTTTCTGGCTTTTAAGAAAGCTCTGGAGAAACAAATGCTAAACTCAAAGCCAAAGTCTTGGAGAGACTGAAGGTTCCAGGTACTGGATTTTCTTTCATCTTTTGCTTTTGACTGTAACTATCCAGTTAAGTTTTAATCATGTTCTGGAAGGGGTAGGACTGCCTTCTTGTCTAAGAGATGAGGGAATGGATGTCATGTCAAGACCTGTTTTCTCCAGAATGGGCACTAAGATTGTCCTGCGGGTGGAAGAGTCCAGCAGGTGATGAAGGGTCCAGCATCAGTCAGGCAGCAGTGGTGATGGGAACACACTGTGTGCACAGAGCTCTGGATAGATTTATCTGGCAAGTCAAGGGAAGGGTGCTCTAGTTCCCCACTGGGAGCTGGGCTTGGCATGTATTTCTGGGAATGGGCAAACAGTGGACCTTCTGACCCCCCTCTTCCCTGTGACACCAGTAAATGTCTCCTGTACTTCTGGCCTACGGGCAAGGTGTGTTCTTCCTGGAAAAGGAAGGAGCCCACAGCCACAGTTAAACCCAGCATTCCAGGAAAACAAACAATGGCATTTGCCTGTGACAGCCAGGCTGCACAGTAGCTGTACTCTCTGCCCAGGTCCTCTGGATTGTTGTTGTCATCTGCCCTCAACCAGGGCTTTGACCTTTCTGCTCAGGGCAGCACTCACTGGAACCCCTCAGCATCATGGCTACTTGGAGCCTCCCAAGAGGAGCAGGAGCCCATGGCACTCACACCATTCCTGGCAAGTTTTAAGTCTGTGTGATCTTTGCCTGGCCAACCTCTGAAGGTCTTCATCCTTCCCCTCTGCTTTGTGCCAAGGGAAACAAGCTGCAGCATGGTGCAGAGGACAGTATACAGGCTCTGGGCACTGTCAGGATGTCTCTTGGCCTCTCTGGGGATGGATTGGTTTGCTTGGGTGGTGCCTTCACCTCAGCTGGACAAGCCCTGGGACATGGTGGTTGTGAAGGAAAGGAGGAGGTCATCAAAAAGGAGGAGGAACAAGGGGAGGTGGAGGGGAGGACAGAAGAAGGTGAAGGGCCTGTTTTTTTGCCAGGGTGCCCAGCTGATGTGTATTGGGGTGCCTGGCTATGGCCCCAGCTCTGTGCTAGAGCACGAGGCTCAGTGAGGTGATGCTCCACACCATGACGTGGTGCTCGGCTCAGCATAAAGGGGCTTGGGTCTGTGCTTTGTGTCATGACACTGAGTCGTTGGTTTCCAACTGAGAAGCTCCAGCCCCAGGGGCACAGGGCAGTGATACCACTGGTCGGTCTCAATTTTTCAGAAATTGATCTAGAATAAGAGATTACCAGGAAATATGTGGGTATATCAGCGGCAGAGAGGAACAAGCTCTGCTTTGCTTCAAACCTGCCTTGATCTTTGTGGCTGCATTAACGTGGCTTGATGCCAGGACTTAGCAACCTTCCTGTCCCAGGACCCTGTGTTGTGGTCCTCCCTGTCCTAAAGTGGTCACTTGGTACCTGGTCACAAAAAGCAAGGTAATATTTGCCTAGAACTGTTTGGGTCAAACTCTTGGTGCAAGGTCTGGATGGCACCTTAACATCCCAAGGCTGTCTGTGGACTGCACCCACTCCTGCCCTTGCTTCAGGCCCTGCGCTGGCCAGGGACTCTCTGATGATTGCTGGGTGCTGAGCTTTGTCATGGATTAGTCAGGACATGGATGAGCTGCATGGTGGGAAACTAACTGGAAAAACACTCTGGGGGATGATTGACAGTAACTGTCTCTGGTGGAAGGAGCTAATCCGAGCTGCTCAAGAACACCAGGTCCCTAATTAAAGCACACAGGCTAGCCCTGCCTGTAATTAATTTCCCTATGCTGCTCCACTGGCAGCGGGCTGTCAGTGCCACTGACTCACAGCTCCTGGCAGCCTCAGAGGCATCAGCAGTGGGAGAAGAAAAGCCATGGAGTGGAGCAGGATGTGCCCGTTTCTTTCTGGTCCTCGGAGCTGGGGAGAAGCCATGGTGCGCCTCCAGCTCTGCAGCCACCCAGAGACTGGGACAGGACCTTGCTGCCCAACTCCAGCAGCTCTGTCCGTAGGAAAGGGCTGGTGGTGCATGCTTGGGGCAGAAATCATTGAGTGATGCGGAGGGTGCAGGAGCAGGGCTGTCAGGAGGGGAGGGGTGTTCATATGCATGGCTTGTTCTCTGCCAGCTGCTTCATGTTCTCTCTTTCTCTCTCTGTACATATATTTATTATGCATTTGCTTCCCCTGGCTGGAACTGGAACAGAATTGTTGTCATTGTGATCCCTCTCCCATAGGAATGGTTCTTTGCATTCACTCCACTATGAGCGTGTCATATATTTATAAGGCACGTGGGATGCATCTGGGTTGTGGTTGGCTTTTCCCCACGTAGGCTCTAGCCCCTGCAGTACTGCCAAGGCAGGGAAGAGCTGTGGAGCCTGCAACGGTGTCTGCAGTCCGAGCGCTGTGGTGTTGCATAGCAAGGTGACTGCCATTGCTCCAGTGCCACCCTGGCCCCCATTATCCACATCACAAAACTGAAGAAAGAGCCTCCAGAAGGTCCTGTTTCTCTGGCTACAGGTTTTCATTATCAGCTGGAGAGGAATTGTACTGGTCAGAGAGCTGCCAGCATTGTTTTAATTTCCCAGGAGGCTGCACACATCTGCAACAGGGGATTTCAGTTGTCTCCTGTTACTTTGTCCCATACAATGGGACATGATATATTAAAACATGACAAGCCAGCCAGAATGTGTCATATTACTGCACTCAACACACTGCCTTCCAGGGATGCTCAGCAGCTAATAATATCAGGCTCAAATTATCTCTACATGCTGAGCTGTTATTTTTTTCTCCCATATGGACTATGTTACAGAGGAGTCTGCTGCCTATATTGGACTGGTGGATCACCACAGACTTATTAGCTGCACATGGTGAATTATTTTGACTAGAGTGAAACTCAGGCCTGGGATCCCAGCCTGTTATTGCAGAAAAGCAACTTTCCTGCCTTGCCTTCTCCAATACCTTTGTTATTGCTTCAGTAAACACTTCGTTGGGGTTTCCGTATCATTTACTCGCTTATCGTTGGGGTTTGAAGTTGTTACTTTGACAGAGAGATGATGTGATTTCATTAGCTCCATGATTGCCTTTCAGGCTTTTCTCTGAGATGCAACCACTGTCTCCAGGATTTGGCCCCATGGGAGCCAGCGTGCTGCACTGTGCACACACGGCTGGAAGCAATGGGGCTCTCTCCAGTCTCCCCCATTTACCCCATTCTGCACCATTGTCCTTTTCTGCCTGACTTCTTGAACTCTGCTGTTTTACCTTAACATGCAATGAGGCATCAACATGCCTGAACAATATTTTTAGTCTTTCAAGGAAGAAAAAAACCTCCCACAACAGTGAAGAGAGAAAGCTGATGTTTGTCCCTGGGCTGGGGATCCCCAGTGATGAGGAGGAACATGTCTTTTTGCCAGAGGTTCTGTGATGAGCTGGGAAGGAGACACACGTGTCACTGCTCATATGTGGTATTTCACAATACTGCAGTTGCTGTCCATTCATTTTAGCTCCCATATGTGGTTTAGAGGAATCAATCTAATTACTTGCTGCTAATTGCTGGTAAAGCACTGCTGAATGCCTCTCTTCCCTGCCTTCCTCACCATGGGTAGTAAACAACAGGTCTCTCTGCCAGTCTCTCAGCCAACCCTCCCTCCCAGGTTCCCTTTCAGAAGATGATGCTGGCTGCACAGCCTCTGCCCATCTCTGCCCATCCTCCAGACCCTTTCCTGGCAGCCCAGCTGAATTTGGTGAATCAAAATGCTTCCTTGTGATTCCTGTGCAGCCCAGCTCCTGGGGAAGTGAATGATCATCACTATGAAAATACATTCCTCTCAGGGGCTCTTCAACCCTGGTGGGCTGCATGCATGCTTGGGACACACAAAACCTACCTCTGCCTTGCAAACTTTGAGGAATGCCTGAATCAAGTGTTGCACCTGATTTCCTCCAACAGCAGCAGCACTGACCTCTGTGGAAAAACATGCTGTTTTCTCCTTTTCCTCAATGGCTACAGAGATTCAAAGGCAAAAAGAGGAGAGAGGAAAAGAAGCAAGGGTATGTGGCTTAAAGGTTTAACCAAGAGAAGGAAAGGATGCTCTTGGTCCCGAGACCTCTACAGACAGGTCTGACCTGTAAGTTATTCTGGGAATCCCTCACAGTTATTTCTTAGAGGAAGACCAGATCAGTCAGAAATTGTTAATGGAAAGTCACAAAAGTCACATCTCCGTCTGAAATTTTGAGAGCAATCTGGGGATACCTGATTGTTTTGAAGAGTTGTTCAATGATCCCCAAAAAGCAAGGAGCTGGTGGCACTGCTGGAAGGGGGATGCAGAGTTGCCTAGTACACCACCGTGGCTGCAGGCACCAGCCACAGCTGGGCAAGTGCTTCTCCACAGGCTGAATTGTGCTAAATGTGCCTGTGGCAGAGACAAATGTCCCCCCGGGAGAGAGCCCCTTTGTTCAGAGGTAAGCTCTTTGGAACAGGGCTTGTGTTAGATGTGCACCCACGATGCAAATCCATAATGATGATCATTCTCTTTCACCACCAAAGTCCCAGGTGTGAAAGGCTGGGGAGGTGCTCAGCCTTTGTCACTACAAGTGTATATTGATTTTAGCTATTGTGTTGAGTGGTAGAGCATTTTTAATTCTACATTTTAATTGTTTGGCTCCCCTGACATATGTTGTTTGTGGTTAGTGGCAACACACTTAGAAGAGTGATTTTCAGGCTCATCTATTAGTTGCAAAGAAAAGCGCTCTTCCATGACCCTGGCTAATTTGCATACTATTTTTGTTATCCTTCAGGAAGCAAACTGCTGATTTTGGTGCTTTGCTTGAACATCCAGTCAGAAGTGGAGTCTTGCCCCGGGGCGTGTGTATGCTACAGTGAACCGAAGATTACAATAAGTTGTCAGCAGCAAGGACTGACAGCAATCCCCACTGAGATACCCATCCACAGCCAGCGCATCTTCTTGCACAACAACAAGATAACCCTTGTGAGGGCCACCAGCTTCACCTCCTGCCGCAACATGACAATTCTTTGGATCCACTCCAATAACATCAGCCTCATTGAGCCTGGAGCCTTCTATGGGCTCAACAAACTGGAGGAGTTAGATCTCAGTGACAACACGAACCTGAAATCTATCAACCCTGTCACTTTCCGGGGTCTTGTTCACCTCCACACCTTACATCTGGATCGCTGTGGGCTCCTGGAGCTCTCCACAGGGCTTTTTCGTGGGTTGTTCTCCTTGCAATATCTTTACCTTCAGGATAATAATCTTCAGAACCTGCTGGATGACACCTTCATCGATCTTGCAAACCTCACCTACTTGTTTTTGCATGGTAACAAAATCAAGATCTTGTCAGAGAACGTCTTTCGCGGGCTGATCAACCTTGACCGGCTGCTTCTGCACCAGAATAGAGTCAGTCTGGTTCACCGCCGGTCTTTTCACGACCTTGGGAAAGTGATGACCTTGTATCTGTTTAACAACAACCTGACTGTCCTCACAGGGGAAACCATGGCTCCTCTGGTGTCCCTCCAGTACCTGCGCTTGAATGGCAACCAGTGGATCTGTGACTGCCAGGCTCGGTCTCTCTGGAATTGGTTTAAGCAGTTTAAAGGGTCGTCTTCGGAGCTGGAGTGCCACCTTCCCCCCCGCTTGGCAGGGAGAGACCTCAAAAGGCTACAGAGCGCCGACTTGGAAGGATGCGTCGACTCCTACAACCAGATCCGAACAAGTGTTTTCAGCACTAAGACCAGATCTGGTAAACTGCCCACTGGGGTCCCTCCTCTCGGTTCCCGCGATGGCTCCTCGAAGTGCTGCCAGCCAGAAACGGATAAGTCTTTTATTTATGAAGCTAAAGGCAAGGCAGGTCCTTCTTCCCACAGCAGTCGGCCATCCTCCAACAACCCTCTCAAGGATAAGGAGAACATGTCCAAAACCAAGTATGTTGAAACGGACCCTTCCAAAAATGGCAGCAACAAGCAGATAAATGATTCCCCCTTTGGGACCTTCCCCAGCATTGTAGAGCCTCCACTGACCAAGTTGAAACCAGAATTTCTAGAGCCTATTGAACCTTCCACAGTCCCAACCAGAAAGAGACAGGGCTGCTCTAAAAGGAACAAATCAAAGGCCCAGTGCCGCCTCACCCAGCCAGGAAACAGCTCCACGTTACAGCTCAGCCTAAGCATTTTGATCCCCTCCTTGGTGTGGAGCTTACTGTTATTCTGCTAAAATTAACTCTTTTCCTGGGTAGAGGACACTTTAATACTAGACTTTTGCTGACCTCTATAAATGTTGCAAACAAAAGCAAAATTATCATCCACCCTGAGAAAGCTTTGTTACACAAAAGTTAACTGGATGCCTTTATTAAAAAAAAAACAAAACAAAAACAACAAAACAAAACAAACAAACAAAAAACAAAAACAAAAAAGACAAACACCAAGATGTACATAATTTATTTGTCCTGAAACCTGTGAATTATACCTTTGGTCTTTGGAACTGCACTTGCCCACAAAGCAGCTTTTGCTACAGCAGATGGTAAAGAAATATGGTTTATTTACACACACACACACAAAAAAGTGTAAGAAATGCTCTGAAAAGAATGTCTGAAATCTGTTTGTAACTTGACATCACACTGAACAATATTGCAGGTTCCCATTTGCAGAGGTAATGAATTTGATGCTGTTTTAATCCTATGTTTATGAATCTTGCGGTTTTTCTGTATTCATTCCATCACACCGTGTTTACGGGCAGCATTTGTTGAAGAATGCTACCTTTTCCTTCACAAGATTGCAGTATATATAGATATGCATTTTATTTTACTTGTGTACAAGTATAAAAAAAAATAAATAAATATTTCTTTTTCCTAAATGGTTGTCATCTCCAAGGGGTGAAGTAAGCTAACCAGCTAAAAAGCTGAAAAATTTAAAGGGTGTTGAGTAACCCCTGATCTGAAGACATTTAACACAACAGTAATAAATAAGACATGCTTGCCGTGGTTATGCAACCTTAAACTGGTGCCAACAAAGTGTTCCCTTGCACGAAACATGCTCTGTTAATGCTCCTGTTTCCTGCCAAGCTGTCCCATCCACTCGCCCAACATCATTCATATTTTAGGACGCTCAGAATAGCAGGAAATATATCGCCCAGCCCCTTGGAGCTGAGGATCCACGCTGCAGGTAGGGGAATGTTAATAAGCAACTAGAAGTTGGGCAGGGACATGTTTTTTCTGATCTGCACAGATAATTAGACTCAGCTCTGTTACTAGTGACCCAGAAGGTGGTACCAAAGTGGGTCTGCACTCAGGCTTGGATTTATGAAATAGGTTGTATCGACCTAAACACTCAGCTCCTGGCCTTGCAGCTCAGGTTGGCTCTGCTGGAGAGCTGGTGTCCATTACTGGTTGTGCCACCACTGCTTTGTGTGGTCACGATGCAAGAGACTTCATCTTGCAGAGTGTGATCTTCATCTGTGAGATCTCCACCTGTGTGATCCCCATTTTTGACCTCAGGATGCTATAACAATCAAACTGTTGCTGTCTGGGTACCCCCAGACCACACAGTGGGCCATAAAACCTCTGCCTAGATCTACCTGTGTGCTCCTCATAGTGCAGACAGCCCTCTGTGCTCTCTGTATGTTCTCCAGGTCACAGCAGGGTTGTGCAGACAGTTTGGCAGGAGGTAGCTTTTCCTTATTAAATTATAGATTTTTCTTCTGTTCTCCTCTCTTCAGAAAGACTGTTGAGGTATTGAGGTCTCTGCATGCAAGACCAGCTTGTCACATGTAGGTGGCAAGAGGAGTATCATGGGTGTACCAGAGTCCTGGGAACCTGCACCAGAGGATCATGTGTGCAAGCCAGGCTGATGGTCTCCAGGCTGCACCGACCACCATTGGGATTCTCAGCACTGGGTCTTGTGCTCAGCTTCACAGAACAACCACATGTGGAGGAGGGAGGCACCATGGCAAGCCAGCAGTGAAGGATCTCAGCAGGGTTATGACTTAGTGCCAGCCCTGCTCTAAGCTTGATGGTTCACGAGGAGGGCACAGTGACCATTGGAAGGAGCAGGGAAGGATGCTTAGATGGCTTCTATCCCAGAAAGAGCATCAAGCTGCAGGTTGGGTAGCCAACGTGGCAGTATGAGGCCCACCTACAACAACTTCACAGGGTGTTGCTGGGTACTTTCTACGTCTGCCACCTGTGTGAATGACAGGTAGGGCAACACCCAAACTGTTGTATTTGTGATCTGTCTCCTCCAAATCCATCATTGGGGCTGCCAAAAAGATGTGGCGTGGACCCGTACTGGTGAGCAGCTCCTTCTTGGCGCTGAAGGTGGGGACTGGTCTACCAGCTGGGCAGGAGATGCTGCGCAGTGTGGCCTTGGGTTCTCAGCAGATCTGACTGCTGCCATCCCAGCTCCATGACCAGTGTCAGCCTCTGCAGAGCAGCCAGGTGGGTTTCTGTGCAAAGGATGAAGCACAGTGCCCTGTGCTGGGGTTCCTAAGTGCCTTGGTTACCCAGAGATAGCTTTAAAATCCCGATGCCTGCATGCATGTCCAGTTTGTGTGCATACGCATTCGCACACGGAGGTGAGTGATCAGTACCTTACCAGCTGTTTTCTGCCATACTTGCTAGAACTTATCCGCTTCATGCAAATGCTGAAGGATTTTCTGAGGTGCTGCATGCCCGAGGCAGGCCCCCGTCTTCTCCTACTCACCTAAAAGCATCATTCAAACTCCTGAGGGATTCAAACCTGCACCTGAAACTGAAGGACAGTAGCAGAGCAGCTCAGCCTGGCTTGGTCAGCGGGGCCAGTACCACTCCAAAGCCCATAGAAAAGCCAGAAGAAGAGTTGCTGGATGCTGTGATGGGTTGCTGTGGAAACTCCCATTTTGGTCATAGTCTCAGGGCACACCGCGTGCCTCTCTTGTACCATAGTTAGTGAGTTTTGTGGTCAAAATGCTTGGACCAATGCTCACAGCTTTATAGACATGAGGAAAACAGAAGAGGTGGCAAAAAACAGGATGAGGCTGTGCAAAAAAAAAAGAGAACAGCTCTGTATTGTGTCGTCTCCCCACAGCAACTAAGTGGGTCCTGAACAGAGTTGAGATCTGGGTTGATCTGTGCCCAAATTAGCATCACAAGGAGCGTGGTGTTGATGACCCCTCAGGTTAACACAAAGTAGAGTAGTGCATTACTGTCACTTATCCTGAATGGACTAGGAGTCGCTTTATGCCAACCCAGTGACACTCTTCCTGCTTTCTAGGGCTTGAATTTGCTGTGCTTTCAGTGGCTTCTACGTCTGTATATTGGCCACAAGCCCAGAAGAGTCTCTTGTGCTTATTTCCTAGTTGCCAATTTCTGTGTTTACAGGCATTAGAAGGCATTTGAATGACAAATCATTGGACAAGGTGATGCAGGGACAGCAGGAACATCTGTAGGAGGTTGGAAGAGGCAAAGGGTGAGCTCTGGTATTGGTGAGGGTAGGGAGGGTTTGAGGACTTCGATGGAAGGCAGTTTCCCTTCTGCTTTGTGCTTTGCTGGAGTTGGCACAAGTCTTCCACATATTCCTGGACCTATTTTACACTCAGTTGTCACTGACTTAAATGGGATTTACCCAGCAGGACTCAGGACCTTGATGAAAAGATCTTGTGATACTTTTTATCTCTTCCTTTCTCACTGTGCAAGTCACAGTCAATTTTCTGCTCATATCCTTGATGTCAGGAGTGAAATCAAATAAACAAAGTCAGCAGTGAGGAACCCGAATGGCTCTGGGTGGATGAAGGATGCAGTCCAGGCTGTCCTAGGAAGAATGGATTTCCCATCACAGAGCACAGGGCTGCACAACTCAGCATGTTGTACTCCCTACACATTGTCACCATGCAGACCCCTGATAATGTAGTGCCCGCTGTTGAAGATGCAGTAAAAACACAGACCTTCAAGCAGTGGTGGGAAGACACTGTGTCCATGTTTCCTTCTCTGGCAGCATTTGCCTCCACAGATCCACACTTAACTTTCACTGCCAGCTCCACATTGTCCTGGCAACAAGCAGGAAAAATACCAAAACAATTTTCCAGGTTTTTAGGTTCACCTGGAAGCACTGCTGGGCTCCAAGCCAGCTAAGAAGATGGTTCTCCCTCCCTTTGTCATAGTAACATGTAAAGTGTATTTATCCTCTGCCCCCTCCCTCCATCTTCCTATCCTCATGCAGAGGATAGGAAGACTTTCCCACTCTCCAAGAGGAGACAAACATTAAACATATTCATCATGTTGTATCTACATGGAATCCAGCAGAATTCATATTCAAAAGGCTGTTTCTCTTGGTGTACAGGTTGTCTCACAAGGCATAAATTAACTTTGACTTTTCAGGACACTTATTTTCAGTATTTTATATTTAACACCTTGAAAGCTCTGACCTAAGAAGAGATGATGCTGAATTTTTATTGACTTGAAGTGAGAGTCAGGGAAGGAAGAACTTCTTGTTGAAGAAGAGAGAGTGCTAAAATACAAGGATGTCATTTTCTTGCATACATATGCACATCCTTGGAGTTCCAGAGCCGCCTGATGTTTCGTCTGCACTGCTGGTAGTTGTCCCTCCTCCTCCATTTCAAGAAGCTTGTTCTCCAGCCTGGTCCCCGGATTTCCTTCATGTTATTACCCAGTTCCTGGGATGGCACCAGGAGAGGCACTATTGTAGGTTTTGGAGGCTCCTGCTCTATGTCTATTCTACGTAGAATTACTGTAAGAGCAAATACAAGGTAGTGGGCCATTGGCATTTGCTTCGTGCTGGTGCTATTACCCCTCTCATTTAAGCAGGGAGGGCAGGGAGATGGGACTGTTCCTCTGCCTAAGGATGGGGAAAAGGAGTCCAAAAGTACGTGTCCCATGGTGGTGATTTGTCCCATCCTAAATGAAGTGCCTAAGACAGCTATGGTGACCCTCACTCCAGAGCTCCCCATCTCTCTCTACCAGGATTCCAAATGGCAACATTTGACATGGGCACATTTTATGTAAAAGTGATTTCATCAAACTGGATTAGAAAACTTTCTTTTTATTTTTTTTAATGGGTAACTGTGATTCATTGAGATAAAAACTTTTATAGAGGGATGCTGTGGCTTTGACGTCACTTTCTATCACCAAGACCTTTTCAATCAAAGCCAGGGAGGAAGAGAGGGGTAATGCAGTCTGAAAGAAACCCCACTAGTGGCCTGGTTGGTAAGAAATCCTATATGTTGATTGAAAAAGACTGATACATGTAGCTCAAGCAGTTCTAGTGTAAACTGCTATCTCTTGAGATTTCCTCACTTTCCTGTCCAGAGCCTCCAGGTCCTCAAATGATTAATTTGTCTGGGTCTGTGCATTTAAAGGCCCTCACAGAGCTTGGTCTAAACCTCATCACTGTAGCTGCTGAATCAGCCTTGCTGGAAACACATCATCAGATGACCAGGAGAGGCTGGAAGTGGGACAAGACCAGCCAAAGCTGAGCATGGCCAGGCACTGGACCCTGGTAGCTTCACTCTGTGCCCACTGCATACAGCAGATTGTGTACCCCAGCTGTTTTAGGAACAGTCATTTTGCTGCATGCAGGAGATCTGAAGGTGCAGTGCCCTGAGGGAAACAATCTCAGGCAGAGTTGGTGATCTCTCTTGGCTTCAGATTTTAAGAGTCTACATTTGCCTCAAATGAGTTCGTGGCAGCTGCTTTCATCCTCTCTCACCCCTCTTTCACTGTTGCCTCTCCTCCTCTCCCGGCCTTCCCTTGAACAAGAAGACTCCCATTTCCAGCTTGGTCCTCCAGACAGCAGAACTGTGACTCTCTAACTGCGAAAAAAAATATTACTCATGTCCCCAATGTCCCTTCTTAATGAAGCTCACCTGGGTTCTGCTTAGCTCCATACTGGTGACTGTGTTTCCAAGCTTTTCTCATCTGAGGCTGAAGTTTCCCCACTCATCCTCTGAGTCAGGGACCCATCAGAGAAACACCAGATCTCACAAGACTCAGGACAGTGCTGTGAGAGCTGGCAATGCTGTGTCAAGGACTGGAACCTGCTTCTGGCCATAGTTCCTGCAGTTGCCTGTTGGAGATGACAAGTACCTGCTTGTAACCCTGGCCGTGGGCTGCAGGCAGATGACAGGAAATCTTCTGCATACCTGCCCCATCCTTCTCCCATACCTAATGGAAGATCATGGAGCAAATCCCCAGCTGTCTGTGACTCCACAGAGCTGAGATCTCTGCTCCTAAAGAGGATCTCCTTCTCCTAAACCTTGTGATCAAGTAGTGTTTCCTCATCTTTCTGCTCTGACACAGAGAAGATTATCCGAGTTGCTGAATTTTGCTATAAACAAACATGATGCATAGCAATAACAAAGACTGGAAGGTTCTCTAGGCCCAAGATGTGGTTTTGGATTAGGTTCCTATCATTAGACAGTGAGGGAAAAGACTTATTGCTGTTCTACCTCCCTCTCAATATCAGAAAAGCATAAAAAACCCCATAATCATTGAGAGATGGGGGTGAGCAGGAGAACAGAAATCAGGCAAGGGAGGCAAAGGTTTCTTAGGGATGATATTGGACCACGGTGTCACGATTGCTGATGGGAAGCTCTGGAGATAGCACAAACTCTGGGTACAACCATGGTGAAGGCAAGGAATCTGTGAAATTATGCAGAGACCTTCCCTATAAAGCCAAGCCCAAACATTTGAATCTGGCTAGTGACAGAAACACTAATTAGAGACGCCTTGATTTGTCCATAACTAGGGCAGTGTATGCAGAAATGCTGAGGCAGGTGAGACTTAGTGGAATTGCTTCCCAGGGCATCTATAAATAGGGAAAAAGGAGATTCAGCAAAGGATAGGCAGGATGAAAATAAAGGCATAACTGCCCACTCCCTAAATGATGAGGCACTTCAAATCTTGAAATGACTCACCTCTACAGTTTGGGAGACATGTTCTAGGTCAGCAGGTACCAAAAAGGCCCAGCTGTCATCAAGCATAAAACCAGAAATGTTTTTTTTGGGGGGATGAAATCACAGCTTTTGATAGGCTGCCTCACTCTGCAGGGCACAACACCGGCGCAGTAGCTGGTGTGAGTCATGGGCTGGGCTTCTTCGCAGCGTTTGGGTTGTGGGTGGCTCCATCTGCAGTGCTTTACTTGTGGCAGGGTCCATCTGCGGTGGTTTATTTGTGGGTCAGGTCTGTTGGCAGTGGTTTGCTCATGGCTCAGCTCCTTTGTGGTGGTGTGGTTGTGGCTGGCTCCCACTTGAATTTGTTGTTCTGGTTTTGAGTATTATTGCTTGGATTTAGAGCAGAAAGGGAACTCCAAAATTTGGTAAGAGGAGGGACTGTGGGACTTTTCCATGTGAGTGGGTAGGTAATACTTTAAAACAGTGAAGCTGCAGCTATTGGCTGGTTGTGGTCAGTGGGGTTTAAACTGACACTTCTGTGACTCACTGTGTGTCTGTCTGCTGCTGCCTGAGCTGTGAGATCCTGTTTTGCTTTCTGCACAAGCTTCTCTACTGCAGTTTGCTCCAGAACCTCTGGAAAAAGACCAGGAGCTTCATGGTGTGGACAGCTGATGTGGTCCTGCCTGTCCCTGGGGCAGGCTGCCAGGAGCACAGCAGCATCTCTCACCAGGTGTCCTGGGTGATCTCTCTCACCTTCCCAATGGGCCAGGGATTATCCCTGCTGCCCATGAGCAGAAAGGCACGTTACGCACCGGTGTGTCCATGTCTGGGAGGGGTGGCATGGCATTTTTCTTTAACAGCAACCGTCATGGACAGTCCCCAAAGACACATGGAGCTGCCTCCCCCAGACATCAGCCTCCGTGTCACTGCCTTGCCCTGCTTGAGGAACTCTGTGTTTAGTCTCTAAGTCTTGGGGTAAAGCAACAGAAACAGCTCTGGTTGAGCTGCACTTTCCAGCAGTGTCACAGGAACAATGTGCAACCTTGGGTATGTCATTTAACCTCCTTCCCAGCACCCAACTATAGAGGGGTAGAGGGGCTGGTGGGAGGAGCTGTGGACACTCTCGAGGGCAGAAAGGCCCTGCAGAGAGGTCTAGAGAAATTATAGTGCTGGGCAATCACCAGCTGTAAGAATTTTAACAAGGGCGAGTGCTGGATTTTGGGATGCAGCAACCCCGGACACACACCCAGCCTGGGGAAGGAGAGGCTGGGGAGCAGCCCTGCAGAGAGGGACCTGGGGGTTCTGGTCAATGGCAAGTTGAACACGAGCCAACAGTTCATGGCAGCCAAGAGGGACACCCATGTCCTGGGGGCATCCAGCACTGCACTGCGAGCCACGGGAGGGGATCGTCCCGCTCTGCTCTGCACTGGGGTGGCCTCACCTCCAGCACTCGGGGCAGTTTGGGCACCACAGGAGAAAAAGGATCTAAAGCTGCTGGAGAGTGTCCAGAGGAGGGACACAACGTTGGGGAAGGGTTCAGAGGGGAAGGGTGTGAGGAGAGGCTGAAGTCACTTGGGTTGTTCAGCCTGGAGAAGAGGAGACAGAGAGGAGATCTCCTGGCAGTCTGGAACTTCCTCCCAAGGGGAAGAGGAGGGGCAGGCGCTGAGCTCTTCTCTCTGGCCACCAACGCCAGGAGCAGAGGCCATGGCAGGAAGATGTGGCAGGGGAGGGTGAGGTTGGCCATGAGGAAAAGGTTCTTGAGGCAGAGGGTGGTGGAGCACTGGCACAGGCTCCCCAGGGAGGTGCTCATGGCCCCAAGCCTGACAAGATTCCAGCAGCATTTGGCCAAGGCCCTCAGGGACATGGTGTGAATGTTGGGATTGTCCTGTGCAGGGACAGGAGTTGGGCTCGGTGATCCTGGTGGATCCCTTCCAACTCACAACATTCCATGGTTCTATGATTCTATGGTGGTAGGAGATTGTGCTGGGTCTTCACACTCATACAAGCTTCTCCTCCAGCAGGAGAAGGGCAGTAAGGTTGACTGCTTTTTGTTTTCACTGGAGGAAAGCCCTGCAGTGAGCTGACTGAGTACACTTATTTAGCTGCACTCTTGTTAAATAGGGGCAGAGCTGCTCCTTTCTCCCCTGGTATTCCCATTCAAACCACAACAACAGCAGCAGCAGGAGCAGCCGTTCCCATGGAATATTTATAAGTTGTTTGCAGAAATATCAAGAAGAGCCGGTGGTTGTATGAACACCCTCTCAGAGCAGCAGTCTCAGAAAGTTATCTTATGTGATTCTTCATCAAAATGCTCTCTGTAATAGTTACAAATGCTTACAAATCCTGGTGACATTTTCTTGTTTCTTGACAAACAGCCATTAAATGTCCCGACACTGAGACAGGAATCAATCACTTTTGCTGGTTCCTTAGCTGGCTCCATCCTCCTCTCTGTCCTGCAGTGATATTAACACCAGGTTACCTGGAAGGCTCAGTCCCTTTCTGCATGACAATTAGAGACTGAGCTCAAAGGAGGTGCAGCCAGGCTGGGTAACAGGCACGCTCCTCACTCGGCCGTGTCAGACGTTCGCGTGAATTTCAAGTTGACTTCAAGACGCTCGGACTAAATGTTCCCATTTGCTTTGGGCAGTAAAAGTTGACATTTTAACAAGGTTTCCAAGCAAGACTATTAAAATCTGTATTTTCCTAACTGCTTTTTCCCTTCCTTTGCTCTCAGACTGACCTTGCTGGGACTGTGGGGATGAGGCTGGTGGGGACAAAGGGCTTTGAAAGGAAAGTGACTTGAAGTCTCCCAGGCAAGGAGGTTTGTTAGTGTATTCATAAGTACACATAATTTCTGTGAGTTAGAGGTGGCAGTGGAAAGTACACCAGGATGTTTAACTTTACTATCTATGTTTTGAGGTTGTATTTTAGGAGGGTTTCCAGCAGTGGCAGCTCACCAGACAGATTCAATACCAAGGTCCTCCCAAGTCCACATGGGTAAGTTCTTGCAGCATTGTTGGTTTGGTTAGACCTGGGAGGTGTTTTAGTCTTTGACCAGATTGTGCTTGGCCAACTTTTGTACTCTGGAGAGATCAGGAATATTTAGGTGCAGTTAGAGGAGAATTTGGCTTCTGATTTATTTCCACCCTTGGAATATATTTCTTCTTTCCACCAGAGTTGTAATCTTTAAACAGCCTAAGAGATTATTCCCAGCCACTGGGTGAAACAGGGGCCATCTCAGAAGAAATGGGTGCTTGTGGGGAAAAAATCTGTTTTCTCCTGCAAGAGTGGCCTAATATTTCTGGGAAGGACAAGACTGACACAGGGACATTCCACTTTCTATTGTGTGTTTGTGTATCACTGGTGCAGCTCAACTTGCCAGGGCCCTGAGCTAACTAATAGGTCCTAATGGTCCTGACCAACCTTGTCTGGGGTCTCTACCCACACTGTGCTCTCTTTATGTTCAACCTGGTGCCTTCAGTCCCTGTTGGAGCCACACTGCAGAAGTGCTGGTCTACAGCTCGGCTGTAGTCATAACCCTGCCTGGCTACAGAAACCCTGCTGGTCTGAACCCCAGCTGTAGGTTGGTTTCACGGCTTGACCTTGGACCCATCTCATTCTGTGGACCAGCTTGGTGGTCAGTGGACCTTGTCCTGAACTGTGGATTGACTTCTTTACTTCATCTTGGATCTGCCTCATCTCTGTGATATTGGCTTATGATGTGGACTCTTGGATGGATCTGGCCACCATCTCTTGGTCCTGTTTCCTCACTTGGGTGCTGCAGGACAGGCTGTGGCTGGTGGGCCCCCTTCCAGCTGTGGGATCCCACTCAGCTCCTGGCTTGCCTTCCTTGCTCTTGCTGCTCCCTGACACATCTCATGAAATCATAAGCCTTACAGACACCAGCAATATGAAGTAAAGGGGCCAGTAGAACAAAAGGCAACCCAGGTAACCTGAAGCTTGTCTAAGGTATGACCCCAGCCTTCTCCAGAGTCACTAAATTTTGCTGCTTGCAAAACCTCGTGAAGCTGGAACACTGCATATATGTATAAAGACTGTCTAGTCAAGCTTTATACTTTCCAGGTTCTTCCTAGTTTGCTTGAAAAAAATGAGGAGGAAGATGAGCTTCAGACCATGGACCAAAGACTGGAAAGGAAGCATCTGGTATGCCCAGGGGTTGTCATAGTGAAGATGAGTGACACATAATAATGATGAATTCAGAAACTTTCACCTTCATTTCCCTGTCTATTTGAGCTTTGAAGTGAGCCTCTAATATTATGTTAGCAGTTTATTGTGTGAGCTTCATTAAAAATACATCACAGACTTTTTTGAGCTAGAAGGGACGCAAATTAGGTCATCTAGTCCAGCCTCCTGCTGTTCTGCCAGGACTCTGATCTTGCTAATGACAGGTGCTCGTCTGGCTGCCAATTGAAGCTCTCACTGACAGAGGGGGACCAGGATCCATCCGAGATTATTTCACTTTTTAAAAAGTTTCAGGCTTCTTGTTAAATGGGGCGTTATTTCATGTTCCAGTACAGCCGCTTGGCTTGTGCTTGAGCTGCCATGAGAGCAGCTTTGTCCCCTCTGAAGCGCTGCAGCTCCCTTCCATGCTTTGAGCTGGGCAGATTCAGCCGACACCATCACTGTGGAGCAGCGCAGGCATAGGCAGGTGTGACACAGGAGCTGCTCACTGGTGGGACGTCTTCTCGAATGCATCTCCACAGCTGAAAGCACTGGTGGAAATGTGGCTCCAGGACCCTCGCTGCAGTGGTCTTTCCTCATGGTCTGTCCCCAGCCCTTCTTCAGCTCTGCTTTCCCCCACGCCTGTCCCTTGCAGTTCCCTTGGCTGCTCCTTTGGGATAGCGGTGCAGGCAGAGGTGTAAGCCTCAGCACCTCTGAGGGAAGAAGAATTCCTTTGTATTGAGTTCTGTGATGTTACAAATGTAGAGTTTGCCTGAAACTCTTTGTCAGTCTGAGCTGGAGGACAAAAGGGTCTGAGAAACACTGGGGCAGACCTAAATGAACATACTGATAGGCTCCCATCTTGTCTCCTTGGGTTGACTCTAGGGAGTGGTGTAACTCTTGAGGTGTGGTGGGACCTCAGCATCACACAACTTGCTTCTAGCTTGTGCTACTGGTTACTGCAATTGAGCTCCGTGCAGACTTGTGTCATCCTGCTAAGGGAGGACCCAGCAATACTGAGCTAAATGTTCACCAGTGCTGGCTAGTGTGGGTAACCAAGGAGGCTGGTCTCCATGTGAACTCAAGAACTAGCTCACCTAGCACAATAGGCATGTGCATGGAAGAGCAATGAGACTCACCTGCTCTTATCAACTCTCTGGTGGGCAGCCCAGGACCTCTGTGTGTCAACTGCTGCAAAACGTAGATAGACTGGAGCTCCCAGGTCCTCCCTGGTGTGAGTCTGTTCCAACTCTCAACAGTTTGGGAGATGCATCTGGTACGTGTCCTAGTGAGGAAGAGTCTAACCTGGCATTTGCTGCTCCTAGACCAAGTGGTTTGGCCAGGGTCATCATGGTGCTGGCAGATCTGGGGGAGAGACAGCATGAAAAATACAAAGGAGGGACCAGTGGTTTTTGCCCTGAAAGACCATCATGCCACAGCATTGGTTTGCTCTGAACTGAGGTCTACAAGCAAGATTTCATCTTGTGGAGAGATCTCAGCACATGCCTCCCCTGGGAGGACCTCTTTCCAAGACCTGGAAAGTCCAAACAGTCTGACCTGGCCTGCCCTGGACTTTGAGGCAGAAAAGACTTGATTCCAGCTTGAAGGTGCTCCTGGGTTTTTCTCAGGCTCCCTGTCTCCTCCAGGGGATGGAGAGCACAGACCTTCACTAGCTGTGGTGACTGTCCTGGGTTGGGGCCACGAGCCCTGGGCTGTGCAGTGCCTGGCGGAGCGCTGTGCTGAGCAGTTGAGCCTGACCTAGAAAAACCTCTTAATGTGTTGTACGTTTTGAAAGGGGCAATGGTCTCATCTAATCACAAACCACGTCCTGCAGCACCAGAGCCGCTGCCGCCAGGTTAACTCAATTAGTAAATGACCATGCCAAGCTATTTCGAGAGTTTTTAATGGCTCTAGCAACAGGAGAAGCAACGCACAACATGCTGGGATGGGATAACTGGCACCCCTCTCCACCCCTGCAGGGCCTTTGTAAAGGGATGCTGTTCTGTGGGGCTTTCTTTCCGTGGAGACTCCCCTCCCTCAGCCCTTTCCTTGGAGCTATTTTTTGTCATCTCTGAAGCCTCGGAGGAACTCACATATTTTCAAAGCATGCGATTTTGAGAGGGTGGGTGGTGGGGTTTTTTTTTTCTTTTTTTGCTTTCCCCAACTATCTTATTTTAAGTCTGTCCTCCCCCTCTTCCCTCCTCCAGGTCTAAAACAGTTTGTTTTAGCCCACTTGAGATCTGGGCACTGCACTCAGGTCTCCTGTTTTGCAGCGGGTGGGATAAAGTCTGGGTGCTATGCCGGCCATAGGCGGTTCACCAGGGAATGATGATCGGTCTCAGGAAGGGTGTTTGTACCCTGAGATGCAGGATCATGCTGTTGGGTTGGCAGGCTGTTGTGTTAGGACTCCTGGGACTTTTTCCACCTTTTGCCATAACCTGTGACAGCAGACCCTAGCCAAAGCAGACAGGTTAGCAGAGTCACTAGCCCCCTGTGTCACAAGAATTGAGAAGAAAGGCAGAGCTCCTGTGCAGTACTTCTCTTCCAGACACCAGTCTCTCCAGAAAGGGCTCAGCCCTATGTTGTCATTACTCATGGGAGAAAAGGAAGCTCTGAGTTGGTAAAATGCCCCAAGGTGGCCTTAAAAGATGGTACCAAAAGTGGGATTTCTATGAAAACTGCTGCATTTTCATCCAGGGCTTGTCAAATAATAACCAGAGAACAATCAGCATCTTTCCTGAATAAGGCTGAAAACTGATATTCATTTATATATGGTTTCCTCTCTGCATTTAGTCTCATGTTTCACTAAGTGGCATTTGAGTCAGTTTTGGAAATGCCCATATCTCCCACACAAGGTGAGCAGCTGTGGCTGGAAATCCTGGCTTGAAGAGCAGCCTTGTGGTAGGGTAATGTTCAATCAAATGCTATAGAATAGAAATCATATAATCATCTAGAATCATAGAATAGCTTAGGTTGGAAAGGACCTTGAAGATCATCTGGTTCCAACTCCCATGCTGTGGACAGGGTTGCCAACCACTAGATCAGGCTGCCCAGGGCCCCATCCAACCGGGCTTTGAATGCCTCCAAGGATGGGGCAGCCACAGCTTCTTTGGGAAACCTGTTCCAGTGCCTCACCACCCTCTGGGTGGAAAATTTCCTCCCAATATCTGACCTAAATCTCCCCTCTCAGTTTAAAACCATTTCCCCTTGTCCTGTCACTACCTGTCCATGTCAAAACTCGCTCTCCCTCCTGTTTCTAAGCTCCTTTCAGGCACTGGAAGGCTGCAATGAGGTCTCCCTGGAGCATTCTCTTCCCCAAGCTCAACAAGCCCAGCTCCCTCACCCTTTCTTCAGCAGAGAGGTGCTCCAGCCCTCTGAACATCTTCCTGGCTCTCCTCTGGATCTGCTCCAACAGCTCCACATCTTTCTTGTGTTGGGTGCTCCAGGTCTGGATACAGGGCTACCTCTCCATGTAGTCTTGCTGCAGACTCCTCACAGGCATACCTTCAGATGATGAACTAAATGATTTCCTAGTTTTCCCAGATGGCTTCACCTCACTCAACCTGGAAAGCACTCGGAGTGGGATGACTGCTCTATTCTTTCCACAAGAAGTGTTTAATGTGTGGCCTGTTTCACCCAGCCACATTCTGGTAGAGCACTACAAATGGCCTGGTGCTTATTGCTATGGGACCTGAGTGCTTCCCAGCCAGTTATGGATGTTTTCGAAATAGGGAAAATAAAAAATAATTTAAAAAAAAAAAAATCCCTTTGTAAAATAGGGCTATTGTTTTAACACTATTGTAGGCAGCTCTTTCCAGGTGTTTGGAGATCAGGGCATTTGGAGAGCAGAATTTGGTGCTGCTGTCCTCTCATCTGCTCAAAACACGGATAAGATTTGGCTTGTCAGAGCAGCAAACTGCCAGAAATTCACCCCCAACCTCCTCCTTTTAGCAAACAAAATTTCTATGACTTGACTGCTTTGAGGATGCCACACAGGTTAAAAACCAAACCAAACCAAAACAAACAAAACACCCCACCCAAATGGTGATGTTTCTGTTCTTTACCTTTCCAAACATTTAGCTAACAAGCAGCATTTCCCAGCTATCTCTAATGAGGTGGTATAAAATGGTACTGACACACAAATAATCTTTGAGGTATAAATTGGCCAAAAGAGTTTGGACCCAACAGAAATGTCAGTGTTTTTCCACCTTTTTTTTTTTCCCCCAGAGGGCTGAAAAGAGGAAAACTGTGTGTTCAACAGCAAAATTCTGTTAAACTGATTCTATTTCAGGCTTCTACAGCGGAAGAAAAAGCTTGGAAATAGCAGCCTGCACTTAGGAAAAGGTCTCATGAGAGAGTCAGGTGGAGGCCATCTCCTCTCCCTCCAGCCCAGCCCTGGGAGCTTTGCCAAGGATGAGGAATGTAGGTTTGGTTCCTGGGGAGAGGGATGCTGGAGGTGAAGAAATGTTCCAGGGCAGCCCCCTTGTTCCTTCTCACACTGCGTGTTGGGCTTGTTGTGAAATCCTTCCTAAAGGAGGGTCATTGTCCCTCGGCTGCAGCATCATGGGAGGTTTTTCTCCATGGAAAATGCTGGGATGCTTTGCTGCAGAGGGTGATCTCTGTGAGTCATGACTGAACAAGCCCACCTGTACTTGGGGAGTGCTGCACCACCTTGTCCTAACCTTGCTTTTATATGGACCCAAGTGGTTGTGGCTTTTCCACAAGGTGCAAACATGGGTCTCATGCCCATATCCCACAGGGATGCCATGTCCCATGCTTGACTCCCTGTCTCTGAAGCACCAGTTCATTCCCTTGCACTTGGACCCCACACCTCTGTTTTCAGCTTTTCCATGGCCAATGACTCATGGTGCACAATGATGTCTTGAAGCTTTGCAAGCATTTTTGCCCCCAGTGTCACTTTCCAGGGCAGGTTGGAAAGCTCTGTGCTCCCACATCAGTCTCAGGGAACTGAGTCACAAGAAGACTAAAAGCACAGTCTCCAAAACATCTCAATTACTTTTATGAGTTTCTCTTTCTCAGCTTCAGGGAATGTTTATCAAGGCTGGAGATGCATGTCAAAACCAGCCTGGGTGCCTCACGCCTGAAATCAATGGGCTTTTGATCAAGATGGAGCCAAATGAAATAGTTCTCCCCCCCCAAAAAAAATGGGCTTTTGCCCAAAATGCCTGTGTATATCTGTGTTTGTGCAGGTATCAGTTTAATTTCTTTTTCCTCAAGTTTTCACTGAAATAGGAACATGTTCCACAGCACTTTAGCTATCAGATAGAAAAAAAAAAAAAGAACAGTTTTTGAAAACTGAAAATTTTAGTGGAAAACTGAAATTCCTGTGTGGTTTCATTTTCCAGTGCTAAGAGGAAATTTTGCAAAAAGTCTGTTTTTCCTGCAAAGTGTGAGCTGTGCTGTTTTTCAAGCAGCTGTAGCATGAGCTCATATAGGCAAAAAAGAAATGTAGCCTGTGCACTGGGGGCGAGAGGCATCTGGTGAACAAGAGCAGATTGTTACACCAGTGAAAGGCATTAAGATTCAACAAGTGAAAACTGACAATCTTGAGAAAGGAGCATGTAGAGATAGGATCAGGTTAATTAGCCTCCCAGAAGAACTGGAGGCCACAAGCTCAGCAGAACTTTGTGGAGGAATTAATTAAAGGTTTGTTTGTAGCTGAGCTCGATGATTAAAAAAAAAAAAGAAAAAATATCCCCACTGGAGATGCCTGTTGCATCCTGACACATGGAGCTGCTCCTGGACTGCTGCCAAGCACTCCCACAGCCCTGTATTTACACCTTTAAAGAGTCAGTGGACAGGAGGGAGAATTAATTGCAATGAGCCCAGCCAAGGCTGCCAGAGGAACACCATCAGAGTTGCATTCATCCCTCCACCCTGATGGGTGGACAGGACAGTGAGAGCAGAGCTGTGCAGAGGGAAAGGACCAGGCAGGGCACTGTGGGTCCGGAGGGATGCAGGGATGCATCAGGCATCACTTGATGCTGCAACACTCTTGGGGTCAGAGCCCAGACTTTGGGGAGCAGGGCAACAGCTGACCTGTGGATCATGGTCCCTCCAGAGCTCCTTCCCCCTCTCCTTATGGGTAACCCATTCACTATGCTGATAACATCGTAGGGAGGTGCTGAGAAAAGCAGCAGGAGCAGGTTGATGTCTTGCAGAAAGGTTGTGCTACTGCTGGGGTACCACAAGACTTCCTTCAAGAGGAGCAGTGACTGGGAATACAGGAGCTCTGCTTCAAGAGGGCCAGTCCTCAGGGCAGAATGAATTCCTGTTTGGACTGAGGTTCCTGGACCTTGAAGTTTGAATTTTGTTTCTGTGCTGTTTGGTCATGAAGTTGAAGGACCATTGTGTATGGTGTGAATGAAGCAGGACACGCTGACAAAATAGGGCTTCATGGCCCCGAAGTCTCTCTCAGCATGGAGCTGACAGATATAACCCATAAAAGACTTTTGCAAGGGATCTGACATCATATTCTGTTTTTAACATTTGTATTGGGCATTACCTAATCTGTGTTAAATGGGTTGGGAAGTGACAACAGACTACAAAACACTAGTAATCAACACAAAACTGTCACTGAATGGGGACATTTCTGTTGGGATCTCAAGGAAACAGTGAAGACTTTGAACTTTTCAGCATTTCTATCAGCTATCTAAAAATAAATCTAAAATTTGCAGATAGCATCAAGGCTGGCAGAATGGCATATACAGATAAAAGCAAGCAGCTTTACAGACTTAGCTAAATTCCTGGATGAGCGGGGCTGCTCAATTAAAATGTGTTTTCACACAGACAGATGAGTGTTAGCTATTTTGGTGCAGGGCAGACACAAGCTGTTGAAGGCATCAGCTCCAGCAGGGATCTGCAGAAGGTGAGTGTGCTAGCTGTCATTCCCAGGCCAACAAATTGGGGAGGATTTAAGAAGATCGAGGGCAGGGTAGAGAAGGTAATTTTAACTTATATAAGACACTGATGGGACTGGTAGAATGATGCTCTGCCTTTGAAACTGTGGGATTGCTGCTGTCTCCCTGAGCATCTTAACTGGTGTTACTGGTGGGCAGGCAAAGGCCATGAGCTTACAGCACATAGACCTGAACACCAGCCGAGCTGGGGCACTGCAGTCTTGCTGACATCTCTCTGCTTTGGACAATATTCCCCTTGCTGTTTGGGTGATGCAGTAGATTATAGGGTGACTTCAATCCCCAAAATCTTGCCAGATGGCTGTGGAGGGGGTGTTTGGTGATGGGCTGTACAAAGGTGCATGCTCTGAGACAAGGCAGAGGGCAGTGCCCAGGGTTGCCCACCAGACTTCCACCACCAGTCTTGGAGGCATCAGAACAGGCTCTCCCAGACACCACACTCAGCCTCATGCTGCCATGGGCCTGATTCATCCATTGGTGCACAATCCCCACTGTAGGAACCATATCTGATGTGCCAGGACCTCACATGGTGAGGAGGTGGAAGTCAAATGTACACCAGTTTTCCAGCTGCATTGGAGTTTTCTTCCCAAGGGAGTGTGTATCAGGGCAGGATCCACAGGGACATCAATATGAGGGCAGTGAGGACAAGCAGGAGCTGGGAATACTCCTGTGTGACAATGTAGATGCAGCAGACTCTAGAAATATCCCTTGGCATATCATTCACCAAGGGTGGTGAATTGAAATGCTAGTTCCTGCCTCTGCAGTGCTCGCTCACCTCACCTGCCTAACACACTGCTAAGTCAGTTCAGCGAACATAAAAATCAGGCCAGGTAGCGTGGTCGTAGAGGTACATAAGGGAACAAGCACGTTACAGGTAGCTTCTCTGTGGTTTCATTCAGAGTGGGAATGAAGAGCAAGTCGTACAGGAAGAGCAAGGTCTGGCTGCAACCACAACACTCTCTGGAGTCAGAACTTTGGTCTCAGTTCGGCTGCACCCATGATGGCAGTTACAGAAGAAAGCCTTGGAGTATTTTGGACAGTTTATTTTGTCTCAGCTCTCTTGAATTTAGATCATTTTAGTTTTGCACCTAAGAACATCTCTGGCTGAAGCTCTGCACCAGGGCACTTGGGTCCCCTGCAATTTTGCAGTGTGTTTTAAACCTGGTTTTACTCTGGGGGAGGTTATAAATGTCCTATGAGGGAGTTTATGTGCTGTCAGGCACAACTTGCTCAGCTTTGAGGTTAGAACTGGATCTCCACTCTGCCTGACCAGCACAGGGATGGAAAGAAACTGCCACTTACTGTCATGGATGCAGGTCTCCAGCACGGGCAGGTGCCAGGTGACTGCCTGGAAAAGAAACAGTGCAAGTAGCCCTGTAAGAGAAACTTCAGAAGTGTTGTGTTTTACAGGAGCTCTCCATACAGACATAAGAGCCAGTGTAATCTCCCTTATGTACAGAGGTACAGGAGGAACAAGGTCTGGCTGCAACCACTGCCATTGGGTTTGCTTAATAAAACAAGCTTTTTCAAGCTATCATGATAAATAAATGGAGCTGAGGCCAGAGGAGGCAAAGGTGGAAATGCTCTTACCGGGCCACCGGTGCTGGCTTCAGAGGCAAAGCTTTGCAAGAAGGCTTTTCTGTGCGGAACTAATGATACAGCTAAAGATGGAGTTGAAATGTTATACAAATCCTGAGATCAGAAGGAAGATAAGCAGATGTAAACATCTCAAATTCCTACAATAGGGGGATTTTTTTCCAAAGGTGATGAAGAGAAAAGAATCTTACCAGCAGCACCGAAGCTGATTGGGGGTGAGAACGCAGCCTCGAGCCCCCTGAGATAGGGGGATTTATTTAGAAGACAACCAGAGGCAAATATATATTTTTTTTCTCTTGCTTTTTGATGAGGAATATCGCTGGAATCAGCTCAAGGGAGAGAGGCTTTGATCATGCTTTTGTGGAGCAAGAAAATCTGCTTTGAATTCTGGCACAAACCATATCCCAGGAGGAGCTGTGTGCATGATGTTCACACTGGTGTAGAGACAGAACCCTGTTCAGAGGATGGCACTGTTGAGAGACAGTGACCGGCTCCTCTTCACATCCTGCACCTGAAATAGATATGTGTAGGCAATGGAGCACTGATATCCTCACAGTGCTGCTGATGAGCTGAGGAATTAAAGGTGGCTAGACAAACCTGAGCTGCTCCCTGCAGAAGAACCCAGAGCACCAGGGACTTCTAGAGGACAACCCATGCAAACCATCTTAGTACCTATTTTAAGATAAAAAGAACTGCTTTTGGGCAGTGTGTACCCAGATGACAAAGTTAGCATAGACGAACCTGAGGTCAAAATGTAAATACCATTTGTTGTTGTAAGGATCAAGGTTTCCTCCAGCTGTGCTTCTGGGGTAAAACCACTGTCTGACGAGGTCCTCACTGAGGCATGAGAGGGAAACGAAAATGGGGGCACATTCATGGCAGGAGCTGTTGAACCTGTTTCTGTTAAGAATGCGTAGAAAAGTAGTGGTATCAGGAAAGGTCTAAGAAGAACATATCTTCTATGTTGAGATGAGTCATAAATATGCTTCACCCAGGAAAATGCCATTGGAATTTTAAAATAGTGACATTAGTCTGCAAGAGGACAGAACAGATCCATATCCAATGCTAGAGGAATGTGATAAAAACAGTATGTGAGGATTTGGCTAGATTTGTCCTATACTCAGAAATAAGAGTACTTGTCTAGATGGTGTTAATTGGATTAGCATGAAAAAATTCCAAAAATAAGTATCTTTTTTTATTCAGGAAACAGTGTTTCTCTGAAAGAAATTGCTCTTGAAGGAGTAACATTAATTTACTTTTTTCGTTGCCTGCTTCTATTTTTAAGCAAAATGTTTGAAAAACAAAACTTCTTTATGAGACCTTAAAAGTGCATTTAGTTGAGTGTGTGGATTTTTCTTCTCTTTGACCACTGAAAAACCTGTGAGAATGGAGAAAACTCAACATCTCCCATATGAATATTGGTTTCCCAGCTTGTGCCACCTGATAAAATCAAACATTTTCCAAGGGTAGCTTCCTGTATGAAATCTTTAATAGTTAAAAACAAAGCTTTGCCTTTTAAAAAGTAAGAAGTTCTCCTCTACTCACCCGTGTTTTTGAGCTGGACAAAGATCAAATGAGAGGATAAATCACAAACTCTGTGTGGCAAAATGAAATCTTCATATGAAAGTAACTGTAAAGAGATTTCTCTTCTTGAAAATACAGTAATTGAAAAAACAGTCAGAGACCTCTTTAGTTATCTTAGCAGTTTTAGTGTTATTCTTTCCCTGAGCCATTTTGGAAGATGTTTCTCAGACTAGTGATAGAGACAAACCAAGTTAAATTTATTTCCAACACCTGTACAATGTGGCAAAGGGCTGTAGGTTCTCCAACAGGCATCAGGGACTATTGCTATGGCATCCTTTCTTTTCAATAAAAGCCTGCCCTGGGACCTCAGCTTTCATCATTATGACACATTTGTCTCTCTCAGTGTGATTAACCCCTTGGAAGGGTGTCCTGAATATAACCCGTGCAGCAGCTCCATGCATGCCATGCATGGTTCCTCCCAACATCTGAGACAGCTGGGCTAGACCTCCAACTTCTTCCTCACCTTCCCATGACACCCTTGTGTGTAGCTGATCCCAGACTCTCTGAGAAGAGAAGAAAGCACACATCCTCCAGGGAGTCCAAGGAGTGCAGCCCCACAGATGCTTTGGGTTCATCCCCCAGCTGACGTTACGCTCGGTCTCCAAACTCGGCTCTTCCTCCTGTAACCTGCTGCCTTTCTGCCAGGGACCTGCTGTGTCCCCAGACTGCCCATCCCCATGGCTCTGCCCCTCAAAGCACACAGGCTTTGCCCTTGGCTGCTGCCTTTGTTCTCTTTTCCTCTTCTTTTCATCATCTCCAGCTCCTGTTTGTAGCCAGCCAACACTTCCAGCCTGACAATTAACAGTTGCAATTAAGAGCTGCAGAGGTAGGTGTTTCCCCTCCAAAGGGACCTGTTGTTTTCATGCTGAGCATGAGATAGGTTCCCACTGAGGGGGCTAATTTGTGCTGCTTAGTAAATGCAGCTGAATATTGTCCTTGCTATAATCTGGCCAGTTAAATCTAAAAAGTTGCAAAGTATTAAATCAGCGGGTTTTTTACCTATTTAATGACAATCCCAAATTTCTGTCAAAAATGAAAGTACAGCCTGTGCTCTTCAGAGCTGCTAAGAAGTTTGGAAAATATGGTAAACAATGAGGAAAACCAGTAGTTACCCAATAAAGGATTTTTTCCCCCATACATTTTAAGGAAAGGGTTGTTATGTGAAAGGTAGGATATTAGGGTTGTCCACAGAATACAGTCATAAAAGTAACACTGCTGCATAGATTGTGCATCAAAATGTTTCTGTTGAGCTCTCAAATCCTTTAGTGAATGATAAAATGACAGTAGATGGGAAACAATGGGATAAGATGACCTGGACCTGAATGGAAAAAAAAAAATCTGCAAAAATCAAAACCAGCAGCCAGCAACGTGGAATGTTTTCATTGTCCTTTAGCTTCTGAATTCAGACATGCTACTGGTGTCCAATAATGCCGTTTTACGTCTTCTGCAGTGAATGCCAGTATGAAATTAACAGTGAAAATATGTATTTTACAATTAAGACCATGTCTCAGTATCTGCAGGGGAAAATATGTTTAGATCCTACTCATTGCTAAAAATGTTGCAAGCAAAACAAGAAAATCCTCCGACAGTGTCTGTGTGGTGATGAGAAATGATTAACATAATACCTGCTGGAATAGCTTTGTAGGCATCCCCAGGACAGCTGGATGGATTGTACACGATACAGAGATGTAGCACTGTGCAAATAAAACAATGAAGAAATAAGGAAGTGTTATTGATGGAGATTATTTCTCCCCTTACTTGATCATAACAGTTTTATATCTGTGTAGAAATGAATTCTCGTTTGTAATGTGGTCTCTGGGAGTTGTATTTATTCTGTTTATTGGTATCAGGAACTTATTACTTTGCATAAATTATTCATGTGAATTAGACACACTTGTGATGCTCACATTATTTGTGTTTGGAGGGATGGGTAGCAGAAAGCCACCATAATACTTGGGTTGGTTTTTTTTATTTTTGAGAAAGTGCACTGGGAAATCCTGGGACATGAGAAAATCCCAGTGTGAATGGCATCACACTGCATACCCTGTAGTACTCCTGGACACATAACCCATGAGGGGGTTGGAGCATCTTTACCACAAATGGTACGGCACGTTGCAAAGCCTCCCTGCAGCAGCACTGGTGGAGCTCTGTGGGGCTCCATGGTGGCACAGCAAGAGCCCTCACAGTGCCACAGCCATGTCCATGCAGGGAATTAATGCTTGGTGGCTCTCATGTTTTCTGACTAGCTTCATCTAGATAAAGTAGAGAGTTGGGAAAACACCAGCCATGTGAATTTTAACAAGGACAAGTGCCAGATTTTGCAGCTGGGACACAGCAACCCTGGACACACCCAGCCTGGGGAAGGAGAGGCTGGAGAGCAGCCCTGCAGAGAGGGACCTGGGAGTTCTGGTCAATGGCAAGTTGAACACGAGCCAACAGTTCATGGCAGCCAAGAGGGACACCCATGTCCTGGGGGCATCCAGCACTGCACTGCGAGCCGGGGGAGAGAGGAGGGAGGGGATCGTCCTGCTCTGCTCTGCACTGGGGCAGCCTCACCCCCAGCACTGGGGGCAGTTTGGGCACCACAGGAGAAAAAGGATCTAAAGCTCCTTTAGAGAAGAGGAGACTGAGAGGAGATCTCCTGGCGGTCTGGAACTTCCTCCCCAGGGGCAGAGGAGGGGCAGGCGCTGAGCTCTTCTCTCTGGCCACCAACGCCAGGAGCAGAGGAGATGGCAGGAAGATGTGGCAGGGGAGGGTGAGGTTGGCCATGAGGAAAAGGTTCTTGAGGCAGAGGGTGGTGGAGCACTGGCACAGGCTCCCCAGGGAGGTGCTGATGGCACCAAGCCTGACAAGATTCCAGCAGCATTTGGCCAAGGCCCTCAGGGACATGGTGTGAATGTTGGGATTGTCCTGTGCAGGGGCAGGAGTTGGACTCATGATACTTGTGGGTCCCTTCCAAAACCCAACATTTTGTGATTCTGTGATCTTATTTTGTGCCCTGATTCCTCTTAATTTTTTTTCCTTCCTTGTATCTTTCTTTTACGTTCATATTTGGTGAGAAGATTTAGAAACTGGAGTCTGGACAGAAGTTGATGCTTTGTGTACAGGGGGTGTTACCCTCTTTCCAGGCAATAAGACCAACTTTCCAGGGTAAAGAGGATTCTTCATTCCCACTCCCCTAGCAGAGTTTATCCCACAGCCTTTAAAGATGGAGGATTCTGTGTAGATACAGCATTTAGGTGAAGATTTAACATCTTATTGGAGCATCTGTTCTTCTTGAGCCATAAAACACAATGGATGGCTATCACCCTGTGATCAGCAGGAGATCAGAAAAGATCAGCATAACAGTCCCCTCTGGATATGAATTTGCAGCAGAATTACAACTACTTCATTCACTGGTCTCCACTGGCAAATGCCAGGCAGCAGGAGCCCATAAGATGAGTAACAAACTGCTGGGATTGTGCCTAGAGCTGCTGCTTGACCCATGGTTCACTTGTTGGGGCACATGTTGGGTTCTTGGCCTTGGCCTTTGGTTCTTGGTCTTTTGCAAACCAATTAACTTCTGTTTCGGCCCTGCAGTGGGTATTTGTCTTAAAAGCATATTTCTTTCCTAGTGTGACTGAATTTTGATTAGAATACAGTTCAAGTTTGGTTCTGATCTTGAGAGATGCCTTTGGCAGTGGTGTTGCTGTGATGAATCCTGTGCAGCTTGAAGGAGCAATACTCCACCCTTCACCCTGGGTGCTTTTTCTTCCTCATGGCTATTATTTCTGCACAAACCTTGCCCCAAGTAGTTGCTGTATTGTCGCCTTTTTGTAAGAGGTAATTCAAAAGACCTGGCTGACATGCATTTTTTTGGAGAGTTCTTGGAACTGCTGGGGTGTTTTTGTGTCCATCTGAGCCATGTGTCTCTACCATTGCAGCTGGCCCTTCATTAATCATAACCCAGTGGTGACACACTCAGCAAGCTTCAAAATGTTTTTTCTGCACAGCCTGTCTTGCTGTCCCATTCAGAGCAAAGCTAGAAATTCCTCTGGTGCATCTTTCTCTAGCTGCTGGATGAATTTTCTGTACAGTGTCCAGATCTGACACTTGCACAGTGGTGAGGTAAACACAACAGCCATGTCCACCCAGGTTTGCGTGAAGATCAAAAAGAGCCCACACTGAGGCTCTACCAGCTTTATTATAGGAAGACAGTAGCTCTCTGTGAGCACTGTAGGCACCAGATTGCAGCACCAGGGGCTGAGTGTAAATTTTTAGCTGTCAGGTGGCTCAGTTCTCCTCCAAAAGCCTGGGAAGGAGCAAGTAAACTGGCCAGGTGCTCTGTGACTTGCCCTTCTCCACTGACAAGGAAAGAATCAAGTACCTTGGCAAAAGATATGCTTCACTGATGATGGAAAACATAAAAGCAGCAGAGGAAAAAAAACCACAAACCTGTATTATGCAGTAACTAGCAGCTTTTTTCTCAAAGCACACACTTAAAATCTTCCTCTCATCTTGTTGAGGAAGCTGGTAAAGCAATCACTTGCTTTCCCTGTGATGTCATGTCATCCCACGTGGCAAATCTTTGACCACACCAGGTAGCAAACCCCCACCCAAAGTACACAGCCCCAGCAGAGTGAGCTGCTAATTATTTTTAACCCCAAAGCACTTAACTTCTTCACAACTGGGCTGGAATGAGATACAGTAGTTTTAAAAAACTGGAGAGATGGCAGGTAAAGGGCCAGTCCTGTTCAGATACTAAGGCAGGCTCAAGTGAACAATATAAATCTTAACCCATTGGACACAAGGACTTAAATCACGGCACAGACAGCACAGATCATACTTGTGATATGGGAAATGGTAAAGCCATAACCCCACAAATGGTTTGGAGATCGTTTGAGATAACCATCTAATGGAAGCTCTCTCTAAGATAAGGAAACCGGGAGGCTGAACATGAGCCAAAAATTCATTCATAGGGAAATGCTAACTGGATAGAAAGAGGTGGTGTGATTTCTGAATACAATATTGGGGAGAGCAAGATAAGCTATTTGATCCATATCTGATATCCACATTGTTAGAATACGTTGTCAAGCTGGAAAAGGTAGACAAAGACTTGCAAGGATGAATCAAGGTTTGGAAAACCTTCCTGAGTGTGACAAACATATGGAGCTCCATCTTTCAGTTTATTAAAGTGAAGTTTATGAATAACTGTCACAGCATAAAAATCCACCATAGAGTACAGATTACTGATAACAAAACAATGTCTAATTTTGCAGATAAGGACGGATCAAGATCCAGTGGTAGGAAATTACAGGCATGGAAGACAGCGTCTGGAAATGACGCACAGACTGCAATTTATGATAATGTTAGCTATTCTAAAAGTGCTGGACTTCTTGCCAGAACTCATAAAAAATTAGACACACTGAAGCTGTGCACTGTGGGGTCCAGGTTGGTAGGGCTAGATCTTACACAGAAATCCAGAGCTGTGGATGCACAAAGTCCAAACAAGCAGCTTTTTAGGCAGCGGCCTGAGATAGCATTTTAGGACTGAAATTTAGGTTGTGTGCTCCTATGTTGCAACCAGAGGCATATCCAACACCCACACTTTCTTGGGTGCTGCCTTGGTGGACCCTGGTCCTTCAGTCTGCTCAAAGATGGAGGAAATGCTAAGCCAAAAGTTCACATTTCTGGCAGAAATATCAAGGTCAGGAATCCTTGCTATGTGGGATGTTGGGCTGGCCCATTTGGGTTTGCTTCTCTTACTCTGGGTCCCAAATATTTCTCTCTCACTGGGCGCAGCCTGCTGTACAATGTGCCATCATTTCATAAACCACGAGAAATTAGTTCCTGATCCCAGATATAAAAGTCAAGGGCAAGTGAAGATCAAGATTACTGGTCTCAGCCCTGTCCTTCCAAGAGTTAATTTGCTTCAAGAGATTGTCCCTTTCCATGGAGAAAGAGATTATAACAAGGGACATAGTGGAAGTCACAATGGAAATCACCCCTAGAATTCCCAGTGAGCAAAACCCCACAATTCTCATGTATCCTGCCAGGGAGCAGCCTCCTTGACCATCACTTTGCAGGTGATAAGGGCACAAACAGGCACAGTGCATCCTCTGTGTGGTCTACAATTGAAAATCCTCTTGCATGGAGGAGGGCTGCAAGGTTTGCTAGAAAAAGATGTGAACCTGCAGCTAACAGCCTTGGAAAGCATTTCTCCTTTACCACACTGAACTTGCAATGCATTTGCTTCCCATTTTCTGAACTTCTCTGATTTGCATGGACTTATTTACAGAAAGAAATGGCAGCAACAAGATTAGAGCTGTAATCCAGTGTGTATACTAAAAAATATCACCAGGATGTCTCTAAGAAACTGCAAATAGTTAAACATTAACATCTTCACGCTGGAATCAGTCATTGCTAGATCACTTCTGTAATAAGTCTAGTAGGGAACAGCCCTTGACAGAGGTGCTGGACTCATCCTACTCTGAAGGTTACACTCACTTTCCTAGAAACATCAATGCTGGCTCTGATTTGTGGTTTTCTTTGCATTTCATTTTTCTTCACTAGCCCCTGCACCAGAATACACTTTTCCATGAATCTCCAAGCCACATGCATTCTCTGAATCACAGCCCATCTCCTCCCTCACGGCTCCAGGCAAAGGAGCCCAAGAAGTAATTAACTTTACTGCTTCCTGTAAAATCACTTGTTTTGCTGGGCCCTGGAAGGTAGGAGCTGGCAATATACCGTGTATGTTAGTGACGGTTCAGATCTTTCAATTCCTTCTGATGTTTTTGCAAATGGAGGGCAAGACTGACTTGTCTGATTGTCACAGGAAGAGATATGCCAGTAATTGTTTTCTTTATTTGGCCAGTGATCCAGAAAAAAATAATTGTTTGAGGTTGACCCAAAGCCACAACTTTACAGAGTTTTTGGTGAAGTGAAACTGTTCATATTGGGTTAAGATGCCAAATGAAACACTTCCTCTTGGCAAGAAGTGAATTGTTTTATCTTGGGGGAGTTGGTTTTAATCTGATTTACAGGACTATGGAGTTTTACTCCATAGCTGCTCACCTGGTTTGTGTTAGAGCTGGGATGGAAACCCAGCACTCCTATAACTTCAGAGAGAGCTCTAGGCTGGACAGACACAGCCTGCACTGGGCTATGGGGCAAGAAAGACTCATCCGATATGCTGAGCCATTAATCACGTAAGGCAGAGTGCTCCCTCCTGGTGTACAGGCATGAGTCGGAGTGATTGGGACCCTGGCAGGATTCATCTGCCCAAACACTGATGCAGAGTAGAGATGTCTCCATCAGAGTAATCATCTAGAGTCCCATTATGGTCAACAGTGAGAAATAATCTCTGCCAGAAAGCCATCAGTCTTCCTATAAGGGAGATATGTAAGTAGGCAAAGGCAGTGACTTGCATGCTGAAACCTCTGTTTTTTTCTCTAGCTTGACTGTGTGTGCCTAGACTGTAGAAGCATAAGTTTGGGCTGATAAATATCTCTTTTCTTTGCTGCTCCCATAGTTTCCAGCTTTACTCCTGAAATACTGGGTGCAGGACTGGAAGAGCACTGGTGAATGCCCTACCCCTGGGTTGAGCTGCAAGGGGTACAGTTCGCCCACGTGCATACCTGGGTGTTGCACTCCAGAGAATAGGCAACACTTTTCCAGCTTCAGTGTCCGTGTACACTCACTCCAGTTTTATATCTGCCTCTCTTCAGGACTCCAGCATCCTCATTTGGAAATAAAAATATACAGATTTTTTTCTCAGCTAGTAAACTTCATTAATTTCAAGCATGCTTCATGACATGGCCATCATGGTCAGTCAGAGCAGTGGGATCGTGTCCTCCTCACCAAGTGCTCTGGCATAGCTTATCTGACTAGAGTCATAGTCCCAAAACAGCCCACTTACAGGCATGGTTTGGAAGTTCCTCTTCTTCCTCTGCCACTGGGTGAGTGATTCATTGAATCCCAGTCGTGACTCTTCAGTTTTAATCATAGAATCCCAGACTGGTTTGGGCTGGAAGGGACCTTAAAGTTCATCCAGTTCCAACCCCCCTGTCAGCAGCAGGGACACCTTCCACTAGACCAGGTTGCTCAAAGCCTCATCCAACCTGGCCCAGAACACTTCCAGGGAGGGGGCATCCACAACTTCCCTGGGCAACCTGTTCCAGTGACTTTTCTATGTGGAAGCCTTGGTTTGTTGAGAGGGTTGGGAGTGTGAATAAAGTTGTCTGTTCCTGGGAAAGAGAAATATTTATTTCAGCCTCTTCACACAATAAATGTAGGAGTAGCTCCAGAAGCTTTGCTTACCCAGTGAGGCATTACTTTCTTCCTTCTTATTTTTCTTGTTTCTGTTATCATTTATCCAGGAAATAGAAATACTCTTCTGCCTTCCTGTGTGATGAAAGTCTTATGAGAAGAGATGGGGTTTGTATTGTGCTGCGAAGGCATCTGCTTGGGGACTGTCTTCCACAGGCTGGTGTCTTTCCTTCCTACCCAAGATGCTCAGGTGCCCGTGAGAGAGAAGTGAGGGATGCAGTGAGCAGTGCCAGTGCTGATGTCCATTGGCCTTCTCCCATGGACTACGCACTGGTTGCAGTGGTCTCCATCAGTGCATGGCACACAGCATAGTGCTCCCATGTGTTTTTGGCTCACGGTAATTCCATCCCCTTCCATGTCCTTCAGCACTTAAAATATTTGGTTTCATCCTTAAAAACCTCTGATTTCTCCCATTTTCCCCTGGAACTTCCCTTCATACCCAGCAAACTAAGAAGAAGGGCTCCATCAAGGACATCCCAGTGGAGCACTGGTCCATTGCAACCATCCCAAGCACACAGAGACAGTGATTGCATTTGGGGATGGAGGACAACAACGTGACCATGAACCCATGACTGGGAACTGAATGAGAGTGATGTAGAGGTACAACCAACACATGGCCCATGATAAAATATTAAACATGACAATTTTCCAGTACAGCAAAGGCTTTTAACTGGACTAAGCAGCTGTGTATGGAGAATGTCTCTACACGTGTCCTTTAGTTCCGAGAACTGACTACTGCAGATTTCATCACAAAAGGACTTTGGACTTGAAAGGAAGAAGAAAGGAAGAATAGACTCTGACTAACTTGCTGGCTAAATATTTGCTAAAATAGATTTTAACAAGAAAAGTCAAAAGCTCCCCAAAATTAGGATGCAAATTGAAGAGCTAGAAAATACAGAAGGAGAAGTGCTGGTGAAAACTTTAACTCTGTCCTAGCTTATGTATAAATCCAGATTTTTGCATAGAAATAGAGAATTTAATTCCAAGCTAAAGCAAAACTGAAACTGAAATTTTTGGAAAACTAGAAAATCAAAGAAGAATTTGTTTTGGGTAAAGTGAAAATGTTTGACAAACCACAAACATTTCATTTTTAAATTGGAACATCCTTTTTTTTTTTTTTTAATTAACCTCAAATTATAAAAAGCACGATGATTAGAAAACAAAGAATATGACATTGCCCAAGTATCTTTAATAAATGCACATGCTGCAAAACAATTATGAATTTACAAAACATTTTGTTGTTAACACATTTGCATTTTCACTGACTAAAATTATTCCTACAAAATTTCAGAAAATCCTTCTCTAATATTCTGCCTTCTTAATGTGACCATTTAATACTAATTTAAAGTCTGTGAAATGAAGGATGAAGAGCTGATATTTCTCTGTAACCTTTTGATTTTCTATATTCTGACTTCGGTCCATTTGATCCATAACACAGATTTCAGTAGCATAAGGGATTTTTTTTTACATTTATTTTCATAATTTAATGTTTGTTTTAGAAAAAGGAGGGAAGGGAAAGCTGCCAGGGCTTAATCATGCTGCAACCTTGAAGCTTACCATGACTGGGGGAGGAAAAAAAGGTTTGGCATCTTTGCTGCAGTGCTAATTTGCATTGAAGAGGATCCTTACCCTTCACAGCTAAAAAAGATGAAGTGCTAGCTTCCAAAGTGGCATTTCAGAATTTGTGTGGAGGTTCTCACGCTTCTGGGGCTGCTTTTAACGCTCTGGTTGTTTCTTTTGTTAAGTCAGAGATGGTAAATTTGTCCAGAGGAATAAATGCTGTGGGGGGAAGTGATGGTGGTGTATAACTCAGGGAAATTTAACCCCACAAATAAATTGATGTGGCAGCAAAAGCCATGACTCTGGAAACCTGGGAGGTGGAAGTCACTGACAAGCAAGGCACACATTCTTCAGCAGCATTCAGCAAAGATCCCTTTGTCACCCACCAAAAGGAACTTCTCACCTTTCTGGGCTAAAATCAAGAGTCAAAAAGCTGCATTTATTCACAAGGTGGCAAAAAAATCTGCAGCTGGGGCTGTTTCACAGCTCGATTCCCCAGTATTAAGACACTTTGCTTCAGCACCTGTGACCTGTGTGGACAGCTACAGCTGCTTTCAACCAAAGCAGCGTCATTCAGTAACCTTATGGAGTGAGCACTGCAAAACACGTCCTTGCTTTGAAGCTCTGTCTGGGAAAGGGCTAGATACAGATTTTATGGCTGGACTTCGGACTGTGGTTCCCACCAACAGCATCCTGGTACATGCACACCTTCATGGGTTTCTGCAGAGTGCTGCCTTCGTGCCACAGGGAGTTCCACGAGCTCCTAGCTTTGATGATCAGGCATATCCAGAAGGGTGTATGTGTGAGAGTATGAGTATGATCATGTGTGTTGTGTGTGATGCAAGGTGGGGAGTTTCTCCCCTTGTCTACCTCTGCTGCTGCAACACACTTGCCCCAGCAGTCTCCTTGGAAATGGAGCAGGCTGGAGGCTCAGGACAGTGTCTTTAATAGTCCAGGTTGTTTCTTTCCAGTTACAATTCAGTAAGCGTTTCTCTTCATTAAACATTAATGAGGAGCCTGAGTAATGGCTATCTGTGTGATGCCAGTATGGTGCAGCCCCTGTTCACAGCAGTCCAAGCCCTTTATTCCAGGAGTTTGTGTGCTCAGCACCCGGATCAGAGGGGACCATGTGGAACAGAGCATGAAGTCACTGTCATGGCAAGCAGTGAGCAGTGGTCATCTCTTCTTAGTGCTCAAAAGCAGGTGCAGAAAACTCCTCTAATAATATTTCTTTGTGAGTTACAGACATTTGTACACCAGAAAGGCATGGTCCTGGATAGAAAATGATCTCAGAGTTGTGTTTGAAACACAGTCTGGTAGCAGGGAGAGGTTTTCCCAACCTTTAAAGGATTTTGATCATTTTTAGAAATAGTATGATGGAGAGGAGGGCCAAGAATGCTGTGGCATCATGGAGATTTCGTTGCCCATGTAGTACTTAAAAGCTGTACCCCTGTTTCACTCCCATTCTCAGTGTTCCCCAGCCTAACTGGGTCTCAATGAGACAAACATGCTGTTTTGAGTCCAGGAAAATGTCTGGTTTGGATTTGTAGGTAACTCCAGGCTCTGCTGGAAGGGATTGGTCACAGGAGGGATGTCAAACAGAACAGGTAACATTAGGGGAAAAACTACATTTTACCCTCAAGGCTTTTTTTTTTAATTTATGGGTCAGGGAGAAATTAAAAACTAAAAGACAATGACATAGGACTCCTTTAAACTCTTTAAAAAGCTGCGATCTGCCATATGTTTAATTTCCAAGCCTGGTCACCAGGGACTGCTAGGAACTCCAGACAGATGATATAGCCTGCTTCTTTCATGCGTGGCTGATTGAGGCTGTCCCAGCTGGCTGCAAAGGCCAGCTTGAAGGAACTATTTTCATATGGCTCCTCATGGGGACATCCTATCAGTTGTCTGGGCATTTGGGCTTACATGGAAAAAGGGCAGAAAACAGCAAAGTCTTCTCTAATCCTTAGTTCTCTGCAGTCCTTCAGCAGCTAACAGTCCTGATAAGGAGAGTCCATCAGAAAACCTGCTGAAGACCTGGAGGAGCCAACAGGTCACCAAAGTGTGGAGAAGTGCTTGTTAAGGTACGGTAACAGCAGAATATCTGTTCGTTCTTTCCACTACAATATGGAGACTGGAGCTTTTGGCTGCCAGGAAAGACAAGTCAGAGGAACAACCTCAGACTGAAGTGTCAGTAAGGAGGATTTTTAGACTGAATCAATAAAGTGAATGATGACAAATCATCAGGACCAGCTGGTGTTCACACAAGCATTGTACAGGAGCTCAGATATGAAATCGCTGAGCTGCTCACTGTGGCTTGTAACTATTGCTTAAATTTGCCTCGTTGCCAAAGGAATAGGTGGCAAATGAGATGCCAATTTTTAAAATGAACTCGTGGGGAACCTGGGGAAGCACAGAGCATTAAGTCTGACTTCTGCTCTAGTAAAATTGGAAAAAGCTGTAGTGCAGCATAAATTAGTAGTCGTGGATGTACAGTGGAAAGAAAGGCTTCAGACATTAATCTGAGCTCTTTGAAGGAACTGAGAAGCATGTGGAGAAGGGTGATCCAGCTTGATATGCCACACATGGATTTCTCAAGTGCATCTTGCATGCTGTCTCATGAGGAACTCCTCAAGAACTGGCTGCCTTGGCATAAGTGGGAACGTATCGTAGGTTAAAGAAGAAGAATAAAAAGCAGGAATAAATGGAACTAGTTGCCAGTAGTGTTCCCCAAAGGTCTGTGCTGAGATTTGTATTATATAATGTTCCTAAACTACCTTTAAGGGAGCAAATCAAAAGGAAACAACAATTGCATACTATGTGCTCTTATTGAGAACAGTCAAATCTGAAACTGTCTATGGAGAAATTGAGCAGTATTTGACAATATAGAAGGGCTGAGAGTTATGTGGCACAACCAGTGTTGGTAAAGGCAAAAGAGAGAATATGTTGAAATCAATCCTTTCCACATGAGTAAAATGATGAGCTCTAAACGAGCTCTTGCTGGTCAAGAAGAGCTTGACATTGCTATGAAGACATTAGTGCACTCTGATCAGCAGGAGGCAAAGAGCATTTGGTGAGTGTAAGGAATAAGGACCAGAGCAGCATAAAGTGAAACACCCAGGGAGCATTTGCACCCTGAAGGCCATGTGCATTTCTGGTTGTCTCATTTCAAGAAGACTATAGAGAATTAAAAAAAAAAAGGTTTAGAAAAGGACAGTGAGGATGAACAGAGATACAGATCCACTCTCATATGGGCAGAAAATACTCTAGCTTCACAAAGAACGGGTTTGATGGCTGTGTGTAGAGTGGGGATGAAGCTGAATGGGGAACCTTCATTGCCACCAGGAGTTCTTGGGGTAGGGTTAGTCTCAGTGTTTTCTCTCTCTGTCTCTCTTTTTTTTTTTTTTGAAGATGTGCTAGGAGTAGTCAGGCTGGAAAGTATGGCAAATCCAACCTTCCATGGAGACACAAGCACTGAAGGTGAGATCCAGCTCATTTTCTGGAGAAGGTAAGTGTATCTGGGTCATTCAGGACTGCTCTTCATAGCCAAGAGAAACACACAGGATTGAGACACCAGTTATTCCTTCAAGCAGGGTCAGCTAAATAGGAGTCAACTGTGTGGCAGTCCTGGAGTCCATGCAGACTGGGAGGACTCTTTCTGTGATTCAGCTGCATGGAAATGTCTGTGTTGCTTGAAGGCAAAGCAAGCAAATTCCAACTTTTCTGGTACTAGGTGTGTTCTCTCTTTGGCTCCATCACCATAGAGTAGAGATGGCAACAGGTCTCACAGGCATATCCATCTTATGGTCCCAGTGTATCAGGTGGGAGGTGATGGTCACATGGAAGTGGTAGTTTCCCAAAGGCCATTGCCAATCCCACAGCTCAGAGGAACAACTTTCCAAATACAAGAGACATTTTTCTTCCTAAACCCCAAGGCAGCTGTGGCAGCCAGTACAATCAGAGCCATGGGCAAACCCCAGCATCAAGGTGCTGAGGTGTTCCAGTTATGATGTTTCCACTGCCATTATCTCTGTGTGCCATGTAGCACCATGGTCCTGGTGCATGGCTGGGGCGTGTGGCACCACACAGGACTGCTACTACTACTTCTACTCATGATAGTAATCAGGGTCTTGCAGGGACTGACACTCATTCAAATTGAACTTGTGCTGAATGGGATTCCTGGTAAACACCCTCATACAGGATCTCATTAGCAAACGCAGCACACTACCTCGTCAGCAGCAGTAGCAAACACAGCAGTCACTTTGTGGGGATGCCAGATTAGCTGCTTAGCTTCGTAACAAATCTACCATGGTTCATTATCTTTTATATGAATCCACCTCTCCGGTGCTTTTAAGACCTTGTGAAACAGGTATTGGTTATTTGCTTTTTGCTCATGTGGCACCTAATTCTCCAATTATAAATTTGTTTTGAAGCCCTCGTACAGGAAGCCAGAGGCCAAAACCCTCTGCGCGTGGCAAGGGGCTCCCAGCTGACCAGATCTTTGCCTTTGGCAGGGCTTCTTCATAAAGCCTTTGGTGGCAGCATGAAACAGCATTTTCTTCAGCATCTCCTACCTCCCTTTTCTCCACAAAGTGGGGATAATTTTGCTCTCAGAAAAAGTCAAATTAAGAAGTGATCAAACAGTCCCTTTGATGTTAAGGAAACCTGAAATGTTGTGTATGAAGAATTAATGTGGATTCTTCCTATAGGATGCTAAGGGCAACTTTGTCCATTGCCTTGGCATCCTGGGAACTCAGTCTAGGTATTATGAGAATCAGGGCAGATGATACACATGTAGTGATCGGGGAAACCTCTGAAAGCCTAAAACCTGTTTATGCAGCTCTCTTGCTGGTGTCCATAGTGTCCTGGTGTGTAACAGGCATTCACTTGGAATAAGTAGCACAGGTCATGAATTGTAACGCACCATTGCAAAATCATGCCAATCAAACATTTATAACGTGCCATCAATTATTCTGTACACAGAACACTGCCCAAAGATTTACAGCAAAACCTATTCCTTAAGGCCTGTTCCATTAATGTGCAGCTAATTTGATAACTATCAATATTTGAGGGAGTTGTACTCATTATAGCTCCACGTTCCACTAAATATGGGAAGTTCATGTGCTTAACTACAGTCCACCCAGGTAAGTTTTTCAGTATGCTCAGAAAAAAAAAAAAAAGGAAAAAAAAAGGGGGGGGTTGGGAGGGGAGAAAGCTGCTAGGAAGGGATAAAGACCAAGAACTACTTAATGACTTCTTCAGGGATTACAAGTATTTCAGAACAAATTCAACAGCAATTTCTGTGATGTGCACAAGACGGATCTGGGGGGAGGGGAAGAGGGTGTCACTTGAAATGCGTCGAGAAAGGCAGGCATTTTATGCCCAAACTGTTTCTGGATGGAAAGTTGGATTCTTGACTAAACCAAATTGATTTCAGAAAGTACCTGATTCCTGTGGGGATGCAAAATCACATTTTCAATTGAAATTTTTAGGCAGAAAAAACTTGAGAGTTTTGATGAAAAGTCAGCTCCAAGAAATAAGATTCTGTCTGCAGCTATTTCCCTCCTGATCCAATATTGTTACAGCTGGTTAATATTTCCCCAGTTAAGCTATATTTTGATAGAGAATGGGATATTTTTTTACTTAACTACTTCTTTCTCTTTTTTCAAAGTTTCTCCTTGATCAGACTGTTGAACTTTTAACAAAAACATTTCAGATAAACCCCTCTTTTTAATTTTTTTACCAAAGAATAGAAAATGCTTAGGGAAACATTAAAATCACTTTCCATCGACATTTTCATTCAGAGGAAACCCATCACTCAGCCAGCCCTGAAAGTGAGATTTCCCTAGCTGCTTATCCCATTTTAGGCTGTATTATTCCATAAAGTTGGTACTGCCTAAAAACCCAAAAGTCATAGAGACCCTTTGTGCCAGGCAAGTCCTGATGGACTGTCCTGGTTTTGCTAAGATAGAGTTAATTTTCTTTTGAGTTGCTGCTGGAGCTCAAGGCCCCCGTGTCTGGCTGGGTCACAGCTGCATTAGGACTGGGAGGGGGGAGGGCAGTGAAGAGCAGGCCCCAAACTGGCACTGGGATGTGCCAGGGAGATGTTCCAGGTGGTGTCAGGGCGTGTCAGGACATGAGCCAGGGCTGGCCGGAGGACGGGGGGATTCTCTCGGGGATCGCTCGGGCTCTGGCTCCCCCGGGGTTTGGGTCTGGGGCTGTCTGGGCTCCAGGATCGTTGCTGGGTATCGGTCAGCGGGCGGTGAGACCTGTGCAGCGCTCATTTGTATGTTCTGTTATCACTGGTGTTATCATTGTCATTGTATTTTAATTAGTAAATAGTTTTTATCTCAACCGGTGAGTTTCCTTGCCTTTCTTTCCAATTCTCTCCCCTACTCCCTGGGTGAGGGGGGTGGGTGGTGATAGAGCAGGCTGTGTTTGGCTGCAAGCTGCAAGCCAAAAGGGTGAATCCACCCAAACCACCACATGGACTCACACACAGTGGTGGATCTCCCATAGCTTCTCCTCGTGAGTGCAGGAGGCATGGGCTGCACATAGCAAGGCTGAAGCCACACGGCAGAAGCTGCACCATGCTCCAGCATCAGGAAAAGGCTGTGTGAGTGCACAACTATGGGTTTGGGAGATGCTCAGCAGCCTGTAGACAACTGTAGGGCCTCACTCAGTGCTCCAGCAGCTCTGGAGCTCCATCCCCAAGGACCTTGTTTAATGCATAAGTCAATGAGCAACGGGAGGAAGCAAATGAGGCGTGCAAAGGTGATACGGCTGCAGACTAAGCTTCATCACGGCTTTATGAGTCACCACACAACAACTCGGTTTATTCCCTTTTCCAGATTATTTGCTTTTTAACCTGCTAATACGGTCAGACTCTGTTCTGGTGGGCAGTGTAGCAAAGATGGTTTGAAGGACCTGTCTGATACATTGGGAGCAGGGTAGAAAGTCAACAAACATGGGACAGAAAAGGCCAAGACTCTCCACACAAAATGTGAGATGCAAAGCAGAGATGCCACCTCAGGTGGACAACAGAAAAAGACGAGAAGATGCAGGAGTAAAGGCATGAGTAAGACATAAAGGAGAAGAGAAGAACCAGTTGGTGAAAGAAGCAGGGAGAAGGAGAGCAGAGAAGGTTCTGGGGTCCTGGGACAGAGAAGTACTCAGAAATGACAGCAAAATACAGTGGCACACCCATCAGGCGAAGGAGAAGGGAAAGGCAGTGAGGGGGCACGAAGGAGCCTTGCAGCAAAATCAATTAATACTTCAGCGAGTCAGCTGCTATTGAATGAGATTTGAATTTCACACCATTGCTGGAAACCTCAAAATAAACCTTTCCCCTTCCCAGTGCATCAGAAATTCTGCCTTATAAGGCAATAGTGCCTGCTGGATGCTGTGGGGGCAGAAAAGCAAGAGAAAATAGACTCCAGAGCCCCTCTTCTCTTGCGTGTCTCTAGCTCTTTATTTTGCTCTAATCCCTAGGCGGTGGTGGAGTTGGGAAGGGCTGTTTTCACCAAGCCTTTGTCAGGAGAGAGGAGAATTCCCATGGGATGAAGAGCAATGGAATTACAATTTCTGATTCACTGCCTGCAGTCAATTTAGCGTCCTGCTTCTTGTTGGGGGTGGATAAAAAAAGGCATCTGGATAGGTGTGCTCCCCAGGGAGGCTTCTCCCCTGCCTTTTCTGTTAAAACAGTACTGCAGAAAATACATCTCACAACTTGGAGGCAGGGGAGGGTGGTGGGGGGAGTTCAGTTCCACTGATGGTTTGGGCAGACTGAATTTCAAGTGGAGTCAGCTGCTAAGGGGAGCAGGGGGATGCTTATAATGGGATTTAATGAAGCAGAGAATCAGTGTTGTCCTCTGCATCAAAGGACTTCCAGGTACAGGGGAATGCAAAGTTTTTCATTACCAGATGAGCACAGAAATTCCTGCTTGATAATCCTCAGCACTTACTGAGCACTTCCCAACTTCAAACAGCTTTGCCAGCCCCAGAGAACAGTCTCCCAGTGATGTCCAGAGCCATGAGCACTGGCCAATTGCATTTACACCTCAGTGGCAGCACTGAGGCCAGGGATTGCAGCTATAGGGCACCCTGGCTCACCTACTCATACTAGCCCATCTCAGGAGACCTTGGGCCCTGTTCAATGCTCCACCTTTATTTCCATATATCAGACTGCTGTAGGGGCACAGGCTGTGGTTACAGCATTGCACAGCTTCCAGTTTTAGCACTGGATAACTGCAAACCCATCCATCCATCACTTGTCTGCTGAACTCCTGAATTTCTACTACTATGAGATGCTTTTACCAGGGTTTCTTCCAAGGGTTAGGTAGCCCCTGAAGAAAAGCTGTCTATCCAAACCTCTCTTTCCCTTGAAAGAAGCATTAATTCAAAACCTCTTCCCTCTCACCTGGATTTAGTGTCTCTTCCCATACCTACTGAGATATTGCACCCCTGTGGGCATATTTTCCTGAAGGCATACTGGCTTTTGTCTGCTGTCCAAAATCTCTTTGCACCATCTTCTTAATTGCTTGTTCATCAATCCCACATGGAGGACAGGGCCAAAGACCTTTCCATTGTGTACGACTACCTGAGTACACATTGGAGCATTTAGCTCCCCAGAGGACCTGCAGCTGGACAACAGGTTTTACTTTCTTTCCGTCTTCAGCTTCTGAGCCACCCACTATTGCTGTTCCCCCAGCCTTCTGTGGTGGTTTCACACACAGCTCAGACCATGGGGTCCTGCACTCACTCCCTCCACCCAATGAGATGGGGAGAGAAACTCAACAAAGTGCTGGTGGGTTGGAATGAGGACAGGGAGGGCTCACTCAACAGGGATGGTCACAGGCAAAACAGACTCAACTTGGAGAAGAAAAATAAATTTAATTCATTACCAATCAATCAGATTGGGATAGTGAGACACAACAACCACATCTTAAAACACCTTCCCCCAACCCCTACCTTCTCCCTGGGCTAAAATTACTTTGCTCCCCATTCTCTACCTTCTCCAACCACCACACTTCCAAACCATTTTATTTTCTTTCTTCTGAGCCATTTTCCCACATCCAGTTTACCCCAGCCCAAAGTCCTTTGAGCAGTTTCAGCAAAGCCAGAATCAGCCCAAGACTTCTGACCTGTGATCAGTTTTCCTTTGGCTTATAGCTCACTTTCCCTGTGCAGATCAAGCTGGCAATTCTATCCCATCTGCGACAGGTTTTACCCATGTCTAAAAAATTAGAATCCCTCTGAACTTGTAGAAAATCTCCTCAGTCAATCTATAGAGCTGTAGTAGATTATTCCTAGAATGTTTACTTCAAATGCAGAGGGGCCAAACAGTTAAATTTATTCTCCCTGATAAAAATAAGCACATGAGTGGTCCCACTTACCACGTGCTTCACCACACCCCACTCCAGTCTCTGATCAGTATCGAGGCAGCCCCATGGTATGGATCCCCAACCCCTACCCGCAGGAAAGGGCCACAGGGTTCTTCCTCTGCCTCACCAGCTCTCCCCATCATGTGGGAAAAATCTAGTAACTTTTAGCAGGATTTTTTTCCACTCTATTTGGAAGCAGCTGCACCGAGACTGGCCACATTTGTCCTGCCTTGATCTGTGCTCATGGGGATTCATGAGTCCCTCTGCACTCTCTCTCCCAGTTTCCTCATAACTATTACCACCTGTATCTGAATCCTCCCTCCTGGATCTCATTTACCCTGCTAAGCTGTGTGCATGGGCAACGTCTCTCTCTTTGCAGTTGCAGATGGATGGATGGGTGGGTGAATGGGTGCATGGATGGTGCAGGGCTGACAAAGATCATCATCTGTGCTCACGATGCCACACTGCAGTTTGACCATCGCCATCTCTTTGTTTCCCGAGGAGACTGACTTGATGCCCAGCACATCATCTTGTTTAGCAACTCCAGCCAACTCATTTCCCACGCATCGCATGCTGAAGTCACTTGGTTTGCAGAAATGGAAGTAAAGCAGCAACTGCCTTCAAGCTGGCAGCCTGGGAAGCACAGGGTAACCTGCCTGCCCACGGCAGAGCAGTGCCCTTCCATGATGTGAGCACCCTGTCCTCCCCCCAGAGCAGGATTCGTGCTGGAGGCACCAGTGATCTGCAGACTGAGTGAGTTAACCACAAACCTCTCTTCTCACATATTAGCTGTTCACTTTTGGCTAATCCATCCTTCCCTTAATGATGATTTATTTCACAACATCTCAGCAGAGGTAATTTCCATATGGCACACAGTGCCAGAGTGGGCATTTTTCCTGATATTTAGAAGCCAAGTCACTTCAATTTGCATAATATTCAAATGATTTCTAAATGTTGAAAACAGTTCACAGGAGAAAAACAAAAAGGTTACTCGTAAATTCCACATCCTTTCTCCTGCCTGCAAGCGCAGGGAAACTAGTCAAGATACCTATGATGTATTCTGAATTACTGCTGGGAGAACAGTGAGTGCATTTGAAATCTCACCTGGTGGGAAGGCGAAGGGGAACCTGATGGAGAGGGAAACATGCAAGCTCATCTGCACGTGCAAAGTACGGGGATGCACATCAGGTTGCTATTACCAGTCAGAAAAGTTGTTTTGATCTGGAAATTCAACACTGTTCCCTCTAGTCCTACAGTGATGACATGATGTCCCAGGGGTTTCATCTCACAGTGCCTTGCTGTCTACCTAGGCAGCCTCATCCTTCATTTTTTTATTATTTTATTTTTTTCCTGTCTGGCCAGCCCTTCTGAACTGGAGACAGAAGACCTGGCTTCCCATCTTACAGTTTCTGCCCAGCTGGGCAACACCTCTATGTGCAAGAGAGGACTCCCCTGGCCATCATAGGAGCTACCACAGAAATATAACATATTTCACATGGGATCCCCATCAGGGCTAAGTGCTGCAGTTGATGAGGTCCCAGCCTTAATCCTTGGAGCTGATCTCTGCAGCAAGCTCTAATCTGTGTTTCAGCCTATCTTCCCTCTTAAATTAATTCCAGGATGGCTCCTCACTGTGCATTATTTAATCTCAATGAACCCTTTTTTCTTTGTTTACCTTTGACAAATATTTGCAGACTTAGTAGCTCACATCCTTGGGAGGGATTATGCAAAAATCACTGTACCCCTCTCTCTCACATGCAGTGTTCCTACCTAAGATCTACTAACAAGCTCAGGCCTTGCTCCTGCAAAGGCTTTAGCTTTGCTTTACCTGAATACCGCACACACTCCTGGGTGCCTGTTATTACTCATGAAGGCTCAGTGGCACTGGGAGATACTGGGCAAAATTTATCCCTCAATTTAGCTGAAGTGGTATAAATAGGAAAGCAGGGAAAAAGGCCTAGTTATTTATACTACAAATTCTTTTCATCCCATTGTCTTTGAAATAGATCCAGGTTTTGTTTGCTTTTTACTTTTTCACATTAAAAACATTTATGATTCAGGGTGGATTTTTTTTTTTCCTTCTTCTCCCATGCCCGGTTTTTAGGCATTGTTACATGGCTGGTGGAAGAGGGCAGGGGGGAACATTGGCTTCACCAGCCACCAGGAAAGGTTCTCAGCTAGGAGCTGGGAACTGGGGCAAAAAATTGAGAGGCTGTGATTCATTATTGCTAGAATGGGAAGCACCTCTGAATATTATCTCAACATCATCTCTGTTTTTCTGTAGCATAAATAACGGGTTCATTCCTAATTACTCCGTTCTTGTTAAAAGGAAGCTTCATTTGGGAACTATATGCAGCCACTTAACATGCAATCTTCATCTTGCTGACTGTGAGTCAGTGTCTCTTTGATCCCACAAAGTCATACAGGATAGTGCTGAGCATGAGAACCTGTATGCAGTTCCCTCTCATAGGATCTCAAACCTCCTCTGGAAGGCTCATCGGTGGAGGGGCAAGGAGGGATAACCTGGGCAGCACCCCTAGGCTCTGGTTAGTACTTGGGTGCCAAGGTCCTGAAAGCTGGAGCAATGCCTCCTTCACCACTTGCTTTCTGCTTTATTGGAAAGGGGGTGCTGAGCCTGTGGGGGAACCCTGCCTCCCCCAGCTGAGCCCATGGATCAGAACACATCCTCCAGAGGAATGTCACTTTGAGGATCCAGTTGGGCTGTCTGTATCCTAGGCACATGGGAATGATGCAAAAGACACCTTTGGCATCACCCTGGCGTGCAGTACCATAGTGGTGCCCCAAAACATATTCAGACCACAGCCCCATCCAGGCAAAGCCACTCTCACTGCACCCTGTGGCTTGCTGGCTGCAGTCACCTCGTCTCTTTTTTTCCATATCTGAAGCTCTTTGGAGAAGGATCTGTCTCATTTTGTTTGTTTGTTCAGACCCCATCATAGTGGCATCCTGGACCATGATGGGGACACTTACATGTTCCATGAATACAAATGCAATTAATTAATGAAGATAACCAGTGGGAAACCAGAGCTCATTGCTAGAGGGACTGATTCAGTGCAACAGGATTTATTTTATTCATTCCAAGCTCTTCTGTGCAGGAAACAGCTCTGTAGCTGGAATGGATGTCCAAAAGTGCTTCCACCTATTCTGAGCATTAACCTTTTCAGTACAGGCTTAGCAAATCAAGTGAGATCCCCATTGTCTGCCTGGTTGGAGGGTCGCTTGAGCAAAAACCCTCAGCAGCTCTGGAAAGAGGCTACAGAAGGCTGAAGGGTCCCTTTGGCATCTCTGAGCTGGGCAGGAAAAAGCTATAGGGCTCGTCATCAATCAGTCATCAGGGAAAATCTCGTGTTTTCTAGCAAGCTTTTCCCACTGTATTAGGAAGCAGCTGCCTTTTAATTAGACAATGGCTAAGTGCTACCTTGTGATCTGCGAGGTTATGCATATTTAATAACGCCAGCTCCCATCTGCTGTTGCCTAGTGCTGTTTTAGGAAGTGCAGACTGGAAAGTCCCCTTTGATGTTTCTTCACACTGGCTGTTCTTAGAAACAGGGAGAGCACAGCAACTGAGCAGCTGAGGATGCTTCAGTCATTCCAAAAACTGGGGGAAATGATGTTGTGCAGGGAGGTACCTCACCTGATTGTGCCAGGCATTGATCTGGCTGCTTTGTTGATGGTAGAGCAGACTCAGCTGGAGCAGGTGGTGCATGCTCTGGATGAGGAGCAAGACTGACCTGGAGAGGGAATGGTAAGCAGGACACTGCCACTGTTTCTCCTTATCCAACAACAGTTAGTCTAAACTCTGCTAACAGAGTCCTTTCTTTGGTTCTGGTGGGGACTCAGGTTAGCATAAGCTTGTTTGATGGAAGGCTGGTCCAGTTCCTCAAAACAGTGACTCTCATCAGCCCTACTGTCATCTTGGGTGAGCCAGCAGCAGCAGAAGGTGGCAGAAAGAAGTGTTGAAGCTCTTCCACCAGCTGTTGAGGACAGCAAGAACAGAGGAGTTCTGCCATCACTGAGCATTGCAAAACCAAGTCCTGCTTATGTTCCAGCCCCTGATCACAGTGTTTGAGATACTCTCGTGTCTAGTATTTTCTGCTTTCTCTTCTATTCTATGTTCTCTGTATGGCTCTCTAGATATTTCTGTGTCTATCTTCTCCTCCATTTCTTGATCTTCCATGAGGCATCTTGCAATTATAAATTAGAATGCTTTAGTACTTCACCCTTTCCAACTCAGTGCATTTCAGTGTTACTGAATTGCTCTTGGTATCTTCATTTTTCCTGCTTGGATCACAGGAAAGGCCTCCACAAAGTTCAGGTAAAATTCCAGAGACACCCATAGAGGAGTAAATCTTTCCAGGTGCATATGAAACCACAAGCTGGAGATTGAAGGAACTGAAAGAGGAAATAGGTCCCAGCAAGAACAAACCTAACTCTATTGATTTTCATTGTCTGACATGAGGAAAATGCAAAAAGATAATAAATAGCTGGAAAGGAGGCGGCATCAGGTTTTCATAGCATTTCTGCAGTGTGGTGTTAGTAATACAGGCAAAACAAGAAGCGTCACATCCCAGTGGTGCCATACCAGTGTCCTGTTCCAGCAGAGACATGTGGCCTTGGAGCTGCTCTAAGTGGGACACTGGAGTCATTCCAGATGACACAAAGACAGCTGACACAAACACTCGCTCTATGAACCTCCCTTGCTGGCACAAGAAGGAGCAGGTACAGGTTTGAACTGATATGACATGAAGAAGCTTTGCAGGTGTTTTTGTGGGGACCAGCCTGGTACCAGCAGCTCCTAATCCCTGGCTCCCTAAGGACTCATCCCACTCTAGCAGTGCTACTTGTGTCATCAGTGCCTCCTTTCTCTGTTGACAGAGCCCTTCAAACCAGGAGAGCAATGAGTCGGTGAGTATTCAGAGAGAGGTGATCAGGGACAGTCTGCTGATCCCCCAGATGTCCCCCAGGCAAGAGGTTGCTCCTCAGGGGACCTTCTCCCTCACCTCCAAGTTGTTCCCTGTTGGCCAAGCAGACTCTGCAGTCCAGGACTAAGCTCAAATCTTTCCCCTCCAAGGAGGCTTAGCAGGGTGTCCCTATCCCCAGGAGCCCAGGGGTACCAGCAACTCAGAAGAACCAGATGCTTAGTTGCTCTAGCACCATTCCTTTGGAAGTATGGACACAGTCAGCTCTGTAGCTAGCTAGTAGGGTGCCTGCAGGCTTTATTTGCAGGAACAGAAGCAGATTTTGGATGGGATGGAGACAGCCAAGAGGCTGATCAGGGAATTCACTAAATATTTTTTTGCCAGCCACCTTTGTTTGTTTATTTTTGTCAAAAGTGAAATGTCTTGCTGGAAAGTCTCCATTAAACCTGAACTGGGAAGACTGCCCAAGTCTGCAATGGGATTTAAGGTCAAAAACAATGTGCTGGGGAGCCAAACTGAAAAACAAGTACCTTATGCAGGAGATTTGCCATGTAGTAGGAGCTCTGTGCTCTAGACCCTTCTGGAGGATTAGAATTTAGATATCTGGAGTCCTATGTCAATGACCCAAGCACCAGGCAACATTTTGTGCTTCTATCACTCACTTATTGAAAGTTTGCTCCTGGACCAGAGAAACAGTTTTCCTGTGAATATTTCACCAAAATCTATGTGTTCCTGAGGAAAAAAAAAAAAAAAAAGTCTTTTCTACAAAACAAATGAACATACCCTGCATCAAAAAGCAATTCAGTACACAACTCCTGCCCACCCCCACTTCTGCCATGCCTCCATTGCCTTCCTGAGTCCTGCTAGGCTCTTGGAGGTAAGCCCAAGAACCAGGAGCCTGAAACCAAGCTGGTCACTGTCCGGATTCATGCCCCTGACCCTCTCTTCTTTCCCACTGCAGAAGGAAGGGATGCTTCACTTCTAATTCTGCCAATATTTCACCTGGAAAAGACAGTCTGGGTGGGAATAGGAGACCTCTTTTTATGCATTGCAGGTCCAGCTGTCCACAGCTGCGCGTGTAGGCATCAGGGGTGGGTGGGAGGAGATGTCCCAGGGATGTTGTTGATGTTCAAGTGCACATCGTGACTGGAGACTCTGCGCTTTGCAATCCTCCCAGCTTCAGGTAACAGCTCAGAGCTCCCACTCATCCTACTCTGGGTGGGAATTCAGTGAATATTTCAATAACAAATCTCCTAAACTTGGGCTCCCCGTGGGGCTGGCATTGATCACTGATCCTCAGAGCTTCACTCTTTCTTCCTTCAGATCTTCCCTAGGCTGGAAAGGCAGCTGCTTATTGATATTCAGAGGCAAACATTGCAGTCTTTCAAATGCTGCCAGGCTTTATGAAGAGCTGTTAATAAAATGGATTCACCCAGCAGCAGAAGCAAACTGAAGTGCAAAAAAAAAAGGCTGGGAGGAGACAGAAAGGGCAGTTCCAGATGACTGAGGGCTTTTCCCTACACTGCCTCCAAGGTCTCGGCTCGGGATTGTACAGCAACAAGAATTTCAAGGCCAGATTGTTGTTTTTTTGCACAGGAGCAAAATGCTTAACTTGCAGATGTTTATCAAATGCTGAGAGGGGCCTGACCCGAAGAATTTGGACTCAGCAATTCTCAGATCTTAAAGATCTAGTTCCCAGAGTACCTTTTACTTAGCAGATGCTTAGGGACATGGTTTAGTGGTGGACTTGGCAGTATTAGGTTTACAGTTGGACTTGATCTTAAAGGTCTTTTCCAACCAAAATGATTCTGTGGTCTCTGGGGAACAAGTTTGCAGCCATCCATGAAAATTCTCTATCAAGTGGGCAGATATCTTCTAAAGAAAAACTAGAGCATGGCCAAAGAAGCAAAGATACCAAACACTACAGCTGGGACAGCTTAACCACACATTCACCAGTACAGAGCGCTGTAGCTGGGGACTCAGTAGTGCTGCGGGATGTGCTATTTTCTGCACATCTCTGTCTTTGCAGGGGGAAGTTCACACCTATCGGTGCTCTGAGGGACCCTTGTACAATGGAGAAACCCTCATGGCAGCTTGGTCAACAGTATACACTAGTTTCCAGGAGCCCTAAGTTTTGCCTTCAATACTGGGGAATGCAAGAAAACTCAGTCATGTAAAAGGGATCAACTTGGAAGAGCAAGTCAAAGATAAAAAAGGCATTCTAGTAATGCCTGAAATCAAGGCATTTTCCTGGGTGTTGACAGCAAGGAGGAGGAAGGAGGTATACTTGGCTCCCAGCAGCTAGAAAAGATCTCTGAATATGGTTTCTTCCTGCATCTGGAAGGAGAAGTGCTGCAGGGTCTCCTTCGCTGACTTTTCTAGTCACAGATTTGCTTAGGATCTGCATGAAGATGGGGATTCTACCACAAGAAGCAGAGCAGCAGCCAGACTGTTCCTCAGGCTGTGGTGCAGTTTCCAGAAGGGCCGTGCAATGCTTACACCTCTCTGCGATATAACTGCTCCTCTGAGGACTGGTGACACAGTGTCCTCTCCTCCTGAGGCTTCTGTCATTAGCTTCATAGGTTCACCTTCAGATCTGCCATGGACCCCATCTGTTCCTCCTAACTCCTTGGGCTGGACAGGTTATGTGGGTCACACATAATTGTGTTAGGAGGGAACACATAAGAATGATTTGCCTTCTGGTCCACACCACACGGTGGCCTTTGGAGATGTCACAAATTTTTAAAGGAGGCTGCAAAACAAAGTCCTATCAAACAGGGATCTATCATGGAGCTATGCGTGTTCGTAAAGACCTATGTTGTGTGTTACCTTCAAATCCTTTCACCATCACAGCCCCTGTGGTTCTTGCTCTCCTTGATATTGGCATTATGGTGTAGTCATTGCAGGGCTCTTGTCTGACAGTTGCTACATTTTGGAAGCTAATTACCTGATTTCTCGATTTGGGAAGTCTTTTGTGATTTGCTGGCTGAATGGCTATTGTTTACTTCAGGTCTGAAAAGGACTTCAGGAAATATGCCCCCAGTGCTGGCCTGGGAGATTTACTTGGACATGTGGTGCTACAATACCAAAAGTTTGAGAAGCCACAAAACACAGAGTGACTCATCCTGCTTCATAGATGACTTTCAGCATCCTCAAAGGTCCCTATCGCTTGTCTTCACTTCTGGAAAGGCTGAAATTTTTTACATCAGGGTGAAATCCTCAAGAAGAGTCACAAGGAAGATGAGGCATTTGAGTTTTTTCTCAAGGTGAATCTCTACAGCCAGCACCATTCCCCTGCCTCCTGAGCCTCACACTAACATGGAGGTGCCTTGACATCCCAGTCATTCTGTTTTGGAAGGGATGAGAGTCATTAGCTATCATCAGAAAGGAAAAAAAAAAGAAAAAGCCTCTGCTGAGGCTCCTAAATTTTAACTTACCCTGTGCTCTGTATCACGTCTACACAGGGCAAATTGGTCTGGGATCTGCACCAGCCCTTGCTTGTGGCACCATGCTAGCACCTAGTAACTCAGCACAGCTCCAGCCACTGTTGACTGGGGCTGAGGTAGGGGGAGGCAAGAGGAGTAGACATGACTTGTTTTTCCAGCCCAGGACCAGCTCATTAGCAAAGGACTCTCTGCTTTTTAATGTCTTAAAGCTCAGGCCACAAGAAAGGTCACAGATGTCTGGCAGAAACTCTCTCCTGAGCCTACCCTTCAGCCAAAGCACATGAATAGCTCGAGGACATGAGAGGTCGCATACATAGTAATCAAATGAGCATTGCATATAGGAGCCCTGGAGGAGGAAGACTGGGGTATGCTGGGGACTCTGCTGTGTTGAGAGGAGAAGGTGTGTAGAGGACAGAGGTGGAGGGAATGGGGAAGCAGATGGGGAGAAGAAGGGCAATGACTTGACAGAAATTATGCAGCGCATCTCATGCTGTGGAGCAGTGCCTTTGACCCGACTTCCCTCAGAAACTTGGTTCAATTTGCACGTTCACTTTGAAAGGACATTTTCATTAAAGCTGTTCTATGGCTGAGATGCTGGGATCAGGCAGCTGAACACACTGTGAAGTTCCACTCTGGACTTCTGCAGAAGGTAGCAGTGTAGCACCACCCAACAAGACATCAAGAAACAGCTAGATCGCTGCTTAATTATTTATATATCTTGCTTTATTATTAAAACCTGGTCTTCCACGCTCTTTCTTAAGATCTCAGAGCATATTTGTAATAGGAGAGTTTTACTCAGCTTTTTCTTATGTCTGCATGTCTTATTCCGTTTGAAGGCAGTGGCTGGGTGACCAGCAAGAAGGGGCTGGGTGCCCTGGGCTGGCTGCTGTGAGCAGGGATAGATGGAACCCTGGGGAGTAGCAACTGCCCAATCCCTGGGAGAAATAGGGCAGAGACACTTCCAGTGTGTGCACAGTAGGAAGAAAGTGGGAGAAGAAACCAGAATGTGAGCACCCATCAGACCATGTGTTTGCGGCTCAGCAGGGCACGCTGTAGACTGTGTTTAGGTGTAGGGCAGCACATTGGGTTGGTGGCAGCACCAAAACAGAGTTTGCTCTGCAGGTTGTTTGTCCTTCTTTTTTTCCAGGATGTTAAGCAAAAAAAGTGCTGCTGAGAACACTTCCCTGTGCTACCACCAACCTTCCCCATCTGGGAAGTCAAGCTATCAGGCCAGCGTAGGGACAATTGTTGGCATCAGAAATTAATACTGGAGATGGGAGGAGAGGTGGAATGTGCATCACGCTTCTGATGATGTTTTGTCTCCTTCGGACCACCTTTCCTGACAACAAACCTCTTACCCTGAGGAAACACTTTGTCCTGGAAGTATGTACTAGGAAGGATCCCTGGAGGTCATAGCAGGTCTATTACCAACACTAGATCTGGTTGCTGCTTCAGCAGTTAGTTAAGCCTAGGACAATTCAGGTGTCAAAGGACAGTTCCCCCACCTCTTTGGTGACCTGTCCCAGGACTTCACTACCATCCTGGGGAACAATTTTTGCCTAATGTCCAACCTGAACCTCCTAAGGTGCCACATGTGGCTGCTATCCCTTGCTGTGTTGTCAAAGAAATTGTCTGCATCATTTTTATAACTCCTTTTCAAGCAAAGATGGCTGTCAGACACCCTCACCTTAGCCTCCTGCTCTTTGCCAGACCAAGCCATCTCAGCTACCTCAGTCTCTCCTCATAGGTAATGTGTCCTTTTCCCTCCCTATCTATGGGGACAACATTTCTATGGGTAAACTGAAAAGTTCACCTAGACCCCTCCCAGGGTTCTATGCAACACTGATGGAGCTCTTTGTAGCAAGCCCCAGAGTGCTTTGGTGTCTCTCTATCTCAGCATTGCATAGGCAGAGGCATGGAAATGTGTTAGTGCTATTGTAAGACCTATTCCCTTCTCTGGGCTCTTCCTTTGACGCACACTTGGGTCCTTTCATCCTGGACCACAAAGTATCCCAACCGCTGCAGCATGAGTAATCCTCTCCTGCCTTTGTTTCCTCTGTGGACAATCACAGTAGACCTGGCTGAGTTTTGCCTCCATCTAATCACATCCCTGCTGGCTAAGATGAGGTGAAAGCCTGTTTGCTTATGTCAGCAATCCTCAGGAACCATCCCTGCCCCTGAAGGTGCAAGGTTATTTTAGGTGCAGATAACTCCAGAGGATGCAGCCACATAGAGCTAGGTGCACTGGGAGCCCTTCAGAGAATAGTTAGACACTCTGTATAATCTGGCTTCCCTATACTATAGATATAAATCCCTGATGCACAGGATATGCCTCTTTCCTGCATTTCTCAGACCCCAGAAGCTTCAGCATCCCTTGCTGTGACCTTCCCTGATGCAGCCACCCCACTCCACCTGCTCCTGCTGCTGACACCTGCCCTCAGGCCACCGCAGCAGTTCTAGCAGCTGCCACCAGGCTGCTGTATTTCCTTGGAAATACAAGAAAAGCCTGCATGTATAACAGCCTGCTTGGTTTCTAGGAGGCAGGGCACTGATGGATGTTTGTGAAGGGGAATATTCCTCTCTGCCCAGTGCACTGAGCAGTGCTTCCCTGTCTGAGCCTGCGCTGACTCTTGGCAGAGCCTAAGCAGAAACTGCCTCCCAGCAGACAGACTCTTTCTGCTGTTATCTTCCCCTTCCCAGCTATACAAGGGCTTATTTCTTGGTTGATCTGTTCTTTGGGCTCCAGACGAGGACTTAATGCCTACTCTGGCTACAGAAAAGCTTTGTTTAGTCCCATGTCACAGTCACTGGAAAATATATTGGCAATATCTCCAGATATACTGCCAGAAGATACACGCAGTTCCTCTGGCTCATGCCATGTCGTTGTCTCATCAATAGATTTTCACCTAATAATTGACCTTAGGAAGCCCTGATGAGCAAGACCCTATCAGTGCTGCATCTCAGTACACTTGGTCCAAATTCAACATGTATCACGCAGCACTGTATATATGAAAAACCTCTAGAGAATTTTCCTGAGCAATAACAATGCTTTTCATAAGAAACAAACATTAAGCAACTTTGTGATTAAGCTTTTATATGTTAAGTATTAAAAAAATCCAACAGCTTGACTAAGCAGCATGTGTGAATGTTGTTCAGAGATAAGCCAAGAATCTGCTATGAATATGTATCAAAGAGTCTTCATGGTAGAGCTCCATCATAAAATTGTGTTTGTGAGGGTGTTTGACAAACTAGCCACCGGAAAGCAAAAAAAATGCCAGAAAAATTAATATGAGCAGGCACTCTAGCTTCCTCAGCTGAGTATAACCATTTGAGAGGGATCCTGTGATATTATTATTCTCAGAGAATCACAGACTGGTGGGGATTGGAAGGGACCTCAGGAGATCATCCAGTGCAACCCCCCTGCCAAAGCAGGTTCACCTCAAGCAGGTTGCACAGGATGGCATCCAGGTGGGTTTTGAACATCTCCAGAGAAGGAGACTCCACACCCTCTCTGGGCAGCCTGTCCCAGGGCTCTGGCACCCTCACAGTAAAGAAGTTTTTCCTCACTTTTAAGTGTAACCTCCTGTGTTCCAGCATATGCCCATTGCCCCTTGTCCTATCGCTGGCCACCACTGTGAAGAGTCTGGCCCCATCCTCTTAACACCCATCCTTTAGATATGGATAAACATTGATAAGGTCCCCTCTTATTCTCTTCTCCAGGCTAAACAGACCCAGCTCCCTCAGTCCTTCCTCATATGGGAGATGCTCCAGCCCCTCAATCATCTTTGCAGCCTCCGCTGGACTCTCTCCAGAAGTTCTCTATCCCTCTTGAACTGCGGAACCCAAGGGCATTGTCTGGGAACTTTGATGGTAAAAAGACACAGTATGTGTGACATCTGGGGGCATGGAGATCAGTGTAGCTGCTGTCTGCAGCAACTTCATCTTTCCTTGAGAATGCTGTGATTCAAGTAATCTTGCTATGGAAGCTCTGGCCCAGATCCTGCAAAGTGTTCTGCATGTGGTTAATAGAGCTGCGATTTCCTTTCTAGGGGCATCTTCATTGAGATTTAGGGTCTCTGAAGGGTTTTCAGAAGACTGATGAGTTAATTTCCAAGATGATCATGATAGTTATGTTGGCCTAGGGAGCTAGGAAGTATTGTGTGTGCTCTGCACTTCAGTGAGGATCCTGCTGGTAATAACGCCTTTAAGAATAAACTCACTGGAATTTTGTAAAGCTGATGTGTTTCCAAGAAATTGGCAAATTCTTCCCAAATCTATGTCCCAACACTTACCTGGGCCAGCTGCTGCTGGCTTTTGGGGGGATGTGGTCCTTCAGGGGCAAGGGGAATGGGTCAATGGGCACCTGGCACCAGGGTGAGCTGGAGATGACAGTTCTACCCAAGCATCCCAGCACCAGACCTGGGGCTGAAGCTTTTTTTGCCCCCAGCAACCACGCATAAACTTGCCCTTGCCTTATTCCCCAGCTCTAACTCTGTCCTGCTTACCACTGCCTATGCATATGTAAAAGCCTGTTTGGTTTCTAGCAGGTTTATTTTTTGTTTCCCTGATGTTTACACCTAAACTAGGACAGTTGTTTTATCCCTGAGTTGGGTGGTTGCTCTCTATGTAGGTTAATAAGATTTTCCTTCATTATTTAGACAAAGTTTTGTTTGTTTGTTTGTACTTTTCCAAGAAATTTAACATCGTAAAATTCTACCAGGAGCAAAAAAAAGAATAATTTTGTAAATTTTAGGTTTCTTACAGAAAAAAAGAGGGGGAAAAAAACCCAACAAACCCAACACAAGAAAATTATGTTCCCAAGTAAAACATCAGCTAAGGCAGAACTAAGTCCTCAGGGAGCCCTCGGTCACTCAGAACAGCCAAAGTAAGGTTTGACATTATTTCAAAATATTCTCTGACATTTGAAACTCAGCCACTACCTTTTGTTTAAATGTGCACTGTAATTCACAAGATAAACCCCTGCATACTAGCCTGAACACTGCAAAACCTCTTTACTAAGGCTGGGGGATAAAAAAACCCCAATATGTAACACTAATAATCACAAGTGATACTACTATTGTTGCTAATACATCACTATCAAATAGGATGAAGGGAGTTAACAATGATTAATAAATATTAAGGGTTTGGCTATAGCCAAAGAAAGGTTATAAGAGAGCAGTATCTACCAGGTTAACAAAAAACAAGATTAAAAAATGTACCAGGACCAAAAGTAGGTCTGGCAACAAACCAATTCCTTCAGCAGACAGCAGTGAGGAAATCAGCAATGAAGGAGTAAAGCAAACAAAAGTATTAAATGAATGCTGTTTTGGAGAGATGATGGAAGAGGCTGCCATGTTGCATAGAGTCTGAGCTGCTGTCCCACGGCAGCCAAGGAAGATGTCAAACAGCAGCAGATAAAGGTAACACAGTTAATCCTGGAGGCCCAGGTCACCTGCACCATGAGCTTATGAGACCTGACTAAGGTGGCCTTCGCACAACTGATGTGTATTTCAATGAGTTGACGTTAATTCTAATGAACTCTTGGCATACTGGGGATGCTCCAGGAGATTAACTTCCCCAGTAGCACTGGTGAAAGCTGGATGGGGTGGCCTGGGGAGGATGGGGGATGACATGGCCCTGGTTGCAAGCAAAATGATGGGACTCTTGTTACATGCTCACCACTAATGAAGTAACCTCCTAGTTCATCTTACAGCAATGTTAATTCATGCTATTTTAGACAGCACAGCTTGAAGGGGGTGTGTAGGCTCCCAGGATCATACTCTGCTCTTCTTTGCTCATGATGGAGTAGAGCATGGGGAAATCCAGGACTGTTGCACTGGGATACAGACCTCTGGCCCCCACAGGCAGCTTCAGACTTTCTCTTAATCCCCTGTGCTCAAATTATTAATATTCATTATTAAAATCACAACTTTCCTTCTCAGGAAATGGAAAGCTCAAAGAAAATTTATTAATGTATCCATTTTCCTGCAAATATTTCAGAACCCAATTTCCCAGATGTTTAGTCAAGGCATATCTTTTGCCACAGAGCTTTCAGAAACTGCCAGCTCATGAAAAGCAGCCTTTTCCTGGAAGGGTGAGACCTCCACTGGTGTCCTTTCACCTTCCCAGTCCCCTGCTATTGCTACCTGGCAAACTGTTAGGGCAGGGGTTGCAGAACTGGGAAAATCTCCTGGAAAGCTGTGAAGTCTACGTGCCAGGGTTGAGAAGCAGGGACTGAAGTCTTAGCAGTGGTTGCTCTGGGAAGAGGGTGGTGGGCACAAGTGGAAACGCCTATGTGGGACAGTCAGGTCAGCAGAGATGGGAGTGGCACTAGGCAATGGCCTCCTCACATGTGATAGACAAAGTGCTTCAAATAAACCCACAGTCTGGAAGGAACCGTTAGAAGTGGTCGCTCATTTATCAGATAAAACATTCTGGTTCAGGCAGTTCAGGCCGTTAGTCCCAAGCCAAACTGAGTCATTAGAACACAGAAATGGAGTCCTTCCACCAGGAAGGACATCTGTTGAAGGGCTGCTTTCCTTTACAGCTTTTTGCATCTCAGTGTCCAGAGTGTGGAAATTGGCCATACTGATATCAATCTGTAGGGCTGACTCTTGTCCCAGGGGGAGGATCAGCACAAGGGCAGATGCTTTAAACTATCCCAAAGTAGCTGCTGGGATTTGTGCCAGCCCCTCACACAGGAATGAGTTTCCACATAAAGAAATCTGGAAAGGGTTTTGTTCTCACCACAAGTCACTGACAGAGGATGCAACTTGACATGGAGCAAGGATCCACTCACCTGTTTTGCCTGCAGTTCCCAGATAATTCCTATGAGATTTTTCATTTGTTCTAATAGGAGTTTCAGAACAAAAATATCCAAGTCAAGTGGGTCCACAGCTTCAAGGAATTTACCCTTTATCAGCGGGTACCTCCTGAACCAGAGGAACCATTGGCTCTTTGAATACACAACAGATGTGCAATGACTCAGCTTAATTTTATAGAATTATAGGATTGTTTTGGTTGGAAAAGACCTTTAAGATCACTAAGTCCAACTGAAAACCTAACACTGCCAAGTCCACCACTAAACCGTGTCCCTAAGCATCTCATCTACCCATCTTTTAAATATGTCCAGGGTTGGTGACTCAACCACTTCCCTGGGCAGCCTGTTCCAATGTTTTACTACCCTTTCGGTGAAGCAATTTTTCCTAATATCCAACCTAAACCTCCCTGGGCACAACTTGAGGCCATTTCCTCTTGTCCTGTCACTTGTTCCTTAGTTGAACAGACCCACCCCCACCTCTCTCTACCCACCTTTCAGGGAGTTGGACAGAGCCAGAAGGTCTCCCCTCAGCCTCCTTTTCTCTAGGCCAAACAACCCCAGTCCCCTCAGCTGTGAACTCATCACACTTGTGCTTCAGACCCTTCACCCTGAGTTTAAAAGCTTTACCTAAGCTGCAGAAATATTGGTAGGACAATGTAAATCACAAGGCAAGATGCTTGGGGAAATGCTCCCAGGAGATGAAGAGGTTTCCAGGGTAATTCTCTAGCTCCTTGAATTTATCCCATCTTATCATAAAGTTATGTGTAAATAATAGCTGCAGTCAAATACAACACAAAGTTATTTCAACAAATTCCAGAGAAAATACTGTGCTCTAAGTTGGGTGTTACGTAGAGAACATAACTGCTGAAGTCTCTAGCATTGAAGGGGTTATTTTACACACACCATTAAAAATCAGAGGTTCTCTAGGGCTCAGAGAAGTTTCTTGAGCTATTTTCAGATTGTTTTGCACAACACTGGTGGACTGAGATTTGATAGTCCTTTGATTACCAGTATTGCGATTTAAGATATAACTTTTCCATAACACTGCTTTTTCTTCAGAAGAGATCATAAGAGGAAGCATCAGAGAAAGTAATAACACCCTTAGTGGAGAGCAAGAAGTTGATGCCTTGCTGGGAAAACAGCAGGGACATCAGGTCCAACAAGGATATCAATGAGATTGAAAGGGAATGCACAGGGACAGAAGATGGGCAGTGTGAGCTCCTTTGGTGAGCAAGAGCCAGACATGAGGGAGAAGAAGTGAGTCAGTTTAACACTGATAAATTATTTAGCTCTATCAGTGTGAATGAAGGGAAACCTCTTTTGTTAATTACTGTCCTATCAAGCACCAATTTGTTCTGAAAGTCACTCAGGGCAAGAATGATACCAAGCAATCTGGGAATCCACTACACGTTACTGTAAAAAACAAAAAATAGCAAACAGGAAAACTAAACCGCTCATAGATGCGGCTTTCTCCCACCCTTCATCTGCCCCACTGATGATAGAGCCTCTCACTCTTCCTGTGTTTCCCATGTCTCCAAGCATGGCATAGCCAACATGCAATCACAGTGTTCTCCACTCTGTCAGCCCTCAATATCCTCTGCTTCCATCTGCAGGCAAGTACGGACACGCTTTCTCAGGTGGGTAAAGGTTCTTACAAAAACCCCAGCCCTCCTTGCTGTCTGCTTGAGAGTTATTCACAGAGGGAAGAGCTGAACGAAGCCAACATGTTGTTCTTGATAAATAATATGGTCAACTCCAATTACTGACTACGAACAAACTACAGAGAAGTGGTATGCTTATTTGCACAGGCGCCTGAATATTCTTCACCCTGTTAAGAGTCAGTGTAACCACTTTTATACCTGAAATAAGAGATTATGAGAGTAATCATCGTCTGCATCTCAGAGTTTGCCACTGAAGTTTCATGAGTATTTTGGTAAGAATTGTTAATGGTTTTTACAAGTAATGTTTCATGACGTACAGAGATGGCTTCAGTGTAACCATGATGCAAACGGGTACAGCCATGTTAAAAATACAAAGACTGAGAAGTGATTGCAAATTCTATAATTTTTGTTTATTTGAAAGAGTATTTTCTAACACGTTCTTGATGTGCATTTCTTTCATAGTTGAATATGCTGACATTTCCCTCACTTGTGTGACAATGGCTAATATTTTGTGCATTTCTTCCTATTGCAAGTGAGATTGCATGCCCAACTTTTGCTCCTGAAGAGTCTTTACCTACAGGTACAGCCTTTTCTCTGGAGAAGGTGTTTTCACAACCATAAACTAAAAAACCCCATCAAGCCAGGTTCTATGCTTACAGGAAGCATCACAAAATTGTAGATGGGGAGCTAGGGACTGGCTCTTCTCTGATACAAAAGATTGACTGAGGATGTGGGAGGTGACAAGTTGATTGCCTGACTTTCCTCATGCTGTTGGCAGGCTGAGGCAGACAGAAAGGATGAGAAATTTGTTCCTATCACAGAGGCAAGTGAAAGAAAAGGGGGGTTTTATGCAGTATAAGCACATGGATTTTTTCTGGTCACTTGAGTTAATACCTCTGTTTCAAAATTCATAATTAGGAGGTCCCACTTAGATTACCTCTCCTCTAGGAAAGACAGCTTGTTCAGCACCTATGCTTTCCTGTGGTTTCTTTTGGAAGTTCCTCCCTGTGCCCTGCCAGGGTGCCAAGGGCAGGCACCGCAGCCCTTTGCCATGCCAGGGTGAAGTGGAGGAGGTGTTGTGGCTGCCTTACACTTTGAGCTTCCTCTTGAGAGGAAGACTTGGGCCCTTTCTTGTTGTTTGGCACCTTTCTTGTGGACCAGCCTTCTCCATGAGGCATCTTTCAAGCATATTTACCTACATAATCTTTTGGCATAGCAATGTCACACAAAATGTCACAGGGACTGACCTAAGCTGGCAGGTTCCCAGCACTGGATAGGAGGTGCAAGCCCTTGATTTGGGTGCAATTCCAGTTTGTGCTGTACCGCTGCTCTCCAGCTCTGTTGGAGCTACTACACAAGGCTTCTTCCCTGAGCTGACCGAGGTGACAGGTGAGTGACATTACCCCACCCACTTGCTTCCAACCCTCTTCCTCAAGCCTTTCTTTGTTTGTTGTTGCTTGAGGCTGCTTTGGAGCATAGTGGTCCCCAACCTATTGCATGACACAGCCTTAATGTAGAACATCATGGCTCTGTGCAGCAGGTCGAGTGCAGATCTCCTGCTCTGCTCTCATATGCAGTACCTTGGTGAGATGTCCTTGTGCGTGGAGCTGTATGGGCTGGATGAAGAGCGCTTCCTGATATGGGGCATCCTAACCCAAGAAGTTAGTTTATGTGAGTACTGTTTATATTAACTTTAATCAGTTAACAATGAATAGGACACGGTGTTGTTTGAAGTTGTTTGAAGCCCCTATTCTCTAGACCTTGACCAGAGAGAACATATGGGAGTTATTGTATATAGGATGAGTACGACAACCTGGCCAGGTAACTATTCCACTGGTCAACTTGGCAACAAAACTTACTTTTAGGGTGTCCTGAAGCAAACTGCCTTCATTATAATACTAAAAATTACTCCCACAGGATAAGAAGACCCCCTCCCAGGTGAAGACCCTTCCTCTGAACATGTGTAGAAGCACTTAAAGTGAGTGTAACCGATACGTAAATCATTAACCCATCAAGAATAGGCAGGAGGTATTAATATGATCATGATGTTGTAAAATCTGTATAAAAAAAGTAATGGAGCTTGCTATAGGTGCACTTGATTTATGGGACATCCACTAAGCACCCTATGCAGTATAAACACAATATCTCTCCTGAGCGTGTGAGATTGGTTAATCGCATGCTGGGCATGAATCTGCTTTTTGGAAAACATTCCCATGGGAGGCAGAGGCCTCAACTGCCAAATTCAGCTGGAAGCCTGTGCTTCAGCCCTACCTTCAGCCTCAGCAGAAGCAGAGGGACTTTCAGGCAGGTTATGTGCAGGTGGCTGTGGTAACAGAGCATAGGCTGGAGAGCACCACAGGGCAAGGTCCCTGGATAACCGGCACCTGATTGCCGGCTGCTCAGCCCTGTAAATCCTCCCCAGTCAGCCAAGCCACATTAGACTGCAGCTGGACTCTGTACAGAAGCAAGGTGCTGTCTCACTGCAGGAGACAGCCAACAAGAAATCAAATTATGAGCACTGGAATGCATTTAATCCTTGTCCCACGGACCACCCTGTGCTTTCTGATGAACGGAGAGAGTGTGCCATAATTCCCTGAGTGCGTGAAAGCCAGGATGTGCAGCGAATAACCACCAAGCTCACAGCTTCACAGGCAGCACTTCCACTGCTTTCAACTCTTCAAAGCAAGAACATTAGAAACTTTTCCCTTTCATTCATCCATGTCATAGCCAGGAAGCAGTGAGCAGTGGGAACAGCTCTGGTATACCAGGAAGAATGGGAGAGTAGTTACTCTGGCTGAAGTATAAGAGGCATTCACAGTTGAGTTGGATTCATGCATAAGTGTCCTAAGTGACAGCTCAGGACTTGCATGTCACTCAAAGCTTGAGGAAAGGATGGGCAGAAGAGCTGGAAAAGATACAAAATCAGAAGCTAAAAGATGGTAAATCTAAGAATATTTGCACAAGGAGAAATTAGTTCAGGTGAGATAGGTTATGAACTTGCAAAGATTTAGCAGCACTGTGCTTTCAACCCCAATATTCAAGCTGCCCTGCACCGACCCATGGATAACGTGAGGCTATTCCAGTGAAAGCAATGCGTTTTTGACAAGCCAAGTGCGTTTGTGTAGGTGGTTAGGATACAGTAGTTGGAATCTTCCTGCCAACTCTTTCCTTTGGGTGATAAACTACCATTTTTTAGCACTCACCTACTGTTCTTCTACTTTGGGTAGCAATCTACTGAATTTTGGACATGTGATACATCCTTGGCTTACACATCCAGCCAGGAGAGTTGGTAGGTGCCAACGTGCTGTGAACTCATACTTCAGCTCATGGCATCTGGTGGTAACGTACATACAAATAATGCTGTCAGTAGAGGAAATAAGCACCAGAAGTCTTGGTCAGATGGAGATGCTCAAGTCCATTGCAACTGAGCAGAGCCTTCTGAGTGAGCCATTCTGTGTGATATCAGCACAAGTTAGAATTAGTTGGGTGTGATGCTCCAGATTTGGCTCAGCAGGGCACTGACATGACTTCCAGTTCTGTTTGTTGCATTGTGCCCCAAACATTCTGAGGTTTTCTTGAGGCACTCGGCTGTTTATCTGGTCTGTAGAGGATCTGCAGGTCATTAGATCTTGTCTGAGAATCTATAGAGAAAAGTATTCGGGAGCATATGCAGCACTACCCAAACCACTGCTTCTGGGAGTTAAGTGATTCTTTGTTTAAGGCTACTGTTATGAGTGTCCTAGTCCTTCATGGACCCAACACCAGCTCTGTCCAATTATCAGATCAAACCAGCATAGGAGTGGTCAGGTGGCCATAAGGCTGATGAGTCAAAGGGAAAATGCTGGTGCTTACAGCTTGTCTGGCAGCAGAAAGAAGTGTACCCACACATTCACCCTTAAAAGGGACAGGTTGGACTACTACTTCTGTAAAACCAAGAAACTCAGAGACAAACAAGAAATGACCAGAGAAAGTGACATCTGGAAGGTCAGGATAGAGCCAGGGGAGACGGAACTGTAAAGATTCAGGACTTACATTAGAGGAGAAAAGGGATAAGAATTGAAAGGCTGTTAGAAGGCTTTACAGTTCTATTTTTTGCCAGTGATTAACACTCTCTCCCCCTGGCTGCCTGCAGCTACTCCTCAGCACAATACACATAGCTCACAGCAAAGGCTTTGCAATTTGCCTCTTGCACAGAGCCATTAGCTCACCAGCTCAAAGGCTGGAGAGTCTGAAATCTCTGGTGTCCCTCTCCTTCAAACCCACTTATTATAAATGGTCCTAAGGAGCCACTTTCCCTGCAGATCTTGGGGCATAAGGATTGTTCCCCTGTCTCCCGATGCTGAGACGACATCGGGCAAGCGCTAATGGAGAGGAGAGGCAGGGGAGGGAAACTTTTTGGTGATGAAAAATAGGAGAATTCAGGGGCTACTGGCAAAGGAAAAACTGAAACGTTCTAGGCTCACGCACATACTTTCATTATTTAAAAAAAAAAAAAAAAAAAAAAAATCTTTTGTCTTTTCTATTCAGGGTCTTTAAAATAAAAGGGTTTGCTCACAGAGAAAATTCTGGTCAATTTTCCCCAACAAAGAACCTGTCATTTAGAAAGAAGGAAGTCTGAACACTGTCACATGGGAAATATCAAAATGAAGCATTTTCTCATTTCCAAACCAAAACATTTCCTTCCAGAAAATGTGAAAATGAGGTGTTTTGACATGTTAAAAAAAATTCTCTTTTACTACCTTCTTGGCTGAAAGCATTTGGCAAACTCAGTAGGCACCAATGTATAAAAGTTTCTGTCTCTGAAACTTCTAGCTTGTAGATATATTCTGCTCATCACAGAGTACAGCTCAGCTTCACCAGCTCATGGTGCCTGGAGCATCAGCATTCAGTGGACGTTCATCCACTGAACCATCTAACTTCGTAAACCCCATTCTGCTCCTCATGCTGAAGTACCTGTGAGACTTTGGGTCATAATCAGGGGGCAGAAGCCAGAGTAGGTGCCCCCACTGACAGAAGAGATATCTCACACCCCAAGTCCCCAAGCAGCAGTGACTTTCTCTGCCCAGTGAGAAGGACAAACAGTCCTGCCCTCTGTTTGGAACCAAGCCCACACCTGGCAGCTGACATCAGTCCACTTATTAGTAATACATTAAATCCCAATTGTTTCTTAATTCTTCCAAAATGGGATAACAGGGCAGTTAATTAGCACAAAGCAAAACATGCAAGCCTGATGAGGAGGCACTGGTTAACATACTGACTACCAAATGTCAAGTTGCATTTTTAGCACTGAATGGAATTAATTTGCCAGTGTTCCCTTGTTAAATGTCAGGTCCCTATGACTTGTATACATTAAAGAATTCAGGAATTGGAAAGCACTTGCGTAATCAAGCTAAGCATGAGGCGGCCAGATTTCTTTTACCTAAACAAACCTGAAACTTTTCTTTTCCAATTAATATTTCATTTTATAAGAGCTACCACATTAATTCTTAATTAAATGCTTATTTGAGACACTCTACTGATTAGTATGAACTAATGAGGAACAATATGAATTGTTTATCCAGCTTCTAGTTATTTTCCTTCATAAAAGGAATGGTGTTTGGATGACTTCTTTCAAGTCCTGCTGTGCCCTAAAATGACTTCCTTGCAGAAAAACTTTAACAGCATCAACTTCAACTACAGGAGTATTCGCTGAGGCTCCAGTACACAGGGTGCAGGTAGGACTGTCTGCAGATCACATCTCTGGGGGTGAAAATGAAGGCAAGTCCCAACAGGTGATGGTGCTTCCATGACAGTGAACCTTGCTTCAGGAAAGCCTAAAGGAGTTAACAACATTAATGTGACCTCATGTAAAAGGAAAACGAATCAACATCATTCACATTTCCAGTTATATAAATTTAGTGACAGTGATGATGGACAGACCTTCACAAATCATTAATATGTGTGATCATTAATGTCTAGGCAGATGACCAGGAGAATCTGTTATGATCATCTTGTCTGATCAGCTTTGCTCCAGGCAACCACAGACTAGAAACCTCTTGAACTAAAATTACATATACAACTTCCTACCTAATGCCCAGCAAAAAATCTCCAGCAGGAACTTGTCTATATGCCTTTTTGACCCATCAGAGAGCAGCCAAGTGCAGATATGATGATACAAGCCAGCCGTTGCTCCCTCCTTGTGCTCCCCCATGCAAAGGCAGTGTCACACCTCTCGACCCAGCCTGAGCCTCTCCCACTTCTGCTCCATCTTCTCAGAGGCAAGGGGAGCACAACCACACAACACACGAGGTTTGCACGTGCTATGGAGTTAGATGATGGCATTACACAGTTCTCTGTTGTGTTAGTTGTCCCTTTCCTAATAAATGAGAACATCTCTGCTGGCTTTGGCACTGCTGAGCCCAAGCAGACATTTTCATGGCACTTTCCCCACTACCCAGATCTATTTCATTCACACCCTGTGATTATGTGTGTATAGTCAGGCTGTTTTCATCTACATTTATGACTCAGCCTTTATTAACCATGAACTTATTCTGGCACTTTATCACCTAATCATTCAGAATGGTGAGATCTTCCTTCAGCTTTTCACAAGGAGCTTTAGATTTGACTGTCCTAAAGGCTTATTTGTTATTGTTGATCCACAGCAAATCTGGGGAGTTTGATAACAAGCCCTTATGGAAAATTTAAAAACTCCCTTGTGAGAAAGTAAAGAGAGGCAAGGTCCAGCCCAGATCCTTGGGAAATTCTACTAGCATTTTCCCCTCATCGTGAAAGCTCATCATCTCTCTCAACCACTCACTAGTAGGTCACAAGAGGCATCTCAGCTCCCTCAGAACAGCTTAGTTTCCTTAAGAGTTGTTAGTGAAGGGACCTTACTAAAGGTTTTTTTGAAAGACAAATATATCAGCTGGATTTAGCACCTATGCACCTATTAACTCTTTGAAAGATCTCGCACGTTTTTGAAGCAAAACTTCACTTTATTTCTTTTAAAATATTTTTTTCACCAGTTTTACCAGTCTGTGATCAAGCCTGTATTCCTCCAGATGATTCCAAGTTTCCTTTAAAAGCTGGTTCCTCGTTTTTTGTCTTTCAGTGCTATAATATTGGGATTAATTTAAGCGATACTTTGCACAACACAACGAATAGTTCAGCAATTTCATATCTGTATTCTTTTAAACCTCTTGGGTGAATGCCATCTGTTCCTGCTCATTCCCTACTGTTCATTTTAGCATTTTTTTAAAAGCCTCCTCCTTAAGTTCTGAGAGTTGGTCAGACTCACCCCTTGGGAAAAAAAAAAAAACAACTTCCCTAAGCTCTCCTAACGAGCACCAAAGCAAAGAAATAACCTTTCCTCTCTTCTGGAATCCTTATCTTCCTGGACATCTCCTTTTAAGCCCCTATCATTTAGCAATTTTCTGGTAGGCCTCCTTATAATGTACTTGGAAAATATCTTTTATCTCAAGCTTTAGTTCTTCAGCAGGTGGTTTCTCAGAATCTTCTTCAACTTAAAATATTAACAGTTTCATATTTAAGTCGCAAGAGCTGTTCTCTATTTTCATCTTTTTTGAAATGACTTATTCTTTTAAAATGACTCCTGTTTAATAGTTCCCTTTACCCTGTTGTTTAACTTGTGCTCCCTATTTTGGGACTGTTTATGCCTTTTTAAGTGGATGATATGCCCTTACTACATACTTCTGATACTGTGTCTCTAAATAGGTTTATGTCATCCCAAAATACTTTACCCTTTACACTTGCTCCTTCTTTTAGCAATACATCTCATTTTTGTCATTACTTCTTCATGCTCTTTTAAAGTAAGACTTTATTAAGTAGGATTTTCACCTGTGGTTTTCTCATTCCTACAAAGCTGTACATATACAAGTTTATAATGATCATCATTACAGAGTCACTCTGATGCCTGCATCTGGAACAATATAATTTTCAATACTCAGGATTAAATAAAGAATTTCTTCTTTTCTGAAGGGATCCCTGAGAATTTGCTCCAAGAAGTTCTAATTTAGAGTGCCTAAAAATTAGTTTCTATACCTTATCTCATTGTAATGTCTAACATCTCCACATGGACATAACAAAAGGCTACCATTACATTGTGTTTATTCCTCCCATGTCTTTATTCTCCCCACATTTTAGTGAACTTCAGTCTATGCAAAACCTTAAGAGCTTGCATTTAGTGGTATTAGGTTATGACTAGCCTTCCTGGCAATTCAATGGGATGTGCAGCATTTTTCCATCCTCTCTGCTACTTATTGCTCCTTGGAGCCTCTGTGCCTTATGCAAGCTTCTCCTGCACTGACTCAGTATTTTCTTCCTAGATACGAACAAAGACATTACACATTGTTCAGGTAAAAATTCACTACTTGCAAATGTCCAGAGGAATTTTCTTCCTGTGTAATTGTGCTTGAACACTCTAACAAAACCATAAACAACAATACCAAATAAAAGTGATCAAGACCAGAAGTTATCTCCCCAAAACAGTATCTGGGAATTATTCTCAATTCTCTTCCCCAGCTGTGAAACCAAAGACTCTTTCCTCAAAAAGCTCCATCAGCAAAATCTACCACATTTCTCCCCATGAGACCTGACCTCTGTAGTGAAGACATGCCTAGTGAATATGCCATATATTAATTCAGCAGCACTGCATGTTATACTGCTGAGACACATTTTAGACTGGTTAAAATCCTGACTCCACTGAATTTCATGTTCAAGACCCTTTGTACTTCAGTGAGGCTACGATTTCTCCCCTGGCTCTCTCTTGTTATGTGTGGGCAAGCCTGGCACTGGCCCTGCATCGGCAGCATGCTTACCGGAGGGATAGGCAGATACTATGTTTGGAGCTTCTCAGGCTACTTGGATTATTGTTTTTCCATCTTTCCTCAAATTTCTCAACTCTCCTGCCTGTAGATGGTGTCTCTTACTGCCCACTCAATTTCTATAATCAGGTGAGAAGCAGTAGTTAGTGAAAAATGCTCCAATTGGGTAGATCTTCTCTGAGAGCTTAAGAAAGCAGCTGTAGCTCTCTCCCAGTTACCATTTTTACATAATTAGCTCTGGTCTGGGGGGCTAAGCTGCAGGCAAGACTGCACAAGGGTATGAAAGAATCCCCCCTGCAGCCTTCCAAGTACAGGCAGAGGATGGAGGCAGCAGGTCCTGGAGACCAACAGGTAGAGTCAACTGGGGGTATCCTAAACAAGCTGAACAGTGAGATCAATGCGTGGTCCAAGCTGGTGCTTGTGCACCATGATGTATCTTGGTTATAACAGCACAGAACAACAAGTCTGAGAGATACTGTGTGAGAAAACTATGAAAGACTGGGGTTTCATGCCAAACTGCTTTTACCATCCCTCCTCACCTGCACAAGAGCCCTCCAGGTCCTCTTATAAGGTCAGTTGACTTTACGGAGGACATAACTCATGCAGAGGAAGCTCAGGGGTCACCAGCAGCAGAAGCAACCATCTCCTTCTCAAGTGGAAATCTTTGTGGTCTCTGATCTGATGGAAGCTCCTGCTGATCCACCCCCAGAGAACAAACATAGTGGCTGAGACAGAAATTTTCCTTCAAGGCAGATATTCAACTAAGATTTTAATGGAAAGAGAATTTTTTCCCCCTGAAGACTCCAATTTCAGTGACCTTTTTCTTTTTAAATCCCAGGATGTTCAATTTAGGGTTTTAAGAGATTTTTTTATTTTTGTAAGACATTCCCAGAGGCTTTGTAAAAATATTTAGTAAAGCTAAAAACTTTTATTATTTCTATCAGAAGTTTCCATGGAAAGAAGAAGCAGTTCCCAAGCATCTCTTTCCAGACACAGTAACAATATTGCACAGGTACATGTCAAAAAAAGAACACATTGTCCTCTGCAGCTGATCCTGATTCCCGCTGAAGGTCTAGGAGTCCCTCTCCAACTCCGTAATGGATTCAGGCTCAGAATATTATTTATGATAATACCAACATATAGACATGGCTTTATTCTGCTTCCACAGGTATCAGGCCACCCCAAAAAGAGCCAGTATTCCTTTCTCCTGGATATAAGAAGTGGGCAGACACAATTTTGTGCTGGTTGAACTTGTGTCATGTAGAATTCCCTACCATCCAGAACTGCAACTAATATTTTTGGTGACCTCTGCATCAGCAGTTCTGCAGAAGGTCCCTGTCCCAGGGCCAGCACTGGCCAGCTTCAAAAGTAAAGTGTGAGGTGGCCCTGCTTCCTGCTACATTGCAACAGACCCTTTCTTGAAGGACAAGAAAAGCCATGTGCCCTCCTTTCATATAAGCCAACACTCACGTAAATCAGCTTTTGCAGTCAAAGAAGCACCTTGGCTTAAAAGAAAAGGAGACATCACTATTATATCAGCTCTCAGATGGTATTTCACCCTCCTAAAGATATTTTTCATAAGTGTGAGTTAGCAATTCCTATATTCCCTTTAGGTTCTACTCAAACAAATATTAAACAAGAAATGGGATTTAGGTGAGATGGGTTGATTCTTGCTGTTCTTGCAGAGATGCAGGGATTTTGACAAGCAGACTCCATCGCTATCCCTCCCTGCATAAACAGGATTGTGCAGGTGGGGGCACTCTGGCTAAATTCATCTTAGTCCTCTTGCAAGAGCTAAGGTAAAGGATACTTCTCCAATATGCATATTTTAAACTGACTGTGGTGCCTGCCTGCATCAGAAAGAAGAGACACACAGGCCAGTCAGATTGTTATATTAGTGCAGCAGTGGAAAAATAACAACCCAGAAAGCCCAATTAATATTGATTTGTTCCTAATCAAGCCCAGGATGTGTCATATGGTAATTTCTGTGCAAAGCATGTGATCCCATACAGGGCAGCTGGTAATTGGCCACCAAAGAATGTGGTCCAAACCCTGGGTGTGTCAAAGCAGCTTGGAATAAAGACTAATGATTAGAGAGGGTTTTGCATTGAATGCCTGACCATCAGGAAAGGCTTGTCATCCAGTACCTGAAGGGGGCCTACAAGAAAGCTGGGGAGGGACTTTTTATAAGGGCAGGGAGTGACAGAACAAGGGGAAATGGCTCTAAACTGGGAGAAGGGAGGTTTAGATTAGATATCAGGAAGAAATCCTTTGGTGTGAGGGTGGTGAGACCCTGGCCCAGGTTGCCCAGAGAAGCTGTGGCTGCTCCTCCCTGGAAGTGTTCTCGGCCAGGTTGGATGAGGCTTTGAGCAACCTGGTCTAGTGGAAGGTGTCCCTGCTGCTGGCAGCGGGGTTGGAACAGCATGAGATTTAAGGTCCCTCCTAACCCAAAACAGTCTTGGATTCTGTGATTCTATGGCTATTACCAAGCAGAAGTGAGGGTTTGTATAAAACACTAGGGCAGAGGATTTTACCTAGGTTAGTCTGTACCTATCACTTTCCCTGACCTTACATATCCTCATTCTCACCTTCAGGAGCACCATACAAGGAGCATCTAGCATGCATATCATTGAAATATCGTGTGTACTACTGAGTTCAGGAGGAAGAGCTGCCCTATACAGTGCACAGCATACCTGGTTTTCATCTGTTTCTGCCATAGTAAAATGCAAGCTCAGCCTCCAAGCAACAGGAGCTGCATGATGCACAAGAACTGCTCTGTTCTGTTCACAGTGGTAAGCTTTCAATTGAATTTGGATCTGAAGAAACCTATTTTATCCTTCTACTCCTCCTCCAGGTCATGCATCTTCCATTCTCACTCTTTTCCAGTGGATGCCCAAAGGCTGCCCTGTCCCCCTCCGAAATGCCACTGGTATTTTTTCCTAATTCTGCTCGCAGGAAGCTGAATGGGCACATCAGGGCTCCTCTGTGCTCACCTCAAGCATCCACTGCTGCCCACACTAGGAATTCAGCAACCTGGACTTTGTATTCTTCACCAGGAGATGCTTATCTCAGCTCTTCACGTCTGTCTCCAAGAGGAATTAATCCCAGTGACAAAATGCAGCACCAAACCTCTCAGTTTAGGAACTAGCCCTGGATAAATCAGGTTCATGACAGATGCTAATTTTCTGTTATTAATTTAGATAGTAAATTTAGCATAACTATTGGTTCTAGTGTTATTACGGCTATAATCCTACTAACAAGATGAGCTGCCCAGCTGGTACTTAATGTGTCTGAAACTGTGAATTATACTGCTGGAAAAACAAGCCATGTGGAACAGGAGCAGGGCTGGCTAACAAAGTTTTGATCTCACACATGGATCTCTGAGGAGAAACTGGGGCACTGCTGGATCAGCAGAGAGAAGGGGAATTTAGGTTCAAGGGGTCATATGTGCCTAAGTATAATGAAGGGAAGGGGTTTTTCCATGATATAAAGACAAGAGGGATTTTAAAGCTACCTGACTTCTTCCAGATTAATAAGGAGAAAAAAGTCAGTAAGAAACATTCAGAGGGAAGCTCAACGATATACAGGTCACCATATAAAACTGGCAAGACCATCACCCTTCTTCTGTTATGTCTTCTTGGTCTACCAACACACGTTTAGTTATGGGACTATCCCCAGGTATTGTGTGTCCTTGCATGTTCCCTGCACAGGACTAACTCACTTTTTTCTTCTTTAAGATGGTCAGGTGAAGCTTCCTCCTGAACACTCTGTTCTCCTTTGGGAGCCTTCCTGACCACAGATCTCCTTTTCTTGCTCTAGCAAATTTTTCAAACTGAGATCTGAGCCCAAACTGTCATTCAGGTCACACACAGTGGCACAACCTCAGAATTAATGTTCCCAGAACCAGTGGGAAGTTCACAGCATTTCCTTCCTCTCTCCTTGTCCCATGCTGCACATGATTATTATTCCAACCAAAAAAACAAACATAAAAAAGTAGATTATTTGATGTTTCTCCAAGGTCAAAGGGCAGAACAGCAGCAGGATAAAGGGGAAGAAGTCATGGCTCTGACTTCCTCATCAACCACTGCAGCATTTGTAGTCTTTGGAATATAATTTGTTCTTACAACTTGTCCCCATCTTTGGGAACTGTTCAGGGAACCTTACTGTTACCTACAACACTGGTGCTGGTCACTGAGGCTGACTGAGACCTTGTGTTTGCCAAGAGAATAGGGACTGATGCAGCAGGAGGGATGAGTTCTGCACAATGTTAAATGATTCAGCTGAGAGGGAGAAATGCAAAGATGAGGTAGGGCAGCTGGCTTAGCCAAGGGCTGGAGACAACGAGGGTCACATTTGTTTGGTCTGCTCTTATAGCAACATGTCTGTCCAGAACTTGCAGGCTCAGCCTTCACCTGAACCTTTAAAACTGCCTCAGAGTACAAGGACTGAATGAAGATGACTGGAATGAAAATTTGAATTCAGTTGTGCAGCAGTTGCAGAGTTTTTGTTTCCTGGTGTCCCTGTTTGTCATTTGCTGCATGGCTGCTGGTACTTTAGGAGAGCAGAGGAGTAAACTACCAAATCACCCTATTTCCCACTAGTTTTGCCATGGGCCAAGTGTCAGGGTTATGGACTGGGGAGGATCCACTTGTGTTTGCTGCTCTGAGCTCTCCAGCACATGGGGACACACATCTGTGCACACAGACATTTGCAAAATCAGCCCACACACACTGTCCAGAGTGGCCTAGCTGGACACATCTTCATGGCCCCATGGCAGAAACGACCTCAGGCGCCTGGCAGAGCTCCACAGAGCAGGCAGAGTTTGCCTGGTGCCAGAGTTTGCACAGGGTGACAGACTGCAGGCAGAGCACCTTTTATCACTGATAAGGTGTCAGTGTCTCCAGCATGAGTGGTCCTTCTTATATGTCAAATTGTTCAAGAGGGAATTTATGAGTCTGGAGTTACTTATCTTCATCTAACCAATCCCAAAATATTCTGTTGTTCAGTAGGGAAATTTAAGAGTTCATAGATGGCTACAATTCAAGCCTAGGCTAGGCCTATGAGCTCTTCAAGGCAGAGAGCCCTCCCACCAGTCTGCAGCAGACCAGCACTGGTCCAGCACAGAATCCCTGAATTGCCTGGATTTGAAAGACCTTTGAGATCGAGTCCAAACATCACCTCACACTGACCAGTCCCCGACTGACCCCTGTCCCTCATCACTGTGTCTACACGACTCTTCAATCCCTCCAGGGATGGGGACTCCACCACTGCCCTGGGCAACCCCTTCCCATGCCTCAGAACCCTTTCAGCAAAGAAATTCTTCCTCACATCCCATCTCAACTGCCCTGGCCACAACTTGAGGCCATTTCCTCTTGTCCTGTCCCTTGGTCCTTGGTTGAACAGACCCACCCCCACCTCTCTGCACCCTCCTGTCAGGGACTTGGACAGAGCCAGAAGGTCTCCCCTCAGCCTCCTTTTCTCCAGGCTCAGCACCCCCAGTTCCCTCAGCCAGGAACTCAGCACACTTGTGCTCCAGACCCTTCCCCAGCTCCGTTGCCTTTCTCTGGACACACTCCAGTGCCTCCTTGTTCTTCTTGGAGTAAGGGCCCAAAACTGAACACAGGACTCAAAAAAATCTCTGCAAACAATCTCAGTCACCAGATTTTTCAAGGAAGAGAATGCAGGGCAAAGAAGTGATAAATATTAAATCCAAGCTAGTCTATTCCCTGGGGTCAAAATAGAGCAGTGCAGTGTAGACACAGCTGGACTACCTCACTTGGATGATCCAGCTTCCAAAGCACTGCTCTGGGGATGCTCAGCTTAAACTGGTTTATGAGTCACCAGGGCCTGTGCATAGACTGTCACATCTGGAGAATGAGCAGGAAAGGAAGTCTTTCTGAGGTTTTGAGGCAGAGATGAGCTCCCCCTGCCCAGTGACTCCCAGAGAAATCCATGAACAATCTGCAGAAGATGTCTTGGATACAGGAGCCTCAAGGGACCATGGTGATCATGGAGGGTGAATGTGGCTCAGTCCCAAAATCCACCCCACAGCTCCAGAATTTCACCCAGCGTGTGGTTAGAGTGCACAAAATTTCACAAAGACTCTGAATCTTCCTTCAAAGGCTCCAGGCAATCAAGAAATGATTTCTCCCTTCATAAACTGATCTCTCTCACAGTACCCATGTAGCATCTTATTTTTGGTCTGATTTTTGTCTGCTTCCAACATTTAGTGGCTGAGTCTTATGCTGTCTTTGTTAGCTAGGCTGAAAGCCTGCAGCTATCAGAATTTTTTTTCCCTCTGTAGGGACTTACAGCCTATGCTGAAATTTTCCTTTCAGGTTTTCTAAATAGATTCAAGTCCTTCTTCAAGTTTTCCTGAGTGCACATGTCTAGAATATTTCTTCTATTGCACTGGCGACCAGGGTGAGCAATGTTCTGTGTTTATTGCAGGTGGTCAGCAGGCAGATTTCCTTGTTTCCAGATAGAGTTCATCTATGAAGGAGCACAGAACTCCAGCAGCAAACCCAATATCACACAGGTGATGAGCATTTGTGAGATCTAGGCAAGGCTATTTGAAATAAATCAATAAATAAGCCCCATAAAAGTTCTCATTTTTCCTCCAGCAATACTCTATAATGCAAGTAGAGGAACTGGTTCTGAATATTCATGAAGAAGCACAGATTAACTATTCCTTGTCCTCTGAAGTTAGCCTCTCTTTTTTCCTCACTTTTATCTGTCCTTCACTTGCTCTGCTTCATCTTGGAGTAATATTCCCTTACTGCAAAGATGAGGGTAGCTAACTAATGTGCTTTCAGGCTAAAACCTTGGTTCAGACATCTGAGGAATGGGAGTAGGGCTAAGAGGTTCAGGGCCTGAAGATAAACTGTTGACATGGTTCACTGCAAGTTGCCAGATTATGGTTTCATTCACATCAAGGTAGATGTGACAAACACAAGTGACTGCAGAGTTCCAGTAGAGGCAACAGGGTTCAGCACAGGGATGTAAGATGGATATCTAGCCTTTCTGCTGTGTTTTCCAGACCAGGCTACCTGGATTCAGGTAGGATGAAAACTCAGTCCCTTCCAGGACAGAGAAAGGAGCTGCTGCCTCGTTGGATGCCGTGGCCTTCAAAAGTTTTGACATTCCTGCAGCTCACCCCAGCATGGTGACTGGAAAGCCTGCAAAAGTGCTCCACTGATACTTCTGCATCTCTTCTTCCCTTGTAATTGTGAGGAGTGGCTGATTGCCCTGTCTACCTTTCAGGCACCTTCATTACTTTAGTGCAGGACTATGTCATGGTACATGGCCACAGCAGGCTCTGTACAGATAAACCAGAGCAATCCCTGTCTGTCCATCCCCACCCAGGCAAGCAACTTGCAGCTGCCTCCTGCCCACCATCAGTCTTCCAGAAGTCTTGCTGGGAGCCTGACCAATGCACTGACCAACCAGCAAGCATTTAAAAAGTTTCTACCATGTGCCCATGCTGTACCATCATTAATTTGGCTTTCGAGATCTTGAATTTACTCCTGACCCACACTTCTTGGGTTCTGCTCTTTGACATGGCCCTGTTGATGGGACTCCCTGACATTTTTATCTTTGGTGGACCCTAGACTTGCCTGTTAGATTAACATTGGCTGTTTGGGTTCTGGACTCAATGATGAGCCTAGGTTTATTGCTCTGTCTACTTCATCAAGCCTGCTGAGGGCTATTAGAGAATCATAGAATGGTTTTCGGCTGGAAGCGACCTTAAAGATCACTTAGTTCCAACCCCCTCCCATCCCTGGAGGCCTGATTCTGGCCTCCCATCACTGCTTCTAGCTGGTCTCGGCCACTGGGCACCACTACCTACATGGTAGCTGCAAACTGGTGTACATACATGTTCACATCTCAGAGTGTATGCGCTTGTCTGCATTCATTTAAAGACAGAGGTTCCCCCCTCAGCTCCTGCAAACATTGAAAATAACCAATGGTTTTGCCATCTCTGAGCCTTCTTCCTGGGGTGGGATGTCATGTCCTCTATTTTCTCTTGTTTTGTATGTAGAGGTAGCAGTTAGACATATTCTCTCCAGCTATTAACATATTTGTACAATGAATGTTTCCGGAGATACTTGTCAAAGAAAGATGAAATATTTATAAGCTGAGAGGTGCTTAAAATCTCCCTTGAAAGCCTGTTCTTCATGGAAAGTGACACTTGCACTGTAGAGAAGGGCTTCTCAGCTGATAAAGAAGGTGCTAACCTCTCTGAGTGTCCATCAGGAGATGTATTTCCAGAGCATCTTTGTAAACCAAGGCTTCATTATTAAGGCTGCTAGATCAATAGTTGATTAACTATTGAGATGGGAATTTATGAGAAATCCCAAGGGATATATATATACACTCTGTGGGATATCTGAAAGTACAGCTATACCATGCTGAGATTTGCTCCAGGTAAAGGCACCTAACAGGGGAGGCAATTCCCAAGGAAAACAATTTGTCTGAAGAGTCAGGCCTCAACCATCTCTCAAGCTGTGAAAATTGACTGTGTTCCTGGATAAAACAGAAAATACAAGAATTAAAATAGAATATCCTTGTCAAGTATTATTGTGTTTGTTGCCTTACACCTCTCTCCAAATCTAGAAATTTTCTTCCTGGCTGTACACTGTATTGGAATCAACTTTATATTTCCTTAATATTCTCTAATACAAACAGTGGTTTCAATTTTTTTTTTACAAATAGTAATCAATCCATCTCCCAGGTGATTTGGGAATGACAAATGTGGAAAAGAGCTTCAAGTACTTCAAGAGCTTCAAGAGGCATCCAAGAGCCTGGGACACCCATGAAACGTGCTGACAGGACCTGGATGTAGGCAAGCGACCACTGGGTGCTGAACTGATGTAGAAAGCAGCTCTTAGGAAGTGTTTGCAGGTGACAAGAAGCCATAATAAGTTTGACTGGATGTTGCCAGACCATTCTGTTCAAAAAGAGAAAGCATTCCGACTGACAACCCTGGGAGGGGCGGGGGGAAAGAACAACCAACTTTTTTTTTTTCCTGTTATGAAAGGGAAAAAAATCCTACATGTTTTTATTGCAAATTTAAATGTTCCCTGAGAATGACTGCTTTTTATGAAACATGGGAAGGTTTTTTCTTCAAAGAAAAGGCATTCTGAGATGGGAGAGGTTAGAACTGACCGACCATGAGAAGGACGCATCTGGAGCAGAGAGGATTATTACGGTGCAGATAAAGTCCTGTCCAAACTCCAAAAGACCTCTAAATGTCCAAATTTAGAAGCTTGCTGCCCTGAGTCAAGATTGTTTGCTATGGGGAAAGCCATCCTGTGGACTTGGGTGTCCTCAGTGTCTGCAGACATCATGTCACGGTGCTCTGCAGCAGAGAAGGGTTGCAGGTTGGCCCCAAGCCTGGCGAGGAGCTGAGCCCGCAACGCTCGCCGAGTGATGCTGTGCAGACAGCTGGGATGCAGGCGCCAAGCTGGGAGATTCCTGCTGCTGAACAGAAATGTCCATCCCGTCAAGAAGAGCAATTAAATATTGAATGTTTTGCTAGCATGCGTAACTATGTGAGGAGCTCTCAAACTCGCTGGGAGACAGGAGCCTGTCTGTCACCAGCAAAGTTTTCTTAGCAAGCATAAGAAATGGCATTTGGAATGCAAAGCACCAAGCCTTTTGAGCAGGAATTTTAAGCTGAATGGGTAGTCCTTGGAGCATCAGAGGCAGGATTCAATATGCTTCAAGCCGGTGGCAGTTTATATGCCTTAGAGAGCCAGGGTTTTTTTAAAGAGGAAGTGTAAAAAAAAAAAATTAGTAGCATTTAATAAGCAGGGTTGGGTTGTATGTTCAACTTGGTCCCCACCTCCTAGAAGCAGTCATGCCTGGCTGAGTTCTAGAAACTTTCTTCTACTGAGTACTGCAGGACCAAAGCCTAGGTCCTTCAGGACATTCAGGTGCTTAGCTGTAACTGCAGTGTCAGTCTGGGAGATGTGACTTAGCAGGAGATGCTCCCGTGGGGTACTGCCAAAACTGAGATGTTGAGTCTATGAGTCAGTGCTTGAGAGAGACTTGGTCCCTAAGCATGCCTCTGGACCTTCTCTGCAGCAAGAAGCCCAGCTTTTTGCTGAGGTGACCCCAGTCGGTTAACCTCTGTAGCTAATAAAGTTCTGCCTGTGCTATCAGCAGTGGAGCCAGTGCTCCAGAAGGGCACTGGAGCTCTGGAGTATCTGCAGAGCAGCAGAACCTGCTATATGACAAGACAACCTCCATGTGCTGGGGACAAGGCCAGGGACTTAATAGTGGTGTCTCACTCAGGGTCCCAGATGATGGAAGGATTAGTGATTTGGTACCTGAAGGCCAACTGCTAATGAATTCATTTGGAGGGCACAGAAATCCACAGCCAACATAGCATCCCTTAGTGCTGTGGGATTGCCACGGGAGGCAATTTAACCCTTCTCTCCACACATTATGCATACTGCAGATCCTACACTTCTGGAGCCATGAATGCATGAGAAATTTGTGAAGTCTAGAGGAAAGCAGGTAAGAAGAGATGGGCTCTGCAGCTTGCTGTGCAGGAGCTCAACCAGGAGGGTCACACCTGAGGTCTCTGGTCTTGCATTTATGTCTGGTGTTTTTTGTTCATTCCTAAAGACCACTTAATACAAAATGTGTGTGATAAGAGCCCATTGTAAACATGCAGGTCACACTGGGTTCCCATCAGCTCTTACAGCCAGTGGAAGCATTCACACTGACTCAGCCTGGAGCTGTGTAGGACCTTATCCAAGTACTGTTATTAATATAGCATAATTAATTAAACTAAACTACAAGCCTCTGACACCCACAGAGCTGAACGCAAGCTCTTGTAGTATGTGTCTCTCAGGATCAGACCTCCAGGATCACTAATTCCTTCCTGCCATTAAGAAATGACTGGGGCTGTTTCAGAGAAAAATCTACCAGCAACAATGAGGGTGTCTCAGCATCTCAGCATCCCAGTTTATCAGTACAAACAACAGTAATTACCCAGATGATTGTCAGGGTCTCTGCAAGGGGAACAATAATTTGTTCACATTAGTCTAAAATCAAATACTGAGGAAGAAGTCGATGCAATGAAATGAAGTCTGGGCTGCAAAAGAGTGTGGGAGCTGATGGGTCACATCAAGGGAAGAGATAACATACGAAGTGTTGAGGAGGAGGTTGGTCACAGGGGTCCTGCCTGTCTGGACTGGGGAAGAGGAATATGACAGAAAATCACTTCTTCCAGACTGCACAGCCTGTGCCCATGGCAAAGGTAGAAAGTTTGCTATGTTCTTGCAGAGGTCTTTTGCCCAAATCAGGTGGGATGGTGTGAGGAACTGGAATATAGACTTGTCTCAAAGATTGCTTGCAAGGACGGTCGTAAGACCACTGGGTTCTGGAAACCCCGACTTGTGAAGACACCCTGCCCACGGGGGGTCTTCTGCCCGGACATGTCCCTGCCCCCAGTGGTGGGGGGCACAAAGAGATGTGCCATTGCTACGGAAACCACAGCCCTCGAAGGGGTATTTAAGGAGGACCTGCATGGGCAAGGGCAGGAGGGAGAGAGGGATAAGAGAGGACAACTGCCTGACCGCGCCGCACCACCGCTGGAACAAGCCTCGCCGCTGGACCCGTGGTGGTGACTATTCTTGCTGCCCTGTCCCGACTCCTTGCTTGATTTCCATCTTTCGTTCCATTCTGTCCTATTGCTATCCTCTTTACTACTTTTTCTTTTTGTAATAAATGGTGTTCTGGGAGTGCGGCATTTGACCTCGTTTGTGTCTTAATCTCGCTCTTGTGATCACATCGAAACCTTCCCCGACATCGGATCGGGACATTTAAATTGGCGTCACGGACAGGATCCCTTGAGGCGAGAGTGCCGCATTGCCCCTGTTGTGCTAAGTGAGACCTCTCAGGAAAGTAGAGGGGGTGGACTTCCTTGTATGTGCTAAAACTCACGTGCTGCCTTCCTGAGAAGACTACTCCCCCGCTTTAAGTAAGATGAGTGATAACAGAACCGTGACCCTTCCTTCGGGAAGAGAAGTCTTGTTTGATTTTCTAGAAAAGCATAAAGCGCGACCCTCTGTGCCCGGGGTAGATTGGGCTCAGGGAAATTGGTGTAATTTGCAAAGCGTGGTTGATCGGATGAGTGCTTTACAAAAAGATGCCAGAGTAAAGGCTGGAAAAGGTAAAGCGATTGTTTGTGCTGTTCTCGGGGCCAGCTTGGCTGCCGCGGTAGAAGACAGAGACCTCCGTCTCGGCTCGGAGTCCCAAACTATTGTTTCACTGCAAAACCTCGCCCAGTCCCTTCAGGGGCAGGAACAACTGAAAGCAGAAAAAGACCTGGTGAAAGACCTGCAAATTGCCCTTAAGGAGCGTCTCCTCACTGATACTGCCCCTGAGGTGCCTCCCCCACCAGAGTTCAGTTACTCTTTTAGGGATTTGTCAGCAGCAAAAGAGAAAGCAGAGAAATCTGAACCACCCTCTCTGAGACCCCTGGTTAAAACCGAGTCTATCTATGACGATGAACAAGACCAGTCCCCGCAGGTTACAACTAAGGAAGTCCCCTATACCGCCACTGAGTTGGCAAAATTGAAAAAGGAATTTGGCCGGACTCCTAGGGAGTCAGAGACAGAATATGTGTGGAGAACATCATTGTCCGGGGGGGACCAGATTCTGCTAAGTGAAAAAGAGGCAGAAGGGTATTGGGGATCGGGAGTGTTTTTAACTACTGGAAACCACCCTGGTCTCTAACTCAACGGGCAGCCTACTGGGCTGGTGGTTTGAACCCCTTGGAGAGGGGGGACCCCCTCGCAATTATGGGGTCTGTTGATCAATTGGTGGAGAGTGTGCAGAAGGCAGCTTGTCTGCAGATGATGTACAATAGAAGGTTAGAACCTTCACAAGAATCTCCCATGATGATGCCAGTAGACCCTGAACGAATGACTCCCCTTATAGGGGGACTCCCCAACTCGTTAAAATCTATTGGCATACAGTTACAGGGGAGAATACAAGCAATGCTGGTGACAGAGTTGCTGCTAAAGAAGGGTTTACACTGCAAGGCCAGTCCTCAGATAGGAAACTGTGGGCTTGGGGAGAAGTTGCCCAAGAACTGATTAATTATGGTCTCAAGTATGGTCCCATTAACCCTCCAGTCACCAAAATTGACTCCCGGGGCTTGAGGCAAGCAGAAGTAAAAATAATGCCACACCCTGGGAGTGATAAGAGAACTCCACCACCCTTTAGGAAAACACCACCCATCGCCAGACCACCAGGAGAGAGAGATATGGGTGGAAGGACAACAAAAAGGGATCCCATGTGACTTGATGGACGTGCTACCAACAGACAAATTAGAAAAGTTGATAACAGAATGGCCTGATAAGACCGTAAATAGAGGAGTGGATCTTAGAAGTACTACTCCCAGTGCACCCTCTTTGATTGATTTGTTGGAACAAAACAGCCCCCCAAAACCCGATTGGAAAACTAGATCCTTCACCCTCTGATGGTGGGCGGGGGGGTGAAGGTTGGATACATATCAGACAGCTCACTGAAAATGGTCGGGGTGATTTATTAATTACAGGCATTGTAGGGCCAAAGCAAGTCCCAGTGACATTTTCAGTAGGCACTGGGGCTCAAATCTCAGCCATTAAAATAAAGGATGCCACCAATTGTGGAATTGCACCATCCAAACAGATGCTATTTGTGGCAGATGCCTTTGGCAATGTTCAGCCCCAGGCACTGGCAATGGTCAGCCTGCGTCTGCCTGGAGAAGATGATGCCACTACTGTAGCCATGGTTGTGGGGGAATTTCCAGTTAACCTTCTGGGACTGGATATTTTAAAAGGAAGGACCTGGGTTGACAATAAAGGGAAACAGTGGTCGTTTGGTACTCCCACAATAGATATTCGGCTCCTACAAGCTGCACCGTTACTTCCCCCTTCAAAGCTTACAAATGTTAAACCTTACCCGATACCTTTGGGGGCTAGAGAGGGAATAGCACCTGTACTAGAAGACTTAAAGGGACAAGGTATAGCGATCCTGACCCATTCTCCTTTTAACTCTCCAGTGTGGCCAGTACGCAAACCTAATGGCACGTGGAGACTGACTGTAGATTATCGCAGGCTCAATGCAAATACTGGCCCATTGACAGCTGCGGTACCAAACACTGCAGAGCTCATAGCCACAATTCAGGAACGAGCTCGCCCAGTCATGGCAACAGTGGATGTTAAAGATATGTTTTTCATGGTCCCCCTGCAGCCTGAGGACCAAGACCATTTTGCTTTTACTTGGGAAGGTCAGCAATTTACTTTCACCCAACTCCCACAGGGGTATAAGCCCCCCACGTTAGCCCACCAGGCTTTGGCAAGAGAACTGGCAATAATTCAAGTAGAGAAAGAAGTCGGTGTTTACCAATGTATCGATGACATCCTCGTGGGAGGGAATGATATAGATAAGGTTCGAACAACTCAAAGTTTGTGTCTTAATCTCGCTTTTGGGATCATATTGAAACCTTCCCTGACATCGGATCGGGACATTTGAATGATCCCGATGTCGGATTGGGACAGATGGGAGGGAAGAAGCCATTAAATTTCAGTTCAAGTCCCGATGAGCTATTAATTAGACACTACTAAAAATTGCAAATCACTATGCCATAAATTGAAAAAAAAAAAAAAAAAAATTGTGCTGTGTTCTCAATGCATGGGAGAATCTCAACACTGCCAGCATTAGTAATTACACTGAGATAAGAGTTTCCAAATTAATATTTGGACTAATTTAAACTGACATTTCCTCAGAATGAAACACTTTCTCTGGATCAATACTTTATTCAATTTAAAAAAAAAAATCTCAATAAAGCAACATTTCTCATAATAACAAAACTTAGCTTTTTGTTCAAAGATTTTCAGTCAGCTCCACCTGCTGCTGCTCATAGTGCTGGTCCTATCATCTTCAAAGCTTCATGAATCACTGCTGCTTCCCTTTCCTCCCAATGGAGAATACGAAGCTACTTTACAGCAGAGGCGAGTGCACCTTCCTCCAAACCAGGTTTGTGATAGCGACCAGTAAAAAGTGAAGGACCAGGCTTGTCCTCTGCTTTGTGGACAGGAATGGGGACTAGACTGACTGCTGAAGCTGTTTCTATATGGAGGAGATAAACAACAGTGGGGCTGCTGCTACCACCACTTCCCAAATCACCTCCCTCTTTGTTACAGTCAACATCTACTTCACCAGAGAAGCAGCTTGCATGATCAATCACTGCACTTTCCACCCATGAGAATGCAGAGGAGCAAAGGACAGCATGGGCCACAGCTGCCCCTCTCACCATTTCAATGCAGCCTAGCTGGCCAATGCCTCAGGACTTACTCTAACTGTCCACTGGCTACATGTTCTAGCCACAGTCTGCCTGCCACCCATAGTCCAAATCAGAAGCTGTCCTGTCCAAGTGGTTGCAGGTGTTGGCAGGACTGCTTCAATGTCTTTCACATCAGGAGAGGGTCCTCAGGTCGGGCATATTCTGGGACAATCTCTTTTTATGTGGTCATTCTCCAGGGACTTTGGCCATATTTCAGAGGGAATGTTTCTGGCTGAGGTTGCATGGGGTCTCTGCATATGTCATGGGCCTCCTGCAGCAAGAGAGGCAGGGCTTTATCTTCCTTTACATTTCCATTTCACTTCCCATCTACAGGCTATGAAGTACTGGTAATCCAGTATAAAGCACACTGGCACATGCACTTCTCCATTTTCTCCTCAGTTTCCACATAACTTTCCATAACTGATATTATTACTTCCTACAGAGAAGTCTCTTCCAAGCTCTCTCTGATGTGACAGATGACTTTGAGACCTAGAAGATATTTTCCAAGGACCAGATTCATGCCACAGTCTTGAGAAGTCACAGAATCACAGAATCACACAATGTCAGGGATTGGAAGGGACGTCAAAAGCTCATCCAGTCCCACCCCCCTGCTGGAGCAGGAACACCTAGATGAGATCACACAGGAAGGTGTCCAGGCGGGTCTTGAATGTCTCCAGAGAAGGAGACTCCACACCCTCCCTGGGCAGCCTGTTCCAGTGCTCTGTTACCCTCACAGTGAAGAAGTTCCTTCTCAAGTTTAAGTGGAACCTCCTGTGCTCCAGCTTACACCCATTGCCCCTTGTCCTGTCATTGGACATCACTGAGAAGAACCTGGCTCCATCTTCCTGACAATCACCCTTCATATATTTATAAACATTAATGAGGTCCCCCCTCAGCCTCCTCTTCTCCAAGCTAAAGAGCCCCAGCTCCCTCAGCCTTTCCTCATCAGGGAGATGCTCCACTCCCTTCATCACCTTGGTGGCTCTGTGCTGGACTCTCTCAAGCAGTTCCCTGAACTTGAACTGTGGGGCCCTGAACTGGACACAATATTCCAGATGTGGCCTCACCAGGGCAGAGCAGAGGGGGAGGAGAACCTCTCTGGACCTACTGACCACAGCCCTTCTAATGCACCCCAGGATGCCATTTGCCTTCCTGGCCACAGGGGCACAGTGCTGGCTCATGGTCATCCTGCTGTACATCAGTACTCCCAGATCCCTTTCTCCTATCCCTGTGAGGGGCTCAGCCTAGCACACCTAGTGCACAGCAGACAGGTGCCCTTACTTCCCCAGAGATCATTATTGACAGGCTTCACCAGTATTAGACACCTCTTGTACTGTCCTCAGTAAAACTGGATGTCCTCTGTCATGCTCACCTACCAACTTATCTTTCCAGCCCATCTCAAGAAGATGCATGGAAAGGCAAGCACCACTGAGTGTTACCTAATTCTTCACCAACAACTTCTGTTGTTTGTAGAGATTTTTCTGTTTAGGAATTAGCAGCCAAAGTGTAAGGCTGTGCTGTCTGTAACTATGAACAACTGGACATATTTAAGTGTGGGATGAATTTACAGGCAGACAGCTGCAGAGATGTTCCCTTTCACTCCATGGTCTCAAAGAAGACTCAAAAGGCCAAAATGAAGGATCCAGGTCCTGGCAAAACAAGAAGAGGCCACAGAGTCATTGATCTGCTCCTTGAGATCATGGGAAAAGGGATTCCCCCACCTGCTTGGGTTGCTTTTTCCTGTGAAAAATTATCTGGGTAGCTGGGTACTTTTCTAATTTCTGTCTAAAATCCCCTTGGCTGCAAAGCAGGCCAATTAACCTAAGAAGAGATGGAGAGCAATTATTCACTCCTTGCTTCAGAACAATCCAGTACATATTTTACATCATTCTCACATTCTTGTTCGGGCAGCTTTACTCTTCTCTAGGGAAAACAGACTGACTGAATTTCTTCAGTCTTTTCTCATATAACCTATTTTCAGCCTTTGTTCTCCTCTTTTCATTCAGCTGTTTCATCTCTATCATTCTTAGAGTGCAATACCCCAGGTGAGGATCTTCTCCTTGAGAAGCATTGAGGATCCACAGCTCCTGCTGCTAAGTGTGGGTCAGTGGCAAACCTTGCCCATCCCCTTTGTAGGACCCACTCTAATGCCCAGATCAGTCTCTGAAATGGTGCTGCCACTTTTTCAACCACATACCAGTTTGTGCATGTGCTTTTCCTTGTGTTGACTTCTCACTTGCCTGTATTGCATTTCATCTGACCTTTCTAATTGAATCATGTGTTGCCATGACCACCCTTCATCCCCAAGCTTATCCACAAAGCTGACAGGAGATTTACTCAGTTGCCTCAACATAGTTGTGTGGTGCTACTTCAGATGTAGTTGGTACTCAAGAGAACCTGGTGCATCTGACAATGACGTGGGGCTCACAGGAGAGCAGCACCCTGCCAAACCGGCAGCTGGAGGCCAGATGGGATACCTGGGGGTATCTAAAATTGAACAGATGTCCCTATTTAGGCATTTAGCTGTGTCTGATCAGTTCCATCATCTAAGCCATTAATAAAAAGATTGAAACAAATAACTGTCTTCTCAGTCTCTGTGAAAATGTGGCACTATATGATGTGGTAAATTGTACAGCTGGAATAATTCTTTGTGAGGTCAGATAAATGGAAAAGAAGTAAAAGATTGACTAGCATCAGGAAATCTGTTCACCTACCATGACAACAGACATTTACCAGACAATAAACTTGTGTTCCAAGTCTTGCAATATCAGTGAGTAATTCTATTATTCATTAAAACTAAAATGGTATATTTTATGTATGTATATATGTAGGCATATATTTGAATGAGATAGATAACACATGGTTCTTTCTTAATATGGTTTTTCTCATATTTTTACTTGTAAAACAGTATTAATATCAATACCATAAAATTATTGTATATTCTCTGTGTGGCTATTGTTCTGACTTTGTTGATCTGCTTGAATTATAAATTCAAAAATTTTTCAATGAACTGGGCCCAGGACAGATGCCTGAAAGACTTAAATCACTTTCCCTGCCTCAGAACAGATTCCTGATATTAAATTCAAAGTCTAATGTTTTTTAAATTGTCCCCATGCTGTATGATTTGCCTCCAATTCTATTTCCCTATTTGTAGGAGACTCACGTGTCAAAAGCCTTATGAAAGTCAAGGTATATCATATCTATCACTTCTGTCCATAGGCCAATGACCCCATTAAAGAAGATTAGATTAGTTTGACGTGATTTGTTCTTGACAAGTCCATGTTGGCTGTTTCTTACTGTCTTTTATCCTCTAAGTGCTTTTAAAGTGAGTGTTTAATAATTTGCTCCAGTATTTTTTAGAATATCAAAGTCAAGCTGACTGGTCTGTAATTCCTCAGGTCTTCCTCTTGCCACATTACTCCGATGAGACTTGTAGGTTATGTACCTCTTACCTGTAGGTACATTTCTAAGGCCTGTAGAAAAATGGACTCTATTTTTCCCCCATTCTTTGAGAAAAATAGAGTCCATTTCTGTTTCATGATGTATGAAGGCCAGAAGTATTGTAACATACTTTTGTAGCATAAGCTCATTTTGTGCCTGCTAGCTGCCTGCAAGACCCTCCATTTGGAAATAGGTAGAATTGGAGATCAGAGACATTTCCATGTCTCCTAGGGAGATGACCCAGGACACCTGAGGTGGTTTCACACCTTTGGCTGCAGCCAAAGACAGTCACTCTCTCCCCCTCCTCCCCCAGGGGAGTAGGGAAGAGAATGGGAAGGAAAAGGGGAAGGAGACTCATGGATTGAGATAAAAACAATTTACTAATTGAAATAAAAGAATAATTATAATAACAATAATAACAGAATATACGAGTGAGCAATGCACAGTGCAATTGCTCACCACCCGCTGACCCAATGCCCAGCCTGTCCCAGCCACTGATCCCAGAGCAGAGACAGTCCCCAAACCCAAGCTGCAATCCCGGAAGAGTGAGAGCCTGAGCAATCCTTGAGAGAATCCCCTAATTTTCTGATAAACCTTGGTTAATATACTGAATGTGACATGATTTGATCTGGAATATCTCACTGGCACATCCCAATGCCAGTTTGGGGTTTGCTATCCACTGCGCTTCTCCCTCCCAGTCCTAATGCAGCTGCGAACCAGCCAGACACCATGGCCTTGAGCTCCAGCAGCAGCTGATGACATCAGTACCTGTTGAACATTCTTCTCATAACAAATCCTACATTGAAACTAGAAAACAGCTACTCTAAGAAGATAACCAGGACAACTTCACAGGAGCACTGTGCTAGACTGTAAATCTCTGGGAGGCTGAGAATGTAGGTGTAAAAAGTAGCTGCAAAGCCACCCAGTCTACTGTCCTTTCCCATTCACGTTGCAGGTTGAAATCATGCGTCAGCAATCCTGAAATCTCTGGCATTTTGGAAACGGGAGGGTGGTGTGAAGCAAACAGCATCTGCTATCAGGAGTGATAGCTCAGTGGACTTTATGCAAAACGAGATGTTTCTTCACAGCTTTAATTCAATCCCTCCCCAGCCATTTCATAACATAAATGCCACCCCAGCTGAACCTCCCGGCTTGGGTGCTGGACTGCAGGGACCAGTCAGCAGGATCTCAGCTGGGGTGCAGCGAAGGAGGTCTGATAAGCCAGTGCCTGTCTCACTGACTTTGTCAAGCCACTTGCTCTGGCAGCAAGACAAAAAGTGAGGTGTCCCTGCAAAATATTCCACTCCTGCAGACGGGTGAGATGCTGTCAGTCAGAGGCAGGGGCAAGCCCTCTAATGGAGTTCATCAGCCACTGGAGGGGAGCTCATCTGTATTCAGCGAGTCCCTCATTGAAGAGAATTATGCAAGGAAGTAAAGTTTTCTCTCTTCCTCTGTATTGTTTTCAAATCACAGGTAAAAATGTGGTGTTGGCACAGTCCTTCAGAAGAATTCAAGCTGGAATCCTGCTGGGGTGAATGACTGGGTCTCCTGTGCTGGTTCCCAGAGCTCTGCCAGCACCAGGAATTACAAAGCACATGGACCTCTAGCATTCATGGGATGGACTTGACTGTGTTTGTGGGGTCTCGGGGGCCCTCTGTAGCCATGTGTATAAGTTGAAGTGGGGGCACAGCAACCCCAGCACTCAGCACTGGAGCTCTGCTGGCATCCAGGCTGCATCCCAGTCTGGGGGACTGACTGGGGCTCTGCATGGGTGCAAGTTGGTCATGGGGGCCATGAGGGCTGGGACTCTGTCCTTGGGAATCCAGAGGGACTACAGGGATGGTGAGATTCTGCAACAGCCCCCGTGTCCTTCACTTGAAGGGACAGTGAATGGCATTCCATTAAGGTATCCAATGTGTCACCTACTCCCAGGTGTTCCCCCTACACACAAACACACACAGAGTCAGGGATGTTTTATGATCAGATTTCCTCTCAGCAGTTAATAGAGAAAAATAGCCGGCAGAGAGCTTCTGTAGTTGCTGGCAAAGATGGCAACTGATGAACAGATAATGAAGGCTTTATTCTCCATTTGTTTAGCTGTTTAGGAGGGAAAAAAATGAGCAAGAGCTTGTAGAGAATCGGTGACATGCTTCTGGATGTATGATAAAATAGATGCTATGAAATTCCTCCTCAGAAGTTAATTTGCTGCAGCAGCCAATTGAAACAACACAGCTTGGAGCACCCTTTTTAAGTTATTTAGTCTCCAGGAAACACCTTGTGAGTCATACACAAACCTCACCCTTTTAATTGGAGCGCACGGCAAGCCTGTGAGCTACAAAGACATTCGACTGGTTCATGCTGTAATCAAGTTTAGTCATCATTATGCAAAATTAATTAGCAAGTCAGAATCCCTTTTTGTCATCACTAAACCATCGCTGCATTTAGAAATGAGATCCCCAAGATCTTCTCTTTCCCTGCCCTTTTCTGCTGCTATTTTGGAATTAAAGTTTCTCTTTCCACCACGACAAAGGATGTGGTGAACATAAAATGTCATCTTCAGCTGTTTCCTAAAATGTCAAAAACTGACTACTTGGTTTTCTTTCCCAATTATTCTGTTCTTTGAATTCATTATTGCAGCAGAAAATTAAGATGTGTTGAGCAGTTTATGTGACTTCTGAATAAACATACTTACCCCTGCCATCTTTGGCAAGCAGGGCTTCCAATTTTCCAGCAATGTGTGCTTAATATTTCTGCTTCCAAAGTGGACTTAAGCAACATTGTTTGTTTGTTTGTTTGTTTGTTTGTTTTCAATTCTCATGAGTTAGAATCATTGAGAAAACATAATATAAAGATTTTTTTTTTTTAAATAAATCCCTTTCAAAATAAGATATACCCTCGGTTCCTGTTCAGTGCAAGTATCTTCCATGTTGAGCACAGCAATGTTTCCCCAGATATGTGGTAGCCCCAGCAGGTTGGGGCTGATAGCACCAGGAATCACAGGAGCCCACCCCAGCCTGAAAGTTTCTGCAGCTGCCTCAGTAGCTGGGATCCTCAAAGCACATATTCCAGCTGTGCAACAAAAAGCTTTATGCTGGTGAGAACTTGTGGCCTGAGGTTTTCATGGTACCTGCTCCATGGGACTCTGCTCCCGCTCCAGGATCCCAAATCGTGTACCATGGAATTCCAAGAGTCTGTTTTATTGACAAAGTGCAAGTGTTTCCTGGGTCCCTAATTCTGGGATAATCTGCCTTTCAAATGTGCTGAAAACCTGGAAGCGTGGAAACCTCATCCCCCTTACACCTAAGCAGTGAGCCTGCCCAATCTCTGCAGACCCTACATGGGATATCTCTACCCCAGGAAAATCCCACTGCTGTTCTACATGGAGCTGGGGACTTCCAGCTGGTTCTGGAGACTACTTTGGTCTAGTGTGTCTTCCCACAGTCTGTTGGCCCTACCCAATCTCCCCACCTCTTACTTTCCAAACTGCTCCAGGATTTGCAAGTTTTCTTCCTGGCAGCAGGTATGCTTCTGGTAACAGAGACCTTCTTCGCATGTGGTGCCAAGTACTGGAAACAATCACAGCGACCAAGACAGGGTGATCCAGGACACTCTGGGATCAGCCTCTGTCTCATGGCTTCAGTCAGAGTATGGGTGGGTGCCGCATGAGCATCTTCCTAACCAAGACTTAGTTTTTGGGGGGGAGGAGGAAGTGAAATAAAGAGAAGATAAAGGTTCACAGGATAATTCAGGTTCAAAGGGATCACTGAAAGTAATCCAGGCCAACTGCCTGCTCAAATCAAGATCAGATCTGAGGTCACATTTCTCAAAACTATATCCAGTCTGGTCTTGAAAACCTCCAAGGACGGAGACTGCACAGCCTCTCTTGGCAACCTGCTCCCATGCTTGACTGTTCTCATTGTGAGAAAGCTTCTCCTTGACAGTCTTGCAGTGGACTGACATACTACCAGATACAGCCAACATACCTTAGGGTGTACAAGCTCTGCTCTTGCCTCACGTGAGGAAGGACCAACAGCATTCTGGAGGACAAGGTTGAAATTCCAAAGCATCTTGAAAAATCTGAGAGATAATCTGGAAAATACAGCACACAACAGCAAATGAGGAGTCTGCATTTAGATGTGCAACTGCACCAAGACAGAATAGGGAAAGACTGGCCACACACAGTACTGTGGAAAAAGGCTTGGATGTGGCAAGCTGAGCGTGCTGACATAGAGAGGTGAAGAGTGTTATGGGTATGTTCACAGGAGAGTCTCAGAGGGCATATGGGATCTGGTCTGGAGTGTTACAGTTCAAGAAGAATGAATTAAAATGTTGAGCTGCAAGAATGAGAATTATTAGAGGTAACCTGCATAGAAAGGCTGAAATAATTGGAGTTACTTTGTCTAGAGAAGACTTAGGGGAAACATAATAGTCTGCAGTTACATAAAAGGTTTCTGTGAAAAGGAAGAGAATAATTTGTTCTGCATGTTCATTCTGCTTATGAGATGGAGTAGTTAAATCACAGTTAGGGAAATTCAGATTAGTTATTAAGAAAAGTCCTAATGTAAGGATAGTTAAGCACTGCTACATATTTTTCCTGAGTTTGTTGTGGAATTTCCATTGTTGGAGGCTTCTAGAAGCAGGATCATCTCAACAGAAACCTTTCCTGAGGGCCACAGAGCTTTCCTCAGGTCAGGGAGGTGGAAGAGGTGGTCTCTTCAGATCCGTTCCAGCCCAATTTTCTATGCAGGTAGGTGTGCGTTTTTCAAAAGTGTTTATGCACAAATTGAAACTCTAGAAATCTTAGTAACTTTAACAATTGGATATTAATTCCCTTCTGAAAACAAAATCAATGGTCTTAAAGTACCTAGGTGATTTAGAGAATGCTCTGCCTTGTTTTCATCAACCTCCTCTCTGAGCAGCTAAACCTCCAACATCATTTTAGGTAAGATTTCAGTAGTAATTAAGCTTTAAGCAAATAGGGACTCACAGACCAAGAAATCCTGCACCTCTTTAGGGGCTGCACTGTCCCTACACATTTACAGCTCTACACACTTCAGTCTCATTATACCACCCCCTTGAGTGCAGCCTCTAGTATGATCATGATTTAGATGAGTCCAGCCTGTTAACCAGCTCTCTGACAAGGGGTCAAACCCTGCTGTGGTGAAAAGGGTTGGCTTTCACCACAGCCACAACCAGCATAATCCAACTAACAAGATTGTTTATTGTCCACAAAATAAATCTGTTGGGAAACGTTTGCTCCCCTGTAAAATATGTTTAATCTTTTATTCTCTAAATCTCTTCACACTCATGGCAGCCTTTATCTTGGCGCTGGTTGGGCAGCTGATCACCATTTTTCTACCATGAAACAATTATTTTGGCCTCACCTTGAGAGCCAAGGACAGACGCGAATACATCTATAACCATGGAAGAGAAGAAGAGTAACCAAGGCAACTCATACAGCTCTGCAAAGTAATGAGGACTTTCAGTTCTCATTGCCTGTGTGTGGCAGTGGTAATAACCACTCTTCCTGGATTTGCTTTGGTGTCACACTAATTCTCTCAGAGAGTGCTTCTCAAGAAACTGAAGTAGGCTGGACTACACCCTCCACTCACAGGCTGGATTCAGATCCAAACATTTTACATCTTTAATTGGCTGAAAATAGGCCTGACAAATGGAGCAGTAAATGTGTTCCATGTATCTTCCTTTGACTGTAAAATAGATGAATTGAGCTAGGGCTCATCACTCTTCTCTACAATTCTACCCAAGCAACAGACTGTTATTAGGGTGACAGTTCATGACACAGCACATGGGGTGGCCAGGTTAGGTTTCCACTGGAACTGCTGAGGTTTTGGTCTGTTTGGAGAGAGACTGATGGGGTTTTTGTAGCTGGCGTCCCACATATGAAAAAAAAAGGCAAGGAATGGTCAGGGGTGTCAGCAAAGGACCTTTCCAGTAAAGCTTTAGTACACTGATGCTAGAAGACAAGGATCCACCACCAGCTCTGTGACCAAGCTTGAGGGAGGTGCACAGTAATAATGTCTGCTTTCTTGGTTATAAAAAGGAATCTCATGATTCAGTGTGAAAAGGTTCTGAATATAGATTTATCTCTAATTCTGCCCTTATTGCTGCAGTATCCACCAACCCACAAACACCATAAGAACTACAGCTTGGCCACTTATTTTAAACACTGACTTTCACAGGTTGCCTATTTCCCAGCATGCACTGATGTCAACTTTTGATGTGAGATATGTAATGGGGAGAAGAATGGCATGTGTGAGATTTGCTTATGGTGCATTTTTTTAGACTGCCATTAAACTGATCTATTGCTGGAACAAACAATAAAAAACTGATTAAAACTCAGTCCTTCATAAATTAAACATTATTGTCTCTAGCTGGCAAGCCTGCCACTTGGCAGAAAGCTAGAACAATTGAACTTGGTGCAATGTGTATCTACATAGTGACAGGCTGGAGGGATTTATTCTTCTTCCACACCACTTTACCAAATAAAAGGTACATTGACAAAATCAGAAAACTCCTGAACCCTGCTGGGCTAATGGCATTTGCAAAATACCTGTCCCAGGTGAGCTACTTTTCAAGCAGATAAGCTGTCAAACTGCCTACTTGAAGGTTTGGGGTTTTTTATTAATATAGATATTTTAGTTAGGGTGATTTGTATTAACTGCTGAGTGAATAAGATGATAAACACTTGTGCCTGGTGCATGGTGTCCTCAGAGTCATCTACAGCAGGAGTCTCTGGGCTAACCAGTGCAAGCACAGGACTAAATCAGAGCTCCTTTTCCACATAATTTCATTCTAAGAAAAGAAAGGCAGGGGTAGGAAAGAGCTGTGAGTAGATCTAGTGATTTTGTTCCTGTCCTGATCGCAGTAGTGTGCTGCAGCCCCACCGGGAACATCACAGCTTCTGCTCTTCATTTGCACGTAGATTGAGCCTCAGGTAGCATACAAGGACTGATTTAAGCATAGCCCTTTCTCTCCTTTTGCTGTTCTCTTACTCCCACTCCAGCTCCTACTCTGGGAAGCACCAGGAGTAGAACGAGGCATTTTCAAAGCTGCCTTCTGTGCTTCTTCAGACACCCAGAGGCAGCCCAGCCCAGTGATGCTGCGATCCCCACACTATTGCTGTCAGCTTTTGATGTTTCTTCCAAGAGAAGTGCATGAGATATTCCTCTGCAGTGAAGGATCTCGTGAGCTTCAGCATTACCTTTGGATTGCCAGGGGCTTCATTCCCAGAGCAGTCCACGTGCCTGAGTTTTTTTACAATGTTCCCTCTTACTCAGTCTTCTTTCTGTAAATCCTGATATCAAGATTGTCTGTTAGCCCACGTCTCCCATAATCTGCTGCTTGCTTCATCCTGTGGACTCTTGTGTATTCATTTAGAATCATTATCACCTCTTTTTCCAGGTGCTTTTTGGGCTTGTAATGCACATGATCAGATTAAGGTATTGCAGCTGCTGGTAGGTGCTGCTAACATAGTCAGCTGTGAGGAAATTAATAACTTCACTTGGGGTCTGCCCCTTGGACTCAAATAAGCACAAGAGCAGAAAATTATTTCAGATGTTCTTTCCCTGAACTAGCCAGAGCATGGATTGTCCATACCCACCTTTCATGCAGTGGAAGAAGGACAGTTGGCCTGGTGCACACCAGCTCAGTCTATTCATCCCTCTCTTTATTTTGTTTCTTTGTCTGGCGGATTGTACTGCTGCCCTAAGTCATAGCTGCTGGACATACTCCACATCTGATAAATGAACATGGGTTCAGCATGGGGCTTCTCTCCATTTTCAGAATAGATAAAGCACTGCTTGCTCTGTGAGCATGGTGAGAAGAAGAGAGATCTTTAGTGGTCCTGTAGATTGCAGATGTGACGGTGGCATGGAAGCAGAAGCTTCTGAGCAGTTTGCAAAATGCTCTGCCTTTGGATTGATTCTTTCTGACCAACAACGACTACTTTCTCTGGAGGCTTGTGAAGAATGGATCCTAGAAAACAATAATAATTAAAAAAAAATTAAAAACTTAACACAAAAAGATGCACCTTTAAGGGTACCTGGAACTGAATTACTAAATTCCTTTGTAACACTGAAGAACAGAAGAGTAACTCTCAGTGTAAATAACCCTACATCAGTGGGGAATGTATATGGGGTTGCTGTGCTTGCTTTCTCAAGAGTAAACAGGCTTTAAACCCAGAAATATTCATCATCAGCATCTCAATCTGAATAATCAAGCTAAAGCACCTTAAGCAGCAAACGCTGCACATTTTTTCAGCCTGTAGTGTGGCATCTTTAGACCTACAGACTCTATTTAGAAAAGAATCTGATGCACAGTGACACTTCGTCCCCAGGTCATTTCTCCAAGAGATCTGATAGCTGTAAATTGGAACTGGAGAAGATCATTTGCAAGCTGGATGCACTTTTAGTGGGAACTATGGTAGATACCATGGCCACCTTTTCAAACCAAATGGCACTTCCTAAGTAGGATAATGATAAATATTGCAGTGTCACTTTTAAAATCTGTACCCTATTTGTGTTTGAAATTTGTTTTACATTATTGTTCAATATCAGGCTCTTACGGGTCTTTTTCCTGCTAAAGAGGGTTCTTTAACTGGAAGCTTAAGACTCCTCTTTCACCTACAGCTTATGGGTGTTGTGTTAACAAGATTATGTTAATGTTACAGGCAGTAAAGTCTTTGGTGTCTGATCCACCTCTCTACGTGCACATTAAGGTGGCAGAGTGGAGAACCCACTGTGAAACTCACCTTCCTTGAGCACTAACCTTGGAACCAGCATTGGTGCATCTGCTAGGCATTTCCTCCCCTGAGTTGTGACTTCCCATCTGCTGCTTTCCAGATACAGTAGAAAGCACTTTGGACCTAACAGAAGTAGATTTTCTACTGTGTCCAGAAGCATGGGAAAGCACACAAGCTCAGTGGAGCCACTCTAATGGGAACGGTGGGACAAGCCAGAAAGTAAGGTACTGTAAGAAGCAGTATCTGCTTGCCAGCCAATATTCAGGGAGAAGAAATATGTCTAGCTTAAAATATTTACTCCTGCCAGTAAAGTGAACATTAAGGAAATTCTGGCATCTCTTTATTTGTCCCTGAACTCCTCTGCAACACTGAAACTGGATTGCAAACCTGTCCATCAGCATCAAATTAAAGCAAAGGATTTCCAGGCTGGGGTTGATAAAGTGATTCTGCATAATGAGACTAACAGCAAAGCTGAGGTGCCTAAGCAGAAAGAGTAAGATGAGCTGTGGATTGTTCTAATGACCCCATGGACATAACTGATTCTGACCATGTGGACACACAGAATCTGTTTTCTTGTACTTCTGGCACAAACAAGCTGTTGTGTAAGCCTGCCAGATTGAGCGTGCCTTGCAACCTGTGCAGAGCTTCTCTGGACACATGGACAAACTCTGTCTATCCAGGAATGGTGAGCCCTGCCTCTTGTTTCCTGCTGGCTCCTCAGCACATGAGCAAAGTGCATGCACTGGGTCAGGCTCCATAACTGGGGCTGCCAGTAGTTCCTGTTTCTCCTCTTGGCTACAGTTGCTCCATCTGAGGCAGAAATAGACCATTTACCCTCCGGTGACATTGCTTGTGCAGTGCACCAGCAGAGATCCAGCTGTGGGTCATTTGATCAGCCACTGTCCAGCCATGCTATAAAGTTACACCTGTGCTAATAAAGAGACCTTAAAATCCTTGTCCTTGTGTCTTTTCCCCAGCTCTGTACAATTTCTTTTTCAACCTTGATGCTATCTGGCTGCAGTTAAATAGCTCCAGTCTAAAGGATACCTCCTCGATATTGATTCTGACTGCTTAAACTTGGTTATTTCATTCAGTCTTTTGCTCAATGCTGTACCACACATGGACACCCTGGGCTGCATATTTAGTCTTCAGCTCTTATTGGTTTGGTATTAAATGGTCTGTTTCAACATAAAACACACACAATATTCATCTTAATTTTTGGAAGCTAAAGAAGTATATAAGTAGATGACATCTCGATCAATTGAGCTGGCTCCTCTTTCTTCCCCAAATTAGCTTTCTACAAAGGGTTTCTGCAGCAAAGCAATGATGTCTTTAGGAAGAGAGGGGAGGAACTTGGAATAGAAACCATGTCTCTGAACTGCAGGCAGCCCCTGGCTGGCCTGGGACATCGATGGCCTGGTACCCAGAGCAGGGTGGACCTCAGCTCATTTCTGGACACACAAGCACACTCCCACACAGGAGCATCTGGTCTCTGAAGCTCCAGGTAGGTACAATTTGGCCATGGTTTTCATAGAAAGAATTGGGAAAGCTTTATAGAGCTTTGTTCACTGAGTCACCAGTGCTTTTTTAGGAGAATGTGGTGGAAAAGGAATACTGAAAGGGGCAGCAGTTGCAGAATTGCAGCTTCTGCCACTTTGGTCTCTACTCTGGGTGTAGTAGCAGTGAAGACCTGGTGAAAAGGACAGATCTCCTAAAGCTCAGATCTCGGAGTGCTTGGAAAGGCTGTGCTGTGGTGTCAGATTCTTCCTGTGCTCGTTACCCAAATTAGCTCAGAGTGCACCACCCCATTTTCCAGCATCCGCTGTGCTCACCTTCAAGGGCAGTGATGGTGAGACTTGCCTCCAAGCTCCAGTCCAGTTGATGTGCATCATCATGTCCATTCACGCATAGCATTCCAGGGAAGCTGAACAGGCTCGGAGATGGCTTCTGGAGCCAAGTAGATATTTGCATTAAAAACTCATTTTTGTTTGGGAGCACTGGGGCTTTGCTCAATGAAAAACATGGAAGTGGAAAAAGTAAATAAAAACCCTGTAGAACTTCTTCCTTCAATCAAAAAATCAAAGTTTTTACTAAAGATATGTTTTGAAATGGCCAGTTTTATCAAGTTCTACTTTTTCATTGTCTCTGCTGCAGTCACTAAGGCGGAAGTCAGCTTGCACAAACCTTGAACTGGTCCATTCAATGTGTGGCTGTCTGTTCTTCTGTGGCTGCTGTCTTGCAGCTCTGCTCTTCATTAACTGCCCTTCCCTGTTCTGAGACAGATGGACATGTTAATCATCTAGTTCATTAGCCATTACGTTCCCATCAGGTCGGGGTAAAGTGCAAGCCTGTATATCTTCGCCTCACCATCCTGACAGGTCTCTCCTTCACAGCTAGAAGGCAGTCAGCTGGTGTAACTTCTAAATGTCAATAAATCTGCACTTAAGCACAACGTTGCCCCCCCGTTCCACCAACTGGAGAAAATGAAGTGCCTGGCATAAACCACCCAACCTGTATGCCCTGGATCTCTGCTCCTCCCTCAGCTCCCACAGGTGATGGCAAATGCTCCAACCTTGGCCACACTCAAACCCCATGCACGAAGGGTAAGAAATGTGGCTACAGCATGGTCCAAGGCTTTGGGAACCTTCTCCTTCTAGAGAGGTCCCTACAACTCACACAGTGATTAGAAATAGGCATCACTCACAGGGTCTTTCACCCCATCCCAAGGCTGAGGGAAGGTGTCCCTGCTGATGGCAGGGGGATTGAAACTGGATGAGCTTTAAGGTCCCTTCCAACCCAGACCAGCCTGTGATTCTATGATCTCTCCCCACTGACTATAGAGGCGACAAGAAGTGCAGAGGATGTGCACTGCACCAGCATAAGGCTGGTGAGATGTACTTCACCCTTACATACATCAGTGACCCCGGATTATTTCCACAGTACCATGCAGGAGTTACAAACTCTTTAACACACTGCTGCAATAATACGGTGCAGAGATTGCTGCACAGCAACCTGGGCAATGGGGACATGACTGCACCCTGTCTGTGTTCTGCATCGTTTGTATATATCCTGTGATTACTGATGGTTGCTTGCTGGTCATTGTAGAGAAGCATATGAAATCCAGGACTAATCTTAATAAGAAAATTATTCCTCTCAGTTTAGATTTTTGCCTGGGGTGTTTGGTTAAACAGCTTTCAGACTCAGAATAACTTGCTGTGGTGGGTTGACCCTGGCTAGAGGCTGGATGCCCACCAAAGCCCACTCTATCACTCCCCCTCCTCAAATGGGCAGGGGGAGAAAATTATAACGAAAAGCTCGTGGGTGGAGATAAGGACGGAGAGAGATCACTCAGCAATTACTGGCACGGGCAAAACAGACTCAACTTGGGGGAGAAAAACAAATTTACTTTATTACCAGTCAAAATTAGAGGATAGTGAGAAGTAAGTAAAACCAAATCTTAAAACACCTCCCCCATCCCTCCCTTCTTCCTGGGCTGAACTTCTCTCCCGATTTTCCACCTCCTCCCCCCAGCGGCACAGGGGAACAGGGAATGGGGTTGGGGTCAGTTCATCACACGGTGTTTCTGCCGCTGCTTCCTCCTCAGGGGGAGGACTCCTTCCCCCGCACCAGCGTGGGGTCCCTCTCACGGGAGACAGTCCTCCACCAACTGCTCCAACGTGAGTCCTTCCCATGACTGACAGCTCTTCATTAACTGCTCCAGCCTGGGTCCTTTCCATGGTGTGCAGTCCTTCAGGAAGGGACTGCTCCAGCGCGGGTCCCCCACGGGGTCACAAGTCCTGCCAGCAAACCTGCTCCGGCCTGGGCTCCTCTCTCCACGGGCCACAGGTCCTGACAGGAACCTGCTCCAGCGCGGGCTTCCCGCGGGGTCACAGCCCCCTTCGGGCATCCACCTGCTCCGGCATGGGGTCCTCCATGGGCTACAGGTGGTCACTGCTCCACCATGGACCTCCATGGGCTGCAGGGGGACATCTGCTCCACCATGGACCTCCATGGGCTGCAGGGGGACAGCTGCCTCACCATGGTCTTCACCACAGGCTGCAGGGGAATCTCTGCTCCAGCGCCTGGAGCACCTCCTCCCCCCTCCTTCTTCACTGACCTTGGTGTCTGCAGAGTTGTTTTCTCTTACATCTTCTCACTCCTCTCTCTAGCTGCAAAGTGTGCAGCTTTTTTTTTCTCCCTTCCTTTTTTTTCTTAATTATGTTATCCCAGAGCCGTTACTGATTGGCTCAGCCTTGGCCAGCGGCGGCTCCGTTCCTGTAGCCCCTGGCATTGGCTGTGTCTGGTCGGACATGGGGGAAGCTTCTGGCAGCTTCTGTCACAGAAGCCACCCCATGTCCCCTCCCCCACTGCTACCAAAAAACCTTGCCACGCAAACCAAATACACTTGCTCATGGCTTGGTTCAAAAGTATATTCCTTGTCAGTTGAGTAAAATAATTATTAGGGAAGTGGAAGGTGGTTCATGTACCCGTAGCAGGTGATAGATTTTAGAGAAGAGAGCAATTAATGGTATGTAACAAGCTATTATGAACTTTTAAGCTAATAAAGAATTGTACTAAACCATGAAATTTTGGGTGTCACAAACATCTTCAGCTGGAGTCAATAATTATCCAGGAAATCTCCTGTTGATTCAAATGTTTTGAAATAGTTTTTTAGAAATCCTGCAGGGTTTGAGCCCTGAAGATAGCTTGAACCCCTCCAGAACAGGGCCAGATCTTGACCATTACAAGGAAGGAGAGCTGAACATTTATCTTAAGGCTTGAAAACCTTGCTGGTCCCTGGAAGAAGCCAGGGAACTGGGGTGGACATGGGATGCTTCAGTCTCATCCCAAGCACTGAACTTCACCAGGAATGTGGAGGCAGGTTAGGAGCAGCATGGCTGGAAATGTTTGTTATGGCAGGGAGGACATCAGGCCAAATTTCTGCTGGTACTTATCATGGTTTTTCAGTATCCAGAAGGCAGTGTATGAAAGAGGAACAGAAGTTTTGACTTTAATAGTAAAGGAAACACCTAGACACAAGTCTTAGAAAAGCTGTCATGTACTGCCACTGGCGTTCAAGCACTGCTGTAACAAGAGGGGTCTGAGTCCTGAAGCTTGAACCTGATATTACATTTATATGCAAAGAAAAAAGAGGGAATTCTAAACTGGCATTTCAGGCCAAGCTGTCATTTGCCATTGATAGTAACAAGCAAAATTTCAAGTTAAATCTTAAATACACAGAACTGGTAATTTCAGAGCTAAAATTGTAATTATGTCTTAAATTCTTAATTTGTGTGCAGAGTCTTTTGTAACATAAGCTCAAAATGTCAAGCATCAGGACAGAACATGTGCAAACCTAACTTGCATGTACCTAAGCTTTAACCAAAGCTAACTGAAGCAATGTGTCATCTGCACGTACTTTGTGTCTCAAGATTAAGACACCGAGCACTAATGCTGAAGCCTCCACTGGTCCTGAAGAGATCTGGAAAATTCTTAGGAATTTTTTCCTTCTTCTAAGGTGGAAGAAAAGACAGTTAAAACTATAAACAGGTAGGAATTCCCTATGCCTTGAGAGATCTTCCCCTAGAGAATTCTCTTTATATGCCTGTCCCATTCCTGTAATCTTCTGCTGTTGGCTAGGATTGGTGATAGGAGCCTCAGGTAAATGAGCCTGTGCCTGACTGAGCACAATCCTTTTTATGAACTAAGCTTATCAGACATGCTTATGTGCCAGTCCACAGAGAAGCTGCGCTGTTCAGTGTGCTGTGAGTGAGGAGCAATTTCAATGCCATGTCTGGAACCGTGTCTGCTGCTGAAATGCACAGATATAAATTAGAGTGAACTCCCTGGGCTACGGGAGCTACCCTGGATTTAGACTAAAATTAGGTGTGAAGGTGAGAGACTGTTCTTGCCTGCTTAAGCCAGTTTCACGTATTTCAAGTGGATAAGAACAGAAAGAGTAAAGTATGTTTAATAGCTACTAGACATGCTGACTACTTACCCTGCATATTTATTTTGCCTGCATGAATTCATTACACTGAAATTAAACATCTTTCCTAAATTATTAATAAGCCTAAATGTTTATGAAAATACAGAACAAATAAACATGATAAACTGTGATTCGGATGAAAGAGATAATGATAATCCTTACATATTTGCATATGGAAAATGAAGAATTTTGAGTTAATGAGATTTATCCTTCTCTCTGACCATTTTAGTGGCATATTTTTAAAAAATCTATTAAACTCAAGATTTCCACATAAAACAATACAAAATACTACAAGAAAAAGACATTAGAATCAATCTATTCTTCATGCTAGTCACAAAATCCATTGCATTTATTGTTCAGAAAAATTAAAAATCTTTCTATATTTTATTAAAGTGCACATCTCAACCATATAGGGAGATAAATAATTGATATATTCCAAATATGTCAACTAGAAAATATTTATTGGAAAAAAACCCCTGTTTTATCACCCATTTCCTTCAATAGCAGTGCTAGGTTGTTATGATGTTTACTACTTTAATGGCTTTTTTTTTAACAAGAAAACATACCAGCTGGTTATTATTTCATTATGCTTAACATTATTTTATAACAAACCATCAAATTTGCTGAAGATAAAACCCATTGTCTGAGGAAAACAGTTGTAGACTAACAGGTATAGCAATTTGGTTCTCTTAGCATGGTAGTTAGGTATCTCCACATCAAGTGGTGAACTTTTGCTGTGCTGAATGGTCTGTTGGTCCTTAAATCACGCCTGGGTGTCTGTCTAGAGGATTTGTTTAAATCCTCCCAAAGAGGAACTGTGGAGCCTGGTGAGCTTCTTGCTGTGAAATGCAAAGGTTGCAGAGATATTCCTTTTGTTCAGCTGGTGGAGGATGCCCTGGACATGAGTGTGGTTCAGTGCAGGCATCTGGGAGCAGTGGAGCTCCTCTGCCACCATCACAGCCCATCTACAACAGGGACACAAGGATGCTCCTGCTCCCCAGATGTTCTCAGGTCTCCCATGTCTGACTCATGGCAACAGGAGATGTGGCTTCCTGCCCTCTCCAAACACACACATCAGGTCTCAAGCCAGGTGGGAGAGATGAAGATAAAGTGACAGCCCCATGTTGTACCTGGACAAGGAAATCACAGTAAGTACTGCTAGGAGCCCAAGCAACAGATCTCAGGGACATCCTGAGGTTCTATCTTGGAGCTCTCTATATGCAGTCCTACATCATTCAAGTCCTCTCAACAGCCAAGTTAATCTTTATTTTCCTTTATCTTGCTCCACTAATTAGCCTGTAATGCCTCCACTGGACAGGTGTGACAGCTCTCCTGGAATCAGTAGCTAAACTGCCCAGACTTTATATTTAGCCCTGTGCAGGGCACCCATGGAGTTTGCTACATGGTCTTCACATGCAGGCATCTTCCTCCTCCTGCTGCCTTCTCTGTGGTTGTGAGGGGAAGCTAATGTGACAGACTTAATAGCTTTTGGAGTTCATATGTTTTTCTTAGCACATCTATGCCACCACACTGCACCATCTTACAGACATTAATCCTTACACCATCTCTTGGCTTAAGGTGTTGCTGGTGCCCACGCTGAAGGTGGGAAAGGAAACCACAAAGAAATCATGACACCCAGAAAAACATGGACCTGAACGATTTGGCCAGGTCACACCTTGATATCAGGTCTTCCAAGTTCCCAGAGATTGTGATAATATTTTCTGGATAATGCTCTTTATATTGTCTTGTTAATATTTTGTTTCCTAAGAAATCAAAGGGATTGGGAGGGATTCTCAGTCCCTAAACCCAGTCCTTGACTTTGGAAAGCTGCCATTACTCTTCTGATTAGGAACTTTTTGTTTGCTAGCTTGCCCTGTTTATGACCAATTTGTTCACAATTTTTTTATGTGGTGGTTTTTGTGTTTTGTTTTGGTTTTTTTCTGTTTACCATTTTTTTTCTGTTTACCAGTCAGCGAGGAGCACTGCAGTGACAACGTTAAGTTCCGCGGCTGAGCACGAGTTGAGAGGGGGAGGAGGCGGTGCCAGAGCGAGGGGAGACTGCGAACTTGACGGCGAGTCCCGCCAGGAGCGGCCGATGGCGGGAGCGGGGCCGACGCGGCGGGGGCGGTGCCACGGGCAACCGCGGCAGATTGAAACGGCCCCCAGGGAGCGCGAGCGATCAGGGCGGGCAAACAGAGCGTGGCGCGGCAGCGAGCGCAGGCAGGGCGAGAAGGAGAGGCGAGCCGGGAAGGGTGAAAGGCGAAAGGCAGCTCACTGTAGCTCTGCTGGTAACAGCATTCCACCTTCCATGGCAGCAGCTCGCCAGCTTGCGGGTGTGTCCCAGGCTGCCTCTTACCACGGTGTGTCCCGGGCTGCCTCTGACCACGGTGTGTCCCAGGCTACCTCCGACCACGGTGTGTCCCGGGCTGCCTCTGACCACGGTGTGTCCCGGGCCGCCTCTGACCATGGTGTGTCCCAGGCTGCCTCTGACCATGGTGTGTCCCAGGCTGCCTCTGACCACGGTGTGTCCCGGGCTGCCTCTGACCACGGTGTGTCCCAGGCTGCCTCTGACCACGGTGTGTCCCAGGCTACCTCCGACCACGGTGTGTCCCAGGCCGCCTCTGACCATGGTGTGTCCCAGGCTACCTCCGACCACGGTGTGTCCCGGGCTGCCTCTGACCACGGTGTGTCCCAGCTGCCTCTGACCACGGTGTGTCCCAGGCTGCCTCCGACCACGATGTGTCCCAGGCTGCCTCTGACCACGGTGTCCTCCAAACACAGAGCTTGTAGCAAAAAGGCTGTTGCAACCCAGGCAGAGGGCCTGCCCCGATCGGTGGCTGCTCAGGTCTCTGGCTGCAGGGAGTGCCAGGGCCTGCTGCTGCCGGGGGAGGGGGGGGCACTCCACCTGTGTGAGGTGTGACGGGTTTGAGGCCCTGCCTCTTGAAGGAGAGGTTGGTGAGGACGTGGTGCAAGGGTCGCCTGCAAGGCCACAGAGGAAGAGCAGGTTCACTCCGCCCCTCAAGACGGCCTCTGACAGGAAAGAAAGAAGGGTGATTGCAGTGGGCGATTCCCTTCTGAGGGGGACAGAGGGCCCCATATGCAGGGCTGACCCTCAGCATAGGGAAGTTTTCAGTCTTCCTGGAGCCTGGATCAGGGATATCACCAGGGCACTCCCCAACCTGGTGCACCTGACGGACTACTGCCCGCTGCTGATCCTCCAGACAGGAAGGGAGGAAGCTGCATCCCGTAGTCTGAGGGGGATGAAGAAAGATTTCAAGGCCTTGGGACAACTGCTGAAAGGGTCTGGGGCACAAGTGATTTTCTCTTCCCTCCTTCCACTTTCGGGTGCTGATGTGGGATGCAATGGCAGAATTCAGGCCATAAATGACTGGCTCCAGGACTGGTGCTACAGGCAGGGCTTTGGGTTCTGTCATCATGGCTGGTTTCATAGGACACCAGTCCAGACAGTGATGTGTGGGGAAGGTTTATCTCACAGGGGCAAAAGGAGGCTGGGGCAGGAATTGGCAGGGCTCATTTGGAGAGCTTTAAACTAGATTGGAAGGGGGAAGGGGTCACAGCCGGGCTTGTGCCAGGGGGGCAGCACCCTGGAATTGATGAAGGCCAGGAGGCTCCCATCCCCCTGGGCTGACACTGGTGCACTCAGCTCGCTCCCTGCAATGCCTGCACACCAATGCACGCAGGTGACACTGGGGGTGACACTGGGGGTGACACTGGGGGTGACACTGGGGGTGACACTGCACACCAATGCACGCAGTGTGGGGAACAAGCAGGAGGAGTTAGAAACCCGTGTGCGGTCAGGGGATGATGATCTGGTGGCAATGACAGAGACATGGTGGGACAGCTCACATGACTGGAATGTGGCCATGGAGGGCTCTGTCCTTCTCAGGAAAGACAGGCCAGCAAGGCGAGGTGGTGGAGTTGCTCTTTACGTGAGAGAGCAACTGCAGGGTATTGAGATCTGTCCAGGGGCGGATGAGGAGCGAGTTCAGAGTCTGTGGGTGAAAATCAAGGGGCAGGCTGGTGTGGGTGATACTGTTGTGGGTGTCTATTACAGGCCACCAGATCAGGGTGAGGAACTTGATGAAGCCTTCTACAGGCAGCTGAGATGCAAATGATGGATGAATCAACTAGGAAAGGAGTGCTGCTTGATCTCATCCTCACTAACAAGGAGGGTCTGGTTGAAGTGGTAAAGGTTGAGGACTGCAGCAACCATGAGATGAAGTTCAAGATCTCATGTGGCAGGAACAGAAATCCAAGCAGAACTGCAACCCTGGAGTTCTGCAGGGCCAGCTTTGGCCTTTTCAAGCAATTGTTAGGGGAAATCCCATGGGACAGAGTACTTGAAGGCAAGGGGGCCCAAGATAGCTGGTTAACATTCAGGGACTGCTTCTCCCAAGCTCAAGATCGAAGCATCCCGACACGTGGGAAGTCAAGGAAGGGAGTCAGGAGACCTGCTTGGTTAAACAGGGAACTGCTGGGCAAACTCCAGTGGAAGAGGAGAGTTTGCAGCTCATGGAAGGAGGGGCTGGCCACTTGGGAAGAATATAAGGCTGTTGTCAGAGGATGTAGGGAGGCAACTAGGAAAGCCAAGGCCTCCTTAGAATTAAACCTTGCCAGAGGGGTCAAGGACAACAGAAAAAGCTTCTTCAAATACATGGCAGATAAAGCCAACATTAGAGGCAATGTAGGCCCAGTGATGGATGAGGTGGGTGCCCTGGTGACAGAGGATACAGAGGAGGCTGAGTTACTGAATGCCTTCTTTGTCTACTCTGCCAGAAGCTGTCCTGAGGAGCCCCGGACCCCTGAGGCCCCAGAGGGAGTCAGGACAACAGAGGAGTTTGCCTTGGTTGATGAGGACTGGGTTAGGGACCAATTAAGCAATCTGGACATCCATAAATCTATGGGTCCAGATGGGATGCACCCACAGGTGTTGAAGGAGCTGGCTGGAGATGACTCTCCACCATCTTTGCTAAGTAGTGGGGAACGGGAGAGGTGCCTGAGGACTGGAGGAAGGCAAATGTCACTGCAGGCTTCACAAAGGGCAAGAAGGAGGACTCGGGTAACTACAGGCCGGTCAGCCGCACCTCCATCCCTGGGAAGGTGATGGAACAACTCATCCTTGGTGCTATCTCAAAGCATATCAAGGATAAGAGGGTCAGTAGGGGCAGTCAGCACGGCTTCACCAAGGGGAACTGAATCCCACAGCATCCTCGCTGATAAATTGAGCAAATGTGGATTAGATGATCAGGTGGTGAGATGGACGTGAACTGGCTGGTGGGAAGAAGCCAGAGAGTGGTGGTCAATGGGGCAGAGTCCAGTTGGAGACCTGTGACTAGTGGAGTCCCCCAAGGGTCGGTACTAGGACCAGTACTATTCAATATATTCATCAGTGACCTTGATGAGGGCACAGAGGGCACTGGCAGCAGGTTTGATGGTGACACAAAGCTGGGAGGAGTGGCTGACACAGCAGAGGGCTGTGCTGCCATCAGAGAGACCTGGACAGGCTGGAGAGCTGGGCAGGGAAAAACTTAATGAAGTATAATAAGGGCAAGTGTAGGGTGTTGCACCTGGGCAGGAACAACCCCAGGTTCCAGTACAGGTTGGGAGATGATCTCCTAGAGAGCAGTGTAGGGGAAAGGGATCTGGGAGTCCTGGTGGACAGCAGGGTGACCACGAGCCAGCACTGTGCCCTTGTGGCCAGGAAGGCAAATGGCATCCTGGGGTGCATTAGAAGGGCTGTGGTCAGTAGGTCAGAGAGGTTCTCCTTCCCCTCTACTCTGCCCTGGTGAGGCCACATCTGGAATATTGTGTCCAGTTCTGGGCCCCCCAGTTCAAGAAGGACAGGGAACTGCTGGAGAGAGTCCAGCACAGAGCCACCAAGGTGATGAAGGGAGTGGAGCATCTCCCTGGTGAGGAAAGGCTGAGGGAGCTGGGGCTCTTTAGCTTGGAGAAGAGGAGGCTGAGGGGGGACCTTATTAATGTTTATAAATATGTTAAGGGCAAATGTCAGGAGGATGGGGCCAGGCTCTTCACAGTGAAGTCCAATGGTAGGACAAGGGGCAATGGGTGTAAGCTGGAACACAGGAGGTTCTGCTTAAATTTGAGAAGGAACTTCTTTATCGTGAGGGTGCCAGAGCCCTGGGCCAGGCTGCCCAGGGAGGGTGTGGAGTCTCCTTCTCTGGAGACATTCCAGACCCGCCTGGACGCCTTCCTGTGTGATCTCATCTGGGTGTTCCTGCTCCAGCAGGGGGGTTGGACTGGATGAGCTTTCGAGGTCCCTTCCAATCCTCAACATCCTGTGACTCTGTGATTTTCAGGATTAAATAATATGTTTGAAAAAGAAAAGTTGAACTTATAATTTGCCATGTCTCTGAAGGGTTTAATAACAGCAGAGTTTAGACTCCTGGATGTGTTTATTAAAGAGCTAAATCTTAGATCGTGAGAAGCTATGGCATGTTTATTCAATGCAATATCTAATTAATAAGTAATTAATAGTTCAGCAAAGTTTAGTATATTGAAATGGGTTTTGAGGAACACAGAATAATTTCCTGGGATCTGGAAATGCAGGAATACAATAAAAATCATAAAATATCACTCTGGGTTGGACCTTACAAAGGGTAGTAAGGGCAAAGAGGTAAAGTTTCTCCCGCCGTTCAAATAAAATGAGAACAGGAAAAGATCTGTAGTTGTGATAATGGAGAGGTATGGGTGAGATTAAGGGCAGGTTCAGGTAGCATGCAAAATGGAGCAAGTATTTGGTCTTCAAATGATGTAGTAATTACTCACCATGGGCTGGCCAAAGGGAATAGTCATGGGTGTGAGAAGAGGTCATGATTAAAGTGAGTGTAAATCTCAGAATAACTGAGATAATAAACTCTGGAGAAGGGGACTCAGTAACCTCCATCCAGAATTTGGAATGACTTAGCATGCCAAGCCACACTTCTTGTGGCAAATGCATTCAGTAGATTTGTCAGGTTTGGGGTGAGTGGGTACTACAGAGTAACAAGAGTGTTACTTATATCAGAAACAGGAAAAAAAGTTCCTCTGGTTTGTTATTGTGACCTGAGTTTTAATAAAAACTGTACAATAAATGTTGAATGAAAAATATCAAAACCAGTTAAGTAAATGGCAAATGAAATTACATATATCATCGTCTACCACTGGTAAATTGTACCAGAATAATTCACTGTAGTTCTGTGATAGGAAAACTGCTTCTCTGGGTGAAAGAATTAAGAATGACTCCCCAGAGATATTACTGGGAGTGGAAGCGAACTGTATCCTGCAGCAGCAAGATGTGGCACATCCACCTTTCTAATTCAAAGCAGAGAACTTTTATTATTTTACATGTTCACAGCTCCAAATAAAGGCAGACTGAGGCCCTGTTTGGAGCTTTGTAGATTAAATGCCTTCAGGTTCAGAAAAGTCACATTGGTTCATTGCCTTCATTACAGCAAGAACGTTTGTTTGGTGCTCCCAGAAAAATAAGCAAATAATTAAAACGGATCTTTCTATTCAGATAATTGCTTGATACACAAAAGGCTCTTAACTTCCTAAATAGTACAAATCCTTACCAGCAGTGGGCATCTCCCTTTGGGCTCTGCTGTGATGTTGAGAACATTTGCCAAGAATATAGTGAAAAAAAGACTGTTTATGCTGGCTTTAGCCACATTGATTTATTATTTGTAGCCCTTATTATTTGGCTGGCATAAAACAAGCTACTGTACACATCCAGCTCTCCATTTCCCAGGGCAAAGGGGAATCACAGCACTTTGAATAATGAAATGCAAGGTTGGCACCAGCACACTGAGGACTTGGTGCAGAGCTACTCAGACACATGGGACCCACACTGCAGAGTCCAATCAGTGGATTTGCAGGTTACCCACACCCTGTGGCTCCCAGGACACTAATTGCCTTAACCACAGCATCTTTATGTTTGCAGTGCACCACATCTGCACCAGTAACCCTTCCCACAGACAAGGGAACATGCCTTAGAAATACCAGTTACTGTTTCTTCCTCTTGGTCCTGGGGAAATTCCAAACTCCTTCCTGGGCTCCCCTGGCTCAGTTTGAGATGTGATGTCGGGTTAGACACAGCAGAATTGTGGAGAGAAACACAAACTGTCCCGCCTAAAAATAGGGAATGTTCACAGCGCAGGAAAACAGAATGATTTGGAAGAGAGCTGTGCCTGGAAGCATTGTGGCCAACCTAATGCTGACAGCACAGGTATTGTATACCATGGGTTATCTGCCTATGGATAAAAGAGTTTATATATATATAAAGTAAGATTTAAAATGCAGCCACAACAAAAATGTTAAGGTAGTGTCAAAATGAAATATTTAGGGCTTTTTTCTAACCCACTTTGTAACTCATCTTAGGACAAAATATAATTTAATTTTGGAATCTTGAAATTTCCTGAAGAATAGCATTTTCAGTTCTATACCAGCTTTTAGCACCAGGTAAAAGCTTTTTCCAGCAGGTTTTTTCTACCCTGTGTTTAGTATCTCAACATGGGACTGATTTAAAGCAGACCTTCAGAAAGGAGACACGCAATTTAAGTTTAAAGACTCCCATTGATCCACCACATGCTTCACTGAGTTACTGTTGAAAATGTATACCTTATCTCTAATCATTTAATCCTTTTCTGTATTAAAGGGCAATCCATGTTCAGACAAACAGAGAAGGCCTCTGTATGTCAAAGGAAATTATTTTGCTATGAAATAACGTGATTTGGGAAAGCAACTTTTGCTTCAAATGATTTCTGGTACACTTTTAACTTCAAAAATTCCTTTTGGTAGAATCATCATTGACAGTGCCATTAATCCTGATTATTGTTAGTTATTGAATGTTATTTCTGCTGAGAACTTTCATTGCCTTTGAAGCTGCAGTTTGTTCCTTTCTAGCACCAAAATAATCACACAAGGGTTTTAGAGTTCAGAGCAATGGTCTGCCATATTCTCTAACTCTTGGATATCATTAACAAGTTATTTGATAATTATTTCTGAATTTATTTTGAATCCTTTGCTAAAATCATTCACTTAAAGTTCATAAAACTGTCATACAAACCATGTCCTTAGTGTCTTTAAGTTCCATTTTAATGAATAAAACATATACACATTTAAGAGTTCTCAAGTCTATACTTTAAAACAATTAGAAATTCAACAAGGTCATTGAAAGTATGATTGATCTGAGTAACTGTGCAATTAAAGTGAGTTTGCTGCTACTAGTTCTCCTCAATGTCTTCTTGATGTTTTCATGCATTGCAACTCTCAGATCCCATAAGCAGGAAGCTCAACATGTCCTACAACTCTGAATGATGATTCAGTAACAGCAACTTCATTTTCACTGTGTTATTGTGAGAGGTCAAAAAAGTCTTAAGCATCAGGCACAAAATTTATTAAAAAAAAAAAAAATCTGTCCCTCCCCCTTTATTTCAACTGGTCCTTTAAGTTCATCTTGTTATGAGAAAGAATATTGTCTCAAGGGAAACGCTAAAAATCAGTAAAAAAATGGCTTATAACCCAAACTTAAGGTAGTGTACTGGTCAACACTTCTTCCACTAATGCTTTTTTGGCCACATGCCCTGGTTTCCGTGCTGTAAAAGCAGTAGGCTTGGGACAGCCTGCAGACCCAAGTAGATGAGAACCAGAAACCAATGAATATAAACATAAAATTATAATACTATAGTATTATACTTTTAATATATATATTATTATTATTATACTAAAGTATAATAATATTTCATCTGCCTCTCTCTTGCCTCACACACATGGACTAGAACAGCTGAGACCTGCTCTACTTAAAGGCCACTTGCCTTTTCGATTCAGCTGGGACATCAACATTGTGCTGCACTTGGCCTTGGTTCTCCTTCACACCATGTGGTCCCCCTGTGGCCTGAAGATACCAGGGTTTTCTTGGAGGGCTGCAGAGCAACTGAACAGTGTGTTCTTTAGTAACATGACATCAGGGTTACTTGGTGTGTGCCCTGAGGTGTGGCATGAGGGACTGGAGGATGCTTGAAGATGCCAAGAGTGGTGAGATAGCAATAGTGTTAGAACAACTACATCCAAAAAGGGAAGCCAAAACTGATGGGTACACTGCCTATCAGAAATCCGAGGGAGTTACATCACTTTTGAACTCAGACATATATCTAAGGAAATGCAGTGAGTGAGATGCACCCCTCTGACATGGTAAAAAGTGTTTCCCAGAAGTTAATAATGCTATATACTGAAGGTAACCTTGTCCTCTTCTTGAAAAAATTAGAAAGGGATTGCTCCAAAGAATATTCAGTAGCTCAAATGCTCTATACCATGATCTACAGGAAAACTGACAGGAGTGTACAAGCTTCTAAGGGCTTTCACAGCAGTTTCTCCACTCTTCACCCACCATCAGAGTAGGTGGGCTCATAACCAAAGCCCTTATTGAGATACCAGTGGCTGAAAACTACATGTATTCACACAAGCTGTTCATGCAAATGACAAAATTATTTCCACAGCTAAAGAGGCAGAATATCCTTTCTAGAGCTTCTTGTTCCTGAGCCTCAACCCTAGCTCAGGAGAGCTGATATACCCATGACAGAAAAGGAGCAGGTGCTTTAGTGCCAGTACGTGTGAGCATTGTCTCCAGTATCTTTCCTGCTTTTCTCTCAGCAGCCCCATAAGACATCTGTTTGTATCATGGAAAGGAGGATGTCAGGGTTTTACTTTGGAGCCTGAGGATGTAAGATGGTTGTAGGATAATCTTAGTGCTGAATATGGCATGGCAGGATGGTTGGTTGTGAGGTTCATGGTGAGTCTGTTCGTTTGTTCCCTACTTTCAATGGACTGGGTGCTAAACTAATTGCTCCTCAGTCTCAAAAACATGGAATTTGGACTGCATATGAAAATTAAACAGTGTCCTGGTAGAAAGGTTTCACTAATCATTATCATGACCCATCTAAAAGGCTGACCCAGCTGAGAGCAGTCTATAAGCATGGGGGAAAATGACATCTTCCTTAGAGTCCTTTATAGGCCTAGGATCAGCATCATTTCTTCTTTGACTTCTCCTGGGATGTAGATCTCACCTGTTTGTGTGACCACATTGTGGATTATTCTCTCAGCTAAGACACAGGGAGAATAAACAAAGCTGCTCAGTATCTGCCTTGTGCAGATGCCAGCCCCAGAGTTTGCAGAGACCTACATACAAAAACTCCATACACACAACTGCTGGGTATTGCCACAAGCAACTGTATGGGAGGCTTAGGCATTTGGAGAGCCTGAAACCGCATCAGATAAAAAACCTTTGTGCCTGGAAGGTGTGTTGGTCTGTGGGCTCCTCTGGATGGAGGCTGGTGATGTTTCGCTTGGCTGCCAGCTTGAACAGCCCTCCGTGTTCAATGCATCCCACGCTCTGTTTTATTACACTTCAAACCCACTTTGTTTGCAAAGGAGGAAAAGCTGTCAGAGGCCATTAATCTAAACGGAATTTAATCTCTCAAGCAGCATTTACTCAGGCAGAGCTGCTAAATCTATATATTAAAAAACTGTTGACAATTAATTAAAATGCTTCTCTGCTGAAGTGTGAATGGGGCTGCTCTGCAGTGCATTGTCATGCATATCAACATCCTCTCCGTGGGACACACACCTCTGCTTGGATTAGAGGCAAAGCAACTGCATTTCTGTGTTGGCAGCTCTGCTGCATCCTGGCAGCAGGATAACAGAAAGGATGGTCATGGGAAGACAGAACTGTGGATGATAGAGATGATGAAGAGGATCACAGCCCTTATATTGCAAGGTTGCAGCTTGCAAAGGGTGAGACAGGAGCCCAGAAGTTTATCTGTCAGGCCTGAACAAGCCTTAGAGGTGTTGGAGGTGTTGCTCAGTCAGAGATGAGAACACACAGTCATACTTTAGTTCTTAATAAGGCACGACATGGAATTGGAAGATGCATTTGGGGAAGTCACCGATAAAGGGAGAAGCAGTCTCCCTGGCACACACGAGACAGCCCTACGAGTGTGTGTGAGAACATGAAGTAAAGAGAAGATGACTTTTGCAACTGGCAAAAGTACACCTCCATGATTGTTCCGTTGTCATCACAGGGATCGATTTTCCCACATTGGCCCGAGGTATGTGACATTTCTTTTAAGTCCAGGTCAGAACTATTTTAGCTTTCTATAAGACAGAAGCAGCTATGGAATTACTATTGCCTACACTGCTACTGATGACAAAAAGCTGCTGTCTAAAAGACCAAGATATAGAGATCATTGAGGAAGGGGCTAGAAGATACACTTATACCATCTGGCATACAGACATAGAAGCTGATGGCTACCAAGTTGTAGTAGGCTGCAGCCCTGTCTCTCATGGTTGCACAACTGCATACAGATTCTTAACAGAACAAGTCTTGCTTTTTCATGGGGTGATCTCCCTGCTGAGGAGACCAAAACCTCAAAGTCAAGACCTGCTCCTGTTGCTTATTTTTCTATTCTTATGCAAGTTGCTCAGATGGTTCAAATTGTACTCTGGAAATGATGGGAAAACGACTTTAGAAAATTGGATGCAAATTTCCTCTATTCCCAGTGTCAGGAAGACAAACAGCTAGGCAGGAGGTCTCTCCCTGGGCTAAGAATCCTGTCCAAGCTTGTCCTGGGCCACTGAGGTCTCTGCTTCAGCCATGTGCCATTTTCTTCTTTCTGATTTGTGTTGGTTGCAGTGGTTTTCTTCCAAATTACTCCTCGGTTAAAGCTGCTCTTCATCATGGAAGTGTGCTGAGTGTTCAGTCCTGTTTCACTACCTCTTCCTTTGTTCTCCTGCTTCTGGTACAAATGTTGTGTGATCTTAATAGGCAGTAAATCTAGGGCACGGGCAATTCATAGGATACCATAGCATTAAGCAAAGGTCTGAGTCAGGCATCTTCATGCCTACATGAGCTCTGGTTAAGGGACAAAAACCTGAGCCCCATGGGGTGCTGGCATTGATAGCTTTGTTGGGAATGGATTGCACATTGACCTATGTCAAAATTCACCAGAGAATGTAAGCATCACCTCCAGGCATCTCTAAGTCACCACATTCGAGCCACACATTGTGGCCCACCCAGCACAAAGAAACATCCAATCTCATCTCAGAAAACATGCTCTACTAATTGTAACTGCAAAATTGAAACTCTTCAACTTACTGCAAAGCTTTCAAAGATCCATCTTACACCTGCTTCACAGCACACAGCCTTTGAAGAGTGAGGAATCCCTGACGGAGAAAAACTGGTTAGAGACAGCAACAAGCAACACATCTGAGAAACAGAAAAGGTAAGGGGTGATGAATGAAGCATTTTCCCCAGAGGATGGCTACCTCCTGGCTGGCTGCTGTGGGGTGCAGACTACCAGGACTAATACCTGGCAGGGAGAGCCAGCTGCTCTCTCCATCTCTCCAAGCACTGTTTCCAGGCTAGGGAACTAATAGCTACTCTTGTTCCAGTTGGTAGCACCACCAGCAATGCTTCAAAGATTGCTCCTTGACTCTATATCTTTGATAGCAGGAGAGACCTAGAACATCTGGGGCAGGATTATGCCATCACTGCCTGAAGATGCGGTATGCAGATGGACAGGCACTGCCTGACTCCCCCACACGCTTCCCTTCCAGCTGCCTCCGTGGACAAATAATGCTGGGATGATATACAACCCAGTATGTGGTTGTTCTCATGTCTAATCCTGTGGCCTTCAGTGACACAACCTGTGCTGTGATGTTGGACAAGACTAGCCCAGAGATCTCCAAAGATATTAAAGAGAAAAACAAAGGGGACTTTATGGCACTTTGAGCCCAGCAGTATTTTGTCCCCTTATCTACTAAACAGTGCCCCTAGATTTCCTAGTAAATACTTCTGTATCTGCTGTAACTCTTTTTCTCTCCCTTCATCCTCAGTGGCTCTTTTCTGTGGAACATCTCCTGCTTTAAAGACTGAGGAGGAAGGTGGCCACAGAGGATTACCCAGTTAATGTTCCAGTTACTCCCATGTGGGCTTGTTTTCTCAGCTGACACCAGCAACTGCATCAGCTTGCCAGCAGTAATTGCTTTATAATATTGAAGCTCTTGCTCTTTGGAGTCATCAGCAATGGTCACAGGTGAGAATCTCAGCTGAGCTCTGTGAGGAAGAGATCTCCAACTTCTACTAAGAGCAGACTATTGATGAAGGTAGATTAATGAGTTCAGTTCTCATTAGGAACTGTAGTAGGAAGTGCTTTAGATAGATGGGAGGCCACAAAGTAATTGTGTAATTGGAGCCTGTCCAACTTCCCCTTGCAAAGCAACCTCTCTGTCTTCTGTTATAGAAAACCATTCTGATTTCCAGAGCCTCCCCAATACTTGCTGCCTTAAGAAAGCTGTAATGAGCAATGGGGTTACATTTCTTCCCTTCTCTGTTGTTTGCAGAGTCCTTGTAAGAGCTGAAAATGAGTGCTTCTTCCTTTCTGGAAGTTTGCCCTTCAGCTGGTAAATAAGGATTGATTTTGTTTCTAGGGGTTGCAGGAAGTTGAAATGAAAACAGATAATTTTAATATTAGCAACAATTTCAATTCATTAACACCTTTTCCTGCCAAAATGTCTGTGCTGATGTATGCCAGACCAGCACCATGGTTTGCAAGAGCAGCTGGAGGAAATAACATGTGGAGTTTTATTGCAACAACGTGACTAGCAGTGTGGATGGAAAGTTTTCTTGTTGGGTCTATACAAACATTGGCATTGAATTTTGGTTTTGGGAACAGAATAATTCGTCCTAAAGTCTCCCTAAACTTCAACTTTACAGTCTAAGATATTTTCCTCATCACATTAAGCTTCTTCCAACTGTGTCTGTTTTTTTAAATTCACACAGCACAAGAGAAATCACTTAAGCTTGATACTAATATGAGAAAGATTTTCAGGTTGGAAACCTGTTCCATGACTGTGTGTGCACCCAGGGCCATATGGAACATGTCAGGCCAGACTGTTTCATTTGGAGGCATTTGTAAATGGGTGAGCACTTTGATTATTATTGAAAAGCAGAACACAGAGATCTGTGGCTGGGCACTTTTCTATCCTGCTGTCATGCAGCCTAAACTCTGCACAGGAAAAAAGAAAGGAACAATCAGTGATAGGTTTCTGCAAAACCTTGTAAAATCCAGCTCAAGCTTTTTATGGGGCTGGGCAACTCTCAGGAGTCTTTCTTCAGAAGTGCTGAATCCCCTCCTACATTTCCTTCCCTTCCTTATCTCTGAGTGGGATAATCACTCTGTTGTTTCAGGGAGACAATTAAGCTCATTAATATTTTTTGTTCTTAAAAAGATGAAGAAATGCCATCTGTTTTGACTGATTCATGCAGATACTGTCAGTAAGTTGACTTACTGTCAACTGATTCAAACAGACACTGTCAAGTAAGTTGACTTTATAAAACCACATCTTTAGCTATGCTGTGGAGGCATGTCAGGTGGTGAGAGCACGTGGTGCCAGCGATGGTCACCTACTCAGCATCATTGGGAGGGATTTTGTCAGGCACCAGGCTGCAGGAGAGCCTGGTGCCTCTGGCTGAGGCTGGGGCAGATAGGAGTCATGTACTTGCCTGCCAGGGTTTTGTGAGAAGCTGTGTCACCAAGTTAATGAGATGTAAGAGGAGAGGAGCAGACTGCACAGTGTTGGGAAGGACCATTTATGGGCTCTTTGTAAAACTGCTGAGAGACTGGTTTTTCAGGATGCACTTGTGCATTGATCTCTGCAGCAAAGCAGGTTCTCTTGTCATGGAGCTCCCTCTTACACAGCCCCAGCCATGGAAAACAGAAGGAGAAAGCTACTGCCTTGGTTGTCAGCACCTCAGCATGATCCAGCTCATTCTGCTTGTGCTCTGGAACTGCTCTGCCTCCACAGTCAGGTCCACACACCCAGTCTCCAGAGTCAGCACAAGGAGGTTGGTTGGACAATGCTGGCTTTCACTGTCCTCCACCACCTCCAGTTTACTACTGATGCCAAAGCTTGAGTGAACGACTGTTCTACCATGACCTGGGAGCTCTTTGGACCTGCTGGGAAAGGTGGGTGCATGAAGGGGTTATTTCTCATTAAGCAAAACCCTCATTGTGTGTACAGCTGCAGGCTTCCCCCAGTGTGGCTATCAGGATGGTTTTGGCAGGCATCACCAGGACCACAAACTTTATGGAGTACATAGGCAGGGTCCTAGCAATTTGAGACATCTCCAATCATCTGTTTCACCAGGTGAGGGCCACCTTTCTTATCACAGCTCAGTCCTGCCACAGGAGAACTCCAGTCCACCCCTCATCCTTGGCCCAGGGCAGACCCTTCTCAAGTGCTTGTTCTTATCATAGTCTTATCCCAGACTGGTTTGGGTTGGAAGGGACCTTAAAGCTCACCCAGTTCCAACCCCCCTGCCAGCAGCAGGGACACCTTCCACTAGACCAGGTTGCTCAAAGCCTCATCCAACCTGTCCGAGAACACTTCCAGGGAGGAGCAGCCACAGCTTCTCTGGGCAACCTGGGCCAGGGTCTCACCACCCTCACAGTAAAGAATGTATTCCTAATATCTAATCAAAACTTCCCCTCTTCCCCTCTTCCAGTTTAGAGCCATTTCCCCTTGTTCTATCACTACCTGCCTTTGTAAAGTCTGGGATTCAGTTTCTTGGTCTTCTGGCTCTGGCAGTGTACCTTCAGCCTTGCTTCTCTAATCTTCTTAAAGAATATAGTGGCGTTTGATTATTTTCTTCTCGAAGGTTCATGATGTTGATCACTGGCTCATTTTTGTCACTGCCAAGCAAGCTCGTGGTGTTCAGAAGACATCGTCTATCTTCAGATGGTGCAGGTTCCAGAAATTTAATTTGGCTGCTTCTGCTCAAAGGCTGCTTCAAAGCCTCTTCTGCACCAATGCTGAGAGCAAACAGCAGAGGCAGAAAGCTGTAAAGGGGCCAAGCCATGCTGATTCATTGTGGTGCACCACTCCATTCCTATCATGGAAGAGGAGAGGGAAACCAGTAGAACTACATGACAGAGTTATTTGGGGGATTCCAGTAATAACTGACCAAATTTCCTATTTAACAACAAACCCTGAAAGGAAATACCAGAAACTCCAAGATAAGATGTGATATCTGTAACCTTTATCTTTCTGTACTGAAACACTTCCATGGAGACAAAACTCCTGCATGCTTAAGAATTGCTTATTATTATGCATGTTGGTATCTGGCTGTTAGTACAAAGGGCCGTTCCTGACACAGGTTTCTGGGTGCTAATAGCAGGAAGTGTGGTGAATTATTCATCTGTAGAATAAGGCTAACAGCTTGGGGTTTGGGACTTTTTAAAAATTTTTCTTTGTAAAAAAGTTATAAACTCAGACTAAAGACAGAGCTTTTCAGCTGTCCAGAGCTTCCTCAAGGACTCTATTGGCTTCTCCAAGAGGTGGTTCCATATTCCTTACAGTTGCTGGACCAGATTTTTCACTGTTGTTAGCTGAGAGCAGCATCCTGACATTCTCACCCTTCAGTACACCAGAGACCCCCACCATTCAGCACTTGATTTGCAGCTCCCCCACTCTAAAATCAGTGCCAGACCTCCGGATAAAGGGCAGAGGGGCTACAGCAATGCAGAAGACCAAATTCAGCTACCAGAGGGCACACAGTCATGAAGGGCAGCAGAGGAGATGTTGGCAGTGGAGCTCTGACCTGTGGCAGCATGGCTGCAGTCTGTGGAGCACTCGTAACCAATTAAAGTGGGTCCTCTGAGAAGCAAAGTCCTGTGTGCTTATACATGATACATTGAAAGGTCATTGGATAAGAAGCAAAAAGGGAGTCAGGAGCACAACTCAGGAGTGTCCCACTTCCTAGAGGCTTCCCATCATCCAGGTCTGTTTCTTCATTCTTTCTCCAGCACAATGACTCTCATTACACTTTTCTGGACCAAGGCCTAACTAAAGCTTAGCCCCACCTCCATCTTCTTTGGATCCCATCCGGTGAAAGAGAGATTAAATCCATGTGTCCGCTTGGGTAGCCTTAGGCTCCTTTGTAGAATATAGTTGCCCCATTCCTGCCTTTCTGCACTCATCAACGGATAAAAGTAGGACTCAAAGTGGTTTCAGAGCATATCTGCCAAGAGGAGTCGCCACAACATTGCCAGGTTGCCTAATTTGAGAGTCCTAAATAGCTGGAAGGTGGAGACAGATGCTAAATACTCAGTGCAGCTGCAATGAAAGCCTGTTGCTTTTTTTCACAGCAGATTTCAGGCGCCTCTGTAATTTATACATCCCAACAGCAGCGGTAAAGCCTGCTGACTAATTTTCCTTGGACTGACCTCACTTGTGTTAGGCGAACACAGAATTATCCTTTCTGCCTTTAGGGCTGCTGCTGAAAAATCCTTCCCAGGGCATTTTCAAGGTTTCAGCATTAGCAAAGGTGTCTTTTCAAGGACCACTAACTCCTGGAAGTATTGGCACAAGGCAGCCTCATTTCCCAGCCATGCGACAGCTGTGTGAAAGCAATGAACCTCCTAAAGTTTAACTGCTGATCTGGAGTCTCTGGGAAGGTGTCATTAATTAGGAACTGCACTGATTATACCTTGTTCTTTCAAGGCCACAAGTAGAGCTGAGCAAAGAAATTGAAACTAGACATTCAATTAATTAATTAATTTCAGCAGAGTTTGTGTTGTCCAAATTTAGTGAGAAGATCAGATTGATCTGTACCTAAAATTCTGCAGTTAAGGTTTAAAGTGGTCTTGTGCTACTTTACTATTGTAGGCAGGAATCAAGACCTTACACTTTTTTGGGGACTGGTCACATAGCTGCAGCCTCAGTGAAAGTATTGTTGATGTTCCAGACATAATTTTTAGGCTTAGAACACCAATAAGAAAGATGGACACGATTTAATTATGTTTTGGCATGTGTTTAGGATTGTCTCATAGAAAAGTGATTTTCTGGGAAACCTCTTGGTAGTGAACTCTATCATTCAGAAACTTATAGCATGAAATGTCTAACAGGTGTGGACAGGACAGTAAAAATTCCAAAAACTTCCTTTCTCCAGAAATCTTCTCAAACCTGCTAATGTAAATACCTCTGTCTGGGCCTGTTTATTCATGTTGAACTGTAAAAGAGAGTCTTGCACTTTACATCTATTGCAAAATGCATTTCTCAAAAAAAAGAGCTTTATCTAAATCTGTGGTTTGGCATTTTCTCTTTTGGGATTTATTTATTTCTTCTTGTTTCGGTCTCCAGATTAATGCACTTATTTCTTGGCTTTTCAAGATCTAAACTAAAATACAAATATACTTGCAAAGTTAAGTTGTTGGGTTTTTTTCTTTATTTCTACCAATCAATATAGGACAATTTATCACCTTATTACCTATGGATTTGTGACCCACATCCCCTGTCTCTTCCTTCTACCATTCTCCTAGATTCCTGCTATTTTCCTGTATTTTCAGCCCTCCATCTGCCTCTTGTCTGTTTGCCTGAACCAACCCATAGTCAATGGCTTGGTGTTTTAAGCAGGACACTCATTGTGGAAACAGGTGAGGGTTGAATTTTAACTGTGTTTCTGCGTTTTTATTGAGCTGCTTGTCTTTGAAACCTCTACTTCAATTTGCTCAATTGCCTCATGCATTCTCCAAATAATCAGGAAAAGGAGCTAAGAGACAGAGAAGTGAACAGGCATCCCACTCACATAAGACTCATTTCCTCAGGAAACACGGCTAAAAGGTGAGGCTTTTTTCATGAAAAAAAAAAAAAGGAAAAAGAAAAAAAAGTCCATATCTACCAAAGAAACATTCTCTGGCTTCTGCAGAATTAATTTGCTGGTTGTATGACATATTGCAGGGAATGTGCTGTTCACCAGTTTTAAATAACTAAGTGCAGTCTTCACACAGGTAGGTATTTTTTCCAGCTTCTGAGTGCCCTTTCTATTTTATCCATAACTCTTTGTTGTGGTTTAACCCTGAAGGCAGCTAAACACTACACAGCCATTCGTTCACTCCCCGCCAGTGGCACGGGGGAGAGAATCAGAAAAAAGGTAAAACTTGTGGGTTCAGATAAAGACAGTTTAACAGGACAGAAAAAGAAGGGAAAATAATAATGATAAAAGAATATACAAAAGTGATGCACAATGCAATTGCTCACCACTCGCTGACTGATGCCCAACCAGTCCCCGAGCAGCCACCACCACCCCTCGGCCAACTCCCCCCGCTTTTATTGTTCAGGATGTTTAGCATGATGTCCTATGGTCTGGAATATCCCTTTTGGTCAGCTTGGGTCAGCTGTCCCAGCTGTGTCCCCTCCCAGCTTCTTCTGCACCCCCAGCCTCCTCACCATCAGGGCAACATAAGCTGAAAAGTCCTTGACTGAGTGTAAGCACTGCTCGGCAACAACTAAAACGTCAGTGTGTTATCAACGTCTTTCTCATCCTAAATCCAAAATGCAGTATTATACCAGCTACTAGGAAGAAAATTAACCCTATCCCAGCTGAAACCAAGACACCCTTTGAAAACAAAGTGTGGAAACATCTACCGTCAACCTCCAGCATGGCATAGAAAGCTGTCCTGCCCACAGTAAGGCTCAGTTTATTTTACTGTGCTATGAAAAGCAGCAGTGACTCTTGTTAAATAGTGTTGGAGATCTGAATTTACACTCTCAGGTTTTTTAATTTTTCTTCTAAATGGGTTCTTACACTATGATCAGCACAACCGTGTTCCGGTACTATCCAGTAATGCTTTAAGCAGTGTGATTAATAGTCATGTGTTGTTTATTGTCTCACATATGCAGAGGGAGATATGTGTACTTTGGAGTATATAATTTTTCAGAGAGTCCTGCTTTAGTTGATAATATGTATGCTTGGTGGAACCTTTAGTTTTTCAAAGCCTTGAAATGGAAATTCCCTATATTCTCCTTAAAGCCAGAAGACCAAAAATACCAAAAAAGCTTCCAGTCTCTAATGCCATTTTTTATTCAAACACAAACTACAAGGTAACTTTTGAAATAGAGAACATTCAGCTCCCCTGTATGAGAAAGAATTTTAATAAAGAGGCTTGAAAACAAATCTATCCTTGTGTCATGCTGATAACCTGGGAAATCAGATCCCACCCCTGACTGGGGGGTAGAGACCCTGTCAAGCTCCTTATTGACAGGCTTGTGACAGGGAAGAAGCTATTCAAACTTTAGAAGTACCTCTGGGACCCAGTGTTCTCCAGCTTTATTGCATGACTACAGATGCTGGGGTAGTAGGAGGGGATTATCACAGGGGGATATAAATAAAAAGGAAACTATAAAACTGAAAAGAGCTTAAAATATGCTGCAGCAGTGGGACAAGCAAGCACTTGGCAGGGGCCCGTCGACAGGAAAGCTAATGTCACTATGTGACTGCAATGGTGCCCAGGGGATAAGAAACATATTCCTGTGATCAGCTTTCCAAATAATACTAAATTCTTTAATATATTTCCCCACAAGGGGTGGAAGAGTGGCATGGGAGCCACAGGGCTCTCCAGCGGGAGTCCAGAGCTATTACATCCTTATACGATCAGCACATACACTTCTGCTGGGACTGGAACTGTTGCGTTTAGGGAAAGAAGAACAGGAAGAACAATGAGCTGATTTAAGGCAAACCTCGGGGTTGAACTGGCAGCTGAACATTGAATGTTCTGTTGGTTTGGTTTTTTTTTCCCCAGCCTGAATCTTTTCAGGCATGACTGCCTGACAGCAGTGGAGAGTGCATTGTTCTTCCTGAGGATGTCTTCTGACAGGTCCTGGAGTTAACTCCTTCCCATGACAAGGACCCCACCCGTGTGTCAGAGCCAACTCGGCACATTTTGCTTTAGGAGCCCATCTTGCCCTAAGGACTGTCCAGTGTGCCTCCTAGTCCTTCCTCTTTGATATTAACATATCGAAGTTTGGGGGCAATTCAGAAGTGCCTGTATCAAAATACTCACACTGCTGAAGTCAAGGGTCTCTGACAGTCCTCATGGACCAAGCTGATAGTCCCTCCATGCAAGTAACCTGGTCTTGCCAAAACATTTTCCCCTCAGTCCTGTGACTCTGGGCCTTTTTTTTGCCCAGCTCAGCAGTGGTCATTCATCTGCTCTGGCGGGATGGGGACACATAAATCAGACTGTCCAGTCCCAGAGAGATGGCAGAGAACGTATCTGAGAAAAGGGAAACCAAAGTAAACATTGTGATGCTGTTTGTACAGTGACTTTGATTTTCAAACCTAGGGAATCAGGAGTGGATGGCTTGGTCCCACAGTACTGCATGTGCCCTTTGCTGAAACTTTCAGACAAAAAATTTAAGACCAGGTAGCCAATACTGAACAGTTACAGCTCTTCCCACAAATCCTCTCGGATACCAGTGAACACAGACATTAAGCCAAAGGAGGCTGACTCCCTGAGAGCTCCTGTAGAGAAAGCTCCAAACTCCCTGGTATTATAAGGAGAGAAAAAATAAAAATTATTACAAACAGGGTAAAACTAGAGAGTCTTTCAAAATTTACATAAAAAGCCAAGATCACGGGACAGGATTTAATTAAGTCTTGCAGAATCAAATATATTGAGACCATACTCCAGACTTGCCACTTTCATGGACCACTGTCCCATCATGTGAGGGGCCTGTTAGAGAATGAGGAATTCAGAAGATTTATAATGATTATATTTCCTAGTTCTTAACTTACTGTGCTCAGAAAATCAGAAGGAAAGTTGTGCTGTGGAAGCTACTGAAGTGTTTCATCTTACAAGTACCAGCATTGTTTCCCAGGATGACCTCTGCTTCACTTTGCCACACTGGGTTAGAATAATTTTGTTTTTATCTCTGGGATTTTGATTTAGTTCATCTGTGCATTTAAGGCCTGGTAGTAATTTTTTTTCCTTTGTTTTTCCCAGGATAGATAATGAAATAATGCAAAATCAGTATATCAAAAAGATGATGATACATAAAACAGCAGCCCATTCCACAGACAATAAAAATAGGTAAAATTCAATATATAACATTTCCAAGTAATTTTATCAGCAATTCTAAATTTATTGTCTTGTTTATTTATTCAGTTGATGTCAATAAACATCACCATTACCTTTTGCTGACAAATCCATCTCTCCAGCAGTGTTTCTCTTCTCTGGAGACTTGCAGAGTCTCCAGGGGCTTGGTAGCACTCTACCAAATTCAGTACTTAGCAGTGCAGAAGCTGCTACACATTTGTCTCCCCACCAGATCGAGTGATGAGCTAGATCTGGATCAATGCACAAGGTACAGCACAGCACAATGTCAAGATTCACCAGGCCAACTCTTTGAGGGATGGGCAGAACCTGTGCTGAAGCATTTAGTAGGATTCAGTCCAGATATCTGCAGTCACAAAATAAACTCAGCTCCCTTCCTTCAAATGGGAAGAGACCTCAGGGAAGTGTTGGTTGAGGAAGGTGAGTTGCTTCCTTGCAATGGTAGACTTGGCCATTGCATTTCTAAGGATGGACATTGTTGTGGCTGTTGTGATGTTAAGGGTCCATGGAAATCCAAGGGGACAGGACTTCTTGCTGCAAGACCTCACTGAAAGAGCTCATTCAGAGTAGAGCATAAAAAAATGTTCATATAAGAACATCAAGATGGTAGGCAAGTCTCTAAGCTTGTCCAGGGTGTCCCAAGCATTGTTAGGAGTTGCAGTAGACTTCAATGAGCAGGCTGAGGGCTGGACCCTGCAGGGCAGTGGATAGTGTTAAGGTTTACAATGAGTCACGAGCAGGACAAATCACATCCAGTGAATAACCAACCTGAACATATTCCTTTGGTGGACACTACCCAGTATTCTCTGAGGCACATTCCAATCAAAGTACTTCTGAAAGGGTTTGCACCAAGATTTGATGTAGGGAGTGTTGGACAAAGCACAGCAGAACCTGGAAGTTTCTCCAGTATTGACTGCTCCTGAAATAAGTGCAGTAATTCCCTGTCCCTCGGCTTCCTGGAAGTGTCCACGGTAATCCAAGGGGCCAGGACCTCTTGCTGCAAGATCTCCCCTAATCTAGTGTGGGCCCTGAAAGAGCTTATTCACAGTAGAGCTAAAAAAAAAGAAAAAAGAAAAAAGAAAAAAGAAAAAAGAAAAAAGAAAAAAGAAAAAAGAAAAAAGAAAAAAGAAAAAAGAAAAAAGAAAAAAGAAAAAAGAAAAAAGAAAAAAGAAAAAAGAAAAAAGAAAAAAGAAAAAAGAAAAAAGAAAAAAGAAAAGAAATACGCATGGGTTTTTTTGAGAGAAGTCCAAAAGATAAATGCTTTGCATTACAAAGAGGACTGGAGTAAAAGACAGCAGGTCTGCTCTTGCATTCTCTGTAACTATCCAGGCTGGTAGGACGAATGCAATAAACTGCATATTCTCTCCCAGAGTACTAAGCCTTCAGACAGTAATTGTGGGTACCCCAGAGCCTGCACGTATCATAGTTACAGCCCAGAAACACTTAAATTTGCATCCTCCTAGATAAAAACATGACAACTCAGCAGCTGATTCAGCTATAAAGTCTTTCCCAATAAGTTATGAAAAGAGGACTGGGGACCTGCATTTTTCTCATTCCTACCCTTTCCAATTTCTTTTTTTTTTTTTTTTTCCTTTTTAATAAAACCGTGTTTACGATGGTGGATAAAACATTCCTGTCATCCTTACTAAAAGCTTTTACTACCAATCAAAAATGAGCAGTGAATGGATAAACTGTATATCAAAGCACAGCTTGGAAACTGGGCATTTTAGCAAAGTAACATTTATGAGAGCTGCTGATGATAGGAGATTACATTTTATATCAGAACATATTTAAATTTAGCTGGAATTAACCCTATGTCTTCAATTTAAAATCTTCCAAAGGCATCAAGGCTTTTTGATATGTATGTGAGCAAAGAAAGTTTTCATCAGTGTAAGGGAGGCGATAGAATGAAGTAAATGAAGGGGGCAAATTTTAACTGAATCTTTGCTATGGAAACAAACTACAAGAACTTAGACTGAATCAGAATTAGGAGCTGAACTTTTTCCTGTTATTTCTTGGTCTGTGGAAGATGAACTGACAATATTTCAGGAATTGCACAAGCTGCTTTCTGCTGTAATGAAAACACTGCATTTATTTAAGTATTTCTGTATATGCCGTGGGAATATCTTTCTGCATCCTTTTGTTTGGACACAGCCATAGGCTGAAAACAGTTGGTGCAAAATAGTTGGTTATGCTCTACTCTGCAAAGAGTTACACAAGCTCTGATGGGAGGGGAACTGATGGGGATTTTTATCACAAGGTTGTGAAATATTCCTGCAAAGCCATACAAAATTTGAATGCCCACTGGCTCAGACACCCCAAAACAACTGGAGAATTTATGCACCTTACAATCCAAAAAGGAGAAAAAGCTGAAGGCTGGGTCTGAAATTCACAACCAACACTTTGCAAAATGTCCTTTTCATAGAGGACTAATTCTTCAACTCTTGCTCCATCCAAGTCTTGTGTATTTATGTAACTCCAATAAATCAATGCATTTTCCATCACCCCTCATACCACTGTGTTGTAGACCAGGTTTACACCTGGAAATCTTCAGGGACACAGCTAGAAGAGGAGTTCTCCTGGTCCTAGGGTGTCAGAGCCAGTCCATGAGTCATGTTCAGAGGATGCTGTGTCTGAAATGATTGGTGGCTCATTGTTTTTTCCTGATCACTCACAAACCATCTCTCCTTCCTTTAGGTCAATATTACTCTTAGGCCTTGACTGCTGCGTAGGGAGCACTTGGAGGCAAAGTTCATTTCCTATCACCAGCCCTGGCATTTCATGACAATTTCTGCTTTCACTGGAAAAGTGCAGAGATCTGGGCAAGACCCTAGCAGGGTGTGTTCAGTTCAGAGGAACCAGAGGATTAACCTCATCCTCCTTTAATGACCCTGAGATTGTGTGTCTGGTAATTAAGCCCTTGCGCTTTCTTCTGCCTTCACAGACATGTTGCCGCCATTGGCATTGGCCTGCGAGCAGCAGCTTCTGTGCACATCCCTTTGATGTGTTTTAGCTGCAGCAGGAAAGCTGGTGTGTGAGTCAGAGGGGCCATCTCCACCCCCTGTCATTATACCACAGCCCTTATCAATAATTAATTCCCCTACTCCTGTCCAAGGCACTGGCGAGTCTATTTGTAACTCAATAGTGCCCCAGTCAATAAGTACCTGTGGTTATGTATTATTCTCCTTGCAAGGATGTACAAGCCTGTAACTACAGAAGTGAAACCTTGGAAGGAGACAAAACACAGAGATAGATGAAAAATTGCCTCCTCTAGAGGCAACATGATGGACCACGTGTGCCACGAGTGGGTCCAGGAGAAAACTTCATCCGCTGCTCGAATTCGGACCGTTCAGCCAGAAACCTGCATCCTCATGTGAAGGGACAGAATGCATCATCTTCTCTGAGCACTCAGGTATCACAACTCTTCAGTTTCAGTGAAACCCGAAGGCTTTCAGTAGGCTGAATATTTTGCTTTGTACATCATCAGTGAAGAGCAGGGGGGGTACAAATCCCCAGCACTACTCCTGAAGCATCGGGGAGCTGATTAGACAGAAAAAGTGAAACCCACTGTCAGACAAATTCCAGTGACACTGATTTCAGCTTCTCATATAAATAAGGGTTGAAAGATCAAGCACCTGCTGAAGATTAAGTTTTGCATCTTGAACACAAGCAATTTGAATAATGCTAAGAAGAGAGTGGAGGGGTAGATAGAGATAATTAAGTGCTACAGTTGTGATCCATTTGACATGCAGAGAATAGGAAACCAGGGTTATTTTTTAATAAAAATAGAACTCCTTCTGGATTTGATTTTGCTACCTTCAAAATCTTAAGACAAATACTGTTGGCACTAAATTAAGCTACAAAGTCTTTCATTAAGCACCACCCATGGGAAAATAAAGATGTTCTTGGAGTGTTGAAAGAAGAAGCTTTGTTCTACAAATGCAATAGAAACAGTAATGAAAACATGGAGAAATATATCCAAGATATATAATCCATAAAACAACAAAGACACTCTCAGTGGGTCTGAAAAACAATCACAGACAAAGCATCACAAAACAAACCTGGTGTTAGGACATTATAATATAAAGAAAGTGATTTGCTTCATTAGGTGAAATGTATCTGGAGGTGAGGAAGGAATAGAACATTGTAAACAACGAGATCCACAGCAGCAGCAGATAGGAAGATTTTTGTGAAAAAAATCAAGTATTGCTGCCAGGGCTCAGTGAGCCACCACAACTTTCAGGAAATTTCCCCAAATACCTGAAAGATGCAAGAGGAAATTACCAGCTATCAGATATCTGCAAAGTGGGGGAAAAAAACCCATTGTGGCTACAGCCTGAGATTGTGTGCCTGGCTGTGAGTCAGTGGCTCATGACTGGTCTCCGTAGTGAGGATAATACCCGCAGAAATGACGCACAACTGGTAGCCACTTGCAGAGTGGAAAGTCCACATCCATCCTACTTGATGCCCCATTAGGAGACAACACTGTAAGTCATGCTCTCCAGATTTACCTCTGGGTATTCTCCAGGCTAGGCAGAAAAGCAGTAAATTTTTTTCATTCTTCTGTCAGAGGAGAAGAAGGAAAAAGTGAGTTTCACTGAATGCATTTTTAAAAATATGCTGAGTGGCACTTCTGAAAAGTGCCCTGTCTCATGAACCCCAGTGCACAGAAAAGAAATGTTATGATTTCAACAAAAACCGCCCTAGTATTTAGTGTCTTTTGGTTTCCCTGCTGGTGGTGGGGCTTGCTTCATTGCAGGGTAGTTCCCAGATAATGGAAGCTAGTTTACCTATTACAGATGACACTGAAACCTCTAATTTCAGTGTGGCTCCAGCAGAAGGCATTGCTGTTGCTATCAGTATTAGACTCCACAGCCGATATAAGCCCAGTGTAGTATTTCTGACAAAGCACAATATGGAGAAAGTAGATACAGCCTAAACACAACTGAGGTTGACAGAGCAATTTTCACTCGTTTTCTTGTAATGCTCCTTTCTAATTATAGTGCCTGCTGTGTGTGTTTTTCTTCTTGATACTCAGAACTAGGAGGAGCTCCAGGAGAGGAAATAAAGTCTTTTCTTTTTACTGCCTGGAATATTTTGTTTCTGGAGATTAAAATCAGCCTGATAGTCTCTGACCTGTGCTGCAGTCAGGAGCATTGACATCTTAAAGGCTTTCAAAGGCCACGTCTTGGGCCACGTTTATCACAATGAAGACAATTGCTCTACCTATAGGTTTCTCCTGCTCATGCCTGGAGGTACCATAATTATGCAGAAACCATCCCAAAGGGTCTGATCTTCCCTGTTCTTTAAAGAAGGAAAGTTAATGAAACTTTAAAGTTTAGCTATGTTTTGGGGGATTTTTGCATAGTTATGGGTGTGTTTTAAGCTATATTCAAGAGGTCTCTCTGACACATAAGGCCAGAAAGCTTATTACTTAACACTGAAAACAGATAACTTGAGTGGGCCAAGAAGCTGGTCAACATACACTCCTGATTTAAGGAACTGGCCAGAACAGGCTGGACCCAGGACTGGGATGAATTTGGGCTGTGGATTAAAGTGCTTTTCAAAAATGCTTAACACCTTCCCCCTCCTCTCCTACTCCCCTCCAAGAAGGCCACAATACATAAGCAAAAGTGCTTGCAAATAGCACAGTTCCATCAGCTGAACCCACACTCAGTGCTGAAGGCTGACGTTTCCTATGGGTTTCTTATTTTACAATGCACCACAAGCATTTGTATGTATTTGATCTCTTCCTCATTTAAAAAACTATCTGGAAGACTTAGTAGCAATTAGAGTGGAGACAGAATTAGGAAGGCTGCTAATACTCAAATGTCATCTGTCTGAATAGTTTCAGCGTGCAGTAGGATGTCATTTCTGCAGGCAAATCTGTGGTGTGTGATCCCATCGCAACATGGAAGGAACCATCAGAAAGCGCAACCATAGCACAAGTTGTGACAATTCTGGGCCAAATTCAGCTCTTGGGACAGATAACACAGGGCAGAAATCTTTGCACTAGCCCCTCACTCACAGCAGAGACCCTCATCTGCAGTGCCTCTCTGCTCTGTGTGCCATTGCTATCTGGAGGGTGGAAAGAACAGAGTTGTCTAGAGACAGCCTTAACCTTTGCTTCATTTAAAAAACTCCCAGCAGATGAAGACAGTGGAGAACAGTTTGGAGAGCAGAGAGAAAGGCTGAGCAGGGGATATATTTCAGAGAAGGGCCACAAATGTTGAAATGTCAGAAAGTCAAGATCCTCAGGGGAAGTGGAAAGGGATTATCAAGATTGCGGTCACTTTTGAGACCCAGAAACCCTGTGGTACCATTGGTCTGGTGGCATAGGGCTGACATTGTATTTATGGCTCCTTATTGATAGCTCCTCTTGGAGCCTGTTGATAATTATTCCTGGATCCATGCTTTCTCTCATAGGTTCTTCAGAGTGGCTAATTTTAAGAAGCATCAGTGAGTTCTCAAAGAGAGTTCCTGAGTCTAATCTATTTGTGATGTAAATACAGCATGGTAGTGCTGGAAAGGGACTCAGGAGTCATTAGGTCCAAGGATGGAGGAAGGGCCAATGATATAAACACAATGCAGGTTATCCCCAGATCCCGGGAATGGAAATTCATATTTTCTAGATAGAAAGGGAACCCCTAGGTGGGAAGGAGTGATCTCTGTCAGTGCAACAAAGCGTGTTAGACTGTCTCTGTGAGAAAGATCTTTTCTTACAATAAAGAGTGAGGGGAAGCTCAGTCTAGAGGAGCTGAAGGCCAAGCAGCATGGGATGGGATAGGGATGGATGTGACCCATGCACCTCTGGAGATGAGAGACCTGTTTCTCCTGTAGATGGTCAAGGTGACCAAGGTCTGAGGAGGTCTGAGCTCTGAGCAAAGCTTCCTTGCAGGCAGACTATCTAAGCTGAGCCTTACATTTGCCTGCCCAGCACCACAGCTACTGTCCATTGAGCTGTGACACACAACAAATGTCTGTAAAAGATGTCACTTGGGAATCACTCTGTTCCACACTGGGACCCTCTGATCTGGGCACTGGGACTCTCTGATCTGGACACTGGGCTGGGCAGGAGAACCAACTCTTACTTTCGATACGTGGGAGGAAACTTGGTACGAACTGTTAGACAGTCCATCAAGGACACCTAGGTGAGTCAGCTCAAGGGATAGTCCAGGTGCTAGAACAAGGGACCTGTTATCACCAAAATGGGACTGGCAACACCCTGGGAGCTACCTTGGAGCCATTCAGATCAGACCTGATGTCTAGTTTCAGGTGAGCTTCCTTGGAGTATTTACTAAAAATCAACTGACCCTGCTGGGAATCTTCTTGTTGATGCATCCTTGCTACTGGTTCTGCTCCTAGAGAAACTAGTCTGTCCCCAGGGCTGAACTCTTCCACACCCAGAAGCACTCACACCTCATCATGGTGCATACCACCCCGTAGAGGAAACCAAAAGTCTTAATTTTTTATCTTTTTATCAAGCTTTTTAAGCTTCTCTGTATCCACCTACCCTCACTTGCCTGATAAGTATCAAAAAACTTTTAATCCAAGAAATATGAAATGATAACTCTGTTTCCATTTTGCAGGGTTCAAAACAGACCTCATTGCTGTGCTCATCGCATCTGCAGCCTTATTATTACAGCAATCTTATGATTATTGCACAAAAATCTGAAAAATACTGTTTTCTGCTTGAAAGTAAGATATGTTTAGGCAAAAAATGTTGTTTCATTGCAAGACAGCAAGTTGGATTGAAAAAAATGGATAACAATCTAAAAATCTACAATCTGGGTAGTGTTAAAAATTCCTTCAAATATATATTTTCTGGAAACAATTTTTAACAAAGAGCTTTTCTTTGTAACACTTCAGTAGTTTCTGCTAGCAAAGAAAGAAAAATCTGGGGTTTGGCTGGTGCCTCTTTTTGCAGATTTGGACAGAATATTCCAATAAGACAAATTTCAACTGCATTCCCCAGTCACTGCCTCAGTACAGGGGAGAAAAGGATGTGATACACCAGTTAAAAAAGCCAGAGCACTGCTTTTTGAGATGCTGAAGAAGTTCTTCTTTAGAAGATGTTCATACCTGGGATCAAACAACTGAATTGGTGTCATTAGCCAGAGCTTGGTCAGGTGGGAATGCCTAATAATATTTCTCCAATAGAGAAGCACAGAAGGGTGAACTTGGGATCTCTTGTTTGACCAGCAGCTGCTGCTGGCACCAAGCAAGCTGGCTTTGAAACGTGTTTGTTCATCCTCTGCTAAAAGCAGATGTCTCTGCAATTAAAGGAGATTTAAACAATCAAAAGGAAAATGAGAATGGAGGGAGGACATCCAGTACTGTGATTCAGAGGGATGTACAGAATTGAGTACGTGGATGTTCCTTTTGCCCTGTTGGATGAACAGGAAAGGAATGATTTTCTGAGCTGGACTGCAAGGCTGGCTGCCTTGAGCAGCTCATTCCTCCTCTGGCAGGCAGCAGCAGCACTTCTGTGCGTGCTTCTCTATTTTGATGGTACTTTTGTAGGTCTTTTCCCCCAACTCCACAGAAGCAGATTGTTAATCTTATGAAAAATGCAGTAAGATTTTTGCCTCTAGTGCTGTAGCAGGATACCTGGCTGAACAGCCTGTTTTTTTGTTTTTATAAAATCATAGAATAATTTGTGTTGGAAGGGACCTCTGGAGGTTCCCTGTTCTGGCTCTCCACTCAGGGCAGGGTCTTCTCCACAGCTACATTAGGTTGCTCAGGGTTTTGCCCCATCAATGTTGTAATATCTCCAGAGATGGAGATTCCCACAGCTCCTCTGGACTCCAGTGTTTAACCCCTTCTGTCCCCCATTTCACCTCATTAGAGGCAGAGTGTCTCATTGCACAGCCATTTCAGCAGCTTTTGGGAGGAGACAACAGATTTAAGAGGGAATAGTCATAATATTCCTCTACTTACCAACATCCCTACAGGACAGCACTGTCCTTAATCCAATCTGTGTATCAGCTGCAGGAAGAAGCAGTATCATTGTAATGTCCATCTGTCCAGGTCTAAGCAATTCCGACTGCTATAACCCTTTGTATTGGTTTTGTGTGGCAAGGTTTGGGTAGCAGAGAGGCTTAGGGTGGCTTCTGTGAGAAGCTGCCAGAAGCTTCCTCCATGTCTGACACAGCCATTGCCAGTCAGGTACAAGAGGGACCCACTGCTGGCCAAGGCCAAGCCCATCAGTAACACCTCTGTGATAACATAATTAAGAAAAAAAGGGGGAGAGAGGAAAAAAAAATAGCAGGACACTTTTCAGCTGGAGAGAGGAGTGAGAAGATGTGAGAGAAACAACTCTGCAGACACCAAGGTCAGTGAAGAAGGAGGGGGAGGGGGTGCTCCAGGCACCAGAGCAGAGATTCCCCCGCAGCCTGTGGTGAAGACCAAGGTGAGGCAGCTGTGCCCCTGCAGCCCACGGAGGTCCATGGTGGAGCAGATGTCCCCCTGCAGCCCATGGAGGTCCATGGTGGAGCAGATGTTCCCCTGCAGCCCATGGAGGTCCATGGTGGAGCAGATGTTCCCCTGCAGCCCATGGAGGTCCATGGTGGGGCAGATGTCCCCCTGCAGCCCATGGAGGTCCATGGTGGAGCAGATGTCCCCCTGCAGTCCCTGGAGGTCCATGGTGGAGCAGTGACCACCTGTAGCCCGTGGAGGACCCCACGCCGGAGCAGGTGGATGCCCAAAGGGGGCTGTGACCCCGCGGGAAGCCCTCGCTGGAGCAGGTTCCTGTCAGGACCTGTGGCCCGTGGAGAGAGGAGCCCAGGCCGGAGCAGGTTTGCTGGCAGGACTTGTGACCCCGTGGGGGACTCGCGCTGGAGCAGCCCCTTCCTGAAGGAAAGGACCCACATTGGAACAGTTTGTGAAGAACTGTAGCTCGTGGGAAGGACTGACATTGGAGAAGTTTGTGAAGGACTGGACATGCTGGTGCAGGGGAAGGAGTCCTCCCCCTGAGGAGGAAGGAACAGCAGAAATAATGTGTGATGAACTGACCACAACCCCCATTCCCTGTCCCCTTGTGCCGCTGGGAGGGAAGAGGTGGAAATCGGGAGATCAGTTATGCCCAGGAAGAAGGGAGGGGTGGGGGAGGTGGTTTAAGATTTAGTTTTATTTATCAGTATCCTCTGATCTGATTGGTAATAAATTAAAATTCATTTTTTCCCCCAAGTCAAGTCTCTTTTGCCCGTGCCAGTAACTGGTGAGTGATTTCTCTCTGTCCTTATCTCCACCCACGAGACTTTAGATATATTTTTCTCCTTCCTGTCCAGTTGAGGAGGGGGACTGATAGAGTCAGCTTTGGTGGGCATCTGGCATCCAGCTAGGGTCAACCCACCACAGTCTTTATCTTGCTGAACCACATGCTGTTGGAAAGCTCTCTTCATCCAAAATGAAATGCATCCTCCACTCTGGTTCTTCTTGGTGAGAGCAAGTGTTATGTCTACAAGACTGATATTTTCTAGAGCACAGAGTAGATACTCTAACACAAGCTCTTGGAGCCCAGAAAATTGTGAAAAACCTACTTCCATCACTCAGGAAGTTCTGTTGCCACCGAACTGTGATAGGCAGTTTTCTGGGTTACAGAGGCTTCTGAGGTTATAGAAACTTCATCATATATCTGCTTCTTTAGTCATCTACATCTCTTTGAAATTTTTCAACAGATGGAGGATGAAGCCCTGAATCATTTGGCCCCGAGACAGCTAATTTCACAAGGTTCATATGGAAATTTGCAAGTCTTGTTATTTGGAATAGCCTTGGGATATTTGAGCTCTCAGTCAACCTCTCCTTTGACTTTTTCTGAGAAAATTGCCAGGAAAAGACCTAATGATATTATTTCATGCATCATTTTGATGCATGTTCAGTGTTGAACATAATGGCTGGAAGTGCCCTTGCTCAAGGGAAAATTTATTTCCTGGCTAACATCTGGCTATAGACTAATCTTTCCTACAATTTGGCAGTTGCTGGCATGAGTGAAAAAGAGAATTATTGAGCTTTTTACCTGCTTTTGCCAATTAGCCAAAGAAAAGTTGCTGAAGGTAAAAGTGACGCACTAATGAAAGATGCAAATGCCTTCCTCTCCACTGGCTCGTTCTTGCCAGCGCTTAGTGCACATGTTGGCATTAGATGACTGGTAGATAACCACCGAGACGACCTAAGATCACCCACCCCAGAACCTTATTTCCTTAAGCAAATACTTGAAGTACAAATGAGTCATCCCTCAACCTCCTTTTCTCCAAACTAGACAAACCCAAAGTCCTCAGCTGCTCCTCATAGGACATGCCTTCCAGCCCTTTCACCAGCTTTGTTGCCCTCCTCTGGATGCATTCAAGGGCCTTCACATCCTTCTTAAATTGTAGGTCCCAGAATTGAAAGCAGAATTCCAGGTGAGGCCACAGCAATGTTGAACAAGTTGGATAAACCCCTCTCCTGATGGCTGGTCATGACATGTTTGATGCACCCCAGGATGTGGTTTGCCCTCTTGGCTACCAGGGCACACTGCTGACTCACACTGAGCCTGCTGCCAAGCAGCACCCCCAGATCCCTTTCTGCAGGGCTGCTCTCCAGGCACTCCTCTCCCAGTTTATACTTGTGCCCAGCATTATGTGGTCCCAGGTACAGGAACCAGCATTTGGACTGCAAGGCTGGCTGCTTTGATAAGCTTGCTCCTCCTTGGACTTGTTAAATTTCATCCTATTAATCATTACCTAATGCTTCAATCTATATAGATCCCTCTGCAAGACCTCCTGTCCCTCAAGAGAGGGATTAGACATCAAAGCCTCCTCCTACAAGAAAACAGGAGACATAAAATGGTTCAATGGATCTACTGAAAAGAAAGAAACATCTTACTTTCGTGTTATGCACAACAGAAGAACCAGATCACGGGACAAGTGTGTTTTGACCCCATATAACGGAGCAGAGGTGAAACCAGTATGGCAACCCAAGAAAGTGTGCTGCCTCTGTAAGGCTACATTATGATCTTGCAGAGCATAAAACTGATCTCCTTCCCAAACAGAAATAAACAGGAACTTCTCTGTCACTTACAGCCAGGCAGAGCCATTTCCACCTGCTCCACTCTGGCCCACCCACACCCACAGACCCATTATTCCTGCCCACTCATGGACACCTAGGTCCTGTGTCACTGGGCACATCCATGGAGCACCTTGAAAGATCCGAGAATCTGAGAACAAGTCCTGAGAATTGTAAGTAAGTCCTTCATGCATTATCTTTATGCCTCTCTTCAGTCGAGCTGTCCACAGGTTCATCAGCAATTTTTCCTCTCAAGGAAAGATCCCAGGAAAGAAAGAGGCTGAGGCACAAGGAGCAAACAGCTGGTGCTCAGTAATGCAGGTATATTGCTACAGTGTGCGTGGTTTATAACTTCCTTCTGCGCCTTGCTCCCCGTAATCAGATTATGAAACCTTAGAATCAAGTTAATGCAAACAAATAGATCATGCGAAGAGCCATAAAAATAAAATATCATAATAAAAAACCTAAATAGAGAACATATTTGGTAAACAGCATACTGTAAACAAACTAATGTGTCTCTCTGCGACAATATTCATGGAGATATGAAAGAGCCCCAAGAGATGACATGAAAACACAGCTGTTTTCTTGTTGCATTAGGTGAAGAGTGAGAGGAGGGACATGGCTGCAGCACAGCTCCTACAGCTCCAGGGTCATGGCAGGGACAGCTCTACCCATGCTCATGGAGCAGGAGGGTGGTTCCTCCTGGTACCTGTGCTCCAGATGATGCTCTGACTCCTCTTCCAGGTGAGACCCATGGCTAAATGAGCAGCTGAACAAAACAGAGGCCATTGACCAGGCTGTTGTCCCTGCTGGCCATAGTCTTCTGCAGACACAGCACGGTGTGTGCTCAGCAGGAACAAGAGAGGAACTGCCATTGCATCTCTTAGAGTATTTTTGAACTCTTTCTTCTCCATGAGCCATATGGATGAGCTGCACAGCTCAGTGAGGTACCAAGCTCTGTCTCTGCAGCTCTATGCACAGCGCTGAGTTATCACTCTGGGCCAGAACACAATCAGATCTAGGTAGGCAGAGCATGAATTGCAGCATCTCATGGAAAAATTGTAGGGTTTAATCATCTTTACTGTCATCAGTGCTGGCATAATAGCTTGCCAAAGAGTAGCATCTCTTCCTATCAGTCGTGCTCCAGCCCCTAGGGGTTGCCTGTCTTCCTTTGTTTTCATTTTAAGGAGATCCCATGGTAACAAAAAGCTCAGACAAGGCTGATAAAAATCAGCTGGAGGAAGGCCTGAGGTTACAGACAGTTTGGGGTAATACATTTACCTGCAAATCTACTGATTTGCAAATATGTACTAGAGTTTCAGGCAATTTCCCATTTCTCTGATCATTTTCTTCCACTCTTCCAGTTTCAAGCCATCACCCCTTGTTCTGTCACTCCCTGACCTCGGCCAAAGTCCCTCCCCAGCCTTCCTGGAGCCCCTTCAGGTACTGGAAGGTCACTGGAATGTCTCCCTGGAGCCTTCCCTTCTCCAGGATGAACAGCCCCAACTCTCTCTGCCTGTCCTCACAGCAGAGCTGCTCCAGCCCTTGCATCATCCTCGTGGCCTCCTCTGGACTCATTCCAATAGGTCCATGTCTCCACAATACAATGCTGAGTGCCTAGACTAACAACAGGACCTGATTCAAGACTCACTGGAGTCAGTAGATCTTTTCTGATGATGCTGAATCAGGAATTGTTTACAGATTTGTAGGAATGTCTGCGTATTTCTTTTTTTTTTTTTTTTACAAATCTTTATATGGAAAAAAACGGATTTCTGTGATCACTGCTTTCCTACATCCCTATGCACAGGATCTTCTGTGGATAAAAGGATGAAATATTGCTAAACAACTACTGGATCCTGGGAAGACCTGTTCTCTGAAGGGACAAAGCAGAATAAATTTTGTGAAGTATATAAACAGCATTTCTCCCAGAGGGGGTGAGGTGGAGGCAGGCAACTAGAAACTTCAATCATGTAGACTCTTCAAGAAGGATGGAAGAGGCTGAGACGTGGCCAATGGTACCAACTCACTGCATACCAGGGAGCCTCCCACATTGCTCACTGCTCATAACCACTTAAGCCTCGACATTGAGGGCAGAGGAAATCAACCACTTCTAGGACTTTGACTGCCACTTTTAAAGATGGTATTTTAACAGATGAGCTGTTACCAAACCTGTACTGGTGTGCCAGTTCATTTAGTTTCTGAGTTTCTGCTTTTAAAATATTCACTTTTCCTGGCCTGCTATTACTGTTCCTGCTCTTAAACTTGCCTTGAAAAATAGTTTGCCACCTTTGGTGGTAAAGGGCTTTGCAAGCCTTAGCAGTCAGTGCAAATGCAATCTGCATGTGAGCTGGGTTCTAGGCTAGCATAACCAGGCAGCTGAGGATGTCAGGGAAACTTGTATTCCTGTGCCTGATGCACAGGGGTGTGGTGGTTTGGGTGGATTCACCCTTTTTGCTTGCAGCCAAACACAGCCTGCTCTCTCACTTTCCCCTGACACAGGGAGCAGGGGAGAGAATTGAAAGGAAAATGCAAGGAAATTCACGGGTTGAGATAAAAACTATTTACTAATTAAAATAAAATGACAATGATAACAACAGTGATAACAGAATATACAAATGAGTGGTGTCCAGTGCAGTTGCTCACCACACACTGACCGACGCCCAGCCTGTGCCAGCCAGCGACCCTGGAGCAGAGACAGTCCCCAAACCCAAACCCCGGAAGAGCGAGAGCCCGAGTGATCCCCAAGAGAATACCCCTGTTTTCTGGTCAGCCCTGGTTAATGTACTGACCATGACGTGATATGATCTGGAATATCTCATTGGCAGAGCCAAATGCCAATTTGGGATTTTGCTGGTCACTGCACTTCTCCCACGAAGACCTTTGCATCTGTGAACCAGCCAAACACAGTGACCTTGAGCTCCAGCAGCAGCTAATAGCATTAGTACTTGATCAACATTCTTATAACAAATAATACAATGAAACCAAAACACAGCTATCCTAACTCCTAAGAAGAAAATTAACTCTATCCCAGTGAAATCAGGACAAGGGGGTCTGTGGGTCCATTTGAGGACCATCTGCACTGCAGTGTCTCCTCCTGTTATGCTGTGAAAACTCACGAAATTTCTAGTTAAAAGCTTCATTTTAGAGCCAATTGATTATTTGTAAATTCTAGCATGATGAGGAAAAGGGGAGAAGGTAAACCAGTGATCCTGATGGCAGCTGGTCTTGGACACAGTAAGAAGCAAGTCTGCATGGCAAACAGCAGAGAGGGCTGGAGGGAGGATGCTCAGTACCTTGGGCTGTGCTGCTCCTGCTGTGCTGAGCTGACGGTCCATGCCTAACTGCTGAGCATTTCCCAAAAAATACTGCAAAGGGTACGTGTGTTCCTGTGTCAGAGCTTTTCCTGAGGAGCCCACAAATGTGAGGGAGGTTGATGATATGGGCTTCACACTGTGAAGATCTTCAGGGCTGTGCACAAGGAGACTCAGCCCCGTCCTGAACTTTGAATTAAGACATTCTGACTACACAGTAAGGGCTTGGGGATTTGTGGAAAATTCAATCTAAAGCCATGATTTTGTATAGCAAGACCCTCCCGCACATGCAGGACACACCTGTTTTCTTGAAGGACTGGGGAGCTCCAGTAATGAATTGGGTGCTAAAGCTAATTTCTAATTTAATTATTCGAAGCTGAGCACAGCCATGTAAAATACATATCCCAAAGGCCAGTAAAGATGTAAAAAAAAAAAAAAGAAGCTGGTAGAAGTGTTTTCCTGGGGCTTTGTTACTGGAGTGCTCCACTTCATTGTCCTCGCAGCACTCACGGTGAGTCAAGGACTGCACACACCTGGAAAAAATCAATACATTACCCGAAGGAGTGATGCTCAGAACAGACCCACAAGTACCCAGTGGATCGATGAAGGGAGCTCTTCACTCCAGCTGGCTCTTTGCTGTCAGCAGGCAGGAACCGCAGCAGGAGCGGAGCAGGAAGGACAGGCAGGATGATGGGCAGCAGGGAAAGAGGGCGGCTTGCTGGGGGAATGCAGCAGGGATGCAATGACAGGTTTTGCTGTGGTTGGATGTTATCATAAAAAGGAGCCAGAAAAATAATAAATCAACCTTTTTGTAGATGAAACATGCTGTGATTTCCTTGAAAAAAATGGGAAGGATATGTCATTTTTGTGAGTGGGGTTTTTTTTTGATTGATTGGTTGTTTTGTTTTTTTCCAAAGGGAAACCTGAAGACTAGGACTAAAATCAAATTCTACCTGATTTCAAGGGTGGGCTCTGGTTCTATTTTACCTCCAGAAACCAAGAACCTAGAAACTGGGAGCTACCCTTTGGAAAACAGAAAAAGAAATAAAAAACTTTTTTTTTTTTTTTTTTTTTGGTGCATATTCTTCTCCATTTTAAAATTACAGAAAAAGTGGGGAAAGGTGAGAAGAAGAATATAACAGATGGATGAACTGTGTCTAAGTTGATTTTGAACTAGGAAAAATCTTGAACTGGAAAAGGCGCTATTATATTAAAGCGGAAAAAAATATCTTTTTTAAAATATGAAAAAGATATTGTTCACTCCCACTTCTAATAATACCATCGAAATAAGTAACAATACCGAGTAATTACTAATAAGTAATACTAGTAATAAATTTATTAGCAGTTATTAATAATTAATAATAGTATCAAAGTAAGAAACTTTTCATACAGAGAAGGATGCAGGTTTAATTTTTTTTGGTATTTCTCAGGAATCAGTATCAGTTTTTAAAAAATGTTTTTCTTAGAAATTTTTCATGCTGGAGAAAAAACAGGTTTTGAACTCTTTCTTCCAGTTCTTCTCTAAGAAGGCTCATAACTGGGAGGAGGATGAGGAACACTGGGTTCCCCACATGTACAGAGGCAAAGAGGCTGCACCTGCAGCAAGGGACGGTACTTCAGGGTGAAGCAACAGAATTTGTGTTGGAGGACAAGGTGTGTGACCTCTTCACCCCCTCTTAGCAGCTGCCTATCAGGGTCCCTTTGTGGTCAATGGACACTCATCAGTGGACACAAGGCAGCTTGAACTGCTCTCTGGAGGTGCCTCTTTCTGTGCTGCAGTTGCATGAGAGGCTGATGGTGATTAGCTCAGATGTGGATGTCCAGCCATGTGAGCTGCTGGGGCTGGAGGAGATTGTTTTTACCATATGTACCTTTGGGTAGATCTCAGATCTCTTCCTGTTGGATGTTGATGTTCTGCTTAAAACATCCCATCTTCTCCTATCTTTTTGGGTAGTTCGAGGAAACAGACCAAACGATGTTCATGGATGCTCCCCTGCCATGGGCTGCGAGAAGGGACCATCACGGGCACTTCTGCATCTCCGGAGGCTGGCAGGGCAGTGATTATTAGGGTAGGGATGATTAGATCACACTACTGTCTCGGGCTGGCTATCACATGCAATTTTTTGTTAACTATATAACTTAATATGACCTGATATTCTTGTAATTCTTCCCATTGATGATGACTAAGAAAGAAGTGTATAGAATGATGGCAGATTTATTCAAAGGGAAGCATTTCAACAATCACATTATTGCTGTAGCAGGATCAACAAGTAATTTTTTTTCCTAAATACTTGTAGTTTTCCTAAGAAGACAAAATTCTGTCTACTCTACTCAGAAAGAAAGACTATAGAGAAAGGAAGCCTCTGAAATATCAATATGTGGAGTGGGTTTGTAAGGTATTCTAAAGCTTTTAGTATTTCTAAAGGAAGATCAAATTTCTGTTCAAGCCGTTTTTCCAACAATGAAAATAATTTGCTACGAAAATCAACCCCTTCTGAACTTTCTCTCAGCTCTGAAGTTCTGTGATGACATGACTCAATGCTATTTTCAATTATCTCCCTTTGACAATGAAGCACAGCATCGTCCTTTATATCAAGGTTTTGACAAAAGCCTTCATGCTTTCACGCTGCAGTTGCAATTCTGATGTTTTATTTTGCTCCTAATTTTTTAATAGTCTCTTCCACTGAGCCTATCTCAAAATGAAATGAATCTAAGTTAGATTCAAACGAATCAAAATGAGACTTTAAAGCCTTTCTTTTTTTTTTTTCTGAAGAAATGTAGCATCAAGAGAAATCTTTGAACACAAAGGAATCCCCAGGGAAGAAGATAATTTTGGCAATGGATTGGGCCATGTTCAGAGGACAAAGCCTTGGGGACGTGACAATGCACTGCTTCAGTCTCTGCTGATAGACATTGTGGAAATATCTGAAGCAAATGCCAATATTCAGAAACAAGAATTACCACCTTTTTTACCAAGAAGGCCTCCAAATAAGGTAGATCAGGAGTTTCTGTCTCTGATTCTAAATTCCAGTTGAGTAAGTCATATGTTGAGCCCTCAGCTAACCTGGCGAGAGGTCATTCTGGGGAGAAATTCAAAATACCTATATTTTACCTTAAATCGTTGTTACTGCAGCCTGCAAATACTTGAAAAGTGTTTACAAAGATGATGCAGCAGACCTATTCCCAGTAGTGACGGACCATGAAAAAAAGAGGGGCAACAGCCACAGACTGGGAGCTTCAGTTTGAATGTTAAGAAAATCTTTACCAGGAGGCTGGTGCAGCAATGGGAGAGTGCTCCAGTGGGTAAAAGCATCCCAGACATTGAAGGTTTCCAAAAGCTGACCTGCTATTTGGAAACAGTCCTGTTTAGAGGGAGAAGCTGAACTGGAGACACCCAGTGGTCCTTTGCAATCAAACTTTCCATACTTCTACAACATCTGACAGTAACAGCCTAAGAGAGCTCAACATAAAATAACAGAGAAAATGCTATGCCTAGGCATTACCAGAAGACTGCATGAAGACATATGGGCCCTACCTGTTGTAGAAACAAGAGGCCAGTCCAAGTGGAAGTTTGAATCTCAAGCTGGTTAGAGAAAGGCCATCTCTAAAGTAATACACCAGAGCAAATTAGGGATCAGCAATGTTTCCCAGGAAAATAGCATTCTGTAATTCAAGCATTTCTGTTGGGCAGCAAATTTAAGAGCAGGGTGTAACCTGCTATGACTCTTGTGCAAATAAATGCATAAATAACCCATGTTTGGTCTGTGAAGTGATGTCAAAATTTTCCTGGCATTGAGAAGCAGAGCCAGGAGAATCCCAGAAGGTTGTGGAGGTGATGGAGTACACGAGCTGGTCTGCCATTCTGCCTACCACCTCTGACGGACATGAACACCAGATCCCAAACATGGACCACTAATTAGGAGCTGGGTTTTGTCTCTTTTTCCTTTACTGGGCTAGCTTCCTGATACCAGGTAATTATCTCTGGGTAACAGAGGGAAGTCAATGTGCAAGTCTGGAGACTTCCACAGCTATGTCTTGTCGGAGTTGACCGAAGACAAGCCCATTCTATAATGTTCAGCAAGTCTCCTTTTATTATCAGAACGCTACGTGTTTTATAGCCCGTTAAGTTCCACATACGTTTTCACAAACTACGAAGCTACTTACCATTGGCTAATTGCACTAATCATACATTGACTTCTCAGTCTCAGTGGTTCGCTCTTATCTCGGGTCAGGTTCACTTCCTCGGCGTAACGTCCTGTTCTTCCCAGCCGGCATCCATCTTCTTTAATTGATGTTTATTACTCTTCCACGCAGACACATTCCTTTCTTATCTTCCCTAGCAACGCAGCTGAAATCGGCCTAGCTAATATTATAGTCCTGACACTCTCCACAATGTCTCCATTGCTTTTTCTGCTGAGCACATATGAAAGACTTGCTCGGCCACCCAGTCTGTGCCATGGTCCTCACCTGCTTTTCATGTCACTGGGAACTGCTATCAGAAATTACTTCCAGCTGCTGCACAGTTCATGCATGATGCTGGTGGCATCTTATTGTGTCATGCGTGGTGATAGTGACACATGTGGTAGATGGCAACAGTGTCAGGTACACCCAGCCATGCCAGCACTTCGCAGCATCTCTCTTTCAGGTGCTGAGACAAGCATTGTCATGGGCAGAGACAAGGTGTTTCTGAGAGCTCTTGAGGTGCTTTGCGGTAAAGATGGCCTGTTATGAAATGTGAAACCCTGCAGGACTTGGGATTTCTCACCAAAAATGTTAGTTGTCCAAACAGGCCTTCTCAGGAGTCTCGTGCCTGTGCTCTGTGCACACACAGGGTGCCCTTGTTCCTGAACCCTCGTTCCTCTCCTCGCTCAGTTCCGGGTTTAGGGTGTCCCTGTCTTTGTGAGCACTTTTATTGCCTTCATAATTGTCACCCTGAGATACGGATGAACAGCAGACAGACAATTGCATTGCTGTATTCTGAGAGCTGACAGCATCTAGTGCCTCCCAGCTCAGGAGAACTTCATCATCACTGCAGGAGCAAGGTTAAAATCCTCTGCTAAAGGGTGGGTAGCCATGCCTTACACAAGGAAACCATCTCCATTATCCTTTTCAGGAAAAACGGCCTGAAATTCCTTCCTTCCTTGTTTATTCTCCTGAAAGAGCTTTGTTCTGCAAGAAACCTTAAAATGATTGGCTACTGACAAATTCTTCAGCAGAAAAATCTGACTTTTATAATAAAATCCCAGCAGTTATGGAAATGGACTGTTTTCAGTGACAAAGTGATGATAAGGACAATAAAAATAATTTTGGCAATAATTATCACATTGAGGCTTGCGGCATTATGATTTAAAAAAATATATTAAAAAAATAAAAATGTCTGTGAAATGGTCACCTGAAAAACATTTAATGTCCTCTGGTTGTCTATTTAGGGTCTATAACACCCAGTGAAGTAGTTGTAGTCCATTTAGTAGCAAAATCATCACAACACATCAAGAGGGAGCAGAAATAATTGAGGTCTGGAGGCGCTGAAAGCAAGGAATGATTAAAAGAGATACTTATGCATAACGACTTAGACAGAACATAATAAGTTTCTTGGAGGGTATATATAACAAAAAGATGGGATTTATTTAGCGTTGCACACTGAGGCATAATTAGAAGTAATAGGATTAAATGTATGCACTGAAAAATAATCTGATTATCAGGAATCATTTGCAGCTGGGAAAAAGAAGTTGTATCTGCAAAGGGTTAATTGGTGTTTACAAGCTGCTCCCTCCAGGCATCCTCCTGCCTCAGTGCCTCTAGGGCTGGAGCACTTCCAGCAGGTAGTCATAACCCTTGTATGGTGGATCCTTTTGGGTAGAGGTGTTCAAGAAGGATCCCTCTTTGCCAGTATAGTTTAAATTAGTCTGTTTCAGGAATATAATTGTTTCAGTGCACAGAAGATGCTGATTTAGTCAGCCTCTTCCTCCACAAGTCCTTCAGAGACCACAGCTTCATCAGAAGGGGATGTCCCAGGAGTGGAGTTGGGCAAAGGAAGAGGAGAGGCACAGACCTCCCTCAGGACAACCAGGGCAGAGTACTGGTGAAGCTGCAGAGTTTGGTGGAAGGGAGAGTACCCAGTAACATCAATCCATAACTCAAGGGACATGGTATGTTTCTGTTAGGAGGTGAATTAAAGCTGTTTCTTTTATTGAAAGACCTTGTGGAAGAGGGTAAGACAGTTGAAATGAAATGTAGTGGTCTCATTAAAGTGCTGAGTGATTTTCATTCACCTAAGAATTATGTTCTTACTGAAAGACACGATTATTTCCAAGACCACAGGCAACATCCAGATGAAGAGGTGTCTGAATCTATAACAAGCCTGAAAGGCTTCACTTCCAAGCGCAGGTCCAGCTTGACTGCACAACAATAGCTAATTATTCAGTGTGTGTGTGCATGCATTAGTAGTGAAAAACACAACAAATGGCCCAGAGCAGCCAAAAGGAAAGAAAAATGGCCATTTTGTGTAAGCAGGAAAAGAACGTGTCCCTCTTAGTTTTGTATATCAGATCTTAAGGTTGTATCCACACTGAGTAGTCAGGATGCATCCTGCAACTCTCACACATTGATGGTCTGAAGGTCCAAACTGTGAACCTCTGTGGACTACATTAACCTCTTCTTGCTGTTTGGAGACAAGCAAGGAAGAGGAGGAGGGATGATTTACTCTAAAACTCTCATCCTGAGATGTCCACACTGAGATGTCACATCTGAACCTGTGAACCTGGAAGAGCTCCTGATCCCACCAGCCGGGGACAGCCATGGGGGATTCTCTTTCTGAGGAGCTTGACATGAGCTCCACAGGCTTCACGTGACAGAGTGACCTGGACTGACGGTCTGAGAACAGTACCCTGTGTCCCCTGGGTCCCTGGTACATTCATTGCCAGGGGACCTGCCTCTCATAACTGGAATCACCAAATCTTTCATTACCTCCTGCCCTTGTGACCACAGCTGAGTGGTGTTCATGAAACAGCTGCAGCTCTACTCCAGAATTTGTAGTTTGCAGCATGTGCCTTCTGCTAGGCTGTTATAGTCCATTCTAAATCCTCTGCCAGCAGAGTCTCCACTGTCTGTACTTGAACTAACTCTCTTGGTGATGTCTTTCCTTACCAGACGGGGAAAAAAACCACCCAAGGTCATCTGTCTTCCATAATCACATCACCTCCCTGTCCTCCTCCTAATAAGCCAAGCAGACTGAGCTCTGAAATCACTCTGAGTATGGCATTTTCTTTAGTCTTTGAATCACTGTGTTTCCTACAACCTTCTCTGTCTTTTTGTAGACTTTTAGAAGGTCAGAATTGGAACTGAGGTGCATGGCGAGACCCTTTCTTTCACTAGTGGAAGGGGAGATGCACAAGAGATGTTCTGACACTTTTGTTGCAACAGGAATGTACTAATAGTAATAGCATCAATGACCTGCATAATTTGAATTATTGTGCATTTTCAGCTTACAGATTTCAACAGGAACTATGTAAGAAGGATGTCTGGAAGAATGTCCACTGAAGAATATTTTTATGCTTAGGAATAAACAGGTACAAGTGTTTGCTGCTCAGAGGTGGATATGACTCCAGCAGGCAGCCTTACTGTAAGGAACAAGCAACAGTAATAAAAGAATGAATAGGAAAAAAATTAAATTCACCACACCAAGACCACTTCTTGCCTACAGTACAACTGAGAGGCCACTGAGTTACTGCTCCCACAGAAGCCACATCAGAGTTTCATAGTCATGAATGACGCCTAAGTAAAAGACAGTTACCTATTTTTGTTATCTTTCAATCTCACATATTTCTCTATGGTGAGGATGTCCCATATTTTATTGAATCAATATCCCAGAGTGGGGAGTATAGATTTTGCTGGCTTTAAGCAATAAGAGTCTAGAAGCAATCAGAAGAAAACAAACAGGGGGATTTACCTTCTCATGTGGGTATTAATTTTTGACTTGTAGCAACATGTTAGATACTTTCTGTTGAATGTTATGAGTAATATTTTTTGATCTATTGTTTCACCTTCTCTAAGGCATTTTTTACTTCACAACAATCTTCTTTTGATATTTTAGAGGTCCTCCTGGCAGATTTCTCAGATGAATCCTACCTTTGCCTAACTATTCCCTTTTGAGACCCCCCAAAAAATAAAAAAAAGAAAAAGAAAACCAAACTTTCTGGGGTGAAATACCATAATGAGAATTTGGGGCTAATATTTAATTAATTGGCACACTGGAGAGAAAATCTTCTGTGTTATGCCCCAATATTAGTATTGTCATACACCAGGATATAAAATTGCACTTTCAGTCTCTCTGTCTTTTGTTTTTAACACTGGATGAGTGTTTGTGACAATTTTACTCCCCCTTCTAATACAATTAGCCTATTTTGCTACCAGTGTCACATGTTGCCAAAGAGAACCCTTGCTAGCCAGCTTCCAAGGACAGATAAGTAATGTAAGAAGTTAGTTATATTCTGAGTGCCGCTAGTATATTTTTGCATGAACAGAGAAGCCCATATAAACAAATTCTGGGGCCCCTATGACCACTTCTTCCAGGAATTACACTTCAACAACCGTGGCCACCTCCTGAAGAACATCATCTGAATTTTCCACAAAATCTTCCACCACCCAACACACTCTCCAATACCAATTGCCCCTAAACCAAGCCTATAAAATGAATGACACTATGACACTACAGATCATGTCTTTTCAATACTGAACATTTGCTCCTACATAAAACCAAAACAAACAAAAAAAAGAATGAGGAAGAATCAATGTAAGAGTGCCATCTGGTGATATCTGCCATAACCTTTTATCATAGCTTCTTCTCTGCAGTGCAGAATGGAAAAATTCAGGGATGAGATCCATGACACTACAGGAATTTTACAGAACTGATCCATTTTCTCCCCCAAAATGGTCAATGTATGTAGGTAGCTCAAAATTGGTAGCTGAGGGCTAAATTCTTTAAAAACCCAGCCCCAAATGTGTAAACACAGGTACAAAGTGCCTGTATAATATTCATGGCCACGCATGCAAATTGAGCAATTGTCCTTGCTAATTGCTAATTAGGTACATTGGACATGGAATTGGGATAACTGTGCACACAAATTAAGCCTGCACTTCTGTGCTGAAGTGATCTGAAAAGCTGTCTTTTCATTTTTTACCCTAATTTATTTCGATATTAACATCTTGTATTTATGCGAACGCCTGCCATGCTTGAATGTTTTGAAATGCAATCATGACAATTTGGACATCACCTAATGTCATACTCTGACACAGAAATGGCACTTCTTCTCCAAAAGAGGGTAATTTCTATCATGGTCCAATGTAATCCAGTTTTCTACTGGGAATCTATTCTGCTTAAGAGAAGTCCAGGATATATTTCAGGGGGAAGTTACTTGGAGTTGTCTATTGTTTGCACATAGTTTCACATTATCCCCAGCTGTAGAGACAGCACAAAACAAGACTGACATTTGAAGAGGTTTTGAGTGGGGCTTTGGCTCTGCTTGCTGACCTTGAACTTCACTGAAGCAGATAAGGTTTGAGAGACCTAGTGACTATTCTCCTGGAAACTGACTGGTACCCATAATGACCAGTCTCACTTTTCGAGGGTAAATAATAAAACTCTGCAAGAAATCTGGGAAAATTAAATCGGGTTCAATTAACTAATTTTTTGGGGTAACAGCTTTTGTCCCTTGCATATTTCTGCTCTTAAAGAAAGATGGCATAGAGCACACAGAGCTATGCCATGCTCCCTGGCATGGTTTTGATGTGGGCCAATTAGGACTGGTACAAATCAATTGTAGTCTTGGTTTGGGAGTAGAAATCATCCAAGGACTGTTCCCAAGTGGCTTTCAGCATCCAACCACTCTCTGTTCAGGAGAGCAGGAGCTCAGAGACTGGGTATATACTGGGACACTTGCAATGTCCAGGGCATCTGGAGCCACAGTTGATGAGGTGCTCTGCTGGGAACCCAGGTCAGGTTGTTGCCTTCTTGCCCAAAGAATCTAAGGCTTTGGGCAGAACATTTAAAATATCACAGCTCTTAAAGTAGAGAGGGATTAAAGGTGCCAGAGGAGCAGCTTACAGTCTCTAGACAGTCAATAAGTAAAAGAACTTGAATCAAACTGCCAAATAGTCCCATGGCAAGCTGAGGAACAACCTCCCATGACCCATGAATGACTAGGCATGGATGTACACCTGATCTGCCATACTAGAGCCCCACTACCCAAATCGGGGATAATGTGTGACCAGCCCCAATGCAGAAGGCAATACTCACCTGAAAATCAGCCTCTCCAAGAATGTGGTTCACTCATTCCAAAATACAGCCTGTAGACAAGGAGATGGTTTAGCAAGGCTTAGCACACCTCCCTTGTGCTGCACACTCATCCTTCTGGCTCCAGTAGACAAGTTATGCCTCTTCCTTGCTGCACTGTCATATTCAGGACTGCAAAAAGGTTTGATGGAGAAGTGTGACATAACCCTTTTTATCTGTGTCCTGATGGATTTTTAGGTACCTCAGTGACTTTGTGCACTGCAGCAATCTCTGCTAGTCTCCTCCAAACCCCATGAAGTTCATTGCTACCAGATGGAAGTCCTCGCAGGTGGCTGCTCACCCCCCTTAGCAGTCTGTGGTGGGCTGCAAGCTCCAGCATGGTCCTGCCACCTTCACCCCTTCTGCTGGGTGCAAGTTTCTTCCCCAGACCAAGCTTTTCCTGGGTTTGGAAACAAGCTTCTTACCAGGGATTTCTAACAGACACTGCTTTTCTGCTCAAAGGAGCATAGTGTATAAACCAAGAACAGCCAGCACTGGGGTGCTGATGCTGCAGCAAAACATCCCACCCCGACGATTTTGTGTGGCTTCATCTCTAACACACCAACTTCAGTCATTCCCTGTCAGTATCACTCTCCTCCCATTTACCACACATGATTTTGACAGAGATCTTAGCTATTATCTCTGGGCATTTTCCTCTGGACTAATTTTGCCTTTCTATCACTAAGTTTTGTTAATGATTATAAAAAACACTGTATACTGGCTGAAATAGATTTCTGTCATTTTGGAAAATTTAGGACACAGGGATTTGCAAAAATATTACCTCAATTTAAGCCCATCATTTTCTCCTCCTGGAATTGCTCAACTGGAATAAATATCATTACCCAGACCAGGGAGACTGGCTGAGCGAGCAGATTGCAGCACTCGTACCTGGAGTGGAAGAAATGTGGCTAAAAATCCTACTTCTGTGACAGGAACTGTGAAAAATTGAACTAGCATTCCCAGAGGTCCAGTGAGGACCCTGAAGAGTGGCTAGCTAAAAGTCAACCTTTTTTCCTTTCAGTTCAAGAAAAAATTTCACGGTTGGCCTGAGAAATGGCACAGATGAAACTTTCAGCGAAACAGATTATTTTCAAGGGGAAAGCAAAACAAAACAAAACAAAAACACCCAACAAAAACACTAGTGACATCCTAGCCCCACTGAAAAAAGTTCTGTGTTAGCTTGAATACAAATAGTTTTGCCAGTTCATGCAATAGTGCTTGGACAGCACTGTGTAGAGACACAAACTCATTTTTCCTAAGAATAAAGCTTTTTATATAAAGAGGGGGAGGGAGCAAACAACTTGGTCAGAGGATAAATTGGAGTACAAAGAGGAAGGGGGAAAAAACCCTATCATCTCATCAGTTTCTGATAAAGTTGTACAAAAGGCATCACCACCATTATGGGTGACAGCAAAGGCACATGCCAGCTAAGTCCAGCAAATGTGCACGTATAAAATGAACAAAGATTTGATCTAGGAAAAAAAATAAGCAATTTGTGGCACGAATATAATGCTAATATAATCATCGTGCAAAAGGTTGTACAGAAGGTAGGTAGGAGCTGATGCCAGTATATGCATAAAGCATGGAGTGGAGTGTGTGTTCAAACACAGGTGGGAAACAAGAGGAGCTCAGGAAATCAGTTGCCACAAGGGTCTTCAGCAGGAAAAAGTTTTGAAAGTGCTGACATGAAAGGCTAAGTAACCCCTCCAGAGTGAGAAGGAGGTTGGCAGGGAAAAATGTCACAGGCTATTAGCCTCTGGAGAGCAGAGAGAGAAAAGAGTCATTGGCATTTGTATTACAGGAAAGGGTCAATAGGAACAAGCTGAAAATGCAGTGTCTCCACTGCGTCCCTGATTTTCAATCAGCAGTAGAGTTATGAAATTTTAGTTCCTACATTCTCCTAGTGAAGGTTTTGGTCTCTTCTGAAGACTGGGACAGAGAGGTCAAGGATGAAGTAGTCATCTTGTGAAAAAATGTTCTCTGAGTAAAAACTGTTTTTACCTAGGTTTTACAGACTGTTTTATATGAGTTCATTCTGGTGGGTATAGGATGACCTCAGCCTAAGAGCTTATGGGAGAGCATCTGGTATGCAACATAATGCACATTACTTTTGGCGTTGGCATAAGAAGGATCCCTGAGCTTTGATCTGCTTTGCACACATGGCTCAGAAATTGTAGAGACATACTGACAGATTTCACATATTTTTACATTTACTGCATTAACAAACTTAGTGCCACTTGTTATTTCTTGGTCTACAGAAAGTTTACTCCCTGACAGAGGAAGCTTTGTTTGAAACACAGAGAGAAAGAGTCTAGGAGAAATAACTTTGTGGAATAATCTTCTCTTGGTATAGGCTGTAACTGTTTACAGCCATATCCATCTGCCTCAGACCATCATTTTTCTTCATGGACTCCAGCACAGGACTGTGTGAGTGATAGAAAGATGTGCAGTTGGAGGGGTGGGAGCTTCCTTTTTTATTGTAATAAGCTCCTCTAAAGTGTCTCGGTAACTTGTACATAAATGTGATGTATTTCCTGGGATACTGTCTTATGCACTGAAAATCATCTTCAGTTTGGTGAGGCCTTGCTAATTCTTCTCTGAGCAGATGTGGTGATGTTTGAAGCCCTGGCTGTACATCACTGCTTTGGGTACTTTTTTTCAGAGTTGTGGATTTTATGAAGCATGTAAATGGGCTTTTTGTAATAAATAAGTTGCAGAATACCATTTTCATACATCACTTTAGTATAGGGATCTGCTAGGAAAGCATTCCCTGGGCGGGTAGTAGCTGTTGGATCTGTCCTGGAAGAGTGAGAAACCAAGTCTTTGGACCAGGGAATGTACGGGTTCTCATGTACAAGCTGCAAGCACAACGTGTAGCTGATGGAGTGAGATGTCATGATGAATGCAGTCTGAAAGTACAGCAACCACAGTCTGGAAACTCAGCATTAAGTTTCTCAATCCCATGCTTGGTCTTACAGCTGGCACCTGACTACATAACTTGACATGGTCCAGGTTGGGAAAAAAAGGACAAGAAATAACCCCAATTTTGGTCTGGTATCTCACAACATGCCAAACATTACTTTGCCTCCTGCCTGTGACATCAGGGACTATCCCTGAGGATCTTCCAGTCCTCTTCTTTTCTCTGGTACCTATCCACCTGACTGTAACAGCTACAGAAACCTGAAGATATTCTTTTGCATTGGAATCCCAAAGGGATTATTGAAAGATCATAGCTCATATCTCATTCATATAATGGAAGGCTCACGTTGGCATCTATAGCTACAAAATAGTCAAACTGGAACAACCTGCTGCCATAATTTTTATTTGCAAAACTCCACAGTCATCAGTTGGTCTCAGAATAACTTACAGGCTTTTCACTCTTTGAATTATTTTATAGAGGATATTCTTTCCTGCCAGAAATCTCAGTAGGAAGAAAGGACCAAGAGTCAGAGCATGATCTACTGGGTGATAAAAGAGAGGAGAAATTTAAAACTTACAAATTTTTTGCTATGGTTGTTACACTTAAAGCCCTGTTGTAGGACAAAGGGAACATGCAACACATTTGGAGTTAATACACTGTTAGTATAATTAATGTTTTGACAGCTTAATAGTCCAAATTATCTAATAATTACAAAATAACCTCGTCAATAATATGGTCAAAATCATTATATATAAAAGTGCTGAAATGAAATATGCCTCTTTTCTCTGGTGTTGTGCTCACCCTCACTGAGTCCCTCTGGGCTGGCAGCTTCTGCCTTCCCCGAGGCCAATGGAGGGGCTGTGGCACAGCAGCAGTGTCCTGAGTCCTTTGCTGGGGTGAGTCTGATATTCATGGTGGGGTTTCTTTCTTCTCCAAGATAGGTTCTTTTAATACACTTCCCATCACACTCTGCTTCTTCATCATTGCATCACAGCTAAAATTTGAAAGCTGTGAAACAGCCCCGCTTAGCAGAAAGGACTCCAGTCCCTTAGGCACTGGCTGCCTACAGTTGTTACGTCTTTCATACGCATGGTATTGCCAGAAGTCGTGTCATACACGGCATTTCCATGAGTTATGCAACAGTCACAACTGTTATCACAGTTAAAATATACATCTCAAATACTGTGTTCAGTTTTGGGCCCTCACTCCAAGAAGGACCTGGAGGTGCTGGAGCGTGTCCAGAGAAGGGCACCGGAGCTGGGGAAGGGTCTGGAGCACAAGTGTGCTGAGTTCCCGGCTGAGGGAACTGGGGGTGCTGAGCCTGGGGAAAAGGAGGCTGAGGGGAGACCTTCTGGCTCTGTCCAACTCCCTGAAAGTACAGGTCACAGCAATCCCTGGAATCTTTTCTGTAGCTAGATCCTACTATTTCAGCTCTTCTTAGGACTTCAGAAAAAGCATAAGAATAAGAATAGACCCAGAACTAACATTTGGGGAAAATCTATCCTCAGCAAAGAAAATTAAACCGAAGAAGCTCATTAAAAAATCTGCAGATGCATTTTCTGCTATAGACAACTCATCACATGGATCGTGATATTTTCCTAAAACCTGGAAGTACTGCTTGGAAGAGTTGCTTTTGTATACACAAGGCAAGTTTCGTTGACACACCTCGTGGTTTTCAGCAATTTTGGGTCTTCTCTTTGACTATGTGAAACCTGACAACCTTTAGAAGACCTATGAATGAACAAGATACAAGGCTTAAGGTTATATTTCTTGAAAGCACTGTGGTCTGTATCATCTCAGGCACCTTGAAGGAAGTGTCCTTGACTATATTTGACATATAATGGTTTTACCTGCTAACCTGTTTAAGATTCAGAGCACCCATGACCAGGTATTTAGGGTACACCTAAGGGTATGGGAAGGTCAAATCCTTAAAGGTAAGGTTACATTGTAGTGCCTTGTATCTGTCACCAAATGACAAGATAAAAACTCATTTGAGATTAACCAGTATAGTCAGGGTTTCATATCCTGTACGGTGTGACAAGGCAGCCCAGAGTCTGATGGGGATTACCTGCTTGCAACTGACCAGATAAAGTGCATTCTCTGTAATACCCTGATACTTAAAGATTGGCAAGGAACCAATTTTATATAATAACCTTTCAGAACAGGCCCTTGATGGAGATGTGAAGATTGTAGATATCCTGACCAACATCTGAGCTGATAGCTCCTTTCACCCCAGCAGAATTACTGCCGAGGTCCTAAGGGCACCAACAGGCTCTGCAGCCACTTTGCCTCTTCCCTGGGGGCTCAGCTGCCCCTGCTGAAGGTCAGCTCTGACTTGATCCAACTTGGGTTAAGACCTGGGAGAAACTTTGTTGGCAGCCTCCCATTTTTGGATCTGGAGCTGCATTGAAGCTATGTTGTAGGGACACCTGTGCTCACTGATCCTGACCTTGCTCTGCTGAGTTCCTGCATTGACCATAGACCTTTCATGTCAGTGGAAACTTTTCTGGCCATTGGCGGGCTTTCAGTTGACCCTGGTTACTGTCACCATACCTGTCCTGCTCCACCTACTCAGGTGCTGTGAGAATGCATCACTTGCCAGGGAGGCTACTGCCCCTGCCTGCCTTGCACCCCTTGGCTGCTGGCTCACCTCCATGTGCACAGCCACCCACTCTTGCAGTGGCTGTTAAGCAGAGGGGCATTTGAAGCTTTTAAGTACTGGTTTCTTGGAGCTCATAAACTCTTTAGCTCAATTGTGCCCCGATTAAATAGCTGCAAACTATGTAATAAACAGATCTCAGTCCAACCTGCTGAAAACTTCCATTTTAGCCTATGCCATGTACAACAGACAATTGGTCCAGGATCATTGTATTCCTCATAAAAAGGATTTATGGATGGTGAGAGTGCTCTAGCTCTGTTTCTGGAAGGTAAGAAGCCATAGGGAATACATGACTTCTCAGGGCCCTTTAAGAGCTGGGCAACCAGACACACTGCTCTGTAAGGAAGTGGTATGCTGGGCACCTTTAGTCCCAGGTGGAGGATTTAAATAGGGATCCAGGTTAGCAGGAGGGGTTGAAAAGGGTAGATCATGGGAGAAGGAGGCGAGAGCCAAAGTCGGCAGTTCAGGATGGGGGAAGGGGTGGAAACTGATTTCCGTTCTGAATAAAAGGCACTGAATGATTTGCATGATCAGAGTAGGAGTAGTGATCTTGCTTGAAGTGTCTTGCTTAAAGTAGATATACATATCTATATATATGTATGGTGCTTGAGCACTGCAAATAAAGCCAGATTAACAGATCGGTCTGGATGTCTGGGTCAGTTTATTTGCCTGGAGCAGATGATAAAACAGCAGCAGGCAGCTGCCCTGCTGAGCTGTTGAATGGGGCAGATTTAATGACTTCGGGCTGTCCAATTCAAAGCTCCCTGAGACAAAAGAAGACAGACAATGTTTCTTGGTAAGGACATGGCTCAGAAATAGCAGAGCTCAGTTCCTGCTCTTGGAAACCTGCATGGATAGAAATACAACTTACTAAAAATGTTATGTGCTGCAGTGGTGACAGGATGGTGCGGGAAGAACAGAATCAGTCCCACAGAGCAATACATCAGCGTCCCGCTGTGCTGAATGGGAATAGATTAGTGTAAGAGATATCTAAGGGCCTCTTAATACATTTCATGAATCATGGAAAGGGGAATTTATATCTTTGGGGGGTCATGAGAGTTTAACAAGGTTTTGGCTGAGGTTCTAATGGCTTATTGCTGAAACGTAACTATTATAATATAAAATGTAAAGGTCTCGGCCAGATGAAGCAGCTGAATTTGGAAGTTTTCTAGAGCCATTGATATGCCTATAAAACCTGCTCTTGTGTGTCCTGGTATGAATCTGGATTCACTCTGTTATAAGTAAATTTGACTCAAAGTCCAATAATAAATTTAAAAGTAATTTATTGAGTAGGAATAGGTGAGCAAAAGCAGCGCTGGGCGGCCGGGGAGTCTCCACTCCACCAACGGCTCACAAATTAGATAGGCACAGCAGTCCCTTTTTATCTTGGCTCTTCTTGGGGGTTGCATCCTCTTTGCTGATAACAAAAATGCTTCAGTTGTCGCCGACGCCCTCCGGAGTCTCTGTTATCGTTATCGTGGCAGGTTTTGGTTGGTATCTTTCACAATCTCTGGGATCTCTTCCTTAGTTGAGATACGAAGTTTCCTTTATTTGCTACTTAGCCTATCATGATGTGCCTGCAAATCCCTTTACTACATGCCTTTTGGGCTTAATCCTTGGTCAACAAACAGGATGTTTGAGCACGATGACAACATTGCATAAGCTTTAGACCTTTAGCTAAATAACAGGGTATACTGATGCTATGGGAACCTACCATCGCTGTTTAATATTTCAAAAATTGTATTGCTTGATTAGCAAATTCCCTTTATGTGCCTATTACAAGTCCACCAAATTTGTTGGGGTTAAGCTGTGTTTGCAGGATGCCACTGTGCTTCTGTAGCTCCTCTCCTGTACAAGCAAGGCTGCAGCCTGGTGAATGAACCATTTCTCATGACCTCCCAGGTTGCACGACATTCACTCCACCACCATTCCTGCACTTTGCAAAGTTTTCCCATTATATGGAAATAAGTTTTGTGCCTTACAGCGAAAGCCTAAGGGCAGAGTAGGGTTCTTGGTCATGAAAATTTCAAATGATGGATTCATGGGACATCAGAGCAGCCTTTCCTTAAAGAGCTTTTTCTTACAAGAAATATTGTCTCTCTAGGCTAAGCACTTTTTTTTTTTTTTTTTTTTTTTTTTTTCCCCCAAAAGAAAGGGAGATTAGATTCTGGTAAGGGGAGTTCTTCCAGATGTGCAGGACTGCACCATGGACATATAAATGTGTATATGCCTCTGTGAAAATTCTAGTGCAGGTACACAGGGTTTTTTTTACATGCCTTTGCTTATGAAGCTACTCACACTGAAGATACTAAGTGTAGGAACTATTATTACAACATCAATCTAAGCACTTGGTCTTCCGAGACAGTGGGCTCCAGATATCCTTTTCCATCCAGATTCAGCTTCCCCTTCCCTGTGGATGCTCAGCAGCCATTTCCAACTCCAAAAAGCAGGGCAGTGTGACCCCCTTTCTTGGCAGTACACACCTTTTCTCCTACACCAGCTCTTATGAACCTCTCTAATTCCATTCTCCCCTGATTTCCACACTGAGATAGTCCTGGACACCAACACAATGATCAGCATTTCTTCTGGGAGCATTGGGGAACAGGACCCTTAACAAATTCCCCCCTGGCATTATTTTCATTACTTTTCAGTTGGCCATGTCTCAAGTGCTTCTGCACATTTCCAAGAGTACTCTGGAGGAAGCCCAGTTCCACCAGCTGCTCCTAAGAGGTGTAGTAGGAAATAAATAACAGACTCTTAAGTGCTGATGAAGAGAAATAGTCATTTTTGTTTCTTCTGAAGATACAGCTCCAGAACAACTCAGATGAATGACTCCAGCAGTGCCTCCTTCCCTCCCTAACTCCCTGTAGGAGAATAAATGATAAGCTCAGATGAGGACCACTGTACTGTAGACATCTGAAGTTAAGTTGTTCCTACACAGTGTCTGCCTTTGTTTTTTAGAGAGTAATTTGAAAATCTTCTCTGGGTGGCTGATGTTGAAAGAGACTGGCATGGCCAAGGGCAGGGGCAGGGGAATTGCTCATGGTTTGGGGCTCGTGGAGAAACCAGGTGGCTGGCAGTTGGAGACTGCCTTATGGGGAAAGCTTCTGGGACCAGGGCTTCATGCAGCCATAAAGAGGAGGAAAAGAAATCAGACAGGACTCAGGAGTCTGCTGGGCATGACAGATGAACATTTCTCAGCTTCTTTAATAGAGGATTCGGGAGGAGGTGGGGTGGGTTGTGGGGTTTTTGGTGGTGGTGGTGGTTTTGCTTTTGAGATTTTTTAATAAAAGCTCTCTTTTTCTGTCTCTGGGCTGAGATAACCTAATCAAATTCTGGCGTGGTGCACAGGGGCAATCGTTGTGGGTTCACTGTATGGGAAAATGAAACTCTATATCCCTGGTGGAGCAGCACAGTATGGCTGACAGCTAACAAGAAATTAATTTTGAATGCTTTTACTGCTTATTTGCTTGCTTGTCATCCTTGCTACTGCTATAGTTTCCTGTTGGTTTAATTTTTCATATTCTTCCAGATCATGATACAATATATGTGATGTTTTGTCTTTTCTTTCCACAAGGCTCAAGTCCTGGATTTGAGGATTTGTTTGTAGCTTCCATCAAGGCAGAAAAAGAAAGTAGGGAGGGTGAAGTCACCAGGAGAGTGTGTTTTGAGATATGCTTGTTGGGGAAAAAACCTCAAATCATGACCTTAGCATATCTTAAAGGTACAGAAAAGAGCACACATACAAAATTAAACTTAAAAATGTTATATAAAAAAAAAATAAACCTTGAAATGAGACTGGGATTCTTCTCTCTGAATTCTAGATGCTGGCAACACTTGAGTAGTCTCTTTGGGAAAAATACCATCTCCTTTCATCTCTGCCAAATGCTGTTATCAATAAATACAGGAGAGACAAGCTGAGATTGTAGTGGATGCTGTAACTGAGCATGTGCAGAGCATCCCAGGAAAGCCTTTTTTTTTTTGATCTTGCTAGGGAAATGGCCAGGGAAAGTCAGTGAAAGGCAATCCCATGCTAGCAGAATTACCACTGACTCATAGCTGACATATCATAGCTTAAAAACACTCACCTGCAGCAACACAAAGCCATGGCAGCACCTCATCACACCTGGCGCAGAGTCCACTTCCCAACTGGAAGATCTCTCACACAGAGATCTTCCAGTTGGGAAGATCCAGCAGCAAATGCAGCCGTCACTGAGGCAGCGATGGGCACTTGCTGCTCCTGCTCTCCTTGTTTTCCAGGATGTTATGGCCCCTCAGCTGAAGCCAAAGTTTTTCAGAGATAAGAAGAAAGAAAAGATATTTCTTTTTCCTTCTCTTGCAAAGTATTGCAGCTTTTTCTCCCATCAATATCAGGATGGTGTGCTTGGATGTGGGGTTGTATTTCCAGGCAAGCACTTTAAAGGAGGATACTTGTGAGTATATGTTCCCAAAGGAGGTAAAACCAGTAAAAATCACAGTTATTAAATTAAGAAGATGAACAATTAGTAGATGAATATAAGCCAAGAAAGCTATTTTTAAGGCAAAATACCTCCTTGGTTTAGGTAATGAGGAAATCCCAGATGTGCACAGGTGTTAGACCAAAACATGTTGGAGCAAGAGGTTAGTGCATGGAAAATTTGCAGGTGCATCTGTGCAGGGCTGGGAGAGGAGATGTGCATGGGGCAGAGAGACACGTGTGTCCTACAGGTGTGTGCCAGGAGCCAGGTAATCCATTTGCAATGAAAAGCAACGGGACCTTAAATCTCATCCAGTCCCAACCCCCCTGCCATCAGCAGGGACACCTTCCACTAGACCAGGTTGCTCAAAGCCTCATCCAACCTGGCCGAGAACACTTCCAGGGAGGAGGCATCCACAACTTCTCTGGGCAACCTGTTCCAGTAGACACAAAGTCCCTCTCACCTCTCAGATATGCTTCCCTCATAGAAGCAGCAGATTTGCCCTGTCTGTCTGCTTGGACTGATCTCCCAGTACTGGATAAAACCACAAGTTTTTCCCTTGATCAGTGAAACTGTCACCTAACACTGAACTTTTTCCTTTCCTTTCTGTTTAGTAAATCCTGAAATGAGCAGCAAGTAGCAAAGGCTAAACCTCTCCAGATGCAGTGAATTCCCCCATACCAAGAGATGCTTCCTGGGCACAGGCCTCCTTGCCCTCCAAAAACAAACCTCAGAGCTTCCTCACACGTTGCAGTGCAGGGAAAGGACATGCATCTCATTGAACCCAGCTAATCTTCATTGCATCCTTTCCTTTCAACTGCCTCAGCTCTACTGAAATATCAGTGCTGCTGAGCTGTGGATAAAGGTCAGGTCATAGGGCTTGTCTGCTTTCATCTGAAGGTCTTTTTGGAGTAGACACTGCAGCTGTCCTTGCTGTACTCACAGCAGAGCAGGTTGCAGGTATCCCCCCCACCCAGGACCTCTCAATGTGAAGTGTGTATGTCCCTGTCCTGCCATTCACGGCCGCCTCTGCTCTTCCCATAGACACTTGGGTTTGGAGACACACCACAGCCAGTATATCCAAGGGTTTTCTCTGCCAATCTCATCCATGTGCTTCAGACAGGAGGTTAGGAGCAGGTGCTGCTCCATGGTGAGAATGGTGAGAAAATGGTTTTGTGCCTTATCCTGGCAACCTCAGGTGCAGTGGGACAGAGGACCCTCAGGGAAGCCTCACATCCCATTGAGGGACAGCATGGCACAGATGCTCTGCAGGGGTTATCCTTCCATTGTTTCACAGATTCCAGATGAAAAAACCCTCTTGGTTTATCAAACTCAGATCTCCTATATAGGATCCAAAGATGCTTCTGTGAAACAAATCTTAAAACCACGCAGGCTTCTTACCTTTTCACTTTTTATTAGAAGGTTATTCCAGAAGCACACATTTCTAACAGTTAGAAAGTTACCCACACAAAAGTCAGGCTGGATTTCATTGTCCCAAGTGATGTAGCTTCCAGGACTTTTCCCATGCAGGAGGTTCCCATTCTCACAAATCTCAACATCAAAAACTTTCTCTAGTATTTACCTTTTTCTTACCTTTCTTAATGTCACCAAAATTGGGAATGAACTTCTTAACAACAGTGTACTCTTAAGAAGGAGGCATTCTTTATTACGGCACTGGATGCACAGTGGGTCGCTCCACCTATCGTGCGTACAGACTTGTATCTATACAAAAGCTTGTATCTATATCAAAACATGCATATTCCTTACTTTTCTGAGAAATTATTAACATATTCATTACATTTCCAAGAACTCATTAATATATGTAAATGTCCTTTTTGCATGTGCACTTCGTGCTTTTCAGGGGTCCTCTGGTGGTCATGAAACTTTTGTCTCTGTGCCCTTTAGTTGAACTTTTCTTCATGGTTAATTCATCTCTTTCCTGTTTACAACACTTCTGTCTCCACAAAACTGGTTTAGTCTCACATCACTGTCTCATCTACCCTATTGCAAAGATTCCATGCCTCAAGTCTCCCGTTCTCTATTTTAGACTACAAACGTGACTAGGCCTAGCTGATATGTAACTATCTTTCAGTGTCACGTTGTTAAAGCAGAAGGGGATGTTCTTCTGGTACAATTGATATTAGACAATTCCTATTTAGTCCCCTGCCTCTATTATACTCACTTGTACATATTCGGAGCAGGACTATTCCTCCAAGCCCTTTTCCTTTGTTCATATTCAGATCTATTTAAGGAACATAGGAAAAAACTGGCATTTCAGCTCCAACATCACTGAGATGATGATGTTGTTCTCTGGTGAGGCCTCCAGTTGTTTGCCAGGAGTATTTTGAGTTACAAACCACATTGTAAAAAGTCAATTTTTTTTTTTCCCTGGGTTGGGAGATCAGCCCACCGTCTTGGTCCTTGTCTGGGAACTGTTTCCTTGCTTTGTCAAAAAATATGCAATCCTTTTTGAGCAAACCTTTGTGCCCCAGGTCCCTGATTTAGCACTTCCCACTCTTGCAGTGCTGGTCTCACTTCTATTGTACAGTCCAGATAGGAAGTGTTGATGCTTTGAAGGCTACTAGAAATAATCAGCTAATTACCTGCCTGTCACATAAAAAAGGGAAAGTATGTGACAAAAATGTGTTCCAAGGAGCAGATGAGAAATCAGACAAGTGCAAGGAGCCTGGACTCTACAAGGATCAATCCAGCAAGTGACAACTGCAAATTAGCTAGCATAGCCCAGAGGCAAAGCCAGTGACAAGCAGAGGGGCCAGACAGAGTCTTGAAAATGATCATTCCTGGTGGCATTTAACCTCAAATCTTTACCGAAGATCACATCCTGGAGTAGCCTTGTTTCCAAAAATTTCTCTGAAATTGCCCATCAGAGGAGCTGCCTGCCTAACCACACTCTTTTTGCCCTTTTAATGCAGAGAGCAGTTTTGCTTGTTTTCCCCTTGGCAGAGAGATCAATAGGAAGGGGCAATTGCCTGAAGACCAAGTTCATTTTCCTTTACTCTTAGCAAGGGAAATATACCAGAGCACAGGCAACAGCTCACCCCCTCTGCAGAGGTCACAAGCACTTTGTCTCTAGCACTGCTTTTCATGTCCATGCTGTGCTTTCTCCCAGAAAACTTTGTGTGTGTGTGAGTGAAATATTTTGCTATTTCTCCCCCGCCCCCTATTCCGTACAGCAAAAGCCAGTAGGGAATAAAAGCCCTTTGTATATGGAAACGTCACACTACGCTGGAAGGGGATCCTCCGGGATAAAAAGTAGCAGAGAAATGTAAATATATTCTTTGGCTGAGCCCTCTGGATTATCATGTGAATTTTCAATTGCATTTCCCTGGCAAAGCTCTGAGCCACGAGGTTCTCTGATTACACTAATTCACATGTAATCTCTCTGACAAACTCTGGTACCAGGGTGGGAGATCCCAGCAGGGCCAGGCTGCTCCCAATTCCTGTTCACCTGCCCGACCTTCGGAGTGGTAACGCTGTGGGGGCAAGGAAGGTGGATGGTAACAGGGAGTGCATGGGCTTCTGCGCTCTGACTATTTTGGGAAAAAAAGGGCAGTTTTTCTGTTTGTTACCGTATGCAATACAAGCTCAAGTTCAAAGCAAATAAACAAAGCTGGCTATTATGTAATTTCCTTTTTCTTAGCATCTGCGTTTTGGGATGCAAATCTCAGGAAGGCTTTGATTACAGAAACTGGGGCACTCGCAGCCTTGACAATACTTTCAGACGTGATCTGAATACAATACACACCAATGTGAGCAGAAACTGAATCCCTGAGGGACTCCTTGCTGGTCCTTCTGGTCTCTCAAGCTCCTTGGGTTATTTCTGGATACAGGACCTGCTGGAAATGGCTGCTTGAGTGATGTTATACCCTTACATTTTAATGAACAGAAGAGTTTAAACCAAAGCTCCTATTCTGCCTCCATAGAGAGTGCTCAGAGCAACTACCTCATCTGAGCTTCCACCCTCAGCAAGATTGACCCAGGGAACACATATATAAAAATGATCTTGTGGCCCTGACCATAAAAAGCAAATATACATCTCTCCTGTTGTCTACCTGACCAACCACACTGGAGTTAGCTTGGGCAAGAATTCAGGAGAGTCCTTCTGGGGACAGAGCCCTATTTTGTCCTATTTAGTGTTTCCTACCTCTGCTCCAGATGTTTGTATCAGCTTGCAAAGTAATTTTACTTACTTTTTACCAGCACCATTTTCCACGTTCCCCTGTAACTGTATAATTAATATACTTTGTCTATCACCTTTATATCCATCATCTGTCATTAAGTTAAGCATGACCTTACACATTGCATGCATTAGCAATCACTGGTCAAGGGGAAATGTATGTCCAACTGTAAGAAGTGACTACAGGAAAACCCAGATTACATGGAGTATCAGAAGGCTGTCTCACACACATTGTTATCCCTGAAAATAAGTGTACCCCATTACCTAAACTACGTAAACTGACTGTCCTCTGGAAATGTCCATCTCTACTGTAGAGATAAATCCAATTTCTAAAGTGAATTTGTGTAGAGAACACTTACACGACCTTAAATTTGCCTTGTTGTGATATCAAGCCATGCATCTAGAGCTGTGGTTAATCTATTTCAGTGTCTGTGGTACCAAAGGAAAGGAAATAAACTACTTTTTATACTGTGATGCCCAATTAGGATAAAAAATCCCTCCCAGCCTGCTTAGAAATCTCTTGGTCCTGAGACCTCTCCTTGAAAAACACTGTTCTTAGTGCAGGCACAAACACCTTTATTTCATCTTTTCTTCTAATTATGTTCCAAAACCAGATGCAAGACTGCCCATAGAGCTTCACTCAAGGAACCTTGCTGATTAGCAGTCACCTCACTAACAATAACTTCCCTGCACTATGTTCTCATCCTGAACACCTTTCCCAAATGCAAGAGTGTGTTTTTCCAACTGTCCATGCAAAGCATGTGTGTTCCTGCAGCTCTATCTTTCCTCCCTGTAGGAATCAAAGCCCATCCCCAGCCTTTCTCATCCATGGGAGTTTATAGACTCAGGCACTGCTTTTTTTGCAGCCTTCACTCTTCTTTTTCACAGTGCCTTCATTTTGTTCTCATACCTTCTGGAGTCCTTTCCCACGTTCTGTCATTTTAACTGGCACCTGCTTGAAGTTTTGCTGCTGCTTCTTCATCGCCACATCTCTTGCCCACTTTGGCTCCCAGCATCTCCTTGTCAGCTGTGCCTTTGCAGCACAAAATAACCCAGCTAGCTCTGTTGGCAAGACTGTCAAGGGCTCTCAATTTCAGCTCTGCTTTTGAGACACAGCAAACTGTCTTCCTATCAGGGAGATATACATTTCTCCTGTGGAGTTCCTGTTATCCCCTTCGCAGTGAATCAGGGAGGAATACCACAGCTCGTTTATATTCATGTTCAAATTTATCTTGCAAAAGCTTTCCTGTGTAGCAAAAGCTGTGTCTCCCTCACCTGTAAGACACCTTTGTTCCTCTCACCAAGGATCAGAAATATGTGGAGCCAAACAGGAAAAAGATGTTTGCTTGGTTGTTTATTTACACATTCCCCTCAGTATTTGCAGTTTCTGGGATGAATTGCCAACAATTCATGAATTTCACAACAACCTGAAAGCAAGGAGGCTGTTGTGGGCATTAGAGCCCACTGTATTTGTTGGCTTCTTTCATTTTCCTTTAACAAAAAGGAAAATGCCCCCCAAGAGTGCAGGTTGCAGCCAAGCTGTGCCCATTCCACTTCCCTAGCCGTGGGAGTGGTGACTGTGTAGAAAGCCCCAGCACATGCCACCACCACCTTGGCAATGCTCCCCCTTCCCAGGCTCCTGCTCTGATCCAGGAGGTGGCTGAGTATGGAGGTGGCTGAGCATGGAGGTGGCTGTTGGGAAGTATCCCTTGGAAGGAGGGGAAATGCTGAGTGGTGGGAGGGAAGAGGGCAGCTTGTTGAGGGGAAGAAGAGATGGGAAATGCTGATACCTTGCCCTTCATTAAGGACTGGTGGGTCCAGGTGTTGCTGTGTGCATGGAAGCTTGCTAAAAATGTTGAGTAGAGTCAAATTAAAAAGAAGAAAGAAAGATCCCAAGGAGCTGAAGGAGGGAGGATTGAGGAAGCCAGCCCAGGCATACCAATGGGCTTTACCAGAGCAGGGGAAGAAGCACCCACCAAGAAATGGGAGGACTGGAGAAGAAAAGAAAGGAAGAAGAGGTGTCCTGTCACATGTGCTCCATGTCCACTGGGGTTGACCTGGGTCCAGGGATAGAACAGAATACATGTGAAGGATGAAGCACTGCTCCATGTGTGCTCCAGGAGACGGTAGTAGAAGGCCTTTGAGATGTTCCTCAAAACCATGCTGCAGCACACCAGGGATGAAACCAGTGGCTCTCCCACTGCTCTATTTCCAAGGGTGGCCTTGGCCCCACAAAGGTGTTCTGTGAATGCTTCAGTCTCCTCTTCCCTGTCCCTTTCAGCTAATCAGGGGCTCTTCTTGGGGCTCAGAGGAGTAATGTCCTGCAGCTCACAGCCCTTGTTCCCATGGGAAGCAAAAGTGTGTGGGATACAGGGAGTCCTCTCCCCTCTACTCAAGCTACATGGAGAACTTTCCTGCATCCTGAGCATGTGATACCACATATAAGTTAAATGTTTTAAAAAGATAAAATAAAATAAAAATTAGAGGTTAGAAATTCACAATAACCAAAGGTGATTATTTCATGACAGCCTGGATTGTGGTTGTATTTAACAATGATTTACTTGATATGACAACAATTCTAACATTAGTATTACAAATCAAGAACTCTGTAAACCTCTGAGCTTGAGTACCAAAGCCTTCGTAAGAAAACCAATGGAAGGGCAGTATCTGTTGATCCCATTTGATTTGCCAACCCAAGCCAAATGACAGCCTCTGGGCTTCCAGTCAGTTATCCACCCAGGTCAAAGAGGTCACTCTCCTTTCAAAGATGATGATGGTGGTAGAGGTGCCTCTGGTCATTCCATCTCCAAGCTAAGGAGACCTGAAAATTCTTCCAGTGCTCCTGGGGCTCTGAAACTGTTATGAAGCAACCATGAGGGAAGAGTTAATTAGAAGTGCACACACTACGAGCAGCCTCACAGTCTTGTTGCTTTGCTATTCTCTGTCTTCTTTGTTGTTCTGACACCAGTCTGCTGCCATGCATCTTTATTTAAAATGGAAGTGTTTGGAAAAAGACTGGGTTTTGCAATGTCTATTGAGTCCTTAACATATTTTCTTGTGTCCTAAAGTGAATAACCATAATAATGAAAAGAACTCCTTGTTACAAAGCATGTGAGTAATAAAAGCCTCATGCTGCTTGAATAAATCACTAGGAAGCTGTAATATGGATCTATGACATGCATGGTTTTGACTATTACAAAATGCCACCACACTGTGATGCATAAGAACTATGTGCATGGAAGGCAGATCAGAGACGAGCATCCATCCCCATGCTTACTCACAGAAGGAGAAGCAGAGACAAGACTGATGGCTGACTGCCATCTCTGGGACAGGGAGCACACTGAGATCATGACAGAGTGTGAAGGATGCACAGAAGATCCTGGGTAGACTCACACCCACTACATTAATGGAATTAAGAGTGAGACAGAGGGTCTGAACCAGTTCTCTGAGGCTCAATTTAAAATCCATGGAAGAAAACAGGTTCCTCCATGTGGGAATTTGTGTGAGCTGGCTGAGAATGGGATAAATCACCTTCTGCTTTTGTGTACAGGAAACCAAATGTGGTTTTGGACAAAGCTATCTAACTTTAGTGCCCAAACGGGGGCAAACACAATCCCCCACCTGAGCCCATGCAGACATTGCAAGGCCATCAGGCTTTCAGTCACTCTTACAGAACCCGCTGGGGGGGCGTTCTAACATCGTCCATGTTAGATGTGCCTCTGTACCTGGCTGGATGTGTCACCTTTCTCACTTTTTTTGTGGTTTCAGAACCAGCTGCCATTAATCAGGAGAGCCAGGAACATCACTGCCACCTCTGAGGTGAGCTTACTTACCTGCCTGTACTCCATGTATTCCCATGTGCCCATTGATATGACTACTAAATTAAAGAACAGGGTTCTTACAGCTCTTCCAGATTTCTCCATCAGGTATACTTGTGGTTGTCTCTCTTACTTTAGAATAAGGGAAAATATCACCAAAAGAGTCTGTAATGTGAATGTTTTGGTTATAACTCTGGATGTGTGTATGCATGAGCATGTGTGTCTTGAGATATTGAACCAGACACAAGATGGCAACTGGTGCCACCTTCAGCCCAGCCGAAGATGTTCACCTCGCAGCATGGAGCAAAGAATGACACCAAAATAGCAGCTACACAACTGCCAGAGACATGGGGAAGGACAGCTCGATTGCCCAGCTTGTCCTGTTCCTTGGGGCTGCTCCCAGCATTCAGTGGAGGGTTACCTACAGTCTGGAGATAAGGTACAGTCTTGGAGTTTTCTTCCCCGCTGACAGTAATTCCCACTGCAGAGAGCTTAAAAAAAAAAAAAAGTAGGTGAAGGAAAATAGGAATTAATGGAGATCCCTCTAAAGACAAGAGTTTTACTCAGAGTTGGGCTGCTAATTGAACTGGACTGTTTTCAGAAGTACTTAAAACACAGATTCGGTATTTGAAATATGGAGTGAGTTCCTATCAGCACATGAATCCTGGGCACTGGAGTCTAGTGAGACCAACTTTAAGAAATGAGAGCGAAATGAAGCTGCACCTAGAAGGACTCCAGACATGCTGTACAGAGAGACTCGGAGCACAAATGCTGGATTTGCAGGCAGAAGACCTTGATGAAGCATGTTGATAATAGAAACAAGAAAAGAGTGTGATAAGGAGAAGCTGAGAAGGGATGAAAATGAGACAGCAAAAGTAAGGCTTTTGTTATTTTCTCACTGAACAAAAACTAGAGGAAGTGAGAAAATTCGGTGAGGAACAATAACAAAGTCATTAGACAAGCTAATATATATAACTGATGAACCATGTAGCTCCAGCCAGGAGGAGGCAGGAGATGGATTCAAAACAAAAAAGCAGAAATAGGGGAATAAAGAGTTACACTAGAGTGCAAAATTCTGGCATCCATCTGTAATATTGGAAACAGAAAAGTATCCCTATTTAAAGACAAGAAAATTGTTGGGCATGTCTTTTCACCTTTAAGGTAAAAGTGGTTTGGAGAAGCAAGCTAACTCCAGGTAAATATGTCTGCTTGTGCAGACAGCTGAACCACCCTAGGAAACAAATCAGACTGTGGCAAGGCAGGAGCAGTTTGCCTGGGTGTCCTCCAGTGTCCTCTATTGCAGAACTGTGACAAAGCCACAGACTGTCACAGCACAGGAGATTGTCACAGACAAACTCTCTGTGGACATCTGAGGCTACAGTAGGGATTGCAGAAAACATTACAAAAAGAAGAAAAATGCCCGTTCTATTTGATGCCACTCAGTTTACAGATGACATAGCCACACTGGCAGCAGTATGGACATCTGGGTTTCTGTTGGAAGAGATTTTCCAAGTGAGTTCAGCAGACCCAGAGAGTCTTCAGAAGGTGTCTGCCAACCACTTATTTCTCAGCTTTGCTATTAGACTGGTGACTATTTCCTGACCCGCTGGGCTGCAAAACCAGCTGGTATATAATTCCCACAACATCAGCATATGGGAGAAATATGAATTATTTCAAGCACATTTCTAAAAATTGAATCTGTGCATAAGGAAATTTTTTTGCAAAGAAGTTACAAAGCATGATGCCCAAGAGGTCTTTGAACAAGGGAAAACCCAACCTTGAGCAGAAAGGTATTGGTGGCCAGTGTTCACAGAGCAACACTGGGACATAGAAACATGGCAGAGAAGGCAGCTGGTAGCATGAAACCAAATGCAAGGCAGTATTCCACAGATGGGTGCCTATCAGATAAGTAGAAGGTAGAAATAGACCCTGATGCAGCCTACAAGACAGCTGGAACACATTGCTCCTTGAGCACTGGTGGAGGAGGAACTGTCAAACCTCCAACTAGAGTCTTCATTAACTCCTGTGGAAATTGCACAGAGTGAGCGGCAGCCAAACTGCAGTGAGAAAGCATCAGGTGAACTGAGAAGCTGGTCAACTGGAAACTACTGAACAAAGAAAGACAGTCTTTGTCTCAAGTGCCAGACACATAAGCCCTGTGTCACAGGGGTTTGCTTCCAAGCAAAAAGTTCAAAGTGGCCTAGGAGGAATCTTGTTAACCATGATCTAGGATTGGGCTGAGGTTTTTTGTTGGTTGGGGTTCTTTTGGTCCTATGCCTGGACTTTGTTTTACCTCAGGTAAAAGGGATGAAAATGAGACAGCAAAAGTAAGGCTTTTGTTATTTTCTCACTGTCCCTTTACCTCATAAATTAGATGTCTAAGTCTGATTTCGCCACTCTCAGGCCACTTCAAGAGGGAGAGATAGATATCTCTGCAAGGTAATTCATGCAACTTACCCTTTGCCCCTAGAGAAGACTGTTTCTACTGTTTGCAAAGGAGGCAGGAGGGCAGAATGGAGCAAGCCAGAGGTGGTATCTCCAAGGCCTGGCCTTCATGAGAGACAGGAATTTTTGTTTCAGAGTCACCAGCCCTGGAGGTGAGTCACTATCCCTGGAGGTATTTAAAAGGTGGGTACTCAGAAATATGGTTTAGTAGTGGACAGGTACAGGTGGGCTCAATAATCCCATAGGTCTTTTCCAGCCAAACAGTTCTGTGATTATTGGCAGCAGTGAGTCAAACTGCTAAGGAGAATTGCTCTTTGCCTGCTGCACGCAGCTGTACCAAACCCTGGGGCTGCACAGCCCATGAAGCACAGCGCTTGCAAACAGCCTTGACACTGGAATGGCACCTATCATCCAGATGGAGGCACAAACTCCGGGCAAAATATTGTGGTGCATCAGCCCAGAGGTCTTTCCTTAAAAATCAGGACTTGCAATCACATCATACCAACCTGTTCCTTGGGCCTGTGGTCAAGGAAAGAAAGATTTCAAAATTATACATTCAAAAAAAAAAAAAAAAAAAAAAGCAAGACATTATAAACCTCAAGACTTTTGAGCTATTGGGCTGCCAGGCAAGTCAGAGAGATAGCCCCTAAGATTTATTAACATTATCTGCTATGCAACTCCTGATACAGCTTCAGAACTTGTGGGAAGTCTTATTTATCAACCACAGGGAAAGGACAAATATAAGAACATACCATGACACATAATAATTCAATGTGCTGGGTGAACCTAGAGAGACTGGCATTTTTCATTTCACTTCTCTGTTTCCAAAGAACTTGGAACTGGTGTTGTTTTCATTTAATTTCTCTGTTTGTAAGAGATTTGGCCATTCATTTTGGCTGGTGATCTGATAAGCAAAGCTAAGGACACACAAGGCACGTGTTATTCTTGAGTGGAGCAGAGTCAGGGAAGCTGAAAAGAGCTTTTTATTAACAGCTCAAATATTTAATGGATGTTACAAGAAGGGAGGGAGGAAAAACTTGCTCCAGAAGTAACGTTAGATGATTCTCAGGCTGTTACTGGAAAGACTGTATCTTCCTGCCTTGATAAACACAGTGGCACACTGGAAAATGGAGTCTTGCATTGTGCAAATGTCAGTGGTCAGTGTGGGAAGATGCACTGGCAGATACGATGTGGACATATTCCTACAGGAGCCATCATGAAAGGACTGCTCAGGTGTACTTATATGGGGACACATCAGTGCAACACCAGTCCACATACACGTAAGAGCCGTCGTAGAGGTGTGAGACTGATGTGTCATAGTTGTGTCAGAGGGATTTGAGTGCAAATGGAAGAGCAGTCCCGTATCATGTGCAGGAGTAAGGGGATTCTCCAGCATGCCATGGAGCTGCAGGTGTCTGTGGGTGCCAGGCTGCAGGTAAGTGCATGGATACAGGGATTGAGGTGCAAAGGCTGAGAGTGTCCACAGGGACCATCCTGGCACTGGGAGCAAAGGGACAAATAGGCTCCCTTTTTTCCCTCTTCCCTCAATAAAAGAAAGACATAGGAAAGGAAATTCTTCTTCTGAGCTAGCCAGAAACAACCCTGCACTTCCTTATCAACTCTTCCTGCTTTTGAAAGAGATAGGAAACTAGGGCAGAGAGGATGCAGCCCATTTAGGCATTGCCAGATTCAGTTCTGGGCTGATGTCTGATGCAGATTTCACCATAAATACCCAACTTCTCAGCTTATACCTCCAGGGGCAGTAGGTGTTGATTGACAGGGTAGGGAATAAGGATGGGATATTGTGATGTGGTGACTGATGCAAAGCAATGTGCCCTGTGGACAGGAATTGGCAGGCTCTGAGAGATAAAGACAGGGAAAGCAAAAGTACCTTGCATGGGAGCAGTCATACCAGGATAAAAAATGGGTCATCTGGGTTATCTCACCCCCAGCAGATCTACTTACGTCTCCTGCAAAAAATTCAGAAGCTCCTCTTTTGGGAGGCAGAAAATACAATCCACTGGTCAGATCACTTCAGATATGGACTGTCAGAAGCATTTTTCTGCCCCACATTTCTACTACTTTGGAGCAGCCCCTCCAAAGGACTCAGTGGGGAGGGATTCTCTAGAGAGAGGGCTCTGCTGGGGTGCAGAAGGTGAAGGAAAATCCTGAAACACATCCAGATTACACATGCTGTTCCTTCTCGTGTGGGGAAAATTTCTGCTTCACCTTTTCCTATCAAAGACACCTCCTAAAAAAGGAGTGAGAGAGTCATAAAGGTAGGTTTCATTGGAATAGGAACTGGAAAAGGCATTTTCGTAAAGCAGAGACAAAATGAGGCAGAAGAAGAGTAAAAAGGGCCGTCAATAGATTTTGTCTCCTGCCACTGTGCCACGTTTTTCCAGGTGTCCACACCAGCTCCAGGCAAGCTGGTAGGACCCAAGAAAGAGCTGCTCCTTCTGCCACCGTGGAAGGTGGTCACTGTGTCCATTCCCTGGTCCCCAGCTGTCTCTGGGTCACTGCTGAAAAAAGCAAAAAGCACAAAGATAACTATGAAAAATGTGCAATTTCCTCAGTTTTGCTGAACTGAATTTATTGACGTTAGTTTTCATCAGAAATGTGTTTTATGTACATATTATTTAAAATATTGATTCAGCTGCTTGAAAATCAAGGAATTTTCAGTTTCCTCCCCTACACCCCCACAGAAAATAAGTTCTTAAAGGTACAAGGAAAGTAAATGGAAGAAAATGAAGCATACTTCTGCTTTTGCTATTGGTTGTAAAGACATTGCCCATTGGAAAACTGCGTAAAAATAATATTCTACTAGAACTATAGCAAAATAATGTTATTTTTGGTTGGGATTCTAGTGATAGGTATGGGTTAAGGTGGTTAACTCTCTTTCTAAAACCCTTTCTTTAAATTCCTTGCAACTTTTCCATTTTACTTTAAAATAAATTTTTTAAATAAAAATATTTTTTGTCCTTTTCTCAGGCTGAATACTTTATTTTCTCACAGCTAAAAAAAAAAAAAAAAAGAAAAATTACAGCTTTTCTTTGAGCATCTCTCCAACCCTCCTGATATTCAGCCAAACCTGGTCATTTGCAAAGGTGTTATTCTGGTATCTAGCAGACACCCTGCAGAATCCATGGAAAAGTACTTTTTTTGGTCAAGTTAAAGCCTGTTGATAGGAATAAAGCTCTCTGGAAATTGCAAAATGTTACATGAGAAGTTTTCTGCTGGGGAGCTTTGCAACTTGAAGCAGGATGATGCCTGCGACTATTTGCCAATGACACATTTGAAGGAATCAGGTTTCTGTTATATTGGATACTTAGACAATAAAGTCTTGAAATATGTTAATTTCTAGGACTCAATGTGATTCAAATCTGTGACAAGGACATTTTCCTCAGATATGTCTGGTGTTGGCTCTCCTGACATCACAGATTCTGCTGAAGTACAGGGTTTAGTAATGTTTTGAATGTGGTAGCGATGCCAGTACACATTAATTCATGTTTGAGTACAAGAATATGGTACTCCAAATGTATTGCATGATTTCTGGCCATGTAGAGCTCAGAGTAAATGTAAGGATAAAATGTTCTGGGTTGTGAGGGGACAAGTAAGGTAACAGGTCTTTGCCGAATCCTCCACAATGATAACTTCACTATCTCTGCAAAGTTTTGTTTTTCCAGGCCAAGGCATCAGTGAGCATGGAAGGAGGCTCCCTTCAGCAACCCATTTGATAGAATGTTGTGAATTGGAAAGGACCCACAAGGATCATCAGTCCAACTCTTGCCCTAGCATAGGACAATCCCAACATTCACACCATGTCCCTGAGGGCCTTGGCCAAATGCTGCTGGAATCTTGTCAGCCTTGGTGCCAGTGGGGAGCCTGTGCCAGTGCTCCACCACCCTCTGCCTCAAGAACCTTTTCCTCATGGCCAACCTCACCCTCCCCTGCCACATCTTCCTGCCATGGCCTCTGTTCCTGGCGTTGGTGGCCAGAGAGAAGAGCTCAGCGCCTGCCTCTCCTCTTCCCCTTGGGAGGAAGTTCCAGACCGCCATGAGATCTCCTCTCAGTCTCCTCCAGGCTGAGCAAACCAAGTGACTTCAGCCTCTCCTCATATGGCTTCCCCTCTGAGCCCTTCATCAGTTGGCAACCCTTCACAATCTGACATCTGACAGGCCCCATTTCCACCATCCTGGAAATACACAAGGTCCTGACATCTGGTTAATTTATACCCTGGACAACCACACTCAGGTCACCCTGCAGCGCCATTATTAACAATCAACAATAAACAGTTTTGAAACTGGTTTACCAATATGGATTATACTGAATAAGTGAAGGAGGTAAAGCAATCAACAGCATCACTTTTAGAAGAGGAAACAAAACTGTTTGGACAAGAACATACAAGTTTTCCATGCTTTTTAATGCTTGTGTCACGACCGAGGCAAGATGTCCTATCTGCACAGCACTCATGCTAAGTGTGAATAGAAAAACAGCCATATAAGTGTGTAATTTTTCAAAGCTTGTGGAGCAATAGGTGGATGTTTGGTGTAGGCAGAAGCTTCACTTGTTTCTGTGTGTGCTTATGCCATGCAAACCTTTACCACTGGGATAAAAATGACATCCAAGATGACTCATGTTTAATTGTCATGAAAAGGTAAAGATGAGGCCACAGTGGTGCATTTGCCCTGCTCCTACTTTGGAAACAAATTTTCCATCCATTTCCAATCAACAACAGAGATCCAAGCAGCTGAAATTGATCCTTCATTAATCAATCTTCAGATTTGCCTGGGGCTTACTCTAATTGATTTAGAACAGAGCTTAAATTCTCCAGAAATGAAAAATAAAATAAATTTACCAAGTTTAACTCCAGTGTGTCAATCTAATTTTCATTAGTTTTGTGGTTTTATTTCCGTGGACAATTTACTGACTTGGTAGTGCAAGAGCATGGTACTAAAACAGTACTCCACATGGGTGCAGAAATGCAGGCAGGTCTGTGTTTTACTCATCTCACTCCAATGTAAGTATTTACCAGAATAAAAATATAAATTACATCTCCTGTGGTATAATCTGTTTTTTAGCTCAGACCACTACTTAGACTGCTGTAGGTCTTTCTCAAGAATCTGAATGAACCATTCTTGGACCCTGGTTTGCTTAGGAGTTCTGCAAGTTGATTTGTAATTTAGATTTTTGGGCTATGAGGCCTCTTGTAGATCCACAGTTACCATTACATGAAATTCCCTTGCTAATAGGTGAGCATGGTCTTCTGAGTCACAGAATCACAGTCTGGAAGGGATTGGAAGGGACCTCTGGATATCATCTAGTCCAACCTCGCTGCCAAAGCAGGTTCACCTAGAGCAAGTTGCACAGGGTGGCATCCAGTTGGGTTTTGAGTATCTCCAGAGAAGGAGACTCCACACCCTCTCTGGGCAGCCTGTCTCAGGGCTCTGGCACTCTCACAATAAAGAAGTTTCTCCTCATGTTTAAGTGAAACCTCCTGTGTTCCAGCATGTGCCCGTTGCCCCTTGTCCTGTCAATGGACACCACTGGAAAGAGTCTGGCCCCATCCAGCTAAGAAGAAAGAATAGAAGGGCGGTGGAGAGCCATGCTCACCTTGTTCCTTCTCCACCATTTATTCAGACATTGGCAGGTTACTCAGGGAATATCCCTGGGGAGCTCAGCTATCAGAGTCCAGCTGGTGCTCCCTCTCACCTGTGCTGCTCCCGTTTGCCAAAATCCCCATGAACTCTCTGTTCCTCGTGTTGCTCCCTGCACTACAGCTGCTGCTGCAAGGCAGCTCAGGGACAGAGGTACTTGCAGATGTGAATCACTGGGTGGGAAGTAATGGGAATCAGCTACTTACTGAGGTAGGCGGAGTGAAAGCCAAGCACGAATAGCAAAAACTCTTCTTGCACAGTTCATCAGCTGTATGGATGCTTGGGCAAGTTATCCAGGCCAGGGGAGGTAGGAGAAAGAAGTTATACAAATGTTATGAAACAGGTTATGATTTAAAAGAAGCAGTAGTTTAGAGTTAAAGTTCATATTTGGGATCAGATCTTTGAAACATCCATTCAGCTGTTCTGAAATGTAACTTTTGATAATGTGACCCATAAAACTTTCCATAAATTTCACATCTCTCGTCTTTCTTTTTTTTTTTTTTTTTTTTTTTTTAATGCTGCAGCCTCTGAACATAAAATTCAACCATTTGCTCCTTTGGCTTCCACAGTTTTTTGTAATAAATGCAAGAAGGAGAATTTCTCACTGTCCCTGATTCTGCAACAAGAGTAGCAATTCTCATACTAAATCATGATATATGAGCATTTACAATGAGACATTCCTGATTTGCCTCATGTATCTCATAATACTGGGTAAAACTGAAAGTGTCAGCTAAGAATGAAGTGTTATCAAGTGAGGACTAAGACCATCTATAATCCCGCTAATCCAAATTGGATTAATTATTTGCAAAAAGTGCTAAAAGTGCTTGTAAGGGCTAAATGGGTTGAAGTGGGTAGTACAATTTCATGGAAAAGTGAGTTAAGAGAAAAGGGGATTTGTCAATGAGAAAAAATTTATTAAACAGCTGCTAATTGTAAACAAACTTACTAAGGAGCTGTCTGCAGTCTGAAGAGATATTTATGCACTTTAATATAAATCAACATTTAATTGAGTCCCTTGGAACTCCTGGCTGGCAGCACTTAAGAAGCAACACCATATGCAATTTGTGCTCCTGAAGGACAGGTGAATGAGGAAAGATCTGCTGGACAGAAAGGGCACCAGGGATCCTATGCCTCTGTTCTCGAGTGGGATGGTATTGAGATATTTGCCTTAATCTAGTAACCTAGAGAAGTCCATCTAGGAGACATCCAGCTGGACAGCTGCATTCATATGAGACTTGTTGCAAGGCAGACCTTGTGCAAATTATGAATGAGGCAGGTGAGTAGCTTGGGGCACTGATAAGCCCCACAGTAGTCCAGTTTAGCTCTGAGTTTTTCCCATAGTAGGAAGACCGTTCTGCTGTGACATTAGAAGGAGCTGTTACTAGAGGGGATAGGATGTTGTCATTCAACCTACAGAGGTTTTGCTCAGATTGCTTTTAAAAGGGTGATGCTCACAAGAGCACTACCATTAGGAAGGCAGTTCATACATTACAAGGAGCTAGAATTGGCCCTTCACTGCTGTATGTAACACCCTATCCTGCCTCAAAACCCCAACCCTCTGCCACTACTCTTCAGTTCTTCACCTGACAAGTACTTGTTTTTCATCCCTAGTGCACTTCCAGTAGAGCTCACCACAGGCCTTCCAGTTTCCTGATAGTCCCTATTGAAGTAGTGGAAGTTATAGGTGCCAGGTCTTCCTAGGGCATCTTCAATCCTTTTACTTTTCCTCAGCTTCACAGATTTCCCTGGACTTTCTCCTCAGTCCAGTTCCTTCCCATAAAATCTGTTACTGACTCCCTCTGATTTAACTTCTGTTCCTGCATCTGTAACTTTATCTATCCGGCGTTTTTCTCACTCCCAATGAGATAGACCTTCCTCTAAATCTTCCAGGAGCAGAGAAGCAGCAGTCATCCCAAAGCACATGCCAGCTCTTCTGCCTGATCCACTCATTCCTCCCACCTCCCTAGTTCTGCAGGGATGTTGCTTTGCTTTCCCAGTTGGCTGACCAATACCATCTTCTTTCATCTCCTTCCTCACCAGCAGACATTGGTATAAATATCAATAATGATGAATTATGCATTGACTTAGTGCTATTTAATAATTTACTCATTATTTTAAGTTCTTCAGGTTGTTAGAGCCCAATACTTAGCTAGAGAATTTAACTTTTTGAACATTCTGTACTGCATTAATTAAAACAAAACATAAAAATAAATAAGAATGGAAAATATAGGAAAATAACTTAAAATTGTTCTGTGGAAGGAATAACTGCAAAATGCATGCATTTAAGAAGGGTGATTTAAAGCTTTATCTGGGAGAAATAATAGAGTTTAATAGATTCCACAGACAATAATCAGGGCCTTATCTCTAAGTGCCAATCTTACCTCATTTGCTATTCTGGGGAAGATGACTTTGTTATCAATAATGAAATGAATTGGTTCCTACATTTAGAATCTTGTTAATACTACGAAGGCTCTTCCGGGTCCATTTATTCAGTAGTCTTAACCAAAAATTAATTCCATGGCTAAAATGGAAATAATTTCCTTAAACATCAATTAGCTCAAACATTGTCTCTAGGGGCAAGAGTACCCATCTGTTCTTTCCTCGCTAACACACCTCAAAGGAAAGGAGGATCAGACTGAATGCATCAGGCCCAGGGTCAAATGCAAGACTCTTGATGGAAAGTTCTCTCTAGAGAAAAAGATCCTCCATAGCCCATTTCCTGGTAAAGAATAGCCAAAGCCTGAAGCAGGAAAGTTTCTCTTTTGTGTCATTTAACTGTATCTCACATAATCATGGCAGAAAAATCATTATCAAAGTTGGATCCTCCACTTGAAAATCATGCAGCGTTTCACCTAGCAAACATCCTGGTTCCATTCACTAAAATTCAGGCACATAGTTGTAGAATCATCCTGTATTCAACTGCCAGCTATTGCATTTTGTCACAGACAGCCTTAATCTCCTCCAGGTGACCTAGTAAAGGCTGATGTTTGGCACTTAGGGATGTCCCATCCATGGTTCCTTTCCCTTAACTCCCACATGTTCACTGGTGGTCAGGAGGTAGATGGCTACAAGGACTATGCCAGACATGTTCCCAACAGGGAGGAACATTTGAGTGGCATGTTAAACTACTCTTACAGACTCACAGAACAATCTTAATTTAACAGATGATCTTCCTGTAATTTTGTGCTCAATTGAGCTCATAAATACCATTGCTGTCTTAACTATTCATGTGTCAGAGACCCAACAGCTACCCAGAAAGCCCAGGGAAAGTTTTATTATTCATTATATCCAAAAAGAGCTCTCTATCATCATTAAAATTGGCAATACTGTGTAGGGTCAGACACCTATGTGTATGAGGCACCACATTCATGTCAATTTACCACATTACTCCCTCCACAGGGACCTGAGAAATGAGACTGGAGCAGACCTCCATGGTCTTTGCTTTGTGTTTTCCATAGCAACAGCCATATCACAAAATCTCTTCTGTAAACTGGACAAACTTCTCATGGACTCAGATGGATTTTAGCCACAGTTTGACACTTCCTCCCATTACTCCTTGCCCTCAGTGTAGCTTGCAGGTATATGTGAAGAGCTGAGAAGTGTGGGATAGAAATTATAAAAATAATCAGTCTTTTCAGAGTCTTGGAAATGTCCACTTTGAATACACTGATGCAGCAGTTCATGAGATGAGCAGATCTGTCCCTCCCTACATCTTTCCAGTAATATTCACGAGGTTACAAGTTGTTTACCCTGATTAAAAGCTCATTAATCACTGCCCAGAAACACTACACAGAACCAAGCAGATGTAGCACTGAAACAGGTGACTGCATCCTAAAGGAGAAAAATGGAAGAATGGTACTGTAAGGAGGGAGGGACCAGCTCAGTAGATCAAGGGCTGGAGAATTCAAGAACTGATGAGACAACTCGGAGAGACTCACAGAAATTTCTTTTTTATCAGTCGAGTGAGCTACAAAAGTGAAGATGAGTGATTTTTCATTTTGCAAGATCAAAAGCACAAGATTAGTTTAGAAGTATACACTTAACTGAAAAAGAGAAAGCTGGTTATGAGATGGTGAATAGCTGAAAAAGAACTAAGTATAGATATGCTGCATGGTAAAATATATATTTCTTGAAAGTACCAAAAGGCAGCTGCACATAGTAACTTTCACATCACCTTCCACAGGGCTAGACCCAGGTGTGCACACTAATGTGATATCCAATTTACAGCCATAGTTGTAAGAGCACAACTTGTTTAATAAAATACAGGCTCATAACATTCAGATCATACATCATTCCTAACACAGGAGTCTGTGAGCTACCTGAAGATAGTATTTGGGGTTTTTTCCCCCTTCCCTGGTTGGAAAGCAGTGTAAGCCCTAGATTTTGATATAGGAGGATAAGATTCACCAGAAATAAAGAGAAAACAGAGGTAAATGAAAGTGTAAAAATAATAAATATTAAAAACCCCTAAAAACAAAAAAACCCCAAATAATCAAACCAAACCCCACACCTGTCTAAAGACAAAAAACATACACAGCTAGTATTAGTCCTTTTTTAAAGAAAGAAAAAAACCCCAACCCACAACCAGCTCCAAACCCTAATGTTGGACATATAGTCACACTAAAAGAAATGGTTTTGATTGCTGTAGGCTGCCTTATACCTGACAAAAACACTGCTTTACAAATGCTAAATCACATGTAAAACTAATATTCACTAGATATTGTATACTTGTTATCTGAACAACAGGCAATAGGAGTACAAATTAAGCATAGAAATATTCAGTACTTTGTATAATATTATAATCTAAACAAATCTGAATCCAGGAATCAAATAATTCTGTAGAACAGGGTGCCAAAGAATGTTGTCTAATATAGGAAAGTCAAAGAGTGCTATTCTGTTTTTCTTCAGGAAAGCAGAATTATGCTGCAGCGCCCTTGAAACATGAGTGGTCTCCAGATGATACAGTATGAAAAAGAATGTTTAACGTAAGACTTGCTGATTGTCAAAGCAGTGACTGGTTTCCTGGAGAAAACAGGAATCTCATGGGTGGGATTCACCTGCTGTAATTTAGAATTATAAAGGTCAACTGTCCAAGTCTACACTGGTCACTGCAGGTGTTATATAATCAATAGAGACAGAGCGTCACACACGTGGATGTCCTGTCTCCGCAGGTTTTTCAGGGCATCTGGCAAGGGCAGCTCATGCTCAGATTTTTAGATCAGAGCTCAGAGCTAACTTCTTGACATCTAAAGCCTCAGATTAATCCTTTTTCAACCCAAGACTTCTAGAGGAAATCAAGGTTGAAAGAGCTGAGCAATCAACAGTCATGAATCGTGTCTCCCTTTAAAACTGTCTCAGTATCAGGGAACTGGAAAGCAGGAAATATGATCCAGCTTTTAAAAAACTGCTCTGTAGAAGATCAGAGAACACACACCAATGAGTCTGGTTGAAACTACTCTAAAGAATAGGATAAATGAACATACAGGTAATTAAGATATGTGAGAGAAACAGCAAAGAAAATAAATATGCCTTGCTCATCCTTATTAGTTTGTTTTTTGGTTTTTTTTTTAACACAAGCATGGAAGTGACAAAGACCCACTAACCCTCTCCTTTGGACTTCCACAGCACTTTCAGGAGGGATCCTCACCATAGGTAGCTGAAGAAATATAGCCATTTTGGGTTAAAATGGCTGGTCTTGACATGAATAGCTGCCTAAAAGACAGGCAAATAACATACCAGAGGAGGGGGGTCACCAGTGGCTCAGGATGTTTGTAAATGATCTGAAAGGATCATGAATGGTGAGATGATAGTGCTGATGAGATTAAGTGATTCAGGATTGAAAAGAGGGCTGGCTGCAGAACATCACAGATGAATCTGCCAACACTGCCTAGATGAGAAAATGACAGTTGAGATTTGGCGTAGGTAAACACAGAATTATACTACGTAAGGAAAAGAAGCCTACATTTAGATCCATAATGACAAGTTTTGAGCTAGCTATTACAGCTCAGGAAAGAGTTCTTGAAGTCAGTGGTTCAAAAGAGATTTAAGTTTTTATAATAGATGGTCCTAAGGAAATATCAACTCAATCAGAAAGGAAATCGATGCTGGAGTGTACTATGGAAGGAAAAGAAGGCAAAACTGAAAGCACGGCCAGGCCATTGTAGAAATCCCTGGTGTATCTGCATCCTGAACACTGAGTCATCCCCTCATAAAGACTAGTGTAGCGTTCAAAAAGGTTCAGAGAAGGTAACAGGTATGATCATAAGTCTTGAATAAAGAGCACAGTAGATTCTTTCATTTGGAAAAAAAAAAAATGGCACATGCACATGCAGTCCAAGAGGTTCGTGCAATGAGTGGAGGGTAACTTTCTGGTGCAGGTAATTGAAGAGCCAGCGAAGAGAGGTGTGATTCTGGACCTTGTTCTTACTAACAAGGAGGATGTGAAGGTTGGGGGCAGCCTGGGTTGCAGCAACCATGAGATGGTGGAGTTCAGGATCTCATGTGGAAGATGTAAGCCAATAAGTAGGGTTGCAACCTTGGACTTTAGGACACCCAACTTCGACCTCTTCAAGGACCTACTTGACGGTATCCCATGGACTAGAGTGTTGGAAGGTAACCCAAGAGAGCTTGTTAACACTCAAGTACCATTTCCTCCAAGCCCAAGACTGGTACATCCCTAGGAGAAAGAAATCAGGCAAGAGTAGCAGGAAACCCACATGGATGAGCAAGGGGCTCATGGAAAAAACTCAAAGGGAAGAGTAAGGTCCATGAAATGTGGAAAAAGGGTCTAGCCTCCTGGGAGGAATACAGGAATGTGGTCAGGGCCTGCAGGGATGCAACTAGGAAGGCTAAGGCCCACTTGGAACTAAATCTGGCAAAGGAGGCTAAAGACAACAAAAAAGGCTTTTTTAGGTACATCAATAACAAAAGGAAAACCAGGGAAAATGTGGGCCCGCTGCTGAATGAGGCGGGTGCCCTGGTAACAGGATATGCTGAGAAGGCAGAGATACTGAACACCTTATTTGCTTCAGTCTTTACTGCTAAAAGTGCCCCTCAAGAAGCCCAAATGCTAGAGGGAAGACAGAGTCTGGAGAGAGGAAGACTCTCCCTTGATTAAGGAAGAGCTGATCAGAGATAGCCTAAAAAAAATCAATTTACACAAATCCATGATGGGATGCACCCACAAGTGCTGAAGGAGCTGGTGGAAACGTTCACTAAACAGCTTTCTATTGTCTTTGAAAGGTCTTGGAGAATGGGAGAGGTGCCTGCAGACTGAAGGATAGCCAATGTCACTCCAGTCTTCAAAAAGGGCAAGAAGGAGGATCTGGGTAACTACAGGCCAGTCAGCCTCACCTCCATCCCTGGAAAGGTGATGGATCAGCTCATTCTTGGTAACATCTTGTGGTGGGTTGACCCTGGCTAAATGCTGGATGCCCAGCAAAGCCCACTCTATCACTCCCCCTCCTCAAATAGGCAAGGGGAGAAAAATATAACGAAGAACTCATGGGTGGAGATAAGGACAGAGAGAGATCACTCAGCAGGGACTGGCACGGGCAAAACAGACTCGACTTGGGGGAAAAAACAAATTTACTTTATTACAAATCAAAATGAGAGGAGAATGAGAAGTAAAAAAACAAATCTTAAAACACCTCCCCCACCCCTCCCTTCTTCCTGGGCTGAACTTCTCTCCTGATTTTCCACCTCCTCCCCCCAGCGGCACAGGGGGACAGGGAATGGGGTTGGGGTCAGTTCATCACACGGTGTTTCTGCCGCTGCTTCCTCCTCAGGGGGAGGACTCCTTCCCCCACGCCAGCGTGGGGTCCCTCTCACGGGAGACAGTCCTCCACGAACTTCTCCAGCATGAGTCCTTCCCATGACTGACAACTCTTCATGAACTGCTCCAGCCTGGGTCCCCCACGGGGTCACAAGTCCTGCCAGCAAACCTGCTCCGGCCTGGGCTCCTCTCTCCACGGGCTACAGGTCCTGACAGGGACCTGCTCCAGCACGGGCTTCCCGCGGGGTCACAGCCTCCTTCGGGCATCCACCTGCTCCGGCATGGGGTCCTCCACGGGCTGCAGGGGGACATCTGCTCCACCATGGACCTCCATGGGCTGCAGGGGGACAGCTGCCCCACCATGGATCTCCATGGGCTGCAGGGGGGCATCTGCTCCACCATGGACCTCCATGGATTGCAGGGGGGCATCTGCTCCACCATGGACCTCCATGGGCTGCAGGGGAATCTCTGCTCCGGCGCCTGGAGCACCTCCTCCCCCTCCTTCTTCACTGACCTTGGTGTCTGTGGAGTTGTTTTCTCCTACATCTTCTCACTCCTCTCTCCAGCTGAAAAGTGTGCAGCTTTTTTTTCTTCCCTCTCTTTCTTTTTTTTCTTAATTATGTTATCCCAGAGGCGTTACTGATTGGCTCGGCCTTGGCCAGTGGCGGCTCCGTTCCTGTAGCCCCTGGCATTGGCTGTGTCGGGTCGGACATGGGGGAAGCTTCTGGCAGCTTCTCTCACAGAAGCCACCCCATGTCCCCCCCCACACTGCTACCAAAACCTTGCCACGCAAAACCAATACACATCTCTAAGCAGCTGGAAGAAGGCTATCACGAGTAGTCAACATATTTTCACTAAGGGGAAATCATGCTTGACTAATCTGGGAGCCTTCTATGATGTCCTCACCAGCTGGGTAGATGAGGGGAAAGCAGTGGATGTTGTCTACCTTGATTTCAGCAAGGCTTTTGATACTGTCCCCCACAACATCCTTGTAGCAAAGCTCAGAAGGTCTGGGATGGATCAGTGGATGGTGAGGTGGATTGAGGACTGGCTGACTGGCAGAGCTCAGAAGGTTGTGATCAGTGGTGCAGAATCCAGTTGGAGGCCTGTAACTAGCGGTGTCCCCAGGGGTCGGCACTGGGTCTGGTCTTAACATCTTCATCAAGGATGTGGATGTAGGGACAGAGTCTGCCCTCAGCCAGTTTGCTGATGATACGAAGTCGGGAGGAGTGGCTGACACAGCAGAAGGCTGTGCTGCCATCAGAGAGACCTGGACACACTGGAGAGTTGGGTGGAGAGGAACCTGATGAGGTTCAACAGGAACAAGTGTAGGGTCCTGCACCTAGGGAGGAATAACCTCACTGACCAGGACAGGTTGGGGGTGACCTGCTGGAGAGGAGCTCTGCAAAAAAGGACCTGGGAGTGCTGGTGGACAGCAGGTTGGCCATGAGCCAGCAGTGTGTCCTGTGACCAGGAAGGCCAACAGTGTCCCAGGGGTATTAAAAAGAGCGTGGCCAGCAGGTCCAGGGAGGTTCCCCTTCTACTCTGCCCTGGTGAGGCCACATCTGGAATACTGTGTCCAGTTCTGGGCTCCCCAGTTCAAGAAAGACAGGAATCATCTAGAGTCCAGTGGAAGTCACAAAGATGATGAGGGGCCTGGAGCATCTCCCGTACGAGGAGAGGCTGAGAGAGCTGGGACTCTTCAGCCTGGAGAAGAGCAGCCTGAGAGGGGATCTGATCAACGTCTATAAATACCTGAAGTGTGGGGGCCAGATGGATGGGGTCAGGCTCTTGTCGGTGGTGCCCAGTGACAGGACAAGGGGCAATGGGCACAAACTGGAACACTGGAAGTTCCAGATAAACTTAAGGAAAAATTTCTTCACTGTGAGGGTGCCGGAGCCCTGGGCCAGGCTGCCCAGAGAGGGTGTGGAGTCTCCATCTCTGGAGATGTTCAAACCCACCTGGACACTTTCCTGTGCAACCTGATGTAGGGAACCTGCTTTGGCAGGGAGGGTTAAACTGGATGATCTCCTGAGGTCCTTTCCAACCCCACCAGTCTGGGATTGTGTGAATATATGAGGGGAAAATAATGCAGATTTGGGAGTGGACTGGAGAGAATGAACAGGTAGCTCTTTACTTCAGTATGGGAGAAAAGGGGCATTGGGCTGTGATACTGATGTCAGACTCAAAACCAACAGAAGATAAGTTATGGACTCTCCATCACTGAATGCTGCAGAGGCTAAAATTCAGCGTGAATCTTCCAAAAAATATTCAAAGCCATGGATGAAAATGCTACTGAAAATCGTTAGATGCAAGGATACCACCATCTCCTGTAAGGTCTGTGCTGCAAATCACCAGAGTCTATAAGGACATACTGGAAAGGTGACCCTATTCTTCTTCTCTTTTTATCTTCTTTTGCATCTGCAGTGGCTACTGCTCTGAGCAGAAGTATTCTGAGATCACGGTTTGTCACCAAGAAAACTATTCAAACACAAAGTAAAAGTCTGAGGCTGCTGCAGGTAGTGAGTGAAAATAATTGTGATTTACATCATTTCACAGAAACTGAATGCAGCACCAGCAAGAGTTGCATACTTTTTTTTTTTTCCTTCAGAAGGGCTTGTTATATTAAACTATTTTGTACACATTTGATCTCTTCTACTACTTTAAGGGGCTACTAAACTGACTTAACAGTTACTTATTCTAGAGATAAGAGTGAGAGGAAAGCTGATTTTTAACACCAGAATATCATTTACTGTCTGGATGTGTATAACCAAGAAAAGTTATTAGGTGTGGACATAAAGTTGTAGAGTTTAAGCCTAGAGGTCATTGAAAGATGCCTATACAAAATAGCTTCAGCGTGTAAGTCACGCAGGCAGTCTGGGCAGAAGATAAAGTACAGCTTTCAGCAACTATTTCTCTAGTTATTTCCTGAGATAGAAACATGTCTTCAGAGTAAAATACAGGTCCTGGGTAGATGTGGCCTTTGTATGGCATTGGACGTTCACATACAATATGTTTCCATCAAACTCCTAAGTCCTTTTCAGAATTCATATTTTCCATGTTCCTTCTTTTTCTTTCCCCACTCCTGTCTATATCTTCATCATGATGTGCAATCGTGGTTTCTACATGGATAGTCTTGAAATGTCAGTTCTCAGTTTGTTCAGACCATTAGCCAGCATACAAATTCACATAACAAACTTTGCACTTACAAATGTTTTTCAAGGAATAACTTTATGAAGTATTCACAGATTATTGAACCGTTCTGCCTTTGTTACTCACATTTATTAAGCATGGATGCTGCACCTTCTGCTTTCGTATAAACTCCAAAGACAGGCTACACTTCCCACGCAACTACTTCTCTTTTGCCCAGGTTTGGGGTTTGGTTTGCTTTTAGTCCTATAAACAATAAAAATGTCTAGGGATATTCATAGCCCACATAAGAAGAGCTGTAGCCAGAGATCAAACCCAATTTCTCATGGGCTGAACATATTTTGTACAGGAATTTGCCTGGTTTTATTCTGGCTGATATCCTTTCAGGATTTTCCCTTGCTTTGCTTTGCACAGATTTCTTTCCCCAGGGAGTGTAGATCCCACCAAAGTATGTCACACTCAACCTCAGAGGCTTTAAGTGTGTTTTCTTCCTGCTTTTATGCCAACAACTTACCCCCGTGAAAACCAGAGGAAGATTTGATTTTCAAAGAGCACCTGTGAGAAACTATAAGCTGCTAAGAGAGTGACAGGATGTAATTTGCTGAACAACACAGTTTGTACCTTCACTTGATCCCTTTACAGGTATCAGAAAATTGGTCCAGGATATCAGGAAAACAAAAAGAAATACAGTCACAGTACTGCTCTTCAGAGCTCGCTCCTCTTCATTATAGATTTGGGCATAAATTGAGTGTGAGAGAAGGTGTGTTTAGGCTGCTGACTCTCAAAGTAGGGAAGGAGCAGAGAAACCCTCATTCTGGGGAGCTGAATCACATTCTGACATTTGTTGCTTCACCCTATCTTGTCACCAGATTTCATCCTTTGGCACCCTTTCCCAGAAGAGCCTGCAGGAGCCCAGGGTGAGGAAGGCAGGTGGGGCATGTCCCAGTCTGCAGGACCAAATATACAGCACCTCAGAGCCAGTGGAAATGAGACTTCTCAGAAGGACCCAGTGAGACCTGTGATCATTGCAGCTGGAGAAGAAATTGCTGGATGATAGAATCTGGAATGGAATCTCCAGGGAAGTAAACTCAAGAAATTTGGCAAATATGATTTCACGGGAAAAGAGTACAAGCAATAAAGGAATGAAGGAGACCAAGTACTTACAAAAAAGAACTGGGAAATAGCCTTAATGCAGGAGGGGAATAAAAAGTAATTGTAATAGAAGAAACTTGTGGCTGCATTGGGTAATTTTCAGTCACTTGGAAACAAAAGAAGGAAACATATAATGAGTGGAAACTAAATGTGGAAATGTATTAGCAGTAGGTCAGTACACAAGAGAAGAGAATAAAGTATTATTAGTAAGGGACAAAAAAGTAGCAAGAAAATAAATATTTAAGAATGAGGGAAATTAAATAAATCTTTGGATGGTCACACACAGAGTAAATAATAGATGATACTGAGAAAGCTTATGTATTCAGTGCAACCCTCACTTAAAAATAAAATGTTCTTTTTTTTTTAACCAATTATTAATGCAATTAATTTTAAGAGAGGAAGAAAGAAAACAGGAGTTCATTCCAGAGTGCTGAAGGGAGTATCCTAAGCAGTCACAGAGTCATTTGCCTTCACCTGTGAGAGCACACGGAGGAAGAGTGACATTCTAGAAGACTAGGAATGCATAAGTATAACATCTGCTGTTAGAAAAGAGTAGTAACTGAGGAACCTGGGCAAATATAGTCAGGTCAGTCTAACCTCAGTACCTGGAAAAATACTGGAACAAGCACCTGGAGAATAATAAGAGCCCACATGGACTTGACAAAAACAAATCATGTCGAAACAATTTAATTTCCTCTCCTAGGCAGGATAACTGGTCTAGTGGATAGGGAAAGTGGCAGACGTGATATATCTTTGCTCTATGCAAGCTTATGACAGTCCCACGTGGCAGTCTTGCGAGTGTGTTTGGGAAATAGGATCTGCAGGAAACTCCAGTGGTGGATGACCCGCCCTGAAAACATTACTTGGGCAATAGCCCCAGGTGGTTCACAGCCCACTTTGGAGGTTTTTTTCAAACACAACTCTCTCTTGTGCTGCATGCTAGTCAATATTTTAATTTATAGCTTGTAGGGCAGAATACAGTAAAATTTGCACAATATATTCTGCCAAGTCATGCATTGACCTAACAGGTGAGATGGATCCCTGATGTCTGCTCACTGGAAATAGAGTTGATTTGTGCTCATGTCCTCCCCAAACATGGCAATTATCAACCTAGACCTTGTACTGACCTTCTGCAGATTGGCAAAATACACCTCCTCACCTTGCAGCTCTCAGACTCCCTCGTGGCAATCTCTTTGGAGTGCCTGTGCCTTTTGCAGGACTCCAGGCTACTGTTTCAGCAGGAGCAGTCTCAGCAGTCTAATAGGCTTCTAACACAGTAAATATATCCGATGTCGGGGGAAGGTTCAGAGGAATACTTACCAAATTTGGAAACAGAAAAGATGACTAGTGAAATAAAACGCAAAACACGATTGAATTTGTATTGAACTACAAGGGAAATGTCTTTTTTTTTCCCCCCGTTTAGCTCCCTCACAATGAATGGTGGAGTTTAACACTGTAGTGAACTGTTAGATGGCAATAGTCTCCAGCTGGTCCATCCCTATGATAACACTCTCTCTATTCCTCTCCTTAGATGCTCCATCAAATTTTATTCCTCCACTCTTAAGCAAGTGTATTTCCTATAAAAATAGTCCTGGGAAAAAGCTGGAGGAGTTGTGTGTTCACCTTTCCCCAAAGTAGGAAGAGCCATTCCTGACATTGTTCTTCCAGACCTCCAGTGATGGATTTGTCTCAGCCCTTGTGTCCTACATCTTCTGAGGGCATCTCTGTCACGTCAGCGTACCACTTCTACCCATGTTCTTAGCAGGAGGCCCTTACGTTTCAGTATAAAATATTCCCTGCCTGCTTTAGCAGATGATTTGTAACCTTAACACCTTACGAGCTTTGGAAATATGCCAAACATTTTACATCATAAAAATATTAATTGTACAACTCTGGTGTGTTCTCAGCTTTCCGTGGAGTTCAGTCACAGCCTCTCTTAATAGTTCAGAAAGGTGACAGACAGGAATTGGACCAGGGTGTTTCTGAGACACAAACACTGGGAAGATTTCAAAGTGCTCTGGAGAATGGAATCAGAACCAAACATCATCTTGATGAATTGGAGATATGACCTAAAATACATGCCATTAAATTCAACAGAGACAAATTCAAACAGCTCAGTCTGGGATTTTGACAGGTGAGGTTACACTTGCCATCAAAGCTGGCTTGAGAACTTTTTATCTTTCTCCTCACCTGCAGTCTGCTCATTTCTGCCTGAGCATAAGTTTGTTGCCCTTTTAGGTGTGATGTTCAACCATTTGTGAGGCTGCATTGCAAAACAGCTCCCTGAGACAACTTAGCATAAAAATACCTCTTCCTTATTTATAAGGTGTTATATCAGACCTGGTTCAGTTCCTGGCTCTGGTTCACAGCACAGCCCCACAAGCAGTCGTGTCAGTATATCTGTGGGGGAAGCGATCTGCAGTAGGCAGAAACAAATGAGCAGCTAGGAACACGGAAGCAGAAACTCCATTGCTGAAGCCGTTTCATCCACATATGTTTTAATGAAAGAGAAATGAGATGTACAAATACAATATGGGGAATAGTTTGTTAGCAACAATACAGCACAACCAAAGCTCAGAGTTAGGCTCTACCACAAACTCGGCATGAGACAGTGATGCACCTTTTGCAAAAAAATAAGCAGAAGAGCAGCCAGCAACCTACACCTGATTTTGGAATGTAGCAGCAGGAGACATCAAGAGATGGGAAGTCATCGGCTTAGTGTTGTGGCTATTCCTTTCCATGGACTTTAATAATCAAGCTGGTAGCTGGGAGGGAAAACAGAAAGATGGGTCTCATGCAGAAAAAATCAAATGAAGTGGTAAATTTTCTCTTCCAGAAAAGAGGGGAAATGAGGGAAGACATACCAGTCATCCACAACATGAAAATAGCTACAAAGAGAGCAGCAGCAACTTGCTCTTCGTCTTGTACAGGGTGAAAGAGCAAAAAATTAACAGCTGATTTTGCATAAAAAATATTTCAGCAATACAATAAGAAAAAAACCCACTGCCCATCAAGAGAGAGGAGTACAGGAACAGGCTAGGGAAAATTATATTGGCACAACTGCAGGAGAGAACCATATTAAAAAATCTATTAAGAGTTGATCCCTGACTGTGCTTCAGTTCAAGTGGCAGATTAATGATCTCCTGAGGCTCCTTTAAATCTTATACACTATTGTCTGTGCAATTTTTTGAGTGTCATAGGAAGTTGTGGCAAAAAAAAAAAGACCCAAAAGAAAATACTACTTTAACAATGACAATGAATCTACAAGCAAGCCGACCTTATCTTGAACTCTGCTTGAAAGTGAACTTGTAAAGTGTAGGATAAGAATAGGCGAGGCTGTAGGAATAGGAAATATAATGATTAGAGACTTGGATAACAGCAATAAGATTTTCATGCCATGTCTAGAAGGAGATGAAATCTGGGGAACATCACATTAAGCAAACTGGGGGACAATTGGGTGTACTCAGAAACATGACTCCAGCTTGTGCAGAATTTTACTTTATTGACATACATCAGATTGAAGACTAATGAAGAAGACCGGACAGAAGCAGGGACTGGTTTTTGTTTGTTTTCTTATAATTGGTTTCCACCATGGATAATTAACTATGGAACTCATCTCTAAAAGATATGTCAAGGACTAAGAACTTATCAAGGAGAGATAGAAAAGGACAGATGTTAACAAGAATGAGAGATAAAATGTGTATTTAGAAGGAGTAAATTATTCCCGCTCAGAAATTAAATCAGTCACTAAGCCCTATGGACAGGAAAGTTGTTGTTTTGTAGCATGAACATTTATTTATTATGGACATTTATTCCATATGGTGCTGTCCACCTTGTCTGGCAGAATAAGTCACCAGGTAGATCTACGAACTCATAGTTGTATTTGCATCTACACAGCAGGAATAAAACTCCTGTGCTGATATCTGGGGGCTGGAGGTTGATATCGGCATTTCTGGGCACAAAAAAAGGAAGTATCTTCAGCTCTTAACCTGTCAGGTGCTAAACTTGTATTATATTTGGGAATTTAGCCCCTGGGGGAATGTTAGGCCAGGTGGAAGAGTTCCTCTGACACTTAGAGCAGCAATAAGCCTCTTGGAGATGTCCAGAACAATTCAGTGTCTCACTGAAATCCTCTGTGGATCAACAGCAAGTGACTAGGGCAGACGAGAGATCCAGGCCTGCTAAAGCAAAGCACCACATCAAGTCTGTTAAATGGTGCCTTTTTTGAGGGATAGCTAATGATAGTATTAGAGGAACTGGAGGGGAACATATTGATTTTCAAGTTGCATGAAAAAGAAACATCATTGCTTAATGCTTAACTACACTATCTACAAAAACCTCTTCACTCGAGAAAGAACACCCACCACCTGCTTCCTGGCTCTGCTTTATTTTCTGCTTTATCACCATGAAATCAAAGCAGAAATCAACTACATCAAGATGGGTCTTTTATGAATTGGTGTTAGAATTTGATGATAATAAGTAGCTCTGTGATGGGGAAGAAACTTCTCTATTGGATATATAGCTTAAAAATGCATCCAGCAAAAACAGGGGGCAGCGAAAAAACAATAAAATCCAAAACCTTTCTTTCTAACACATGTATTTTATGTTAGGTCTTCTTGCCCTTCTAGCAAAGAACATAAATTATTTAACTGCTGCAGCTCAGACTTCTCTTTTTTGCTGTCTAATAAAATCTGATAAATATAAATCTTTTGTGGGCCCTTTTTTAAAATAATTGAGAATGGTGACAACCAAAACAGGAATTGAAGCAACAATTCGAGGCAGGGTGTCAGTGAGTTGTGAGCACACCAGATGAAAGCTTATAAGGAGGCATTTTGCCTATTTCTGGACAAAAATGTCTTGTTCCCTTTATAAATTAAATAATTTATAGATTCAGCCCTTGTTTTTTTGTCTCCTGGCTGCATGCTTCCAATTAAACACATAATTCAGGTGGTTACAATATTATATGACAGGTTGCTTATATTTAAGCCAAATGATGTGGAAAGAGGTGGTGATAACTGTGGGAATGTCTCAGGTTGTGAATTGTTAACGATGGGATCAGATCATCATCTGATTTCCCTGGTACTGTTTTGGACTGAGATTTTTAACTAAGCAGCAATTTCTCAGATATGGACAAGTGATTGTTTATCATTTTGAATTATTAATGTTTAACATCAGCTGTTGCAGAAATAAAAGGAAGAAGCAAAGTCAAGTAACAAGTAGGCAAAGGTAAAAAATAAGTACAAGTACAAAGGAGAGGAGCATGGGCAGAGGGTGTTTAAGGGTCAGGGGCAGCACCCCCAGGTCCTGGAGCTGTGAAGGACAAGTCTGCTGGTGGCAGACAGATGGACAGGGCAGGTTTCTGGCTGCTGGATCCCTGCTCAGTGAGAAAAGCCCCCAGGGCATGGACAGAAGCATTGCTAGAGGCATGACACGCTCCTGACACCCTGCACCCTTCCCCATGGTTGTTCTCCAGACCTGACACTCTCTGGGATGAACCGCAGGAGGCTGAGCGGTCTTGAAGCCTTTCAGGTTTGCACTCCTGTACCAGAGCCAAGAGAAATGGCTGCCAGAAGCTGCTTTTATCAGTCCTGCTTCGCTTCCCAGACCCTGCACAGACTCATTTCAGAAATCTCCCCCAAGAACTAGACTTGCCCTTTCAGACCTCAAACCTTCCACCATTTCTGCCCATCTCTTTCTCCCAGTACTGATCTCTTTCACTTAAGAGAACATAAATGATAGGTTAGTTTAAGCACACAGTAACAGATATTTCTGCATAAAAATAGATTGCCTCCTTAACACATGAATTGCTTCAGTTTCCTCATTATTTCTAGCTGAGCAACAATAACGACTCCCATAAGCAGCCCTACAAGACCAGCTGCACCTCCACATTCTTTCTGCAGAAGAGGAGGGTGAATTCAAAAGGCACATAGGACCTCTTTTCCACATTTCCCACCATCTCTCATAACTGTGTCCAAGCTGGAAACAAGGCAAAAAGATGTAAAATGAGGAATTAAAGGTTAAGCAGGTGACAACAAAAACAAAACCTGTTTTAAGGTATGGGATGTGAGGCTTGGGCAGATGGATGTGTGATTCTGTGAGGAGCAAAGGGAAAAAAAATTAAACTTTTACAGCAGAGTGAAGGAGGTGTGCCATCTAAAAAGAATATTATTTAAAAAATAGAAAATGTATCTGGAATGCTAGGGGCTCAAAAACTGATGGAAGGTAGCAGAGGGTGGAAGGGAAAATGTACTTTGATTCCAAGATTATACTTCATGTTAATTGTTGGATTAGGTGACGAAAACTCATCTGCACCCTCACAAAGGGGCAGAGAGACAAAGCTGATCCCAGGCCACCACAGGACCCACCAGCCCATCAAAGGTTCATCTCCACAAACCCCGAGGAGCATAGGGGAACAAAGGCAGGCAGGAACACAAGTTATGGACTCAGGGGAAGGGACACCATCTCTGGGCCCCTCCCAGGGCTGTCCCAGGACAGCCTCAGGCCTGTGCTCCAAGTGTGAAGCCCACCACAAGGAGTCAATGCCAGACCACCTTTGGGACTGAGGTGGTTGCTGCCTGAGGGAGTGGGACACATCATGGGTGCAGGTGAAGAGTATTGGGTTTTTTGGGCAGACAACTTATTATGGGATATTTAGGGAGGAACCATAGGTGAGGAAATGAGGTATCTAGGTGACTTAGGAAGGAACAAGTCTGTGAAAATAGAGGAATAAGGGGACAAAAAGGGCTGGTCATGTGCAACTGGGTGGCTGGTGTGTATGCACCTGATTAGCTCCATCTGTCCTGTCTTTGAATCAAACACTGTTTCTATTTTTCTGGGTAAGGGATTTTATTTTGAGGGGGTGGTGGGTGTACCAGCGACTGGAGTGAAGCTGTGGCCTCAGGGTCTCCTATGTGAGGTCTCAGCAACTGGGGAGACTGAGATCCAGGGGCATACTTATATGTGTGTATATATGTGTATGTGTGTGCATATATGGATATATGTGCTACGTATACATGTTTATGTGTATGTACCTACTGGGAATCCACACTGAGCCTTGCTGCTGGTTGGAGCTGGAGCATCATCAGCTCTCTCAACCTGTCAAACCTGGTATGATCCCCCTAATATTAATATTATTTCATGTGGAACCTTCTATGGAAGAGCTAATAAGCACTTTATGCTTTTTATTCTATGTGACCTACAAAGATTTTAACAGCCATGGAAATGTTTTGAGTCTCAGGAAAGGAAGGTTAATGCAAAAGGGAGTGCACTAACCATGTAAGAGAGTAAAAGCACCAAATCCACAAAGGACTGGGAAGAGGATAACACTCATTTGACTTATTTGTTTCATAGCTGAGCTCCATGAAAAAAAGCAAGAAGAAGCCCTATAACCTAGAGAGCAGAGGGTGGAGGAATATGCAGTATTAAAGCCCTATTTGACAAAATATTAGGAAATACAATAAAAAGGGAGAAAGCTGAAATGAGAATGACTCCATCTCAACCAGAGGCACAGGGAAAGACAGCCTTGCAGGAGGCTGGGACTCAGGGATCACCTCAACCCCATCTAACTCATGTGCTGCCGCAGCCACGGGTGAACAAACTCACACTCCATTTCACCTGCTTAGTTTTGAATGAGACCGATTTTGCCATTTGGACTGGATTCGTTTTCGCTATTGAAGAGCTGCATGTCTCATTTGAGCTGTCTAGATTCCGTCTGTGCAGTCAGTGGAGAGAGAAGTATTTCCACAGCATCTCATCCTACTTTAAGACGGCCTAAGGTTGGCCAGGATGGTTTCTGGAGGGTAACTTCTCCCTCTGCAGACAATAAAGGAGCCCAGAGACCTAACTAAGCCAGCCTGCCCTCACTTTAGGCCACCAGCATTGCATCAGAGGACTCCCATTGTGCTTCCAATTTTGTAATCAAGCACTTAATTCCTCACTATGATAAATTGCATTCATTTGGCTTGCCTAGTGCTGAGAGATGGTGGGTAACTCCTATGAGCAGGAGAATATTGTTCCTCTAGAAACAGTTCAGACAAAAAAAACCCCAAATTTTCGTACTTAAAAATTTGGGGTGAATTTGGGATTTTGAGGAGCTGAGAGCTCTCAGGATGAAAACATGAAGCACAAGGAGCTGGAAAGCAAGCTTCTTAGAGGCTCTGACTCCCCTAGCAGGCACAGCAATGGGCCACAGACTGTCACAGTGAGACACCTCCATATCTTCCACTGGTGGGTCTGGGTAGCAGATGGAAAGATCGCCTCAGTAACGCCATCCTGATGGTCCTGGACACTAGTGCAAGATGCCCTCGTGACTGTGTGCACCACATTTTAGTACCTCTTTTAAGAAGTGTGCTAGGCTTTCCCTGTCTTTATATTTGTACCTTATAGCTGATCATCAAATCAAACCTAGCTGTTCTGTATCTGTGATCTGCCATCCTCATTATAAACTATTATTCCAATCTTTGTGTTAACTCTAAATTTCTTAACTATGATTTTATGCTTCTTTGCCCAAATCAGCATTCAATAAGGTAAGGAATAGGACTCCCTACAAAGAGCATCAGTATGTGATTATTCCCTGCTGACAACTGTTTTGACAGTTGCATGATTGTTATATCATATAAGAAGTGCTCTAATGATATGATGCAGTGCTCCCTTTTAAAGCACAGGTTTTGTCAGGCAAATCATATACCTCACAGAAGCTAAAATAACATTTACGTAATGCTCTCTGCTCTGGTAGTTTCCTCAGCAAGTGAAGCTTAGCTCACATGGTACAGACACACACTGAGCTACTTCACCACCTGCCTGTGTTCAGGTCTGATCACTGGGACATCCTCCACCCTTACAGTCAAGGCTTTGTGTCCAGCTCCTGCAGAGGATGGAGGAAAAACTGCTTCAGTCCTCTATCATCCCCTCCACTGTCCCCAGCTAGTATGGGCCAACAACATCCAAAGGAATGCAAGTCCACAAGGAGAGAACAAAAGCTCTCTCTATAGGGCTAGCCAGGGGTTAGCAGGGCTGAAAGTTGGTGGGCAACTGGAGTGAAACAAATAGCTATGGGTTGTTACTCCAGGAGAGGATGGTTTGATCTTCTCTTGGGAGCTTTAAATTTGAGATGTTATTGGTCCCCAAGGTCCCCAGGAAATGCATGACAACACTACTCCCTGGCCTTGAAGCTTTGCATTTGACTTTTCTGTTTAATAAAATCAATGTCACAAATTTCATTCACTACCAGTGACTCCTTGTAAACTAAAGGTAAAACTAAGGTAAAACCATGGGAGGACAATGAGGCACAAGCAAAGGAAGTTATGTTTCCTTTTCTGTCAAGGGTCATTGCTGCATTCAGTCATTGCCAGTGGAGATTTGAGCTACAGACAACCAACAGAGAGGCTCTTTTAATGAATGATGTGCTTATTAATCTTTTCCTCTAATATAAGTGCTAACACAAAGCCCTCGATACCAAGAGAGCTCTTCATCTAGGACTTGAAATGAATCCTGCATTCAAAAAAGTTCAAATAGCAACCATCCAAAGTACTAAAATACCTGGCAAGCCTACAACCCATTCTAAATGAAACATGACATCAGGACTCTCTGACTTTCAGTGAGACTGAAGCAAAGTCCCCTATGAGACATAATTTCAGGTTTTCAGGAGGATTTCATTCATGCCCCCAGTAAGTGACACCTGCTGCCCTCCAGGAGGTGAACACCATGATGAACAATTCCAGTTCCTTGGAGTACATGATGGCATGTTGGACACCCTCTCTGACCCATTGTCCAGCTGTATGTATCCCATAGAAAGTCGCCATGATTCTCCTCATCACTTTCTAACTCCCTACCCTGGACCTCTTTGCCAAGAGAGCCAAAGATCAATGTAATAACTGCATCACCAGCAAAGCAAAAGAGTGCAATGAAATTCCATCCCCCAAGCCCCTGAGACTGTCATAGCATGGGACATGGTATGGCTGCTTATTTGAGGTACAATGAAGAAGGACACTGCAGGTTATCCTGCAGCATCGCTTCTTTTAGACAAGTTTGCTCAGAGAATGGACAAGGAAAAGCAAGTGGTACATCACCGTCCCAGCTGTGAGGAGAAATAAATATGGACTGGTCTGTCCCTCATCCCCATTCCTGGCCTCAAAGCATCTCCTACTTCTCCTACTCAGTTGCCTCTCTTTCCACAGCGCTGTCAGCCCATGAGACCACCCTGGGACAGTCCCACTCCTGTCCAGGAATTGAGTCTGTGGCCACTAACATCCAGAGACATCTTTCTACCACGTTTGTCTTAATGCTCACAAGCACTCGTGCATCTAATGGGATGCACTAATGGGATCAGCCTGCAGGACTCATAGATATATCTGTAATCTTTACCCCCTTGCCATCCACCTATAGGAATCTCACATGGGAGGCATCCCTCTCACTCCAGGTCACTCTGCCAACCTGACAAGCACAGACCATGTCTTCCACCACCACAGCCATGACCTCACCGGGCTAACGCACGTACCATCACTGCTGCCAGCATCTGTCACATGCAGTTCCACACGCTGTTCTCTCTGTACTTGGTTTCCATTTCCAGCAGTCATAGCTATTTTGCTTTAAAATCTTAAATACACGGAAGTAGCATAAATAATTACAACTGAGAGCTTAACCAACCACCAGAGACAGGCAGATTGCTTTCCTGGTAGAACAAGTTTGTTCTCATATATCATCCCATATCACTATTCTAGAGCTTCCCAGAGAGTCCCAGACCCTGATTCAGGTAATGCTTTCTGTATTCACCTGTGTGTACCTGCAGTCTTTATTTTCTCTGTCATCTTGCACAACCTCTTTGAAGTTTGGGAACCTTAAAACCTGACCACCACCACTCGATTCATTTCTTTTGGCAATAACATCATGTAAGGGCAAATTCTCTCCTCATCTAAATGCCACACAGAGTTTGCCTCTGTACAGAATTAATGTGTTAAATTAGTTGCCTCAGTGTAAGAACAACCAGTCATTCTACAAGAGTACAGGATCAAAGGAAGTGTTCTTGTTTGGTTTATTTATTTGTCTTTTTCCTTTGGGAACTTGTTGTAGAAAAACAATCAGCCAGCCACAGAAGAAGATATTTAATCCACGGCAGAGCCTGTGCAGGTCACCAGGACTGACAATCCTTGTAAAAGCTTTGGTTAGAACTCCTTATCTTCTATGTCCCTGGCAGGCAGAGTCCCCGGCACTCAGGCGTTCTCCATGGCTGACTGCCCCAGAGTGCCTGACCTAGGAATCCTGGTGTCTTTCTGCTCTGGAAATTCAGAGAGATTTCATGGGATATCTGCCTGGAGTTTAGATTTGAAACTTTTTAGGCTTGGCAAAAAGAGTGAGTTTGAAATCATACTTGCTATCAGAAGTCCATTCAGTTCTACAGGTCCACATGGATGAAAAAATTGGGACAGGAGGGAAAGGAGACCATGGTTGTATCAGTGTGTATGTTTTCACATGACCTTGTAAGACAGATGTGGATGTTAATGGAAGTTTTGTCCATCGGTGGAAGAAGTTACCCCTCTCTACTGGCCTGCAAATAACATCAGGGTGCTTTGTCTTTCAGAAAGAGCTCCTTCCAGCCATCAGGCACACAACATAAGGAGCTCCAGTTCTCACCTGCTTCACCTTACCTGCAGCCATTGTGTTATCCCACTGCCACTGCTGATTTTAGGAGTTGGTGACCCTTTTCCTTGGCATCTTCTTCTACAGCAACAGAAATCTCACCACTGTCAGCCTGAATGCCCGAGAGTCATGGTGCCTGGTTCCAGTGGTGAGGGAGCTCCTTCAGAAACAAGTGCTGGTTACCTGTATAGGTAGCCCTGGTACACACAGACAAACCCTCAGCTGACAGGACAACTCATCCTTCCCACTGTTTCTGAACATGCTGTTAAGAAGAGAGTCTGTGATCTTTCTTTACCTCTACATAGGTCCCCAGGCACAGCAAATGAGAAGCATGTCTCTTAAAGGTTCAGTAGTTATGGCATTGTGTCAAGCTCTTTGGCTGCTGCTCACTCCATGCAATTTCCAGAGGCATAACAAGGACTTTTAATCAAGGACTCACCAGTCACTCTTCCACCAGTGCTAATGAAGCAGCACATTCCAGCTGTCTTGGAGGCTGCATCGGGGTCTATTTATAACATCCACCCATAGAATAAAGCTTTAGACTCTGTCTGCATGCTGCCCAAATCCCAGCAATGCTGTTATCCCTCTCTGTTTATGTGAGGAATGCCACAGTACTGCAGTGCCACCTTACCCTGCTCCTCCATGCCCTGCTCCAAGTACCAGCTTCTGCCCTCCTTAGGTGAGAACACCTCATAGACTCATAGCTTCCTTCTTAAAAGCCCAGTTATGCTCAGTGGTGTTTGAACTGTCCTTGAAAAGGTCTGCCTTTCTCCACTCTAACATTGCTGCTTATCAATATTACTGATTTTGTATTTCCACGTGTACAAGAACCCAATGATAATGGAGTTGGTGGCAGATTTTAAGAATTAGACAGCAAATGTCTGGCAGATGCCTCCTCTACTGCAGGCATCCTGACATCTTGGATCAGCTAAATTTGCACTGTGGGTTCTTTGATGGACATCTCTGGACACCTTCAGTCCCTACCTGCATTCATGGGTTTCGTTCTTTACAAAGGCTGTGGGCAGCACCACATCCAGACCATTTACAGCTCTCCCTTCCACTTGTCCTACTTTTAAGAGACTAAACATTTTTCTTTCTACCTTTTGTATTTATTGCTTTCCACACTAAAGTAATGGAATCCTAATGCTTCCATTTTCCCAGATCTGTCTGTGATTGTTTCCTGCATCCCTTTACTCTGAGCCTTTATCATGGTTCTGCTCCAGTGGGTGTACAGAGGAACTGTGGGCAGCCACGCTCTCCTTGCTGTTAATCCTGTGCAAGGACAGTTCATCTGTCCTTGCTATTTGAAAGTATTTCCTCAGGGAAAGATCTGTTTCTTTAAAAAAAAATCTCTCCTGTAATTAGGAGTCTCATGGCCTCTTTCATCCCAGTCCTCTCTCGTCTTCCCCATAGTAAAATGATAAAAAAAGGCTATATTGTCTGGAAATCCAGCATTCTCAGCCACTTACATTTATCCATTATCTTCTCTTGTTCTTTTTGTAGGTGATACTTTATTTTCTTCCCTGCTGTGGGTTTCATTAGGCTTAACAGCTGCCACCACATGTGTTTCATAATGTGCTGGTAACTTAAAAAAAGCCCCATGTTCCTAAAATTAAACTGATTCTTCAGTAAGGAAATTATCTATAGACTCCAAAATTGTGATTAGGGGCTGCAAGGTAGAACCAGCAACATGTAAAGCGAATGCAGCACCAACTCCAGCTGCTGTGCAACTCCAGCTGGATGTGCAGTTTGAATTACATTTCTGTGGTCCACACACCGTTATAGGAAGTGAGGAAGCACATCGCTGACTGGAGACTCACTGATGCCCTCTACCAAGTCACACATATTGAAGAAATTGGATGCCTTATTGGAATAAATTTTCCATTTTCTTATTCATTAATTTTACTTTCTCTCCAATAATATATTTTAAGTTAATTGTTGGAGACAGATAAACTTGCAGTGATTTTGCACCTCAGCTAATAGTGAAGAGTTGATCACTGGTCACTGAAATCACCATATTTCCCTTAACTAAAAATACAGGCTTTCTTGCTCTTACTTCTCTACCATCAGCATCACAGCATTTTACTCACTGTTGTTAATACTAACTTATCATGCGTTGTTGTCACTACTAGTGAGTAGGAAATTTCTCATCTTGGGAGAGATTTTTAACCCTCCAAACGCTGATGCAAGTGTGCAGCCACAGTGCTGGCTCTGCAAGGTGCTTGAATATCCTCTAAGAACTATCTAATAACAGACACAGTTAAATGAGTCTGTTGTTGCTCTGACCGAATGCAAGGAGCCACCAACCATTTATAAAAATATCTCAAAAGTACTTGAAGTTTCCTCCATATATTACTCATCTGAGCATTTAACCAAGAAAAGCACTTCTCTTTCTCCAAAGGAAACAGAAATAATAACACTTGATTTTAGCTGTGTCTAGACTGATGTTACTAGAGCCATCTATAGTCTCAAGCTTCAAGGAGGTTCACTGCACTCCATTTGTAGCACATGGGGGTGCAACAGCTACACCCAAACCCTTTGCATCTTCTCACTCCAGACCTTTCTAGCACATATATCACTTTGTGCACTCCCATCATAGCAACAGCACACTTTGTGTAAAGGGCCACATCACAGCAGACCTTCAGCTTTGTCAAGTATTCACCACTCATCCAGACTGCTGTTGTCAGCGTTCCACGATAAGCCTGTGATTGGAAGATCTAACTCAAGCTGTCCATGTCCTTCATAAAAGTAAGCAAGGAAGTGCAGGGATTAGATGTTCCAATCCCTCCTCCATCCTAGACACTAGAGACCTGCAGGTACTCTAACCAGGTCCCTACCCTTTCTTTTCTCCATCCTTCCCTGAGGGTTTGATACAATTTCTATGGAAAAAAACTTCTCATTCTCTGTCCTGATGAGCCTTTGTCCTGCCAAAACAAACTGCAAACCCAAGATAACTGGTTTCAAAGCAATGGGGCACTATGGGAGTAAAATCTCCCAGTCACAAAGAAAGGGTCTGTCAGATGGGGACAGACTTTTTGCAGTCAGAGGTCCTCTTCAAACCCTTCAGAGATGCTCCCTGAGATCTGTCCATGATCCCTCCGCTCCCAGAGGGAGCGTTACTAGCAGAAAACTGTAGGCCATGAGAACAAAATCAAAGTGTCACAGGCCCTGAATATCACTGAAAATGAGAGAAAGAACATAGACCTTGAGCAGTTCAAACAGTTCCATGCTCACTCACCCCATTGAAAGACCAGTCTGTCTTCAAATGGAAATGGTACAAGTAAAAATAACAGTAAGGTGCAGAGACATGAAAAAAAAGAAATCATGAATCAGAGCTTTGATCACACACACTGTCCTGCCTCCATAGAAGTGACGTCCCACTAATCCCCGCAGGGTATAGCTCAGCTCAGTGCACAGTTGTGCATACATTTTTGTTCAGATGAATCTCACCAACCCTTAGAAAAAAAAATCAGTTGTACTGCCAATGGCTTACAAACATTTGTACATTAGGTCAACAATATCAACTCTAAATATTCTGTCTTGGCCTGGGTTTGTTTGTTTATGCAATATTTTATCAGCATGTTCTTCATGAAATAGAAAAAACTTGATACTTTCATTTCTTCACAGGAAGCAGGCTGCAGAAAGCTGAATTTAAGTAATCCAAAATATCTTTGCTTTCCAGCTTTTTATTGAAGTCCTCATGGGACCACTTTATAGACAAAGAGAATATTAAAGTGGAGCCACTTCTTTGCTCCACTGAATTTTGATATTGCCCTAAGTTTGGGCCAGCTGAGACATCTTCTAGAAAGTAGTCCTGGTTTTATTAATGGTTCTCAAAACCTGCCAGTGAAGAACTTCCATGGTATGACCAGCATGGCAATAGGTCTGAAGGCAAACGCAGGTTTTGGATCTTATTGGTTTTTAATATTGAGCTTTAAGAATCAGATTACATGTTTGTTCAATAGCAATAAACTTCCAGAGTTTCACAGAGTCATAAAAACACTACAACTGCTTCCATTTATGGCTTGTATATCATTTACTCAGGTAGGTTTCCCCTCTAATGGTGCAATGCAAGTGATTTGAGTTCTATTAGCTGGAAACAGTACATCTACATTTGCAGAACTCTCATAAATAATTCCGCCCCATGGATGGCATCCCATCCAGACTACCAGGTAAGGAAAGGAAGGAGGGGCTGTCAAAGGAGTAGGGGAAGGACAGGGGAGAGATGGTTGGAATAGAAAAAAACTTCACACAAATTAGGAATTCAGGGATCTTCTTTTTGCTGGCGCTATCAAAATCCCATTTTCTTGCTTAATTTGTGTGATGCTATGAGCTTGAAATGTAAGCACAGTTCATGCTAGAGTGCAGGCTGAACTCATTCAGTGCCTTGCAAAGGCATTCATTTGAAATTATTTCTCCCAGGACACAAAGAATTCCTGAGCACTCAGAAATGTGCTCAGCTCCCTGGAAGCTTTAGAGCAATAAATGAAATGTTAGACTGACTTACAGCTAAATGAATTATTTGGTCTCAGGTACAAGAACAGGAGAGCTGTATCTCAGGTTTCAAATCCTTCAGCCATAGCAAGGAAGGGGACTGGGGGTCACCCTGAAGTAAGAGAGAGGATGTATCACTGTGTTGACATCCAAGACAGAGGCAACACCATCTTTTCTGTCCATATAGCACCTAATGGTTAAATTACTGAGTTAGGACACTGATTGTAAGTGTGGCTGTCTGCCATCTGTCACTATAAATGGCATTAGAGGTAATGACACTTGATTTTAGCAAGAAAACAAATCAATTAAATAACATCAAGTTCTTTTCAATAGAATTATAAAATGAAGGGTTACCAATTGTAAGTCACATTTCTTTAATGCATAACTAGAGGATATTAATCAATGATAATGAAGAACTGGTACAAATTTACTATTATTTAAACTATTAGTCATGTGACTCCAATATGAAGTTCAGTGCTCTGATGCCTCTTCTTTAAAATATAGCAAGGTAATCACACTGGCTCTTAGACATTGATGTTCTGGCTCTGGCTGCAATGACTTCAGAAGCTCCCAGACCTATTTAACCTAGCAAAACAACGTCTCAGAGTCAATATGATGCTTCTTTAAAATATACTGGGTAAGTAAACAACCAGGATCAAAAATGAATATGTAAGTTAGAGGATAAATGCTAGAATAAGATAGAAGCAGTTGTGAATAAATTTGGACTAGAAGGCAGAAAAAAACAAACAAAACAAACAAAAAAACAAAGCAAAACAAAATGAAATTATACCCTGGAATGACTTTCTGAACAGTGCAGTGGGGGCAAGAAACGTACATTATCTTAAGGTGAAAAAAAATTAGGAAAGCTTGTAAAACAGAATATGGATCAGCCTAGAGTAATAAATGAAATGGGTGATATGAGTTCTTATGTGACTTGCCTTGCCACTGGACTAGAGGAAAGTGGAGGATGGAGGGAGTCCTGGTTGTTGTTTGATGATTGTATTTATTTGTTTTGTAATTATTCTGTATGGCATACATAGCAAATCGAGCTGTCCTGACTGATATTTTTGTAACCCTGTCTACTCTTTTCATAGTAGTAAAGCTTGTGTAATGAAAAAAGGATTTATTTCAAAGGAATTCTACGTCAAAAAGGACTTGTGGACTTGTACCTACTTTGTTCAACCTTCTGTGCTCAGAACTGCTAGCCTCATCTTTCCTGGAGCATGCGGTTTGCTAATGGCAATTGCTACATGCTACAGGGCCCTAATTATTTCAGAGTCAAAAGTGTGTCTTACTATCAGAAGAGGTCATTTCCTTCCTATTCCAAGCTCACATTGTAGTGAATGGAATTAGACTCAAAGAAGCTAACATGCATTGGAAACATTCTCTCTCAGCTTTATTTACTTGGGTGTATTGGATAAATTTCACATTACAGTCATGTGAAATGGAAAAATCAGTCAGAGAAACTGCAAGAGGAAAAACAATTCTCAACTTCATTGCATCCAGTGTAACCAAAGCACAATATCTCACCAAAATGTTGCTGTAGAAAGCCATCTACAATAGTCATCATAAAGTGATTATACTCGGCACCTATGTTGGAATATAAAAATAAAGAAAACCATAGCAATATGTTTAACCTAAAAAATGGCCATTAAATGAAAATTATTCCTTATTACCTCTCTTATCTGAAAGAGATAATAAAAGGAACAGTTAGAAGAGTAAAATCCTTGTTTATGGTGTAGAAACCAGAGATATCACACTGGGGCTCTGAGTAAATGTGTATCACTAGCCCAAAGGACTTTTGAAAGACCAAGAGAAGCCAGCAAGGCTAAATAGAGAGGCAAAAAGGGCACTGGAAATACAAAATCAAGATGTAGAGAAATAAGTGCATAGCAAAGAACTAACATAATTTTTGCAGCTGCTTTTGCCATGGAAGAAGTCAAGAAGGCTCCTGCACAGCTACTCTTTCTTTATGAGGGGACATATCAGTGGATGGTTCTCATATTGAAGGAGATCATGAAGCATACTAAAGGGTATTATAACAAATCACCAAGACCAAAGGATATTCCTCCAAGACTACCTGAGGAACTCTACCATGAAACTGCTGAATTAATAACTGGTGTGCAAGCTGAAATGTAAAAATGTCTCAGTGCGAAGACACTTGAAGGTAGCTAATGTGGTTTCAATTTTTAAAGAGGATCCTATGTAACGTTCAGAAAACTACAGACTGGTAGCATATCTGTACCAGGTTAATTGATAAAAATTGTAATATAAAAGAGGATCCATGGATAAATAAAATATAATGAGGAAGAGTCCATGCAGTTCTGTAAAGGGAAATCATGCTTTACAATCTGGTGTAGCTCTTTGAATAAGTCAACAGACATGAGAATAGGGGAGATCCAGCTGATAGTGTATTTGCATTTCTAAAGGTATTTTACAAAGTCTTTCAGCAAAAAAGTCTTAAAGAATTCAAGCTGCCATGGAGTGAGAGGGAAGGTCCTCACACAAATAAATAATTGTTTAAAACATACAAAACATAAGTTCTTAATTAAACGATCAACATTCCAAGGTAAGAGTGGTAAATACTTAAATTAGCTTAGTGAATTAAATTAGTGAAAAAAATTATAGAAATTACTATGACAAAAAAAAGACAGTGTCACTATGACAGCAAGCATATCCACGATGCAAGCAACTGCTGACCACTTTGTGCAGTTCTGATCCCCAACTCAAAAAGGATACACCAGAACTTGAAAAAAGAAAAAAAGAAAGGGGGGGGGTGGGGGGGGAAGTTGGGCAGCAGATGTGAAGAAATGTTCAAAGTTATTTCCATTCAAGGAGCAGCCACATACACTATGATTCTTCACATTGAAAAAAAGATATCTCTGTGGGGGAAGGCAAAGGTAGGGTAGATATCTACAAAAGCATGAGATGAAGGGAATGGCCAACTAAGAAATAATTGTAATAATTGTTCATTTTCTCTTCCAGTGCTGGTTACATTCAGATATCAGATGGTAGGTTCAAAACAAACAAAAGGAAGAAGATTTTTGTGAAATTTGCCACGGGTAGTTGCACATGGTGGAAAACCTATTTGTGTTCAAAATAAAATTGGGCAGGTCCACTGAGGTCTGTGAAATACTAAGGTATCACCTTGGTCTCAGTAGTTCTAGAGCTGCAGTTAACCAAAGACTTGCTCCACTGTTACACCCATTCTTTAGCATTCATCAAACCCCCACAGGGAAAGAAAGCACTTGCTGTCAGACTATTCAGAAACACTCAGGTCCTTGGAGTAGGTGACTATTAGCAGAAAATTATGCTCTTCAGATCAGGTTTCTCTGTCTAAATCATGTTAGGAATTAAACAAGTATTTGTACCCAGTACACACTGTTACCTATTTGCTGTCTTTCATGGGTTCATGTTTTGGACACAATGCCCTCTATGCAACCAGCTGAGGAGTTTGAACAGTGCTGTGCACAGTAGGGGAGGAAGGTGACTGCCACACAAATATGTGGCAAAACACCGAGGAAAATGTCTTGCAACAGCTTTACTCATCACACTTTTCCGCAACAATCATGTAATAGCAAAGATTTGAGGATGTCCAGCAGGTCCTTACATGTTGCTTGATGTAAAAATATACTTGGAGATAAATCCTCCAAGTGGATACTAGTTGAACACCACCCTGTAAAATGGCTTTAACGCTTTTCATAATATGGAGTAGAAAAAGCTTTAGATCAAGACATTTGAGTCAAAACTATTTATGGTGTTCTCATCTCCTTTAAGGCAAAATTACCTGTACCAGCTGGGAGTCCGTAGAGAATAAATGGTTACATCACACCAAAGAAAATATCTCCATCAGCTATGATGGACTAATCTTTATTGTTTGAATCATCTTCAGAACTTCTTTGGTTGCCTGCCAAGTTCATGAAAGAGTAATCTTTTGATTCATAACCTTGTAATAGGCACATAAAGGGAATTTGCTAATCAAGCAATACAATTTTTGAAATATTAAACAGCGATGGTAGGTTCCCATAGCATTGGTATACCCTGTTATTTAGCTAAAGGTCTAAAGCTTATGCAATGTTGTCATCGTGCTCAAACATCCTGTTTGTTGACCAAGGATTAAGCCCAAAAGGCATGTAGTAAAGGGATTTGCAGGCACATCATGATAGGCTAAGTAGCAAATAAAGGAAACTTCGTATCTCAACTAAGGAAGAGATCCCAGAGATTGTGAAAGATACCAACCAAAAACTGCCACGATAACGATAACAGAGACTCCGGAGGGCGTCGGCGACAACTGAAGCATTTTTGTTATCAGCAAAGAGGATGCAACCCCCAAGAAGAGCCAAGATAAAAAGGGACTGCTGTGCCTATCTAATTTGCGAGCCGTTGGTGGAGTGGAGACTCCCCGGCCGCCCAGCACTGCTTTTGCTCACCTATTCCTACTCAATAAATTACTTTTAAATTTATTATTGGACTTTGAGTCAAATTTACTTATAACAACCTGGCTCTTGAGAGTACATCCTTTCCTGTCCCTTCCTCTGAAGCACTGGAGGTTGAGCAGAGAGAGACCTGTGCAAGTAAGTTTGGCAGTAAACCTGCTCTAAGAGTTCACTTAGAGCAGCATTAATAACTTTCATTTCCAAGTTCAGCATTCCTTGCTCTCAGGTTCAGGGTGAAAACCTTTGCCATGGAGCTTGTTGGAATCTTCTTTGAGTTTTTAACTCTGAGCACTCTGCAGTGGCTTTTTCTCCCTTCTCCTGATCTGTAGGCTACAGTCCACACCTACAGATCATAAGAAAATAACGCACAAGAGTTTCCCAGTTACAGAGGGGACCTAGGACATTAGCCAGTCCTGTCATCTGCTCTGATCTCTTCCCGGAGTCCAATCTAGCTGTTGCTTTTATTTCCTTGCTTTAGAATACTGGGCAACGTCACATGGTCTGTGAAGGAATATGTGACAGGAGCACACCAAGGACCCTTCTCAACCAATACAGACTTGCCTGAGACAACCAGAATTGGCCCTTGGAACCAAACTCTCCTTTCAGTACCAATGAGCAGATCAATGGAAGCTCTTGTTCTGAGTTTTGTGAGCATTAAAGACACTAGTATCTGCTGATCATTTTATCCCTTTAACTCCTACAAGAATTCAGAATGAAGAAAAATTTCTGAATAAAGAGATTAATATGCGATAGAAATTGCATATTAAAGCCCTGCAAATGATACTGGAAATCTTGGTTAGGATTCCACTGTTGAAACTGGGACATTTCTGGCAATTGCTGCCTTCAAACCAGCCCTAGAGTCTCCCACAGGTAGGTTTGTCTTATTTCATTATTAAGTACCTCAACATGATGAAAGATGAACAGGCACAAAAAGATACATCAAAAATGTTGGCAAGCATGAAGAGGTCAGGCACGTGTGACAACCTTTCATACATCATGGCAAACCATCAGAGTGGCCCATTAGCATTACTGTTCCTACATCAGTAAAGAGTGCAGTTTTGTGACATTACACAAGAGTCCTTTCTGAGGAGTATAACCCTCTGTGCTATCTGCTGTGAAAGCATTCAAGACAAAAATTACCTCTTTCCATCCAAACACACAAGATTTCAGTGTGATCTACTCCGTGCAGTGATAAAAAGACTTATGTGTGATGTTCAGATAGATAAACAAAGGATTCGTTAGTTATTTTACATCTTACAAGGCAATGGTGGGACTAATGTTGGAATAGTGCATTTAGTCAAGTGAAAAATTGAAGGTAGTACAGTGAACAGCAATACAATTATTTGCAGGCTGGAAAATGAGTTTTTATGAAACATTGAAGGAGTTCAATACATTCTGACTATCAAAAAAAAAATAGACAAGACTGAGAAATTACTTGCTATATGGTGGGTAAACAGTCTCTGAAGGAAGGAAATTAAAATATGCTCTACAAAGTACCAGAGGAAGTGACCATCAGCTGGAAGGTAAAACTGCACAAATTCAAATTAGAAATAAAAGTATTAACAACTTGAAGAGTCTCCTGATGGGCCAGGAGTGCAAATCCCACCTCATCAAATAAACTCCAGATGCTGTTATGGATGGTGCTTTGGTTTAAATACAAGTTACCAACCTCATTCCACAGTTAACAAGAAAAAAATTCTCAGTACTTAAAATCAGACTAACTACCATAAAGATTCTTTCAAGCTAAAAGCTATGCATTTTATATCAAAATGTTCTCTAAAGGAATATTAACATAGCTCATTCAAACAGACAGCACTTAGAAAATGCCAGAACTGGAGTATTATTCTTTATAACATCACCTCAGTCCTTTTGCCCACATGCATGAGCTTTAGTAAGATGATTACTCTGTTGTTTCTTTCCCATGCTGTTGCTTTTTTCTCAAATGTTGTTTCTTTTCTTTGCGGGCAGTGACAAGCTTGCTGCCACTGAAATGAGACAGGGTCATGTCGCTTAAACTCTGCCACTGCCTATTCCTCTGTCAGCACATGTAGTTTCTGCCCAGTGGGAAATTCTAATATCTACTCTTCTGTTTTATCTCATTTGGGGAGAGAATTTTAAAAGGGAAGTTTGTTTTGAATTAATTATTACAGAACCACATGAACCCAAATGCAGAAATGTTTTGGATTGTGGCTGATGACAGTAAACTTCGCATCATTCCTGCTGCATATTTTTTTTTTTTCATTTGGCTGAATTATCCAAAACCATTTTTCACTATCCAGCTCAGCATAACTGAATGCGGTGGTTGTAACCTGGCTGGCAACCAAACACCACACAGTCACCTGCTCACCCTCCCCTGTCCTGGAGATGGAGGTGAGAATCAGAAGGGTAAAAGTGGGAAAAACTTGTGGGTTGAGATAAAAACAATTTAATAATTGAAATTAATTAAAATAATAATGACAAAAGTCATGATAATAACAATAATAATGGAATACACAAATGAGTTATGCACAGTGCAATTGCTCACCACCTGCCAACTGATGCCTAGTTGACAGGTAGCAATCCCAGAGGGAAAATCCTGAAACTGAAACTGCAATCCTGGAAGAGAGATAGACTGAGATTTCCCACCAATCCTCATTTATATACTGAACATGACGTTATGACATGGAATATCCCACTGGCATATCCAAATCCCGGTTTGGATCTGCTAATCTTACGGTGCCACCCCCCCAGTTTCTTCTGCAGACTAGCAAAACATGGGAAATTGGAAAGTTCTTGATTTTCTTAGCAACAACTAAAAGCATACTTCTTATACCAAATCCCATACTGAACCCAAAATACAGCACTATTCCAGCAACTGAGAAGAAAATTAGCTCTATCGGAAGAAACTAGAATGCTGGATTTTCTGGTTTCTTCACTATCTTGGGGAGGCTGAAGAACATTGTCCTCTGCACAGCACAGCTTGTAGGGGAGAATGAGGAACAACATTCCCACCACCACATGCATCAGTCACACTACAAAAGAGATATGTAACTTTAAAATAAGTGTTTAATTGCCAAAATATGGCAAACTAGCTTATTGTTATACAAAATGGAGCAAAGGCATGTGGTCTGTAAAGATAGAATTTAAGTAGAACTGGCTAAATCCACTTGTCACTGGCTGTGTGGTCAACACAAAGCTGATTTGTAGATGTTTTTAAAGCAAGAGTTGATGTTCATAGAAGGTGGGCACTGAAAAAGCTTAGTAAGAGGTTGAGGGATGTTCTTCAAGCACCATCTGGGAACTCAGTAGCAGGAGCAGGAGGTGAGTCTGACCCTCCATGGTAACAGTGCACCACCGTGACCTCAAAATGTCCACTGCCTGTCTCACTGGGCTTCCAGCTTCTGCAAAAATAAGGCTGCAGGTTTGCTCGGGATTTTTTGCTTATTTATTTTACAAAAGTATAGGATTCACCTGTGAAAGATGATCTAAAATTAGTTGTCTAATTCCTCTATTTGCCTTGTGCCTTATTCTACGTGGAGAGAAGCAAGCACGTTAAGGGTAAGTTAATTGGATCTGGTTTTGATTCCTATTTTAGGGTGAAATGAATCCCACCTTGCACCCCACTGTCTCTGTCTATCACCCACCTCTCTGCTGACTATAAGCACCTACAGTAAGATAAAGGCTGCACAGGGAGATTCTTCTTCAAGGGCAAAAGTAGTAACCACACAGCTGCAAACAACATCAGCATGACTTGCTCTGGAAACACAGATAACTAAAAACCTCTAAATGCTCAAGAAATCCTAGAATCAAAATGTAAACCAAAAATCAGTTGACACTTTGGATTATTTTTCCTTTAATACCTGTGTGCATCACTTCCCCCTTGATAAAATGAAAGCGTTAGTACTAATTCACCCCTCAGCTGTATTGTGAATTATTATTCATTAAACTGCGTAAAGAAAGAAGATTCTATGGTGAAGCACAAGGAAAAAACATGGTAAGAAATTAATAATTCTGTATTCAGTGCTGTATGCAGTAAATAATGCATTGAGCCACATACTGAACGATGAGACTAAATGAAATATTAAAGAGTTGCTCTTTCAGTGAGCAAGTATATTCTGTGCACTGAATGAGGCAGGGATTCTGTCTAAAGAGAAGTGATCATATATTTAAGACTATATTACAATGCACACACAGGAAGACTAAATGAAGATTTTGCAGATATACTTAAATCTCACAGTGCCTCATTTTTGAGTGCTTGACTTCGTGACCTTGAAAATGGTTAAGCAAAATATTATCGTGGTTTGTTTGTGGATTTGGGAGGGGTTTTCTTGCTATTATTTCCCTGTTTTGTGTATTTTTTTTGAGTAGGCATCAGACACATGTTTTACAGATGGTAGCAGAGACAGGTAATCCCTAGCTGGGACCTGAAGGAAAGCTCAAAAACTTGAGGTGGCTGGGGGGTATATAAAATTGGACAAGAGAGTGATGTAAAAGTCAGACAGGAGAAGTGATCTTATTCTTTGTATTACATACAGGCAACTTTTTGTCCGCCCTAGTCCAGCATAAGTGACAAATAGAGGCTTGGAAGCCACCAGAATCATAGCACAGAACCACCCAGATTCTTAATCACACATGCATTTGCTTTTTCTCTTAAATATATATATATACATATATATATCCCTGTTTCCAACCATACACAAAGCCTGACATGCCAGAAGACTGAATTTTTTCTGTAGCTCTGTAGGCACCTGGGCTTCAGGATATGTTCATTTTTAAAACAAGTGCAAGCCTCATGCTTGTTTGGGATTGTAGAACTAACATATTAGGTGGGCTCAGTATTAATCTAAATGCAATTTATATGAATAACCAGCCAGGGAACTACACATTCTCCTGCCTTCACCTTCCAACGTGATAAATGCTCTTACATGGCTCTGAGATTGCTCTTCATTTTTTAAGATAAATAAAGGTTTATGAAGAAACATCAGTTTTTCATGAAAAAAATCTATTTTTCCTTTAACTTTTGTCATTTTTGTATTTGTACTTCAACTTTGCATTAAGCCCCTGCATTACCATACCGTGGCACATTACTCATCCTCCCACACATCTCATGTGCAGTCAGAAAAGTGAGAATCCTCTCTGCCTTTTGCATTTCTCCTCCTCCCTTCCTTCTGCATTTTCCCTTGTTCTTCGTGTGCTTGCTCATCTCCTAGTTCTTACCCCACTCTTCATTGTCTTCCTCCTTGATATTCTTCTGGTCTTCTACAGCTGCCATGCAAGCCCAATGCTGAATACTTGGATACAATACTTGGACACATACCCGTCGTCTTCTGGCCACCACTTGTCCCATTTGGAAACCTCTGTGACGTAGCAGAATTGATAGCAGGACCCTTGGCTGCATCCAAGGTGTATGAAGAGATCCTGGTGTTAAAGAAAGAGGAGTGGTTGTTCTTCCTCGTGAGAGGTCTGAGGTGTGCACAGGTGTCCTGCCCTTCGTCCCTCCAGCTACTCTGCCATCTTACCTATCTTCACCTGCCCTTTCTTGCTGAGCTATAAGGACCACGTGTCCACCTACTGGCCTTCCACCGATTACTATCTGTCTAAACTGTGATGGAGCAGGTAGATCCAGCAGTTGGCTTTGCTAGTCAAAATAGAAGGGTCTCCACAGGGTATTATTCTGTTAGGATGACTTGAAGTCAGGCTCTGGGGTCTACCTGGAGAAACTGATCCATGACCCACAGAGGAGGCTGAAAAAGCCATCAGATGGATGCTACTCACCACCTCTTCTTCTTTCAGAGATATGACTGAGCCAGGAGCTCACATAGATATGCTCTTTGCATTTTGCTCCTCATCCCAGATTCCCCAAACATCCACATTCTGGTTCATCTCAACTTTGTGCTGTTCTTTCCCTCTCAGGAATGTCTGTGCATATTCCTCCTGTACCACCACAGGGGCCTGGTCTCAGTCACCTGTTACAGAGACACAGCCCTACAGGACATCGTCATCCCTGAGGTAGAGCAAGGAAAGATGTTTTAGTGGTTATGAAATTGGCATGATATTCAGCATCCTGAGTGCTTTTCTTCTCCACATCAAAAATATTTCCTGTAACTCTGGACAAGGAGATTCAAACAAGTCCCATTAAAGAACTTCATCTTTTCCAGAGACAATAAAGGAGTGTGAGCAAACACTCTGACCGACCTGCTGAGTGGATAGAGCAAGGTAAAAGGAATATAAACCTTAACATTACTGTGTATCAGTTTCCCAAACCATGGACACAAGTTTTGTAGCTCAGCTATGGTGGAAGAGTGGAAGTTTAGCTGTGAGGTACCCTGTTCCTGTACACAGCAGACCAGACTGAGATAAATGATCCACCCTGAAATACATAACTATTAATTTAAAAAAGAATAATGTCACTTATTCATTATTTTTCCTATCATGTTTCTCTTCCAACACACATTCATAAATAGAAATGAAAGAACTAATGTGCCTTTAGTTACTGTGTTTGTCTGTTTTCCAATCATAATTCATGACCTGCTTCAACAAACAGAACGAACATATTTGCTTTTGATAAATTAAAATGGTATAGTATGTTTCTTCATTACATTCCTTTCTTTCTTCTTTGTTCTTCTTTTCTCTTCTGTAGTGTTTTCCTTACGATTACCCTCTTTGCTTGCTCTACTCCAGTAGCCACATACTCAGTCTAATCCTGGTGTCTGTTACACCACAGTAGTGTCAGTGTAACTCCTCTGTAGTGGATTCAGATTGAAATTGCAATCTAGTGTTTAGCATCTGAAAATGAGTAAGACTTTCTAAACACAAGGACAACTGGCAGGAAGAATGGGAGCTTGTGAGGAACCAAGGGGAGAAGGTGTGCTGGTTTCACTTGGCTAGCAACCAAACACAGCCACTCATTCACTCTCCTCCTCCCCCCTGCCAAGGGAATAGGGGAGAGAATAGGGGGGCAAGAGTAAGGAGACTTGTAGGGTGAGATAAGAACATTTTAATAATGGAAATTAAATAAAACTTAAAATAATAATGATAATAATAGTAATAAAATATGCAAATGAGTGATATACAGTGCAATTGCTCACCACCCACTGACCAAGCCTGGTCTGTTCTTGGATAATGATCCTGAAGGAGCAACAATCCCGAAAACCGAAAACCACAATCTAGGAAGAGTGAGAGCCCCCACAAGGGAGAACCCCTCATTAATATACTGAACATGACAAGAGCTTATATGGAATACCCCATTGGCATATTCAAATTCTAATTTGGCTTACTAATTTTAATATTCCTCACTCCCCCTGAAGACTTTGCACCTGCAGACCAGCAAAACATAAAGCCCTTCAACTTCCTGAAAAAATTGTAAACATCAGTATGTTATCAACATTCTTCTCATAACAAATCCCATGCTGAAACTAAAACACAGTTTTAGTTTCTGGCTACTGAGAAGAAATTAGCTCTGTCCCAGCCAAAATCCAAGACAGAAGAGAAGAAAGATCTCCACCTGTGATGTTCAGACAGGCTGGACATCCTGCCTACCAGGGACTCAAGGTCATAAATCATCCAGCAGCTAAACAACCCTCCAAAACCCTCAGTGCAAAAACCGCCTGTCACAGGATCTGAGCAAGGACCCCATGTCATGCAAAGCAGATTGGGACAGAGGTATATGGCACGGGCAGGGACCAATGCCTCAGCTAAGTGATTCAGACTAACGGGATGCACGTTGCAGGTGAGCAACTCGGTCTCCAGTACTCAGAGGCTTTGTGTGCGAGAGGTGGAAGAGTGTGGGGTGATCAGTATTCAATGCAGAAAGAGCATTTATTGGAGATTTTCTATTGGATAGAGTCAGAGGAAATGATCTGCATGGTGGGCGCCCTCTGTCAGGAAGACATCTACAGTTAAACCAGCCTGTTGACTGCCTTGAGATCCCAAGAGGGAAACAGGCATTTTTAGAATGTGAGCCAACTGGTTCAGATGTCTCCTTTAGGTTGAGCTCCAAAGCCCTGAGCTCTGAGCATGTCTCCACGGGACAAAGTGACTCCCTTGGAGACATCTGCACTTCGTGAGGTGAATCCCACTCGCAGATCCCCATGCAAAGGCAGCTCACAGAAACTGTGAGGATTTCTAATCAGGTAGGTGGACCAACATGATTTCATTCCCACCTGTTACAGACGTACAAAAGATGAAGTCTGATTTAGTGTCTGTTGGAGCCCCACACTAATTGCTCCACCAAGTCCAGAGCAGTAGTGAAAAACCACAACCACCAGAAGTGTAAGAGAGAAAACTGCACACCTTTTCCTGACAAAAATGTCTGTGTTAGAATGGTTGTTCTTGCATCAGGGAGTTATTTTTTGTTAAGGAGGTGTAATTCCAGAATTATTTCTTCAGTTATATAGTCTCCTGTAGCTGGAATTCACATTGGCTGCAACGGATCACTGGTGACAAGAATAAAGTGAATAATTTATAGGAGAGTCAGGAAGTACAGGAAGAAGACTTAAGAAAACCATGGGGTCAGAGTGATCACTTTCTGCTTGCTAATGGCAAAGTACTGAGCCTGTCTTGCCACAGTCCGGGTCTTCAGCATTCAAGACTGATGCTGAGGGGAGTTGTACTATAGGGTTAGGAAAGAAAGTAGATGCTACTCAGAGCTATGAACCAAGGTGTAGCAACTCCTGAACTAGTGGCTAGACCCAAATATGAGGTTGGGTGCAGGTAAGCTGAGGTTGTCAAAAAAGTGAACTGATAATCCTAAACTCTCTCAGAAATTAAAAGCTGTTGACCAAATGCTTAAAGGAAGGGTATACAGACATCTCAACAAGTATGTGTGCTCCAGATTCTGTACATAGTTTCCTAATATTTGTAAGCTTTTAAGAGACAGCATCGAGGACACTTTCCAAGTTGGTCAAAAGCCCATGTTTAGTAAAGAAAACCCTATTTGAGGCGACATCCCAAAAGTAATATGGACCTGAGGAACAGTGACACGATAGCAGAAGGCCAAAGAGCAGCATTAAGACAGGCTGCAGCATTTGCTCCTAGAGTCCTAGCAAACTCAGGAGAAGGCTTGTGCTCTGCTAGGCAAGGAAACCTTATGAACCCCTCCTTGGAGCAGAGCAATTTCATGAGCTGCCTCTGGGAACAGTGTTCATTGTAAATCAGTATGAAGCACTACAGAGAGAAGAAATTGCAAAGTGCAACCAAGTGACTGCAGCACATGTTCATGCAGCTCCAGCACTGAGCTGCGAGGTTGGGACAGCTGGGGAAGTTACCATCTAGAGAGGGTTTCCAAGCAGAAGCACTGGCTGAAGGTATATAAATGCTGCAGAGTGTGAACACTTAGAAAGATGCTAAGAGCCCACTGACAGGCAGCATGAAATTTTGCAGTCCACAAACTGACAGACTAGCCTGTGGAGGGCACCTGAACAGATTTGTCCACTCCCAAAAGTAAGAATGCTCAGGTCAGCCCATGGCCCTGGATCTGTGAGCCGGTATCTGAAAGACACTCTAATGGCTGCATTTGCAGCTGATAAGCTGCAATAGGGATGTAACAGGTCTGATGTGCAGGGTGTGAATGTGCTGCCCTAAAGCACATTCATTTTTTGCTGGAACATTCCTCCATTGGATAATGTTCACTTTTTTGTCAGGTATATTTGGAGGGTATATCAGCTTCAACAAAATTTGCCATTGCTTTCTCACATCTGGGATGGCATTTTTGCACCAAGATAAGTTTGTACTGTGAAGTTACTAATGGCACAGTAGTCTGAACATTCCTGCAGAATGGAAAGGCTGCAAGGCCAAATCTGTGCTACAACTTTGATCACTGGCCTGGAACTCAAGATTGTTCACTAGTCTCTGAAGCAGAAACAAAGCAACTCAACCCAAAGTGGGACTCAACATGAGATGCTGCTCCCTGATATCACAAACAACAGGAGTAAGCCAGCAGGGCAGAAAACCAAGAGCCATCTAGGAAGGTAAAGCAACTGGAAGTGATCCCTTCCTGCCAATTCTGCACTCACCTGTGCAGAGGACAAGTGGAAGATACAAAGAGGGACTGCAATGTTGGCCAGGTGAAACTCTGCTCACTGAGGTTGCTGTACAGCAGAGGAGCCATCAGCATTGCCCCACAGTTAGGAGACTCCAGGAAGGATTTTTCATTAAGTCTCCATCTGTGGAGATGTTCAAAACCCACCTGGACTCTTTCCTGTGCAACCTGGTGTAGGGAACCTGCTTTGGCAGGGGGGTTGGACTGGATGATCTCCTGAGGTCCCTTCCAACCCCACCATTCTGGGATTCTGTGATTAAGCAGCATTACTGGCCCTCAGGTCTCAGCATACTAGGGAGTCGATACAGGGCTGACCACCAGTGCAAAGGTGTTCTGGTTTTTGCAGGACTGTAGGATAGGATACAGTTGACTATAATCACTCCTTGCCATGTCTGGGCCCAAAAAAGAGAAAATAAGGGAAGGATATTTGTATGTATATGTGTGTGTATACATATACACACACACACACATATATATATACAAAAACCTGAGCATGACATAAATGGTAAGGAATAAGGGAAGGATACTCTCCTGGTTTCACTAGGATAGCATTAATTTTCTTCTTAGTAGCTAGAATAGCTGGGTTTTGGTTTCAGGGTAGGATTTGTTATGAGAACATTGATAAAAGCACTAATGTTATTAGTTGCTGTTGGAGCTCAAGGCCATGGTGTCTGGCTGGTTCGCAGCTGCATTAAGACTACGAGGGAGAAGCGTAAATAGCAAAGCCCAAAACTGGCATTTGGATGTGCCAGTGAGATATTCCAGATCATATCATGTCATGTTCAGTGTATTAACCAGGACTGACTGGAAATTGGGGGTATTCTCTTGGGGATCGCTCGGGCTCTCACTCTTCTGAGGTTTTTGATTTCTGGACTGTCTCTGCTCTGGGATCAGTGGCTGGGCATCAGTCGGCGGGTGGTGAGCGATTGCACTGGGCATCACTCATTGCCATATTTTGTTATTACAGTTATTATAATTATTCTTTTATTGTAATTAGTAAATAGTTTTTATCCCAACCCATTAGTCTCCTTGCCCTTTTCTTTACAATTCTCTCCCCTGCTCCCTGTGGGGGGAAGGGGGAGTAGTAAGACAGCAGACTGGTTTTGACTGCAAACCAAAAGGGTGAAAACACCATGAAAGGGAAAACATAAGTGCATGCAATCAGAGGGAAGAGCGCAGGTTGGTGGAGGAGGAAGAGGCCCTGGGAAGTTTGTGTGTGCATAGTTGTACTGTTAGCTACAGCGCTCACTAGTACAGCACTCATTGCTACAGCTCTCAGTACTGCAGCTCTCAGTACTACAGCTCTCTGCTGGGGACAAGGCCAGGGGAACACTGTTTTCAGCAGAGTGAGGAGGAACAGACATTGTTTTTTTGTCATGATCTTCCCAAACACCAGTAAGACTCCTACTACTGGTCATCAACTTAAGTAGAATGTAAAAAACTCCTTTTTTTTTTAATGAAAAAGAAAAATAAATCAGAATGGCAACAAACACACTCCCATCTCTAACATATGATTAAATTTCAAATGTAATTAAGAAGGTTTCCAGAGCATGCAGGTGTATTTAGTGTCACAAAGCAGAGCTAATTTATTCATAAGCTGATCTGCAAGTCTGCCTGGGCAGAATCCACTCCATATTCAAGGGGGTGGTGGGTGTGAAGGCTTTCTTTTCAAGAGTCTCCAGTGCATAGATACAGCAGGCAGCCAGATGGGAGAAAGATGGGAGAGACACGCAAGACAAGCAGGTAAGAGGGTCTATTTCAGGACAAAAATAATTGTCACAGGGACAGCCCCAAACTGGCAGCATTTCAGGAAGGAGAACGGCTGCACAGCACTGTCAGACAAGCTAGAAACAGGGAAGCAGCCCTGCAGGGACCGATACCTTGGCAGGGTACATCCACGCTTTCAGTTGGGTTGTGATCTCTAACTGGTTCCTGTTGGAGCTCCTCTGGTGTGTCTGGAGGCCACCCAGAAACATAAAACCAGTGGAGAATGGACATCTCCAGGCACACTAGCACTGTCTCTCTTGGACTGCTTTGACTGCCTGCAAAAAAGAGCTGAGAAGTGATAAGGAGCTTTTCAAACTACATCTCAGCAGTTCCCGACATTGTGCGTGTTCCTAATCTGCTCCAGTCATCAGTGATTTCAGGTGACTTGGATGATTTTACATTGGGGCAGAACAGTGGAAGTGCTTGAAGGTGCAGGGGAAATAAATGTAGAGTGGTTGATTGTCCCTGCTGACTCTGACTGCTTATTGGGTCAACTGCAAGGCCATCAGAAGATGCTCCTTTCTGTCTGCTCTTAGTTGCTTCTTCCCTGCTGAGCCCCAGTGGCAGCTGTACACTGATCTGGGCACAGCAGCAGAGCAGCAAGCAGTGACAGAGACTACGGGACCTGGCCAAGGCAAAATATGACCTCAGCAGTCCCAGATGGCACGTTCAGAAGGTCTTCTGTCCCACCAAATTCAAAGCTGTGTTGCTACACGAAACCTATCCTTTCTTGTTTTTACAGATGAATGCAAGAAAATCAGTATTTTTTCTTCGCCCTTTCCTTTCATTTTTCCCCTTTTTCTACTCACAGCTTCTTGAAACTTTCTCAACTTTGGAATGGTAACAGAGCTGAAAAAGAAAAGTGAATTTGTCACAGTGTCACTTTCATGAACTGGAAACATTTGTAAAGTCACAAAGTAGAAAAGGGCGGGGGGGGCGGTAAAAATAACACTTCCTATTCTTCATGAAAGGGAGCAGGAAAAAAAAACAATAACCCAAAACCAATGTGGCATGTGTTGAAAATATATCTTGTCAAAACAAGTGGCAGAGTGGAAAAACTGATCTAGCCCAAATATCTCAGGGGTGAAACAATTTCTCTATTTCCTGGTTTCTTATAATACCATTTCTCCATTTCCCAAAACTCTTTGGTCAGCTCGGAGTGACAGTCCCTTCATCTGCTGCCCATGGTCCTGGAGTAGGGAGGAGGAAGCAAACTCAGGATCTTCTCATGACTGCAGAACTGTGGTGAAACAGGGCAGATCTGCAGCTCAAAAACATGACTTTCTGACAGCCTAGGTGGACACAGGAGGGACCAGACTGCAACCTAAGGGAGTGCAGATGGGAATAATTTGCAGGTGATTTAAAAGACATTGTGGGAGTATCATTTATTTATGAAATAGTTGGTGCCCAAAGGGTATAATTCTTGCAGCCATGAGTAGGGGAAGAGCTGTGTTTGACATGTGAAGATGATGATGAACTCCTAAGGCAGTAAGGCTGGATAAAAGGGCACCAAGCAAAGGAGAAAGGAAAGAGATGTCATGGCAAGTGTTTTTTCTCTTGCAGTAAACAAGGCAATAGTTTTATGTTCCCTGAGTGCCTCTGCAAACATGGACTGCTGCAATGACAAGCTGGTTTGGACAGCCAGCAGCACTGGATACACAACAGTATCACAACTGTGAAAGCTGGTTGGGTTAAGACTACTGTGAGACGAAGTCTGGAACCATCCCTGCCATGCCTGGGATCATAGAATTGTTTGGTTGGAAAAGACCTTTGAGATCATCGAGTCCAACTGTACCTGTCCACTGCTAAACCAGATCCAATGGCCAGACCCCTCAGAGCGCTATATAGAGCTAGCGGAGCACAACCAGAGTAAGAGGGGCGAGACTGGTCACCTTGGAAAGCACACACAGATGTGGAAGCAGGGTTGGAAGATCAATGCAAGTGCAGCACAGGCATGTTGATATTTTGTTGTTTCCTCCTTCTCTACACAAGTTGACTTAAAACCCCTTTACACTCTTGTTGGAGAGGGGAGAGTTAAATTGTCTTGACCACATGGCTTTGTAATTTCTGTGGGACCCCAAAGGACAGTGTTTTTACATGCCAAGCAGCAGAGTGGGCACAAGAGTCCATGAAAGCCTCTCATGGGGCTGGTTGTGCTCAGATGGGAGGCTGTCCCACTTCCCCTCGTATCTCCCAGCATCTCCTGGGGATGTACTTGCTCAGCTGATCTGCACAGAGGTCTGAATCAGCCACATGTTTATTTTGCCAAGCGATTGAGCAAAAGTTCCTGGGGAAAACTCTGCTATCTCTGAAATAATTAGACTAGTTAAAACAGCGATGTTTTCCATGCTTTCCACTTGTGACTTAACACTGGAACCAAGTCTATGTCTTAATTTGCCCTTCCCAAGTCACGCAGTAAGGCAGCCTGGGAAAACACAGCCCCTTCCTGGCTGGCACAGCAGCTCCCTCATACTAACACACACACACACTGAGATGAAACCTCCCTTTAGTCTGGGAGCTCTGGAAGCACAAAAATTTTTCTGGTTCATGTGAATTTGAGGGCAGTAAGTACAGTGAGTACTGGGCAGAGTCAGCAACACGGAAAGAACTACATCTTCCAGGCAGGTCCTGCTGAGATTTCATTCCTTACAATAGAGAACGTCTCATAGAACCATGGAATGTTGTGAGTTGGAAGGGACCCACCAGGATCATGGAGTCCAACTCCTGTCCCTGCACAGGACAATCCCAACATTTACACCATGGCCCTGAGGGCCTTGGCCAAATGCTGCTGGAATCTTGTCAGGCTTGGGGCCATCAGCACCTCCCTGGGGAGCCTGTGCCAGTGCTCCACCACCCTCTGCCTCAAGAACCTTTTCCTCATGGCCAACCTCACCCTCCCCTGCCACATCTTCCTGCCATGGCCTCTGCTCCTGGCGTTGGTGGCCAGAGAGAAGAGCTCAGCGCCTGCCCCTCCTCTCCCCTTGGGAGGAAGTTCCAGACCGCCATGAGATCTCCTCTCAGTCTCCTCCAGGCTGAACAAACCAAGTGACTTCAGCCTCTCCTCATGTGGTTTCCCCTCTAAGCCCTTCATGAGAATGACTCTTTCAAGATGGCCAGGAGGGCAGCAATGGGCAGAGAAGTAGCTGCACAAAGCACTGGGATGCGACAATCTCAAGATGCTATCACCTGGGATCCTCATACTAAGAGGACAGGTGAAATTATTTTTGAGTCCCTAATTTCTGCAGGAAATAGCAGTGCTGTGGAGTGTTCTGGGTCCCCTTTGCTGTTTGCTTTTCAAGAACATTCAGATGAGCACACAAGTGCACATGAAAGTGAATTTTCAAATCACTCCCTGAATATTCATGAGGCTGTATATTTAACTGCCTCAAATAGAAGCATCTATGCTGGAAGTGCTTGTGCAGCCATCTCGTCAGGGAGAAAGCCACCACCAGCCAGCTTATCTGACTAACCACAGCTCATTGACATAGATCAGAATGGCAAGTGGTTGAGAGAACTGCTGGTGGATGATGAAAAGGAGTTAGAGGAGGTGATGAATTTGTGGAATTATTTTCACTAATGGACACATCTGAAGGATTTGCCACCTCTTTCCTTGCATTCCAAGAGTGGAAAAGGTGGCTGTGTTCTCCACATTATTCATATAGACTTCGTTCACTCAGCTTCATGCATTGAAATGGCTAAAGCTTGCCCTGCAGTTTGAAAAGATATTTGGCTTTCTGGGCTCCAGTTTTCAGGAGTGAAGTGATTTCAGAAATTACTACAGTTACAAAGGGAACATGCAAAACTGCCCGTTTTGCAGAGATATGATTTGGCTTCTGCCAAATGTTGGCTCTGTCAAGGTATATCTAATTGAGCCCTGAGGCATGCAAGTCTCCAGTCACATTTGAAAATTTGGTTGGGTTTGGGTTTTTTTCATTACTCTTTGGCCATTGTTTCTGCCTGCCATCCTGTTTTTACTGGAATTACAGTAAGGTAACTGCATAGTCCCATGTCCTGCATGTGGTGATTGTGGCCTACAAAGCAGTCACTCAACTGCTTGCACACTCGTGCAAAAAACATCTCTTTTTGGTCATTGAAATATTATCTTTTGTGCTGCATTCTCACCATGCAAAAGTACAGGTGAGCACAGTAGCCAAAGATGAGTAGCATTCACTGATGCTTATTGCATCCTACTGCACCATTACTGGCATCAGAGTGTTACTGAAAATCCGGAATAAGAAACTTATCAACACCGATGTGATGCGGATGAGCAGACACTTCCTTATTACGGCCGGGTGCGCGAGTGAGTCCTCTCACGATCAACGCACACCATGCCCCAAAATCACACATCTTATACAGAGCTTACTCGTACGTATTCATTAAGTAGTCATACATAAACATGTTATTTCCAAGAAATCATTAACATATTCTCCTCCTATTTCCGATTCTGCGCAATAACTGTTAGAACCATCTGGAAATGAGTCTGGGGTGTCAGATGGGTGGGTGACCCGTGAATCGGTGGTCGCAATTTCCCCCTGCCAGAATCACCTTTTGCTTAAGGACACGGTTTCTTGGCAGGCATCTATAGACCGTTACAGTAGACTTCCCTTTCCTGGCAGCACCTACGAACAGTTACAGTCGGCTTCTCTTCCCATTGTTTCCCCATTCTCATTAATCCAGATCTTGACAGCTGCATGTATTCTTCCAGTTTTCTATATAAGTATCATAAATCAATTCACAGATCAACTTGTCCTTGTTACCTGAGTTACGGTTCCTACCAAATGATTTTGACCAATCCCTTCGGCCTTGGTACGGGCTGTACAGGGATTTCATAGTAGCATTCGGTTGCTGTGCAAGCATACTTTTCATTAAAATATTTCTTATAGTCTTATACTATTAAAATCAAAACTAATAATAAACAATTAATTCTAACACATCAGTAACAAGAGAGGTATCCAAAATAGTGCAGTTCTGCTTCCTTTAATCATAGAATCATGGACTGGTCTGAGTTGGAAGGGACCTTAAAGCTTACTATCTCCAACCTCCCTGCCATCAGCAGGGACACCTTCCACTAGACGGGGTTGCTCAAAACCTCATCCAACCTGTCCTTGAACACTTCCAGGATAAGCTGTGTGGTCTGTGAGCCAACCTGAACTGCAAAAATGTCTACTTCTTTCCAGCAAAGCAAGCAAAAAAATTAATGAGTTGACTTGAAGCTCTCAACATTGAAGTAATTTTGTATGACATGCAGACCCCACCTTGCCCAGCCCTGACACCCCAGAAGGAGAAGGCAATAACATTACTTTTCAATTTGATCTTGACTGCTGCTAATTTATTTCAGAGCTCTGGCCCTTCACTCTGCTTGAGCTGCTAACTAACCCAATCAAGATCTAGCTGCTGGTTACAGATGACCTGGTGAGGATAATTACATTAATACAACTGTCAGACTCTGAAGGGACATGGCAACAACTTCAGAAATGTTTGAAAGCCTTCTGAATACCAGGCACTGGAGCCCAAACTCAAGGCAAGTCCATGAGCCATGACCACTTTTCTTTAAGTGTGGCAAAATATATTTTAAGCAAAGCAAGTTGTTGTCTAAGCTGACCCACGGTGATGAGAAAGGGAAGGCCAGAGAGAAGTAACAAGCACCCTCAGGTCTGTTCTTTTTGTGAGTAGGGATGCCCAGAGGCCTGAACTTCAGGCTTCCTTCATTTCATATGTATGGTGCATCATCCACACGGGAAAAAAATCTGCAGAAAAGCACAACCAAGACTGCCACAGCTACAACTGCAGGGCATCATGTAACAGACATCCAGGGAGCATGCAATTTTCAACACCATGTAACACACTCAAGAAGAGAAACTCAAAGACCACAAAGTGGTTGTGTCCAGTAGGAAATGAAAGGGAAACCCAAAGGTATTTCCAACATCTCAATCCCAGATGCAGAAAGCCAAACAAAAGGGGAAACAAAAAACAACAAGGTTCTCTGTCAGTAACAGAGGAAAATTATTTCCTGACCTGAATTTTGATCAACAAAACCCTGAGCATGCAAGCCAGACCCATCAGCCAGCCATCTACAAGATTCCTCAGTTTCCTACGAGCACAAGTACACCATGTCCTTTGGTTTTGCCGGTTTCCAATGCTCCAGCTCTACAAGTGGATATTTCCTATTTGTTAGAATAATGGAAACTCTTAACCACTCCTTCATATCTCTCTCAGTACTGTAGAACAACAGTGCATCCTCAGCTCCATTTTATGAGTGGGGAAAGTAAGACACATCAGATGGATGAGACCTGTCCAAGAGAAGTAGAAGGCTCAAGAACAGAGCCCATGTTTTTTGTCTTCTAACAGTTCTAGTTTGAGGGATAAAAGCTCATCCTTTGTTAGTGAAAGACCATCCAAGTCCCCAGAAATATGTCAGAGTTTCTCCTCTCAAGAGGGAAGTTCTCTTTTACAAAGCCTTTTTCATCCCCAAAATGGACATATCTACAATGCACTTGAAACAAGTTCACACTAGTTTTAACAGGGACCTTCAGTCATTTCCACTACCCTCACACGTTTACATGTGATGTCTACATCACACACCTCAGTGCAGCATAAAACCACTGAGCTGACACAGCTACCAGAAGCTTCTTGGTTTCTCAGAAGAGTAAATGAGATTCTGTAGAGCTGCCTGATGTAGCACTGTTCTAAACATCTAAAGATATTTCTTGTTTAATTAAGGCTTTTAGCAATAAAGCTTGTGAAGGTTTAGGAATAGAAAGCAGTTAGGCTCTTGAGAGTCCTAGCTACTAGTTTTCTTAACTTCTGTGATACACATATAAGCGTACTTGACACAGCACAAAAAAGGGTAGGACCCCGGGTGCAAGAGAGAAATTACTTATCTCTAAGAAAGGGTACACATTTCTATTAAGAGAATCAAAATAATTGACCTTGTAGTGACTTCTTTGATATTTTAGAACAGATGTACATGAACAATAAAAAGGTTTTGTCATCAGGCATATCTGTAAAATGTTAATGAAGCTTGTCAGTATGTTGTGTGGTGTTGGGATGGGACTCAGTGACAGCCTCAGTGTTCCAGGTGCTCTGTGGCACACATAAGTTGTGGACATGGTTTAAAAATACATATGGAGGCAGGACGGATTAGGCATAAAAATAACATTTTGAGAGACAGAAAAGAAGCTGTTTCCAGACAATGAGACTGCTGTTCTCTAGGCTTCACGCTTGAGGAAAACTTGAATAAGTTAGGTTGTATGTAATCTTGCAGAAGAGAATCACCAACAGACTTCACACGTCTCATAATCTTAAAAACTTCCAAGGTATTTGACTGGTCTACATACCTGATGGTCCAAACCCTAGATTGCTGCTGTCTAGGTCAAAGCCACATGCCACATGCCACCAGAATCTGAGCTGCCCTCAGTCATTTTCCTGAAAGCAGAAAATAGTGCAACACCCGTGGCAGACTCCCAAAACCAGACCTCCACCTGTATTTATAATGCAGGTGCCTATGAACTGAATCTACACTCTAGTTTCCAGTGATGTGGGGATTCACCAGAAAAACAAGATATCTCTTTGGAGCAAATGTTAGGGGATTGTTATCCTCTCTAGAACAGTGGACTCAGCTTTCCCTGGGCAGTTGGAAGCACATCACTTCTAGTGGGGCAATCAGCAAGAAAAATGCTCTGGGCTCTGGAAAAGCACAACGTGGCTAGACACACCGTCATGGAAAACCCAGTGGGCTGTGCCTGTGGGGGTTAGGTATGATCTCTGTCCCTGAGGTGGAGAGGCAGGTCCGGCCCAGGGGGCAAGTGGGTGTCTTTGGTCTCTGGAAAAGAAATCTAGAGTGTTTCACAGAGAGAAAAAAGAGCATCTTAGAATAGCAGCTTGCTAAGAGGAAGCTTTAATCTAAAACATGACAACAACATAAATGATGGAAATCTGGACAAAAGTCAGAAATGGAGCAAGCAGGAGACACCGAGTCAACCTGGTAAACATCTCAGGTGCTTTATATTAGTTCAAAAGGAACAAGGAATAAGCAGAAGGAACTCAGAGTCTCAATTTATGCACAAAAATATGATTTAATTTTGGAAAGACTTTTTTTTTTCGAAAGTTGCACAGATGGGAAAAAGAGTTAGGGCTGACACAAGGCTGTGTAGGAAGCCCAGAAGGTAGAAAAGCACAGGAAGACTAAAAGCCTCCAGTAATGATAAATGCAAAAGCAAGCCAGAGACCTTTGTGATGCCTCACATTATACCTATATAATCTCCTATCATAAAGATTGGGGGTACAAAGTTCTCTGCCCCTTCACACCACAGACATTACATAGAAACCCCCAAAGCACTGAAACTGGTGATTTCAGGGGTCTTAAAATACCCTGCTAATTCCTGGGTAAAGTATGCGGCAGGGTATAAATTTTCCAGAGGTTTTTGTAATGTGAAGGAAATAAATGCACAAAGTTGTAGAAAAAGATACTGGACAGACACTGTGATAGTGTTTGATCCTCACTAATAAGGAGAGAATGTGGCAAAAAGTCTGATCAAGAAATGACAGTAGTTAATGATCCTTATACTCCAAGTTTTAAGGAAACAGACTTCAAGAACTACAGAAAGTTGATTAGTGACCATAACAAAAGCAGCTGAACAGAATAGGAAGTTCAAGAGGACTAACAGCTTCTTATGTCAGCTGATAGCAAGGGTGTAACTTCAATTTATACCTAGGAAGTAGTGGCAGAGAAGAACTGGGAATTACCAGCTTGGCTAAATCAGTAGCAGCAAAAACAAGAAAAAAGGGTGACAAGTAGGTAAAATGTCTAAGGATATTATAGAATAGAAGAGATTACCAGAGATCAAGACCCAAATGAAACACTATCAGTAAGGGTCAGGAGGAGACATACCTCAAGCACTTCAGAAATAGAAGTCAGACCTTGGAAAGCACTCCTCAATAGAGAGAAAAAGCTCCTGTTAACAAAAGGATTAACACTGAACACTTACAGTAATGCTCATTAGCATTAGATTGTTCAAAAATACTTTCAAATCATCCTGGCCTAACGAAATTCACTCTGCTTCAGCCAGTTCTCAGATGTCTGTAATCTTCAGTTTTCTGGTTTTATTTGAAAGCAAGATAGGGTATAAGAAGGATGAAAAATGGCATCCACAGTGTCTGTTTTGAAACACCAAAGAAAGATGAATCAGAGAATTCTAGATTTATTCAGCCCTAGAGAAATGCAGATCCAAATAAAAAAAACATGATTTTTAAAAACATAGAAGACAACAAGGAGATAACAACAGCCAACAGATGTGTAAGAAACTAATTATGTCAGACTAATGCAATTTCCATCTATGATAGAGTAACAGGCTCTGCAGAGAAGGGAGAAGCAGTAAAGGTTCTATATCTTGATTTTAGGAAGAGTTCTGTCACAGGCTGGCTCATGTGACATTCTCATCAGAAAGTTAAGCAAACACAGGCTAGGTGAAAGCTCTGATAAGAAGTTTAAAAGCTGCGCTCAGGGAGCCGTTATCAGCAGTTTACTGCTAGTCTGGAACAATTACTCGAATGGGATTTTGTGGGCACCTGCGCTGGGTCTGATAGTAGTCAATATTTTTATTACTAGCTTAAATAATGGAATGAAACATGTAATTATTATGTTTTCACTTAAGATGAAAGGACTGGAAACGAGAATTGAAATTAAAAATGTTCTTGACAAATTGGAGAAACAGGAAAACCAGTATGCATTTCAGGAAGGATGTATGCACGCTTATACGGTTAAGGAAAAAAATACAATTAATTCTTAAAAAAAAAAAAAAACAGAGGAATGAGTGGCTGGAGACAGATACAGAAGCAAAAGAACTGGAAGGCAAGGCCTAATGTTGAAACCTCATGACCATGACAGGCAACTTATGACATGCCTTAGCTCTACAGGGCAAATATAAGACACATGCAATACATGTTGTGGTCCACTCGCTTCATATCAGACCTCGGCTGCAGGAGCAGACTCTTCTGGGCACTGCTGTTAGGAGCATTGTTCCAAGAAGTGGTGTGGAGTTATTGAGAACAGTCCAGAAGCAAGAACAAGACTGGAAGTCTGGAAATATGACTTGTGTGGAAAGTAGCCTGGGCAACCTTATCTAAATCTGATATTTTTCTGTGATATAGGGAAAGGCTAGAGGAACCAAGGTCCCTTTATTCTTGAGAACAGATAGGTGAGAGCAGACATGATAGTTGCCTTCAGGTGTACAAAAGACAGTTAAACAAATGGAAGGAATATTTTTGCCCTTGTTCAGTGTGGGCATAAAGTGCAACACAGACCAGTGTGGTTAGACATTGGAGAGAGCTCTCTAGCAGGGCAACTAGTAAAGAGATTAAGGAGATTTTCCCAGGGAATGTGTGCATCCTTCATCTCTGTGGAGTTTTAAGAGCAGGATGGGTAATAACAATAGGAGTCACACAGGTCACTCCTGCCTTTGTCAGGTCAATGGTTTGGACAAACACCCAAATCCCTTCTGTTCAGATTTTCCATAGTTTTCATGTAGCAGAGGAACACAGAGTTCATGTAAACCATGATTTTCTAGAGTCAAGTAAGCTCCAAATTTGGTTATAAAGGCACTGCCTTCCAATAAAACTGCTGAACTCTCCAGTTCAGACTCTCCAGTCTCCCCAGTTTTTCTTCAGGATCGATGATTCTTCATTACCTTCAAGCTTCATTGGCTTCTTTATTAAAATTTGTTGTGAATGCAAGTGGCTGTGTCTTGTTTGGCTGCCAGCTAAGTTAAATTATCACAATCTCCTATGGTTTCGATGCCTTGAGAAGGAAGCAGTAGATACCTACATAGATACTCAGTCTGACAGCCAGGCTCAGTCAGCAATTTTGTCTGAGCCATGACCTGGGTGTTAAAGCATGCAGGCCCATGGCAAAGCACTGATAGAGATATACAGCGATGATGAGAGTTAGACACAGACCCACATCCCTTAAAGCAGCACAGCACTGTTTTGACTCTTCTAATAGCAGTCACAACAATTACAAATTCGATGGTACCTTCATGCCAGCCTGGCTCTTCGTGTTTCATTGTTATCCCGGGACACTTAGTTACTCTATGGGCAGTTAATACCTCTCTGTTGAGTTTTACAGGCTGGATTGTGCCTTCCTCTGAACCTTATTAGCATTTTGTCTATGCAGTTTGTCTGCAGGAGATAACTACTTGGATACCTCTTTTGGTCAATGTTTTAGTAAAACTTTTATATGGGTTATAATCTCATCAGTGCACTAACAAGGCTTTCAGCTTTTTTCCTAGGTTTTGTATTTCCTGCTATAAATCTGTAGCCTCACATTTTTGGTTGAGCGCCAGTATTTTCATGCTCCTGGTTCTTCTGTCCTTATTTCTAGAAACCTACAGCGTTCCACCTGCTCATAAGTCATTCACTCTCACTTCTGTGGCTTGTTATCACTTAACATCCTGTAGCAGTCTTAACATAAGGTTAGCCCTTTTAGAAGAAAAGAGAAGTACAAGAATTTATAGAATATAACACTCCTACAAAAGGCATACAAGAAAGGGAGGTCACAAAGGCTCATGAACAGACTTAAAGGTTAGAGAAAAAATTTGGGAGCTTCATCTGAGTGGTGAAGGCTTCAGTGGAGACATCTAAAGCTGAGCTAAAAAACCACATCAGTGTAGATTGGGAACCAATCACTTCATCCTGATATCAGCACTTGTAAGATTGGATGGATTGTCCCATGTAGATACTGATCACTTTCTGTTCACTTGCAGTCCAGGGTGAGCTGTTCATGGTCAGTCATCCTCACTGAAGTCATCTGACCTTGGGTTAAATTAATGATACTGAGACCCCTACAAGAAGATGTATGATGTTATGGCAGCTCACTTGTGATTCTGTCCTAGGATTCAATACACATATATTTCTTGGAGGAGAAATATATACATCTCATGTCTTTCTAAGAGACAAGAGAAAAGCATAACCAATGTCCTTTAGACCCTTCTAGTAGGAAGCAGTATCTCTTCTTTCTCCAAAATATTTTCACAAAAAAAAATCTGTTGATATAGATTTGCCTGAAGTAGAAGTGAAGTGTGTAACTAGTCAGTGAAGGAACACCTACCTCAAGCAACCAGACAAGTAAAGACACAGTTTAGACCAGCAAGATAATATTTACAGCAATACCGTTAAGACCTAAGTCCAACGGGAAGCAGGACAAGCAGCTTTTTTTTTTTTAATCAGAATTTGCAAATTTGTTGGAGTTAAAATATTTCCTGTAAATGGTTCCAATTAGAGGAAACACAAGTGGGACTGACACAGGTTTCAAAGCTTCTTGTTTCTCTTCTGTTTCTCAGGAGGCTGCCAAGGCATCCAGACTCCTTCTCAGCTGGCTGACAGCAGAATGAGTGCCTGGAAGTCATGGGAAAACACCCACTCAGGCTCATCCACAATGCTGCAGTGGGCATGAACACCAAAGATTTCTGGATCCAGTGGTCCTTGTCAGCCTGCCACCCAGCCCACTGCAGAATGATTCTCATCATTATGGCTTGGGAAAAATTTTAGTTTCTGTTAAGTTTTTAATTTGGTTACTTCTTTGTGTGTTCTGAAATACAGCAAAATCTGGACACACTGGAGAGCTGGGTGGAAAGGAACCTGATGAGGTTCAACAAGAGCAAGTGCAGAGTCCTTCACCTGGGGAGGAATAACCCCAGGCACCAGTACAGGTTGGGGCTGACCTGCTGGAGAGGAGCTCTGAGGAAAAGGACCTGGGTGTGGTGGAGGACAGCAGGGTGGCCATGAGCCAGCAGTCTGCCCTTGTGTCCAGGAAGGCCAGCGGTGTCTTGGGGTGCATTAAAAAGAATTTGGCCAGCAGGTCCAGGGGGGTTCTCCTCCCCCTCTACTCTGCCCTGGTGAGGCAACATCTGGAGTCCTGTGTCCAGTTCTGGGCTCCCCAGTTCAAGAAGGGCAGGGATCTTCTGGAGAGAGTCCAGGGGAGGCCACAGAGATGCTGAGGGGCCTGGAGCATCTTTCTGATGAGGAGAGGCTGAGAGAGCTGGGACTGTTCAGCCTGGAGAAGATTGAGAGGAGACCTTATCAATGTCTATAAATATCTGAAGTGTGGGGGCCAAATGGATGGGGCCGGGCTCTTCTCAGTGGTGCCCAGTGACAGGACAAGGGGCAATGGGCACAAACTGGGACACCAGGAGTTCCAGACAAACTTCTTTCCAGAGAAACTTCTTTCCTGTGAGGGTGCCGAAGCCCTGGGCCAGGCTGTCCAGAGAGGGTGTGGAGTCTCCATCTCTGGAGATGTTCAAACCCACCTGGACACTTTCCTGTGCAACCTGGTGTAGGGAACCTGCTTTGGCAGGGGGGTTGCACTGGATGATCTCCTGAGGTCCCTGCCAACCCCACCACTCTGGGATTCTGTGAAAATTGAATCGCTTTCCTCCACTTGTGGTTTCCCTAAACCAAAATAAACTCTTCCAGGATATTCTTCCTGGAAAGTCTATATCCATGCTGGAGCTCTTCTCTCACCTGTGTTAGATGAAGCCTGCAACTTTCCACACAGCAGCTGGCATTACCATGCCACCAAACCTCCAAGTGCAGGGCAAAGAGTAAGGCGGGCAGAGACAGCAGGATCTCAGCTGTGCACTATGGGATTTGCCAAGGTAACTACTAATAACCAGGGCCAGACGCTTCCTCTTGCACCAAAGGGCATGGGAATCAGACCCTCAGATGAATCTGAGCTGAAGAAATGTTTCCTTCTGCACTAGTCCTCTCTTTTCCTCTCTAGGAGTCTCTGTGAGATGGAACCAGACCTCACAGATGGTCCACATGATACCCACAGTGGTTCAGTGAATGCTCCTTTCCCCCTTTCTTGTTGAAAATACCTTCTCCAGAATTGCTGAAGGGGAAAATCAAGTTTTTTTAATAGCCTGTGAGCTAAAAACAATAATAAAATTACATCCTAGAGGATGTTTTCTGAGGATCCCAAGGCAGGGAAAGGAGCTGACCACCTGCTGCTGCCTCTTGAAATTGCTCAACTCTGCTACTGGTGAGGAAAGGCTGGAGTTTCTGCTTCACTTTCTTCTTTGTCATCAGAGTATCTTTTAAGACTTACAACAAATGATGGTGCCAGAAAATGTTCTGTTGTTCCGTACAAGAACAACTCCCTGTTATTGGGCTGGGGGAAATAGCTGATTTTTCAGTTTGACAGCAAAATTGAAAAATCAAGTGGAAAAAAAGGGCTGTGTTTGGATCATACTGGAATATTATTTTTCTTGCTATACCAAAAAACGCTGTTCCATTCAGCATGAAATATTTCATACATTCCCAAATGAAATGTTTGATTTTTGTGCACTTGTCAGAAAAGCAAAGAAACTAAAAGGAGAGATTCACAAACATCATATCAGGCTCAAGTACTGCATGCCTTACTGCTAGGAGATCCTGTTCTGCCTCTGAAATATCTTACTTCCCAGGAGGACAAAGCCACAATTGCACTTAAAATCCAGTAATGTTCATTACTCGGTTATGCAGTACTGAGTGTAAGTGATGAACATCTGTGTATTAAGAAAATGGCTCCATTCCTCACTGGTTTCAATCTTTGAATGCCCTCAGGACATCATTCCAGCTATTGGGCTAAGCTGGCACATTAGCAAATTACAATTAAAATGTAAATGTATTTCAGAATTTTAATTTAAGTACGCAAACGTGAAAGAATTGATAAGGGAGGTGTATCATAACACTTTTTTTCCTTATTTCCTTATTTCTTTATCTAACCAGAGGCTTCATAAGAAGCAGAGAGGCATTATCTTATTTATTTAACTTCTGAACCTCTGTAAATGCAAAATGCCTTAAACTATTAAGAAAGAAGATAATATCCTGACTTCCAGTGTGAACTTTACTTTTGCCAGGAATTCCAAAGGAAAGAGAGAGGTGAGAGACGTGTCTTTTCTTAATCTTAACTGGCAAATCAATTAATTAATATTCAAGCCTGTTGAACAAACCCGAGGGCAAAGTTTTTTAAAGATAATTAGATAGCTGAAGTACATTAATATTGCCCCAATTGCCCCAAAAGAAATCATCAGTAAGGGACAATAACAGTTAGGAGTATGAAGGGAAAGATACTGTAATAAAATCAAAAAGTAAGTGAAAAAACTTAGAAGACTTTAAAAGTATCCCAGCAAATGTCAGCATACATGTCTGTACCTCCAAGAAGGAAAAACCTGAATTAGTTTTCTGCACCAGAAGGAGTGAATCACAGAATCACAAAATACCAGGTTGGAAGGGACCCGAAGGATTATTTGGTCCAACCGTCCTTGGCAAAATTTGGTCAAGACAAGATGGCCTAACACCCTGTCCAGCTGAATCTTAGAAGGGTCCAAGTGACACTTTATTGTCTCTACCGCAGGTAATGAATAACTATGGATGTGACTGCTATCTTCTTTTCCCATTTCACAATTTGAGAGTAATAGAGATGTCCTTAAAAAAAGAACAAAAATGTCACAAAATAGCAAAGGCACAGTCTCAGTGGGATAAGATAGACCAGTGTAGAGGAGTCCTGAAAGGTTAAACAAGAGAAACTTATCTTTCCACAAACAGATGGATAGCACACTCATGTCCGCTGGTATGCTGCATGCAACCACCAGAGCATCACTTATCATCCTTGAAGTTATTGTGTGTTTGCCTGACCCAGCATCACAAACAGCAGTGGCAAAATCTCCTCTGATTTGATGATCTCGCACAGTGGATGGCCATTGTCAGCCAGCAGTGCTCCAAAGGAAGAAGGGCCAAGGTGTCCTCTACAAGTCCTGGTCACAGACTTAGAAGCTGATACAAGCTGAAAGGGTTCTCTGAAGGGCTCTGGTCCAACCTCCAATGAAGACAGATCTTTGATAAAAGTTTTCATGGACTTATCTAGTGACTCTTCACTAAGAAAAGATCTCCTGTAGGAAATCCTCTTTGGATTCTGTCAGCTTCTGGTCTCTGTTCAGAAGAGCTAACAAGTTGGAGGAACACAGTCATCCTCCAGAAAATTTCAAGAGTCTGCAAAGGTGGACATCAGGGCATGGCTTATAGCAGAGAATAGGACTGCCCTGGAAGAAGCTTGGGGGACTCTGCCTTTCCCACCTCAAACCAGAGCACCAGTTATTCAAGAAGAGGTGACCCTGGAGCACAGGAGCGATATCTCCCATGTAAGGAACAGATAAACACTGTTTAGGATGGGCAAGGAAATAATTTGCAAAGTGGGTTTTTTTGGCAGTCTGCCCTGTGCAGAGATGACAAGACAGTGAAAATAACACACTGAAAAAATCTATTTGTCATTGACAAGTTCATAGAACCAAATATACCTTTAACTTAGGTAGAGACATAAATACAAGCCAGTTCCATGATTCAGTAGGGACCCGTAACATCCATGGGCTGTTATGTCAGCCATAGACCCTATTTGCTGGCAGGTCAGTCCCTTACTCTGAGCCCAGATGAGAATATAGATAAAAATAGGTCTGTGGTAACTTGTAATGAGATTATCAAGGACCTTTTCCACCTGCTTGTGAAAATAATTCTCCATACTTAGCTGCTCTTTAGGGATAGTGTTTGGACCCAGAAGCATCGTTTTGCTTCACTGGGCTGCAGAAAAAAAATATTAGTTTTTGGCTGTGTAGATGAAAGGTACTTTTCTTCTTAGAAAACTGCCATGTGAGTGAGACTACATTGCAAGGGCACAAAAAACCCACTCCTTAGTAAGGCAAAGAGTTTTTGCCTCTCTACCAGCAGTGATGAATCCTCAGAATCTAATGAACATCACAGGCTGCCTGGAAACTTCTGATTAATACACAAACCATAAGGAAAAGCCAACATATGGACCTCACATTCTGCCATGGTTTAACAGAGCTTAATTGGATCATCCATTTTTGCAATATTAACATATCAGGGCTGCTGCTAATCCCTCAGAAAGTCCTGTATATTGCAGATTAAAGCACTTTCCACAATCTGCATTATATGGTTGGCTGAACAATATTAAGAAACTAAGTCTCCAAACACTTAACTGCTAATTTAATACAATTTCACAAATCTGATGCTTTCTGTGGGTGCTATTGAGATGCATGAACCCACAAGTAAATTCATCACGATAATCTACCCAAAAGGATCTAAATGTTCCAGGGGATGCCTTACTTTAGTTTAAAATACTGCTTCTTTACTGCAGCTGGAAGTGCATTATTGAGATTTATTCTAACAGAAAGAAAAAAAAATCTTTGCACTATTGCTCCCTTTCTAAAAGAGTATTTGCACTGTTCTGTTCACCACAGACTGCAATTCCCGGCTGCCTCTGGATTCCAACCGATTATTCAGTTTCTTGGATCTACATCCACAGCACAAGCAATACTATATTTAAAAACAGACATCTTGGTCCAGATTTTCCCAAATTCAGCTGTGATTATGAATGATGTGGATTCAGATCCCTATCTGTTGACTGTCAGACAACAGCAAAAGGTCAGAGCAGACTCTAGTGTATGACACTGGACATCACAGTGTTAATAGGCAACGCCTGATGAAAGCCAGCTTATACCATGCGACCACTCAATACACAGCCACTTCAAGTTCATTAAAAAATGCTGGTGATCATGAGTTGTTTAAATTGGTCCTAGATAACCAGTAAAAGAGGAAAAAGTCTTAATAGAAAATGCAGATTTTGAACTGCTACTTACAGTGGTTGAGATCAGAAACACTCTTCAGTGTGGGGAGGTGATGAAATTTTTCTGTGTGAAATATAAAAAAATTAACAAAAGTAAGTTAACAATAAAAAATATTTAAAATTACACAGAGAAGAAATCAATGAGCTAGCCACTGAGGAGAATCCAATACCATCAGAATTGCATTCTAATTACTATAGATTTGTGGCAGTAACTAGTCATCTCTCCCCCATCTCAATATGTCTCTTTGCTACAGATAATTACACTATGATAATTCTAAAGCTTCCTCATATTATGAACTTATGTGGGTCTCTGCCGGGAAAATAGTACTACAGAAAGCCAATATCATGGCCATGCTGCTTTAAATATGAAGGGAAATAAGGCAGAAGATAATGTGGTTTAGTATCACAGATATCAAACAGCCATGTGTTTGATTGCCTTTAGTATTTTAGACATATATCTTGTAAATCATCAAATGAATCTTGTCTCCAGTCAATGTGGCACTAATAAATAAATGGATATAATACCCTTGGCTAATCACTACATAGCCTTAAGCAGAACAGAAGAGCAAGACTCCCAGGGTAGAGCTTCTTCCTGATGACAGGCACTGAAGAATGCTTCAGGAGAAGAATCCAGTAAGAGATGGATTAAAGATAAGGATTTTCCCTTGTTGATTATCAAAAAAAGGGAAATCCTCCTAAGAAAGAGTCAGAAAAAAATGGAAAACAGTACAGAGAACAACATCATGGTACTATGTAAATTCTTGAATAGTTTCTGCAATCCTGATTTAGCCATCTCAGAAAGACTGTTATAAAACTGTCAAGACAACACAGAAGAGGGCAACAGGGAAGATGAAAGGTACGAAATGACACCTGTGTAAGAAAAAGGTAAACAGACCATGAATCTCTATCTTGGAAGAGAGGAGACATTTCTTCCAAGAAGAATCCTGCAACTATCAGATGGCAGACAAGCAGAAAGGAAGAATGTCTCCATACAGTGTGTAAATTGTCTGTAGAATTCACCACAGCTTGTCTTCAGTGTTGGAAAAATAACTTAGAGGAATCTGCCTTTCCCACCTCAAACCAGAGCACCAGTTATACAAGAGGTGACTGCTGGAGCACAGGAGCGATGTCTCCTATGTAAGGAACAGATAAACACTGTTTAGGATGGGCAAGGAACTCATTTGCAAAGTAGTGTTTTTTTTGGCAGAGTCTGCCCTGTGCAGAGATGACAATACAGTGTTCAGAAGGGTTTGGGCAGTTTTTGGGAAAAAAAGCAAGATCAGTTGGTCCATCCAAGCAAAAGGAGTCCTTGAGAACAGGCAACAGGCACACAGCCTCAGATATGATGGAAAAGAGAAAGAAATATGAAACAGAAAGACAATACTAGACAGAGTTTGCTTGCAGCTAGGAAACTGAAAAGGTTTCTGAAGTGAGAGAAAGCTTGAAAGAAAGAAAACAGAGGGGAGGAAAGAGATATGTTGGAAGTTCTTTCACTTCTGTCTCACTCTGGAGTTCTCTGGTTTAAAAATACTCATTGTTCCACTTTGAAGGTTTTTCATTTTTCTCTCAATTTTACAAGCCTTCTGGTGTTTGGGGCATGTTTCCTTGAAGGAGAAGACAGATCCACCTGAAAACTGGTTGACCTGTGTTCCTATCACACACACTCTATATTTTTCAACATCAAGCTTCTTAGCTCTCTACCACTGAACATCCCAGAGGAATGACGCAACCAATAAATCAATCCCATTTTAGAATAGTCTCTTTGGACATAATAAAATTACCTTCAGAAAAATCTGGCAGGTTTTTCATGGAAGTGTAGTGTATAACCATTCCAAAGGCTCCTGCACAAAGTCATTGTTTTTACTCAAAATACAGGATGCACCTGCACCTTCCTTTCTTCTTTGCATCCTTCCAGATATCAACAGTAACTGAACTAGTGACACCCACAGTGGATCCAAAAGAATCACAGGAGTAGCTTAAAGGGGCTGAGAAGACATACCAATAGATGGATGTTGAGAGCATGGTGAATTACTGGGGGTTTTTTCTGTAAGCATTTAAATTTGATTAGCAGATCACAGTCTGATCCCCATCCTTAGCCAATACCTCTTCCAGTCCATACTGTACTTTTTGTAGGGCAAGAAGAATGGTCATGCAGGAATCCCTTTCTTTTTCTTTTAGAAGGAGAGAGCTGAGCTGGGCAGTATTGTCTGCTGGAAACATTATCCGAAGTGAGGAATAGCCCTAGGAGCCAGAAAATTATGATAGTGCCTCCATTTTGGAAAGAGATTTTGCTGCACCTGGAAGCTGCCTTAAAAATGGAATACATTCCCATGCAGTCTGAGAGCTGACAGCATCCTTCCCCTTGGACACATCATCCCTCCCAGGCTGGTTTGGCATAGGACCAGGCTTTGCAGCTCATCTTCCCTGTGCTGTCTCCTGCCACCCCAGCCCAACTTCCTGGCCCACCTGCTGGGGCTCACTGCAGCACTTGTCACCCAGACCTTGCCAGTAGAGGGAAACAACCCAAGGTTATGGATCCTGCACACAAAGAGGCAGAGGGTATGTCAGGGTGAGGCCTCTGGACAGGGCAGCAGATGGTCGTGTGTCAGATGCAGGACTTGGATGTATGAACCTCCCTACTGGGCAGCAACCTCAGGGCACAGAGCCCTAGAACACGACCTCAATCCCAGTATGGTTGCCACCACTCAACCTTTGCTTTATGCCATATGAGCCACACTTCCTTGTTTTTCATCCTCCCTGTCATTCTTCTGAGATGAACAGCCTCTTGCATCCAAGGAAATGTGCTAGCACAGAGCTCTGCCTCTGCACAGAGCTCCCATGGTACCTCTGTGGTCCCTTCCCCAACAGCAATGATGGATCGTGTCCAGAACAACTGCCATTTCTCCTGAACGGCCTTCATCTGTCAGGGACATCGATCTCCTGCAGCCTTTTGATTTACTTGTTTAATCTAATTGAGCTGTTGGAGACAGAAACTCTGTGAGGGTATCTGGGTCCACCCCAGTATCTCCCTTCCAGGCATATGGCTTCCCAGCACCTGGTGGGCTGTGCCGTGCTGAGACAGCATCACTGATATTAAGTAATAAGAAGATGTATTATTAATCTGACCTGCCAGGGAGGGAGACAAAGATGTTTCCAATACAGTGAGTTGGAACCTCTTTGAAAAATCAGTGTAACTTGAGGGGCTAAAGAAGACTCCTTTTAATTTTTACAAAATAAACTCAATCAAATCTTCATTCATGAGGCCCCTGGTAGTAGGAAATAGCAGTAAAATAGGTGATTTAGTCACATAGCGCTACTTGTCTTTAGTTTAAGTCATTTCATAAACTGAAGCAAATGAGCCCAGTTAGTACAAGCAAATCAGAGTGGAAGTGTCCACAGTCCTTGTAGGAGGTTCCTGGTGTAGTATTCTGTGATTTTGTAAAATGTCAGGTAAGATAAGGACATGTCTGTCTCTGTAAAAGAGAGTAACTGTGCTTATATAGTCACTGGAAATTGTAGCTTCCTCACTGGGCAGGATACATTTCAAATGGTATGTAAGGAAGATAGATAATGTTCTTTTTTTCTTCTAAACTCTCCTGGATGGATCCTAGATGGTGCATGTGATTTTATAGCATTTAAATTAAATTATGATAAAAAGCAGAAGCTGGACAGTGTCAGGATCTCCAGGATCTTTCAAAACCTTCGCTATGCTGCGCATGGAAAACAGCCATGCTGCAAAATGCTCTGCTCATCCCAACCTTAACGTGCAGTTAGCAGCACTGTGTCCCACTCCCTGCTCTGAGGATGATGCTTGCTGTTCCTCATCAGCTCCTCCAGGCTTCATAGACTTTCATAATCATGCATGCTTTATTCTCCTCCCATCCAAGGGACAGTGCCATGGCTCTTGGAATGGCTCTTTGCCATGATCATGCATGTACCCTGGATAGATTATTTTCCTCTGCTTCCCGAGAGGAGTCGGCTACTGAGCAAACAGAAAAGGAGAGTGAATTCTCCTGTTTATCAGCCAGGGGAAATTTCAGCTGCACCTTGTGAACAGGTAAACAAGATCAAGCAGCCTGGGACAAGTGCAATGCTTGTGCTTATAAAAAACAGAAGGAAACATTATAACCTTTCAGGTGAATTCTCTACAGATCATAAACCAGAAACAGGCTCCCACTACCCCAGGAGAGTCCAACTTTATATATGTTAATTGGACATTAGGAGAAGGTTCTTCAGACAGAGGGTGGTGGAGCACTGGAACAGGGAGGTGCTCATGGCACCACACCTGACAATATTCCAGAAGCATTTGTCCAAGGCCCTCAGACACATGGTCTGAATCTTAGGATTGTACTGAGCAGGGACAGTAGTTGGACACAATGATCCTTGTGGGTCCCTTCCCACTCACAGCATTCAGTGATTCTATGTTACAAAACCAGATTTTCCACTGAAGCCTGTGGTGTTGCCATGTTGAAGAAAGGTCTGTCCCACTCCTGAGGCTGAAAGCCTCTACCCAGTACATCCTAGGATGCAGAACTCTGGCTCTGCAGTATTAGGTTTTCATTCAGGCTGGATGCTAAGCCTGTAATGTCCAGAATTCTTCAGGCTCCAAATTATAGGTTCTTTTTGAACATGTTATGTTTTGAGAATCCTGAATCTGGGACATTTTTTACTGATGATCTGAAGCTTAGGATGACATCTCATATTTTTGGACCTCATAATCCCCATCCTGGGCTCCTCAAGCAGTTATAACGTGGGGTGTTCTGCTGTTTACTATTAAGCACAACTACCTTTTTTTCATCCTTCAAATGGGCAGTTCTGGTCTGCTACCTCAGTAGGGCAATATAAACACCAGGCATTTTTCTTACCTCGAGGAAGTAATGCTCCAATGTCCTGGCCAGTGGTAGTGTGATCCTCCAGCTGTCCTCTCACAGCTGGCTCCAAATCCGACCTCCTACAACAGCACCAGGTATTAAATCAACCTTCCATGTTGGAAGCAGGAAAGCATCATGCAAAGGAGCTGGAACAGTTTGGGGTGATTAAAGTTATTACTGGTCTGCTCAAAAGAGCATAGAGACTTAGCAGCTGGCAAATGTCTGATTAGGAAGTCTCAGAGTTACCAACTTCATGCCAAGAGCCTCTCAGGCTGTGTGCCAAACAGATTTGGGCAGAGAAGTATTAATTGAAAGAAGGCTTGTGCAGTAAGTTAAAGTGAAAAATCATTCTCTAAATGAGGGAAGATTCCAGGGACTATACAGAGTGATTATAGAAGCTGATGCTTAGCCTTTAATTCAACGGACTCTGGATTTTCTCTTTATTTAGAAGGCTAAAGCTCCCTTCAGCCTGAACACAGAGAGTAAATTAAAGCCTCCAGAACCCCTCAAATCCTGGCATAGCCCAACTAACCCTTCTGTGTGCCAGACAGAGGTCAGCTCATGGGGACATCGCAGCTATTTCCTATCTGAAGGAATCAGGAAAATACAGTTATTTCTGTCATGAGGTTTGGAGGTGTCTGAGAGCTTGCTAGGGCTAGGAAACTGGGCCAGAAGTGGCACAACCACTGTCATTGGCAGGGAGTTGACTTTGACATGGGTTACGTAGAAATGTTAATGAAAGTGGCAAGAGCTGGGAAATGGGGAGACCTATGGCAGGAATTTCTGGATCCCTGTGGTCTCACTTCCAAGCTCTGTGCTTTTCTGTATCGACTAGAAATTATTTGTTCTACTTCAAGTTGCTAAATAGGATATTTATTGTTCAGTCTACACTTTTCCTGGAGATTCCCACACGTTTAAGAGTTTTGGGAGTTTTGGAATTCAAATTCATGGAATAATACAATGCCATTATGGCACTACATTTCCATGGCTTTAGTTCAATGCACTGCAGTGCATAACGGTGGCATGGTGCAGTAACTAGCACGTGGCTGGCTGGAGTTAGACCCTGTCTTTAAATTAACATCCACAGGTTTCTTCCTCACTGCTGTGAAAGCATGTGTTATCATTCAGAGTGCTCAGGAAAGAGTAGAAAGGAAGCCCTGATCACTCTGAAATCGCTGCAGTCTGTTTCAGTGAACCAAGAATCAATTCCAGTTAGAACAAGTCCAGAGGAGGCCACGAGGATGATGCCAGGGCTGGAGCAGCTCTGCTGTGAGGACAGGCTGAAAGAGCTGGGGCTGTTCAGCCTGGAGAAGAGAAGGCTCCGGGGAGACCTTCTAGTGGCCTTCCAGTACCTGAAGGGGCTCCAGGAAGGGTGGGGAAGGACTTTATTAGGGCAATTAATTACAAGACAAGGCTTTAAGCTGAAAGAGTGCAGGTTTAGATTAGATTTTAGGAAGAATTCTTTGCTGTGAGAGTGGTGAGACACTGGCCCAGGTTGCCCAGAGAAACTGTGGCTGCTCCTCCCTGGAAGTGTTGAAGACCACGCTGGATGAGGCTTTGAGCAACCTGGTCTAGTGGAAGGTGTCCCTGCTAATGGCAGGGGGGCTGGAACTGGGTGAGCTTTAAGGTCCTTTCCAGCCCAAACCAGTCTGTGGTTCTATGATTCTAAGATTCTGGACTTGAGTGGTGGGAAAGGAAAAAGGTGATAGCAACTGAATGATGGTTACACTGTGCTGAGCAGTGAGTCCAAAGGGGCTGGACAAAATAGAGTGAACACAATTAAGTTGTGGTTTGACCACCTTTCTCTTTGCCAGCTGCTAGACTTAGTAAGCCGTGCCCTCTGTGGAGCCCCTGCTCAGGCTGCAAAAACCTTCTGTTCAAGGACTTTAACAAGAACCACGTGGTAGGACTTTGCTTTATTAAACTAGAGATTTAGATCAAAAAGAGTGAAATAACTAGTTCTCAAAGCTCTCTATCATTTTATTGGATTCCTCCTTTAAATGCCATTTTTCTCTCCCTTTCTATTTCAGCTGTCTGATCGTGGCATTTCTGATTACATGGGGGTCTCTGCAAGGAGCCATCTTTTCAAACATCCCTAGGCAGAGTTTCTATCATGCAAAATGGAATAAGGCAAATAATTTTTCAGTGAATAAAAAAAAACAGAGTGATTTTGAGAACATTTTGAAAGGTTCTGACCATTCTCTTGGATACAAAGAGGATAAAAATCCTTTGGACTAAGACGATGTTTCTGAGCTCTGAAAAGTAACTGGGAGTAGAGCTACGCCAGTACAGGCCTTCAGAGTAGGTCTTCAGGGTTGCTGCCGTCATGAAAACCTGCTGCCTGGCTTCTCAAAGCACTTTGTTGCTCCATCATGGACTTCTTTGTACCTCGCCTTTTAGGTACAACAGCTTGCAGTGCAGTGCCTGCCTACAGGTCTAGGTTGGTGAGACCTTTGACGTATTTAACCTTCTTGTGTTACATTTAAACCACTTTATAGGTGTTATAAGTCACATATAAACTCTAAGGAGAAAGGAGAGTTGAACATAGTTGTTCTTCACCCCATTACACCTATAGTAGCCAAGAGGGTTTTAGTTGTATCAAGAATGTTCCTGTGCCACTTTAGATGGGGCAGAGGCAGCTCTGAGTTGTGTTTGTCAGGCAAGGAAATGAAGCGTCTTGGTGAATGGACAACTCATGGTGAAAATCCCTGCCAGTAGACAGCCCATGACACTACAAACAAGGAACTTACATTAAAAAACCCAAACTGAAACAAAACAAAAATGTGAAACAAATAAATAAAAACACACCATGGCATAAAAGTAACCCAAAGTGTCTGGGTATAGCAGATAAGGTGCAAGAACCCCTTCAAGGATGTGACACAGAGCGTTAATGAGACGGAGGATGCTTGGATGCAGAGAGGAGGTTGTGCCTAAGGCCCAACTTTGCCTCTGTCTACCCAGATATTGTTCAGCCCTGATAACTACTGCAGCTCTGAAAGACTTTTGAAGATGAAACCTCCATGTCCAGAGTTATCGCTTCTCAGGAATTATGCATATGCAACATCTATGGCAGACACTTATTGAACAAGAAGCTGAAGGTTTTTCCAAGGCCAGCCTCTCTTCGTTCTCCTCTTCATACTCATCATCACCACAAAAATTCCAACCAAAACAACTCTGTTAGGAAAAAGAAAAAATTAACAAAACATATCTTCTAATTCTGTTTCTCTCATAATAGTTTGCAATGCTATAAGTAACGTTCCATTAAAAGTTTTTTCATCTGATCTTATTTTTCTCTTTATTATAACACATTTTCTGCTCATCTGGTTAATGCTTTCTGAAATAAACCTGATCTCAGGAGCTAATTGGCATAGTGACATGAAGTTTGTGGCTCACCCAGCAAAATGTATTTCAGTATTTGCAAGAATAATGTAAATCTCTGCGCATATTTCATCTTAAAGGCTGCAAAATCTGCTTGCCGTGTTCTTATCTTGGTGGATTACCAAGTCATTGAGGAGTGTCACAATAATCTGAATGGAGATAAGGTGTAGCAAATCCTTCCCTTCTGCTCTCTGACACGCCAAATCAGCAGCAAATAGGAAGTCTAGGAGCAGAGATAAATCAGGAGCTCGCTGGGGACCCTAAGCTACATATGAATGCATTAAAGTGATATTCAGCTCCCTGCACAAAGGCAGTACAGCCGTTCCTCTATTGCTCTGTGAGATAGATATTGTACTGGGTATTAAGCTATTAGTTGTCAGGAAGGTGCATGTGTAATGCAATGGATTAGCATCTTACAAGAGCTGCTGTCAAGAAAAGTTAGAGCAGAACAGATCCAGCCTAGGCACCGGAGGCATCTTCCATAACATGCACCAGGTTGCTTTGGAGACTGATGTTGGGCTTCAAAACAGAACATACTCGCACAGAAATGAGACAGCCTAGATGGCTGCTAACAGCCAGGAGAAGCCCTACTGCTTGTCAGTCCTGTACACAGAGGCCTTTAAAGTACGCTAAGTATATTAATAATTAATGCAGTCACTACGGGAGAAACTTAAAGCTGGCCTCTCCTCTGGAAAAAGGCTTCCAAGAGTCAAGTCTCTTTCTTTTTTCTAGCACTTCACAGGCAAACTCAGGGCCGGTTATTACCACAGTTGAATTTGGAAGCTGTGGACTTGCATTCCCTGGGATGTGGCCAAAGGTAAAGCGACATACAGCATCCCTACGACAGAGAGAGGCTGCCTGGCAGCCTTTGGGGCTGTTCTGGTTTTGTCTAGGATAGAGCTAATTTTCTTCTCAGTAACTAGACTAGCACTGTGTTTTGGTTTCATTCTGAGAAGAATGTTGATAATATACTGAAATTTTTTAGTTGCTGCTAAGAAAATCAAGGATGTTCCAATTTCCCAAATTTTGCTAGTCTGTAGGTGCAGAAGAAATTGGGGGATGGCATAGTAAGATTAGCAGACCCAAAATGGCATTTTGATATGTCAATGGAATATTTCATGTCATATAACTTCATGTTCAGTATATAAAAGAGTGTTGGCTGGAAAACTCAAATGCTATCTCTGTTCTGGGTTTGAAGATACTCTCTGCTCTAGGATAGCTAGCTGAGGAATGAGCTTGGCATCAGCTGGTGGGTTGTGAGCAATTGCATGGTGCATCATTCATTTGTACATTCCATTATTACAGTTATTATCGTTATTATTTTTATTACTTTAATTTTTATTCTACTTCAGTGATTAAATTACTTTTCTCAACCCATGAGTTTTCTCTCTTTTATCTTTCTAATTCTCTCCCCAATTCCCTGGGCAGGGGAGGCTGAAAAAGGTGATGCTTCACTGACAGCCAAATTAAAACCACCACAGAGGCTAAAGAAAACTAACAGCAACTACCTACAAGGCAGAAGTTGCTGTCATAGACTTGCTGCTCTATTCTGGATGTGGCCAAGCCTTCATTGCTGTATCTCTGCTACACACCTATTTATTCTCTCAAATTCCTTTCTTCAACTTCCCGTCCTTCAGTTCCACTCCCTGTTATTAAAACATTTCTCCTCTGAAACTAGAAAAGTGCTCAGTACTTCTAGCTTTTCCCTTAAATACATCCTGGTGTTGTCAGCATTCTTTCTCACCTGGTACGACCTGGTTAGGCTGGCAAGCTCAGTTACACTGCACTTCAAGACATGAACTTACAAGGCCTCATTGTCACATTTTCCTGCTTATGTCCAACTGTGCATTTCTTTTGCTTCTAGTACTACATGATCTACCATTATCTTGATTGCTTCTGCAGGACAAAGTTTATTAGACGGCCCCTGAGTTTTCTACCATATCATATGTTTTTAGACACTACCTCAGGTAAATCTGACTGTTATAAAAGTCAGATTAGTTATAGTTAAAATTTCTGACAGTTTTAACTCAAGCAGTCAAGTCTGATTTCACTTATGAGAGTTACACTTCGAAAGTGGAGATGTATTGGTAGCAAAAGCCTGTTTGAATGTGTCATTGAGTGCTTCTGAGTAACCAGCTCTTTATATGGGCAGAACATCCTACCAACCACCCACCTGTGCACAAGTAGCATTGGGAAAATGGGAATTCACAGCAGTCTGCTTGTTCCTGTATCCTGCTCTACGCTGAAGTGATGAGCAGCTCAGTTACAGCAAACAGCCTCGTGCCTTCCTGCCAACAGTCTTTGCAGAAACACTTTCCTTTCTACCTGCTGTATGTGTTTCTGGTGCTTCATTGCAAGGCAACACTTACTGCTCTGATGGGCCATCTCTTACTTCCCGACTCTCTCGCTTTACATTGGGCTCCAGACAGAAATCCAATTTGCTGAATGATGAAGCTCTGCAACCTCTTCTCCCTGGGCTGTAGCCAATGTCTCTGTCACTCTTTCTCTTTAATTCCATGCATATTTAAAAGATAAGAATAGCTAAAGCAAAACATGTCCTCAGAGAGTGTCTCAGGAATACTGACAGAATGCTTTTAAACATGGACAATTAATTCAGTCCTTAGATAGACCTTTGGTAGTACTGGGAGACTACGGCATGGGTCAAAACTGTTCCAGTAGGTGATAAAAAAACACAACTTAGAAGGATGGCTCCTAACCTGAAGAACAAGCAGAAAAGTGTATAAAGAGGAACTAGGAGGAGTAGAGTAATGCCAAAAGATTTCTACAAAGCTTCTTGCCTAGTGCTTTTTCAGACTGGAGTTGTTAAACCACTAAAACCCACTATTAAGTGAAGAGGAACAGAAGAACTGATCACATATAAGTGGTTATAAAGGAATAAACTTTTCACAGCAAGAATCAACTACTGAACAAAATCAGAATGGTTTTGGGCAACACATTTGGAATGTTCATTTATCACTTCTGTAATGATGGAGTTTTAAATTAGTGATTAAGTGATATGCCTTTAGCTGTTCCTCAGCATCATCCAGTGGCCAGAGCTTGCCCTCTGCTGTACTCACAATTCTAGCTGATCTTCCACTGCTTAAGTAAACAGTAGAACCTAGTGCTTGTCTTCTTTTTTTTTTCAAAAAAGTCAGGAAAGTTATAGCTCATAAAACCAAGCCAGTTTTTTCATGAGCTCCGAATTTCACTGTAGCTTACCCCACTTTCTCCTGAAATCAGACTTGGCTGCTTGAGTTATAACAGTCAGAAAGTACAGAGCAGGCATGTCGAATCTTGTGTCTAAGCTGTAGTGTTGAGACATAATCAGAAAAGCATGATATAAGGATGATCTTCTGTCTAAATTCCATCCTCTTTTCTGTGCTGCACCTTCTTTCATCTCAAAAGCAGCAGTCCTCAGGCTCGAATTTATGTGCTGTGGAGTGTATTTCATGCTAACTAGTTATGCTGAGTTCATTAGGACTATTCATAAAACTGTTCACTGGCCTGCATACAGGTTGTACAGTCTAGTTTATTATTTGATCCCATAGTCACTCTGCTGAAAACAACGGACGAACTAAGAAAGTCAACAACCTACCTGCCTGAACATTTGCCATGCTATGCACTCCGGGCTTGTATTCAAAGCATCATTTTCAATATGCATTTTTTTTTCTTCACACATGTACTTATTTTCATTTTCTAGTTCTGTTCTGTCCTGTTCTATTCTCTTCTACTGTACTCCACCTAATCTGGATTATTCCATTAAACCTTCAATTTCACACTACTCTCAATTTAGTACAAGCTGCTAGATTTTCAAGACGTTCTGGGAGACTGTGTGCAGGTAAAAATATTGACAGTCTGAAGCAGATTCACAGTCCATCCAGCTTAGTAGATTACCTCTGATCCCTCAGCAGGTAGATATGAAATAAAATGCCCCAAGTGAAGATCTTAACTGTAAACCTAAGAGTTTAGAATGGATTTAAGCCTTGAAGCAAGCAGTTTTATATCCATTCCAAAATGCTCTTAACACCATCTGTGATAACTCTGGCTATTCTTGTTTTTCATATTTATTCCAGTCTTGGTTTTGAATGCAGTTTATATTTTGCCTTCCAAAACATTTTGTGGTAGTGAGTTCCACAGTTTAATATTTCAATTAAAAAATTCATCTGACTGGGCATTTGTCTAATCTGTGCTGGCCTTCCTAGTTAGTCTTATTATCCAGTGGATATCTAGTCGATACAGTAAGCAGAGCATGATGTGTAAGTAATCTCTTCCACAAACAGATATTTGTATTTTGTCAAATGAATTGCTCCCTGAAAGTGCCTATTTCTCTCTGCTGTCTTAAAGAGAAGCCTTAAATAGCCAGTTCAGGAGCAGATCTCTGTGTTTTAGATGCCTCTAGCTGGTGAGCTGAATCCCATCTCACTGTGCAAAAGAAAAATGTCTTTTCATCAATTCTAGATTTCTCAGTTTAATTAAAAAATATGCTTCTGCCTGTGTCATGAGGCAAAGAAAACTTATCTGTACCTGGCTGTTTTATAGACAGTAAAAACACCCTTTGTTATTCATACGCTCACCATATGACTAGCTCCTCATCTTTTCCAGCCCCTTTCAAGGAGATTTTTCTGCAGCCTTTGATCACTCTTGGTGCCCTTTGTAGTCCTGGACCCATAGCCTTTAAAAAATCCTATTACAATGACAGCTACAAGACCAAAGCCATTTAAAATATCTGCCCCTTATTCAGGACTCTAGATAGGAGCTGCGCTCTTGAAATTTGACTCTGAACCTCAGTGTCTAACTCCCAACACCCTCTTAAACTGTTGGTGCTGGTAAATTTGATGAGTTTTTTCAAATATTGCAGTACAAAACCAAGTCCTGGGTTTAAATGGAGCACATTGTATTTCAGGTACTTTATCTTCCCCCTCAGTTTTGCTGTGCAGCACGTCTGCATGCAGGCTGCAGATGGGCCATCTTCCTGGGGATGAGCTCAGGAGGTCTCTTAGGTGCCTACCTAAGGGAGAACTGTAGCAAAGGGCCTCACAGGCCCTGGGTCTCCTGTCCTGCACGGCTCTCACACCTGGTGCCAAACAAAAAGAGGCACAAGTCGTGCTGGAACCACATGCTTCTCTCCCCATTTCATGCAGCCCAGCTATCTCTCACTCTTGTAGTGAAGGTGAAGAGTGTTTAAACAAAAAAAAGTACATTATTTTGCTATTAATATGCAAAAAGGCAGCTTTAACATACAGCAGCTGGAACAGCAACACTGTCAAGCCCTTTTTTTATTCCTCTTCCTTTGTCAAAGAAAAGCTACTGAAGTAGGATAGAGCCTCTCTTTTCTTCCGGTTTCTCCTGATTCCATTTGCCAAGCATTGATTTTCTTTTTCTTACTACCAGTAGAGCTTGAAATTAATAATTTCTATTTAATTTTGTCCCTGGTGTGTCATCGATACTAGCAAGGCTGGACAACTGCACAAGCAGAAACTTTCAGGAAGTTGAGAGTCAGGCACGGAGTGAAGAAAGCAGCAGTCTGGGCTCAATGAGCAGATCACAGAGTAGATTACAGAGTATTCCTGGTGAGAGGTTGAACATTCCTCACTCGCTGGCTGCCAGCGTGGTGATTTAATTTAATTCCATCTTCTTTGCAGTGTGGTAAGTCCCAATCTCAACATAGCAATGAGATCACTTGCAGGGAGAAACCTCCTTTACACTGGTGATTTTAACAACTGCAAATGCTCCATTTATGTTCTTAAATGGAACCTTCAGGAAAATATGCCAAGAAATGTGAACATGCATTCCCACTGTGTCCTCTCGCTGCTTTCTTTTCCTGGTCTGTAAAGGTGCATGAGCACCAAGGTGTATGTGGGCTCTGATTGCTTCTGAAATGATGCTGGAGAGAATATCAGCCTGCCTGTGGCACCACCTTGTCCTCATTTCCATGTAAAAGTCTTTTCAACCAAATCTCACAGATGCACGTTCTGTCATCTGTGAACAAAATTTAAATCTTCACAACTTATTCTGTAATAAAAAGAGAAGATGACTGGCAAGCTGTAAGGAAAAACAGAGGCTAAGCTGAATGAGATCCTGTGAGAGCTGGAAGATGGAGTGGTTCTGACTCTGCCCAGCACACTGACTCCACAAACATCAATTCTGCATTTGCATTTTCCTGAGGACAGAGAGATCATGAATCATCCATCAATCCCTGTGGAAGAGCCATGCCACATCTCTGGTAACAGGGACAAGAAAGGGGCAGTTTGAACAACATAAGGCAGATCTGGGTGCAAGACAACTGCTGTGCAAATTGCCTTCTAATGATCTGCACCATCTCAACAGAGCAACTGTCTGCAGCCTGCAAATTCCCCCAAGGACTAAAGCTACCTTGCATTTCCTATTGTCCTAAAGGCATTTATTCACAGACGAGTGAGAAATATGTCCATGTAAGCTGTGGGTTAAGTCAGATCTTCTCAGTTTCCCCTGGAGACCATGTATGTAAGAGCTGTGTTCAGAATGAATTTGACTGTTTCAGTATAATTTTGGTCAGGTATGTTACAGTTTGGATAGGTTGCATTTCTCCAGATCTGGCTGCTCCAGCTGGGACCACATGTGCATAAAGGAAATATGTAGGGAGTGGATGGGCATCATATGTCTCACATCTGGCTCCAGCTGTGGTGGGATTCTCCCTCTTACACTATTGGCTGGTAAGTGCATATTAATGTTATCTGGGCAAAACTGACTTATGGCTCAGATCAAACCTGGAGTCCACCATGCAGACCCAGCACAGGAAAATGAAGGGGGTTGAACTGTGTGCTCTGGTCTTTGCAGGCAGATGATCTGACTCCTTGAGTGCTGGAGAAGAGCTGAAAATGGAGAGAGAAAGGATGTGGACAAGGCACAGGAAAAGACAGGTCTTGGTGACTCCCAAGCATCATCTGCTCTCCTAGCCTATGCTTTTCTATCTCATCTCTTACAGCTTCTCAGAGAAGAGGCATTTTGTAGACATCTGGCATTACCATGCCACCAAACCTCCAAGTGCAGGGCAAAGAGTAAGGCGGGCAGAGACAGCAGGATCTCAGCTGTGAACTATGGGATTTGCCAAGGTAACTACTAATAATCAGGGCCAGACGCTTCCTCTTGCAACAAAGGGCATGGGAATCAGACCCTCAGATGAATCTGAGCTGAAGAAATGTTTCCTTCTGCTCTAGTCTTCTTTATTCCTCCCTGGGATTCTCTGTGATATTCTGTGATAAAACATCTCCTATCTTCCCAACTACATCTTTATCAGATGGAGGTGCCGTGGGTCTCCTTTTAAACCACGGGTATATGAGGTGTGTGTGAAATGGGGTCAAATGTAGCCAGAGAACAAGTACCAACACAGAACTGGGGGCAGTGCAGGACTAGATCTTCAGGGCAGGCACATTTGACTCAGAGGGGAGCACAGTTTCATCCTCCCTGTATGGAGTGGCTCTTGGACGGAGCTGTACTTTTGTCATGTTGATATATGCACTCTGCAACTCTGTCATCATTGACTTATTTCTTATTGACTTTTTCATGAGCCGAAACAAGAATGCCCTCAATTTTACCAAGGCCACAATTTCATGATTGTTAATAGTGGATCTGAGCACAGATGTTCACCTGAGAGAGCAGACTTCAGACAGCTTAGCTCAGCGATGAGATTATGTTTTGAAGGGACAATGCGTAATTAGATCGAGCAGATAGGCTTGACTTGCTGCTGAACCCTGCATCCTCTAGCAGTCCTGGCAGGGAAGCTCTTTTTCGTGGATACTTCTCCCCATGACTTTGATGGCCCCAGCAATGACGACTATGACTTGTTCAAAAAACGAGGGCCAAGATTAAGGGAAAACTGATTGGAAAACTCAGATGCCCCCATCATCTCTGATACAGTGCTGGGCACTCCAAGACTGACTCCCGTAAACACTGACTGATCAGGTCTCTCTCAGTCTGAGACTCAGAAGATACAAATTATTTCTCTAATTTTCTTGAAATTATTCTCTGTCGTAAGGACCAATGCAATCAAATTAGATGCATTCTGAATATGGAGGGGTTGTTCCACCTGCTCGTCTCTGTACCTGACTCACAAGAGTATCAGCATCACATAGCAGCCTTCTGTACTTAACTCCACCCTTCACTGTCCTAGCACACTCAATCGTGGAGTACAAGTAGGATGAGTCAACATTTAATTCAGGAAAAGCATCCCTCTGGGGCCTTTTCATTTCAGAAATTAAAGAGCTGCATATGACTGGGCAGAAGAGCAGTGAAGGTTCCAAAACTCTGCCGTGCATGCAGCAGCTTCTGTCAGAGCTCCAGAGGTGTCTATAAACCACTTATAACTGGCTACTAGAGTCCGCAGGGCAGATGAAAACTATCATTGCAGCACCTGGCCCTTTGACTTCATCCATTTATACTCAGCAACCAATAATACAGGAGCAAACAGTAACCAGAACCTGTGACACTCCATTCAGAAAACTCCTTTCATTAAAAGAATCCCTGATCCTCTACACTTTTCTTGCTTCAGACAACATGAGAGTTACATTTTTGCTGCAGCTACTTTGGTGCATCCTTTGCCCTGCTACTATGGGCATGGTAACCACTGCTCTCCACACCTGCACAGCTTTCCTGGCTTAACACTCACACTAAAGCACTGCTGGGCTTTGAGCTCTGTAGGATCTGCAGCATATGTGTTAGTCTGCCTGGCAGACATGTAGTCACAGAGGGCAATTCCTTTGGACATGGAGGATTCTGCTGCTGTTAAAAATAAGCATTAATTTCTGCCTTGATAAAGCAAATGGTGTGTTTGTTGTGTACAAAATGAGAGGCATAGCACAAGTATTTAAGAAACCCCAATGAGTCAAAGAGAATGTTAAGAACTACTCTAATCCATGATATAGTGCCTTCAAATTATTTCATGGGCTGTGGGTAAGCAGAGGAAAACCAGAATCTTTAGGCTGACCAGTCTGATCTTGCATGCTAGCAAAGTCTGAGGAGCTACAGTGGAGTGTGTTTTGGAGCCCCATGGGGTCCTGTGCTGGCCCAAACCAGCTGCACCTTGTGCCATGGGACCTGACCAGCGTAACCCATACTACTCCCAGTCCAGATGGTCAGGACAAAAACCAGTAAGGAATGTTCGCTGATGCAGCTCCACAGCAGAGGTCACGGTGTGCTGTTACTGCCACAGCACTGCACTTTGGAATGATGAGTAAAAAGAGAGTAAATCTCCAGAGCAAACGAATAAACCAAAAGCAGAATTTCCCCAGTATTTTATTACTGTGCACTGCCTTCAGAACTTGTCTGCCATGAGCTATCAGAGACCCAGAGCAAAATATGTCAGCCTCCGTGTTTTTGTCTCTGAGGGCTACTGCCCATGCTGTGACAGACACCTTCCATCCCCAAGGCCCTTCCCTGTCACCCCTCTCTCTATAATCCTTCGATGCCACTCTCAGACACCAAGTGAGAAGTGTTTGTCTGTCTCTACACCTTTGTCCCATTTTGGCAGACACAGTTTTGCTGGAGAGTATCCCACTACGCTCTTCTCATGCTCATCCTTCTCAAGAAAAGGAAGGTAAGAAGGAGAAGGGATAAATGTCATTAAAGCTGCTCCGTCATGACCAGAGTGATCACTTCTAAACTGCCATTGTCAACATGACAGCCAGCATAGTCAGCACAATTATGATAGCCCACTCCATCCCTCCCTAGATTAATTCTCTTCACCCGTCTGTGAAGGTAAAGATAAAAGAAAATCTAAGAGAAAAGGACCCCATTATACACTCCAGCATATCTGGGCACGTGAAGGAGCAGTTCCTGCCCATTGCTGATATATCTGCTTGTGCCACAGGCAGGGATGCAGAGGAAAGTATCAATGTAGTGACTTCATTACATTCCTCCTGTCACTTGCCTTTGGTTCCTCTTCTCCTCAGAAAAAAATCACCTTCTTTTTCTTTCTGGTCAAAACAGCACATTTGCCTATTAGTTTCTTAAAATGAAAGGGGTAGATACAGATGAATCGCCTGCCTTCCCCATCACCATCTTTACCTCTTTTTCTTGGGGATATTTAATATATAGGGCCCATTTATATGAAAGATTTGCTGGATCTTGAAGTTTTATTTTGCTTTTTTATTACTTCATTTTATTTTTGCAACATTTAAAATTTGTTGTACAAATCCACATCACCTGGGAACTACCCCAGACACCTCTTCCTAGGAAGAGGAGACTGGATTAAAAGAAGACCTTTGAGGACTGAATGTGTTAAAAACCACTGTGGAAGCTTAAAATGTCTGTGCTTAGTCTCTGAGGCATTCCTTATATTAAAATTGCAATATCTACAGAGAAAAAGCTGTGGTTCTAGGAGTGCAGATATAGAAATTATTGTTGATGTACAGAATTACTTTATCCTCCTGTGGTTTTTTTTATGGAATAAAGATATCCAAGAAAAACAGCCGTAGTTCCCCACGCTACTTCCTGCAGACAAGGAGAATGTAGTAGGGAGGGCAGGTAAAACTCTTGGGGTTTGATGGCACAGACTGGAAAGACTTATATTCAGGTTAAAGCCATGCAAGTCCCCCAAAGGATCTCTGTCTAATCCAGGTGTGAGACGTGGTGGGAATCTAGGCTCCACCACCCTCTGCCTCAAGAACCTTTTCCTCATTGCCAACCTCACCCTCCCCTGCCACATCTTCCTGCCATGTTCCTCTGCTCCTGGCGTTGGTGGCCAGAGAGAAGAGCTCAGCGCCTGCCCCTTCTCTTCTCCTTGGGAGGAAGTTCCAGACCACCAGGAGATCTCCTCTCAGTCTCCTCTTCTCCAGGCTGAACAACCCAAGTGCCTTCGTCCTCTCCTCACACCCTTCCCCTCTGAACACTCCCCCAATGTTGTGTCCCTCCTCTGGGCACTCTCCAGGAGCTTTAGATCCTTTTTCTCCCTTGGTGCCCAAACTGCCCCCAGTGCTGGAGGTGAGGCCGCCCCAGTGCAGAGCAGAGCGGGACGATCCCCTCCCTCGCCCGGCTCGCCGGGCAGTGCTGGATGCACCGAGTTAAAGCTGTTTTCTCTCCCAGATGAACTGTTAGCTTCAGTGACAAAGGCGGCTCTTACGAGCAGGGGTGCAGAACACAGGGAGGCTCTTACTGTGCCTGGGGTCTTTGCTGCTCCTCCTGCAAACAGGTGTCAATACGTAGAAGTTTAAAGCAAATATTGCCCTGTAATAACAACAATAACCTTAAGAAATCTCTGTCTGCAGCACATTACTAAAGTATATAGGGATTAATATAAAATTGTGAGCTGAACACAGTGTTTAGTGAAAGCAAACACATCTCTTAAAGAGGGAGACAAAGATTTGTGTTTCCTAATTAGCCAGAGTAATCCAAGACACAGAGCAGTGTTCTGAGCAAGGCGCCGTGGTCCCCAGAGGTGCTGATGTATCATTACAAAATATGTTCCAAAACACAGGATCACGTTCTCAGACCGCATGGCCCAGCAACAGGGTCTGCTCCTTTTGCCATTTTTTCAGCTGTTGGTTCAAACCTCGAAATCCCTCTGCTCAGCATCTTCTCAGCTACTAATCCATCAGGCCTAATTGCTGACACTCATAGAGCTGGACCAGACTATTGTTGACTCCATGCCTCAGAGCTGTAGGTGGGAAAGATGGAAAACCCCCCCTGGGGACAAGTGACAGGGTATCACCCAAATGGGGGCACTGGAGACAGAAATGTTATAATCAGATTAATTGATGTCAGAAGGAATTTCAGAAGGTCTCTGGTTCAAAATCCTCAAAGGAGCTTGTCTAACGAGGGTCAGTTTATCAGGCTTTGGTTAGCTGATCTTCAGCTGCCTCCAGAGATGAGGCTGTGTAACATCTTTTGGTTTCTGTTCTAGCATTTACCCAACTCTGCTTTGGGATATTTTCTTCCTATGTTTGGATTGAATTTCTCATGCTCCCACTTGTGTGTGATAGCTTTTGTCCTGTCCCTGTGCACCTCTGAGAAGAGTCTCTAAACCTTCCAGTTAGAGAGGTAAAGGTAGCAATGAAATCTCTTCATCTTCTCTCTTCTCAGTCCTCTGAGCATTTCCTTCTCACCCTACAGCCCCTGACCGCACTGATACTTCCTCCATATTGGCACCCATGTGTCCATGTCTTTCTTCACTGGGAAACTCCAGATTGGACATGGCACAGCAGATTGGATATCACCAGAGCCAGGGGCAACCAGACAGTATAAACCCTGCATGCCTACACATACACATGTGTGCACACACGCACGCACACCCTCAGAACTTGATTCTGTGTGTAACAGCACACACGAAAAACATGGTGTCCACACGATGAGATCTGTCCCATGGGTACTCATTATGAGGCATTGTCTCAGTTCACAGACGAATGCTACCCTTGTGGAGACCCCTAAATCTAGACCTTGACCCTAATATCAGTGAAAATATTAGAGATCCTTATAACCAGTAGAGCATGATATAATCCTTCTAATAGGGACTACCAAGGGTGAGGCAGGACCTGAATCAACAGCCCACGGGAGAGAAGGCGGAGAAAAGTCCCCCTCCAGCAACCACCTCTCAGAAAAGTACCCCAAAAAGAGAAGTGGGTCTCAGGTACCCAATGGTGACTTGACAAGGGTAGGAGGGTGCAGAGAGTGAAAAACAGCCAAGGCATGAGCAGGAGAGAACATGTGTGTGGGAGGCAGGAGGCTCTGGGATGGAGATATGAGGATTGGAGGACTGGGTGGGACACATGCCAGTTGGAGTAGAACAAGACTGACGAGCAAGTGGGTAGAGCTGAGAGCTGCACTGTGTGAAGAGGAGTTCGGAGAGTGGAAGGCTGTAAGCCTGGGGAACATGTGGAGTAGAGAAGCTCATCTTCTAAGCCATATTTTCTAAATCCAAAAGAAGACAAATGTGATTTTCTTTTGGTTACTGTATAAATTTACAAACAGCTGCAGTGTCACTCCCTAATAGAGACGAATGACAAACATATGTAATGAATTAAAAGGTGATGAAGTTTTACTGACAAAGCAAACACCCACACATCGCGCATGCTGTCACTGATCTCAATCACAGCACAGCGAGCACCCAGGGGCAGGCAAACCCAGTGGTCTGCGGGATGAAGAGCAGTGAACTGGATAGCATCAGCGCAAGGCTTTGGGGGCACTGCTGGTGATGGAAGCTTGCTCAAAGTGGAAGATTATTTAGGTTGGCTCGTCTCAGGCACTGCTCCTTTTACGGTGGGATATTCAAAATTTTGATTGTCTGTATGGTGAAGATTCAAAGCTGAGCCAAGCTAGACTTTCAGGGAAGAAAGAAATAGATTGTCTGACACATCCTTGGTTTTGAGTGTTCAGCTGGGAGCTCAGTGTTGAGCAGTGTTGCTGTTGAGACCTAGGAACAAGCAGTAAGAAAAATAATCAGTTCATAGCATAGGTCAAGGGATTTAAAACTGGATTGTCCTAGACTTCAGTGTTAAAGACAAACCATGTTTTGTGCTCATATTGGTTTGCTGTAGGCTCAACAGCTCAAAACTAGGCTCAAACAGAGGTGGAAATCCATGGCTTGTACTATGTCTTGGTGCAAGGACTGAGCTGCACTGCAATCAAGCTTCAGATCTAAGACACACTTTAAGCTACAGTCGGATTATTTGGGTATATAAACATTCGGTAAAAGGGCTGGGTCATGTTGAAATTAAAGATTCAACCTAGGTCTTGATAGGCTTACAGAACAGTCCACATGCTTGTTAAGATTGGATGCACAGGGCTTACTTGGGCTTAGGTGGTAACAGCTGAGGCATCCTCAGAGCCACAGCAGAAGGCTGGGTTATGCTTTGTCTGTGTGTGTTTTGAGATCTGTGCTGCAGAGCCAAGATACCAGAGCAGAGGTGTGTTGACTACAATGGGGTTCCGGGTGCCAGATTGTGGAGGTAAAGTTCTGACATGTATTGAAACTTAGTGTGACTGCCTACTACCCTGGTTTGGGGGACTATCCTGCTTTAAAAATCATCTAGTCCCTCGCTATCCCAATACCTCCTCTGAGCACTAAATGCCCCAGCACTGTGGCACTGGCCCCACGAAGTGGTAAGGCTGTTTAGGAATAGGCCTCATTGATTTTCACGGTGTTTCACGTCATAGATCTCGTTCACAGCCTGACCCACATCCAATTGGAGGATAATTAGGAAATGGGAAGGAAGAGGCAGGAAAGGATTTGGGAATAAAAAGTGGATGCTGTCATTGCTGCCACAGCTTGTGGATCTTGAAGTCTGGATTTCAGACACAGAGCCTGTCTTTTTAGCCTTTCTACCCTGGATGGAGGTATCATTCTGGAGTCCTTCTGATTCTTATTTTTAATAGTCACACATTCATAACTCCTCCCCGTGATGGCAGTTCAAGAGAGCACTAGTGAGAGCTGCCCTGCACGTGGCTCATTGAAATCACCTACATCATCTCTAACTCTGCTCTAGGACCAACACAGTTTCAAGCCTGTGTCCGTGGAAGTCAGCACAAAACTGGTGTGCTCCTTGGAGAGAGCTTGGAATTCAAACTTAATCAAAGCTCTGGAGCAGAAATCATAGAATCATATAATCATAGAATGGTATGACTTGGAAGGGATGTTAAAGATCTAATTCCAATCCCTCTGTCATCAGCAGGGACACCTTCCACTAGACCAGGTTGCTCAAAGCCTCATCCAACCTGGCCGAGAACACTTCCAGGGAGGAGCAGCCACAGCTTCTCTGGCCAACCTGGGCCAGGGTCTCACCACCTTCACACCAAATAATTTCGTCCTAATATCTAATCTAAACCTGCACTCTTTCAGTTTAAAGCCATTTCCCCTTGTCCTGACACTCCCTGCCCTTGGCGAAAGTCCCTCCCCTGCCTTCCTGGAGCCCCTTAGGTACTGGGAGGCCACTAGAAGGTCTCCCTGGAGCCTTCTCTTCTCCAGGCTGTACAGCCCCAACTGTCTCAGCCTGTCCTCACAGCAGAGCTGCTCCAGCCCTCGCATCATCAAGTGTGTACTACAGTCAGCCTTCCCTTTTATGCAGTCTCCTTCCCCTATAACCATGCACCATTTTCCCCAGCATTCTTCCCACCAAGGACTCACAGGCCCCTTTCAGTGTCACCATAAACAGCAGGACCGCCTTTTGCTGGGGGGACAGAGCTCTTCCAACAGGAAAGAGGAAGCCAGCCCACTCCTCAGCCCTTCTCCCTCTTCACTGCTGGAGCAGGGAAGCTGAGAAACCACCTCGTTTCTTACCAGGGTAGCAGAAAGGAGTGAAGCCACAGCAACAGCCCAGATGTTTGAGTGCAGAGCATGGCACAAAGCTTGTTCTGTGGTCACTGTGATGCTGCTCTGCCCAGACACTCCGGTTTTGCTACCATGCATGTTTAGATCTACTCCTGGCATACAAGTATAGCCTGCCATGTGTCTGACTTCTTACTCTAACCAGTCTGACTTCTTACTCTAACTCTTATCAAGTGCATAGCTGCTGGCTGAGAGTAAGTGGAGCATTTTGAGAGACAAATCTGCTCTCCGCTTCTGTGTTACTCAAACATACCCTCCTGTCTCTGTTATCATACCAATTGGTGGTGTTGATGCCAGCAGAGACTGCTCTTGAGGGGCTAGGTAAAACCAGACCTGGGACATTTTTAGATACTGCTCTTGCTGAAGTCTGCAGGAACTGCAGGAGGCTCTTGACTCTGTATGGAGGGTAGAGATCTAAAACCTGTCCTCCAAGGGACAGATGCTCCTGCTCAGGAGTGATGCCTACGCTGCTCCTGCTCTTTTGCTTCTTCCAGACCTGATAGCTGTCTCAACACACCAGAACAGCTTTTATGGAGCAGAAAGCACTGCAGATGGGGAAGCCTTGCTTGCTACACAGCTAGAATGGCACCACTGGGCAGTACAGATCTTTGCAGAGGAGCTGGAGGGGAAAAAGCAAAATAATTAGTTGTGATACCATTTCATAAACTCATAGAAAGGTTTGGGCTGGAAGAGACCTTAAAGCTCATCCAGTTCCAACACCCCTGCCATCAGCAGGGACACTTTCCACAAGACCAGCCTGCTCAAAGCCTTATCCAACCTGGCCTTCAACACTTCCAAGGAGGAGGATCCACAACTAACTTGGGCAATCTGTTCCAGTGTTTGACCACCCTCACAGCAAAGAATTTCTTCCTAATATCTAATCTAAACCTGCCCTCTTTCAGCTTAAATCTATCTCCCCTTGTTCTATCATTAACTGTTATCAACTATATGACCTTGTTCTGTCATTAATTATTCTATCATTCCCCTTGTTCTATCATTATCATTTCTGTGGCATAGGCCCTCATACCCATCTTTCCATTCCCCCATGAAGCTGATGACAGTCCCAGAGACACCAGACAGTCACTGTAGCATTTGCAAGATGTGCGACAGCTCAGCAGATGCTCTTCATCCCACTGAGGTGGATGTGACTCCTGCATCCAGCTCTGAGGTGACAGATTGTTCCACAACACCTGTGATTTGTTAAGCTGTCTATTTGAATGTGGCGTTGCATGGATTTCCTCTGGCTGTCCGCACACCTGCTCAGGGAGAGCTCTCAATAAAGCTAGCCTATAAATACAAAGGCCAGAGGGGAACATGCTCTGACAATGAAACTAAACACAAAGGGGGAAGCTCTGAGTACAGGAGACAAAACAGGCAGAAGAAGGGTTTTGAAACAAGACTCAAAAAGCTGTTGTCACAGGTGTGCTGTCAGGAGGGCTGGGCACTGCAAGTGCAGGAGTCAGGTTTTTTTCAGTGTTTTTATTAATGGCATGGATGATGGACTAGAGATGGGCTTAAAAATTTGTGAATGAATTTTATTTGGAAGGAGCAAGTGATTCCAAGAGCAGGGCTGGAATTCAAATCTAACCTCAATAAAATAGAAATGTGCAAAATCAGTAAGAGAAAATCCAGCAAAGATAAATGTGAAGCAATTTATACAAGAAAGACAAAACAAATAAAAATAATCAAAAGGAGAATACCTGAGGAGGTTGTGATACAAGGTACAGGGAAGATGTCACAGCAGATATAAGCCAACACATGGTGTATACGGCAAGCTTCCTACACAAAAAATACTTTCTCCCTGCAAGAGTGTGATAGTTTTACTGGGCTGGCCCTTGGCCAGCAGCCATTACTGTTCACCCACTTGTCCCCAAACCCCAGGGGATAGGGAAGAGGACTGGGGGGCAAGGATAAGAACACTCATAGGTTGAGAAAATAACAGTTTAATATAGAAATAGAATAAAACTTAAAATAATAATAATATTAAAATAATAGTGGAAAGAGATAACAGTAACAAAACTTGCAAATGAGTGATACCCAGTGCCATTGCTCACCACCCACAGACCCATCCCAGCCCTTTCCCAGAGAACGATCCCGGAGCAGCGACAATCCCGACCAGAAACCGCAATCCCGGGAGAGCCAGAGCCCGAGCGAGAGCCAGAGAGAGCCAGAGAGGAAGAGCCCCTCATGGATCTCCTGCCCATGGGGGACAGGAGATGGAGCAGACCCTTGGCAGAGCCCAATGCCCATGGAGCTGATCCATGTCAATATTCCTCACCCCTGAGATCTTGCGCTTGCAGACGGACAAACACAAAGTCCTTCGGTGCCAGGGACACAAATGCCAACATGGGGATATTCTCAGCTTTTCTCTCCTAACAAAGCCCAGGCTGAAACCCAAATGCAGCACTATTCCAGCTACTAAGAAGAAACCCAGCTCTGTCCCAGCTAAAAACCAGAACAAAGAGTCAGAGGTCAGGACCTGCTATTTTATCAGATTCATGGAGCAAGAGACCAGTTCTGCCCTGGCCAGCCTTGCCTACATAAACAGCCACAAGCTCACAAAGTATGAAAGTGGCAAACTGGTGCAAGTGTCCCACTCTGCAATTCCACACGCATCCTCCCCACAGACCCCTGCTCCCTAAGGTCAAGACTTTCAACGCGAAAACTTTATTCCCTTGCCTGTCATCTCCTTGAGGAGGAGCTTAGGCCATGATGACCCACCAAGCCTTCAAAGGCACCCTTCACTCTCCATTTTCCATCTGGGTGGGTTTGGCAATCCAAGGGGATAAACTAAACACTAAACCTGCATCCTTCCAACTCTGGAGATAATGACAGTTGCAGAACAGCAGGAAGGGGGTGAGGGGTGGAAATAGCAAGGATCATGTGTGCTGGAAAATTCTCATTTACTGCTGCATTTTTCAAGGTGAAAACTCTGAACAGAGAATGGCTCAGTCATCCTGTTTTCCCCCAGTATCTAGCTAGAAAATGCAGGATGCCTTTGAGAAGGTAGCAGGACTCGGTTCCTGGTTGCCACAGCAAACCCCTGCCTCAAAGCTCTTCTGATCACTAGAAACTGCTCTTCCCACTGCTCATTAGCCAGGAGCAACCGAGGAAATGTATCTTGATACACTGACTGATCACAAGAAGAAGATATCATGCGCCTATCCAATATTTAAGTGCAGTCTCAAAATGAAGAAGGAGAGGATTTTCAGCAGAGAAGGTGTAGCCTCTCTCCCTCCATCTGCCTTTCACTGAGCTCTCTGTGGTCACTCATGTGCAAGTAGAAGGGCTAAAAATACAGCAGGTATTACTTAAATGATGAGCATGAAGAAATAATGTGTTACATAATGAGGAACATAGAGAGTATGGGGTGCTTTTTCTTTTTTTTATCTAGCAGGCTAGAAGGGATATTGTTCCCTATAAATAAAAGAGAAAACTCCAAGGAGGGAGAGAGCCATTTAAACTAAAAGCAATATTATCACAAGAAAGTGCATCTATAAACTGACCATATATAAATTTAGGCTGGAAATTGGAAGAAGTCTCCTAACAACTGGAGTAATGAGGCTCTGGTACAGCTTCACAGATAGTGGTGAATAGAAAGAAAAAAAAAAAAACATAGCCAGGTTTGAGATGGAGCTGGCTCATGAAGGGGATATATGTGGAGGGAATTAAATAATTCAGTGCCTGAGATAGCCAAGGGCTGGAGGTGATGACTCTTAAGGTCCTTTTTATATAAACAGAAGAGGATTCCTGGCTTAGAGCAAAGATCTTTATGTCCTGGGTCCATTCTTCAGTCGTTGATCAGCAGCAAGTGTAGAGGTAAAACATGTAAGAAGCAGGGTGGCTGCAGAGCATTTCCACTTGTGCTGTATTTCCCAGGCTTCGGAAATTCAGAGGTCAGGAAATCCAAAACCTGGCATTTCTGGATGGTTTTGTTTGCAGGTCTGATTAATCTTAGCTTATGGAGCTATCTAATCCCTTATGGGAGCCCATTCATACACCTGGCCTCAAGTGTCTTCTTTTGGTACTCAGCTTCTCTTTTTGCCCCATGTGGGACAGATAAAGTTTTATTTTGTTTGTTCTTTAATTCTTTTTATTCAGTGTCCCCAGATGTTGTTATGAGAAAAGATTCCTCCAGACTCTTTATTGACTTGATAATTTTATAGTCTATTCTGTGTCTCCCATTATTTATTTTCCAAGCTTTTTCCTGCCCTCTTTTTAGGTGTATTCACGTTCATAAAAAACTATGCATATTACAGCAGTCCTGAGTGCTGGCATTAGCTCAGCAGCTGGCCTCCTGAAGCTTTACAACATCAACAAAGGACCAGCCTTTGAAGAAAAAAAAAGGCAAAGTCCACACAGTAGATAAGGAGGTTTCAGACCACCTAGAGAAAAGCAGCTGATCTCTAGACCTCAGATACTCTGCCTATCACAAAACCCCATACCCACAGACCCATAATTTCCAGGTGCCATAAACCCTCTAGTTCACTACAATGCAATGAATTACAGATCACTTCTTAGCCATAAAAGAGTGAGACAGATTGAAAGCTGCAGAACAATGGAAAATTCCTGAGGAACCATGGATAATGGGGAGCTTGTGGAGAGGCCATGTAAACTCAGAGGTGAAGTGCACTCTAACCCCATATCCCAAGTCCAGAAGTGCAAGCTGTTTCAGGGATTCTGGGGGTGGCAAGGGTAAGGGCAATCACCAATGTTGCAACCTCTACTAGGAGTCCTTGCCATGAGTTAGGAAGAAAGGAATAATGCACCTTACAGACATCACTGCAGCATAGTATTCCCAAAGAATCATTGTTTATATTGGATGTCAGGAAGGATTTCTTCGCTGAAAGGGTTCTCAGGAATTAGAAGGGGTTGCCCAGGGCAGTGGTGAAGTCTCCAACCCTGGAGGGATTGAAGAGTCGTGTAGACACAGTGCTGAGTGACATGGGTTAGTGGGGACTGGTCAGTGTTGGGTTCCTGTCTGTATGTGATGACCTTAAAGGTCTTTTTCAATCCAGGCAATTCTGGAGAAGGTAGGAGAGCAATCTCCTCAGATGAGACAGAAGAGAAAGTGCTCCGAAGGTTCAGCAGGACAGCTCTGATGCAGAAAAACTCACGGTCCAGGGAGTAGAATGAGGGAGGAAACTGCTATCCAGAGCCACTGAAGTCCTCATAGCCTTATAGGATAGTTGACCTAGGAACTCTTGGGTGGTTTTGAGCTCCCTTGATACAGACTTGAGGGGCTGGAACCTTAACATAGCCAGGGGAGATTGAGCTGTAACCATAGAAGAGAGCTACAGCCACCAGCTCTGCATCGCCTTGCTGGCCCAGGTACATCTATTGTTGACATGGCAACAATCAAATTACTTGCCTAATGCAGATGTATGAACATGGCCATATATTGACCCCCTGTTTTTAAACTGCACAGTAACATCAATTACCCACCCGTCTCACAGTCAACGCTTCAAAGGACATCTCCATCAAGTTGGGATTTAGAGCTCAAGACCAGTTTTCATTTTTCTATTTGCTGCTTCTGTCATGGAGGATACAGCTAATTTATGAAGTAAACTACCCTTGAGTGGTGTTACTACTGCTCTTAAGTGACTTTAATAGACAGTGGAAGTACTTGCAAAAATATGTTTTGAAACAGCAGGTTTAGTGTCACTAAATGTGGACAAGATACGTACCTGTGTGCTGCTGTCTTTATCATTTATTTTCCATATACAAAAAGCAAAAGCACTTTTATTTTTTCTTTACTGTAAAAAAAATCCCCAAACAATAAGAAGTGAGACTAAGAGGGATGAGTATTAGATAGAGAGAATGAGAGTACCATGTTTTATATCCTCTGCAAAAAGCAGAATCCACTACAAGAAGAAAATGGCTGTAAGATCAGCAGGCAGACAGAGATGGAAATGTAGACCTTGGAAAAAGGATAACTACTGCATTTGCGGATGATGTGATAATACTGAAAATGCTCGTTAAAAATTCTGTCTCAAATGTATATCGAAGGAAACTTGGGGGTTTGTCTAAATCAATTTTTGTGTATGTGAAATGTGCATATGCTCCATGGAAATAGTATTTTCTCACTGAGCTCTCCACTGCTGTGATACTGCTGCTACATTGCCTCCAATGGTGTCCTTGTGCTCTGCTGTGGTCACAGCTGCTCCTGCCACACTTTGCCTGAGCTGTAGCTGATGACCATGTGACGTCATGATGGATTGTTGCTCCTCACCGCAGGGGACACTAATACCTCCATGGCCATAAGACCCAACAGCCTGAAGCACATTCCAATTATGACATTTCAGAAGAGGAATACGGTGGCCAAAATAATTGTTTAGATTTTCATTTAAAAAATTGAAATTTGCTATTGAATTTATCTGGATATTTTTTTCTTTTTGTCATGATTTTCAACTGGATGGGACTTATTTTCTAGCTGTTCAAAAAATAAACCTTGTGTCTCTTACACCACGTCTTGTCAGTGCTGTTTGACCACACATAAATTATTGATTTTGCGTCTGGCAAAGACTCGTACAGCACATATACAATGAATTTCCAGATAGATCTTGGCAGCTCAGAGGAATGACAGACATCTAAGGTACTTCCAAAGCAAGTTCAGCTTTAGAGGTCAGCATTTCAGCTTCTCAGATATTTGAGAGGCATGCACAGCTAAACTGCTGAAATGATAACATGAATTTCAAGACAGCTGAAAAAGCCATCACTAGTATATTTTCACCTCTCCCAATAGTCTGCGTGGAAAATGGTTCCTTGATGTTTTTTTCTATAATAAACTTACCGTCTTCAGATTTTATTTCCCTCTTGAAATCTAAATCATCTTTGCCATAAATGTAAAACAACTAAGTGAATTGTTTGGTAGTGCAGGTTTACAATATATCATTAAAATAATAATTTAGAGAGATGGGAAGTTTTCTTTGCTATAAATTTTCTGAGCTCATACTAGCCTGCAAAAATAAGTAGATTTCCACTGGAAAATGGAAGCAGTGGAAATCCACCTGAGAGCCATAGGTTTATTAATATTGCTTCACTACCCTCCAAAAAAAGATGTTTGTTTCAAATAGAGGGTGGATGGACCATAATGAATCACCCAGAAGAGATCCTGAGTGGGTCTGAATTACCCAGGCCATATGGCACATCATCTCAGATGGCATGGAGAGAAAGTAGCCTTGTGTGCCATATCCCTCTGAAGCCTTCTTCTCCTAGAACATGCCTACCACACAACAGCCATCACAGGAGTGCCAGGACGGGAAAAGGAAATGGAATGCTCAGATGGGAAAAAGAGGTATGCTTTCAGTGTGACAGGAAAAAAGTAGGGAAGACAATGAAAGGTGAGGCACACTGAAGTCCAGGACCCATTTATGAACAGGAATTTATACCATTCTGTAAACAAAGAAAGGTGCAATATGTATCTTCTAAGGAAAATTGTGAAGGGGAGCTCAACAGCTAAACCAGACATATTAACAGAGACAGGAATGGTTTAGACATAAAGCTTTTCTAGGTTTTACCAAACCAGCAGGGAAATACTTCACTCACTACATTCACTGCACTATTCATGGTTATAGTGGAGAAAAAGGAACTCCCAAACCTTTATTGCATCCTAGTGTGTTAATAAACAAATAAATGTTGCTGATTTTAGTTATTATTGGAATAAATATTTGTACAAAGCATTTTGTAGTTTAAAATAAGAAAGCTGCAAACGAGCTATCCACTGAGATGGAAATAGCCTTAATGAATTGAAGAGAGAATAAGGCATGGCTCAGAGACTAGTTTGGCTCCAGGATGCACTGTCTGGTGGAGTTTGGAGTTGTGCTTCATCTCTGAGAGCTCAGTCAACTGCTGCATTCCACTGTGCAAAAAGATAACACACAGGGAAATCGGCAAAAGGCTGGGGAAGAGCTGACAAAGGTCTGTGAGATGGTCACTGTTATCTGTGTCATTTTTTTCACTGAAAATACTAACAACTCTCAAAGAAAAGGGTTGCACAGATTGTGTCATACAGTCCTGTGTGCTGCTATAACGTTTACGTCCCGACACAGAACGAAATCTAATTCACACAGCAGAAAAAGGACATTCTGAAGTATTCATTATTGCAACATCCCTTATCTCCTCCAAGTCCCAGGCATGTTCATGGTGTCTCACCTAGAGTGATACAACACAGTACATTAATCACTACTTGTGTTCTGGAGCATTGCTCGGGTATTCAAGAAGACCCAGACCTTGTGCTCAGTTCCAGCTGTGATGAGGGTGCAGTCAACCCTAGGACTGTTCTCTCCTCATACAAGCTTCTGTGACTCTGCTAGAGCTCACTCAATGTCTGTCAGATGCAGCTTCTTTTTTAAAGGGGGAGTGAGACACTGAGTCAAGAGGAAGTCAAATTGGATGAGATAAAGAGTAGCTGAGATGTAGGAAAAGGAGATATATTGAGAAAAGTCTGAACCAGGACTAGTCAAAAGGAAAAGAATCACAGAATCACAAACTCTTGGGGTTGGAAGGGACCTCAGGTGATCATCCAGTCCAACCAAACTGCCAAAGCAGTTTCCCTACACCAGGTTGCACAGGAAAGTGTCCAGGTGGGTTAGAACATCTCCAGATATGGAGACGCAAACTCTCTGGGCAGCTTATTCCAATGCTCAAAGAAGAAGATATGCATGGATGGAGATCTGAGTTTAGAGAAGTTGGCAACAGCTCAGGCAACATCCTGCTCTTGAAAGCACCAACAAACTGGAACAATGCACCAAAGTGTCTTGTAATGAAGGATGTAAAATCCAGAATGATGGTACAATTTATACTGGGTCAGGAGTACTTCATTATCACTTTGATGGGAAAACCAGTTTTAGGAATCCTAAACCTGTTTTTTTCTACCTAATTAAGGTAAAGTAGCACATTGCTGGATGGGATTCTCCAGTCTATTTGCCTTCTCCAATTTTCCTATACCCACTCTCAGGCCACAAAAAGAGTTTGGTCTCCCCATCACTCACTTGTCAACCAGGATGTGTCTGTAAAATGCAATCATTGCTGATTGAGAAGCAGCAAGTACTCCTTTGCTGAGACATCAGGAGGAGGATGCTCCTTTCACATCTTATAAAGGACATCCTAGTGAAGGGATGTTTTACTGGATTTAGTTGCTCCTCAGGTCACTTCAGAGAATCACTACCAGGTTCTGGAAATCAATTTTGTGTCAGAAGGGTTGGTAGAACTTCTCTTCACAGGCCAACTCTCACCAGAGCTCACCAACCATCTTCCAACAGTGCCCCGCAGATTAGACAGGCAGTGTAAGAAAGCAGATCCACCTCTGTTAAACTTCTCAGCAGAGATCATGCACTGAAACCAACCTTTGTGACCAGCACTTGCAACGATTCAGAGGATAAAACAGGGCCAAAAGATAAGTTGTGAGTCAAGGGGTGAGTGAGGCTTTCTAGACCCCATAAGTGACCAGCAGAAGCCTGATACTTAGGATTAATGAGATATATAGCACTTGGCACACAGTGATCAAATCTCCATCCACTGTAATAGAAATAAATCACATGCCCAAGGCCTTTAACTTACAGCCCCAGAATTATTTCCACTCTATCAAACAACTGCTTTCATCAACGGCTCCATCTTAGTGTAATTTATATTCTCCTCCTTCCTGTCTCCCCCTTCTCATTTCCCTACAGACAAACGGATTTTGGAAAGCATTTTAGAATTTCATTCTTTGGATAGTTAGAAATATTCTTCTTTCCAGGCTCACTATACTTATGTCTGTTTTATATCTATTTAATCTATTTCCATGTTAGTCCTTAATAGCTTTTCCATATTTTATATTATCCCCCAGATGTGTTTATATAAAGAATCATCACCTAAAACCCTCAAAGTCATTTTGCTATATTGACAAAGCAAAGTTTTCAAGGTGTGCTTTCCTAATACAGGTTTTCCACTTCCCCAAACTGCCTGATTCAATAGCCTTCCTCTTTCCTGATGCAATAGAAAACTAATTTTTTTGACCAAACCAGTGCACAACTATTCAATCAAATTCTTACTCTCGCTTTGTATGTAGTATTAATCCTTCTTTAGCTCTGACAAAAATATTTCTCTGGAATTATGGGGGCTGTTTTCACATTATCAATCCATAGTGATGTTAGTGCTAACCAATGTACACTGATGCTGACCTTTTCCTCTTCCGTAATATCTAATTGGTGAATCCCTGGTTCATAGAAAAAAGCTACTCTTGTTATCCCAAAGTGCAGGTCTTTGCCCTTTGAGTTATTAAATCTAATTTATTTTCTATTGTTCCAATTGATTAGATAATCTGATTATTCATGTGTGATGATGTGATGCTCTCATTGTCTGGAGAAGTAAGACCTCCTACTCTCAAATAATCCACACAATCACAATCATCTTTCTTTGTATCCCTGCAGTGTTTATTGCTGCTGAGACTTTCTTGGTTTCTGAGATCGCATCTGGTGGGTGGACTTCATGCACTAGCCATCATGTCCATCCTTTATACCTGAGTGCAGCATCCCCACACCTTTGGACCAGGTCCAGCAGTACACTCTAGGTGCTGTCAGCTGCTCTGGTGATGCCATGGGTGAGTGAGAAAATGGTAGGAAGGAAGAAAAATAAGCTATCCAAAGGAAACAACTGGAAGCAGGAGAAATAATAGGCTCTGGAGAAATACAGTGTCTGCACATCACCCACTGTCCCGTGTGCACTGGCTGCTCCTTGCAGTGTGACAGACTTCCACGTCCCAAGCCCTCCAAATGCTGTTGACTTCTGCTCCATTACTTTCCCACAGGATCACAGCTTGTGGTGCCGAAGGGTAGAACAGGAGGAGGCTATAACGGTATGATGGGCAGAAGGCAGGAGTTAAGGTGCCCTCCTGCCCTGTGTGAAGGTGGATGTGAGGAGGAAGGTGAAGCTCTTTCTGGCACAGGAAAGGACTTTACTCCTTGCACCACTATAACCGTCATATTCTAACCCCGCCAAAAAAGTTGTTCTTTGCTAGGTCCATATACATCTGACTCCTTTCTCATCTTCCTCCAGAAGTTCTGATGTGAGATACAGCAGGCTGGACTTTTGCATTCAGAGGTCCTGCATACATTTGGCTCCCTTTACATAGGCTCTGTGCTTCAAGAGACAGTGAGCAACACTGCAAGGACCATGGCAGAGCTGAGCATCACGGTTTGCTTCACTGCACCCCAGTACCTGAGAGCTGGTTTTTGGTGTCGAGACAAGGAGGGACATATCTAGCCTGACTTTTGAGGTATCACCCATGCACCTCCTTCAGATGAACCACAGCTTTTGACCTGTCACGCTGCTAAAAGTAGTCCCCAGCTGCAGTGATATTCCCTTTGGAAATATATTACCTTTTTCTCTCTGGTGTAAATGAAGGGATGTTCAGTCGTGCTCAGAATCAGTCACGTGTGGTGCCTGGACTCCTGACTCTCTACAGCCTCAGGCTGTGAAGACCATTGCTTTTACTACACCTTTCTTGTGAAGTGTAGGGAGACTTGAATAAAAGAAGACAGTAGAAAAAATAAATTTTCATTATTAAGAAAATTTTAATCTGGAAATAAGGCTCCTGAGCTGAGTTTCAAAGTGTCAAGTGCAAACCTCTGTCTTAAATTTGTCAATTAATGAACAAATGTACACAGATATTCCTAAGAGCACTGGCTAGAAATTTTGAAGATAAACCTTCTCCCAACTCAAACCATTCTGTAGAAAGGCAAATAATTTGTGGAAGACAGTTCAACTTTTAATTCTGAAATAAAACTGAAAAAAACCAAAATATTTGGGTCTTCTCAAAACGGAATATTTGGTTTTCTTTTTCCAAAATAGTATAATTTATTTTGTTTAAATTTACGTTAAAAAGTACAAAAAAACCCCAAACCTAAGGTAAAATTGGAATTAAACATTTTTCTTTAATCAAATTGAAGCATTCTGGATTTTCCAGTGTGGGGAGTTAAAAGAAAATTCATTTCCATTCCACCTCATGGAATCATATATGTGTGAATTAAATGAAAAATGAGTTCTCAGATATCCATACCTTTTAAAGAGAAGTGTTTTGGTTCCCTGGTGAAATGGAAGACATTACCCCTAAGGGAAAGCAGAGTTCGTGGAGGAAGGAGAACAGAAAGCCAGGGCACAGCTTGTGTTAATGGGACCCCATGGTGGCAGAAGAATGGGAATGAGACTAGCACAGGCTTGTTGACTGCATTTGTGAGATGGAAGATACAGACATTTGCCAGGCAGAAGCTCTTATTTACAAAAATAATGTGACAGGTTTTAACAGCAAACTCAATCTTTTCCAAAACATGACTCAATTACTCATACTGCGTTTATATTACCTTGCAAGATTCTGACTCTGTTTCCCAATAAATCATTAGTCTTCCTCATTCCCAGTGCTCCCTGCATCAGTGTGAAGGCAGATGGAGAGCAGTTGAATCTGGGTCCTTGTGCTCCTCTCTTCACAGTCTCTGTAACCCCTCTGCACTGCTTGTTCCTTTCAGGGGTTTTATTTCAGGTGCCTGTTGCAGCTGGACACAGAATCCCAGAATCCCAGAATCCCAGACTGGTGGGGTTGGAAGGGAGCTCAGGAGATCATCCAGTCCAACCCCCCTGCCAAAGCAGGTTCCCTACACCAGGTTGCACAAGAAAGTGTCCAGGTGGGCTTGAACATCTCCAGAGATGGAGACTCCACACCCTCTCTGGGCAGCCTTTCCCAGGGCTCCGGCAACCTCACAGGAAAGAAGTTTTTCCTTCAGTTTGTCTGGAAGTTCTGGTGTTCCAGTTTGTGCCCATTGCCCCTTGTCCTGTCACTGGGCACCACCGACAAGAGCCCGGCCCCATCCATTTGGCCCCCACACTTCAGATATTTATAGACAGTGATTTAATCCCCTCTCAGTCTTCTCCAGGCTGAAGTGTCCCGGCTTTCTCAGCCTCTCCTCGTATGGGAGATGCTCCAAGCCCCTCATCATCTTTGTAGCCTCTGCTGGACTCTTTCCAGAGATCCCTGCCCTTCTTGAACTGAGGAGCCCCACAACTGGACACAGGACTCCAGATGTGGCCTCACCAGGGCAGAGTAGAGGGGAGGAGAACCTCCCTTGACCTGCTGGCCACACTCTTTTTAACGTATCCCAGGAGACTGTTTGCCTTCCTGTTCACAAGGGTCAGGAAGCAGTCCCCTGTGTACAATCACACACCCCCTCCACCACTGCCCCCTATAGCTTGGGTCACCACAATCCCTGCCCAGGGTCTGGGTCCTAGCACTGCCCCATTCATGGAGACCCTCTGCCCAAGAAAAGAAATCTTTGCTCGTGGGGTCTTCACCAACCTCTTGCTCTACATGTCTAATCTGTGATCACACACCTACTGTCTTCCGGACTGGAGACACTGGATCATGGAAAGTTTGGGGCAGCAGAAGAAGGAAAGTCTTTGTCCTGGCTCAACACTGCCTGGGTACTGCTTCAGTGGACCAGGACATGGACCTACTGGACGGAGTCCAGGGGAGGCCATGAGGATGATGCCAGGGCTGGAGCAGCTCTGCTGTGAGGACAGGCTGAGAGTGTTTGGGCTGTTCAGCCTGGAGAAGAGAAGGCTCCAGGGAGACCTTCTAGTGGTTTCCCAGTACCTGAAGGGGCTCCAGGAAGGCTGGGGAGGGACTTTTCATAAGGGCAGTTAATGACAGAACAAGAGGAAATGGCTTTAAACTGGAAGAGGGGAGGTTTAGATGAGATGTGAGGAAGAAATTCTTTGGTGTGAGGGTGGTGAGACCCTGGCCCAGGTTGGCCAGAGAAGCTGTGGCTGCTCCTCCCTGGAAGTGTTCTCGGCCAGGTTGGATGAGGCTTTGAGCAACCTGGTCTAGTGGAAGGTGTCCCTGCTGCTGGCAGGGGGGTTGGAACTGGATGAGCTTTACGGTCCCTTCCAACCCAAACCAGTCTGTGGTTCTATGATTCAGCCCTTGGGCTGTATGAGCACAATGCTTTGGACAACCATCTTGGCAAGCTCTAAAAATTACCCTGCAAATCTTTTTCTTCTTTTTTTTCAATCTTATTGGAATTCTTGAGATTTTCTACATGTTCTCTGGTCGCTGTCAACAATCCTGATTTAAGGATTACATTAGGCCCGGTAGTATTCACTCTCCTCCAAAACCCACCAAGAGATCAAGAGAGGTGGCCCAGTCTGCTCTCAGAGTCAGGTCTAGGAAGAAGGGACCTACCTGGACAGTTGTTACTTCTGCCAGTGTGCAGGATAAGACTAGGTTGATGAGCGAGGACCATGCTTCCTGGATAATCTAGCAAAAGGGACCTAAAGGGACCCTAAAGGGACCTGCATCAGTCTTGAACCTTCGTAAAGTCAGAAGAAATAGCAAAAAACTTGGCCCTGCCACATGAAAACACGCCAAGGAGCAATGTCAGTAATGAGTCTTTAATTAAATACTTGGGGGATGATCACGGGGTAGGTATGGTAAAAATCTGCGCCAGCAATGTAGGATTTCTGGGACTGATGCTAGAGATAGTGTCTACACAGTATAACCAAGAAGTATCATTGGCCATAGCCCAACCAAAGCCATTCAGGAAGACAGCAAGAAAGCCAAATAACAAATCTTTTCCCTCTGCTTTCCAGTCTAGGTCTTTGGGCAAAGGACATAGATACAAACCCACGAATTTCAGAAACTTTTGTTGTGCCACCCTGAATGTAGGACACCACCTAATCGCTCGTTTTGAAGCCAGTGCTGTGCTGCAGGGATGTGTCTAAACCATGCAAAAAACAGTCAGAGAACAGAAATCTCTGTAACTTTACCTAAAAACCTTGCTGGTTTAGCTTCTGTAGCTAAAAATGTCATCTAGCTCAGTGACAGCAGTTTTTGTTTCCTCACTACTCACCTGAGGTAGCTGCCCACCATCAGCCTGGGGTATCACATGGAAAACCCAGACACTATTTACTATCAGTCCATCTACAAAATGTTCTTCTGAAACTTTTGTTCAGAGTAATCCCTGGATACCCAGCAACACTCTCACCATTATGTAGGGGACATCCCAGGTACTTTATTGCCTCTCCGTGTGCAAATTTGTACAGATAAACCATTAGATGTTTATGTGTAAAATAAATAGCAGCCCACTACATAGCTAGCTTGCTCACTTGAATTGCTTCATGTGCAACAAGACCTCTTCTAGAGATGTCTGCAAGCGAAAATATCAGCCATTTCAATGTTATCACAGCAGAGAGGCAGAAAAGCTCCATGAAATTATCCAGTCCTCCTCCAAGGGCCTGGACAGGATGATCTTGATAGTGCAAATCTTTGGGTTTTGTTTGGTTTGGCTGCAATGTTGCAGGTGATGGATGAACCTGTTCCTCTCTCCAAAATGAGTCCTACATCCCATGGCATTGTACTGCTGGGAAGCTCACTCTCATTTGTGTTCCTTCTCCTTCCTAGAGAAATGGTGCACAAACAGACCTCCAGTCACAGCTCTACATCACAAGGAAACAGTTTTGTTCATTAATTTGTTCTTAGTAAAAAAGTGCCATTTTTTTCTGCCCATGTCCTGTATCAGAACGCAAAAATCCTTTTATTTTGTGGGTTGATTTCTCCTCCCTCTCTGTCCAGCTCAGCCTGCTCTGCACTCCAAGCCAGACACATCTGTTTCTGTGTCTCACTTCTCCCCATTTCTCTACCACAGGTGCTGCTCTTCCATGGATCCTCTTCTCTTTGCCCATGTCTTTCTGTGAACAAGATGCCTAGTTCGGAACAAAGTTTTCCAGTTGGGACCTGGCCAGAGCTCCACTGCTTCCTAGCTGTCCCTGCTTTGCCTCTTGTGTGAATCTCAGATTGATCTCAGCTCCCCCTGTTGTCATCTACTGTCTCAGCTTTAGATTTAAAGATCCTAATGCTCTTCCTTTGCAGTGCTTGGCTGGTTATTCTGCAAAAACACCCATTTGCGTGACATAAACTGAATGTCTTTGCATTTTTCTCTCCCTGTTTCTGAACTTCCCTCTTCCAACCTATTTATCTTTAACTTTGGGGGTACTTTGAACTCTATCCAGCTTCCAATTTAAAAAGAATTCATGCTCCAGTTTTTCCAGAAGAGAACTATTGAGGCACATGTTAACAAAGTCCTTCGCTAGATGAAAGAGTAGTTTTTTCTGCCACTATAAACCATAGTCAAATAGAAAAGAGTCAATGGGAAGCTTTAGTACAGAATCACCCAGGATACCCTGTTCTCCATTATTCCAGAGCAGAAAAATAAGAGCTTTTGGACTGTGACTCATTAAATCAAATGTAGGCAATAATTTTAATTTAAATTAATTGCACCTAATCTGTACTGACTGCCCAAGGAGCCTCAATTGACCAGCTCAGAGGGTGGCACTGATGTTGAACCAGAATTAACCCAGGGTGCCTGGACTCAGATATCCCTCTGCAACAAAGCCAACAAAAGCTGGAGACCAAGCCAGCAGATGCCTCATCCAGAACAATAGACAAAGAAACATTAAAAATGAGGGAACAATAAAGTTCTGCCTTTAGCAAAGGACAGTGTTCCCTGTTGGATGAGTCAGGGCTACATGAGGGTCATTGATGGACTGTTATCATCCTTATTTTCACCTCGCCTCAAGAAAAACTTCATGGAAATATTCTGGGAGTTTCTCCCTTGAAAAATGGGACTTTGTTCTCCCCAGTGAATTTAGATTTTGGGCTCCTTATCACAAAAGGAGACAGACTGCACACCAGGACACTGTTCGGCCTGTGCTGACTGGCAAAGGGAGACAAGCTAAAGGCAGGCAAGACTCAGCTGTTGGGTGCACTGAAGTGGGTTTTTGGACAAGGATTTGGGCAGGAGATTTAGGAAAGCTCAGAAGGTGTCCCTCCCTTTCCACTACCCCTTCTTCTTGCAGCCCTTCTGTTGCCTCCTCAACTAGGGCCAAGACATGTCTTCCAACTATAGGGCAGAGAGAGGAGTGTGACAGTGGGTCTGAGCAGAACAGATTGGAAAGATGGATCTTCTTTCCCTACTGATTCGGGGATTTCTTCTGCACATCACTGCATGCAAGAGCTCTACCTCCTCTTCCTCTGGGACAGCAGACAGAGCAGTAGGGAACTCTGGATGTATGAGCAGGGATGGGGGATCTAGGTAATGTTGGCTTCTCCCTGTCACTCTAGGGAGTATCAAGGTGGCAGGCTGCAGCTTGCTTAGCATGTCTTTATCACTTTGGAGACTAGGAGTCACACAAATATCATGGAGATGTCCCTGGTAGCTACAGGAACGTCTTTGCAGACAAGCAATGCTTAAAGTGAGTCATCAAGATCTGGAGAAATCAGCTGGTGTTTTTCTTTCCATCTCCTCCTCTTCAATCCCTGAAAATAAAAATCTGTTCATGGGTAACTTAAGTGAAATGCTTCTAGAGTTAGCAAATTTCTCAGGAATTTCCTCATGCTCTTCCCTTTCTGCATCTCCTCTAGCTTCCCTCCAGGAGCAAGCTCCCACATAAAGTCTTGATTCTACAAGATCTTGTTCTGGCTTCAGACATCCTACCACAAATATCAGGAAAACATTTGTTCTCCTGAACTTCTCCTGAAGCCCTGCTGTTAGCCTCGGTCCCTACAGACTGGGTACCTTGCTGCTGTCTGGTGGACTTTTCAGTGACACTCAGCGTTTCTTCTGTCCAGTTCTTCACTTGGAGAGAAAGCATTTTCCCAACTTACTATGGAGATAAGTGTGATGCAGTCAGCAGAGTCTTGTTACACAAACAAAAGAGAAGGAAAAGTAGTCAGAGCAGATGAATGCATAGAAAGTGAAATCCTGTTTCCTTTCTCTGGCTGGGAGAACAGAGGAAAGTTTAAAGACATACAAGGTTGGAACAGAACAAGATAAAGTATTTGTACAACCACTCGTGATAGAGTGTCAGTGAAGCTCAGGTGCAAAGACCAGTGGTAGCTTTCAACAGATTGATGGTGCAAAAGGAGAAAAAAACTAAGCTCTTTGAGACATGATGGACAAAGTCTTTTGTCTTTGGGATTTTTTCCAGATATATAGGCTGGTCTAATTAAAGTGATTGATTCACTCCAGAAATATATCACAAGTGACCTTTCTGCAGTAAAATTCCTCCTAATCTTAGAACAAATATAGCTCAAACCCTAGCTGAGGCTAATTATTATGATCTAAAGATCCTGACTCCTGAAGGAGTCTTCCTGTGCTGAGAAGATTTTCACATTTTTTCCTGTGATATTTGGACTCCCCAATAGAGTTGCTTAGGAATTCAGAAAACTTTCTTTGTCTAGAAACAGGAGCTTGAGATGAGGGTACATGACCAGTATTCAGCTGTGTAGTAGTGTGCCCATCCTTGGGCAATGTTGACTTACATGTCACATAAAACACTGTAAGAACACAGATATTTGTCCCCAAAATAATCTACAATCCTTCTGTCTGACCATTTCACCCTCCTTAGTTTATATATAATAGTTCATGCAGGTGGGATGGAGTGATGCTTTTGTTCCCTCTGCCCAGAAAAGTCAAGATGTAGAGACACCACAAATTTGGGGGAAATGTGTAACTCCTAGTGGGTGTGGCTGGGAGTGGGACCCAAAACCAGGAGTCAAGTGTGTCATTGTTCGTGGGGATTGCAGGTGGCATTCAAAGATGCTTACGTATCTTCTATGTCTAGTCAAGTTTGCAGTAGAATTGAGACACTGAGTTCTAGCAATAAGTTAGATGAGGTAGTGATGTGAGAATAAACCAGTTTTGTGGAGACAGAAGTATTGTAAACAGCCCAAAAGATGAACTAAGCAAGCACAGAAGAAAAATTCAACTGAAGTGCACAGTGACAAAATTTTCTTTGACCACCAGAGGACCCTTGACCTGTGACAAGCACGGATGTGAAAAGGACATTTACATTTATTAATTAGTTCTTGGAAATGTAATGAATATGTAAAACATATGTTAACATGTCAATACTTTATTGAAAAAGAAATAAACATGCATGTTTTGATAGTATAAAGCTTTTGTAGAAGGACAAGTCAGGATGCACCACAGATGGAGAGATCCGCCGCGCATCCAGTGCCATAACAAATAATTTCTGCTTCTTAAGACTACATTGGTGTTACGAAATTCATTCCCGATTTTGGTGACAATAACAGGAACCAAAGCACTGGATACACAGATGCATTCAAGTGAGCCATGGGAACCACGGAACACATGAGACTATCACAATTCAGAAACTCAGTTATTACCAGGGGAAAACCATTATTTGGGAATTGCCCATCAGACCCTTTTCTTGCAGAAAAGAGGGTACTTTTCCCTCAAGGATCTTTATACTTTCATACATGAGGCTGATGTACGTGAGAGTACGAAAAGCAACTGCTTTCTGTAAAGCAAAGTCTGCAAAGCTGCCCTTCAGAAAGTCGCACAGATTCTTTAGTAGTGGCCACTGCAATAATTCAGGTGGGCATCACAAGGAGGTGTGGGTTGAAATGTAAGAAATGACAAGTAAGTCCAAGACAACTCCAAGGATCTGTGCAATCTTATTACTCCTCGTGCTCCATCACCACCTACCTCTCTCCCAATCTCAAACTACACCAAGAGGCACTGTGAAGAAGGGACATGGATTTATTTCCAGTGACCAGTGCGCTGGGGCCATGGTCTTGTCTAAACCTGCTGAACAGAGAACAATTAATGTGGTAGCCAACCCTGAAATTCAAGTTTTAACTCTTCATTTTGCTGCTGTTCTGCAGAGTCATCATGGGTCTGTAACTGCTCTGTGCTTTGGTTTCCTGTAAAATTGTGTGTTACCTTCTTTTGGGGAAGTATTTTAATACCTAATGATGCATGGTGCTGCTTATTATTGTCATCAGTGTAACACATATTAAAACAGTGTCGGAATCTAGTGATATTAACAATGAGAAAATCACTAGAGTTGTTAAGAGGCAAGAAAGTAGGAAATTACTTGTTACTGAAAGAGTAGTGTGTGAAGCACCGATGACTTCTTCACATCTGTATTCATTACTACAAATTTTAACATTAGGACATTCCCAGTACAACAGACTGAAGACCCAAAGGTTTGAGGACCACATCTCTAAATGAGATACAAAGTTAGAAATCAAAGAGTCATTAATGATCATTATGATTTAATAATGTTGAATACCAAAGGTGCCAGTGAGATTGCATATTGTTCTGACAGATAATTAGTTTTACTGGAAACAGCAAGTTGCAGCCATGGTGCCAAACCCCTGTGAGAAGGAACTTGAGAAACTGCTGTCTTTGTATAGCTTCAGGACACATTAAGGAAAGTGGATTTTGAAAAGGTATGAGTCAGGCTGAGTTTGTGAGGAGCAAATCATGTCAGACAAATACGATTACTTTCTAATGAAATAACTATCATGCTGGATAGAGGAGGACCAGTAAATTCATAAATCTTTTTTTTTATATGGCTTGTCTTGATGTGGTATAGCTTGATGAATTCTCATACAGCCTGTCTTGTAATTGAGGTTTACAGTGCAGTATCGCTGCCTCACAGAGATTGTGCGAGGGTGGAGGTTAGGGGATGGGTATCCCAAGAGGTGCCAGCCCTAAATTGTGTTTTGCACATTGTGTGCTTGACCTCTCTATCTTCCAACGTCCTGCTCCCTGCCGGCACCATGTGCCCTCCAGGACACTGTCTCTTGATACACTGATAGGTATCATGGGCACTGTGACTGTTTTCATTTCAGGTGAGAGCCAGCAGGAAGAATTTATTTGGTGAGATTCATTTCTTCTGGATTTGAATTGGTGACTTGTCACCTTGTGGCTCCATCATTATGATGGAGCTGTCCCTTGCAGCCTTCAGAGGACAAGTTGAGCAGAGAGCAAATCGTTATAGATAATTCTGCCACATCTGCCATCAGGACTTCATATAGACCCAGTTTTTGCATACAGTGATGCCTCGTGATTGAAGTCATAGTCAAAGTGAAGTAGCATAAATCCTAAAGGGAAAGGGTCTGGCCATACCAGTTGACCTGAAAATGTTCTGCTGGATGTGCTTTGGCACAGACTCCTAAATGAAGGGCAGAAGGATGTTAATGTTGCTTTGGGACAACTGTTATTCACACTGCGTGATATTGTGTTCCTGGGGCACATAGTATCATTTAGAAGTCAGCCCTGATCAAGGGGCTTTGGGCCAGACTCCCATGAACCTCATGTGCATAGGTTTACTCTCCCAATACAAAGAAAGATCTCATTAAAATGAGAATGAGACAGCCCAAAGCTGCTAAGTTAATGAGGGCTTGTAGGGAAGGATAAAAGAGATGTTATTACATGCTGGAGGGAGAGGAGCTGAGCCTGAATATTGACACCAAAGACCACTTTGTGATTTTTCAGACTAACTTATCCCAACGGCCAGGAGGAACCTTCCTCTTGGAAAAATGTGTAAGGTGTTTCAATAAGTTCTCAGTAGCTTTGAAAATAAATAGAACTGAATAAAGTTGTACATTATGTAAAAGACTTTATTCAGTTATTCTGTAAGACATTGACAGCCACACATATTATCCCACTCTATTACTGCTCTGTCAAGGAATCATATAAACTAATAGTATTAAAATAAAGACCCTAAAAAGATAAAACTGAGATGCAATTCACATTGTCAAGTACGGAATTTCAAGACAATTTTAGACTTCTGAAATTCAAACGTGTTCAAAAAAAAAGTCTCTGGGGAAGGAAGAGGTAGAAAACTGACTACGCAGCATCTGGATGGCATCTTGGTTGCTGTCATTTGGCTCAAAAAATGAGAAATGGGCATTTTGGCAATTGAAATTCAATTATGACAAAACTATTTTGCACTTTTTACTGGAAAAATCCCTGTCCATTTTCAGTGCACCCAGCTCAGCTTCATGAGCTTTTGCTGAGTTTCATACACTTCCACTGAAGCTCTTGATACTCTCATCCTTCTGCCTCTCTTTTTTTTTTCATGAACTTTAGCATTCAGAGCTAGACAGGGAATTTCTTCCTAGAAAGTCAAGCAAAGAAGACAGACTGGCAATAGATTTCCTGGAAAGGAATATCAGGGATGTAACTGGTGAGAAAAAGTTAAGCCCAAACACAGGAACGACAGGGTTAAAGCAATACCCAGGACTCTCTGGGCCTACTGGAGTGTTTTCAGGCAGTGTTTGCAAACTTCTCTGGCTCAGCCTCTGATGTGTTATTTGCAAATATTTATGTCAGCAAGTTTCTGTTTGCTCAGATATTTTGGGAGTGGTTGTTTGCTTTTATTCATTCGTGAACCGGGTCTTGTGTGCCTGACTAAATATTGGTTTTTCATTATTCATTATTTGCAATTCATATGTTGCTGTTGGTAATTTCTTTCCTCTCTTCTCCTCTTTAAAAAGTTCTTCTCTGTATCCTCAGAAATTTAGAACCATCCCTGGTGGCAGGTATTACATTCCATATCAAACAGTTGCAAACAAAAGGAATTTGTTAGAGGGAGTCCTGAAATTATTAAAGCTCCTAGGAGGAGATGGACAAAAGACCATGAAATAGGACAGTGGTCTTAAAGTAAGCTTGATAAGTAAGTTTTTGTGGAAAAAAAAATAACCTAAGGAAAAAGTAGGAAAAGTAGTAAAGAATTACATAGATTTGTGATTCTCATGTTATCTGAACCTAACAAAATTCAGTCCAGAGTGTTTCAGGCAGATCTGAGGCACCTCAGAGCTGTTCATTCCTTTCTCCAAGAGCACCAGGAGATGGATTATGATTACATAAAAAACCCAAACTTTCAGGGGGTGCTACGGGCAATATCGGGTGAGTGAGAAAGAACCATTCACACATCTATGAGATGCAAGTTCAACCCATTTATTATCAGAAAGCTTCTTATTATATACCCCTTTGAGTTCCCTATACGTGTCCATGCACCAAGCATGCTACAAAACTAATTATTATTGGTTACTAGCTACTGTTCATGTGCTGACCCATCAGTCCCACTGGTTCGTTCTTATCTCGGTTCCACGTCCGACTTCCTTGTACTCTTGCCACAACATCCTCTTTTTATCTGAAGCGAATTTAACCGAAAAGACATTCTTTACATAGCTCACACAACTTCACACAGTCAAGCTAAAGATCTAACTCTGCACACTCACACAGCACAGCTTAAGGCCCCAACAAGGGGGATTTGGAGGGTGCAGTCTCCATCCCTCAGAGTTGGGTAATCTGGATATGTTCAAATGTGCATTAATCAATAGCAGACACTTGTTTGACAATAAAATGCAAAACCAAGTACTGAAACAATCAGATTTCTGTCAGAAATAGATTAAAACACAGAAAGAAAAACTGCAGCTTTCTCTCCATCCAAAACAGACATCAAGATGGGATGGTTTTTTTCTTTATTTTATCAACTTTATAAAGAGGTACAAAGTCCATCCAGACAGCAGCATGTAGTGCTGGAGGCAGCCAGCATTAGAAAGCCTTTCCGAGGAGATAATTCACTGCAGGCATCACTGCTCACAGCTTGGGCGTTTTATTTCCCCAAACATTAGAAGTAGCTTGCCTTGCTTCCCTTTTAGTGACAGTTTGTTTCACAACAGTGATAAGAAAACAGGGAAGGTCCTCTGTCTGCATCCTGCTGGGACTGCCTCCAGATGCTCCCTGTAGTAGCAGGAGCTGGCCACCTTCCAGCCTGCAAGGATTTTGTCTGAACTGAATGAGCTTGTTAAAAAATACAAGCATCTGGTGCAGATTATCCAATTTCCAACCCCCTTTCATTTTGCAGCCAGGATCTCCGTCGGCTGGGCCTCCTGCCTTATCAGTTCTAAGAGGTTTGAATCCCTTTAATAACCATTTGGGTTTTGATTTATATGCTCTCTTCTTGCTTTCTGCCCAGCTTAGTCTGGTTTATGATTGAGACAATTGCCCCAGAATACAAGATGACTGTCCCTCTGCACTCTCTCAGAGCAAATTTATTCCTTTAACCTGTGAGGAAGACAGTAAACTTGTGGGTCCTCTGCAAACTCCTTTCAGGAATCTCCACCCTGGCCCACCATTAACCCACTTGCCTGAGCAGGGATTTATTTTCTTTGTGTTTATTTTCTTCATCACTAGAATTAAACAGCATCTTCGAACCAGTGATAACATCAGAGTTTTGTGGAGATGTGGTCCAAAGCCCTGCCAGCAGCTAGGCATTCCTCCTGGCCCCACCGACCTGTTTGCTCCTCAGTACCTGCACTAGAGACCCAGGAATGTGCTTATATATGTTTATAGGGACAGCAACCCTACTGCTGCCTCTAGCTTAAGCATGGTGGATGTGGTTTATCCTCTCATCCTATTCCAGCCACCCGCCCTGCCTGTGCTTTACCACCTCATCTCCACGTGGCTTTACCTTCACATACTCCATTGTTCCCCATCAGCCTTTCCTGAGCTCTCACTCTTCTCTTTTAAGGAGTAGAGCCTCATACTCTGCTTTTTTAAGTTCATTTTCACTGCTTACCTGTTTAAGGAACATTATTGAGGAAGAGGGAATTGCTAAAACTTCTGAATACAGGAGCAGTCAAGCCCCCATGCACTGTGTTTTATAGCTTGATGCTGGCATGGGCCCATTCAAATATATTTTGACATACAATGTGTTTTTCTTTCCAAGGCAGTTGGTCTCTTTATTTATTTAGTTAGAGTGAAGGATTCATTCCCCTGCTGACTAACAGGAGACCAAAGATTCCCACATGCAGCTGAGCCCCTGCACTTCATCCTCTGCTGGTGAAATTGTTTTCATCCATACTGGAGCTATTGCACTTCATTCCTCACCAATATATTTTTATTTGTATATAAAATAAGAATGTGACAGCACATGGAAAGTTAAGAAGTGGATAAATTCATGAATTACTTTTATACAACAAAGCTGATATGAGTGTATTCCTCTGGATTTAACTGGTGCACAACCAAATAGATGTTGAGAATCAGCTTTAGAAACACACTGTGCCCTTCCAGAAGGGTTTTGGCAAAAAGCACGCTGTTTTCTCTTTCCTGAAATGGATTTCCTACCTCCAGGCACCACAAATCTATGAGACATGGATGTCTTCAGACCACTGACTTTCCTCTTTGCAGCCCTGCTGGGTTTAGGGAGCACATTGAGGGGACCCCCAGCTCACAACTCCTCTGCATGGAGAAAGTCATAATCCTTTCTGTTCATTGGCAGAGGTGAAAATCACTTAGAGATGTTTCTGCAGGGCAGGACAGAATGGGAGTCTCAGCAAGTTGTGGTGGGACTAGAGACCCTTCATGTGTCCAGGTGTGGAAGAGTAAAGGAGGAGAGGGCTGAAGGTCAGCCAAACTTTCACTGCAGGTGGCAAGAGCTGTTTCTCCTCATAGAAGAAGCATGGACAGCCCTTTCCTGAAAGCTTCCTGTCTCTCCTTGACAAGAACTTGCCTCCAGTGCTTGTGGAAATGGAAATAAGGGAGGACTGCAGGAATTTCAGTATTAAAAATCATTTAATTTTTCTGTTATGTTGAAAATTATATACATAGATTTTTGTTAAATATTTGTATTACATTATTTGAAGTCACTTGCTGTTCTCCATGATTAAAAATTCCAGTGAAGTTCTTCCAAAGCCACTTCTTTGCTGTATTTTACTTTTCTGGAGCCATTACCTTGAAAGGTCTTGGTCCCCAGCTCATTTCTGAGAGATGCTGTGACAAGACAATTTGGGGTTTTTAAGCTGTTCATGTACATCTACACCATATGGACACTAGGGAATGTGTTCGCCATAAATGAAAAGTTTTACACAAATGGATCAGTACGTGAGCAGAGATGACAGGAATTATCCACCCCTTCCCATCTTGCTCATTTCCTATCAGGACACATTGACATCCATCCTGCTTACAGACCTCCTCACAGCTGGAGAAGAGCATGTCAAGGTATCTACCTGCCTGGAAATCACAGGGCTTTGGCCAAGGCACTGGGCATCTCCAATCACAGGACATTCTCAGCTGGGGTGCAGCCAGGAGGATATTGATGACAAATCAGTGCAAAGCCCAGAATGAGCAGAGTACACCATGAGCAAAGGCAGATGATCCTTGCAAGCAGAAAGAGGAGGGCAGGACCACTGTCCTATTAAAGGGAATGAGCTGGTGGACCAGTTACACTGGAACACAAACAAATGTGAAGGAAAGACTGATAACTAAACACACTACAGTACAGAGCAGTTGAACACAGGTCTGATGTCTGTGGAATCCAGCACTGAAAGAATGCCCCAACTAGACAGGACTGTCAGAGTATCCAGGTGGCCCATCTCTAGATAACCTGTCCCTGTTCCACTTAGGACAGACATTTTTTAGTTTGGTTTGTTTTGGGGTATTTTGCAAAAGCAGTAAACTTGCCCATCCATGGCAGCTCTTGCTCTCTGTGAAGGTTGCAGAGAGTGCCAGAGCAGAGGTACTCTGCATGCACAGTTACAGACCTGGCAGTCAGAGGAGGAGAGTGCGGATGAGCAAAAAAGGGGAAAAAGTACCATCTGAACAGTGCACAGTAGCGTTGTGCGCTTTTCATAGAATCACAGAATAATTAAGATTGGAAAACTCCCCCAAGTTTATTAAGTCCAACTGTCAACTCAACACTACCATACCCACTAAACCATGTCCCTAAGCGCCACATCTACTTGACTTTTAAATACCTCCAGGGATGATGACTCAAACACTTCCCTGGGCAGCCTGTTCCAACACTTGACAACCTTTCAGTAAATAATTTTTTTCTACTGTCCAATATAAACTTCTCTTGGCACAACTTGAGGCTATCTCCTCTTGTCCTGTCACTTGTTCCTTGGTTGAACAGACCCACCCCCACCTCTCTCCACCCTCCTTTCAGGGAGTTGGACAGAGCCAGAATGTCTCCCCTCAGTCTCCTTTTCTCCAGGCTAAAAATTCTCATTTCCCTCAGCCATGAACTCATCGGACTTTTTCTTAATACTGAGCAGGGAAAGAAAGGGATTTGCAGGGAAAAAGGGTTTTGCCTGACTTAAAGCCCATAAGGAACCTATGGAACCTAAGAAACATAGACACCAGGAATCCATCCCAGCAAAGTAGAAGACTGTCAACAAGACAAGTTCATAACCCTGGAGCAGAAGAAAGAGCCCATTAGTTCTGTATGAAACTGATGAGGCCAAGTTGACCCAAGGGGATCCTTGAGAAATCAATAGTAATTTGGTAGACTTTTCTGCGGCACCATACACCTGCCTGGCCCAGAAGTATTCCAGAATCTGGCATCAGTTTTTCCCGCACAGCTTATGCTCACATGTCTGAGTGGCAAAGGTCAGACATAAATATTACAGATGAGGAAATAAAAAGATCTATAACTGAGATTAGGAAGCAGGATTCCGGAGGGACACAGGGTTTGCAAGAGATTTCTACAAGTTGCCTGCAGCAGAGCAGACTCTTAGTTCCAGCAGTGCTGTGTCAGTGGGGGTACTGGGGAGACTGGAGCCACTCCCCATGCTCCCACAGGGTCTGGGATAGTTCTGCCTGTGACCCCCCAAAAGAGCAGAAGGCTGATAGTCTTCTGACCTGCATTCATGTGAACGTACCTCACCGACTCCACAGCCCCTGCCAAGGGGGATATGGGGCATGGGGAGAATAGACATGTGTCCTACTCTACACAAACAAATTCAGGTTGATCCTGACAATCAGAAAGACCCTCCACAGTTTACGCATACATTGTAATGCCAGAGAAAAGACTTTTTAAAGATGATATTTCCATTTATTTTTCCAGACCTCCAAATTTGGAGGAGGTAAAGAGAGGAACTATCAGTGGTCCAGAGCTGAGGATGCCACAGCAACCAAATCCTTGGTGAGGGATACCTTAGGGTTAGTAGACAGAGATGCTGCTCAGCTCAGGCATTGAGCCCAACAGCTCTTGCTCTGTATAGATTTTATGATGTGATCATAAGGACCACTACAACTTAATGTCCTAGGACCACAAAGCAGGTGAGATTCACACCGAGCATGATCTCCTACTATTCTGGTGATGGCCCTATCTACACCTAGGCTCCCAGTGTCCCCCTAAAAGGAGCAGCCACCAGCGTTGCTCCCTCTAGTCTGGATTAATTAGGAATCATGAAAAGCTGACGGTTCTGCAAGGGCTCTGAATTTCTCTGCTTAATGTTTTACTCTTGTAATTTATGTACCCTGAGCAAATAACCATCTTTAATGACCATATCATCATCATGAAGTCTTTAAGACAGGATGGGATGCCAGGGGATCTCAGATATGAATAACAATATGTGTTCTTTCTTTATCATGGTTAGCGGATGCCAAGGCTGGTGCTGTCCACTGCCTTCTGGCCACCTCAGCCTGCTAAGCGCTGAAGGGTCTTTGGTCTGGGGCTTGTTTGTCATGTCGGTTGACATGAGAAAGCAGAAATACAGTCTCAAATGGCAGGTCATCACATGGCTTTACAACTGAATGATCACTTTAGAATTAATTGATGTAATGGTCTTATCAAAGTGCAATTATTTAATAGTCTGGGATGGGATTGATTGCTCCTCTTTCCTATTATTCCATCCCCTACCCTGGCAGGAACAAAAGCAGCAAACGACTTTTAAACCTGTAGTAAATGCCATTTTTTGTCCTCTTTCCTGGGAGTGCTGCAAGGACAGTGGCTCTGGACTGCAGCAGCACTGGTGTGACAAGTACCCTTCATCTCTTCAGTCAGAGTAACAAAGGTCCAGATGAGCTCCAAAGATAGCCACGTACATGACAGCTTGTCTGGAAGCACAAGCCACTCCAGCCCAGTCTATGACAGAGTACAATTTAGAGGGACCAATAAATAATTGACTAAGGTAGAGATTAATGGAAGTGGTGCAGAGCACAGAAACCTTGTGCAGAGTTTGATCCCAAGGTCTCTGCAGGGATGAAAAGGTATGACATCCTCAGTAAGCTTATAAACTCCTGGAGCTATGGAAGAGTCAGGAGGGGCTGGAGAGACCTCACCTACGCCACAGATCACATGCATGCCCTGCCATCATCTGCATGTGAGAAATTTACATTTATTTAACTTTACTTTTAGACTCAAGTCAAGCCTGTGGAGGATCCTTCTGGTTTAGTGTAACATTATCTAGTGTGTCTTTAGCCCATGCCTGTTACCATTTCTGGCTGTCAAAATAAGTGCCTTTATCTTGGAACTGGCATAATTTTAGCTGTGTTGGGTTAATATGCTATTCGTAATAGTATACCTTCCATATGCACATTAGGCTTTCTATAGACAGAGGTGCTGGTCCCCGTTGATGTGCGTTCTCTGGGTGGGCACAAAGCTAAACCTAAGTATGATGTAGATGAAACCTGACCAAGGCAATGATGAAGAAATGTGCTGTATCAGTAGCAGGGAGCTCAAGACCAGGGGCAAGGGGGTTTTCCTTTGTTGGTATCCCATGGGAGATGGGGAGCTCAGTCCTGGATACAGTCACATTCCCAGTTTGGAGCTGAGAGGGAGATAAAGCAATGAGATGAGAGACATTCAGGAAGAATAAAATATTGATGAGACCACAGCTTTCACTTGGACTATGTCTCCTTTTCCTTTAATCCATTGCAGCTGTGAACCTAAAAGGCACAAGGAGCCAAGGTTGGTCCCTGCTTAGAGGCTGTGCCTAATGTCTGGTGGCTGCTCCGATGTCTTCACGCTGGGACCTCCCGCTGTGCCATGTGCTCTGAGATCAGCGTGTCTCTGCCACCAAGGACTGCTCATAGGTCAGAGCTGGGTGTTTCTTTTTGCAGGCTAGGGTTGTCTTGTAAACTCAAGATTTTCAAGAATCTCTTTCATAGATGTGACCTCATTCAAATTGCAAAAGGCAGATATAAAAAAGAAGAAGTGGAGGAGGAATCAAAACAATAAGGACACAAAAAGAAATACTACTAGAGAGGGACATAAAAACTAATGAGGAAACATTCTATAATGAAATAAGTAAAGGGGGTGGGGGGGTGGGGTTGGGGGCGGGAAGACAAAAGAGGCTCTTCCCTGGCTCATTGCTATTGCACAGGGATAAAGAAGTCTTGACTGATGACGCTCCAGGCGAAATAATTTATCCTACTGTGGTTTCAGCCTTCACTAAAAGAGTTGATGAAAATGATACAGTTAATGAAAACACTCTGGTAACAAAGGGACAAGAATTTAATCTGCAACAGAGAAGGAATGGGTGAGAGAGCACTTAGGTACATTAGAGTGTCTCAAATTGCTGGGTCTGCCAGCACTCACTGTATGGTGCTTAAAAGAGGCTGAATCAATCTCAGAGCAGTTGCCTTTTATCTTTGAAAGCGTGTGGAGAATGGATGAAATTTTAGAGGTCTGGAAAAAGAAATGCAAAGCCCATCTTTAAAAAAGGAAGGATGAAATGGGGTTCAATTGACCAGCCAGCTGCCTGAAATACCTGGAAAAGCACAGGAACATATTATCCAGCAAACCACTTGTGAACACCTGGGAGATAACAAGCCAGGGAATTACAACCAAGTTTGATTTGTCAAGAACATATCACATAAAGTCAATTTAACATCCTTTCACGGCATCAAAGCAGGCCTTATGCTCAGGTGAGCAGTGGTGGGTTTCATGCATCGTGATTTCAATGAAGAGGAAAAATCAGGTGTCCAGAGACAGGACAGGGAACAATGTGATGTTGTGGTGGGGAAAGACAGGCACTGGTCTGGATGTGGGAAACAAGCGTGGTCTCCAGCTCTGTGACTGCTCTGCTCAGCTCGTGAAACCTGAAACTTTTTTCATGATGTGGCTTCATTCATTTGGTTGCAGCCAAGCACAGCCTGTTCTCTCACTCTCCCTCTCCCCACACCCAGGGAGCAGGGGAGGGAATTGAAATGAAAAGGGCAAGGAGACTCATGGATTGAGATAAAAACAATTTACTGATTAAATTAAAATTATAAAGATGATAACAGTAATAACAGGATATACAAATGAGTGATGCACAGTGCAATTGCTCAGCACCTGCTGACTGATGCCCAGCCTGTGCCAGCCAGCGATCCCAGAGCAAAGACAGTCCCCAGACCCAAACCGCAATCCCAGGAGAGCAGGAGCCCGAGGGGTCCCCAAGAGAATACCCCCATTTCCGTTTGAGCCTGGTTACTATTCTGAACACGATGTGACATGATCTGGAATATCTCATTGGCGCATCCAAATGCCAGTTTTGGGCTTTACTAATTACTGCGCTTCTCCCCGCTCAGTCCTTTGCATCTGTGAACCAGCCAAACACAATGACCTTGGGTTCTAGCAGCAACTAATAACATCATACTACTTTATCAACATTCTTCTCATAACAAATGCTACACTGAAACTAAACCACATCTATTCTAGCTACTAAGAAGAGAATTAACTCTATCCTAGTAAAATCAGGAAAATTTGGCTGTTCCAGTTCAAGAAGGAGGTAGATGAGTGTGAAAGTGCAGAAGGGGGAGAGATTATGGGTTGAGAAAGCATGATCTTTGAAGAAAATAAGAACTTTCATCACTGAAAGTTAAGAGATGACCAAAGGGAGACATGATGTAGTTGTACGAAAGGTAGCTTAAGAGGTGAAAAAGGATCTTGTCATTTATGTTTAGAAAAAGAAAGAAAAGGGTGGAGTTGTGTCAATGGATGTCTTTGTGGTAGATATTAGGGAAAAATTGCTGTGGTGAATGACAGTGGAGCATATTGCTTTGAGAAGTGATGAGATCTCTTTCACTGGAAGTATTGATGCAAAAGTTTGAGGTGACCATGATAGGGTTACCTTGGCTTGTGTCGAGGGAGGAGCTAAATGTCACCAGGCAGTTCCTTCCAGCCCTTATGATTTTCCTGTGATTCTGTGACTCCCTTTGCCCCAGCTGAAGCAGCACCAGAGGATCTGCCTCTGGCAAAATTAAAACTGAGCAGAGTAAAACCTGGTAGGCTCGTGTGTCTGAGACACCACAGGCTGTTCATGAGGATCTGGGAATCATTCAGAAGTCTATAAATGGTATTTTCTCCTGCACCACCCTGGTGGGTGCTTCACTTCTACATTTGCTGGCTCATGTTCAGCTTTTAAAGCACCAGAAATTTAAAGCCAAAATAACAAAGAGAAAGAGATAATTGATACAGGAGTGTGCTATGAGTGCATGGAGATGGATGGGTCACTGGGTCTGAGTTGCTGCTATGTGACACCATTGTGATGCTGTTTCAACTCAAAAGTTGTCAGCAGCGTGAGGTCAGAATAACGTAGTGCTGACTTCAGGTGTCCTCTACCACAGGATGGAAAAGAGAAAAGGAACAAGTGGGATGAACACACAATAAACAGAGCACTTGGTCCAGTGTAAATAGCAAAGTGATTACGAAGACCGCAAATCAAACAGTGCAGATCAGATGTCACTGGAGACATTGTCTGTGAATGAAATTGGTGTCAAATTGGCTTTGTCTTTCCCTGACTTAGAGAATTGATATAGGGATATGTGAGGTTGTAGTGTGCCCCCTCAGAACTGCAGTTGCTGCTGCTGAAGGCATTCACTGATCCGGAGTTTAGTAAAAGAAATCCAGAGTGGGTAGGTGGGAGTGAAAATGAAATTATTATTTTGCTGTGTATCTTCACCACACTATGTGTACATTCCCTGAAAATACTGTCATCTCTTCATTTGAAAAGGTCTGTCACATCGTGGGCCCAAACATGGCCCCAGCTCACTCTCTAAAAAGCTACAGCAATGGAAGAGAGAAAGGAAGGCAGTGGTGTGCCCCAGACGGTCCCCAGCTTCCTTCATTCCCTCTCTAATGCCGTGCACATTGGGCTGCACAACTCTACCTTCTGCTCCTTCCCTTCTTTATGCTGTTATTCCCTATTTGTGCTCCAGTGAAATGAACCTGTAGTCAGGTGGAGCACCAGCAAAGCGGTAGAACCCAGACCTCGTTTTTTGAGGCAAGGCTCTGATTTGTTCTTAGCTGTGTGTTGTAATTGACTTCAGTAGTTAGAAGGTTAATTGTGTGCTATATAGAGCTTTGAGCTCTCTGATTGAAGGCACTGTTGAAAACTAAGTGTTGCTGTGGCTCTGTTTTAGTCCTGCTTAGCAGGGTGATAAATTATGGCGAGATATGAGAGAAAACTGTTGAAGTTTGCAGGATGCTGAACTTGTGCTTTCCCTCTAGCAGAGAAAGTTCAGTGCTTCTCTAGTGCTGCACCTCCTACGTTGTGTCAGTGTTTCTTGGAAGTCTGTTTTCCCATCCTCTGTTTTTTGTGCTGTGACTGCACATCTCATTTCTTTAGATCTGATCCCCTGATTTTACTGGTGTTGGTCATAATAGCTCTGCACTGGGCAGGCTACTTCAAAAGTGAATAGGCGATGAAATGTCTCCACCACAGAGCTGAGTAGAAGGAGATGTACACCTGGTTGTGGTTGGCAGGTGGAGGTCATCTTGTCCAACCCTCTCTGCTTAGTCAGGGCCACCTAGAGCCAGTTGCCCAAGATCATAACAGAGGAGAGACATGCTTTACTGACATGTGATTACAAGCCCTGCTGTGAGTCAGGACACTGGGATGGCTTCAGCAGTGGCTGGTCTGAACCTGGTGACCACAGGGTTGCATGGTTCAGCCACCATCATTGCACAACCACTGCTCTCTCTCCCTCCATGTCTGCAAGCAGCTGATGCCTGATGCTTCATTGTCCCCACTCTGTCCCCTCTCCCCACGTCAGGTGGAAGGGGAACTCCCAGAGTCCTTCTCTGTGCATGAAGCAGAGAGGGGGAGATGCAGAGCCAGGCCAGGAGGAGGAGGCACTCAGCAGCTCTGACCGAGGCAATTTTCAAACCCAGTCTTCTGTCTTTAATGACAGTTCAGAGATATTCCTGTAGCTCAGGAGGGATGAGGGATCCTGATCTGTTCCAGTCAGCTTAGAGCCAAAATTAAGTGGAAAAAGTCGAGGGCTGTAGTTAAAAATAACTCCTTTGATTTAAACAAAGAAGACCATAGATGAGGCTGGTGAAAGAAAGGGAGCAGCAGCATGAAGTGGGTGGAAACTCACGTCTCAAGGCAAATCCTCACATCTGTGCCCCAATAACATTGAGAGGATGATGTCTGAGGCCAGGCTCTGGATGCTTAAAGCAGAGCAGATGAGGTGAGTTTCCCCAGAAACATGGATATCTTCCAGGACTCAGAGTCAGCAGTTCCCCTGAAGGTACCCTCTTTGTAGTCCCTTGCCTGTGGGAGAGCAGGAATCCCTCCTCCATCCCTGGCAGGTGCTCACTTTTCCCCTGCAAATGCAACTTTCCTCAGCAGCTGCCTCTTTCTCTAAACCAAGCCCAGCAAAGTTAGACTCAGAAGATTTCTCCTCTTCCTGCACTTTACTTGAAAGCCACCCTGTCAGTTTTCTAGCCTTCCCTGTTCAGCAGACAGCAGAGCTGGCAGAGAAGGGGGCTGACTCTCCAAGCATGGTAGGCACACTGAGGCTGAGGGCAGGACAATGCAGTGGGCTCTGATCCCTCCTGTACCCTCAGCTTATATGTCATCTTGTGAAAACTGTTTCCCACACAGAATGGCAGTGATTTGAGTGATGTCTGCAAAGCCGCCTGCACTCCTTTCCTTGCACAGGTATCATAAAGAGCAGCCGCAGAAAAAAATCCTGCAACATTCCTTATATGCTCCTGGCATCATTGGGGAAAGACTTTAAAGCCCTTTGTCAGGGACAACTAAGCCTGAGGAGAAGAAGTGAGGCCAGGGGCAGTAAGATCCTTCCCAAGTGTAAGGTGGATCTCATTTACTCTCTGACTTTCCCAGAAACAGTGTCTGAGGGCACCCATGCTCCCCTCTCCTTCCCTTCGCATCTGAAAATACTCCAGCATATTCTTAAGCCCGGCTTAGCACCTAGAGAAACCATCTGGATACAGAAAAGACACTTGATAAAAGCCTTCCTCTTTATTATGGAGCAGAACTATGTAGGGAAAATGTGCTCTGAATTGCTTATATAGATATATAGAAAAGTCCTTTAACAGCTAGCACTTTCTGTGGAAAGCCAGAGAGAAAAATAACCACTGAATGCCTTCCTGAGAAAGGTATTTTTTATTTAAGATACAAAGCATTATTGTGTTTGTGTGCTGCACTTCATCTACATTATTCTACTTAAAATCCCATTTAAGAAATATGAAATAATTCTGGTTTTTTTAAAGATATATAAGCCCTGTTCCCAGGGGCATGAAAGAGCAAGATTAAAAAAGGGACAGCTTTAGCAAAACAGCATTGCCAGGGGGCATAATAAATACATAAATTACTCACAACCAGCAAGGCATACTCAAAAACTGCAGAACAAGCTCCTGAAGTACAAAGAAATGTATTTTCACACCAAAGGAAACTTGCATATTAATGCAGTGCCCTGCTGCCTGGAGCTGCAGCCCCTCCACTGGTCTTTGGCAATGTTCTTTAGAATGAGAAAGAGTCATAGCAGTGTCGATAGTGCCAGGCTAGTGCTTACCTGTGGGTCTCTAATCCCCAAACATTCAAGCTTCTGTCACAAAAGAAGCTGTAATGCTTCTGGAGAACAGCTGGAACTCCATCCAAAGAGGATGGCTCACACCATTGCCATCCTCCAGGACACAGCAGAGAGGGTGAGCCAGCAGCACCCCATGTCTGTGAAAAGATGGTTTTGTAGAGCAGTGGGTGCTCAAGGAAAACTCACGAGGCCCAAATGCCTCATGCAATTGACCTAGTTGTGTGCAGCTGGGCCTGAGGACCACAGTCTCTCAACACCCACTTGACCCTTATTGTTGCGTCTCAGTCTCTTCCTGCTATTCTTTCTACACTTGTTAGTTCCTCATTACTCCCCTAGTTCATTATTTTGTTATGCTCTTTCTCACAGTTAGATATCTCAGTCCTTACCCCTGAGCTGCTCACAGACATTCAGCAGAGATGCTGTTCTTGCTGGTCAGAGTGTGCCAACACTGGGACAGGGAAGGAGGGAAAGTAAGAAACTCACTGCTCACAGGATTTCCTACAGTCAGCACCAGGAGATGTCAGGAGCTGAGAGGCTGATGAATACATGTCCACTGACTAAGTACCTCATTAAGAGACTGTGAGGAACTGCACTAAGAACTTGTCTCAAAGATTGCTTGCAAGGACGGTCACAAGATCACAGGGTCCTGAGAACTCCTACTTGTGAAAATGTTCTGCCCAGACATGCCCCTGCCCCAAGCATGCAGCAGTTGCTGGGGGGCACAGAGACACAAGACATTGTTTTGGAATCCATGGCCCTCGAAGGGGTATTTAAGAAGGTCTTGCATGGGCAAGTTTTTGAGGGGGAGATGATGACCGCCTGACCGCTCTGCACCTCGCCTCACCACCGCTGGAGCAAGCTACATGCATGACTGCTCGTCTCTGCGTCTCGAGGAACTGAGACCCCCTCTACCCCTCATCATCTCCACCTCACCACAGGATCCATGGTGGTGACTGTTCTTGCAGCCCTATTCTGACTGCTGGCTTGATTTCCATCTTTTATTCCATCCTATCCTATTGCTATTCTCTTTATTATTTCTTCTCCTTGTAACAAAAAGGTGTTCTGAGAGTACGACATTTGACCTCGTTTGTGTCTTAATTTCACTCTTGGGATCTTATTGAAACCTTCCCTGACATCGGATGGGGAATGATCCCGACATTGGATCAGGAGAGAGGCATGGAGCAGATGGAGCCTGTTGAAGTTCAGATGATGGGAGCAACCAGCATCTCCTTGAATGCAGGACCTGCCCCAGGTCTCAGCTGGTGAGTTACTCACAGCACATAGGCCACCTATACTTGGAGTTAGACATTGTGTAATGACAATAATGATAGAAAAAGCTTTAGCTCTGGGGCAAGACCACCAACCAACCTTCATCAGCCAGTGTCCCCAGAAACATTTCTAGGACAGCTGGCTTCACTGTAAATGCCTGACTCTGATGAGTGTCTTCTTCTATTCTAGTTTCAAATCAGGAGGAGGTGAGAAGGAAAAAGAAGGAGCTGTGAAGGACTCTCTAGGGTCCCATAATTCCCCAGATTCCTTGGCTTCCATTGCACATATAGCTAGTAACAGAGTTGATTTAGTTATATTATGTGATGTATTTCTGCCTAATAATTCTTACATGTTCTATCCTTCTAACTTTGCATAAATGATTGTAATAAAAATTATCTTGAATATAGGAGGCTGGGGTCCACTAGCTGCTAAAGTTCTAGAAACTTGTATTGGAAAGGTCTGTGGGTGCAGTTACAGGCCACATGTTTGATATAAAGAATCCATTAACTTGTTTTTGAAAGTTAAGACGCCCCACACCTGCAAAGGTTTAAGAAATAAAGAGCTTTCCTTCCGTATTGACCATGTCAATGACTATTGACCCTTGCTGTATCATCACGGGCCACTGAGAAGAGTTTGGCTCCAATGTCTCTGTGACTCACCTTCAAGTAGTTGTATACAGCTCTTAGATTATACACCTGCACCTCCTCTTTATTAGATGAAACCATCCCGGCTCCTCTATGTATCCTTGTAGCACACGTGCTCCAAGCCTTTGGCCACCTCATTAGCTGTCCAGTAGATCTCTTATAGTTTCTCAGCATCTCTCTTGAACTGGGGGAGCTCAAAACTGGACGTAGTATTGCAGGCGTACTTTCCCCCATGTTGCATAAAGGGTCATCTCACTCTCCCTCAGCATGACAGCCAAACATAGTCCAGGGTACAATTGGTTTTAATTGCAATAAAGCCCACACTGTTGGTTCGTGCTCGCTCTGGCATGTATTATAGCCCCCAGGCCCGCTCTAGCAGGACCAGTGTATCAGCGAGCAAGCAGTGCATAGCGTGGCCCAGCTTCCCAGCAGTCTGAAACTGAGCTAAGGTTTCTCATTAGAGATACTGAATTAGTCCCTTATATACTGAATTATGCATTCAGAATGGCTATTATCGTCCATCATGGGTTGCTATGCTCTTTTTAATTGGTTTATAATTTTATCCATACACTGAACATGCACTAACATTGTAGTTATTGTCAGCGCAGTTCATCCCACATAGTTTTCAAAGCTATATTTAGATATTTTCTGTCCTGCATATCTTTCCCTATACAATAACTCAGGTGTCTTTTTATCTCTCCGTTGTCCTTTGAAGGATTACCATCATCACTCCTGCTGATTATTACCTGTGTACTTATCAGCTGAACTCCCAAGTTCCACATTAATTCAGTTGCAGTTAAAATAATCACGTATTTTTTTCAGGCATATAGACCACTTTTTTAGCTCGCTGTATTCACTACTGGCAGCACTGGCTTCTTTGGCTTTGTCTTGTGCATTTGCAGAAAGGGATTGGAGATGAGATATAACCCTATATTTCATGAATAATTAAAAATAAAACACAGAGATAGGGCTTAAGGAATACCCACAGGAGTCAGCAGTGTCAGGAAAAAGAATATGGAGATAGCAGAGCAGATGTGGGACACTGATGTCTCTGAAGTGCCTACAGAGAACAAGAGGAAAGGTATATGATGCACTAGGGGACAAGATCGTCGCAGCTGGCAGCCTCCACTCCACTTTGCTCCAATGGTCACCTTGGATTGACAGACCAACTGCAGGCAGGTGTATTTATCTCAGATAGGTACCACAGCTGACTCTATCGAGTGTCTGACAAAGGACTGTGCTGTGGCAGTAGCAAAGTCGGTGAACAAGCTAGAAAATTGACTCTCCACCCTATGGGGATTTTGGGATTTCTCTGCCTTTGGTTCCTTGTCACCATGTGCATGTCCTTTCTCTCATGTCCCTATTCCTAAGCACCAGGTCTCCTCATACTCAGTCGTGTAGCATCCACTGTAATGGGGCCTCAGCTGCTCTTGCAACATTGTCAGCATCACAGCACCCCTGGGAGTGAGGAGAGAGATGGGTTTTCTTCTGCATTCTTGAAACCCCACTCCAGGAGCAAGGTAACAGCAAGGAGAGTATCTCCTTCCACCTCCAACAGACAGGAGTCAATAGGACATCATGTATAGGCTGGCTGAGGAAGTCACAAGGATGAAAAAGGCTTGAGGAACAGGAGAGTTAGTACCTGCAAGAGTACCTCTTCTCAGCTGCTTATCTGCTCACTATGTTCTTCCCAGTGAAGTTCAGGGTTTCTTCTTCATGTGTTTGTTGGAGTTTTTCTGATGTTTTCAAAGTGGCATTTTGGTTGGATTACTACATTATATCCTCAATGCAGCAAAGACAAATTGAAGAGTCAGCAGCTTCAAATGTTACCTTTCAGAGGGCAAGCTTTATTATTATAAATTCCTAACTGCATTCATTCATGTTTCTTTGCTGTCATCTCAATTGTTCCCTTCTCTTTCCACCTCTGTATTTAAGGTATTTTCTTTTCAGCAAGTCCACCTTTCTGGGCTTTTGCAGTCCACTGCAGCTGTAGCTGTGCATCATCATATAGCTGGTCTGGTCTGTGGATGACCAAGGTAGACAAGATCTTGCAGACAACAGCACCAGCAGTGAGAAATTACTCCATAAAAGCTCTACAAAAAAGGAAGAATTTGAGATGTAAAGGCCTGATGGACCAGTCTTGGGTCATATGTCAACTGCTGAACCTGATCAATTCTTCTTTCAGAACTTGACTTGATGTTGTGCTGATAGTCTCCAAGAATTGCTTTGTAAAGTGTGTAAAGTCTTCCTCTGAAGGTACTTGAGGGTAATTTATTCTAATAGAAGACTCCAGACAGTCTTTAAAAACTGGATGCTGCAAGTGACTCTATTAGATATCTGAGCTGAGTGAAAATCCAAGTTCATACATACAATCCTTGCGTGGTCCATTTTGATCTGCACAGTGCACAGTGCCTTCTTGTCTAGAAATCTCCAGGGTATTTTTCCTCTGGCATCCCCCATGGCATGTCAAACAAATGTTGTCTGGAGGAGCAATACTGATCTCGAGCTTCAGAGTGAACCACTAAACTTGCAAGAACCGAAATCACAAAGGATCTATCAGCAGTCTGGGAGGGAGGAGCAGGTGTCTCCTGGATTAATTGAACTGTATCAAGGGCTCCCCAAGTGTTTAGATCTAGAAAACAAAGGAGAGATGTGGGAACAGAACCCAGGTCTCAAAGGACTAGCTGTAACATGCAGCAAAATCTTTTCACTCTAAAGCCACCTTGGCTAACCCACTCCAGAAACATCACAGTGAAGGAAATCCTTCAGTTCCCAGAAGGCAAAGGTTAAGAAGATCTGACTTTTTCAGCAGAAGCACCTCCCTCTGAGAAAGAGTATTTGGGTAGATTGGGTCATATCTGATGGCATAAGGTCCCTGCAGGGACTTGTTGTGCGTGGAATAGAGCATCCAGGTCACCTCATTTTATGAGGCAAGGGGGAAATGGAATCCACATACGAAATTGAAGGAAGATTAAAGAGTCAATGATTGAGAGCATCTGCTAAAGGACAATTCAAAGTCTCCTTTACCAAGGCACTGTTCTACTTGACTCCACCATATCTCCAAAAAGCTTCATCACTTGCTGTTGGAAGAGCCCGTGGCGAGCCAGTCATGCAGATTTGAACACAGGGGTTATTGCAATTCAGCTGCTGCTGTCAAGGAAACTTCTGTTCTGATCCGAAATTTTAGATTTGCCGTGTTTTTAGCATTACTAAGTAGTTTCTAGAAAGCAAATGAAACAGTTATATTACTTCTGGCTTCTCACAGGAGGAGGAGTTAATAAAGTAAATTGATAAAAGAAGAGAGCAAACAAGCTAATACAAGAGGAATATATTACCATCCTTAACTCCAACACTACAATCACATTTGCTCATCCTGACCTTCCTGACATTGAGACTGGGCAGCAGAGGCTAAAGGAGGGAGACTCAAGTAGTAGAAGGACGACAAAATTGGAAGTGGGGAGGGCATAAGGGTAAGGCAAGAAGAGTCTACTCATCCAAAATCCTGAACAGTCCCTCCTGTGCTTGGCTATCCTACAGTGAGCACATGTGATGGTGCAAATGTTGCATGAGAAAGTCAGATAGATACAGTAAAGCTGCTTCCCTGTACTCAGTCATATTCACCTCCGCAGCTTGAAACTTTCTCCGCAGGTTTCTGGGTGGTGTAACTGAGATGTTACATCTTGTCCTTACATCTTCCTCTGCTGCTACAGATTCTCTGTTGCCTCTCATGGTGCTGAGCCTTTGACCTGTGTTCTTTCTTCTTTTTTGGTCTGATGAATTATAAGATACAGCACCATCAAGGTTTCATGGGCTCTTTCACAGACTGTCTGTACTATTTTGACAGACAGAACATTGCAAGCCCTGAACCCTGAGTCAATGTAATTTTCAGGCCCTGAACCTCTGGTTTTACTGCATCAAAGCTGTACAGGACAGAAAGTGTTTCTGCTGGACCCTGGCACAGGAGGTCTGGTCCTGAGTTTTGATATCTGTGGTAGGATGCACTCTGCTAGTCAATTGCAAAGGGCAAGGAGGATTTGAAGAGACCCTGGTGTTGTCTTAGAAATAATAAGCCCCTCAGCTGGATCTGCTTATCAGGGGATGTAGCTTAAACTGAAATGCAAGCAGGAAAGCTAGAGAACAAAATGATAAAATGGCAGGAACCCGCCCCAGAAACAGATAGTGTTCACAAACGAGTCCTAAGGGAACTCAAGGACAAAACAGTTGTTACAGGCAACCTCTGGTTTAAAACCATCATGGCATTAGATAATTTTTCCAGGTTTTCTTATTTAGCTAACAACAAGTCTAAAAGACCTTTCAGATACTTGGAGCTTTCAGATATTTGTAGGAAAATGGCTAAAGATAATATATTGGGAGAGTTAGTGCGGATTTTCTCAGTGTGAGTCAAGCCACTACTGAACACCATCAAAGGAGCCCACAGTCACATCGCAGAGGAGACCTGGTTCATTCAGTTTACTCATAGTCTGAAGAGCATCCAGTAAGGTCTCTCACAAGAGGCTTTTAGAGAAGATACATTGTCATAGGAAGAAAGGTGAAGTTCCTCATTTAGAAAAATATATGGTTGAAAGAAAGGAAAGGATAAAGGGGTAAATGTCACAGGAGAGGGAGGCCAGCAGGGAACTGCCTGGTTTTCTGTGCCGGAGTCAATGCTGCTCAGCTTTCTCATCAACAATCTGGAGAAGAGCACGAGTGCTTAGGGAACAGTTTGCTGCTGAGGCACCATTGCTAAGGGGATCAAGGAGAAAGAACTATAGAAGCAGAATGTGATTAAATGGAAGTTGAAGCTTAATGTAAATAAATGTAAAGTCAAGTACATGATTGAAAATACTAATTATGCATCTCCAGTGATGAGCACCGAGTTCATTACTGTTGTTCAGAAGTGAGGTAGTGAGATTATAACAGCTAGTTCCATGAATACATCAGCTCAGTACACAATAAAGCAAATCAAATTATAGAACTAATAGGACAAGAGAGGACAGATACATAAAAATATGTGTGTGATACAGGTAAATCCATGATAAACCTCTACCCAAATATTGTGTGCAATTCTCCCATATGAAACAGAAAATACAGGAAAGCTAAAAAAGGTAGAGAAAAGCACAATAGGGTGAAGAACGTCATGGAAGGATTTCTGTATGAGGAGCAATTGGACAGTTCAGGTGATTTCAGAAAGAAGTAGAGGTGACTATTATAAATATGAAAAACAGGAAAAGAGTGTGAAGGTGACAGACTCAGAGATAGATGAGAACACTAGAGATAGAAAGCTTGATAGGAAAGCTCTCTTGGAAAGCATCAAGGGAGCTTCTGGACATGGTCCAGAGCACCTTGCTTGGAGACATGTAGAGAGAAGAGAGAGGTAGCAGGTCCCAGAGTCACTGCAACCCTCTTCATTCATCCTGGTATAGAGGATCTAGCTGAAGGCAGACAGCCTCATAATTTAGTGAGACCTCAAATGGGCAAGGGACAAAGCCTGAAACTGCAAGTGAAGGAGAGTGGAGTAGGATAGGAAAAAGAGATTAGACCTTGGAGGAAATAGAGGAGATAGCTACCTTACAAAAGAAATAAACGGGATCAGGAGCTTCTCTTATTATGCTTTATAAGAGAGGCAAGAAGGAAAAAAAGAAAAAACATTTGCTGTTTTTTCTCAAACCAGTTCATGTGAGACTGCAGAGGGCAAGACCAGCAGCAGGACATGGCCCTCCTTCCAGTGTGGGTGGCTGTTGGTGGGAGGCAGGATGTTAGGGCATGTGGACTTCATATGACTTTGTACAGCCATTCTGTCTTTATGCTCCCCTCGCTTTTCCTATCAATTCAGCAATGAGGCTCTTGGTGATCGATGGAGAAATGAGAGCACAAGTGTCCAGCAAACACCAACCTGGCAACACTGACAGCACTTCATTAGAGAAGTCAGTTAGCTTTAGTGTCAGCACTCACTTTGCTGTATAAAATGAAGCTTTTTTGCATGTGTTAAAAAGGCAGGGCTGCATGACTAGAGATCTGATCCCAAGCTCTTCTGGCCAGTGTTTTAGAATCATAGCATCATAGCGTCTGGAAAAGACCTTTAAGATCGAGTCCACCCATTAGCCTATCACTACCAATCCCATATCTAAACCCTGTCTGTAAGCACCCCATCTCCCATCTTTTAAATACCACCAGGGATGGTGACTCCACCACTTCCCTGGGCAGCCTGTTCTAATATTTGACTACCCTTTCTGTGAAGAAATTTTTCTCAGTATCTAAGCTAAACCTCCTCTGGTGCAACTTGTAGCCATTTCCTCTCCTTCTGTCACCAGTTACCAAGGAGAAGAGACCCTCAGCTTCCTTTTCTCCAGGCTCAACAACCCCAGCTCCCTCAGCCACTCCTCATAAGACTTGTTATTCTGCTCTGCTGTCAACCAATGTCCCATTTGTGTACCTGAAGGCACACAAATGGGGTGGGTGGCATGCTTGGACAAGCTGAGCTCTGTAAATCATACAGAGCCCTTAGAGCAAAGAAATGCTTTGAGCATCAAGTTTACCTGCTGATGAAATGTATTGTGCAACTGTGCTGGCAGATCTCCCAGTTGCAATCCCTGCCTATAGAGCTGGGACAATCGGGCAGTGGGACAGAAGAAAACTGTGTCTCCTTAGGATCTTGAACTGTGCAAGTGGCCCTGAGCTGGTGCTGGGTTGTTAGGAGCTCCTGTCACAATTATAACGTGGGCTTGATCAAAACAAGGTGTGTTCTCTTTTTTGACATTGCTGGCTTTCAGCAATGACAGTTGTAATTCCCTTGACTCTGGTGAAAAAGGCCTCAGAGACACTAATAAAGATGAACGTTGTCTGTTATCCATGTTCAAAGCCTGCTAGAAGATGACAGGTACTAAAGAAGGGACCACATCTTTAGCCCACACAAAATCCAGGCATGCTGGCAGCCTTCCAGGGAGAAATGATGATAAAATAGCAAATTAAAATAGGTTTATACACTTGTTTTTTCTTGCAACAGTAGTCAGGGGCCTGTGCTGTCAGAGGGATAGCTCAGGAAAAGGACAAACAGCACCTGAGCTTCCCATCCAAACAGAAAGTGAAATAATTATCTTTGGATGGTCTCTGATATTCTTGGCTGCTCTGAGCCAGTGATCTGTACATCATGTTCCTCTCTGCTCTGATGGTGAGCAAGTAGACACCTGCCATCACACACACAGCTTTGCTGCTACACTGGGTTAACGATCTCTGCCATTTCCCTGCATGGTGCAACCTCTGCCCTTATGGCTGCAGAGACCTTTTTCCCCATTGACCACTATTGGGTCTGATCTTCCAGCTGGGGAGAGCTCATGGCTCTTTTCAGATCCTACCTCAGAGTAGGAGGTAGGATCTGAGGTCAGAAGAGACCTCTGCAAGCCTCTAGTTCAACCTCTGGTTAAAGCAGGGCCAACATCAGGTTGCTCAGGGCTTTGTGCTGTTGTTATCTGAATATCTCCAAGGATGGAAGTCACACAGCCCCTCTGTGTGCCTCTCGCAGTGTTTGAGGACCTTCATCACCATTTATTTCTATTTTAACCCTTCCATCCACCAAGCGTGGAGCTGCCCCTCCTGCTCCTTCTGTGCACACTGGAGAGTCCCACATAATCTCCAGCTGCACATGTTTCTCACTGGCCCTAGCAGCCCATGCAGAGCCTGTGCTGTTTGGCTATTGGCTCCCTAGGCCTCAATGTTTGCTGGATGTTTATGTCCATGACTCTACAGAACTGCCCTCCTTGGTGCTTGCAGTCTGGACTGGTTTAAATACTGGGAGCAAAAATCCTCTACTGTTTCTCCTGGCAACTTTCTTGCCCTGAAAGAAAGTTCTGGTCAAATTCCAGTGAAGGTAATTACACTGTGCTCACCTAAATTCCTCTAAAGCCTGAGCTGAAGACATTATTAAGGAATAATTGTTTCTTAATTTGCTTCCCATAACACAGCTTTGTACAGTGGCAAATAGTTGTACTCCAAGGGTGACTGAATTTCAGCCATGGTCACAATACAACTGATAGCTCTGTAACCTTTCCTGGCTGTTGCCAAGATGTGGCTCTTAACAGATTTGGAGCTAAAATTTAATCCATTATGGCTCTAAACCACACACTCCAATGTGAAGCAGGTGTAACCTATGCTGCCTGCTGAAAATATGAAGTAATAACTCCCAGAAAATGGTGAAAATCTAACCATCTGCCTAGCTATTTGTCAGTGTGTATTGTCTCCTGTATCCCACTATTACTGGGAGGTGGGATTTCATCTGAATACATATGTGTCCCTCTGCAGTTGCTGGAGCTTTCATCAGTATAAATTGCAGAGCCCAAGCCACGATTAATCTTGTCCTAAAGTCTAAAATAGGTCAGGAAGTGAAAGTGCCACTTTCTCTCCAGGTATTTTAAAGGGAACCCATGGAGATGTGATCAGACAGAGGTATTAAAAACTGGGAGGAATAAATCCCAAAGTTAATATCTTGCCATATATCTGAGCATCCTCATTGATCCTTGCTTAAGTTTAATTCAAAAACTAATGGAAGAAGATGCAGACACTGCTAACTGTCCCTACAGCTGTTCATCTCTTGCACGTCATGGCATGTTCATACGACTTCCATGTTCATTCAAGTCAACTATGAACTGACACAGTGACACCACCATTGGGTAAGGCCAGGGAAACTTGTTCATCCACCTTTTTTACCACCTGAACACTGATTTGTGCCAATCTTGTGCCCTTGGACATAACTTACTCTATCTATACTTCCATCTCATGGGAACTGGGGATCCTCTCGAGTGATCATGTCGCATTCATTGGGGCATGATAAGTGCTGGCAAGTGGGAAAATGTGGTCCAGGTAACCCTGAGTGGTAAGAAACTGAAGGGCAGATTTTACAGTGTCTGAATCCAGAGAGTAAAAGCAAGTCCTTCCTACCCAAGGGAAAGGTGATGAACAAAACAGTGCCACCCGCACATCAATATTCCCAGGTCTGAAGAAACGTTGGGCAATGATTTGCTATCCCAAGTGACACCACTGCCTATTTGTGATCAGAAAAGTCTGCAGAGCTCATTTTTCTCTCCTTACCTCCTTTTGCAGTAACATGTCAGAGAATCATACTCTTGCAGGAGCTTTTCTATCCTGTAACATATTGCATTCAGCATAAAAGCAATTTTACATGAGGAACAGACTACAGTGTATATTTCTTCTCACCCTAATCTCTCTGAGAAGAGATGTGGACAGCAGCTCAGGTGGCCGGGGTGAACAGGGAGGAGATCAATTTATTGCCTGAAACATAACCCAGCATAAATAGAGGCAGGATGGAAATATGGAATTTATTCTGGTGAGGTAGGGAGAAGGGCTGTTAGGAAAATGAGTTGGACCTTTCTGATAAGCTGCTACATTTATTACATGTTGAGCATAATTCACAGCACTTCTGTGAACCTAAACACATTTGCTTTCCCTTATATTTGCTTTCCCTTTCTTCTTTCTGTGCTGTCCAGGGTTTCTGGGCCATCTGTGAATCATTGTCACTGTCCTCAAACTGACCAACACAAGTGTCCAGAGGCTACCCAACTCCAGATTCACAGAGAAGACTGTAGGAGAAAAGTCCAGAGAAAGCAACCAAGTCTATTAGAAATATGGGAAGCAGGAGAGGAGTGGGGCAGTGCAGTTCGAAGGAGAGACTGCTGTAGACATGTACCAGGATGCAGAGCAATGAATGCTCTGGAGAAGACGAAATGGGTAATCAGAGTCATCCCCTCTCCTAGCACAAAGGAATCAGAGCAAGAAGTAACTGCACTGAGAAATGAGAAAGTAGAAATATGTTCTGTTTAGTCACAGCGCACTATAAGCCATAGGAGCTCACTGCAGCCAGATGTGGGACAAAACAACTCTTGGAATCACACTTTTCAGTAGGAATCAGACAATAAGAAATTCATCTGAAAACACATCAAATTAGATCATCGGCTTTCATGTTTCAGCTTTTGTCCTGACAGTAGGAAGCTGCTTTCTGGCCTGGTGCCTTCACATTGTGCATGACACAGATTTATGTCAGGCTAGTGTCGTGAGCTGGATGCTGGACCAAGTGAGTGGTGGAGACTGGTGTTTAAGGATATGACTCAAATGGGTTGGCTCATTGAACCACCTTTGATTCAGCATCGTCTTGCTGAGGCATCAGTGACAAATAAGACAGAATCCATGACAAGCTGGCTGCCCAGACAAGTACCCAGCTTGTCTAGGCAGCCCCAAATTCAGTCCCTATTTATGTATTACTACCCACACTAGTTAGCTGAGTGGTCAAGCTGGGCTGCTGTAGATGTGCCCCTCTCCTACTGATTTTCTTTGCTGGAATAAAACTGTCAAGTCTGCTTTCAAATTTTCTGGAGCTGGAGGTGAGTCCATGGAATATCACATGGTTTGGTGCTCCTGAAGGCACAAGCTAGAGGAGTTGGGGTGGCAAGAAGGCTGCAAATACGTGGCTATGCTGGACTGCCTCTGTGTACAGCCCTTTTGCAACCACAGATCACCTATGGACCACTCCAGCAATGCCCATATGGTGGCTGGGAAGAAGTTAGCCCTGAAGCCATGTCTTTTGCCAGTATTCAAAAAACTGCCTGACCCAACTGAGAGAGAGGAGAGTAGAAGACGTGCACACAAATTAGTCCTTCATACTGGAACCACCACTCACTGTTCAAGTGACAGCCAGAGTTATGCTGGCTTCTTGTCCCTCATTTTAAAGGCAGATCCCTGATGGTTTTGATTTTTTCCTCGAGATGATTGTTTATTCCTTCTTACAAGAGATGGCCCTTATTTCGTTTGCTATATGAGTTACAGGAAGGCCATATCAATCAGTCAAAGCCTGAAAAGTAAGCAGTCCCATCACTGATTAAACCTTGCTCTCAATGTGGCATTCAGCCCAGAGGAATCTTGTTTTCTAACAGAAACTAATCCTAAAGTTAGAGGGAGAAGAAGGTTCTCCTTTTGTGTTGCTGAAGATGGTGTTCTTTGTGCACTCATACTAAAAAAATCATAGATAAGACGCGGTGTTCAAAACTGCCTGTCGGACATTATTATCGCCAGAATTTGTTTCTGCACTTGTCAATCAAGCAGGGGAAAGGCATAAAAGAAAAGTCTCCCAGACAGATCCATGGAGACAAACCAATAAATGTTCAGCCTACCTGGACACTCTGACATTTTATTGCAAGGATTTAGAGAGTCTAATGGGTGGGACAGTGCTTTGAGACATCGCACAAGGTCATCTCTCTCTGACAGGGCCTGAATGTTAGAGCCTGATGCTCTGAAAATCTCCATCCCTGGCTGGTAGGGCGGGCTTCAGAGCTGGACTGCAGTTATCTTCCTTGAAAGCCACCTCATTTCCCAAAACTTTGGGATCAAGTTCAGCATATTTCATCTTAAATACCAAGAAATCACATCTGTGCACCATCTTGAGAACCAAGGGGCTGCTATCTTACAGAAATTACCAGAAATTATTCCAATTTCCACTGGGATATAATGATACATTTGAAATGTGTGTTTAGATAGTTTACAAACAGTAGTAACACTATGTGGTCAATCTTTTCTCAATATTTTAAAATCCATTAATATGTCATAGTTAAGTACTGGCTGGCCAAGGCAGGTCTCTGTGGTCCATTGTCTCAGTGTCCTCAGGGATGGAGGGCAGGCAGGGGGGCCAAGAGCAGTAACTCGGTCACAGTGAGATTGATCTGTCACATGAGTGACAGCAACAAGTCTAAATATGCCCCTAAAAAGAAAGAAGCTTTCTGTTTTCCCAGCTGAGAAGCTCACCCATTGGGCACTAAAAATAACAGTAATTTTCATAAGTCTTACTGGCATTTATATGGAAGTAGGTTCTCAGTTGCTTGAGGTTGGTAATCAGATATAAGTCAGTATGCAAATGGCTCAAGTGCAAAGGCTAAAATTATGGCATTTGAATTATATAGAATTTAATTATAAATTATTTTTGTATATAGTTATTATTATATAATTAACAGGAAACTTGTAAGAGAAGAACTCTTGAAGCTATTGCACTAGGAAAATGAAATACAGAAAATAACAAGCTAACTGCTAAAGAAACAAAAGCGTATCACACCACTATTGGCAATTATTAATATAGATTTTGTCATTGGGATAACGAATGAAACACTTGTTTGTCAGTCTTCACTTACTGGCAAAATGGCAAATCTTGGTAGGACAAAAGAAATACATATACTGCCAACAAGGTATTAGCTCTCCTTCCTCTGAGGAAGATTATTAAAAAATGCTGGACATGGTTTTCTTTACTGTTCAAATTAACAGAAAAAGAGAGTGAATATATGCCCTCCCCTAACTCCCCTCCCCTATACAGCACAAAATAACAGAGTATGCCATAGATATAGTGGAATTTTATCTTCAGAATCATTGATAAACAGTTTCAATCACTCTTCCTAATTAATGAAAGGTGTTCCAGCTCTACAGAGATCTTTCATTTTGGCAACCTTGACCAGGTAAAAATATTGAGGTAAATCCCCCACAAGCTTTTTTTTTTCTCTGTCCAGTGTAGCTAAAAGGATCATTAAATGTTTTCCAGTTATTAGAGGTTCCTTCTGCACATTGAGAGAGTACTTCCCACACTGATTTTTTTTTTAAAGTTATTAAACAGTAATAAAGCTGGTGATGTAGAGATCCTCTTTTTGGTATAGCAATATGTATATATTTATTTATTCATTTCCCAAGACACGAAAAGCTTTTCTTTTCATGACACGACTAATTAAAACAGTCTCTTCTCAGATTCTGTTTAAGAGGTGTTGCAGACACTGAAGTGTAAGCATAAAAAAAAAAAAAAGAAAATGTGTGACGGATTCTTTGGCTACAGATATTGCTCCTGTTAAAAAGGCAAAGCAGAAAAGAAGAAAAGCAGTTTCATTCCACTGCATCATGGGATAAGGAGGGATTTTTTAATCAGGAGGTTTTTGAGAGGCTTTAAGGTGATTTTGCTGATTGTATGTGGACTATTGTATACAGAAAGACCCACTATAGTATGCATGGGTCAAAAGTTGAGGAGTCCTCTGTGGAAATGTCTGAAATTCAAGCTTTCAAATTCTTACAACAACAAGGACACATGTTGTGCAGATAAGGGGAAAAAAATTTCCTTGAATAACTAAACATGAATAGGCTGCAGAAATCTATGAAATACTGATTTTGTTGAGGCTGGCCTGTGAATTAAAGTTTATCCTGTTAATACATGTAAAGAGTGATTTACAAATTCATTAAAACTATTATAGGAGGCCCAGACTGCACTAAAGATGATTAATATGTACCGTTTTAAATAATATGCTAGTTTACAAAACCTGTATTTTTAATGAGAAGAGTAGTAACATCTAGCAGAAAGAAAAATAAATTAATGACTAAGGTGAACAGTGTTTTTCTAAATGTCACTTAATGCACAACACTATTTCCTCATTTCTACTTGGTTGTTCCTCATTTTCAAAGAGCCACAGAACTGCCTAAGTTGAAGGCATCTCTGGAGATCACCTAGTCCAACCACCTAGAGCGGATTGTGTGGGACCACGTCCCACAGAATATCTCCAAATATGGAGAATTCAGAGCGTCTCTGGTCACCTCTTCCGCTGCTTGACCACCTCCAAAACAAAAGGGTTTTTTTCTTCGGTGTAGGTAGAATTTCCTGTATTTCAGTCTTCGGCCTTACCTCTGGTAACTGCCACTGAGGAGAGCCTGGCTCCAACTTCTTGGCACACTCTCATCAAGTATTTATATATGTTGATAAGACTGTCCTGAGCCTCTTCTTCACCAGACTGGACAGTCCCAGCCCTCACAACCTCTTTTAGTATGAAAAATGCTGCCATCACATAAATCATCCTCTTGGCCCTTGGCTGGACTCCTGCTCCTGTGATGGTCAGCAAATGTACAGGAGGAGCTACAAGCACAGGAGAAGAGGCAGAGTGGGCTGTGGCACTGAACACCTCCTGAGTCAGGGCAGATTCACTCCTCCTGGCAACTGTTTTGAATCCAATCTGGAGTCTTGAGGCATCAACTAAAAGCTCAACAAGATGCAATAAGAAGCAAGAAGTCTTCTCTGCTGTCCCCAGCATATTACCATCCCCATCCCACTTAGTGTTGTCTGAGCCACATGATAGTTCTTTGCTCTGCCAGGGCTGCAGTGGCACAGCCAGGACTGATGAACAGCCACGTTAGAAGAAAATGGAAAAGAAGCCCTCAATCATTCCCTAGAGACACATTGAGACAGAAACTCCAAACATCTATTGTGAAGATGGACACTTTTAATACCAGACGAGAGCCCACAGACACTTGCCGTGACTGTAGTGTGTTCGACAGTGCTTGCTTTGCTGGCACATGCCTGCTCTCACCTCTTGATTTTTTTATTATTTTGCTGTCAGTTTTTCTTTCCAGTTGATTTATGAGCCACACTTTTCATTTTGGTTAAAGCCCAGAAAGCATCAAGCAGGGACAGGGTTAAAGGAGGTCAAAGGAGGAGGCAGGAATTGCAGTATGCAGCTGGATTGTTTTATGTTCTCCTTAGATCTAGCTGCCAGCTCCTCCTGCCATTGCCACATGATCAATTTGCTCTCTGCTCCTCACTAGACACCTTGCACAGCAAAGCACAGGGAGAGGGATTACATCCAAATCTGGAGTGGAAATTTTTATTGCCACCACTAGTATCTAGCAATTTTAACCGTCACTGGTATCTCAACAGGAGCAATTGACAGAGGGTGCTGCGGTGGGAGTGGAGCAGACAAGGTGGGAATACACATGTGACGTTGCGCTGCTGGCTGTGTTCAGGTGGCTCCGTCTGGTTCCTTGCTTCAGAGTGTGAAGATGGTGGGATGGCAGGAGGTGAGAGCCCTCCTTCACTAGCCAGCATAAGACAGAGTTGCCGTAGCCACCGATGCTCAAGACTAAGTCCCCTTCTTAACTGAGAGCAATGCAACAGTGATGTCCTTTTAGGAAAGTCATCCTGAGATCAGCAGGACCCACTGGACCATGGCCATGCACACTAGTCTCCTGGGCAGAGAGGAACAATGCCAACCCTCCCCTTGGGTGCAGGAGCTCTGCTGGATTCATCTGTAGATTAAGCAGTGGAGACAGGCATTGGCAATGATTCAAAGACCTATCTTCACCCAATTCTTCCTCCTCCAGATCACCATTAGATTAAAGGAAGGGTAATAAGGCATGGGTTTCTTCTGTCTTTAATGTGCCATACATCCAACAGGGAAAAACATAGTGTGAAGGACACTCAGGCCATCTACCACCAGCACAGAAGGGGACCAGGAGCTCCAATGGAATTTGGTGGTCCAGATCACCTGCTTGTTACAAAGCAACCAGAGGACAGTAGATAACCTCCAACTATGTCAAGACTGGGTCTCCTCTGAACCTTCTGCACACGTTGTATCCTCCCAAGAGAAAAGAAGACATGGAAAAGTATTATGCTTTTCTCCAGAGATATCTTCTGTTGCTATTCTCCAGTGGGTAGCAGAACCCACAACCTTGGCAGTGATGTGACACAGGGAGTCGTAAGAAGAACAGACATCCACCTCCTGGACAGCCAAACGTTTAACATCATGACAGCTGAGAAACAAATGCCTGGATATTTCCACCACTGGTGGTACTCAAGAGAGACAGCAGAATTAGGAATGCCTGAAACATGCAGAAAGGAGATTTCTTTCCAGCGGAGCTGTTCATTTGGTAATGTGCCATTGGTTAAGCCGTTTTTCTGTTCAGTTTCTTATTATGACGCAGCATTACAGTCATTAGCACTTCACATTTAGTAATAATTTCCTTCCTTTGGAGACTGTTATTATATGAGATTATGAGGCAGGATAATTTGAGTGCTTCTCAAAGGGACTTTGTTGTCTTGTTCAAAGAAATATGTTAATGTTGAAACATAGACTAGAAGACCAAAAACAGCAGCTATCAGGATCAAAACCAAGGCGCTGTTTCGTCCTGCCAGATAAATTGTCTCAGTGGGAACAGCCATGGCACAACATCAAAGAAATGAAACACTTCAGGGTCTCTCCCTGCAGCCCTGGTTGGGTTTCAGTAGGAGAGACAGGAAGGATCAGGTAAGGCAATGGGGCAGCCTGTTATCCCAGCATTCATTTGCTCAAATTGCTGAGCTCCTGCTATTGAATAAAAACAACAGTTTCGGCTCCTGAACATGTTTTGGGAGTAAGGCTGGGTGAATAATTGATTTTTCAGTTCAACTACCAAGTTAAAATGTGAAAAAAATCAATTTAATTCAAAGTAAAAGAGATTTTTTTTTCAAGTTTCCTTGCCAAAAAGAAAAATGAAACAATTCCACTTCAGTGATTAAAAACAAAAAAGTTTTATTCCAGTTTAGGCCATTTTGAGGAAAATGCACCTGCAGCTTGGAAACCAAACTTACAGCATCTTTTTACACTCAACAGCACACTACATGCAGCATCAGTGTAGCTTGAAGCTGTGTCTCAGTGCTCAACATCCACACAGGGGACAATATCCCCATGTTTCATGATGAATCTCTTCTGCTTGTGTTTTACTCACTGGAACAAAAAAAGGAAAGCAGGTGTTCTCCCTACTACCACATCTCTCTGAGATAGAGGCTAATCCTAGACCCCTAATTAAGTATTTTGTCTTAAATGTGTCCCGTTGTTTCACCTTAAATCAGAAACACTTACCCTGCAAGAAACCTAGGCATTGATTTGCTCTTCTGCTTCAGTATATGCCAAGACACATCTCCTTCCTAGAAAAGGTTCTCACTGTTTCTCAAGCAGCTACTTGGAAAAAGGTAGCCAGGAGGGAGGAAACAGGGACTGTCCTCCTATTTTGTGGAAGCTGGTCTCCTTAAAATAAGTCAGAATTTAGGCTGTGGGGTGAAACTGAGTTTGCTTGTGTGGTTGAATATTTGGGGGGCATCATCATTACAGGAAGGCACTTTTATGCTAGCAATGGGCACTTTATTATCTGAATTACCTCAGAACATGGGGCCAGTATACTCCCATCCCCCTAGGACTGAAGTAATTGGAATTACACTCTAGCTTTTGGACTTCAAGGTAGAAAATAAAAAAAACAAAACCAGCACATTTCAAGCAGCTGAAAAGGATCAGAAAACTGTTAAGGTTTTTGCTATAAGTAGGGCTGCAGATTTGGATTTTGCACCTACTTTTCATGTGTCTATCCAAGACTTCAGGCAAAAACATTCTCAAAACATCTGAGGCAGCAAATACACCTACACTGAGGTCTCTGGGATTTCAGTGCTGACATTACATGCATACTAACAGCAGGCAATGGCAGCTGGTGAAAATACTAACGTTCTCCGAAGTGAGAAAGCAGTGCTTCTCCTTCACCTCTGAAGGACCATGTTACAGAGTCACAGAAGCATCTGCTGGCTGTTACTTGACCCAGCAGCCTTCTTCCCCCATGACTTATCATCAACTCGTCCATGACTCCTTCCTACCTCCATCCCAAATAAACCAAGTTTGTGATAGCTTAACCCATAGCACAACAGCCAAGCAACAGCAGAAGGATGAGCAGTTGAGGGATGCACACCCAAATGGTAAAACATCAGTCAAATCTCTCCTTGTCTCCAGAGCTGCTGGGCATAGACCATCTGAGTACATCCACACAATTGGCCCAGAAGTGAGCCAGTGACAGTGTGATGGGAGCTCTGCCTCCATGTGCATCAGTACTTAGCAGGGCTTTGACTTCTTTGCATGGCAGTGTCTGTCTCAGGCTAATCCCATTCCCCACCTAAGCAACAATCAGTTCAGTCCCACTGAAATTACTCTATTTAATTGTTGCCCAATTATACTAATTAAGATCCTTGTAAAATTTTGTATGTCCTAAGTGCAGGGAAGGATGTTGAGCTCAAAGAGGATTGAGTATGGATTCATCAATGTATGGATTCACCCTAACATGCTTTACAGAAAAAGGTAGGAGCAGAGCAGTAACACACAAAAAACCTGAAAACACAAAGAAAAATTATGGAGAAAAATACTGGGAGTAATTATTTTTTCAGAATTAATCCAAAAGGAGGCAGCCATCTCTACATTTCCCTTACTGCTAAAATGGAGAATACCTGCATTTCAATCTACCCCACCATGCTTGACTGGGATCACATTTTGCTCTACAAATACAGCAGCTTTGGATAAAGCCATTTAGAAATATCATATTGTTATTCTCAGCACAGCCTCGTTTCTGCTTCAGATTTTCTGGCCAGAAATGCATGCACATACATGTCTGAGTGCAGGCTCAGAAAGCCAGCTGTTGTGGGAAGAATCTCACTTCTTACATCAAATAAAATATGTTCAAAAATGGTGCATCCAGCATCCAGTGCTTCCTGAGGTGTGGGACCTCAGGCTCATGTGATCTGCAGGAAAATCTGCAGGATGTCTCTCAGGAAAAGCAGCTGGGCAGAAGTTTCAAGGTGGGGAGTTTGGAGAGCTTTTCTTTAGGGGAGGAGAACTGAAGTCCCACGGTAGAGGAAAGAACACCTAGCTGGATAAAAAAGCAGAACCATGTGCATGAAATGGAGGTTTCCCCCAGCCCAGTCTGCAGGAAAGCAGAATCATAGAATCACAGACTGGTTTGGGCTGGAAGAGACCTTAAAGCCAGGGACACCTTCCACTAGACCAGGTTGCTCAAAGCCTCGTCCAACCCGGCCTTCAACACTTCCAGGGAGCAGCAGTCACAGCTTCTCTAGGCAACCTGGGCCAGGGTCTGGAATAAGGCAGAAATCAGAGAGAGCTTATGCTCAGAGGAACAGCTGAGGTGCACCACCGAGGCCACCTCTTCCCAAGACTATGGCCTCTGCGTCCCTGCATGCTGGTGAGCAAGCAGGCAGCTGCATTTTGAAAAGTGAGAGAGGGGGCTGGAGCAGAGGGTCCAATTCTGCTCTCTGGCTTTGTGTGTGTTGTTCAGAGAAGATGTTGATTTCCAAGGCTGCCAGTCTATCACCTTTCATCAGCACAAAGTATGTTTCGATAAGAAATTAAATACGCAAGCTGAGGATAATTGCAGGTTGTAGATGGCGATAATAGCTGTAATTTGGCTTGTGGAAGCAATAAACCCAGGCTCAATCACTGGCTGCTTTATTTGGGAAAGAGCCCAAGCTGCAAACATTGAAAATGAAATTTATGAAAAATATATATTTCCAGAAAAGTAATTAGCATATGTCTGTTGCTGTGGTTGCAGAGGACTGAGTGATTCCAACTTTCTGCAAGCTGAGCCAAGATGTTTGCTTTAAGATAGCCAGGCTGGGTGGGAGACAGTTCATCACAGGCTATCATAGGCAGCCAGCACAGGTGGGATGAATCACCTGTCAGGGGTGTGAATCTTCCGTTACCAGTGATTAGTTTTGTAGATTGGACATTGAATTTTCCAGCAGCCAAAAGGTAGGCAGGATAAATTTTGCTGTCATTTGATTGATACTGGGTCACCAAAGAGACTGTAAAAAAAATAAAAACCAACCCAAATCCATTCCCACAGAGGTTGCCGTGTTGGTGCCAGTGGACTGTAAAACATTTCTAATTGTGCCTGCTGCTGACGGCTGACTCATTTCATGCTGCTCCAGTTTATGACATGTGCTCAGCAGGTCAGAGGATAAGAGGAAGATAAGGAAAATTCCATCTCAGTTTTTTCTTTTTCTTTGCAATCTGGAGCTTTCTGTTTGTTAGTTTCTCTGCACTAGTGTCCTGCTCAGCTACATCCAGGCTCATTTTAAGCATCTCAAGTAAAACAAGGCCAAAAAAAAAGAAAAAATAAAATGAAGGGATGCATTTAATAAGCAAACTGTTCCAAAAATGAGCTTCAGAGTGAATGAGACTACATTTTATTTTCGACCAAATTCAGTTAGTGTTCTGAACATAAAGAAATTGAGGAAATTGCAAATACTCAACTGTTCTCTCTAGACACTTTCATAATAAAAATGCTATTCTACAGAAATGCAAGAAGAGTTTAATTTTTTAAAAATTAAATTGCATCTTTTCAGCGTAAAAATGGCCAGCATCAAAAAAGCAAAAATAACATAAATCAGGCAAATAAGCCAAAAATCAAACACACTCTTTATCTACCTCTCAAAAGAAACACTCCAGACTGATCCAAAATGTCAGGGTTTTTTTTAAAAAATCCTGTGCTTTCAATAAGAACAGCAACAATTCTTTCCAAAACAAACTTCCCTGGATTTTTAAGCTTGGTCACTGATATGAAAACTATTATTTTCCCAGATCACATCTAAAGAACTGAAGTTTCCATCATCTCTCTCTCCCAGAACCTCTTCTCCTGTAAAATTGATCTCTAGGGAGAGTTTCCCTGGCAGTTAGCTTAACCAGCCTTTCTCTCATTTTCATCCCATTACTCCAAGCAAATTATTTCGTTAGAGTTATTGTGATGAGCGATGGGTATTCAAGAGAACCTTCTCTCTCTCATCTGTGTATTATGAGATGGGAATGTGGTTGGGAAACCTCTTACTGTTGATGGATCTGTAATTGTTCTACCTTTAAATATCTCTTCATCAAAATATCTCAGGTCTGTCCATTTTTTGTGGACATGGGACTGTACCTTCATGAAATGGAAACTGCACAATTAATGGCCCACGTAGCTTGCTCTGGAGTGGGGAAGGCTGTGAAGGAACAAAGAAAAGGAGAGAAATTGTAACTCTCATGAGTTCCTATAGAATCCTAGCATAACAAAAAACAAAAGTTGTTTTTCATCTTATTTACCTATGGGAACAGGGGCCACTTCTTTGTTTCATGGATGTTAAGCAGATGGTCCTCTGTAGAGGACAGTTCAGATATGGTTTATTTGAATGTAAACTTGTTCTGAACCAAATACGGCATTTTCCTGAAGAAAGAGCACAAAGGTAGCAGCATCTTCACGCTCATCTTGAACATGTTAGAGTAGATCCAGCTGCAGTTTCAAACTCTGGACAACAATAAGCTGTACTGGAAAACTAGTTACCAGCATCGACATATTGTGGTATGGCCAGACAGCTGATGACCTCTTGCAGATGGCTTTTGGTCCCCCAGGAGATGGCCTCTCATGACTGTAGAGCAGCAGGCACATGCTGAGAGGAGGAGGTGTGCAGATTATGGGCTTGCAGGACCTTGCACTGCCCTGCCACTGGTTTTCTATGTGCTGGAGCTTTCATGAAGCTCCTGCCTCACATACATGCTCTGTGCAGGGTCAACAGAGGATGCTTCTGCTCTCAGGCACTCGTTTATTCATTCATGGCAGCAGTGAATGGTCCACTCCTGTCTCTTTCTGGCACAGAAGACCATCTTCTCCATCATGTGTGCCCATCGCCTTGGCTGTCTAACATCAACCACAAGCACCAATACAACTTAAGATAAAAGTTAAAAATTCTATTTTTTTAAATTCTTAGTCAAATAAATCAGTAAATCCTTTTTACAGCTGTTTAAGGGTTCCCATCACCAGCTTCTCCCCTGTGTCTGGACCAGGATTTCCATCAGATAATTTTTCCATGTTCCTTGAAAACAGGGAAAGAGCCTCAAGGCCCCTGGCTGAGCATCTGGCCCTGGTTCTGCAAAAATGCTATGCACTATAGATACGGGTATAATGATGCCAAAGTCTGCCAAGTGAGGACACTCTGCACTGAAAGACATTTGATCCAAGGAAGGCAACTAGGTGGCATCCTGAGATAGAAATTACAGGGATCAGCAAGAAAGGAGGAGTAAAGAAAAGGCTGAGGTCTTTAGGGTAGTTGTGGTGTACCTAATAAACTCCAGCATGGTCTGAAATCCTTGATTTTCCAGAAAGTCTGCGGAAAGTTACACCTGTCTACAAATCTTTAGCACTTGGGAAGTGACATAAGGAGCTAATAAATACTTGTCTTTGCATGCCAGTAGGACATGATGTCCTTGGCTTCAGCACACCAGCAGGTTGCAATGGCCTTTGGGCACTCCAATTCACACAGCTGTAAGTGCTTGGACACACTTGCGCTCCTCTTAAACACACTGACCATTTCTCAGCACTTTGGGCAAGAGCCTTCCAACACTGTGTGACACCAGTAAGCCTGTGTAAGTGCTGTCCAGCTGAGATCACTCTTTTTTCCAGAGGAGACAGGAAGACGTAAGATCTGGTGGGTCCAACTGATATTTGCACCACTCAGTTGCCACTAATCACATTCTCAGGTTTTATTGCAGATTTAGTCAGAGAGCACTTGCAGGGAGCAACACCAACACAATTTGTGACTGATTCAACAGAAGAGATGAGTGGTTTGGCAGCTACCACAAAGTTGCCATTGTCAAAATATCACAGGCTATTTTTATCATTCTCACATTACTAATTCTACAAAACCATCCATGCCTGGAACACCTCACAGGGTCTCATTTGGCTTTAAGCCACCCTGTTCTCAACCCAGACTAAGTACCAGCAACACAAATGCTCAAGAGGAAAAAGGCAGAGCTGTCATTGAAAAGTGGATGCTTATCTCTAAAAACTGTTCTGGTCTAAAACAGGGTATTCAGCTGAGAGATTTAGATTTTAACTAAGCAATCATAAGACTTGTATTCACGTTAATTTTCTAGCCATGAACTTCCAGTCTTGAACAAAATTTTATAGGTGAATCTGACAGGGGCACTAGAGGAGCTAGATAGATTTAGAAGACCATGTCTGAAATTTTGAAATTCTTCAGGATCCTTTTCCAATTTCTGTCTAACCCTGAAAGTGCTGCTTCAGCTTTCAATATTCAGCCCCACCAAAGTGGTTTCCAGGTTGGACAGTTTAGACTCAGGTTGGCAAGGGTACATCACAGATGACTGACATACTACTCACCTCTGTAGACCTTGGTCATGTGGTAACACCAAAAGTAGCTGCTCCTCCTCAGGTCTCCCACTCCATTGAGCAGGTAAGGCTTTTTGTAAAATGATGCTGTCACTTTTCCTTTTAAAATACAGCTGAAGAAAGAGGGGCTTCATGAGGAAAAGTCCGGGTTACATGCCTGCCTTCAAGAAACCTGACATCCTGGGGCCAAGGATCTGCAAAGAAGCTCCATCAGGAAGGTCTCCCACCAGATCTCTGTAGGTGGTCTGACCATAAAGTCATAGTGCAAACCTACAATCTTCAGCAATGAAGTACAGAGCTGTTTTTCCTTTCTTTAAATCTGGAGAAACACAGCCTACAGGTCCCCAAAGCTTCTAGGGGAAGAGGAGCAGGTGTTCCTAGGGGGAATATATTTTTCTGTGTCTATTGGAGAGGGCAGAAGGGGACATGCAGAGTGGCCCACATTCCCTGTGCATGTCAGCTAGGACACAACTTACACTGGAGAGAGCTTGGCATTTCTGTTCCCTTTGGAAATATTTGATCAGCTGGAGCAAGACTGCACAAAAGCAACCGAGAAGACTAGGTATGAAAATTCCAGCTAGGAGAAGCTTTTCTTCAGTGGTAAAGACATTGGTATGGTCTTACATGCCATGAATGTCTGGAAGATGAAGCACACCTGGGTTAACTTGGGCAGCCAGAGGTGCTGTTGCTGCTGTCTGGAGCTGGCTGCTCCATCTGGTTATCAGTACCACTTTCCAAAAAAGAAAATCAGAAAGAGAAGGTGGTTGCTTCAACAAGCCAAGGGCAGACACAGAGGGCTGCATGGTTTATTGCTTTTTGTCTTGTTTAAACATTTCAGGTTTTTTGTTTGGATTCATGATTCAAAGGAGTGTTTATACTACCAGGTTGATTTAGTTGCTGGAGTTCCCAGGTAGGAAAGCCCAGTTGTTTTATTATCCTGCAGCCCCTGTTTTGTTAAAGCAAAACAACCTAATTCTATCCAAAGGAAACACTGGGATGAGGTGACTCAGTTCTGCATTCAAATCTGAACGATTCCTGAGGAGGGCTGCAGCCTTCATCCATGAGAGAGGGATGCCTTGGAGACAGCTTTCCCCACGGGGGTGGTTGCATTGGTGTTACCATCCTGCTCCACTCAGGCAGCAGAAACACAGCCACACTGCCACAGCCACCTCAGGACCAAGAACCTCCTCTTCCCCTGCACTGACTGCAATGACACTGCCTCTCCAGCACAAATATAATATGTGCTGGCATGTATGATCATGCCAGCTCAGCTCTCACCCAGAGCTTTATATGGTGCTGTCCTCCACTATCTGCATCAACCTTCTCTTAAAATATGTATTACAACAGATCAGTCCCTGGCAATGTTTCAGAGGAAGTTCTATTGGTAGTTTTGGAGGAAAAGTCATGCCGATGTTTACAAGAGCAACGTCAGTCCATTCCAGTAGTAAATTGAGGTTTTTCCTGCCTACTCTCATGTTTGAGCTCTCAGACAAGGGATAGTTTTCACAGAGGTTGACAAAGCAATTATCACCTGCAGAAGAAACTGTGTGGGATGCTGTGTCACCAGTTCATCATCTGCCAGTTTATCTGTGGACTCAGGAGGTGACAGGGAGCCATTGCTTCCCTCCAAACTGCAAAGCCCAACAGGAAATAAGTAACTTCCTTCTGAAGGCTGGGCTTTAGCTGGCCTAATGTATTTGCAAGGTCTACAGTTACACAGTACAGCAGGAGGAGGATGCAGATACTATCATTTATTGTTAATCCTAGGATCCAGTGCTAATGCAGAGGGTCATTGTTATTCATTCACTGTGCTGGATGTGTACAGACAGACTCAAAATATCAAAAAAACCCCCCACAAAGTAAGCATGAGAAGCCAGCATACAGCCAAACACAAAAAAAAGCAGCAAAAAAAGGATCCATCTTCCTGAAAAACTGCATTTTTTCTTTGCCTTCCCCTGAAAAACAGAGTCAAAGAACCAGAATGATGAAAGAGAGAATAGAAGTTAATCAAAAAAGAAGTTCTGGCAAGAAACCAAGTCACCTTTGTAGCTTCTTGTGTTGAACAAGAAACCATCAATGAAAAGGTATGTCCATAAATGATTTTCACAATGGACTCGCTCAAACACTGAAATTATTCTGCTGGGAACAGCTCTTCACAGGCTAATTGGGCTTGTTCAGTCCTGAACACCAAGGACACAGCGGAGGCTAGTCTCATTTATAGGGTTTAGAAGAAGTATTTACAAATCTAAAACTGTAAATCTAAGGCTTTGTAGCCTTAGCTAAAGAGGAGAAATGGAACTGAGAGTGATGTCAGCCAGGCCTTTGCCTTCATCCTTGAGCTTAACTGTTTGATTGAGTTACATGTAGATCATTAAAAAACATATATTAAAAGAAAACTCCTGACTGCTGGGAGACCAGCCCAGAATGCTTTAATGCCAGCAAAAAAACCCCAGCAGAATTCAGCAACAAAAATAAGAAAGAAACCTGCAGCAGAATAGCAACCAAACAGATAGAAATAATCCAAATCAGAAGCCGAAAATCCTAGTCTGCCTCTCTTCTTTTCATGCTGGGCAGATGACTTTTGTTTATGTGAGCTCAACTTCACCACACCTGGACTGTGGTGGACCAAGATGGTGACAGGTTCAATCATGAGTGAGGTGGACATTGAAGAAGGCTGATGTCTTGATCAATGGCCCTTACAGGTCACAACAAACACCCTGTTGGCAGAGTTTCAGGGACTGGTTAGACCAAGGTAAATATTCATTAATTAGTGAACTCTCCCAAATGCATGATCTCAGAGTGAGTAAAGTAAGTCACAAATGTCAATGACATCCGGCATATAGTTTCAGCTGAAAAAAAAAAAATTAGGAAACTTTCTGAAATCTGAAAAAGCCATCACATAATTTAGGTTGGAAGGGACCTCACGAGGTTTCTAGTTCAATGTCTTGCTCAAAGCACGGTCAACGATGAGACGACACGAGATGAGACGAGACGAGACGAGACGAGACGAGACGAGATGAGATGAGATGAGATGAGATGAGATGAGAAGAGATGAGATGAGATAGAGCTTTGTCCAGGTTTGTTTTAAAAACCTGCAAGTGATGAGGCCCAACATCCTTCATGGGCAACCTCTTCAGTCCTTGGCTATCATGATGGTGAAAAAAAAATGCATTTGAGCTATTCATATTTGAGTGGTCCTCTTCAAAAAAGCAGAAGAGAGGAGAAAAAAAGATAAAGTGGACAGGAAAAGGAAAAATAACACAACCTTATATAAAGTAGTGGGTCAAGTAGAAAGAATAGAGCTCCTTTCACCTGTTATTTTACATCTCCTTTCTGAGCTGGTCACTCCAGGTTTTTCATTGCCACCTGAGTACTGACACAGGATATTATTCACAGAATCACACAGAATTACAGAATGTCTGGGATTGGAAGGGACCTCGAAAGCTCATCCAGTCCAATCCCCCTGCCGGAGCAGGAACACCCAGATGAGATCACTCAGGAAGGCGTCCAGGCGGGTCTTGAATGTCTCCAGAGAAGGAGACTCCACAGCCTCCCTGGGCAGCCTGGCCCAGGGCTCTGGCACCCTCACAGTAAAGAAGTTCCTTCTCAAGTTTAAGCAGAACCTCCTGTGTTCCAGCTCACACCCATTGCCCCTTGTCCTATCATTGGACTTCACTGAGAAGAGCCTGGCCCCATCCTCCTGACACTCACCCTTAATATATTTATAAACATTAATAAGGTCCCCCCTCAGCCTCCTCTTCTCCAAGCTAAAGAGCCCCAGCTCCCTCAGACTTTCCTCAGAAGGGAGATGCTCCACTCCCTTCATCACCTTGGTGGCTCTGTGCTGGACTCTCTCCAGCAGTTCCCTGCCCTTCTTGAACTGTGGGGCCCAGAACTGGACACAATATTCCAGATGTGGCCTCACCAGGGCAGAGTAGAGGGGAAGAAGAACCTCTCTTGACCTACTGACCACCCCTCTTCTAATGCACCCCAGGATGCCATTGGCCTTCCTGGCCACAAGGGCAGAGTGCTGGCTCGTGGTCATCCTGCTGCCCACCAGGACTCCCAGATCCCTTTCCCCTACACTGCTCTCTAGGAGATCATCTCCCAGCCTACACTGGAACCTGGGGCTGTTCCTGCCCAGGTGCAACACTCTACACTTGCCCTTATTATATTTCATTAAATTTTTCCCTGCCCAGCTTTCCAGCCTGTCCAGGTCTCTCTGATGGCAGCACAGCCCTCTGCTGTGTCAGCCACTCCTCCCAGCTTTGTGTCACCAGCAAACTTGCTGACAGTGCACTCAATTCCCTCATCCAGGTCACTGATGAATGTATTGAATAGTACTGGTCCCAGTACTGACCCCTGAGGGACTCCACCAGACACAGGTCTCCAACTGGACTCTGCCCCATTGACCACCACTCTCTGGCTTCTTCCCACCAGCCAGTTCACAGCCCATCTCACTACCTGATCATCTAACCCAGACCTCCTCAATTGTTCAGCGAGGATTCTGTGGGATTCAGTCCATCATAAAGGAAATATCTCAAATGGCTTAGACCAATGCTCCTCAGGACTGTCTCTCTCTCTCTGGTTACTCTGAGGAAACTATGGGCTACTCATGTAGAAAAAGACTTCTCCACAGGGATGTATAAAGCTGGGGCTGATGCTTCCTGCTCTGCCTGGCTCTTTCACACCATCCCCCAAATACACTTCTCTTGTTCCCTCCCTGCCCCACCAAAAGCTGCAAAATTAATGTCTGAGAGAAAGATGGTACCACAAGTTCAGCCCAATCTCCAAACAAAAAGTTTTTCATCTTCCTCACAGATGCAAAAAACAAGGTATTAAAGCTGAGGAAGATGTGCTTGTAGAACAGCTTGGGGGAGTGGGTTAGGAGCAAAAAAGGGACCCTGGCCCCTCAGAGAGGGGCTGATCTATGCTCTTCGTGCTTGCTTTACATCACCCTCCAGTTTCCTCTTTCAGGGGCAGACCCACGTCCAGACAGTGGCTTGCATGGGTCCCTGAGGTTCCCTGTGAGCTCTACGAGAGCTTAGAAAGACAACACATTTGCTTGCACACGCGGGATACCATTGGCATCCGTATCGCAGCTACACAAGGTTTGGGCAGGGTGCAACATCCAATGTCCTTGTATGTCAACACAAGCACGCACATGGAGCTAATTCACAGTGAGCTTGACATGGGCAATAAAGCACAATTTGTCATCCAATTACTGTGGACCGCAGTGGCTTGTATACTTTAAAGGGTTCATTAATTTAAACTACTCTCTTATTTAGCTGTTACTTTTGTGCAGCCTCGCTCATCACTCACTCAGGCCTCAGTGTAGACCCTCAGCACTATGTCATCTGAAGCTGTACATCCAGCTCGCAGGTGCCAGGCAGCACCCTTTCCAGCTCACATGGACCAGCAGCCAAGGCAACAACTGGAGGTGAGGACTGAACATTAGGTGTAAGCCAGTTGCAAATGCCACTTCACTATTTTGGCTCCTGCCAAGGACAGATCAATCCAAGTAGCTTTGAGAGTTGCAAACCTGTATTGCAAATGCTACTACTCTGATGACACCCTTTCTGCATTGTGCATAGAAATGATCAAACTGGTAAGGAACTGAAACATAAAAACCTTTTGATGTAGTCCTCTTTATTTTCCAACCCATCTATAGGAGGGATTGTTCGGGTACAGAGCAGTAGCAAAATTAGCATTGTTAATTTGATGCAAGCCAGGGTAGCTATATGGGTTCAAGAAATGCAACACAATTAATTAGCCTCTAAAAAAAAACCATTTGAAGTGTTTATTGCATGATCAGGCTCTTGGTATTATAAGCAGATGGGGAAATAAAGTGCTAGGAATGACATGGAGAAAACAGCTGCACTGGGACCGGAGTCCTAATTCATAATTCAACAGACTAATCAGTGAACATCTTCTGCAGTTCCTCAGCTGTAATGGAAGAACGTGAGAAGGCAAATGATTAAGCTGCTTTATTTCTTAAAGAGGCTGCTACCAATTAGCTTGCTTTCTCAGTTGCTCATGTACAAATCTAATGATGTGGCCCATGTTATTAAAGAGACAGAGAAAAGTAGGTCAGCCTAAAATAATTGTCTTAATGATAGAAGCTCTGAGGCACAATTTCAATACTGTTTGCTGAGAATTAATTAAAAGAGTAAAGCCTTGTTCACACTCACTTTTTTGATCTTTCCCATTCTCCTGCACAAAGAGAAAGGGTTGATGTTTCGTCGCTGCTGCTGTTTGCTGTGTAATTGCTTTTTAGTAGTGACTGCAGCATCAGCCATGGCTGGTGGTTCATCTCTGCAAAGATCCAACCAGCACAACACAGCTTTGCCTTCAGGATATAGCTTTCTCCTCACCTTAGCTTGGCAGTCTGGATATCCAGTACTCATTGTAGGCACCTAGGAAGGTTCACCACTTTGTTAAAGGGGACAGCTTTGAGGGCCCTGCCTCTCCACAGAGACAGAAGGGGAGCCAACTGTTACTTGTCCAGATTGCAGTGGCAATTAGACGCCTGTGGCTAGATGAATAGATGCTGTAGGGAGCTGACTGCTTTCAAGGAAAAGTGAATTCTAGCTTGGATCTGTCCCTGAATCTAACAGGAAAGCTTGTTCTGGGAAAGGCACTGCAGGAGGTTCAGTGTCCTACACTGTCTGGCCTGCTGGGAATGAGGACTTTGCCTTGGCATAGTCTTTACTCTTCATCAAGAGCTTGGCTTGGAGTACACCTGACATGGTCTGTGCCCTAGGCTGAAACATCACACTTTTCTTTCTTTTAAAAACCATTAATATGAGCTAGGAACCATCAAGATGACCCTGGCATCTGTATTTCAACTTACTTCCTTCTTTCTTTCTGATCTAGACTGGAGATCATTTCACTGGTAGCCTTTATTGCCTGCTAGCTCCTTTCCCTGCATTGGAATCAAGACATTGATTATTGACTGCTTTTCTGTGTTACAGGAGAATGACAGCCTGGCCATGGTTGCCTCCAAGCATCTCTTTGCAGGTCTGTGCAGCTGGATGAGTCCAAGGTCCAAGATAAGTTCACTTGTCTTGGAGACCCTGTGCTGACAATAGTCTCAGTTGGGATGTAATTTTTCCTTTTCCTGCGTTCCCCAACCAAAATCAAGTACAATTGGTAGAGTCAACACAATGTATATATTTCTGCTGTTTTTCCCAAGGTTGTGAGAGTCCAGGTACCATAAAAATGCAGTTGGAGGCCATCTGTCCTGCAGTTCTGGAAGAAATGTCCTTCCCTTGGTTTAGCAGCAAACCCACTGAGCAGAGAGGAGCTTGCCAGAGACTCTTTCTACTTGCGTGCTGAAACCTTTTGCAAAACCAGACCAAACTGCAAAGATTTTTGTAGCTGAGATTTTAATCAATTTTGAAAAGTGGAACATTTCCCAAAAGAATGTTTTACTTTTTCCTTTTAAAACAATAACTTGCCAGCCTTTGCATTTTCAAATAACAAATGTACAAAATTCAGTGAGGCATCTTGTCAGTTCTGACTTTTTATACCGAACACAAAAACATTTTCAAGTTCTTCCAGAACTGTTTTTAAGGGTTGGTTTTTTTTAAAAAAAATAATATTATGTTAAACTCTTCTTTTTTTCCAAACCTGACTGGGATAAAGATTAATGTTCAGAGCCCACTGATATTATCAGACTGCACCTGGCTGTTCTGACATTTGTCTAGAGACAAGCCAAAACCAGAGCTACAGATCAGAGTCACTTCCAGAAGAACAAACATCTGAGTCCTCCCTGCCAAGCACTTTGAAACCACCAAACCAAGTGCTTAGATCTCTCTGCTTCTGCTTCTGCCTCAGAGCATCCCCTGCCAACTTCTCCCTCAAGACCTGTTCTTGTGACCTACCTGAGCTGCCCTCTCTCTCACCAAGCTGCCGTTTGTCATCTCCCGTATCTGCAGAGCAATTTGGAGCTCTGCAAGTGTTGCCTAGGTGGGAGCTGCAAAGCTCCCTCAGTACAGACCTACAAAAAGTATGCCGCCTTCTTTTGCAGAGGCAAACCCAGCCCTTCTCAAAGGCATCACCTTCGAAAAAACTCTCATGTAGCACAAGGCTCTGTTTAAATGAAAGGAAAGTCATTTTCCATGTCTCCATTCAGAACTGTATTACTGAGCTTTTCAATAATTACTGAGCTAATCTGACATTCATGATCCTCTCTAATGGATGGACTTGATTTCAGTCATTCATTCAGTGCCAAATAGAATCTGATTAATAAGATGTTACTTAGTGGAACATAGTTTCTCTTCTTCTCCAAGGCCATTATAATTTTCGAAATAATTTAAATATTACAAAGGATAGCAGGTAACTGGCAGGAGCACTAATCATGCTGCTCTGTAATTCATGGGCTACCTTGCTGCTTGGAGAGGTCTTTCCCAAAAGATCACTTGATATGGTAGTTGGGAGGGAGTAGCTGGGAAGGAGATGGAATTCCTCCATAGATTTTCAGTTGCTAACTTTTCAGCAAACAGTTTTTGCAGGATCATACCCTTTTAACAACGTATTTCTCCCAGTAGCTGACTGCTCTTTGAGACATGAATTTGCATGTCTGAATATTGGCAAAGCAAAGGATGCAGAATAACCTCCATATGAAGTGCCCAGCACTTCTCTGGCAAACCCTTGAGCATTTGTGCTTATCTATAACACATTCATGATGTTTGTGAGCATCATTATGTTTTTGAAGACTAAGAGCATATCAGCAATCAGTGCTCAGCGGGACGAGTATCTGTGCAGGGGTTCTCAGAATCCCTGAATTGCTTGGATTGTGAAAGCCCTTAAAGCTCATCAAGTCCAACCATGAACTCAGCACTGACCAGTCCCCCACTAACCCCTGTCCCTCAGCACTGTGTCTACACGACTCTTCAATCCCTCCAGGGATGGGGACTCCACCACTGCCCTGGGCAACCCCTTCCAATGCCTCAGAACCCTTTTAGCAAAGAAATTCTTCCTCACATCCAATCTCAACTGCTCTGGGCACAACTTGAGGCCATTTCCTCTTGTCCTGTCCCTTGGTCCTTGGTTGAACAGACCCATGCCCACCTCTCTCCACCCTCCTTTCCCACAGCTCTCCCTCCAATGAAATGGTGCTTGGTGCCCAAGCTCACATAAAAAGGAGGATTTGGCAGTGAAGCTGGCCCAGGGCTGCCCAGAGTGCTCCTTTCCAATCCCGTCTGCCTATGGCATATCGCAGGAAAAGGATGGTGTTGACCTCTGCAGCCCTTCTCACACACCTCCTCAGCAGCCTTCTGCCTTCCTGAAATCCTGAATAGACTTTCTTTACCTGCAAAATCTCATCTTAAGCCCCATGTGGCTGAAATAATGCCTTCTACCAAAAGAGGGAGGGGGGCTTTAATTAAAGAAATTAAATCAAACCTTCGGATATTTGGGGGTTTTAGAACCTGAGAACTTTCTTAAATAAAATAGTTTTAATACCCAAAACAACAAAAAAGTGAAGAAAAAGCAAGTGAAATTAAGCTAATGAAAATCTAAATAATTTAACCGAGAAAATAATTCTCAATATATGCTGGGGTTTATTATTTTTCCTCTCAAATATCAGACCTTTTTTCTCCTAAACTCTCAGCCACAGCTTTTGTTCCCTTTACCACCCACTCCTCAACACGCGATGCAACACTTGCTGTGTTGTTTGGAACTATTCCTGTGCTTTGTTCAGTCCTCAGTTTAAAAAGTCTGGTAAATATTTTTGGATGTCACTGTTATCACCCTTCCTCTCAGTCATCCTCCTTAAAAATGATTTCCAGAAATGGACAAGCAGAGTAGGCTGTCCCAGACTGTTAGGTCAACCATCGACCTTCTGTATTTCTTTGGGCTCTATAGATTGTTTTTTATTTTTTCCTGTTTACAGTACAACAGTGAGGCTGTGATTCCCACAGCAGCATTCTCAGCCACATGGCAGAGCTGAAGTGGGGGAAGCTGAATGGGTGAAGTGGAAGAAGGGTTATAGTCACATCTTTCTTTTACTAGTGGAATTGAATTAGAGTGGTAAGGAAAAAACAGTTCACCCCCATACCAGAGACATCACAGGCCATCACAGCTTTAGAGGAGGCTGAATTTCTTGGTTTCCCTTTGAATGAGCAGATGGATTCAGTACTTCCATAGGAACTTCTATGTTCTTGTTTTGAACTTCTGCAGTTGTTAAGTTACCAACTCTTGCCATTTCATCATAATAAGAAATTCCAGAGCCCTGGGACAGGCTGGCCAGAGAGGGTGTGGAATCTCCATCTCTGGAGATGTTCAAACCCACCTGGACACTTTCCTCTGCAACCTGGTGTAGGGAACCTGCTTTGGCAGGGGGGTTGGACTGGATGATCTCCTGAGGTCCCTTCCAACCCCACCAGTCTGTGACTCTGTGATTCGGTGAATTAGTTTATTAAAAAAAAACCAACCAAACAAAAAACCTCAACACAGCCATGTCACAATTTCAGGTGTTTTTTTTCAGTTATTTCTTATCCTTCTGATTATTAAGGGGGATTAGGAAACATGCCCTTCAGTGCAAATGCACAGAGGTCATGGTTAAATCTCCCATGTATTATTCAATCAGTCTCAGCATCTAAGGGGACTCATCCTGTCCAGATACGCCAGCAGTTCACATTAGCTGTTCTGAGATACCCACTGCAGTGCAGCGTTTAGGACATTGATTTTTCTGCATGTGCTGATGCTTTTCCAGCCTGCCATTGAATATCTGAGTCCAAGCCTGGGGGTGCTTCAGAAAGACATCATCTTCTGTTACCATTAGCATCCATGAACAAGGACTATCACAGCACCCTACTTCCTCCATCACTGCATTAAACAGTTCTTTGCTGGTTGCAATAGTTTCTTTGGAAAATTGAGCCATTTCACGCACATGCTAATTTCATATGCCTTTAGGTTTTAGACAAGAGCCTCAACGTGTAATTCCTTCTACAACAAACGGAAAGAAAGAGCTTCCTAGAGAGAGTATACAGTACTTAGAGAGACGCAGCTGTGATTTCCTGCTGCTTCATCCCTCATGTAACAGCACCAAGTGAGGCTTTCCCAGTTTCAGGAATGAAAAGAGCAGCTGGAAGACATGGATTCTGATGTTATGCCTACTTTGATCTGCATAGTCAGATGTCATCGCAACATGTGTGGGACACTGTCCACAATAGCCTTATGCACAGCTCATTAGAGGGAAGGCTGGAAGTGCACCAGATTGGGGTGCGCTGCTGTTTCCTGTGGCTGCCATGGACATAATTAGGGAGAGCTGGGCCGTGACTGAACTCAGGTGATGTTTGTCTGCTTGCACTCCAAAACATATCCATTATCATTATTTTTGTTATGGCCCAGCTGATGCTATGGCATTTAGACTTGCCAACAAACATTATAGAACTTGTTTGGTGGCAAGGACATATCTGACATTTGCAGATATATTTGCCTGTACCACTAAGAAGTATTTTCTACGGTGCCGATGACATGACCAACTCAACTTTTTTTATTTTTTTTGTTAGAATAGCATGTGTTTTGCAGAAATTGAAGATGCTCAGAGTCTGGCAGGGACTGTAAGAAGGATGTTCCTAACCTGGCCTAACTGCAGTACAAATATGTAAAGATCTGAACCAAAAAGGGAGGAAACAGATTAAAATACTGATAAACCACCTGGAATGTGTAACAAAACATTATAATGAGGACTAGGGAAAGCTGTCATTATTGTGTGACATAAACAACGTGCAAATCAATGTAACAGGTACTGACAGCATTGGCATAATGGGGGTGGTATCCATTTCATAGAATCATAGAGTCGTAGTGGTTGGAAAAGATCTTTAAAATCATCAAGTCCAACCAAAATCCCAACACTACCAAATCCACCTCCAAACCATGTCCCTAAGCACCTCATCTGCCCACCTGTTAAATACCACCAGGGATGGTGGCTCCACCACCTCCCTGGGAAGCCTATTCCAAAGCTTGACTGCCCTTTCAGTGGTGAAGATTTTACTCACATCCAATCCAAACTTCCTCTGGAGCAACTTGCGGCTCTCATTCTATCACTTGTTACCTGGGACAAGAGACGAACCCCCACCTCTCTACACTCTTTTCAGAGAGTTGGAGAGAGCCAGAAGGTCTCCCTTCAACCTCCTTTTTTCTTTTTCACTCCTCACTGAGAAACATCCAACATAAGATTCTGTTGGCTTAGTAATTAATTAATATCCCCAGCAGCATGCCAGGATAAAGGAGAAGACCTATCTCCTGTCAGGCTCTTAGCTCTCTCTATCTTTTGGAACCCAATAAAGGCACAGGTTGAATAAAATAAAACCAGGAAGGCTCACTTCATATAATCACAGAATATCTGAGCATGGAAGGGACCTCTGGAGATCATCAATCCTCTTGCTCAAGTAGAGTCAGTAGCACAGGTAGTCCAGGACTCTGTCCAGTTGGGTTGCGAATATCTCCAATATTTCCTATTAGTCAATTCATTTTGCTTTTCCTAGTTGCTTCAAGACAGCAGAGCAAATCCACAATGATCAAAAGCAATTAGTGATTCCTGGGAATTATCTCACTGGAACCTGCATAAACTTTAGGCAATTACGTTATTGCAGTTTATTGTGTATGTATTAGCTTAATTATTAAACCCCACAGAACACACTTGAAATAATTAGTCTCATTTGGAGAGACATGCTTGAAATAACTACTCTGATATGCAGAATTCCATTAGCTACTACTCAAAGGCTAACTGGCCCTAGGAGCAAAGACATAAACATCCCTGTTATTCAAGCAGGATTGTGGAGTCTGAACCCTAAAATCACAAGAAAGTGACCCCAGCAAAGGGCAAAGTAAGCTGGATGATCAGGGGGAGAGCTGGGGTCTTGTCCTTAGATGGGTTCTGCAGTGCTGGCGAGAGCTGATGTGTGCCATGAGGGACTCTTCCCCACGCACACAGCAATCCTTCCCTTGGGATTTTCTGTGCATAGGTAAATTCAACACACACGTGGGAAAACAAACACACTTCTGGCCTGGATTTCAATTCAGGGAAGGATCTTTTTTTTTACTAGAAACATTGAAACATTGAGAACAGAGTCTCCATTGAAACCTTTCTCTCTGCTGCTTATTTATCTTCTTTTAGCACATGCAGATAAAAACCCCATACTCATCCTTCTCTACAGTACCAGGTGCAGGCAGGATGGGAAAGAGGTGACACTGACTGCACCAAATTGGTTTATGTATCTTGCTAAATCAGATTACAGGCGCCAGACAGGAGGTTTAAATTAAATCGAATATCAAAAATTTAGATCCTTTTTATGAATCTTCTAAATTCTACAAGAGCACAGTATTCAAAATAATGAAGGGATGTAAAATACGCATCCTGGGATGGTTCTGCTGCCTATAACCTTTAACAGCATATCTCCGTTAATGGAGAGAAGCTGAACTCATGCATATTAAGTGAGCAGATTCTTGCTATTCAAGTAGCTGCTGATTCATATTCAGTCAAATATACCATTTCTTCATGGCCAGGAAACTACCCAATGAGCCTGAAAGTTTTCTCTGAGAGGCAAAACCCCCCAAAACAATGACTAGACCCAAGCAAGTCCCAAGAATTACCTGCCAGTCTTTACATTTACAACATAAAAGCTCTGAGGTCTTTTTCTGAAGTTTTAAAGTTCAGCTTTTTATACTAAGGGAGGTATTTTGATAAATATACCAAAAATACACCAGAAAGCAAATGTAGGTGAGGACATATGTTTATTTTAACTAATAAAAAGGGAGATAATACACAAAAACAATTATTTCAATTCCTTGAAGGAAGCTCTCAATACCTGCATGGCAATATGTTAAGAGCAGCAGTGCTGGAGAAGAAACAGGGAAAAATATGAAAGGAAAAGAGTTTCTTCATAAGAGCAGTGGGTGACAGTAGGGTCCTGCAGCTTTGTTAGGTATTCGAGTTCACTGACGAGAGACTCAGGGTAAGATCCTATTGTCCAACGTCACCACAAGGAGTACAGTGTAGGGGCAAGTGACCAGCCTCTGTCCCAGTACCACAGTCGAAGACAAGAGCAGTGCCCATTAATCCTGCCAGGTGACTGGCAGGATTAACAGAAATTATTAAGAAGATATTAGAAGATATTAGATATTAGGAAAAAATTATTTTCTATGAGGGTGGTGAGACACTGGCCCAGGTTGCCCAGAGAAGCTGTGGCTGCTCCTCCCTGGAAGTGTTGAAGGCCAGGTTGGATGAGGCTTTGAGCAACCTGGTCTAGTGGAAGGTGTCCCTGCTGATGGCAGAGGGGTTGGAACTGGATGAGCTTTAAGATCCCCTCTAACCCAACCATTCTGTGATCCTATGATTCTATGACTGCACTTCTGAAGCACCAGTTCCTTTTCATCGGCCATAAGGAAAGGCAGGATGAACATTTCATCTGCAGAAAAGTGTATTGAAGAAAGATAAATTTGGTGAGCTGACTCCCACCCATATGCTTCAGGCTGTGCCACAGCATTTGACAGCATTGTCCCAACATTTTTATCTGAAGACTATCACTAAGCAAAATTAATGATACTCCTACAGCTTTGGGAGGATTTTTAATAAAGAATTCTCCTGGAGATTTGCCACATGTTGAAGATTCTTCTAATAGCTTCCACCAGAATTTATCCTCAGCCCGAGATAAAATTTAATTGAGTATTAAACATTGTTGACAACATTAGCCAATGCCATGGTATTTGTTGGGATGGTAAATGGTGACCGTCAGGAGTAAATTTATTATAAAACATGACTGACTGGTTTCAAGATGAAACAGATGTTTTAAACCTGCTAAACACAAATTATGCAGCCAGAACGAAGGTGGCACAATGCATGGAACTGTGTGTTGGAGAACAGTGACCCAAGGCGGTCAGAGGGATGGTGGAAACCAAGCCTCTGTGAGCTGCCAGCACACAGTTCAGTAGCAAAGAGTAAAATGGGGATTAAAGTTAAGTAGATGAGATATTGTATTTCCTCTGGCACAACAATAATGAAACTGTCACTGGCTCATAAATCTAGTTTCAAGTCCCAAGCTTTCAGAGGATGTTGACCCACTGGAAAGGGTTCAGCAAACCACCTCAGAAGTAACTAAAGGTTTGAAAATCTCTGCATAAGGATCTCTGAATACTCAGTGTTTCTCTGGTTGAGGAAAGCTCCCAAGTGTCTCTATGATTTGAGACATTCAGCAGCTTTTGGAAGAAGAAGGATGGAGAATGGGTCAGATTAGCTCTTGCTGGAGGCAGACAACCAAACTCAGGGGAGCATCCTGCTAAAAGCACTTAGACTGATCACTTTGCTTCCATCTTAATATAACTTCAAAGCTATTTTGAACAAGGAAAGGAAATTCTTGCCATCACAAAAGAAAGAAAAACGCTACTAAAAGCCAAACCTCAAGAGAGTCAGTGACTGCTCTGAGTGAACAGTGTGACAGAGGCATCTGAGACATCTTGCTAAGAAAGGTACCAGGCTTCCCTAGATTGTAATTAGAGAAGGAACAAGTTCAAAGAAATAAAAATACAGAGATTTCTTTTTTCTTGCTTTACAAGTCTTTATTTTGATTATAATGCTTTGATCATTCTGCTAAAGGACTTCTAGTTGCAGTGAGATTTTAGATCTTTGGCTTCAAATTCCTGAAAAGCATAACTACAAACAGTCAGACTGAGTCAAATCCTTGAGATATTGGCAATGGACAGTAAGAAGATGTTTCAGCCTGATGCCCGGGTGAAAACTGGGGAAAACATATCATATCAGTCCAAGAAAAATAAAATCATGAGACTTGGGGGTCTCAGGTTTTGGGGCAGTAGAAGAGTAAACCATGTCGCAAGGTCACAGTCCTGCTGGGAACAAGTTGAAGGGACACAATTTAATATAAAAAGAAGAAAGACCACAAATTAATCATGGATTGACCTGCAGGGAACATTTCAAATAGTGAAGTTTTGAATCTAGGTGGCAAGGACAGATCAAGAACCAGTGTCAAGAATCTGGAACCAGTCTAATCCGGATTAAAACTGAAACACCAGTCAGGAATATTAGTTTACCTGCTTCTGGAAGAATGCAATAAGATGGATGTCTTCCTAAAATATATACCATAGTTCATCCACAAATGGTCAATGCATGAAGGAGCTATGTTCTCTGTCCTGTGGGATGTGGCAGACTGGAAGATGACATGGCTTCCTTCTGGAGAAGCCACGAGACAAATCTCTGATGTTTTATGGTTTTTACTGACCAAGATGTATCAAATTGACTTGCTAGAAAATGATGTATTAAAACTAAAAAGCACAACAGAAGTGAGCTAAAGAGTGAAGAAATTTATTTTGGTGGAAACAGGCAAAGCTTCAGAAAACAGCATCATTACCGGTATGAAGACTGGTATTTGAGGAATATCTGAGATAAGAATTTATTCACCTGTTCTTGGTGATGCCATGATTTTAAAAAAAATATTAGGACAGAAACTGCTGAAAGTATCCAGCATGTCTCACCACACATTTGCCCAGCCAGCACTGCTCAGCACAGAGCGATGTGGACACCAGCATGGGACACAGCTGGCTGCAGATTAGAGAACACAGTCCATTCCTTAAGTCTTATTGCTGTTGCCAAAGGAAAGGGGTCAATGTCTTTGCTGGCAGCTGCTTTCCCACAATGAAATGTAAAACTTAAGACCCAGACCATCCAACTGCTCTGATCGAGGGGAAGATGCTCCCTGGTTGGAGGAGGACCTGGGACCTGGCTTCAGGGAGTGGTGCCCACAGCCACCCCTTCTAGATCAGGACCTGTCCCCACAGCAAGTCTCCCTCCTGATTTTTGGGAGCTCTCTCTGTGCAGCATTTGGATTTGGGGTGGTGGTTCTGTCTGTGTTCAACTTAAGAGGGGGCTGGAGAAGGGAGGTGGTGTGTATCTGCTCAGGTACTGTGATGCTGTGCAGTGGAGTACTTAAATGTGACAGTGTCTGTAATTAGCTATTAAGCCAAACAACTAAAGTTCATACAAGGCTGTGAAAGACTATTTCTAATGATATTGACATTATTCTACCCACATTCTCGCTTGCATGTTTTCTATTAAGATTATTTATATGCCCCTTAAAGACAGGGCCTCTATTTACTATTCCAAGACAGTAGCATTAGCTTTATCTAATGGGACATTTCAGCTGTTAAACATGGAGCAGTGGCAGTTTCAGTGCACTTGAGCTACTTAGACATTAACTACAGCAACAAGCTGAAGAGAATTAAAGACAAATAATTAATGTGCTGCTTCATTGTTTGTCAGAAGTGATTTCTTCAGACGGGAAATGGATCTTAAGACCAACTTTACAAATGTGAAGTAATCCTGGATCTGAAAATAAATCTCCTTCTGTAAAATTAGGCAATAATTTCTGCTGGGAATGAAAGCTGATCAGAAAGACACCTCCAAGCCATGTTGAGCTCTGATCCCAGTACCTAATTCTAATTCTTGCTTTATTTAAATTTGTCCACTTTGGAAAATATTCACAATATTCCTAACACAGAAGAGGAAAATATTTTTTCATTACGTTTCTCTTCTTGGCTTTCATCTGTCATTTCCAACCTTTTCTTCTTGGTTCATGGTCTTGAGAGATTAATCTTGGGTATGATTTCTGTCAGCTGGTTATGCCATTAGATCATAAAATCATAAAATGTTGTGAGTTGGAAGGGACCCACAAGGATCATCCAGTCTAACTCTTGTTTTAGCCGATGACAATCCCAACATTCAGACCATGTGTCTTAAGGCCTTGGCCAAATGCTGCTGGAATCTTGTCAGGCTTGGGGCCATGAGCACCTCCCTGGGAAGCCTGTGCAAGTGCTCCACCACCCTCTGCCTCAAGAACCTTTTCCTCATGGCCAACCTCAGCCTCCCCTGCCACATCTTCCTGCCATGTCCTCTGCTCCTGGCCTTGGTGGCCAGAGAGAAGAACTCAGCGCCTGCCCCTCCTCTGCCCCTGGGGAGGAAGTTCCAGACCGCCAGGAGATCTCCTCTCAGTCTCCTCTTCTCCAGGCTGAACAAACCAAGTGACTTCAGCCTCTCCTCACACCCTTCCCCTCCAAACCCTTCCCCAATGTTGTGTCCCTCCTCTGGACACTCTTCAGCAGCTTTAGATCCTCTTTATCCTGTGGTGCCCAAAACTGCCCCCAGTACTGGAGGTGAGGCCGCCCCAGCGCAGAGCAGAGCGGGACGATCCCTTCCCTCCCCTGGCTCACAGTGCAGTGCTGGATGCCTCCAGGTCACGGGTGTCCCTCTTGCCAGGACACACTGCTGGCTCATGTCCAACTTGCCATTGACCAGAACCCCCAGGTCCCTCACCGCAGGGCTGCTCTCCAGCCTCTCCTTCCCCAGGTTGTGTGTGTGTCCAGGGTTGCCATATCCCAGCTGCAAAATTCCAGCACTTGCCCTGGTTAAAATTCATACAGTCGGTAAGTTGATAAGACTTCACAAAACTGATGTTACAGTTTTTATCCCCGAATAATTGCTATTTTGGAATTCTATTTTTGTTTAAATTTTGGAATTTGTGTGTTTACAATAAAAATTATGTTCTGAAGAGAGGAACTAAAATAGGAAAGGCATGGAAAAAAAAATAAAGCTGAGATGATTTGTGTGATGCTCTTACTTACGTAGTTCTGGCCTCAACACAAGCAAGGAGATCCAGGATTCAAGAGCAACAGTGAGTAGACTTTTCCCTTTTGATACCACAAAAGTTCTTTTTCCTGCCTTGCCATAAATATCCCTTCTACTCCTCCATCACCCTCCAGTTTCTCAACGTCCAACCCTGTATGACGAGTATGATACATAGCTTAGTTCCAGACTCTATATTTCAGAAAGCATCAAAACTGAAGAATTCAGAAAAGATCTGTAGAAGTTTTTTGAGGGTCAGAAAATAGGCCTTTTACTAAAAAAACAAAATGTTCCGTTTGTGGTTTTCAGCTCCTGAAGACAGAGGCGAGTCACTGGACTGCCATTAAATTTTTCTTTCTGTCCAGGCAAGACAGATAGACATAGTCAAGAAGATTCCGTCTGCTGTATGAGGTTTAAGAGGTCTGCAAATCAACAATGACATAGTCTATGTAAATGTGAAATGAATACATGATTGAAGCTCCTGGGGACTTCCCAAGAAAGAGATTTCTGACCAGTATCAGATTTTCAATATATCCAGCAGGCAAATGCACTGCGATCTGGAAGCTGCTGATGTCTGGGTTAGATATACCATGAGGTAGTTAACAGGGGATTAAGCACTGGGGGCCCATCACTAGGAATAAGTTGAATTCCAGCACTTTTTCTACAAGGTGCACTGAAGCACAGAAGTGGTGGGCTCCATGCTGGAGTCACCAGGTGGGAATGTCTGGCCTGACCTGTGTGAAAAGGTCAATCTAGCCATGGGGATACCATCTGCCTTCAAATCCAGGACCTTTTGATTCTCCCTCAGGGTATGTGACTGTGAGTGGAAAATGCTGAGCAAATATTCAAGAACCTCCATGATGACACTGACAGAACGGAATAACATGAGCTCTCTGCCACATGGGCAGGAGAGTGTACGACCATGATATCCACATCCAAGCGTGGACCACGGCATTTGTGGATGGAGAAATGAGGAGGATAAGTACTGACGGGCCCTATGAACATCCCTGTAAAGCACAGGGAACTTAGTATAGAATCATAGCATCATAAGGATTGGAAAAGACACCCCCAGTTCCCTCAGCTGGGAACTCAGCACACTTGTGCTCCAGACCCTTCCCCAGCTTTGTTGCCCTTCTCTTGACATGCTCCAGCACCTCTATGTCCTTCTTGGACTGAGGGGCCAAAAAGTTAACCCAGCACTCGAGGTGCAGCCTCACCAGTGACTAGTACTGGGGCATCGATCCAGCTCATCCCCTGGCACATGCAGGAGGGACCTGGATTGAGGCTGGTGGTGGTGGCACAGGCATGCTGTGGCTGATGGACAGCTGTGCACTATGGATCTGAGAAGCTGTGGAGCTTTGGGTTACACAGAGATTATTCTAATCCTCTCATTACCTTAAATCCTACTTTTCTCCCACATAGTTGATATTATTACAAGGAGAAAGGAGTCAGTAGTGCAGGAGCACACTTATCTTTTTCTGCCAAGGAGAAAGAGCTGGGAATAATCCCCTTTTGTTGAACCAGGCTGAATGATGTATAATAGGCACCATTGGTCCCTCTGCTAATCATAACGGAACCGACGGAGACGCTTCGTATGCACACAGCAGCTTGGAAAAGGAGAAGCAAAAGCCTCAGAAGACATTTCTTAATTAGGAAGAACTTTTTTCTGCACATAAACACATTTATTATAATCAGTAATCATCCCTTCCTGTGTCCTACCGGAGGATAGCTCAGTAGGATCAGGGTGCACGACCTTCCCTTGCCAGGGTGGGGTAGGAGCACCCCACCAAGGGGCCAGTGTTTTCCAGGAGAACCTCCCAACAGAGAGCATCCTTCTGCTTCAGTATCACAAGGTTGATCCAGGAATGTCCTTGTAAAGTGAAGCCTGTTGTCACCACTACCACAGGAGACTCCTACTCTCTCTGGACAGGGTGAATTGAGAAAGAGAGGTGCTATCACTTCTCCTTTTGGTAAGTTCTGTCTGTGAATCCCTGGGGAGATGCAGCCCCATCTCTGTCATTAAGTGCCAAATCTGACTCTTGAGTTCACAGTTTCCAAGGGACTCCAGGGATTCACTTGCTGGCCACAGCAAATTCCCTACTTGGCTCCCAGCCCCTCCAGAGTTTTCTGGGAGATGCCCAACTTCTGAATGACCTGGAAGATCCATGTCTCAGGGTGCTGTGCTCCATCAGCCATAGACCAGCCCTATGGCACAGTGGGAGACTCACATGCACCAAAGTCAGGGAACTGGGGTTGGCTGGTTTAATTTCTGGCTCTAAGTGACTCCTAGGGAGTCAGGTGAGGAGTCTGTCCCATGCCAGGGTCCAAACCCACAGACTCCTGTCCGACTCTATTGCCCTGTCAACAGGTTCATCCTCCTCTGCCAGGGTGGGGAATCTCAGCAAATACTGCAGAGTCTGCAGAAACAGACACACCTGAGTCTGCCATCCCATTTAGAAGGGCATATGGGATTCAGGTGGCTCCAGGCCTGATTTCTCGGTCAGTGCCAGCTCCTTTTGCTGGTTTCACTGGGCTGGCACTGGTCTGGCAGCCAAACACAGTCGTTCACTTCCCAGAGGAAGCTGGACAGAATTATGGGGCAAGGGTAAGGAGACTCATAGTGTTAGATAAGAACAATTTAATCATGGAAATAAAAATAAAATTTAAAATAAAAGTGATATTAAAATAATAATTGCAATAATAGTAATAACCAAATATGCAAATGAGTGATACCAAGTGCCATTGCTCACCACCCACTGAAGAAGCCCAGCTGGTTCCCAGATAACGATCCTGGAGGAGCGACTATCCCGAACCGAAAACACAACTCCCGGGAGAGCGAGAGCCCGAGCGAGAGCCAGAGAGAGCCAGAGAGGAAGAGCCCCTCATGGATCTCCTGCCCATGGGGGACGGGAGATGGAACAGCCCCTTGGCAGAGCCGAGTGCAAATCTGGTTTAGTAATTTCAATATTTATCACCCCTCTTAGACCTTGCACTTGCAGACCATCACAACACAAAGTCCTTCGACTTCCAGTGACAATTGAAAACTCTGGTTCAGTGTGTTCTCAATGTTCTCTCATACCCAATCCCCTACTGAAACCCAAACCCCGGTGCTGTTCTGGCTGCTAAAGAGAAACCAGCTGTGGCCCAGCTGAACAACCAGGATACGCCTACAAATAGCACATCCCAGCACAACAGGGCATGATAGATTCACCAAGCATCTCCCCCAGCAGTTGTCACAGCTGGGCTGGAGATGGTGCTGGGGACGCTGAACAGCCCCAGCATCACTCAAAGCCTTCAGCTTGCCACAGGGCCAGAAGGCTGCACTCAGCTGCATCCAGATATTAGGGCACATTAAACACATACTTTAAAAAACTATTCCACCCCAAATCGAAAATGCAAATTAACTTTAAAGCATCACTTGCTACCCCTGAGGTTTCTACTGTACTATATGGGGGGTACCTTCTCCTCTGCAGTGACCCTTACATAGGGGGTTCAGCATGGGAGGAAGCCTGTGTGGAGCTGTCTGGTGCACTGGGTGGCAGGGGCTGTGGGTTGGATGTGACAGCCTGTCTGCGTGCTGACCCTGGCCAGTCACACATGGCAGCACCATGCAGTGAAATCTGCGCTCTCTACCCATCATTCTTGACTGTTTCTTTCATCTTTTCCCTTTGCTGGCGCTAAGTTGCACCCCTCCAGGAGACTGTCTCAACTTTGAAGTCCATGGGGACCATGAAGCATTCAAATATGAGCAACCTCATTATAGTCCTATTGTATTTTTGCTGCTGAACTGCATCTGCCCTGTTACTGGAAGAGAAGCAGAAGGATGGCATTTGCTTTCCTCCCCATAGCGCTGTGCAGAGCCATCAACATGAAAGGAAAACCCTTGATCTCTCACTTTTTGAGTCTGACCTACTTTCTGAGTCTAGGAAAGCAAGAGAAGTCGCTGTGTGTTGCAGCTCACAGGCTCTGAGGTTGATGTGCTCTATGGAAAGGGGAGCATCTGGGCCTGCAGCAGAGCCTGTACCCTGATAGCAGTGACAGAGGCAGTTTGGAGGAGCTGGATTGAGCAGAAGGACCTGGAAGCAAGACTTATAGACACTCAGGAATTAGGATTTATTTGTTTGTTTTAGGGGGATATTTCCTCTGGGCACCAAAGGAGGAAATTATGTCTGGATTTGCAGTGGTGTGCTGTACAGTCTGCCATCCATCACGCTGACATCTCTAACAGGGTTCCCTTAATTAGAGATCCCATTTCAGAGCTTCATGCCCATCCTCTTTTTGACAGACCACGAGCATGGCCCCCCCCTCTCCTTCACTCCAATCAAACCTGTGATTTTTCTTCATCTAGATGTGCTTATTGGGAACTGGTGGCTGGTGGCCACAATGCAATGGCTCATTGACAGTGGTTCATGAGAGAAGAGGTTTGCAAAGGATCTATAGCCTATTCAGGATGGCACATGGCAGTGACAACAGCCAGTGTATCCCAGTGTATCTCAGTTCAGCAAAACTGAGGTGGATTCAGTCTAGGGATTTTCTGGCAATTGGTCCAAGCTGCAGCTTGAGCACCAGACAGCTGCAAACAGATACTCCACGTTCACCCTTCATCTGTACATTGGATGTGTGCCAAAGCCAGCAGTGCTGCTGGCAGGCTTTCTCCCATCCCACCCTGAGGTTCAGTGGGCTTCCTTGGAGCCGATGTTCTCACTTGTGTTGCCTTTGCCCCCAGAGCTATTATCTGATATAAATCTGCATTGCACAAGCCTTCCATCTAATAAGTCAGCTAATTACATGATTGAATTGCTTCGTGGCTTTTAGGAAAATTACACCATGACCTTGCTGGAGAGAAAGTCCCTGAACAAACCACTTGGGAAGGCAAATGCTTGTTGGAAGGCCAGGCTGGCTCCTGATTCCCTGCCTTGCATTTGCTGTGGTATTGGTCATCTCAGTGTGTTCTGCTGCTATGGTGGATGTCCTTGCTCTGCGATACAGAGAAAGATGGAAAAGGGAGAGCAGCTGAGGTGCTGCAACCAGTGTGGTATAGTTTCAATGCTTGAGCCAGTCCTAGCAGATGAGTTTCTGATCCATCTCTACTGCTGGGGGCCATCTGTGGCTTAGAAAGAAGACCACAATTTGAGTCCCAGATGCCTCATGATTCATTTTTTCTCCAGAAAAGTCATGTCCCCACTCCAAATCACTCTGTCTTTGTCAAGAGAGACAGAGAAATGGTTTTCCATGAGGAAAGAGCACTTTGTTCACATGGCCCAGGTATAAGCCCTGGTTGGCCTTGGGCAGCTCTACAGCAGAGATGTTCTTCCCAAAGCTCTTGGGAAGAAGAGGTCACAGTGGATATCCCGGACTGGGCTCTGCCCCTGCACTCCCCAAGATTGCTGCCAGCAGCTCCATGGCAAGAAGTTGTTTCTCCCGAAACCTGGAAGAGATGTGTCACATCAACATTACAGCACTGACCAGAGCCAAAAGGTCCCCAAGGGAAAGTGTAGCAAAGATCCTTCTGTTCCTTAGCAGGAGGATGTATGGGCAGAACTGCAGCAGCCAGGAGACTTAGTTTGTGAATTATTTCTATGTCTGGATTTTCTTCAAAGTTTTTGGAAGTTACTGTCAGGATATCAGCTAGATGGACCTTAGAGTGACTCAGGGTGGCTATATGTCTGTTGGATGCATGAATTTGTGGAATAAAGTATCTGGGAATTTTTTTAGAATTCCAAAGATAAACAACCCATTAAATGTTAACCCCATTTCCTCACTAAGTAGGAAAGAGAAGACCAGATCCCGGAGGAGAATCTTCTCCTGTTTCCACCATAGATCAGGTAATGATGATTTTGGGAGACAAACTGTTTCACAGAATCGAGTCACAGCGCAGAGCAATGGAGCTGGCACAAGAACTGGCAGGAGATAATAAAATTTTACTTGAGCAGATACAGTAACAGAGGAAGATAAATGGGTGGGAGTTAGGAGGGAAGGAAGAAACAATGAATAGGAACTGTAATACCTGATAGATTAAACAAGATAAAAAGCAATAAATATATACATTTCTAGTAAACAAGGATTAATGTAAAACAGAGGATACTGCAAGGAGAGGTTTGTTGGTGCCAGGAGGAGGAGAAGAGGGTAACGAACTAACGAGACATTATGAGGAATGGTGGCTGGTAAACCTTGCACCACTGCAGTGAAGAGAAAAAAGCCAGGACCAGACTGGTAGGATCCCATTGCTTTCATTTATAAAGAGGACACAAAGCCAACTGGATTGCGAAGGATCAGGAAGAATGACAAAACTGGCCTCTCTGTGCTTTGGTCTCACATCTACATTGGCACAGAGGCAGGCTGTGATGGAGACAGTGTTTCCTGTATGTGAGGAAGTGCACTATTGACTTGTCTCAAAGATTGTTTGCAAGATCATTTGCAAGATTGTTTTCACAAGACCTCGGAGTTTGGAAACCCCGACAAATGAAGATGCGCTGCCCACTTGTGAAGATGCCCTGCCCGCAGGAGGTCTTCTGCCCGGACATGTCCCAGTCCCAGTGCTGGGGGGCACAAAGAGACGTGCCATTGCTATGGAAACCACAGCCCTCAAAGGGGTACTTAATGAAGACCTGCATGGGCAAGAGCAAGCCGGGGAGAAAGAGAGAGAAGAGGAACAGAGAGGACGACCACCTGACTTCCTGACCACACCACACCACGCTGCACCACTGATGGAACAAGAAACTGAGACTTTCTCACCCACCCCTTCACCGTCGCCTCACCGCTGGACCCGTGGTAGTGACTATTCTGGCTGCCCTATCCAAGCTCTCCTTGCTTGATTTCCATCTTTCGTTCCACTCTGTCCTATTGCTATCCTCTTTATTACTTTTTCTTTTTGTAATCAATGGTGTTCTGGGAGTGTGGCATTTGACCTCGTTTGTGTCTTAATCTCGCTCTTGTGATCACATCGAAACCTTCCCCGACATTGGATCGGGACATTTGAATGATCCCGACATTGGATCGTGACACTGTAGGGGCTCTAGTTCCTCCACACCAGCTCCCTTTATGCTTGCTCACACAATAATGAGTAAGCACTCATTATTGTGGGAACCAAGACTTTCTTCTGTTCTCTTAGGAAGGGTGGTACCTTCACTCACTGTGGGGATGCAACCTCCCACCAAGCAGCACCAGCTGCTCAGTTTTATTGCTCAAGGCCAGGTTGGATGAAGCTTTGAGCAACCTGGTCTAGTGGAAGGTGTCCCTGCTAATGGCAGGGTGATTGGAACTGGATGAGCTTTAAGGTCCCTTCCAACCCAAACCAGTCTAAGATTGCCCACAGAGAAGCAGAGCTTGAGCCCATCTTCCTTTTCCTTGACTGCAGGACCTCCAAGGCTCCTTCATAACAGGGTTGCAGCCCCGATCCTGCTGTATGACCACTTTGCCAAACCCCTTTACCCACAGCTTTGGACGCTACGTGCCTTTTGTTGCCATTGCAGAGACCCAGAGCAAGGAGGGCAGGGAAAAGAGAATGATTTGGCAGTCTGAACTTGCCCAGCTGGAGGGGCTATCAGAGAATAGGAACTGGGGAGCATGGCAGCAGCTCTGGTCAAAGACAAGAGTGTGAATGACTCACCTGCTAAACTGTTCACCAGGTGTTGAGAGATGGGAGCCATTTATTAAACGTAATTTCCCTTTTTCCATTAAGCTGCAGAGTCTGCAGTGATAAAACGAATTAGCAACTGCAATTAAACCAAAACCTGCCCTGTTTTGTCAGGGTGAGTTATCAGGAGGTGGGTTTTATAATGGCTCCACCATCCAGGAAGGAGTAGGAGGGGGCTGGGGTTGAAGTGTTCACGAGTTGTGATCTCCTGAGCTCTAAGCCGGTTTGTTTTCCTTTGCAAAAAATGTATCAACAGGCGCGGATCAACCTGTGGGGAGGCAGGGAGCCAAACTGCCTGGATATGCAGGAAGAGGTCCTGATGGTCAGGAGAGCTAGAAGTTGGGCTCCAGCTCAGAGATTGCAGGGATCATGGCAGAGGCTAGAGGATGAGAAAGGTCCTGTGTGAAGACCTGGCCTTGGCTCTATAGCAGGAACTATTTTCAGGATCCCTCCTAATTCACAAACAGATGGAAAGTGTCATCAGGCCATATGACATCCTGCACCTCTAAGGCAACGTTGTGGTGCCTCAGCAAACCGTCCCAACCTGGAAAGATAATGCACCCACCTCTCAGCGTGCTGGGCACCAAGGTGGATGGCAGAGAGGGGATTCATGTCCCAGTCCAGCATCATCTGATCTCGAGAGCCACAAAGGATGCTGCTCCCTGTCCTGGAAGTATGACTGCCTCACCAGAGATAGTGGCTCCTATAGGATGCTGTGCTCAAAGCTGCAGTGCTTGGGTAGACACAGGGTGAGTCTCCCTGGCAGTGGTACCAACAGCTTGTTGAAGTTCCTGAATGACAGTCAACTGAATGTTCTGTGATGGTGCAGCTCGTGCATCTCTCTCATGACCAATGAGATTTGCTGATCACAAACCTCAGCGAGACCTTCAGCTCCTGATGTGGCCATGAAACATCTGGATGATCTGCATGGCCAGAAACCCCCTGCAACCTGCACACCACTACAGCATGATCATAGTTGCTCTCTGTGGATGAATGATGGGAGATGGCTCTTTGCCCAAAGCCAAGGAGAGCAAGGCAGACAAAGCTGTTTTGGGATGATCACCAGCAATACTTCTGTGTCTTCAATGGGAGAAAAACATGGATGGCTTGGTGCACTGCATCAGGACCCTGGCCATGGACCAGAGAAGTGATTTCTTATCTGGAGTTTGAGCTTCTCTCCCCTGACAGTAAAAGTGGATGCAGGGGGAAAAAAATCTCAAACGGTAATGCTGATGCTGCTGATGCCCAAGTTTTCGGTGATATGAGTCCTAACTCTTACTTCTGAGAGTAAGCCTGTGCTCTTATAGCCTGTGCTCTTAATTAAATCAATTATACTAAGTAATTGAATGAAGAGGCATTTATACAGACCTTCCTTATGTCAATCAGGTCTTTGTGGAGCCTTTGAGAGAGCAAAAGCCTTTCAAGCAGGACCTGACTATACCCACGGACATATATAAGCCATGCCAATAGAAGACATAGAAAAAAGCCCCAGTGCTGCGTGGAGCTGAGAGTGGATTTTGGCTCCACGTCAACACTGAGGAGTCCCTGTGTGGGGTGGGTGTCTTTGTCTGCGGTTGTGCAGTCACTGACATTGGAAGTTTCAAGACGAGATTGAATGAAAACCCTGAGCAACCTTGTTTGACCTAAAACTGATCCTGCTCAGAGCAGGAGGTTGGTCTAGAAAACTCCTGAACCCCCCCACCTGAATTTTGCTGTCATCACACTAGTCATTAATGGGATCTTGGCTCCTCTGCCTCTTCCACAGCTGCTAACTGGTGATTCTACAAAAATATTCAATATCCATTGGGTGACTCCTGTTAGGTTAACAGCAGATCTCACCAGACTTTTTTTTTTTTTTCTGTTATAAAGGAGCTTTGATCTCAAGGCTCTGAGCTGCAGGAAGCACGGGGGCAGCAAACCCTACAGCTGCCAAGTAGCAGCATCTTAATTACAGGCTCTCTGCATCACCAAGAAAATATTGCAGAAGCAATAAAGAGCACTTCAGGTTTTTTTTTTCCTTATGTTTTGTTTTTAAATAAACATAGCGGTATTTGCCACGAACAACAAGTATACTGTCATTAAAGCAATAAAGAGAAGATTAGCACTTGGGAAATTTTCAATTTGCCCACAGGTAGCATTTAAAACCTCTTAATTGGGCCTTTCCCTTCCTCATTCTCAGGAACAGGTTGCTTGCCTACCCAGCTGAGATAATAAAGTGGCATTAGTGCAGGAATAACAATATTAATAAAAAAGAAGAAATAATCATATTTAATTAATCTTAATTTTATGGGAACTAAGCAAAAAGACTGAGTTCTTATAGACATGGAGTCTGGCATGGAGCCTGAAGCTCTGCCCTTCGCATTCATATATTTATTGAAACACCAGGGAATGAGAGAAGCTCTTCTATTTTAAAAACTCTGCATTTGCTTTCTCTCCCCAGAGACATCTTTGGCACACCACGGCCATAGGAGGAAACCAAAACTCAATGTGTACTTCCTCAGGGCTGAGTTTGAAAAGCAGACTGGCTGTGGTTTAATACCAAGGACTTAATAGAAATACTGAACGTTTGCCCCACGCAAAAATGGGGATCACACTGAGGCAGAATACTTGAGAAAGGCAAAAATCTTTCAGAGAGCCTGTCACCAACCTGAGGCTGCGAGGTTAATACTGACTTGATCCTGTGGGATTATTCCTGCTTGTGTATTTTTAATTTACTCACTGTTATGGATAGATGCTTTGAACATCTAAATAAAGTTGCTTTGAACATCTAAATAAATAAGTGTTTCAATTGCATAATGTCTCCCTCTTTCTGATTTAATTTTCACAAATTAAAGAATTATCTTGTAATGCCATTTGTGCCTGTGTCTTATTAAATAGATCTGCAGAAGACTTTTTTTTTTATTTTCCCAATTTTCCAGTTAAGATACTTGTTAAGTAAGACATGCCAAATCAAGCACTAATGAGAAGGAAAATATTGTGGGAATCAAATCTGAAAACCGTCACCCGGTACAAATGCTTGAGATGAACTTTTTTTGTGCTCCCCCATCTGACAAAGACAGGTCTCACTCTTCTGCCTCCCAGTGTCCAAGCACAGACAGCCCCAATGCCTGCTCCTCCTTGCTTTGCTGCACCACCTAATGGTTTCTCCCTGTTTCACAGGTTAGGGAAAAATAAAAAAAAAATTTAAAACAAGCTTTCCCAATGTTGTCTGACAGCATCAAAAGCATCTTCCTTGACTCCTTAGACAAGAGCAGTGGTCTGTGTGCCTAATGGCCCTATCTGACCTTCTCTCCTTTAGTTTAGACAAATGCTTCCTTTCCTGATGACACCGGAAAGGGAATACATATCTCGTAAGACCATAAATGCAGTCATAACTAATTTTCAGACCATGCATGAAATAATTACTTATAGATGAAATCTCCTTATGTATCATTCCGGTTTTATTAGGTAATGTGCTTATGAAGCTGCTCCACATGAAAGAGTGGCTATGGCTACATAAAAATGGCCAGAAGGATGTGTGGATTTTAAGATCAATTGGCAAGTTGTGCTGGTTTCACTGGGCTAGTCAAACCCAACCACTGTCCCCCAGGGGATCAGGGGAGAGAATTGGGGGCAAGGGCAAGGAGACTCATAGGGTGAGATAAGAACAATTTAATAATGGAAATTTAAAAAAATAAAAATAAAAGTGATATTAAAATAATAATTACAATAATAGTAACCTAATATGCCAATGAGTGATACCCAGTGCCATTGCTCAGCACCCGCCCACCCAGCCCGGCCCGTTCCCAGGTCACGATCCCGGAGCAGCGACAATCCCGACCCGAAACCGCAATCCCGGGAGAGCCAGAGCCCGAGCGAGAGCCAGAGAGAGCCAGAGAGGAAGAGCCCCTCATGGATCTCCTGCCCATGGGGACAGGAGATGGAGCAGCCCCTTGGCAGAGCCCAATGCCCATGGAGCTGATCCATGTCAATATTCCTCATGCCCTGAGATCTTGCCCTTGCGCTCGGACAAACACAAAGTCCTTCAGGGCCAGAGACACAAATGCAAACATGGGGACGTTCTCAGTCTTTCTCTCCTGACAAATCTGAGCTGAACCCAAATCCTAGCTCTGGCCCAGCTAAAAATCAGAACACAAGTGTTTACCATTGGAAAAAATCATGTTTCTGTTGGAATGAGAGCATAGAAAGAGCAAGTACACTGTGAAGATCCTCTGATCTATAAAGAGCCTCATTATGCTCTTTCTAAAAGTATTGTATCTGAGGAGCACTGCGGTTTAACACACCACACCAGGCTGCATCAGTGCAGACATGATGGATGCTCATGAAGGAGAGAGGGATCTGGACCAGGAACGTTACACACAGGGCGTGCCAAGACACCAAGTGTTGGGACAGCACAAAGTCTTGTTTTACTCCTCTACATGAGGAGTAAAACAAGACTTTGCTGCTGAAGGTGCCAGAGAGTAAGAAAACAGAGATGGGGCCGAGCAGGGCATCTGAATGGGGGTAAGAGTGGGACAGCCTGAGCAGAGGCTGGCCAGGAGCTGGGGTTGTGGGGCACCATCCCTGAGAGCCCTCACATGGAACAGGACTGAGGGGATGGTGTCTGGAGAGCAGAGAGCTCCGGAGAATTGGTGTCTCCTTGGAGGGTGGCAGTGGCCACCACCCACCACAAGCCCTTGTCCTTGAGCCAGTCCCCCACCACCTTGACGTGCTGCAGGGAGTACAGCAATTTGTGGGGGTGAGCATGGTGTTCCCATACCAGACTCCCACAGCAGCTTGCATGACAGAGTGCTATGTATTTGATTCACAAGTTATGTCATGTTGAGATATATATTAAATTACATATAAGTTGTGCCAAGGGACGTTCAGATTGAATATCAGGAAAAATTTATTTACTGAAATGGTCATCAGCCATTGGAATGGGCTGCCTAGGGAGACGGTTGAGTTTAAATTCCCTAGAGAAATTTAAAAGAATGGGTAGATGGGGTGCTCAGAGACGTGGTTTAGTAGTGGACAGGTGCAGCTGGACTCGATGATCTCAAAGGTCTTTTCCAACCAAAAGATTCTATGATTATTTTATTTGGCATTTTGGTTTTACATCCCCAGGTCTTCCTAGTCTCCACCGGCAGGAAAAGGAGACACTACCTCTTCTTCCTTTCCTAGAAAAGTAATGTTAATCTCCCACTTACACCACTTCCCACCCACTTTTAGGCAACTCCCGTTCTGGGAGATACATTTGAGATCATTGCAGACACTGACCGCTCTGCATGTAGTCCTGTTCTAAGTTAATCTTCTGAGGAACAAGCAAGAGTGTTGTACCAATTTTGTGGCTTGCAGAGACTGGATCATCTACTCTCCCCTCTGAGAAAAAGCAATTCTTCCTGCATGAACTAACAGGATACAGGTATAAATTCCAGTAGAAGAAATTCATCTTCAATCCTGCCTTGGTCGTCTACACAGTAAGCCTTTGCAGGTGAACAGGAGCATCATCTGTGTGACCTGCCTGACCTGGGCATGCTGCCAAGTTTCTGAGCATCATGCCCAGACAAAACCTCTCGATCACTGGGCGCAGGAGAGCATGTACACAAAAGCATGTCTAAGGCCCCTCTCTGCTCCTGTGCCAGCTCCAGGCAGAACCTCACAAAGCCCTGCCAGAGCCTGGCTGTGATGGGAACAGGGGGAGGAGGATACATGCAAGGATTTGTCTTCAAGACAGAGAAATCAGTTGGGTTTAGCTAATTGGATAAAAAGACGATTACAGCCTTGGATGTGTAATTCACTGGCTGGGGATGTGCTTAGACCACATGACAGGTCTCAGTGCTAGCGGTGAGGTTTAGGTGAGCCCATTGCAAGGGTCTGTTGAGACATGAGAGCTTTTGCTCAGACACAGGTACAAACTCATGAGACTGACCATCCTGGGCATGAACCACAGCTTGGCCCACCCTGATCCAGCCTCGTTGTCTGCAGCTTGCACAGGCTGCTGGGCTGCCCAGGCATCGCATCACACCTGTGAGCCCCATGGGATTTTTGAGGCATTCACCCTCATCCCAAACATTGACACTACCCGCGACCAGCTGCATGGATCCATGAACAGTGTTCACATCACCCCACATTCACACCCAGGGGCATCCACTGCCCTCTTTCCTCCTGCATGAGTGAGAAAGGACTTTCTCTCTCAGATCCTCCATAATCCTGAGGGGTCATGTTGCCTGTTTCTACAGGAAAGCACCACAAACTTGCATTTTCACTCACTGCCCTCCAATAACACTTTGCCAACACATCCATTGCTTGCTTTTCTCCCTTTTGCCAGCAGCCAAATATCTTTTACATCCCTCCTTCCACCCTGTCCTGCAGTTCCCACCTGAGGTGCAGCAGAACACCAGACAGCCCATGTGCAGGCAGAGCTGTCAGCAGCACCTGCACACAGCAAGGCTGGTGGGAAGAGGCTAGCACCAACCACCTGTGACACTGTGAGGTTCTACAGCCTCCTCACATCATTGGTGCATTTTTTACTTTATTATGAAGGACACCTCCCCTTCCTCTGCATTTGAATATTCTCCATATTTAGCCCACAGAAATGTCTGTTTATAACTCCGTGTGATGCACTTCAAAGTGTCGGGGCATAGACATGTTCCCTTTATAGGTGAGTACAGGATGCTCCAGCCTTTGCCTCAATTCTGGAAAGGAATAGAGGTAAAATTTCTTAGCTGTCTTTATATCTTCAGCCCAGCACTTGAGCTCTTTTTTTTTTGGGAATATGGAATCAGACCTGGTAACTCCTCTTTTGAGATCCTCTCTACTTATCGCCTTTTCCAACCCTTTGTGTTTCCCAGCGTGTTCCTGGGTCACTTGTGAATCTGTAGGTAAAGCAAGAATTCATGCCTTTAGCAACGTGATTATTTGGCCTCACACCCAGAGAGACCTCTAGGCACGTATTAAATATTTATACTCTATTTGCTTTTTACTGAGGATACTTTAAAATCTTTGAGTTTCAGATTTAGCTGTTAATGTCTTGGAGAATTTTCTCTAGCCATATTCAGAAATCTGTGCCTCTAACTTTGGGGATTTTGCTTTGTTTTGCACTTGATCCAGGAATACTGTCACTGCTATGAGGATATGTCATGAAACTACATACCTATATTTTTTATGTACCTGTTATAAACCTTGTGTTTGCTGTTGGCATAGTAATACTCCATTTGGTTCGGATTTTAGGTCCATATGCTATGATAAAATTTTATGCTTAATAAGAATAATATTGTTTATTATGTGGACACTGCAAGATTTATGATACCTCTAACTACTCACTTCCTTGCTCTTAAGTGGTCAGATGTTCTGTATTCTGTGATAAGTAAGTACATTTTTGTCAGTCAGAAACAATAATTGGCTTTTGAAACAAAGACTTCTGGTTTTTGGACTATTTACAAGCAAGTTGTGACATTTTTGACAGATCAGGAAAAGCTGCAGACTCAAAAAAAAGCTGATTTTTGTGACTATCAGCAACATGACCTCCCTGATTTGAAAAGAACAAAAAAGTTATTTTTTCTGCTTAGAGCTGACAACAATGTTTCTCATTCTTTCTCATATTCACAGCATATTTATAATAGAACTCAGTAAGAGAAACTGTACTTAAAGAGATGTATTTCAACTCTGCCCATGCATTGAAACTCAGGTCAGGGAAAGTTTTGGCTTAAGAAATGTATTATTATGATTAGGTGTGTAATGCAGAATGCCCAAATAACATCAAAGTTCCCACTCCTTATCATCAGAGGATTTTGAGAAGGGATATACGTCTGACCTGCTCTCCCATTTACAAATGGTATACACTTGGTTGTACACATAGTTACTGGCTGCAAATATTCTGTCTTACTAATGAGTAATGCTAGAAGAGCTGTACTTCTGCTCACTTTCCTGACAGCAATTCAAGACACTGAAACTGGCGATAACCTAATTAAATGATCGTGAGTCTTCTTTGCTGTGGTCATGCCTGGAGTATCTTTGTGAGCCGCCACATGACATGGCAATTTCTGGACATAAAAGCCTTGATATTTTGTCTTTCTCTTGCTGAGAATCTGTTCTCCATTCCTACTGAGTATGTGACAGGCACTACAAAAATGGTGGCATATTCACATCTACGCTTTACACCTTCAGCTCTTCAGGAGTTGAAAATTAGTACCAAAGTTCAGCACAGCTGAAAAAACTAGCTTGAATTTAAGTTCCAAGATGGAAATGACCTGAAGTTGGCAAACTGATATTCTAGGATGTAACCATAGAAACATTCCCTGCAGTGTATTTTGAAGATTAAAATTTGCAAGAAGGCAGAAACATGCTCTGGATTATTTTTCATTTGTGCAAGGGCATCACCCTGGCAAAAGATTATTAATGACGTGTTCTAATTCTTCACTTTGAAGGAACTGCCAGATGGAGACTCCCCCTTCCCTGACGGAAAAGTCCATCATGCGTGTACACACATGCTCATTGTGCAGCTCTTGCAATAACATTGAAGTGAGCACATGGGTGATGCAGTGTCCAGTGCAGGCAACTGAACTATGGCAGGGTACAGATGATGTCATACTTGGAGGAACTGTGCTGAAGTCAAGGCTGATTGTTCGGAAAATCTTCTGCTTTTAAATACAAGAAGCGTCAAACCTTCGGAGAGAGATGGCTGAAAGAAACGTTTGTTTTAATTTATTAGCAAGAGGAGGAGAAAGAGGAAGGGATGCTAAGCTGTTATCAGAGGTAGAGCCTGGAGGGCTGGAATGGCTCACCAGCCCCATAGGACTCTGTGGTAGACCATCTGTTACAGAAATATGGACACGCTCAAGGCTTGGATGGTGAGTCTTTAACCAGACCTGAAAGCTCAGTTGTCAGTGAAATGCAGAAATTATCAGAGCATGAAGTGACTCAACAGAAGAATCAAAGCTGTTCTAGATGCAGCTTTGATATGAATGTAGGCAGCTGCTATCACCCCACATTCCCAGCAGCATTCACAATAAATCAGCCTTTTCTGTAAATTCAGATCTGGCGAAAAGCTCATGTTCCCAAAATATGCAGGAGTATAGAATTGTTTTGGTTGGAAAAGCCCTTTAAGATCATGAAGTCCAACTATAAACCCAGCACTGCCAAGTCCACCTCTAAACCACAATGTCTACCCATCTTTTATATACCTCCAGGGATGGTGACTCAACGACTTCCCTGGGAAGCCTGTTCCAATGCTTGAAAACACTTTCAGTGAAGAAATTTTTCTTAATATCCAATCTAAACCTCCCTTGATGCAATCTGGAGCCATTCCCTCTTGTCTGGTACTGTCTTTATAACAGTCCATATAGGTTTGAGAGAGTCATTATTCTTTGCTTTCAGGATACTCGGACCCAATTCTCCATCTTCCTACAAGTTCTGTGCCATTACTTCAAGATACAAAAACACCTGAGGACAATCTTATTTTTCTCCCACTTTGCACAGATGCAAGAAGAGATATCAGGCAGAACATCCATGGACACATCATCATGACACCTACATACAAGTCTCCGTTTTAAACAACTTTCAGATATGTGCAAAAGACAAATTAAAGACATAAAAAGTTATATTTTTTAGGCATGTAGCCCTGTACTCACTGCACTTTGATAATAACTGATGAATCATAAGGTGAGAATTGGAAGAGCAATCATGGTTTAATTTGTTTCAAAATGCTCCTGGAAGATTCCGTGAAGAGTCTAATTATATCGAATCCTACGAATCATTCATGTAAACTTTTTACCTGTTGTTACAGTAAACAAAGAAGAAAAAAAAGTAAAAGAGGAAGAAAAAAGAAAACTCACTCAAAAGAAATGTCCAGTCATTCAAATGTTATTCTGGTTCAATTTTCAAAATGCTTATACTTGACTTGAGATTGATCCCAAAGGCAAAACTTCCGGGAAAGAGGTGGGAAGCCGTTCTCACCAGTGCCATGGTAATTGTGACTTGTGCATGGGGACTGCCCATGGAGCAGATGGCTCTCCTTCCCTGGAGTTGTAGGTGGGACAGAAAAATCTCTAAACATCATACTCCATACCTACCATTGGAACTAAGGAGTAAGCAGTGTGCGATCTTGTTGGGATCTGGATCAGAGAATCAGCTCCATGCAAGGACGATCGTTATACCCATGCCACTAAGACACATGGGCAAGGTACCTAGTAAGGGGTGACTCCCCCAGGTATGTCCCAGACATGTCATGGTGCCCTGAATCCTTGGGGGTTTGGGCAGTGTTCAGAGCTCCCTACAGACATGGGTAGGAACATGAGGGTATCAAGAAGGCAGAGGGACAGGGAGCTTTTGGTGATGTGGGACACAATTCTCTTGCTCCATTGCTTATGGAAAATCCTGTTTATCGTGAGTTGTTTCCTCCCAAAGGCAGACAACTTTTGAAGCTGGTGTACTGCCAGTGGTGTACCAGGTGTCTTTGCACTAGGGTTGACAATGAAGACAATGTTCACAGGCTGTAGCTTCAAATAGTGTGTCTTGCTTTGATTTAAGCTGTCCTGAGCAGAGGCAGCAGAGCCCAGAGCTCCGCAGTGTATGAACCTGGTATCCTTACCAAATCTTAGGTCTCACTTGATTAATGACCCACACCCAACAATGTCAAAGACAAAGTTTTGATGCACTTATATTTTTGCTTGTCTTAGACTGTATGGGTGCAAATGCCAGGTAGAAGAGCATAGGATATCATGCTCAGGAAGTGCTCTTTACAGAGATCTATTTACAGAAGTTTTCCAGAAGAAAGGATGTGGGTTCAAAGCCTGGACATTTTTACTTTCCCTCCATGGAAAGACCTTCAACCTTACATTAGTGTTTCAATACAGAAATATTTCTGTGATACCACTAAACGTCTCCAAAAAAACACCCACCAAAACTAAAACCCTTTACAAAAAAAAGAATAAGGCTTTCACAGCAAGAACTTGTCCCCATTGGCATTTTTGTGTGTTTATTTGCTTTAACTCCTAATTTCATTCTTGCACTCAGCTCTTATAGGCAGTTGTTGGTAGTCTGTGAACACCCCAATGGGTGAGGACCCCCGACACACCATTGGCTGAATCACACTCGACCACACGCATTGATGTTGGCCAGGTTTATTGTTGCATGTTATAAAGCTGACTGTCAACAGGAAAAAAAATGTGAGGAAAAAAAGATCTCATACTTCTGAAACAATAGTGTCTTGCTAACGGCACAGCACACAGCAAGGCATGTATGTCGAAGACAAAGAAATGCCAGGTGGAATCAAATGTCAAACCAATCAGAACCACTTCTCCTTTTCCCACATATATTAACACTAATAAATTTTTGCTGATGATCTCCTTGAGGGGTTCAGGATCCTGCTCTTTCTTTATCGTATCTGGACAACTTCTAGATAAATTACTTAGAAGAAATAAATTCCTAGTGAGCTTCAGGCAAAGTTGTTCCTTTTCCCTGCCAAGGACAAAGCTATGTTCCACGTGAGTTTAATAAGGATCTGCTAACCAGAGTAGTGTAGAAGAATTTTTTGAGATTTTGAAATTTAGCTCTATCGTAATGAGAAACCAAAGTGTTTTTTATTCTTCATGGATAATTCTTGAGGGGAAAATTACAAGCAGCCAATGAAAGCATTTAATTTTGGAACAATGTAGTGAGATTTTGATTCTTAAACTGTATAATCTATTAGAATACACTATATTATAAACCTTGTTACATTCCCTGCACTCTAGAAGACAACAGATTAAAAATGGAACGTGAAAACTCTCCATTGCCATATACTGTAGGAAACAAAAACAATAATATCCTGAAGGACTAGAAGCCCATGAGAGAAGGAGGCAGTTATATATCAGAGACTTTCACAGTGAGAAAATCCAGCGGAGCAGTATATGCGTGTAGATTGAGGGCAGGCTGAAGAGCACAGTGGAAGGAGATCTGGCCAACTGAAGTGCATTGAGTCTTATACAGCAATGGAGGATTCCTCCAAAAAGTAGATGGAAGCACACAGCAGAGGGACTGGGCAGCTCTTTGCTCACAGCCAATGCACCAAAGTCGTCATCGCCATCTAGGATCTTAGCTTATATATGCCACTGTGTCATGATATGGAGACTTGGCAGAGAAGTCCACACTTTGTCAACCCAGAAAGTCCATCTATCATTACCGGTCTCTGAACAGGTCCAGAGTGTAATAAAGGAAAAGGTACATTTATTCCTTTACCTGGGGTATATGCTAGCTACCACAGCTTAGAACTCACCTGCTTGAGACCTTTCAGTGCATCTTTGTGATAATATCTCTTCTTGGACTTCCTCCATTAACTTCTTTAACCACAGATTTAATTCACCAATACTTTCAGCTGAGCAGTATATCGTGGCAGAGAGTTATGAAATTTAGTTATACTTGGAGTAAAAGAAAAACACATTTAGTCTGTTTTATAGCCACTGTCATGTCATCCTGTTTACTAACTGTCCATTTTCTGGTTGTGAGAGATGGTGGATACTCGTTGCTATTCCTATTCCCATGCCATTCTTGCATTTCTATACGCTTACTAGATGCTCACGTATCTGTTCCAGGCTGAATGAGTACAGCCTGTTTTGTCTAACGTGGAGGCTGTTCCAGGTCTCAGTTGCTCTCATTGCCATTCTCTACATAGTTCTGGAACAGCGATCAGAACTGTGCACAAACTCAAGGTGCAGGCCCACTGTGGGTTATAAAGCTGCAGGAGCATCTTTTATATCTTCTTCATCACTTCATCTTCACGTTTCCTAAAGACATGAATGAGCACTGAGCTAACATTTGCAGAGGACTTCCTGGAGTCTCTCCAAGATCCCTTTCCCAGGAGGTAATAATTAGCTAAGAGTACACCTTTGTAAAAGGTTGTGCCTTGTTTTGAAATTATTGACATTCCATTTCACCTGCCATTTTCTAAGTCACTGAGATCATGATCATGAGATCCTTCATCAACTCTTTGCAATGTGCCATTATTTCTCTGTGCCTAGTTAGACATGTCAGAGGCTGAAAAAATACAGAAACTTTTTTTGTTAAGTGGACTAGATTGCACCTTAGAGATGAAATAAGGACTAAAGCTGAGATTATGAGAAGTTCTAGAAAACAAATTTCTTAATGAACTTCAAGAATCCCCAGCACCAAAAAGAGTGTATATATTAATCTTATGATTCAGATGTGTATTTTTCTTTATGTGGTTTGTCTGTCTTGTTCTTTGACTGCTATTTCTCTAGTTCTGTTGTTTTCATCTTTTAGCTGAAAAATATTAGGTATTAAAAAAATGTATGTGTGAAACCTAACTCCATTTAGACAAACTACTGGATTTTACTGTTTTCTCTAAATTATTGTAAAACTGAAGAATAAATTGAGCTTCCTCTCAAAAGGACGATAAAAATACACAGCGTACTTAAACATGTTGTATAATAACCTGGAATATTAAAATAAATCGCTTATTTGAAATTAATGGGATTAATTACTACAGCACTACCACCTCTGAAATGGAGAAAATATAAAAAGGCTTCAATAAGGAAAAGATCAAAGAAAATTGTTATGTGCTGATGCCATCTCCTGGGTGTTGATGGAAACAGAGCAGAGAAATTTGTGAGTGCAGGAAGAATAAAGGAACTCTCCTCCAGCAGACACTGGACCACGGTGTGGGGGAACTGAGCTCACATAGAAACCTTAGATATGGTAGAGTGTCTAGGATCAGCATCTTGGTTACTTGTATGCAGTGATTAACGTTGAGTGAAAAAATTCCCTATTCATGATTTGCATCATCTTTTTTATATATTTTTTAACTACAGAAAACTGAAAGGCTCCTTGCACACTCAAGATATATGATTCTATATATCTATATAATACCAAGTTACACCATCAAATCATGCTTAAGGGTCTGTGTGATATTCCCCAAATGATTATGCATTGGTTATTATCTATCCAATATACCTGAACTGAAAAATTCTTTGGAGGGAAAAATGGAACTGGAAGGTGCTAATTTTAAATTTATTGTGAAAAAGGTCATGTTAAAAATAATTTTGTTTTCCATTCCATTCCATTCCATTCCATTCCATTCCATTCCATTCTTTCTATCCTATTTTACCTTATTCTATCCTATTGTAGTATGGACTATAAGCTATGTAAACGAGATCATCTACTTTGTTGAGACTTCAGTCTAAACATTTAAGCAATCTCAGAGCACTCAACCACTTTCCTATGTATACAAAATGCTCTGCCCCTTTTTCGGTTGTCCTTTAAAATGTTCATCAGTCTTCTTTATATGCTGCACTGAAGATGTGATTTAATTAATGGACAATGAAGTCACTGTCATATAACCCATTTGACCAGGGTTTGGGGCTTATACAAGATGGCCCTTGAAATTCCAGGAGGGATGCCTCTTTCTAATCAATAATAAAGTAAGAACTCACCACAAATAGCTACCAGACCAGTTCTCAGTAGCAGTATTTCACCATAGTGAATATTATGCTGAAATGAATAGTGAATAGTTCTCAGCAATATTAAAGAAATTTGTAGATTATTGAATTAATGGGCAAACTCCAATATTTGTTGCAATGTGTCATCTTGGAGTATTCCCAGGGCATTTCCAGGGATCAGCGTGGCCTGAGTGTCATCTGTATGTAGCTCTTGCAAAGCTGTTTTCTATGAGCTTACGTGCTCTTGAGGGTTCTTGTCACTCCAGGTCTCACCTACTAGCTCTGCTCTCTCTGTCATGCACCTGTGAGAGTGTACTTCAAAATAAAATGCATTTTTTGATTTTTTGACAACATACACTATTTAATCAATTTACTTACTCCATGCCATAGTAACTAAATATCCTGCAAATGTTTGATGGTAAGAAATGTGCAGACAAGAAAACGATAAATGATTTTAATTCATAGGAGTTTTTTTGTCTGAAGTGTTAATTTGTTTGAACTTTTGTCTTTCATTTCATATTTCTGTGCTGCATTCTTGAAAGCACATTATTTTGTTCTTTGGATTCCCTACTACCTGTCCTCTTTGACTACAGGACATACTTTGCTTGTAGGGGTATGATCTTTGGTTTGAGTGTTTTGTTTAAATATCATGAAAGATTTACACTCCTGTGGTCTCCCAAGTAACATTATGGCATTATTTAGTCCACTTACACTATATTACCTGGGGAGGAAGAACGAGGTTTCTTCTTGAAGAAACTTGACAACTTTCCAGATTTCATCATTATGCTGCTACCCAAACTAGGAAAGATGATAAAAATCAGCTTCAGCTTTCAGTCCTTTTAGTCTTGTGAAATAATTTTTTCGGTCAGTGTTGCAGGAACCACACGCAGACCTGGACTTCAGAGCAGTGTGACACTACACATGATGTGCAACATACAAAAGAGCAAAAGTGGGTGCCAGATACTGCTCCTTAGGTTCAGTAGTGAGAGGTATGATGTATGATTATTCCTCTGTCAGTGACGTGGTATTGGGGTGGAGATTTGAAGGGTTATGGGGGTTTGTTGTTGTTCTTCTCCATATACTAATCCTGAGAATCAGATATGCCACCCTCAGTCCCCTGATTTTGTTACTCTGGGAGTGAGTTTGATAACAGTTTTCCTTATTGTTTCCTGAATGTTTCTACTTTCAAAAGAGTTTATTGCACTAATTTTTGTACTGTTTCGCAGAGGTTTCCTTTCCTTCCTCTTGGAAGCAAAGAAAGAGTTTTTCCCTCTTTGGAAGGAGGACATGAGAGTAGGCAATGTAGCTCCATGTGCTACATGCTCAAGGTGGGGCAGTTTTTGTGTGTCCTGCCTGGTGGCAAACACAGATCAACTGGGTGGAGGGAATTGCCCAGAGCCCATATCTGGCTAAGACCAAGTGAGAATGATGGACACAAATGCAATATTTCTGCATGGCCTTTCACAGAAAAAAATTGCACATGGAATTATCTTTATTTTATGGAGAGCGACCTGGTGCTCAGTAGTTTCAGGTCAAGTGTTAGAAGCAGAATAACACAACAGACTAGTATGGAAAGGCCAAGAGCTCCAGACCATTCTGTGTGTCAGTTTACATCAGCTGCAGGGATTGTGAGATAACTTAGGGAGAAAAAGTTAACACACACAAAACCACCAGAAACACCAAAGCCTGCAAAATTAATATTCACCATGGTCCTCTGTACCCTGCTATATGGAGAAGACTGAGAGGGGATCTTATCAATGTCTATAAATATCTGAAGTGTGGAGGCCAAATGGATGGGGGGTGGTTGTTGGTGACAGGACCGGGGCAATGGGCACAAACTGGAACACTGGAAGTTCCAGACAAACTGAAGGAAAAACTCCTTCACTGTGAGGATGCCGGAGCCCTGGGCCAGGCTGCCCAGAGAGGGTGTGGAGTCTCGATCTCTGGAGATGTTCAAACCCACCTGGACACTTTCCTGTGCAACCTGGTGTAGGGAACCTGCTCTGGCAGGGGGGTTGGACTGGATGATCTCCTGAGTTCCTTTCCAACCCCACCATTATGGGTTTCTGTTATTCATAGCTGCAAAATGTAGTCCTTCAACCTAGACTGTAGTGTTTTGGCTGGGATATTACAGACAAGAGTAGCAGTAGGTCACCACCCAACTTCTGTAAACTGTAGGGCAAAGCTCTGCCTGGAGAGAAGGCAGATTTGGGAATTGTCAGCTCCAACGTTGCAATCCCTCAATACATGCTTGGCCTGAGCAAGGTGAGTAAAAAATTATTGATGGATTTAACAAAGGTATGAGCCAGATTTTTCAAAGGGTGGCTGGAGACAACCTCTATTTCAGGGAAACCTTTAACCCTGGAGAAGTGGAAGCTGGGAGATATGGAGGAAGCACATTTGCTACAAATGGGGGCTGTCAGCAGAGCAGTGCCTTGAACCAGCCTCCCATAGGGTGATAAATCGTGGCAGTCCAAGGGAAGGGGTAAGAGCAGCAGCTGGGGACAGCAAAGAGGCAGGGTACAGGTGAGATCAGGTACGCTGCAGTGCACTGCACACACCAGTCCTCTCCCTTTGTTCTACTCCTTTGGATGGTCCATGAGAAGCATCTTCATGCACTTGCAAACCATGGTAAAGGAACTTGCCAAAACTCAGTTTGTTGTTACTGTATTAGGTATCCATTTCTTACCGGAAATCACATAGTGACTGATAAGCCTGCAGTACTTCTGTTAGCCAGAATTATCGTGAGGCCACGGAGTCTTCTTTGAAGTTGTTGAGCCATGTAAAATTCATGCAGGAATCAAGGTCTTTTCAGCAATTTCACATGATTTTTTCCCATATTCTTTGGGAAATTATTGCCACAGAGAACATAAGTACCTGAATTAGGGTTGTGTCAGGCAACACACAAACACACATTTTTTGTGTATCTGCAAACAGTCTACTCATTTCACACATAAAGTGTTTAATGAACCAAGGGGTTGCCTGGGTGGGACCCTCTGGCTTCTACATTTCCATCGAGATGATGGTCATAAAAATCCAGTCCTCCTTCTACCTTTGTGTAGTGACAGAAAAAAGATGCAGTGAACTGCAAAGGGCACGAGAATGTGCTTCCTAATTTTTTTTTCCTGCTCTCACAGGGCAGGTCTGTCTCTGTAGGATGCTTGAAATCCCTGAAAGTGAAGGTCCTGCTGAGAGTAAAGACTTGAGTGTGTGGTGCACGCAGCTCTTCATGCCTCCAATTTTCCTCCAGCAATGTCTGCCAGCAGCTTTTCTCAGGCCCACAGTTAGAAGGCATCTTCCAAAAAAGAAATTCTGAGACGTTTTTGCTTGTCGTCCCTGGGTCACTTCAAGTTTAGCTTAATGCTTGTGGAGCGGAAGCACCAGACTGAGAAAAGCCTGCAGTTAATTAACTGCTGTGAGCAAGTGATTGGCAGCTTAGCCATTCAGCTTCTCAGCTGTTTGCAGGGACTTGGGTTGAATGCAAAAGTCTTAATACTTCTTGCCTGATGATCTTTTGGTAAGGAACAGTTACAAAGGGCAGCCGGAGGTTGGTTTTCAGCCTGCTGTGAAAGCACCAGGGCAACATGTGCCTCCATGCTCTCCACATCAACGCCCAGTGCCTCATGTCCTTGGGTGGGAAGTGCTTCCTCTGATCTTCCCACTTTAGGAACACACTCAACTCCAGCCTGGATAAAGCATAGTGTCCCTAGGTGCATTTGTTCTTAATCACCAAATCCCTTTTGTGGGCCCCGTAGTAACTGTCATTGGGCCCTGAATCTTGCATAGGTGATTTTAGTGAGCATCTCATTGGTACATTTCACCCCACCAGATACTACAGATCTGACCATGAACTTGCTCCACCTTCAATATGGTCAGATCACTCTGACTTTACCAGTTGGGTCCTACTTTGTTTACAATTAATTGAGCTCAGAATTTTTGATGCCATGGTGCGTTTTTCATTCAAATCCATGGAACAGCAGATTTCCTTTCAGACAGCAAAATCATTCACTTTCCTCGTTTTAGAATACAAGATTTGGGTCATCATATTTTTTTCTTGGTCCACTGGGAGTACACACCATAGAATCTGAAGTCCAGAATTTCATAACAAACATGCAAGGAAAAATATAATGATTGTCTCGAGAATTATATGATTATATTACAAAATGGAAATCTCCCTGTCATTAGCAAATCTCTCCATAGGCAGTTTTATGCTGAAAAGCTTTGAAACTATTAGCATAATAAGCTGTTCCTCAAAACCTGATTGCTAATTAAAACCATATATTATTGTCAGCTCCTCCACTGGTATATGAGCTTGGTTCTACCTCATAACTGTCTAATACTTCCTTTTTCTTAGCCTTTTCTTTTGTTTCTTTTTTTCCTTTTCCTCGAAAAAAGAAACATGAAGAAAAGTTGACACTACATAAAATAGGACTATTTCTTTCCCTCCCTTCTGGAGGACTATACAGTCTATTCTGCATATTTTCACACCTTTTCCATATACAAAGAGAGACCAATAGCTGTATTGACTGCTCCCAAAGATATCACACAGCTTTGGAGCTAATTAAAAGTCAGTCTCTGTGCAATTGCCGTGGAACAGAGCAAGAGCAAACGAAGTGAACAGCAAAATACTCAAAGATTTTCCTTTGAAACTCAACCCCAAAGCTACTCTGTGTAAATAATAAATGAGGAATTTAGTTAAAAAAAAATAAAGCAAGAACATGATGGTTGTTCTCCTCAGCACAGAGGCTATTTAAATAACTTGAGAGTCCCAGGCGGGTTATATGACACAAAATTGTACAGAGATAAAAGAAGATGTAAGATGTTAGACTACTACACAACTGGGACAGGCTGAGCAGCATCTCCCTGCAGAGTCACTGTAGCCCAGTAAAATAGCACTGGAAGAAATCATGAGACACTAGAGGAAAGAGAAAAGACAATGAGAAGCCATGAAGTGAGAAACAGCATAGTAAACACATATTGGACAAGTGGGAAATATCCTCTATCCTCTATCCTATCTGAAGATGTATGTCTGTCCCACGGATATATGCCAGCTGTTTCTCTCTATTGGAGACCTCTTCCTCAGGCATTGGGATCATTTTATGGAAAAAAATGAGAAATCCGTAAGGACAACCGTGATATTTATTTGCGTGAGCTCCAGTGCTGGCTTTAATTGGGGACAGATTAAGTTATGAATCACCTGCAAGGTCATACGTGAAGAAGAAAGTTCCCTGGTGTTCTTGCTGTCATTAGACCCTAAAAATAAGCAGATGGAAAAATGTGCCATTTGCAGAAAATTACAGAATTTCACTCCAGAACAACCCCACTCTCACTGAAATTGGTAATATCTCAGACATGCAGGTTTCTGTATTTGAACGCAGACAGTGTTCCTTTGTTACTCTATTAAAAACTTTGTCTGGATGATCAAAATGAAAAGCCTCAAGTGGTGTTAGCATCCCTTCTCAGAAACACAGGCTGGAAGCCTTCTCCCTGAGTTTATGTTTCTTGGAGGAAAGACAATTGCCTCTTAGATCTTGCAAATCTGATACAAAATATAGCCCTGAAAAAATTAAAATTGAATCAGATTTTAGCTCCTATTGAAGTCAGGGACAAATGTCAGTTTGAAAATAAAGCCCGAGGTGTTTTATTTTAGCATAGCACCCTTTATGTTCTATGCAGGAGGGAGTGGAGATGCAAACAAAGATTTGAGAGTCTTGCCTTGGTCATTGTGAACTACTCTTCCATGGCAGAGTAGGAATTGGTGCTAGATCTTTACTATCCTTAGATTAAATACTCATCCCATTCACAGCAGCACTCCTCAGATGTTTATGCCAGTTTATCTAAAAGCTGTTATTCCACATCAGTTTTTGATTGGAGCTCCTTGTTCGGTGCCCAAAGAGGATTTCAGGCCATGAATCCCACTTCTCCTGCCAGTCTGATTACAATGCACCCATGAGGGACTGGCCTAGAGAAACCTTCATCTCAGGGACTGCTGTTAGAAGTATCAAGACCGTTCCTACCCAGCACACTCTCTGCCATCACCAGTTTGAGGTATCGGTATCCCATGCAGGGGACTAGCAGCCCAAAGGTAACAGTACCTCTCCAGTGAGCTAAAAAGTGGTGCTCAGCATCACAACCATGATGTGGTCCCTCAATATTGGTACAGAAATGTGGAGAAAAAACCCAAACTGTGCATACACCATAAAAAAAGGACAAAAGCTCTAACCATGTATCATCTTTTTATTTCACTTCCTCATCTCACCAAATTAAATTAATTAAAAAGTATTAACTGGAGTTATAAATCTTTGAGTAATTATTATCTCAATAATAATGAATTAATTAATGGCTGCATTGAGAATTATAACAATTATTATTGAAATTTTAAACGCCAGCTAATAGGTAGAAGAGTCATTGAGCCTATCTTTTGGCACTCTCTCCTTATGGATGCCCTTTACTCCAAGAGTCTCCTGTCCTCAGTGCTGAAGTTTGCTGCCAAGAATGGTGGGAAGTTCACTTAGAGGGCCAAGACACATGTAACAGGAGAGGAAAAGCACTTTGCTACTTGGTCAGTAGAGAAGGACATCTCCCGGTGTGATCCATGTTCTCAGGTGTTTAGGAAAATGCTTTTATTAAGTTTTGTTCCAAAACAGGGTTCGGAGGACATTGGAAGTGGTAGAGAGAAATGCAGAGGAAGTCTTCCAGTCAATGCTCTAGGCAAGCTCATAATTGAGTCAGGTGGCAAAACCTGGATGGATGTGTTTGAGGTGGGGATGGTGTTTTGGGATATTTTAAGAAAATTAGAAATGCACGGACTTTGTTTCTTTGGTCCCCTTTGGATGTCTGCACTGGGATGAAGGCAGCAGAGCCACAGCTTACCTGGAATGGTACTTCAAGATTGATCTGCCATGGGGCAGACAGTAGGCTGACTCTTCTCTTCATGCAAACTGAAGCTTGAGCATTCTTTGGGAGAGGACATCTTCCCAAGCAGAAGAGTTTCAATCCAGAGTCGTTTTTGAAAGGGAATGTCGCCAGCCTGAATCCTGAAGCCATCCTAAATCTACATCAGCCCTTAGTAGAACCTAAATCAGCCCTTCACCATGAAACGTCTGGTCTGGGATTTAGTCCTTCCTCTGTCACTGTTCTGTCATACAGCAGGAACAAGGGAGGGCTGCCTGGGTGTAAATCAACATTTCACTGCAGCTATCTTCTCCATTCCATATTGCTATAAACCATTACACCCAAGGATCTGATGGAAATCAAACTATATCTTGCTTCAAATGGACTTACATATTATATACTTAATATATAAAAATAGTCCTAAAAATACCTGAATTGGCACAGTGCAAATTGTGGAGCCTCCAATAAGTTGTGAGACAAAAGTCCAAGGAGTTATTATGTGCTTTCTAAAAAATTTCAGGAGCCTTCTTGGTATTTCTAACAGCCAGCTCAGTTGTCACTCGCAACCCCTTGCTGCAATCATTCCTGGTATGCAAGGACTTTTCTGTCTCATGTGCCCAGGTTAAAAAAAAAAACTGTATTAAAAGTACACATAGCTCAAATAATGTTAAAAAAAATTGTATTTGTATCCTTGACATTACAAAATACCAGTCACTTGTCTCTTCTTTGGATATTTCCTAGGTATAGCAGGTGGAGAAGTAAAGGTCAAGTCCAGCTGACTATGATCTTAACTTTTATTTATGGATCAAAGCACTTATTAACTCCTCTTGATTCCTGTAGTTGAGCTGTCTGAGTAGGCTGAGATCTTCACCCTGTGTAGGACGACACGGAAGGTACAGACATGGCAAAATGAATGTGGAGTCTTCAATGATTGCCATTAAAAGGCTAGTTATTGAAGACACTGAAGGGGATCAAATTGTACTCCACCTGCCCGGTAGCAAAAAAGAAAAGAGCACGTTTATCCACCTTGAAAGAAAAATGAAGACCTTCTTGCATTATAGAGGTATCGTTTTCCTTGCAGTGAAATATCTCACAGTATCACACTTACCTTCATTACCCTTTTCTATATTATCTGCAAATGCCTCTCACTAAAGGGAAAACTGAGCCCTGGGAAGAGTCATATTTGCCAGTCAATCTTATTGCAACAGCAGAGAATCCAGCAGCATTCATAGAGCAGTCCTTGTTCCCACTGGTTTTGTTGAAGTACAGACTGACATCTCAGATCTGTGTTAGTGCCGGCTTTCCCTGGGACTTTCACCTCTGTATCTTAGCATCCCTTCCATGAAGGTGAGGACACAGCTGGTTCTGACAACTGCAGTAACGCAAAGCCTCTCCAGATCTTTTCAAAGAGAGATATTTTTTCATTTCTTTTTCCTTTTAGTACATTGACAAGTAACTCTCCAGTCATCTGACAAGAAAATATCCTACCAGATAGTCAGGGCTGAGATCCCTGCTGGAACTAGGACCATACCAAGACTTAAGAAATGAGAGGTACTTCTAACTTGGAAAAACCTTTGCCAAAACCAAACAAGTCCATTTCTGCTGCATTCTCTCATTTCTGCCCTGTAAAGATTTAAGGAAAACATGAGTCTGGCACATCCCCAGAGATGAGTCCTAGACCCTCCTTTCCAGAAGCCTATCGAATCTCATCATTGCTGATTAATATATGTTTTCCTCAGGTTGAAGATACTCTCTAATAAGAAACCACTAGGAAAATCCTTTCCTTTCTCATGGCATAGGGAAACCAATACTGCTGCAGAACTTAAGAAAGGAAAAAAAATAAGGACAACTTATTAAAAAAGGAGAAAGAAAAAAATTAGTAAATGATAGATTAATGTAATCCACTTCTTTCTCAGAAGACTGACATCAGCAGGACACACAATCGAAAAGATCCACCACAAACAAAAGTTTCCTATCGGGCATGATGGACCAGAGAGGCAAAGCCATCAAAAGAATCATGGAATCGTACCGTTGGAAGAAACCTTAAAAATCATCCAGTTCCAAACCTCCCTGCCATGGGCAAGGACACCTCCCACTAGATCAAGTTGCTCAGGAAGAAGAGAGAAGTGGTTATCTAGGGTCATCTGGAGGATCTTAAGGATTGCTATAGGCTTCACCAAGAGACAACAGTTCCGAGCATTCCTATTGATCTCCCAAGGCAACCCCATTCATTCTGGGTTCCAAAAGACAGATAATCTTAGTTAAGAATTAGTACAGTCAATTGGAAAAAAAAAAAGGAGGCTATTTATTGTGAGGAATTTAAATGTAATTAGTCTGGAAAAAGCCAGTTTGGGGCCTGGAAATGCAATATATTAGCTGTCAGTATTATTAAAGCAATTCATAGAATCATAAAATATAGTGAGCTGGAAGGGACCCACAAAAATCATCAAGTTCTACGCTTGCCCTAGCAGATGACCATCCCTACATTCAGACCATGTCCCTGAGGGCCTTGGCCAAATGCTATTGGAATCTTGTCAGGCCATGAGCACCTCCCTGGGGAGCCTGTGCCAGTGCTCCACCACCCTCTGCCTCAAGAACCTTTTCCTCATGGCCAACCTCACCCTCCCCTGCCACATCTTCCTGCCATGTCCTCTGCTCCTGGCATTGGTGGCCAGAGAGAAGAGCTCAGCGCCTGCCCCTCCTCTTTCCCTTGGGAGGAAGTTCCAGACCACCATGAGATCTCCTCTCAGTTTCCTCCAGACTGAACAAACCAAGTGACTTCAGCCTCACCTCTTACAGCTTTCCCTCTAAACCTTTCACCAATTTTGTTTCTTCCAGAGGGTATGAAAAGATTGTTTGGAGAGCTGTTAGTCTCCCAGTGACACTCCCAAATGCACATTTAAGTCTATGTGTTAATCAGTTTCTGCAACTAGGTGTCATCATGCTTCGAAACAGTGGTTCCTTGGCTGATCTCCTTAACTACCTGGAGATCATACACTGATCATACCATGGGCAGATTCATAAAAAGAGCTGAGAAATATTTTTCTGGCATAATTCCTCTTATCAGTTTTTTAATGCAAGTAATTTGCAAGTCCTTTCTCTCCAGCTTATTTGATAAATCTTGTAAGATAAAGTCTTTATGTAAGCATCAATCACTCAAGATATCATTTGCATATTAGGATTTCACACTTTGATCTCATAAGCTTTCTTAAATTTCAGAATTAGAATAGGATTTAAAAATTATTACAGTAGAGACTGCTTTCATTCATCACCCACTGTCTCACAATCAGCATATAGAATATCCCACAGGCTCTACGACCACCATTATCATCTATTAATGCTCTTTCAGAATGTTATATGCCTTTATTTCTTTTCAAGTTTCATGACTTGTAGCAAAACTGTGAGCGTGGTTAGACACTTTCACAGAGAAGCTGTGGCTGCTCCTCCCTGTAGGTGTTCTTGGCCAGGATGGATTTTGCTTTGAGCAACCTGGTCTAGTGGAAGGTGTCCCTGCTGATGGCAGGGAGGTTGGAACTGGATGAGCTTTAAGATCCCTTCCCACCCAAACCAGTCTGGGATTCTCTGTATATTCTATGAGTTGTTTTATGAAACGAACAAATTCTAATCTGAAAATGTGTGAACCAGTGAAACAAAATGTCCTATCATAGCATTATGTTGATGAATTAGCCCACCTTTGCCTCAGCTCTTTCTCTTCTATGTCTGTTCCTTGTGCGAGGCACCTCTGCACTGATCCAAGGCCCAAATGTGCTTCCCATAAGGATGACAAAGGTGAACCCACATGCCGCCATCTCACCACCATCTGAGAAACACATTCAATCCCTGTTGGCTCTCTCATCACTGGAGTGAAACTAGTCTTACACACCATCAGAGGAATCAGCTCTCACCTGATGGTCATATCCAGACCCCTGCATCTAAAAGGACCTCCAAAAACCTGCTTGAAGAACGGTCAATAACACACTCCTGCAAGTGGAAGGTTCACAGCCATCGTCTGTCAAGATAAGAACAGACATTACCATTATAGACTCAACTTGGCAGACATTATTTTAATTTATTGCAAATCTATCAGTGCATGATAATGAGAAATAAAACCAAATCTCAAAACACCTTCCCCCACCCCTCCTTTTTCCAGGGCTTAAATTCTCTCCTGATTTCCACTCCCTCCCCTCACAGCAGCACCTCCCAGGTGGACAGGGAATGGGGATTGGGGTCAGTTCGTCAAACATTGTTTCTGCCACTTCTTCCTCCTCAGGGGGAGGACTTCTTCCCCCCCTGCCCAGAAACAGCATGGGGGCCCTCTCATGAGAGACAGTCCTCCACAAATTCCTCCAAAGTGAGTCCTTCCCATGACTGACAGTTCTTCACCAACTGCTCTAGCCTGGGTCCTTTCCACGGTGTGCAAACCTTCGGGAACAGACTGCTCCATTGTGGTTCCCCATAGAGTCAAAAGTCCTGCCAGGAAACCTGCCTCAACCTGGCCTCCTCTCTCCATGGGCCAAAGGCCTGTCAAGAACCTGCTCCAGCACGGGGTCTCCATGGGTTCACAGCCCACTTCAGGCATCTACTTCCTCCGGCGTGAGGTCCTTCATGGGTTACAGCTTGTCATCTGCTCCACCATGGTCCTACATGGGCCACAGTGAGACAACCTGCCACACCACATTCTTCACCAGATCCAAGCAGAAGAATCTCTGCTCTGGCACCTGCAGCACCTCATCAACAGCTCATCCCAGCACCGTGTCCATTGCCAGTAAAATGACCAAGGAGGTAAGTGGAACCTTTTCCATTCTATGTCCTTTTCCCTTTCTTTGCTCTCCTGTGCAATATTAATAGCTGCACACCAGGAGGGGAGCCCGGAATCTGCCACTGGAGACCTGCTTGCTGCTGGCAGCAATGGGGATGTGTTACTGGGGGGAGAGAGTGGGACAGGCTGAGGCACAGGGGTACCAAGCAACCTGTGCACTGAGAAGCCTCTTCAAAGAGGAATATTGCTTTGGCTGCAGAGGAAGGAAATCCCAACCATGTCCCCAGCTGAGGTGCTGCCAAAATCTTTCTTCCAAAATGGATCTCCTGAACTCCAGAATTACCAAAAAGCATCGGTTTTTCTGGGAAGCAACAAGACCTGGCAAGGCTCTTGGGGCACAATGCCAGGGAAGCAGTTGTTGCAATGCTCCTATTCCGCTAGTTGTTGCACCTCTGCTAGCACCAGGCATTGGGCAGGGTGGGCTCTCCCCCATCCCGAGCTAGAGCTCAGCAGGTGCAGTCTCAGGTGGTGCAGGCTGGGTCACCTCAATACTCCCACTACACCGTAGGTCCCGTTTGGTTTCACATGGGTCCAGGTGAAGAAAAACCTAACCACCATGCATGACGTCTCCCTTCTTCCTAGCTCAAGAACATATTGGAGAGTGAGGAAATCAAGAGCTACAACTCTTTATATGATGCCAAAAAATCCAAATCGGTAAAGGGCTTGAGTCCAATGAAAGGAAATAGGGGGAACAGGAAGAGATATGGAGGGAGTTGTGGGATCTGAAGAGTTCTACAACTCTACACTCAGCCCAGATGCTGAGGAGAGAGAAGGCAATGCCTGTCTGTAGGATGTCAAAAGCAATCCATGTGCGGACACACAACACACCTTCCCGTGTCTCTCTCAAAATGCATTAGGAAACATATCAGCTATCAGCATAGTCTGACACTGGCCTTGTCCTATGCAGTATAGGAGACACAAACCATCAGTGACATCTCTCCACGTGAAAGAAGATGTCCCCAACATGGGCATCTCCATCTTTGAGCAGCACCTGGAGTGATAAAAGGAGCCGTTGCCCATAAGAAGATCCTACAATGGTTTGCTCTGATGTGGACACCTCTAAAACAAACATCTGCATTTCATAATCCTGGATCCAAGTCCCAAGCTGAAGGATGTTAATTTCAAAACCAAAACGCTCAGCACAGTCCAACTGTGGAATGCCCAACATTTCGAAAGTATAAGCCAGGGATGTCAGTGCCACTCCCAGCCTGTATCTTCCTTCTTCCCCAAATTCAACCGACATCCATCCCACTGTTTCTGTACATTCCTATCCTGCCCTGGAACAAGGCATAAATCATGTTTAGTATCAAGAGAGACTTAGTATCCAGCTCAATTTCTCCAAACAGATAATAATAAATTAGAGTAATAAGAAATAAATTACAGGGCATCAACTTCAGGAATATTCTTTTTGATTCAAACAAAGCCCCGATCTCAAAGACTGACAGGTATTTGGTTTTTCCCTACTGGAAGCCATATCACAAGGGATTATCTTTCTCCTCTTGCACCTTATAAACAAATAGTTTTCTTAATTTGTAACATAACTGCAATTATTTTCATGTTATTCTCTTACCAGATGATTCTCTGCAGCTTATGGGAAAGGTGTTCCCAGCAGGAATAGCTTAAAAATCATAAAATAGTTTGATTGGAAAAGACCATCGCGATCATCTAGTCCATCCATAAATCTGGCATTGCCAAGGTCACAACTAAACCATGTCCCCAGTTACCACACTGCACTTCCTTTAAATCCCTTCAGGGATGGTGATTCCACCACCTCCTTTGGCAACCTCTTCTAATATTTCACAAGCCTTTTAGTGAAGATTTTTTTCGTAATATCCAATCTAAAATTCCCCTGCTGCAAATTCTCTCTGCTCTTCCCTGAGAAATTGGTGGTGGGTGTAATGCTTTCCTTGTTGTCTGAGTTGGGAAAAAGCTTCTTTCGTCACCAAAAGGGACTATTCAGCCCGGACAAAACACACATGAACATTTCCATCTCAAGAATATTTTTAATTGCTTCTATTTCAAAAATTGGGTTGCACAGCTTTTGAAAGGGTCTTAATTCCTATTAATTTCCCCGATGGCAGACACAGCCTTCTTTTGATGTGCAAATTTTAAACTATTTTTTTCCCCCCACTCAGCGTCAATAGGGATCACATGGAAATAAAAATTAAAGCAGTGCAGGAGTAAGGGAGGAACAGACAGGGAGGGAGAGACACAGTGTGAGTGTCAAGAGGAGAAGAAAGCACCCAGTAGCCAGGCAGAACATGACTGATGGCATTTTTAGAAATAAACAGTTACAACCAGGGGATTTTTGGCCCATGTTGTTCAGCTGGCCCTGCAACGTTCAACAACAACAACATCTCCAGCACCCCTGGGTGTCTGCCCACTCCATCATCAGCATGTCACACCTGGAGGTATTTTCAAGGCTGAATGGTGTCCACACTTTTAGTCCCCATCCCTAAGGGGACTGAAGGGATTGAAGAGTCATGCAGACAGACTGGCAAGGGTCATGGGTTGGTTGGGTACTTGGCAGAGATGTGTTCATGGTTGGACCAGTTGAGCTTAAAGGACTTTTCCAATTAAGGCAATTCTGGGATTTTGTGATGTGTCTGAACCTCTCCCTCTCCTCCCACCCTTTCCCTTACCTTCATGCACGCACAGGTAAACCCAGAGTATTCCCCAGACAGAATATGTCATCAGGCAACATTCATATCACCATCACAGGGCTTTCAGGAACCCAGAGGCCACCAGGCTCACAACAGTCCTACAAGCAAATAAAGTTTGCAGTAGGTACTTTACACAGGAGAGGCTGTCTGCAGAAGAGACCACCTCTCCATGACGCCAAGGTTACCTAGTGGTAGGGTACTTAGGGAAAAACCTGTTCTTTCGGAATTTGTCACAGGTACCAAGAAGCATCAGAGTGTACCAGGGAGTTCAGGCCAGCACTACCTGAAGCAATAACAGCCAGATAATAGCCCATGACCAATCAGGTGGTTGGAACAAGAAGCAAGATTCTTCTTGATTTGCTGTGTTACTTGGTTTCATGCATCTCTGGTGCTTCCTGAAGGACATCCATGGCTGAGCTGTAGCACCTCTACTGCTCCATGAGCACCTAGAATGCCATGAGATCATGAATGAAGGGTGCTGCTTCCCTCTGGTGTCACAAGAAATGAAATGGATGGCTGCACACAAATATGTGGTGAGTTCACCAGCCTCAATGCCGTGAGGGGCTAACAAGCTTCTAATATATGTGTCTGTGCACAGATGTTTGGGCTGATGTACTCTTTCCCCAAGGGAATGGGCAATGGATATACTTTTGCTTTGAGATGATGCTTACTTAAAGCAATACCTCAAGAACTAAAATGCTGAAGGGAAATTCCAAGTTTGGTCACTTCTTTGGAAGAAAGCTCTTCTGGGAAGAAAGAAACTGAAGACAACTCAAAGACGATGAATCACCATTCACAAATATGGGAGGAGTTTGTGTCAGGAAAAGATTCATATGTCAGAGATGCCACAGTAAAGAACAAAAAAGAAGCAATGGATCCAGAGTGATCTTTCAAACACTCATCAGCACTCTATTTCTCTTACTTTTATTGGCTGAGTGGATACATATGTCATTGACAAGAAATTAAAATGCTGTAAAACACTCTGTATGACACCATCATTATTTCCCTTCTATCTCATTGTAACTGCTTATTACCAGCCTGCATCTTTATGGACTCTGTCGGCTCTGTAGTCACCGCGCAGCACTTTCACCTGGTTCTCACCTGCACTCTCACACCCATCTCAGGTTTTGTTTACTGCAGGGTTCAGCCCCTCACTTCACAGGTATAAACTACTTTGTTTCTAGAAATCCCATCTCGCATTTAGCAGCATTAAAATACATGTTCACTGCAGCCCCTATTGTCAAATTAATTCAGATCATACTGTAAAAACTGACTTGTCCCTTTGCAATAATTTGTGTCATCTGCAAAATTCAAGAGGTGATTTAATATATATGCCTTACTAGGGATCACTGACAAGGAATGACTTTCTCAGCCCTCTTCCAGGAATTCATACCAACTTTGCAGAAGTTTATAACCTTTTTGGGACATTATGTCCCTAGCAAACTATTTCAGTGAGGGGACTCAGAGGAATGAAAGGATTCTCACAAGTCAACAAAAAAAACCTGATATGCCATTTGGGAAAGACACATTCAACCTGTCTATGAAAATTACCTCTATCAGTTCTGCCCAGTATGAATGTGGGACTCAGGATGATAGAGAGGCCAAATTCAGCGAAACCCAGTCCTCACAGAAATATGTCTAAAGGACACCAATTAAAGTTTATATCGTGCAGTGAAATGGTAAATTGAGAGCAAAGCAATGGAGCTAATATGGACAATTCAAGCCTGACCATAATAGTGACCTTAAGTAGAAAACAAAGAAGATTATAATAAATGCAAAAAGGAACTTAATTTTTTTTCAGATGTTTCACTTTAGAACAAAGCACAGATGTCGAGCCTACCTCAAAAGGAACTTTATCTAATAACAGTCTGTTTTCAGCTGATTCTGCAGCTCTCTCTCTGTACAGGCACATCCATGGATCTGCAGGAGTTTTTCATGTACGGAAAGGAGATCCTGCAAGCACAGGTAGGGGTTGGGTTTTTCCCATTCATTTTCCCGAAACCAGGACCCAATCCATCAGAGACAACTGGCGAACCACAAGACTAAGAGAGAACTGGCGAGGTGTAAATTAATGGCAGCACTGAAAGGTTACAGCAGGAAAGACCAGAGCTTAAGAGCGTGCTTTTTTCCAGGCTACTCGGAATGACTTTCACCATCCACCTTCCCCTCTCCTTGCTCCTGGATGCCAGAACAATTGAAATTTCTTTACACATCCACAGAAAGAAAAATAATTCTGGTACAGCCTTTACTCCATTGCATATGATAGACCAAACCTAAAAAGGACATTTCTAGCAAGATACCTGATAACCTGACAGCACAGTTAAAGGACTGGCAAAGGAGCAAGATGCTTCCGATGAGAGAAAATGCGAATAAGACTGATGCGAATAAGACTGATGCTTCTGATGGAAAAAAATCTTTCCATCCTTACTGGAAGGTACAATGACAATAAAGTAACGTCCCCATCCAAACCACATAGTGGGTCACACTCTCTCAATTCAAGGCAAGAAAGCAAAAAAGCTTTGCCAAAGTGACCTGAGGAAGACAAGGGTTCATGGATAGATCAGCTGAAGTCACACAGCCTTTGTGGTTTAGATGTGCCTTCTGGTGCAGGGTCTTCAGGGCTTGCCACAGGGCTAGGAAGAGCCACAGACAGTGGCCAGGCTGCTGGTGGTGGTGCTGGACAGAGCACATCTTTTTGGCCAGATTCATGCTTGTATTCCTCTGGCCAGAGAAACTGAGAAGAAAGAAACTTCATCCTCTGGAGGATGAAGAGTTATAGTTCCCAATGAGGAGGCAGATGAATTTCTTGCTGAACTTGACAATATGTTATTTCTTTGCCACTGTTGATGTGGCAGCATCATCAGTGGGTGTTACCATAATAGCTGACAGGCAGGAAACCCCATCAGAGGTTCATCGTGAGTCCCTTTCACTGTTTTCTTCACTTCAGTGGGCCTTGAGTAGATGTTATACTCTACATTTTAATGTTATAAGCCAAATATCCCCTGCATTTGCTTGCTGAAAATTATGAAATGCAAGGGCATTGTTTGCATTTCAGTGTCTCTCAGCAGCAGATTTCCGTGGCAACATTGATATGATGTCTGTGCGAGTTATCAGGGGTGGATTTTAGCACAGAGAGAGGCGGTACAGTCAGCTTTGACCAAATGTCTTTAATCAGCGTTCCTGAGAAAGAAAACAATATCAGCTTGGTTTCTCTTCATAGATACTCTGCCTGGGTTGTTGCAAGCAAATGAATCTTGGGAGTGGCAAATTTATCAGAAAAGTGATACTCCAGGATGAGAGAGTGAAAGCAGCAATTTTTCAGCTATTGATCTCCCACTAAAATATGTCGGAGTCGACCAAGCCCATATCCAAACAGGCTAAATTTGATTTAGAGTTACCACTGGGATGTGCAGCTGCAGACAGCATGAGAACAGATAGTGATGTGTCTGCACAAGACACAATGGGCACAAACAGGAGCATCAGAAGTTCCAGACAAACTTAAGGAAAGAATTCTTCCCTGTGAGGGTGCCGGAGCCCTGGGCCAGGCTGCCCAGAGAGGGTGTGGAGTCTCCATCTCTGGAGATGATCCAAATCCGCCTGGACACTTTTTTTTGCAACCTACTGCAAAGAAGCTGCTTCGGCAGGTGGGATTGGACTGGATGATCCTCTGAGGTCCTTTCCAACCCTCACTGGTCTGGGATTCTGTGCTACAGCCTCCCATGTGAAGTGATAACCATTCTTCAGGAACAGCCAAAGAAAAGCCCTCTGCTGTCAACAGCCATGACAGCATGGAGTTTATCCTCCTGTTATCCTGTCAACACGTGGACCCTCCTGATGTCCACATGTTGACACACATTTGAATAAATACAAGTCAAAATCCTTGGGTTTGTCAAGCAGCCGCCATGTAAAGAGCACTTCAGCAGAATGGAGCATGAACGTCGCTGGTTCTGGGCAAGTCGCAGCAATCGCAGCCCTCCAGCCTGAAGCAAACAGGGACACTGGAGCACCCAGGCTTGTCTCTGGGTCTCAGAAGATGATGTAGGGGTCATCTGTGCTGTGAATTTTTCCATTTGTTGAATTGTTTTTGGGACATGCAGCATGTGCACAGCAAATGAGGTTGGACAGATGCAATTTCTCAGGAAATATGAGAGTAGGAGCTGGTGGGGTCATGGAATCACAGAGGAAATATAGAACTCAACCACCCTTTACATTTCCTCAATCTGGAGAAGCTTCTTATGTTCTCTTGAGAGCTGTGCACTTCTCCTAGGGATTCTTCTAGAAAAAAAATAAGGATTTGTTTAGAATAGGAAATACCAATTAAGAACAAACCCCCAGGGCTTAAATTTGACTTGAAAGTGATACCACAGGCTGAATGGATTGAATATTCTGGAGTTTGACATCTCTTTCTCTAATGGCAGCATTGGGCAAAGGCTGCACGGGAGTGGGGAAGTCACACTGCTCACATGCTTCGCCTGTCCCAGCAGCCAGGTTTAACAAAGATATTTTTGTAATGCAAATGCAGATTCCATCTCTTATATCTTTAAGGCTTATCAAAGATTTTTTTTCTCTATGTTCTATTTTCAGCCATGTATGTTCTTAACTGAGAGCTTATGTACTACAAACACAAAAATATATCTCTTCCCAGCTTTGCTGTTAAAGCTGAGATGATTATAAAGCTAAATCCTCAGCATATGGCATGGGTGCTCTTCTTGTAAACTTCTCACTGTGCCTTGAACCAAAGGGTGAGTTAACCCTTGACAGACAAAGAGTGCTGTCATCCTACAGCTACCTGTGCCAGGGAAGTTACTGGGGAACCAAGTGACCATGTTGTGCAGCACAGGGTGGTGTAACCCACATACACATGGGGTCTGATTCCGTTTTCTTCTGCATAGGCTCACACACAGGAATTGTCTTGGAGACCAGTGCCCGAACATGGAATTGTCAATGGGAGGAAGGGAGTCAGAGGAAGAGCTGGAAGGGAAAGATCTCATGATTCAACTGCCTCCTATGCAGACAGGGATGGACACCAGGACAACCTCAGCAACTGGCTGCCACCAAAGAGGATGCAGAGATGCAACTGCTCAGTAACTGAAGCCGTCACCATCTGTGCAGATGGGAAAAGCCTGAGACATTGCAATGCAGAACATAGCTCAAGAGGGTCAAAAAGAGCTGCAAATCAGAGATGTTTTTGCCATGTAATGCAGCTGCAGGAGGACCCACACAGCCTCATCATTGAGGCATCTTCCCATTAGCTGGGATAACAGCCCCACTGTGTGGCTCCGTGAGAACAAGTGCATCTCACAGACAGTGCAGGAGTGCTGGCAGGAGAGTGTGAGACTTAGAAGAGTCTGGGACATATTCAGAATGTTCTTCAGAGATGAGCCTAAAAGGTGGAGGAAGGCAAGGTTGTTATAGTGTAAACACTGAGAAGTTTGTGGTTTTCTTTTGTATTTGTTCGAAGACAAAGGGGTTTTTTTCCAAATCTTTTACATTGTGAACATTTTTTTGCATTTCTCAATTTTTATTTTTTCCAGTGAAGCAGAGATCTTTTTTTACATCTCTCAGCCACTAGCTGTACATGAAATACCAGTATAATCATTTCTGTCTTCAGAAAGAGATAGGGTTACACAGATCCCTCAAAAATAGCTGAAGTGCCTTCCCACTTTAATTTGCAAAGACAAGAAAAGTGATGCTTGTCCCTAAAGTTAGATCTGATAGCACTGGACTTTGCAGAGGGACAGAAGGACATTGAGACACCAATGTACAACTGTTAACAGAGTGAACTTGCAGCTCCCCAGCATCTTCTGCACCTCAGAGACCGCTCAGGAACAGAATAGGATAAAATCGTAAATAGAAGTAGTCTGGGGAAGAAGAGGGGAGTGGGATTCTTGTGGGTACAGCAGCAAATACTGGGTGAGAAGTTATCCCATGAGTAATAGCAGCACCCTAACTCACCTGGGAGATGGAAGGAGTCCAGATTTGTAATCAGTGATGATATCTGTTGCAAAACTCCAAAATAAACAGTTTAGCAAGTGCTCCAAATCTGGGGAGAGGAACTTCTTAATCTTTTAAATCATACGTGGGTCTCATAAGAGAAAGACATAAGGAAGCAGGAGGAGGCTTCTAGGTGCCTAGAGACAAAGGAGGTTTCTCTGAGGAGTTCCCACAATTTAACAGTACTGTGAATCTCTGAGGCCACAGATGGAGTTTGGATGTGGAAATGCCCTGTGTTCAAAACCCATCACTCCCTTGGGTTTTTTTTGCAAGGAGAAAAGTGAACGACAAATCTACAGCATTGAGTGGTGTCAGCACCAGGCAGTTTGCATGCTTGATTTGCAAGGATGAAAACTCCAGCCCAAAGTCGCCGTGGTCATTAATGATGCAAAGTTGATTGCACAGGTTCAAGCAAGTGTTTTTTGATCACATCGTAAAGAAAAGGGTAGATGTGGTCAATTGAAGTTGCTTTCTGTCAGAGGCTCACACATGGCACCATAAATCAAGCAGTCCTTAAGGCATTTAAGAGCCACAGACTTCATTTGAAAGATTTCTTGATTTTCAAAAGAAGGGGTGGAGCACAGATATTTAAAAAAAAACCAAACCTCAATCTTTTGCATCTGTTCCTTTGAGATCTTTCAACACTCTGTTCACTGCATATATTTTATGCATATCACTAATACATAGCCTAGATGAGTGCTTCAGACACCTCTTTTTTACAGTCGACACATTTTATTCCATGGCTTGCTTTCAAATATATTTTAATCCTGGATAAGAAACCAGATATATAGATGACTTGAAGACTTCTCTCTAATGCTGGCACTCACCTCTCCACAGCTCTTGACCACTGGGCAACTATGATGTAATGCACCATAGCAGAAAGGTTGTTAACAGTGAGCAAACTTTTTTCTAAGTGCATTAGATTAACAGCATAATGTCAGCCAGCCGCCACACCTCATCTACAGCACTGCCAATCTTCAAGGACAAGGTGTACTCCCTTGTTATCAGACACTTTTTATCACCAAGCAAATCCAGGAGAAGAGCATGTTAGTGAGTCGTGACAAGAGGACACCAAAATTCACGGAAGGTGGAGGAAGGCTGCTAATAAGAAAGCATCTCAAATGTAAAATAGGTCATCTATGTTGGTGACACATCATATGTTGCCTCTTTGAAAACCTTGTAGAAAATGGTAAGTAAACTGAACAGTAGAAAATGCAATTTCACCACTGTGTAACTCCACGGTTCATACTTCGGCTTCTGTGTTCACTTTTGATCTCCTCAGCTCAGACATACACTAGAGTTGGGAAAATATCAGAGAAAGACAAGAGGATAATCAAAGGTTTGGGATGACTTTTGTGTGAGGAAAGCTGGAGGACAGGACTCTCGGGCAAAGAAAAAAGATCGTGATAATGTACATATGAAAGAAGTCAAGGAAATTATGAGAACCCTGAGAGGATGTGTAGGGCTCGGCTTTTCATTTGTCTTCCTACGGAAGGATAAAAAGCATCAAATTAACTAGCAGGAAACAAGCTCAGAGCAGACAAAAAATAGCATATTCTTAATTCAACAGGTGATAAACAGGCTGAATTCCTTGCTAATGAAAATGGCAGGTGGGAAAACCTTGCATAGGCTCGTGGAAAATTATTTGAGGGGAGAGGTTCCCTGGGGTATACTAAACACCTCAGTAGGCCTCAGAAATTTGCAAGGTGTCGCTGAAGCAAGAAAATGGTCCCACAAAAATTTTGTAGGGTACCTGAGATACCATAAGAAAAGGTTTTACAGATAACTGTCTGTTTAAAAAGCAGGAAGCAAAGCTCTAGAATAAGTGCTCAGTTAACTATGTCAACTGGATCTCTGGGCAACTTGATCCAATGCCCTTGCTGACTCCTTCAGAAGCTCCCAGGAATTCCTAAGGCAGGGCTTCCATTCACAAAAGCCTTATTGAATTTTCCCACAAATCATACCCATATACTCCTCAATTCAACTCCATACTACAGTTTTACCTCATTTGGACATTAGTTTTAATAATCTGCTATTCTTGGATCTGCTCAGAAGCATTTTTTAATATCATGGTCTCTCTGCTTTCTTTCTATTTGGTAGTGAGAAAATGTCAAGTGAGAGTTTTCACGGTAGACTTAATACAGTTAATAGTTTAGCTATTTCATCCTTTAATTTCTTCAGAGCCCATGACTGAAGTACCATCCGGGACTACTGAACTGTTACCTTCTACTTTGTCGAGTTGTTTTATAACTTCAGCTACTGAAGCACCACCTGGAGACACATTTTCTAACTCGTCCCCCATAAAGAAAGGGTTCTTGGTGGGGGACTCCTGTAAGCTCCTCCATACAGACGGAAAACATTTGCTCAGCTTCTCTGCTGCAAGCTTATTCTCTTCAGTCAGTGCTTTTGCATCCAGATTACTAGCTGGCCCTAGAGCTGGTCTCAGAGGCTTCCTGTGCAGATGTGTTTGAGAAAGAAAATACCATCAGCATGCAACTCCTGAGCTACCAGTAGGCATCAAAGTGATGAGACTGACCCTCCAGGTGGTATGGATTAGGTTCTTGGGCTCTCACCCCAGAGACAGTAAACCTCAGATTTTGAAAGACAAAAGAAAGTACTTGCATGGCCAGCAGTGGCTGTGCTGCCCACCATCAGATCTGTGTTGGGGACTGTCCCCCCAGCCCTCATGGGGCAGCTCTGCTCCTCACAGACAAGTCAGGGACATGAAACAGTGATGCTATCAACCACTCTCTTTGTATGTGAGTCAGGATTTCTGCAGCTCACCTTCCCCATCTGCAATACCATGGAATCACAGACTGGTTTGGGTTGGAAGGGAGCTTAAAATCACCCGGTTCCAACCCACCTGCCATGAGCAGGGACACCTTTCACTAGATCCACCTGTAGGTTAACAAGGATCCTGCAAGGTATGAGAGCCAAATCTTTATGTAGGTGCAACATAGGAGTGGTGACAAGGGAGTGGGAATCAAGCAAATGTAAGAACAGTCTTAGGGGATATGCATCATGGCCACACGAGAGCTTTGAATGTCTCAGCCAGGTTCTGCAGAACCAGGGTGGAATAAAAAGCTGTGCATTTGCTGTTTGTTTGCAATGTGTGTGCAGGACACAAGGACTTGTCTTGTCCCTTCCTGCAGGTTGAGGGATTGATCACAGATACATTCCTCAAACAGACACCTTCTCTTCCTCCTCATTTCACATTCCCCTAAAAAACATTGCCTCTAAGCAAATAGAATCATAGACTGGTTTGGGCTGGAAGGGACCATAAAGCTCATCCAGTTCCAACCCCCCTGCCAGCAGCAGGGACACCTTCCACTAGACCAGGTTGCTCAAAGCCTCATCCAACCTGGCCTGGAACACTTCCAGGGAGGAGCAGCCACAGCTTCTCTGAGCAACATTGGACACTCTCTCACCACCCTCACATCTCATCTCACTCTCCTCTCTTCCAGTTTCAAGCCATCACCCCTTGTTCTGTCACTCCCTGCCCTTGGCCAAAGTCCCTCCCCAGCCTTCCTGGAGCCCCTTCAGGTACTGGGAGGCCACTGGAAGGTCTCCCCGGAGCCTTCCCTTCTCCAAGCTGAACAGCCCCAACTCTCTGAGCCTGTCCTCACAGCAGAGGTACCCCAGCCCTTGGATCAACCTTGTGGCCTCCTCTGGGCTCCCTCTAGTAGGACTACGCCTTCCTTTCCTTTTGCAAGACCTTCAGCTCTTCTCCCAAAATCTCCCTTCATTTGGCCCAAGGTTGCACATTCCTTCCCAGTTCCTCACAGCTCAGAGCCACAGCGTTTCTCCAAGAGCTCTAATTCAATTACAGCTTCATGAAATATTTCAGTTAGTCTTTGAACTCTTTGCTGGAATTTGTATTTAGCAAAAACTGGATTTGTTTCTCTATTAGAGGCACTTCCTACATATGAGGACGAGTTCCCACTGCACTAGCCTTCTGGTCGTCCCGTTGCCACTTACAAAAGGTGACACCTCTTTTTTAATGCTTTTCTCCCATTGCTCTAGAGGACGAAGCAGCTCCCATTTTCTTCTTGGGGTCTGCTCTGTGCAGAGCCTCAGAAGCAAACCATGATTGTCAACCAAGAATATGATTCATAATGCGAGTACTTAATGCATGATTTTTCCAATCCCATTTTTTTCCCTCTGCAGTCCAGATGCACAGGAGCCAGTAATGTCGTGTGCTGCTGGAAAGTGTTTGGTTCTGCCACAGAGAAATATCTACCATCTGCTTTACAAATGAGGACCATAAAGAGTTTCACAGGACAACTCTCCCTTCCAGCTGCTTGCTTTGACTCTGAGCATATGATTGAGTCAGGTAAAAACAGCCTCTGTCTGGGCAGGAGTTGTCCAAGAGGGCAGGGTGCCAACCAAGAGTCAAGATGAACGTGAAGGAAAGGAACATATTCTGCTATAAAACTCCCTTAGCTCCACCAAGGTTGCATGTGGAAACATGCTGGCTTATAGAAGAGATTTTTCTTCTTTTTACTTTGGCTGTAGAGGTAAAACCTGTGTGAACTGTCACTAGGGAAGAGGATAGGCTTTGATATAGCTCTCCTGTCCTCAAGTCCTTTTCAGATTTGTCCAAAGCTTCTCTCCTTGCAAGCGGTGAAGAGTGAAAGCATCCTCTGAGCTCGGCAGTGGTGTGCTGATTGCAAATGGACAGAGAGACCTGAATGGGGAAAGATGGCAAATATTAGTGAAGCGGGGTAACATATAAATCCAAGCCATAGGGGTTGGCTTTTGGGTGCTGGATCGAAATTTTGGATCTTAGAGATGGAATGTGGGGAATGTTCTATGGGATGTGAAACTTGTCAGGTGCCATTTCTCCATGTCATCGCTTCATGCTCTTGCACAGGTCAGCCAGCTCTCCACCTTCGGGCCATGATGAAAAAAAGAAACCTAAAAGGCAGGGCTTTGGAAACAGTTTTCTAAAGGAAAGCCAGGCTGGTACACTCGAGATGCACTCAGCCGTGGTACTCAACTGTAAAGCCTGTTGTCCCAGAAGGAAGAGCTCCATCCCTCCTTTCTCACCTGCAGCCTGATGCAGCAAGACCCAGCTCCACCTAGATTTGACACTTTGGCTTATCGACTTGATGCTGCTCTATATCCTCTTGCTTTTGCAGGAGAAAAATCCTCTAAATCTCTAGGTAAATAGGACCTACTGCCTTTCTATAATACTTTTACAGTTTTCTGAGCGCTCTGGAGATGAGCATTACTGAGAGTGGGCCTGGCGTTGTGCAGAGCAAACTTGCCATCTAGTGGGTGAGGGCTTATCTGCAGAGGTGGCTCGGGTTTCATTGCCGCAAGAGTCACCAGAGTAGGATTGATCATTAATGGGTACCATCTAAAAGGGAGAGCTTGCACTTAACCTAGCCTTTGGGGTGAGAAGAGCACCTTCCCACAACCACTGATGCTCTACATCTGCTAAATACAATGTGCCTGGATGCCCAATTTTAGCTCCAAAATTGCTTTTAGCCCACAAATATTAGGCAAGGTGAATCCTGTGTGCATGGTCAGAGGCAGTAAAAGGCCACAGGACCCTGTCCTTGGGATTTACCATCTGTCTAAAGCTTTTTCAGGGGGGCTCTGTGCCTGCACCTGGAGCTCCAGCGCAGGGTTAAGTGACTGCAGAGATTCTCTTATTGATTGCCTAATTGCCATATTTTTCATAGACCTAATTAAAGTGAGAACTCTGCATATTTCTAACACCCATTATCTACATCTCCTGCAGGTAACTGGATTTTAAAATAAAAACAAACTCTCTTCTTTTGGCAGCTCTTACAAATTCGCAGTGCATGAAGCTGGGTTCCCTGCACCGTTAGTGCAGAGTCCCTCCATTAAAGGCCCTCAAGGGTGCCCAGACTAAAATGTCATGAGGTGGCTGCTGTTTCACAACTATATCTTCTGTTGACTATCCCAACTCTGGAGAGGATTTGGCAGATACTATAATTTGCTGTCCTTTGGTACAGTAAGCATCAGCAATTCTCCAGGAAGAGTGAAAGCATCCTCTGAGCTCGGCAGTGGTGTGCAGAAGCAGGTCCCTCTTCTTATCCATGGTCCCATGGAGCAACCAGGACAAATTTGGGTTGCACAAGTGCCACAGGGCTGCAGAAGAGTAGGATTTTATCACCCAAGCAGATGTGCAAGAGTTCTTTAGCAGTAACACACAAATCAGGAGTTACTGAGCGGAGAGAGGCTCTCATCTGCAAATTCCAGAGCCATTTGTGCCCCATAAAATGCAAAGGCAAGTTTTAAGTGAGATGCAGAGTTGGGTAAAAGTCCTTCTCACACTGCAAGCATGAATTTTATTGGGTGTCAGCTTATTACTGGCTTTTGCCTATCGTAAAAACAACTCTGGAAAATCATTTAAATGTTTTATTGAAGTTGCTAAGAGAAAAGGAATAAACAGTTAATACATTGGAATATTAAGCGGTAAGGCTCTTCATCTGATGGCAGCTATTATTCTCATTCTCTTGAGCCCTAAAGAGCTTTTCTGGCCAAGAACCTATTGTTTGACAGTCTTTCAGATCTGGAACTGGTTTCAAGAGGGGATAAGAGAAATCGGAGAATTAGCAGTATAAACAGAGAAGCAGGTAGGGGCTGTGAGGGTGAACGGTGCTTGTCCTGGGGCACGGGAAGGAGACACTAAAAACAGATGAAGGTAGGAGATCTCGGGGTCTTTGCCTTTACCAAACCAATGACCTACACATGTCTTTTTATGGGCTGATCCACCTCCATCCTCCCCACACCACAGCAGCCCTCCCATGGGAAGGGATGTAGGATCCAGGGCTGTTTTGTGAAAATGGGATTGCTCTGTGTGCCTCAGTTTCCCTATCCCAAGCTTCTGAGCTGGTCTGCACTGGGCGTGTTGGCACGTGGGGTTGGTCCCATGCATGAGGGGTGATCCAAGGGGAAATGGATAATTTTTTCCTCAAGGGGTGATTCTTTTATTTTCTTATTTATATTTTCTTCTTTCCCTTTTCCAATTTTTGGTCATTCTTTTCCCCCTGAGGACTGAATTGTCATTAGCTTCCTTTTGGTTTTCCTCTTTTTTTTTTTTTTGTGGCACAAGCAGAAATGGAGCCACGTGCAGCTATCATCATCCTACCCACTGGTGGGGAAGATAATTTTTTTGTCTACTCTTTTTTTCTAGATCTCCTTTCTGCCCAGGAAGGCCGGGAAACACCTCTTTGTTTCTTTTCCACCTACTGATAGTTCCCTGTTTTGACCAAAAAGATTTAATATTTTCTTCCATTACCTTTTTCCCCTTGGATTTGCTTGATTTTTTTCATTCTTAATGAAAACCACCCTCGCTACTTTTTCTTATTTTCCTATCAGAAGATCAGCTTCCATGAAATATATTTTTTTCTCATTTACACAGTTCTTCTAATTGATTCTCTTCTTTTTCCCTCTCTTTTCTCATGCTTTCTAGTTTTTTTCAATGAAGCATGTTGAAGTTTGGGGTTTTTTTTCCCAGATTTTCAACTTTTTAACTTCACTTTTTCTTTGGGCCAAAGCAAGGGGATTTTCTCTCTATTTCTCCTCACGGGGGTCAGAAAGCAGGGCATTTCGCTGCACTGCTGCTCCGTATGTGTTAAATTCCTTACGCCGCACCAGGGCAGCAACAGCCTTTATCTCATTTATTATCTTTTTTTTTTCCTCTGATGGATAAAATGGTGGTAAACAGAATTTCTCATTCATTTCCCATCATTTTTCTTCTTTTTTTTCCTATATATATCCCTCCCGTGGAACAACATATCAGTGGCTTCCTCTCATTTTTCTTTTCTTTTTTACTTTAGCTTTCTATCCAGTTTCAAATGTCTCCCAAGCGGCAACAAGGTTTTTTGCCCCCACTTAGGTGAGTGGTTTTTGTTTTTTCTTTTCTCTTTTCACGGGAGATGGAACAAAAACAGTCCTGATGGGGGGAAAGCCATGAACAACCCCACACTCTTCACACAAGTCTCCTGGCAGGATAGACCATGCCCAGCATAGAGGGTTCCTGTCCAGAGGCTCATTTTTAAATCCCTACTTGCTGAAAGCCATGAGGACACATAAGAATTTCACAATATGCTCTAGATACGTGTGCAGACCTTGGAGCATTTTGGACAATCTCTTGCTGGGACGTCTGTCAATGGGGTTGGGAAGGCACAAGGACAAGGCAGGGTTTGCTGCTCATTTGGAAACGGCTCTCAAAGGGCTGGTAAGAGGAGTGTTTTCTTTTTCTCAAAACACCTTGGGGGTTATTAAATAAAAAATAAGTATTTGCAACGAGTAAATGAATGAGGCAAATCTGTGTAGACTTCTCTTCCCACAGCTCCATAGGAAGGATGGGAGTTGCAGGCCATCACCAAAGGTTACTGACTACCCAACATTTTCCACAAAAAATGGGGAAGAAATCAGTAGAAAAAATAAACAGGTCTGAACATCCACCTTCTCCCCCATCCCTGAGGGAGTAGCTGGGCAAGCCTCTGCAAGGAAGCCATCTCTGGCTCTTCAGTTTTCTCCAGTGGGGAAATGCCAACAGCAGCACAGGCACATCTCCGTTTGTCTGTTCTCACTCGCAGGTTCCTGGGGATAATGCGGTTTGGTCAGAAAAGTTGCTTCAGATTAAACAGTTTTTTCTAGAAGGTTTGGGAATTAATATATATGAGAGAACATTCCCTGCTGTATGACCATGCTTCTGCAAGAATTGGGGTGCATTAGCAATGTGAGTAGAAAACCTCTTGTTGGTTGGTGCTCTCCAACACCAGCAAGACTTAATTGCCATAAATCAAAAATGTTTGGTTAATTACTGTCAATTCCTCCAAGACGGTGGAAATTATTGGAAACTTTGATTAATCCCTATTACCTAGAATTGATGGGAAATCTTTGCTAAAACCCACCAATGCCTCTGCTCAGCCACTGCTACTCACAATGCATTAGGACATGGGGTATGAGCCCAAAACAAAAATCTTCACTAAAATTCATTAGAAAGCTGAGAAAATGTGGGTGTGACTCATCATCAACTTCATTGCTCAAAACTGCCAGGAATAAGGAGAGTGTCTTATCAAGAATAAAAGCAGATATCCTGATTATAGACACTGATTTGGGATCTGATCAATGTCTATAAATATCTGAAGTGTGGGGGCCAAATGGATGGGGCCGGGCTCTTTTTGGTGGTGCCCAGTGTCAGGACAAGGGACACAAACTGGAACACTGGATATTGCAGAAAAACTGAAGGAAAAACTTCTTTCCTGTGAGGGTGCCGGAGCCCTGGGCCAGGCTGCCCAGAGAGGGTGTGGAGTCTCCATCTCTGGAGATGTTCAAACCCACCTGGACACTTTCCTGTGCAACCTGGTGTAGGGAACCTGCTTTGGCAGGGGGGTTGGACTGGATGATCTCCTGAGGTCCCTTCCAACCCCACCAGTCTGGGATTCTGTGATACCCTGTAGAGACAATGGCATTTATCACCATAATTACACATATTTCTACTGTATTAGTGACCTCAGTAATTCACCCTCACAGGAAGACACACATCCTGCCTTCATGTCAGTCAACCAGCATACAACAAAATTAGTTTCCAGCCACAATCGTGTCCTTTTGAATGGAAATATTAAGAGGCATTGGCTGGAAATCCTAGGAATGCTGGGAATTAAAATGTTCCTGATCAACAATCATTAGCTCCCATTTCCCCAGGAAAGGGTAGAATTCCTCATCATCTGCACAAACCACCTCCAATTAGTTGATATGGTCCAAAGAGAACGAAGCAGCTTGAGACAAATACACCACCAATTGACTGCCAGTGCCCCAGCCATAAATAATAATGGGAGTTGTCTGTTGTAAGTCCAAAAAGCATCTAATAAATCTAATTACCTAGAAATTAAGAGAATTAATCAGCATAACAGAAGCCTAGTCCTGCTTAACAACAATACCAGTCATCCCATGCAAATCAGATTATGCTTTATCAAAAATTGTGTACTTGATGAAACTCTTCAGGACCAGTGGGAACTGATCACAGTAGCCAGAGGAATGTAAGAAACACAAGAAACAGGCTGTTGGGCAGGTGGATTTCTCAAGGTCATGTTTTTGTCATGAGATGAGCAGGTCTCCACCACCAAAAGCAGAACTTCCTTTCCATCAGAGCTACCTTCTGTGAGCAAAATACTCTTTGCTCCTTGCAACATTTAGAGGGGTTTAGGAACACAATGGGTTAGCAAAACTGAACAGCTACAGCTCATCCTGATAGTCACAAACACTCTAGAAATAGTGGGAGATAGTGCAGGTAAAAAATGCTGCTGATTAAGTAGCACCCGGCAGATATTATTGGAATTAGATAGTAGACAACAAATATGCTTTTAGTGAAGCAGTACTACACACTGCATTACTGTATGACACCAATAACTAACCAGGAGAAAAAAAAAAAAGCCTTTTACAGGCTGATATTTTCTCAGAATAATTGAAATTAATCAGCAGATGGTAAATGTACTTCTATAAAATCACCATGCTCCACATTCCCTATTGATTGGCTGGAGTTAGTAATGATAATCAAAGGAATACGGCTGATTAACCATATTGTCCAGGAATAGTGGGAATTAATTAATTAATACAAGGCAGGCACATTTTTATTTAGTCAATGCTGACTAGGAGCTGTGGGTATTTCTCATCATAAGCAGAAATTCTCTGCTTACCTGGCACTTCCTAGGAAACTGCTATGATCAAATGTGACTAAAATTAACTACCACCCCCAAAAAACCAGCCAAAGCACCAGACTGTATCAGCATAAAATAAATATATCTTCAATTAGGCACTACCTATAATTCATACAAATGATGGGAGTCTTTACCACAAATTCAAATGCTTCTGATTAACCAGCATGGCTTAAGAATCAGGATAATTAAGGAGCAGGAGGTAGATATATGCAATATAGATAATTAAACACCCTTATCCTCCATTCCCCGGGCTGGCTGATGTTCCTACTGCAGACCAGCTGAACTCCTTCCTCCCAGTCTCCTGTCCAGTCCCCATGGATGCTCTGAGCCTTTGAGACTAAAGCCTCTTCTGAGGGACGCTGGATGAGACCCTGGTGCATTTTCCCAGAGAAATTTTGGATTGCCCCCTGCCCCGGAAGTGTTCTCGGCCAGGCTGGATGAGGCTTTGAGCAACCTGGTCTAGTGGAAGGTGTCCCTGCTGATGGCAGGGGGGTTGGAACTGGGTGAGCTTTAAGGTCCCTTCCAACCCAAACCACTGATACTGTGATTGATGCTGATCCATGACAGCACCTTCCTCACTTGTGAGCCACTGTCCTGGACAGGTTGGACTTGTTCCCATCATTGGCTCTCCGTCCTTCAAGTCCAGCCTTGCAAATGGCTTTGCCCACCCCATTTAAAGCCTTGTACCCTTTCTTTCATCTCTGTCTGGTCCTCAGACAAATGGTGGGCAGGTCCAGCAACTCCAGGCAGCTGGTGGTGTTGGTCCATCCCCAGGCTCAGCTGAGAAGAACTTCAGCCTTTTGCTACCTGGGTCAGGTAGCCACTTGCTTTGACCTATAACCTTAATGGTCCTGCTCAGTGATGGTACCCATTAGCCAGCTGCATGAGAGAAGATCCAAAAGGCATCTACCTAGCATCAGGAGCAAACACAGAGCTCCAGCTAACAGTCTTCTAGGGATGCAGACACTTGCAGGTCAGCAATTTCCCAGATGTCTCTGCAATAATTCTACCTAATGGCCCTCACCTGTAACTCGTACAGAAGGATGGGGACGATGCTTTCCTTGTGACAAACCTCCAATTATGCAGAAGTCTCTAACATGGCCGGGCATGATTATCCTGATGCAACTGCTTCTCGCTGCTCTGCCTGCAGTTCCCCTTTCAGCAAAGATGAGAACTGCTCACACAAAATGAGGATGCCACCGATTACTCTGCATTTCTCAGAGGGGAGGAATTTAATAATCACAAAAGCAAATATATCAGCCATGAACCACAAGCATCTGCAATCCCCAGGCATTAGGAGACGTAGGTAGTTATCTCTAATGGGTGAGCACTCTCCATAAAAACGTACAAAATCACTCAACAAGAAGGCAAGTGATCTTCCAGCTAAGCAGCACGGCTGCGGGTGGGTGGCTCTGCCAACAAGTAGAAAATATTAAATTTCAAATGTCAATCTGGGCTCAACTCATTCATCCAAGCAGGAGGTGAGGAGCAGCTTCAGCTTTACCCTCAGGATGCTCAAGGCCACCATAGGCAGTAGGACTGGGGAGTTCCCAGTACAGGTCTCAAGCCTTCATGGTTCAGCGTGGTCATCCCACCACCACTGTTACCAAAGTCCCTGCTTGCTCCACGTTCCTTACGATCACACATAACCCAACCAAAAGACTTCAGTCAACCACCCCAGTCTACCAGGCAAGAATTTTCCTCCTCCTGTAAACACGCAGTGATGTCAGAGCTGCTTCCCTGACCTATGCAGAGCTGGATACATATTATATTATTATAGTGGGTTATTATATTCTTGTTATATATTATATTAGTGTATTTTTACTAATATACTAGATTTCCATTTTGTATTATATTGCATTATATTGCATTATATTGCATTATATTGCATTATATTGCATTATATTGCATTATATTATATTATATTATATTATATTATATTATATTATATTATATTATATTATATTATATTATATTATATTATATTATATTATATTATATTATATTATATTATATTATATTATATTATATTATATTATATTATATTATATTATATTATATTATATATTTATTATAATTTTATTTTATTTTATTTTATTTTATTTTATTTTATTTTATTTTATTTTATTTTATTTTATTTTATTTTATATTAATATTGGATGAGAACAACCATTTCTGTTTTTCAGGCCACACATAAGAGTCTCCCAATACCACCCTTACCCCTTCATTACTATCAAGAATAGCCAGAATCTTTGATTGCTGTTTTTTTTAATATAATTTCAAATTATATTAAGATATCAGTCAGTATTTGTTTCCAAATTGCATGTCATATGTCACCATTTCCAGGATGCTGTGTTTCCAGTCCCAGAAACAGAGGCTTTGGGATGGGATGGAGGAGTATGTCAGTGCTGGGACCAGCCCAGACAGGCAGAGGGGACCATGCACAGTCCTTCCTTCTTGTTTGTCTCTGCTTTTCTTCTTCTAGCTGTCAGTGAGCTGCAGTTTTCAGGTGAAAAGAGTTGGAGTTTTATAGACAGTTGGTGTTTTAGGGACATGAATTTTGGGGGGAACTTTTATGCCTTTAAACAGGATAACTCTGGCTGCTGATGCTGATAGGGGTCAGAGCAGTCCTGCAAAGAAACACTCAAAAAACCTAAAAAAAGCCCTCCCCCCCCCAAAAAAAAAACACCCACAAAAGAAACCCCTTTAACTTAATGACTCCCATGCATGCACATTTATCTATATCAGTGACAGAGCAAACAATGTAAATAACAACACTGAAAGATACTTAACAGGTTTTTTCTATAGAAATAAATATTATTTTTTTCTTTTCTCCTGTTTATTAGAGGAAGGAAAGGCTTGTGAGAGAGGATTTTCAGTCCTTGCAAAGGTCTGTCATCAGAGCTTTTTAAAATAACCAGGAAAATTATAAATATATATCGGCTATAATAAAGCAAAATTTTATTACCCCTGTGAGTTACTTCCTAGGCAATCTAAATGACAGGGAATGGCAGAGAAACCAGAATTGCCTGGATTGGAAAAGCCCTTTAAGCTCATCGAGTCCAACCATGAACCCAACATTGACCAGTCCCCACTGACCCATGTCCCTCAGCACTGTGTCTACACGACTCTTCAATCCCTCCAGGGATGGGGACTCCACCACTGCCCTGGGCAACCCCTTCCAAGGCCTGAGAACCCTTTCAGCAAAGAAATTCTTCCTCACATCCCATCTCAACTGCCCTGGCCACAACTGGAGCCCATTTCCTCTTGTCCTGTCCCTTGGTCCTTGGTTGAACAGACCCACCCCCACCTCTCTGCACCCTCCTTTCAAATCGCAGAGATGATCCCCACACCAGACTTCCATGCATCTCTGCAGAATCCACCTTCTTAGGAATACCAAGGAGAGCCCAGGGCATCGTTAGACCACTGGAAAAATGAAGGAAGATCTGGAGCCCACTTAGCAGAAGCAATAGAGTTGAGCACAAAGTTCTGTACCTGTAAATATAGCTATAAGGGTGACACAAGTATTATGATGAAATAATCAAAACTATGCAGAAGAATAAATAGTTCAAGGTCTGTAGTAGTAAGAGCTGTCCTGTTCCAGACAGGTTTTTAAGCAGACAATAGCCCAAAAGATGAAGTGTGTAGCTGGGTAAACTGAACCATCATCTGAACTGAACCACCATCTGACACATCAAAACCCTCAGCCTGGGTGAAAGATCAGCTAGTATCAAAATAGTAGTAGAAGTGAAGGATTTAAGAGATCACATATCTACCTGGATTTTTTATTATGTGAAAATATGGAAGTCTTTTCCTTTTAAACCTTCTATTTTTATAAGAAAGCAAAACCAAAAAAAAAAAAAAGCCTTAAATAAATAGTTGAGAGATGGAGTCCTGCTAGGCTTTGCTTAGCTCAGGTTTTCCCTGCCACCATGAGAACTGGAAGCATAACATTTTGGGTTTTTTTTTTAATAGAAAAATATCAACTCATACATAAGGATGAGTCCCAAGCATCTCCAGCAAGGGGAAAAGCTCTATCCACACACCCACTATCATCACAGTAAAAATAGTGACAGCTGCCAACTGCTGGAATTAGCTTCCCAGATTACAAATATGAGTTTTCCTTGGGATTCTCCTTGTGCTATGGGGCTTTTCCCCCCTGTTTTAATTTCCTTTTTATATAGAAGGCAGAGGTGAATGTTTGTTGTGTGTTTTTTCATATATTTTTAATTGCATCTGACAGCAAGGATTATATTTTTGGCTCACCAGAGGGTATATGGAAACCATGTACCAGCCTTGGGCAGGTCACTGGGGAGCAGCAGCCTGGGGCTGCTTCTTGGGTCACCATTAAAAGACTGGTGACACAAAGAGCACAAAAGAAATTACCAGTTCAGTTCTGCACCCTGATTGAAATGAGTTATGCCATAAAAAAACCTGAAGATGTGATGCTATTCTGTGGCAGGAGTGAGTGATGAGCAGCTTTCACCCAGGGATTTTTAAATAGAGTGTTTTCATTCCTAGCAGCTTTTCTACAGCAATTTCTGTTAAACTTCTCCTCCTGTTGAAAAAAAAGGGCTTTTTGTTACTCAGACCATTTTATTTTTGAAAGCTCTTCCTTACATCTTCCCCATAATCCAGACCTCCTCACACCCCAATAAGAATTCAGTGCCAGTTCTGGTGCTGGCAGTGAGTGATTTCCCGATTCGTGCTCTTTGCACCGAGTGATTTTCAATTTGGAGCAGCTTTGGAAACCTTTAAATAAAAATATATTATCAAAAATTTCAGTCAAGCCTGTGAGGTGAAGGGTCCAACAGCGCTGGGATCCCCAGCCTGAACCACGCAGCCCCACAGCCCTCATGTTGTTTAATCCTTGATAATCAAGCTCTCTGAAATCCTCCAGAGATCCTCCCAGAGAGTGATCCTGGAGGAGTGATAATCCCAAAACCTAAACTGCAATTCTAGAAGAGAGAGAGCCCAAGAGAGACCTCTCTGGTCAACCCTCATCAATACACTGAACATGATGTGATATGATATAGAATATCCTATTGGCATATGCAAATGAAAATTTGGGTGTTCTAATTTTACTATGCCCCCTTCCCCCAGTTTCTTCTGCACCTGCAGACCAGCAAAACACAGGGAGGTTGGAAAGTCCTTGATCTTAGTAACTAAAAACATTGTTATAACAAATCCCACACTGAAACCAAAAGGTGGTGCTGTTCTAGCTGCTAAGAAGAAAATAAGCTCTATCCTGGCAAAAGCCAGAACAGCCCCATCTCACTGCACTTCCATTTTCAATCTCATCACATCTTCTGCATTACATGTATGTCACAGAATCTCAGAATTGCCTGGATTAGAAAAGCCCTTAAAGCTCATCAAATCCAACCATGAACCCAACACTGACCAGTCCCCCACTAACCCCTGTCCCTCAGCACTGTGTCTACAACAACTCTTCAATCCCTCCAGGGATGGGGACTCCACCCCTGCCTTGGGCAACCCCTTCCAGTGCCTGAGAACCCTTTCAGCAAAGAAATTCTTCCTCACATCCCATCTCAACTGCCCTGGGCACAACTGGAGCCCATTTCCTCTTGTACTGTCCCTTGGTTGGACAGACCCACCCCCACCTCTCTCCACCCTCCTGTCAGGGACTTGGACAGAGCCAGAAGGTCTCCCCTCAGCCTCCTTTTCTCCAGGCTCAACACCCCCAGTTCCCTCAGCCGGGAACTCAGCACACTTGTGCTCCAGATCCATTCACACCTCAACCACAACACTGGCACAGCCGAGCAAGCAGGCTCAGCCCGGTCCCTTTCCTTGTGCTCTCCCAGAACGAGCACATTTCATCCTCATTAGTGTATTCAGCCTTGAAAGCTGGGGAAAGAGTCTCATGGTTACTCTCAAATGGGAGCCCAGTCTGGGTGACATCATCTCCACTTCCAGAAACTCAAGTGAGCTGCATGTCACCTCCAGCTCAGGAAAACCAGGTCCCAAACTGAGCAGCCATTTCAGACTCCCAGGGATACGATCATCTGCACTTCAAGCTGTGTCACGTTCTAACGGGTCCCTTGCAGGTCCCTTGCCTCGGGACACGGGGGTGTATCCTGCTGCTGTAAGTCACCTTTCCGTGGTGTGCTGCAGCAAACAGAGGGGATATTTGTCCTCCCATGGGACCTGGGAAGACCATCAGCCATCTCAGCCTGGTGTCCCCTTTACAAAGGCTGTGGAGAAGCTGTCTCTGGAGCTCAGCCTTGGCACCAGCACGGCAGCCACCGCTTCTTTGTGTGCAGGAAAATGCTGTGCAGGGCCAGGGGAAGGGTGTCGGAATTGCTGCAGAACTATCATTTCAGACACCCATCTCTGCAGTGAAAATACATCCCGACAGGCCCACAGCACAACCCTCAGCGTGGTTAAATCTCCCTGGTAAGTCACTCTCTTGCAGATTGAACATCTCTGGTAACGAATGAGTGGACTGTGATCTGCAGTGTAGGAGTAAGGGCAATTACTGACCATTTTAAGGAGATGTATCATTTCCCTGCACACCAGTAGGTGTTGACTTTGATATCTATTTTTTTTTCTCTCTCTTTTGTAAATGATCTCTTAGCTGCAGAGTAAAGTCTACATGGCCAGAGAGCAACATTTATTTACTGCTGATGCTGGAGACAACCATAGACCAAAGGCACACCACAGCAGGATGGCTGTGCCTTTCAGCTCTAGAGCAACACGCTCACTCCAACTTCAGCAGCAGCACCTCCACCTCTTTTTGCTGCACAGCTACAGTATGGGAGGCAACAAAGCACGAGCCTGCTTGTGGTCAATGAAATCTTCATCAGCAGCAAAGCTGGTGCTAGGATGCAGAACTTGGCCAAGCCCCAGCACCTTTAAGATGAGTCAGGAAAACACCAATGCACTAAAGCTCTGTGCCCTAAAATTTCCGAGACTGCCTCTTTACCATTTAGTTTTAAAGCTATTTTGCAATTCAGCTGGCAGGAAATGTTAATCCGTTGCACAGGAGATGAATGCAGCACTGGGACATGGCAGGGTTTCCCAGCTGTGCCTCTGATGATGGTTATGGAAGTATGTTCCCAGACTTGCATCTCCTATCACCCCACACCTGCCAATTCTCCTGGTGAAACTCCTCTGAGCATTAATAAATACAAGTTAAATCACAGTTTTTCCCCATCCCCTCCTCCTTCCAGTCACTGCAGTTGTGGGGTTTCTCTGTGGTAAATTTCAGAAAAGGTATTTCCCAGTCATACAGCCAAGATTACACCCTGGACCTTCAGAGGGTCCTTGCTCTGGTCAGCAACACTGTTCCAGGACTTAGTGGAAGAGCCATCCCTGCCTGGAGGATTTGCCTGATCCACCCACCCAGGCCCTTTGCCTGGGGGACGGATAATGCTCAGGAGTGATCTATCTTTGGATTATCCTGTGGAGGATGCTGTAGCTCCCCATTTTGGAACAAAGAGCAAATCCGGACCTTACATGAACATGCATAGTAGTTTAACTTGGCTGGCAGCCAAACACCACACAGCCGCTCACACACCCCCACTTCCACCCCACCCACCCAGGGAACAGGGGAGAGAATCGGACCGGTAAAGGGTGAGGACACTCGTAGGTTGAGATAAGAAGAATTTAATAATTGGAGTAAAAGATAATTAAAATAGTAAGGATAATAATATATATAAATGAGTGATGCACAGTACAATTACTCACCACCTGCTGATAATGATCCTGGAGGAGTGAAAAGGAACCCCAAACCCAAAACCACAATCCCAGAAAAGTGAGAGCCAAAGGAATCCCTGAGAGAATCCCCAGGTTTACAGTCAACCCTGTTTAATACCCTGACATGCTGTGATTATATGGAATATCCCATTGGCAGAACCAAATGTCAGTTTTGAATTTTGCTAATTACTTTGCTTCTCCCCCCCCCGCCCCCAGTCCTTTGCACTTGCAGACCGGCAAAACATGATGTTCTTGGACTTCCAGCACCAATTAAAAACATCAGTACCTTATCAACATTCTTCTCATAACAAATCCCACACTGAAACCAAACCACTGTGCTTTCTAGCTACTAAGATTATCCTAGCAAAACCAGGACCACATGCAAAGGACCTTGGACATGCAAATACAAGATAAGGAGTACCCGGCTGTTTTGAGGACAAGAGTGCTGCATTTTAGACACTTTAAGAGCAGCAGTAATGCTTACCTGCTTCCCCTGGGGTCAGCCATGCAATCCTGAATATTGAGGCCAAAAAGCTTCTGTGAGCTCAGCTCCTCCTGCAGCTGAAGGGCAAAAGGCAGCTGAACCTCTAAAAGCAGGGGAACACCCTGCATGCCCTCAGATTTCACCCTGTGCTGGGGTCTCTGCAAGTCTCACATGTGCCCATCAGTGGAGGTGGCTGGGCTCCCTACTAAGCCCCTCAGTCACAATCATGTGGATCCTGGTGGGTTTCAAGACATCAGGGTCTTTTTTGGGAAAAATTCAGTCTTCTACAGAGCAGAAGGATAAAGCTGGCACAAGAAAAAGGAGTAGAAAGGGAGGTTTTGTGTGGGATTGCAGAGAGTGGCAGTGAAGCTCTGGAGCTGCTGTACTGGGGGAGAAATGGAAGCACAGAGAGATGAGAAGGGCTATGTTTGCATCCAGCTCCAGCAGCACCAAACAGCATTTGTAGAGGTGACTTGCATCTTCCCAGCTTAATTCCCAGGGCAAATATTTTTCCTACATAAAGAGGGGAGGTACCAAACCATCCACATCAAAGAGCAGTGTGAGATCAGCCATGCTTTGACTCTTCCTTCTGACATCTTCCTCATTCCTCTTCTCCAAGAAGCTGTCAACAACATCCTCAAACATTACAGGGGTTTGAAGCAGAAACCAAACACCCTCAGGATGCTGAACTGGAGCAGCTGTTTCTCAAGCTCTAGGTTGGGGTTTGCCTCCACAAGCTGTCAGAACAAGGCAGATGTCAGTATGGGGAGCTATTAGCATTACATCAAGAGAACAGTCCAGTTTCAAGGCTGCCTGGCAAGTGTGTAGTGACACACCAGCTCCTATCTCTCAGGGACCAGAAAAACAAATGGTTTGTCTCAAATATTCTGTTATGACAACACTAATTGTACGAGCAGCCTCACTGATAAAAGAGATGAGCTCACACCTTCCAAGTGTCCTATAAGAGAAGCTGTGGGATGGCTCAGAGGACACACCAGTGTCCCATGTCAAAAACCCTACTCCCTGCCTTAGTCCTTGCCGATGAGGAGACCCACAGAGTAACCAAATGACTGCTGCATGTGCAAAAAGATGGTCACCACCCAATGCCACTTCTAGTGAGAAATAACATCACATCACCTGCCACTTCATATGCTGACTGAAGAAAGTCAGGTGGAGACCTGAGAACTTTTGTCTATAAAAAGGTGAATTAATAATGGAAGGGCGTGTGCACCCACAACCCAAGGATCCCAGAACATCTGGAGCAAGCTTGCTGGAACCAAGCAGTGGTGATTCTCCAGGAAGTTCTCTGTCTCTCTCCTTTTTCTCTTTTTAATTTTTTTAATTTTCCTTTTTCTCTTTTATTTTTTTTAAATCTTTTTTCTCTTTTATTTTTTTTTCAATTTTTCTTTCCCAGTTCTTTCCTACATTCCTGGCACATAAGAGTAAAATCCTTATAAGTTTTCAGCATTGTTAAGTGATCACTAATTCTTAGTATTGCTCTAAGTTTTTGCTATTGCTGGCTGATTGCAAGTTTTGATATTTATTGTTTAGTTCACTGTAAGTGATTGATGTTGTTGGTGTTTGCTAAGTCACTCTTTTAGTTTTCTCAACAAGTGTCAGTAGGGTGTAAGGTTCCTTTGACAAGTCATTTGTATTGTGAGTTTTTGTTGCCAAAAGTAATTTATCTTTTATAACACCACTATGGTTTTTTACACCACTTTTTAATATTTTGTAGTTGAATAGAACCTCACGAGGTAATTGTCATCACTACTGCACAGAGATACAAAAAACCACCTCCCCTTAACCCCGCTGAGTGAGATGGGACATCATCTTCAGCTATTCTTCCTGTCAAAAGCAAAGCATCTTCTCCCTGTGATCCTCTGGATGGCTCCAAAGCAAAGCGATCCAATTGCTGCAGCACACAGGGTAGCAGAGGACATGCCAACAGCTCCAACCTCCTCCCAGCCAGAGCAGTCAGTGCCAAGCACGTTCCCACCTGCACCCCAGCATTCAAAAAAATGGTCAAAACTGGGAAAAAAAAAATGAATGCATGGATATTTCAAAAGATAAAAGTGCTACGGTCTAGCTCCATCCCCTGCCTCACACCATTCTTTAAAGGCTTCTCCCAGACAAGTGTTAAATTGACCCCAAAACACCAACTTTCCTACAGAAGGCCAAATCTTCATGTAAAACTCCATCACAAGAGTAGTCCCAGCTCAGCTTCCATTTGCAAGGAGCCATCCTGCTCCAGAATCAAATGCAACAGAGAACTCCAGTAGGTCACATAGTTTTCAAATTGTTTTCCCCTGTGAAATCATGCAAGTTCTTATGGCTACAGGCAGCTTCCAACCAAAACAAAATGCTTCAGCAGGAGCGAGACCTGACTGGGAAACTTGAGTCATTTGAGCTTTGACATGGCATTCACGGCAAATTCCTGCAACCCTGCATATGCAACACCTGGGCTTCACTGCAGCCCCTCCAGAGGCCTTGGTGTCCTGGGAGAAAAGGATGCTGTGCTGGTTGCACTGGGCTGGCAGCCAAGCACAGTCACTTGCTCACTGCCCCCCCCCAGGGAATAGGGAAGGGAATTGGGAGGCAAGGGTAGGGAGACTCATAGGGTGAGATAAGAACAATTTAATCATGGAAATAAAATAAAACTTAAAAGAATAATGATATTAAAATAGTATATTATAATAATAACAGGAATAAACTATGCCAATTAGTGACACCCAGTGCCACTGATCACCACTCACCAATCAAGCCCAGCCCATTCCCAGATAACAATCCCGGAGGAGCGACAATCCCGACCCGAAACCGCAATCCCGGGAGAGCCAGAGCCCGAGCGAGAGCCAGAGAGAGCCAGAGAGGAAGAGCCCCTCATGGATCTCCTGCCCATGGGGGACAGGAGATGGAATAGCCCATTGGAGACACGATCTGGAACATCTCCCTGGCACATCCCAGTGCCAGTTTGGGGCCTGCTGTTCACTGCCCTCCCCCCTCCCAGGCCTAATGCAGCTGTGGCCCAGCCAGACACGGTGGCCTTGAGCTCCAGCAGCAGCTGATGACATTGGTGCTTTTATCAGCGTTCTTCTCATAACACTGAAACTGAAGTACAGCTATTCTAGCTACTGAGAAGAAAATTAACTCCATCCTAGTGAAACCAGGAAGACACTTCCCTAAATCAAATGGCAGGTGATAGTGGGCATTTGGTATTTTTCAGTTTGTCTCTTTAAATTTTAAGCATTAGCATTTCTAGCTTCTTAGTTTACTTAGACAAGGACTGACCTTCTGGACAATTTATCACGAAGCTCAACTTGCCAGGGGTAGGCCTGGACAGTTTATCACAGAACTCCCACTCCCCACTTGCCAGGGATGGTCCTTGTGGGTGATTTATCACGGAACTCCAACCAATTTAAAACTGATGAGCAAAGATAACGAGGAAGAGGCCCGGGCTCAGATCCGAGAAGAAAGTGCGCATGTGCGAAATCAAGAGGTTAACTCCAGGTGACGATGAGGAGGGGGGGGTAACTATAGGTTGCGATGAAGATTTCCCCCTAAGACCCTCAACGACCACCACAGAGCTCTGCGCAGGTGCAAAGGGGAGGAGACCTAATTTTAATACGAAGCGGGAAAGGTCATGCATATGTATAGGCGCTTTGCATTGGCTAATGAATATGTATAGGAATGTACCTTAAATATAGAGACCTGACTGCCTGAAGGCGCGCACGTTTGTGGTGGAGCGATCCCCGTGCGCCCAGCGCTGAATAAACACAACACAGCTACTGTACAGCCTTTCAGGCTGTGGAGTCTCTTTCCGCACATCAGCAGGAGCTGCAAAACCCCCACCTGAGCATCAGGGCACCTGCCTGTCCCCAGCCTGGCACCGCTCTGCGGGAGGGTTTGGGCCTGGCAGGGTGGGGGGGCACAAAGCAGAGCTGAGAAAGGACCAAAGTGCCCGTCCCCAGTCACCAGTGGCCCAGGAGCCAGTGAGGAAGGTGTTGGGAGAGATGTCACTGTCACTGCTGCCACTGGTGCCCCAGAGCCTCGTGCTGTGTCATTGCAGTGGGGAGAGTGGGTGGGGGGCATCACCACTGATGGGTGCTCACAGAACTTCAGTGCATGGCAGGGTGGGACAGGGCTGGAGCACCCCTGTGTTGGTGCTACATCATCCCCTGGGTGGTCCCACTGCACCCCAACATCTCAGCTCCACACTGTGACCCCCATCCTGCTCCCCACACCTGGCTGAGCCAGGCATCAGCGGGCATCAAAGGTGTGTTGATGTGGGTTGGTGTGGGACTAGGGGGTAGCCGGGCACCCCCACACCCTGGGTCCCACACCAGCCACCGGCACAAGCCTTACTGCATTTCTGGCCTTTGAAGACAGCCTCCTCCCACTCCATGTCTGCTGTGCCACCCAGGCCTGCAACACAAGGCAAGGTGAGGGTAACACGCTCTAGTAACCCCCATGAATTCGGGCTTCAGAGTGACCATGCTGAAAATGACACAGCCCACCCACCTCCTGGAGCTGAGGGCCATGGCACAGGGGTGACAGGGGGATGTGCAGGTGCTGCAGGACATGGAGGTGTTTGCCTTTCATTGAAGTTGAGACATTTGCTGTAGCCGGGAGCTGCCAGGCGCTCGCCCTGGTGCCATCTGCCCGTGGCCCCACTGCCTGCACCCAGAGACAGGCTGTCGGCATGGGCTGAGCAGGTCCCTGCGCTGGGGTCCCCCACCCCAGCCCCAACCTGTGCTCACCTGGCCGAGCTGGACTGGAGCAGGCAGGACAGCGGGTAGGGTGACAGCAGGCAGGACAGGCAGCACTGTGTCTTCTCTCACCTGGCAACGCCGCAGTGGCCACCAGTCTCAGCCTGCCCTGGGCTTCCCCCACCCGCCTCCACAGCCCTGCCCAGTCCTTCCTCCAGCTGCCCTGGACCACCTTCTCTCGGCCACTTCCTGCCCAGACAACGTCCCCTGAGCCACCTCCTTCCCACCATCCCCAGAGAAACTCCTTATCTGGGCACCTTCCCCTGGGCCACTTCTGTTCCTCCTTCCTTGGACCTCCTCCTCTGGCCAGCCATCTTCTCCCCTGGCTAAACTCCAGTGGGACATCACCTCCCTCGATGATCTCCCCTGGCCCTCCTATCTCCTTGAACCTCTTCCCCTGGGCAACCATCTTCTCCCTTGGCAAAATCCCACTGGACATCTCCTCCCTGGAAGATCTCTTCCCTTGGCCCTCCTCCCTCCGTGGGCAACCCCTTCCCTGGTCATCCTTCTCCTTTAAGCTATCTCTCCTGGATAACCTCCTTCCATGGATACCTACCCTTGGCTCACCTCTCATGTTCCTCCTTCCCTGGACCCCGTCCCTTAGGCAACCTTCCCTTGGACATCTCCTGCCTTGAACAATCTCCACTGGACTGCCTTCTCTCTCGATCTTCCAACCCCCTGAGTCACCTTTCCTGGACCATCTGCTCCCCTGGGCAACCTCCCCTCCGATCCTTCTCTTTCCCAGAACAACCACTTCCTTGGACCTCCTTGTCCACTGGGCCACCTCCCATAACCCTCCCCCCCTGGGCAACCTCCTCCCCGAGCCACCTTCCCTGGACCATTTCCTCCTCTGAGCCACCTCCCATGGTCCCTTCCCTGCCCACCTCACCTGTCATCCACCACATGCCCAGACCTCTATGCACACCCAGAGCTCGCCCACCTCAATGTTCCTCCAGGACCCCCACCAGCAGGAGTGAGTGACCATCTCAGCACCGCGGCTTTTAAAACTCCTGAATCCAAGTTTTATTACTGTGTAGGAGAAGAGGGACCACTCACAATATATTGTTCAAAAAGAAATACATTCAACAGCATTTACAGTGGAATGACATTAAAATCCTCGGTGGTGGGGGGAACAGAAAGACCAGGAGATGGTGCTCTGATTAAGTGCTGATGATCTCTGGAAAATAAAGCAATTTTAAAAATGAGCCCAAGGGATTTCTGGTTTGGGGTTGGGGGGGGAAGGGGGGTGCTCCTCGCACTTCCCCAAGCTCTGCTGAGCTGGGCAAGGGTCTGTGATGGTGATTTCTAGACAGACGCAGCGATGGAGGGTCCATCAGAGGGGACCTTCTCTGGGTCCCAGAGCCCAGCAGGACCCTCGGTACCAGCACTTACTGAGCAACATCTCACTCTGCGCTGCACGGCGGGAATGCTTGGATCCCGGTTTGGAGAGCAGGAGTTTCTCACCTCTCCAAGTTCTCAGGAAACATTTGCATTGACAAAGCAAAGAAGGAAAATAAGGCATTTTTAAGAGCTCAGTTTCCAGCCCATTTTACAAAACCAAGTGGAATAAACTCCCCACCCCACCCTGGGGTGACTTTGGTTGCCACCATAAACCAAGGCAGTGGCATGAAGGTTTCGTGTGGAGCATCCTCTGCTCTCCCAGGCAGGTGGAAGCCCCAACTTTGTCTTTGCTTTGTGACCTTCCACTTTTCACTGTTAAGCTGTGACAGTAGAAGGAAATGATGAAGATCACACTTATCTCCAAGCCATGTTCAGCTCACACCCACTAAACTCCATTCTCAGTTGACTGCTTCATTCAGAGCATTACTGATGAACCCAGTACTAGGGCAGAATTTGGGAGGTGTCAGCATAAGTCTGACCCTGTCACAGAATGATGCCTTACCTGTAAAATAAATGTCTGAAATCTCAATTTAGTTTCATTTTCACGTGCAGTGTCACACTTCTCAAACTTCTGTAGCCTGTGTTCCTGGTTGGTTGTCTTTGTTTGACTCAAAAATGTTAAGTACATCTAGTGTGTCAAAACGCACCATTGGTTTCTTGGAGTTGACAGCACACTCCTCACCTGGGCACTTTTTTTGAAGATATGCTCTATTTTTTCACAGCCGGCAGCTCCCCAGTGCAGATGTTTGGATCATTTCAGAGCTGCACCAGCGTTACTGAGCAACCGGCAAACCTCCAGGAAGGGTCTGGAAGGAGCGAACATGCCAGAGCGGCTGTGGCAACACCCAGAGAGCCGGGAAGCAGCTTGGAGCATCCCACTCCCCGGCACGGGGATACCGAGTGCCACCCTTCAAACCCCAAACGGATCATTTCTAGAAGGGAATGTCTTTTTATCACCTTCTGAAGGTGATCACATCCAACTCTGGAGCAAAATGTTGCTTCTCTACTTTGGGAATTACTCAGTACTCCCAATTCTCAATTATTCAAGGTCACTATCACCCTTACACCCTTCAACCCCGACAAGCCAAGGGAAATGGTGCTCATGCTACAAAAACTCAGACAGACGCTTCTGTCTTCATTATTTTTTTTCATCTATTGTGTACCATAGAAATTTAAGCAAAATAATTCTATATATATATATTATATATATATATATATATATATATATATAAATTAGAAGCAAATAAATAAGATTAAAGGGTACAATGAAATCCGTGGGTGTTGCCACTCCAACAGCCACTCACTACTGTTAACGCCGCACAAGGTCTATAGATACTGTACACGTAGGTTTGCTGTAAAGAAATGGGTATGGAGGTGCTGGAAGAGAAGCCAACCAAGAGGAGACTGATGGCTGAGGAACCTGATTGCCTAAGTGTCCCATGTGCAGCCTGGATATTCCAGTTACCATTGCCTCAAAAGTTCATTATTGCTAATTTATCTTCCGACATGGATGTGACAGCCCAGCAAGGCATGGCCTCTGACCCCTGGGAGGCAGCAGCCAGTATGATATGATGAAGACCCAGAGTAGAAGACATAAAAAATGAGATCTGACAGGGCAAATGAGGGTGTCCAGGTTTCCTTGATACTCTCTGGCCCAACAGATCCCATCTTTGGGGTCCTGCCACCCCCATCCTCCCAGGACTGGTGGTACCTGCCTGCTCGCTGCTGGTCCTCACTGATCACAGGTAGGGCTTGCTGCACTCCTCCCGGTGTGTCCAGGGTCACAGCGAGGTGATGGAACACAGCAGGGGTGAGCAGGGGACCTGAGTTTCCCCAGCCCCATGCTCAGGCTGCTTTAGAGATGACCTGAACCTCCTCCTGGGAGAGACCGGCCACGAGGGAGAAGGAATGGAGCTAGGCACCAGGTGACAAGTACTGTCCTGGCTCAGCCCCTCATGCCAGGGAACGGTGGACCAGACCCATCTGGCTTAACGGGGAGGACACAGGGATGGGAGATCCAGGACCAAGGCTGCATCCCAGGGAGACTCCATCCCAGTGGCATCATGGCATCTCTTCCCTCCCCTCCTGCCAGTTGTCAGGCTGAGCTCAGCAGGGAGACAAAGGTGCCGAGGTCCAGGCTCCTGCCAGCCTGGAGCAAGAAGGAGCGGGACAGAGCCGGTAGCGGGACCTCAGAGCATTGCTGGTCTCCAAACATCTTCGTTCTGTGTCTGCCAGGAGTTCCCGACCTCAGTGAGGCTGTTCCCCCCTTCGGATGTGGCTGCAGGAAAACCAAACCAAACCTCACTCAAATCACTCTCATGAAACATCATGTGAAAGAGTCCTTGACTAAACATGGTAGACTGCAGGGAATCTGCTCCAATGCGCCTTTAAAAAAAAAAATAAAAAAAATCACTAGTTGAAATATCCTAATTGGTGTTACTGGGATGACTGGGCACTGTGGGAACCACCCAGAGCCTCCAGGATCCAGTGCCACAGCCCCTGGAGACAGTTTTCTGAGCAGGACGTAGGGTTGTTCATGTCCATCTTTGAAGGAACCTGAACTAGAAGTAGATTTTTTTTTTTTGGTAAATAATTCCATAAAGTCCACACACAAATGGAGGAAAAAAAAAATAATGTCAAAGAATAGAGCTCACACAAATGCACGGCAACCCCACGACGCAAGCATCTTTGGAAGTCAACGGCTCAGCTGATAAAGCCAAGGCGTTGAAAGGTATAGGCAGCAACTCCTGACAGCAATAAATACACTAAAAACAAGCCAGGTTCACCTGGCCTCGTTCCTAATTAGTTGCTGAAAAAGCCATTGTTAAAAAAAAAAAAAAAGGACGCTATTTATTAGTGCGTAAAAAAATAGGTTTGGAATCCCTGTTTAGATTTTCTTCTCCATTTTCTGCGTGTATTGACTTTGCATGTGTTCGCACTGTTAACTGCTGGCGGGACACTGCCAGCCTGTCCTCTCTGTCCCTCTGTCCATCCCGGGGAATGGGGGTGCGGGGTCGGTCACCCCGGGGTGAGCGGAGCAGCTCAGAAGATGTCAGGACATGTACTCCAGTCCTGCTTCTCCTTGGCTTCCCAGTAGCCGCCCTTATAGACGCAGATCAGCTCCCCCGTCATGGGATCCACCTTGCGCTCGAACCACAGTGGGATGTAACCTTCATAGTCCTTCCCTGTCCAGGGAGAAACACGGGTGTGATAGTTTAAGGGATGCTCTTCCCGGCAAGCCCCACATTCCCCCAGCCCCCCAGATCGATGGAATCCTTCCAAAGCCATATGAAGTCGCTTGGTGTGTTCAGCCTGGAGAAGAGGAGACTGAGAGGAGATCTCATGGAGGTCTGGAACATCCTCCCCAGGGGAAGAGGAGGGGCAGGCACTGAGCTCTTCTCTCTGGCCACCAACGCCAGGAGCAGAGGCCATGGCAGGAAGATGTGGCAGGGGAGGGGGAGCTTGGCCATAAGGAAAAGGTTCTTGAGGCAGAGGGTGGTGGAGCACTGGCACAGGCTCCCCAGGGAGGTGCTGATGGCTCCAAGCCTGACAAGATTCCAGCAGCATTTGGCCAAGGCCCTCAGGGACATGGTGTGAATGTTGGGATTGTCCTGTGCAGGGACAGGAGTTGGACTCCATGATCCTAGTGGATCCCTTCCCGCTCACAACATCCTGTGATTCGATGATTCATCCCCCAAATTCAGTGGGGTTTCTTTGCTGCATCCCCATCCCTCAGCGAGGTGTGGGTGGTCCCTGCCCACCAGCATCCCAAAGCATCTCACCTTCCTCCAGAGCTTCCACGGCCTCGGCCTCTCTCCTCCGGCGCACAGCTCGCTGCTTCTCCTCCAGCCGCTGCTTCTCCACATTGGCTTCGTCCCAGCGGCCACTCTCCATCAACCGCTGGTCGGGTCTCAGCCGGCTGTCGGTGGGAGCCACTCGCTCCTCAGGCTCGTTCAGGGTGAGGGCCAGGTCAGAGAAGAAATACATGTTCTCAGCATTCTCCCTGCGGCCGGAGAGCCCTGATCAGGATGGTGGAGGTGGTGCTGACCTTGAGCAGAGCTTCCCAGCCCTTCGTGTCCTTGTCTCACCCCAGCTCCACTGATGCTGCTCCTGCTATCCCAAACCTGACGTGCAGAGGTTCTTTAGGAACCTTCTAAGTGGAGGTGCCAATGACACTTCAATGGGTGACTCAGAACAGAGACCCCTCCTCTGTTGGCTCTCCACAGGGAAGCTAAAGCCAAACCTACTAACTCCAAGGGCTCCAAGCCGAGACATGAAACACCTTCACCCAAAAGCTGTTGGATGCCCAACTGCCCAACTTGGTAGCACCTAGTGAAGGACACTTTCCATAGGAGACCACTCCAGCAGAGCGTCTTCAAAGCAGGGACTGGCTGTTGGTGCTACCAAAGGTTGGAGACTGATTTGAGAGCAGTTCCTCGAGTGCTGAGAGAGGACTGGTCTCCAGAGGGCTAAAACAACTGGTGGGACAGGATGATCAAGGACTCACCAGCACGGCAAAGCTTCCAACCCACCTCCCTGCCATGGTCAGCAGACCGAAAAACTTAACCAGCACCCCCAGCTGCCCAAAATCAAGTGTCCCCCAAAGCCACCCTCCCCTTGCAGAGGGACCTGCTCTCCCCTCCCACAGCCACCCAAGTCCTGGTCCCCTTCCCTTCTCCTCAGGTCTGGGCACACAAACCCCCTCAGGGTGACACTGTTAATCCCCATCCGGCTGTCACACCCCCGAGCACAGCACCCCGCACCGAGGGGACTCACGGGAGGGGGTACTTCTTCCACAGGACCTTTGGAGACAGCGTCTGGTAGACAGTTTTCTGCTTGCCCTCTGTGCTGGTGCTGCCATGGCTGCTCTGCACTATCTTGGAACACTCCATCTTCTCGTCCCACGTGCCAGACATGACGTAGTGGGCTTTACCATCGGCATCACTCACCACCCCTGTCACCTAGGAGACGGAGATGGCTCTGGAGGCGTTTGGAAATGCCCAGAGGACAGGGAGAGGTGGCAGGGGGGGCAGAACACTCCCCAGGTGCCCCAACTAGAGCAGTTGGACCTGGTCCCAGGTACAATGTGGCTCATCCTGACCATGCAGGTGGACCTCCAACCCATGAAAACCTCTCCGGGTCTCAGTGCTGCAGCTCCAGCACATGGAGAGCTGAAACATGGGCTCTGCTTGGACATGGCTGATGTCCCCCCCAGCACTCCCTGGTGAGCCACGTCAGAGGTGCCAGCACAGCTCCCATGCTGGGACTCATTCCTGGGACCCCATGAGCCTGGCTTAGAGATCAGAGCCAGGTCTCACCCTGTGCAAGGCTGCCAGAAGGAGCAAGGAGAAAGTTAGATACGCACCTTTCGGGGGACGTCTCTGGAGAAGTAGCTGTAGGGGGTAAATTTCAGCTGGCATTTATCTTTTGACTTATGGTTAACAATCTCTATCTCACCAGACTAGATGAAAGACACAGAACCACAGCGAGTGAGAGACTTTGTGAGGAGACAAATCAGGCGTTAGTCATAGTTTGTGCAGGTACAAATCCACACCAGCTGCAGCCGCCTCCCCCAGCCCCACGGCTTGCCTGCAGCGGGGTAAAACCCATCCCACCATGACCACCCTGCCCCATGGAGCTGCTGCCCTTGGCAAGAGCCATGAGGAGCTTCAAGAAGCCTCCTCCCACCCCTGCCAGGGAGAGACACCTTCCTGCCATGGCAGAGGTATGGTGAGAATACCAGGCAGCGCTGGCATAGACCCCAGGAGGGCAATGCCCTTCTAGCCACCCCACCCTTCCCAGGAGCCAGGTAGGACCCATCACCTTGAACCCGCAGCCACCGACCTGGTCAATCCAGAGCTTGCCCACAATGATGTTGTGAACAGTGGAGGTGACTTTCCTCCAGACATAGTGATTCCCACTGGAGTGAAACTCGAGGTGGATGGCACCTGAAGAGAGAGGGATGACTTGAGCTCATCAAGGGCTGACAGCCAGGAGGAGCACAGGCACAGTGACATCCCAGCACAGAATCACAGAGAATTCCAGAACTGCCCGGATTGGAAAAGCCCTTTAAGATCATCCCCTGCAGCAGGGAGTTGCTTTTCACACAGAATCCCAGAATTGCCTGGATTGGAAAAGATCTTTGAGATCATCGAGTCCAATCGTGAACCCAACACTGACCAGTCCCCGACTGACCCCTGTCCCTCAGCACTGTGTCTACACGACTCTTCAATCCCTCCAGGGATGGGGACTCCACCACTGCCCTGGGCAACCCCTTCCAATGCCTCAGAACCCTTTTAGCAAAGAAATTCTTCCTCACATCCAATCTCAACTGCTCTGGGCACAACTTGAGGCCATTTCCTCTTGTCATGTCCCTTGTTCCTTGGTTGAACAGACCCACCCCCACCTCTCTCCACTCTCCTTTCAGGGAGTTAGACAGAGCCAGAAGGTCTCCCCTCAGCCTCCTTTTCTCCAGGCTCAACACCCCCAGTTCCCTCAGCTGTGAACTCATCACACTTGTGCTCCAGACCCTTCCCCAGCTCCATGCCGAGTGCAGGGGTAAGGTAACTTCTCACCATGCTCGTCCTCGGAGCCAATCTGGCCCCTCTACCAGCATCTCCCACCATCAGCCCCCAAACAGGGCTGGGTCTGGAACCATCCCTCCCCTTGCTGCACCCTCCATGGTTTGTTGCAATAAGGGAACTGCCAGGCCCTCTGTTCTCTTCCCACCCCCCACAAAAGCTCTAATTTTAAAAGCAGGTCAGAACTGCTCTGCCTGGTTGACTCTCAAGTGTCATGAGACCAGTCAGGCACCAGCACAGCTCTGGGAGCAGCCCTGGGCATGCTGTCCAGCCCTGGGCATGCTGTCCAGCCCTGGGATGGGCAGAAGACAAATAAAACCTCACAAAGAGGGAGCTTATTGCATCTGGCTGCCAGGGAGAAGGTTAAATCAGGCAGCAAGATAATCTTTAAACATCATTTCAGGAGAAATCAATTAATGGGCAAGCAGAACATTTCCAAAGCACATCCACTACGTTGCGAGCAGCGAGCAAAGCAGCTGGTGTCATTTCCAGGGCAGAGGAGGGATTGTAGGGTTGTCTCTGACTGAGCCAGATTTGTGCTCCCTGCATTGTGTGAGGTGAGCCCAAGGGACCAGCACGTTGCTTCAGCCTCTTGAGTATTGCAGGAGCAGCATGTGGAGCAAAGCAAGCCAAGATCCTCTTGGCACAAGTCACCTACCCAGTGGCATGATGGAGAGATATTTGCCCCTGAACTTGCTGGCAATGGTGATTTCCTGCCACAATGTCCACCCTCGCCTGGAGTAGACATGATGGGCGGCTGCCGGGGGGTGGTGGCTCACCTGGGAGAGAGGAGAAACAGCTCATAAGGTCACAGCCACCAGCACTGGAGAGGCCTGGTGAGTGCCCACAGTTTGACTGCTAGGAGAGGTGAGAGCTCCACACCAGCTTGGATCCTGAGGATGCTCCACTGTGCTGACTTGAACCTGCAAGTCTTCTCCTGGGCACTGGGATGACCTCCTGTGAGGTACTCGGGCAGCACATGGAAGTGCCCCGTAGCTCCTCTGAGGCTCACTGGGAAAGAATCAGCTGTAAAATACAGCAACTATCGCTATGAGGTGACTCTGTACTGTGACCCCAGGACACGGCCCCACTCTCCAGGAATCCTGGTTGAGAGAAAGGGATGTGCCAACACCCAGTCCACACATGTCCACATCCCCAGTAATCCCAGTGTAACAGCATCTCTCCTACCAGCGGCAGCTCCCACTGCTCTGCTGGGGAACTCCCAGGGGGCATAGACCCCCCCAAGTCATTCGAGACACATAGGTCTGCCCAGCCAAGGCTTTGGCTTTCCCCCTGCAGACACTCTGGGTTGGACAAGTAGATACGACGTCCTCTGTACTGGGTGTCATGGTTCCACTGGGCTGGCAGCCAAACACAGCCACTCACTCACAGCCCCCACCCAGGGAATAGGGGAGAGATTTGGAGGGGCAGGGGTAAGGAGACCCATAGGGTGAGATAAGAACAATTTAATCATGGAAATAAAATAAAACTTTTAATAATACTGATATTAAAATAGTAATTATAATAATAACAGTAATAAAATATGCAAATGAGTGATACCCAGTGCCATTGCTCACCACCCGCCAAACAAGCCCGGCCCATTCCCAGAGAACGATCCCGGAGCAGCGACAATCCCGACCCGAAACCGCAATCCCGGGAGAGCCAGAGCCAGCGAGAGCCAGAGAGAGCCAGAGAGGAAGAGCCCCTCATGGATCTCCTGCCCATGGGGGACAGGAGATGGAACAGCCCCTTGGCAGAGCCCAATGCCAATCTGTCTTACTAATTTAAATATTCCTTGCCCCCTGTTAGACCCGGCACCTGCAGACCAGTAAAACACGAAGTCCTTTGACTTCCAGCAACAACTGAAAACATCGGCGTGTTCTCAACATTCTTCTTATACCAAATCCTGTACTGAAACCCAACCCCAGCGCTGTTCTGGCTGCTAAAGAGAAACCAGCTCTGGCCCAGCTAAAACCAGGACACTGGGAATGACTTGTGAAAGGACACTGCTCACGTTTCCTTGCACTGGAAAAGCTGCCTAAACCTGAGGTGGGAGCAGGACATCCCAGGCAGAGTGCTCTGAGGTCTCACCCAGCAAACCCACAGTGACCCAGCATGGCACACATCACCCATCACCAGGACCCGCTAACCCCCACACCACAACAGCCATACCACCAAGTTCAGAGCTTATTTGCACGGATGCAATTACAGGCTGAGCGCCCTGAGCTCCGGGATTACAAACATGAGCAGAGTAAAAACCTCCCCATTAAATCCCACTGTCACCAGCAGGAGAAAATCCTATTTGGATAACTGGATTTCAGGCACAGGATTATCAACACTTTGTTCACGTCGGCAGGCTGAGCACATGCAGCATCCAGGAAAAGTTTAGAGCAGTGGGAACAGTGTCCGTCTGTCCATCCCAACTGCAGCACCAGGGCAAGAGGCACTGCCGAGGCTGTGTGAGTGCAAAGCTGCACCGTCACCAGATGTGCCCGATGAGACAGCTCCAGGTTGGAGATTTAGAAGCTCCACTCATGCACCAAAGGCTCCAGAGTGCTGCAATGCAGCAGCTTTGCTCCAAGTTACAACAAACCTAATTTTGGAGGAATCTCATGAGTTGGAGCTGTTCGGCCTGGAGAAGAGAAGGCTCCAGGGAGACCTTCCAGTGGCCTCCCAGTACCTGAAGGGGCTCCAGGAAGGCTGGGGAGGGACTTTGGCCAAGGGCAGGGAGTGACAGAACAAGGGGTGATGGCTTGAAACTGGAAGAGGGGAGATGGAGATGAGATGTGAGGAAGAAATTGTTTGGTGTGAGGGTGGTGAGACCCTGGCCCAGGTTGGCCAGAGAGGCTGTGGCTGCTCCTCCCTGGAAGTGTTCTCGGCCAGGTTGGATGAGGCTTTGAGCAACCTGGTCTAGTGGAAGGTGTCCCTGCTGCTGGCAGGGGAGTTGGAACTGGATGAGCTTCAAGGTCCCTCCCAACCCAAACCAGTCTGGGATTCTATGATTCTATACAGGCGTCGCTGGGGACAATCAAAGGTGGCTGACATCAGGCACGCAGCTTTGGGTGGCACGAAGGGACTGCAGAGACACGGATGCTGGAGATAATCTACTGTAGGCTCTTTCCTTTTGCCATGAGCAAGGGGTCTCATTTTGTTACTGCCTGGAGCAAGGGAGCCAAGAGAGATGGGATGGGATGTGACAGGAGATGCTGTCCTGCCTCTAGCCAGAGTGTTGCAAGAGTCTGCCAAGCTTGGGCAACCACCACCATGGAGGGGCTTTGTCTGCACCCATGTGTCCTGTGAGGAGGTGATGGCCAAACATGGCACCTGCTATAGTGGCTGCTCCAAACCTGGACACGAAGTGCCATGACTTGGAGGAGATGATGATGACAAGGGACAGAGAGAATCTAAACCATGTCAGGGGGATACGAGGATGCTGGTGCAAACCTGAGCCTCTTTGCTGCTGTATTGGGTTTGTGTGGCAAGGGTTTGGTAGTAGGGGAGGGGCATGGCCACAGTGGTGGCTTCTGTGAGAAGCTGCCAGAAGCTTTCCCCTTGTCTGAAAGAGCCATTGCCAGTCAGGTACAAGAGGGACCCACTGCTGGCCAAGGCCAAGCCAATCAGTAACGCCTCTGTGATAACATAATTAAGAAAAAAAGGGGGAGAGAAAAAAAAGCTGCACACTTTGCAGCGAGAGAGAGGAGTGAGAAGATGTGAGAGAAACAGCTCTACAGACACCAAGGTCAGGGCAGAAGGAGGGGGAGGAGGTGCTCCTGGCATAGGAGCAGAGATTGCCCTGCAACTTGTCATGAAGCCCAAGGTGAGGCAGGCTGTCCCCCTACAGACCGTGGAGGTCCATGGTGGAGCAGATGTCCACCTGTAACCCATGGAGGTCCATGGTGGAGCAGATGTCCACCTGTAACCCATGGAGGACCCCACACATGATGGTTGTTCTGCCCCCAAGATGGCACAGCCACCCCCTGGAGAACACAAAGCCCCACAAATATGATGTCCTGCCTGCAAAGGGTGACAAATGACCCCATCCCTCCCCAGGAATCCAGGATGGACCAGTCAAGTGTGCTAAATATTAAACAGTCAATTTTCTCCACAGGTCACAACTCATTAAACGCTGCAGGTTTTTAATGAAGACTTGCTGTTTGTCCAACGTGTGCCAGGTGCGCTCTGTGGTTAGAGCGTGGGGCTGTCAGAGGTTCTCAGGTTGCCCCCAAGATTGGAAACTAAAAACTTTCAGTCCAACAAGAAAGAAACGAGACCCTGAGACACCCTCCAGCCCAAAGACAACCTGAAACAGGGAGGAACCGTGCCAGACCTCATGCGCATCACTGGCACGGCAAGGAGGGACCTCAGGTGAGGACAGCTTCTCCCTTTCTGCTCAAGTGTTGAGATGTGACAGCAACCCCATTCCTAGGCAGGAGACCTGGTAGGGTGATGGCCACCCTTCTCCTCCCCACCTTCCCCATCTCCTGCTCTGCAACGCTGGAATGGGCACACTGTCCTCCTGCTTCTGAAAAATAGCTTGGGCTGTGCCTGTTGCTGCTGCTGGCAACACCACCAGCAACCTGCTGGCTGTCTGGGCCAGGAGGATGTCTCAGTGCGAGGAGATACTGGGTCTCCTTCAGGGAAGGGCTGCTTTGGCTGGGCAGGAGCAGAAGGACAGACACACAGAGCCTCTGTGCAGACCCTGGCTCACCTGTTCACACAGGGAACGGAAACCCAACTCCTCCAGCCGGTCAAGCTCGTAGGTTTCCCCCAGCAGTGGGTTGAATGGCTTTGCAGTGCGGTGGACAGTCGTCGAGTAGGAAGACACTGAAAACGCAGCAACAAAGCACATCTGCTCCGTGGAGCTCTCACACTTGACTGCTTTGTCCAGCAGCTCATGGTACTCCAAGTCCTCCGTCAGCCTCTGCAGCATGGAGAGTGGCTCGTTGAAGTTGACCTGGAGGGGAACAAGGAAGGGTCAGCAAAGCAGGAAAGATGCCACACCAGGAACTTCACCTTTTGCCTTTTCCCCCCTCCATTAACTACCAACATCCCACATGTTTGGCTCTCTGAGCACAGTGCAATGCACCCAAGAGTCAGGAATCCAGGGCGGATGGAAACTGCATCTTCACTGAAGCTGCAGCTCTGCAAGCAGCTCGTGGCACAGGGCTGGATGAGTCAAGGTGTGCTTCCTGCACACTGTCTCTGCAGCATCTCATGAACATCAAATAAAAGCAAGAAACGTGCTCGGCCGTGCTCCTCGAACCGCACCACGAGAGACATTGTGGGATTTTAACTTGGCTGGCAGAGAAACACCACACAGCCGCTTGCACACCTCCCTTTCCCCCACCATGCAGGGAATAGGGGAGAGAATTGGAGGGGTAAAGGTGAGGAGATTTGTAGGTTGAGATAACAACAATTTAATAATTGGAGTAAAATAAACTTAAAATAGTGATTATGATTATTATTATAACAAATATATATATATATATTTATGTGATGCACAGTACAATTGCTCACCACCTGCCAATAACGATCCAGAGGAATGGGAACCACAAACCTGAAACTGCAATCCCGGAAGAGCAAGCCCAAGTTATGCCCAAGAGAATCCCCAGCTTTCCGGTCAGCCCTGGTCAATGTACTGACCATGACGGGATATGAGATGGAACATCTCATTGGCAGAGCCAAATGCCAATTCTGGGCTTCGCTTCCCCCCTCCCAGACCTTTGCACTCGCAAACTACCCAAACACGGTGCCCTTGTACCTTATCAACAGTCTTCTCATAACAAATCCCACACTGAAACCAAAACACATCTATTCCATCTACTGAGAAGAAAATTAAATCCATCGTAGCAAAACCAGGACAGAAATGAAGCCTTTGAAGTTCCCAGCTGAGAAGAGGTTTGCCAGGAAGCCTACAGCCCCACAAGCTACGCAGATATCCTCCCAGGTGTCACATTGCTCCACTGATAGAGCACCGGTGACCCTCAAAATGAGCCTCAGCAGCAAGAGCAGCTCCCTCCTGGCTCCCGATCAGCATCCCACTGGCCACAAGCAAGAGACAACGTGAGGCAGAAATGTGCTGCTCCCTGGGCTGCCCCACATCACCTCCTGGCAAAGCCATTCCTGAAGGGGGTCTACAAGAAAGCTGGGAAAGGACTTTTTATAAGGGCAGTTAGTGATAGAACAAGGGGTGATGGCTTGAAACTGGAAGAGGGGAGATGGAGATGAGATGTGAGGAAGAAATTCTTTGGTGTGAGGGTGGTGAGACCCTGGCCCAGGTTGGCCAGAGAAGCTGTGGCTGCTCCTCCCTGGAAGTGTTCTCGGCCAGGTTGGATGAGGCTTTGAGCAACCTGGTCTAGTGGAAGGTGTCCCTGCTGCTGGCAGGTGGGTTGGAACTGGATGAGTTTTAAGGTCCCTCCCAAACCAAACCAGTCTGGGATTCTATGATTCTATCCCCACACCAGACTGAAGCTCAGAAAACCTTGAAAAGGTCTCCCTGCTCCTGGGACTGCAGCCCCACAACAGCACCCAAACTGCACGTGTGAGCTGGAGGCAGCAGCAGCAGCTATGCCCCACAGGACAGAGAGCAGAGGGGAAGCTCTGTCTTGGGAGAGCCTGAATGGGTCCCATTTCCACCCCCAAGTCTCTTTGTCCATTAGAAAACTTTGCTGTACATTCCCTGGTTGGACAGGCTGCAGACATCTCTGCAGGAAAAAAAACAAAACAGTTGATTTTAACAATAATTTTTGTTCTGAAAATAACTGAAATAAAAATATAACTGAAAGGAAAAGAGATACTTTGTCTCAGGAGGTCTTCTGCCTCAAAACCACATGAAATTCACTTTTTACTTTCAGTTCAGAACAAAGAAATAACGTTTTAGAAGGAGCAGATGGTTGAAGGATGGGAGAACCACTTCTATAAGCCAAGTTACATATTTCACACCAAACAAAACAAACCCTGGATCGTTCCACTCTGGGAGTTCAGCAGCAGGGATCATACAGCATCTGAGCAAGAAAGGGCTGTGCAAAGGGAAGCATCACATCCACACAAAACAGCAAATTGCTGCCAGCTTGAGAGAGCTCTCGGGAGAGATGCAGGTGGAGCGAGAACAAAGCCAGCAGCTGCATACTCTCCACTGGCACCGCTCCAGCAATGGCAAACCAAAACCCTTCACAGTCAAAGATGAACCACCCAAAATGAAACCCCCTAAAGCTGTTTTCTTCTTTTTCAATGCTCCAGGTTTGTTTGTTCAGAGGAAAAACGAAGCAGTGGTTCGTTAGTTCATCACATCTGCCAGGAAGGGGATTGGGTCTTGGAAATGCTCTTAATTTGCCAAGAATCGGGCGATTAAAAAAATGGCTTTAAATTGGAAGAAGGGAGATGGAGATGAGATGTGAGGAAATTCTTTGGTGTGAGGGTGGTGAGACCCTGGCCCAGGTTGGCCAGAGAAGCTGTGGCTGCTCCTCCCTGGAAGTGTTCTCAGCCAGGCTGGATGAGGCTTTGAGCAACCTGGTCTAGTGGAAGGTGTCCCTGCTGCTGGCAGGGGGGTGGGAACTGGATGAGCTTTAAGGTCCCTTCCAACCCAAACCAACCTGTGATCCTATGAAACACATGGAAGGAGAAACCCCCACTGCTGGGTGCAAACAAGAGGATCACTGATGGTTTGTACGATAATTAACCACACTTCCAA